>CM038678.1:698248399-699635899 GCA_021605205.1 Aegilops longissima
TATTCTCTATTATGAGACCTTTCGCCGCATGGGGTTGGTGATAAAGACTTGAGGGCGTCCAACACTATCTTTCATGGAGTGGTGCAGGTAAGTCGGCGCACCAGTTAGCAAGATTGAGTGGAAGTGGCCTTTGGAGATGAATATGATTCGAGTGGCTGAGAAATTGACGTTTGAGGTAGTCAAAATCAAGAGCCCGTATCATGTTTCTGTTTGGACGGCGGCTTATGCCAAGTTCATGGCGCGACCGTGTTATGTTTATCTGCAGCTCAAGATGCTGGGTCACAAGGGCACCATCACTGTGCATGGGAGTCGAAAGGTAGCCTTGGAATGTGACGAAGGCGATGCGGCTTATGCTGAGTCTGTTTGTGCAGCAGAGGAGCTAAAGTTTTATCAAAATAATGTTGACCCGGTGGATATGACCTCTTTAAAGAAGCCAACTACAGAGCATGGCCCGGCATTGAAGTTTAAATCGGCTGCTGAAACAAAGCTTGTTGACTTCACTCCAGGCGACTCTTCCAAGCAGTTCAGCATCAGTGCCAACTTGGATCCTAAATCAGAAAGCGTGCTCATCGAGTTCATCTATGAGAACCGGGACATCTTTGCATGGAAACCTTCTGACATACCGGGTGTCCCGAGAGAACACGCTGAGCACACTCTTAATATTGATCCGAAGTATAAGCCGGTCAGGCAATTTCTTCGACGATTCAATGAGGAAAGACGGAAAGCTATTGGGGAAGAGGTCGCTCGGCTCTTAGCGGCTGGGTTCATCGTGGAAGTTTTTCACCCGGAGTGGTTGGCTAACCCGGTGCTTGTGCTCAAGAAGAACAGCACCTGGCGGATGTGTGTGGATTACACGGACTTAAATAAGGCTTGTCCGTCTGATCCCTTTGCTCTACCCCGTATTGATCAAATCATTGATGCTACGGCGGGTTGCTAGCGTTTGAGCTTTTTGGATGCTTACTCTGGTTATCATCAGATCAAGATGGCAGTTAAGGACCAGGAGAAGACGGCTTTCATCACTCTGTTTGGAGCCTTCTGCTACGTATCTATGCCATTTGGGCTCAAGAGTGCCCAAGCGACTTATCAGAGATGTGTACAAAACTGTCTCCATGGTCAAATTGGGCGCAATGTTCACACTTACGTGGATGACATCATGGTGAAATCCAGGGAGAAGGAAACCTTGATATCTGATTTGAAGGAGACCTTTGATAATCTCCGAGTTTATAAGATGATGCTTAACCCGGACAAGTGTGTGTTTGGTGTACCTGCAGGCAAGCTTCTAGGTTTCCTGGTCTCAAACAGAGGCATCGAAGCTAACCCGGAGAAGATCAAGGTGATCACCTCCTTGGCCAAGCCGGCGTGCATCAATGATGTTCAACGACTGGCGGTTCGTGTTGCTGCTTTAAGCCGGTTCATAAGCCGGTTAGGTGAGAAGGCCCTGCCGTTATATCAGATGATGAAGAAAACGTATGCTTTTGTCTGGGGTGATGCTGCTGACGCTGCCTTTGAGGATTTAAAGAGACAGTTGTCTGAGCCGCCGGTCCTTGCTGCTCCTATTGATAGAGAGCCATTGTTGTTATATGTGGCTGCTAACACCCGAGCCGTCACTGTCGCCATCGTGGTGGAACGCAAGGAGGCTGGCAAGGAGCATCCGGTTCAACGGTCGGTTTATTACATCAGTGAGGTGCTCATTGAGTCCAAGCAAAGGTATCCACATTGGCAGAAACTTGTGTACGGAGTGTTTATGGCAAGCCGGAAGCTGAAGCATTACTTCCAAGGTCATCCTATCACTGTGGTAAGCTCTGCCCCCTTAGGAGATATCATACAGAATAGAGAGGCCACAGGACGGGTCGCCAAGTGGGCCATTGAGCTTGGACCCCATGGTTTGAAATACATGCCTCGGACTGCTATCAAGTCTCAAGCCCTGGTGGACTTTATCAATGATTAGACAGAGTTGCGAGCACCGAGGAGAAGCTTGGATAACACATATTGGACTATTCACTTTGATGGGTCCAGACAGTTGGAAGGCTCGGGGGCTGGAGTTGTTTTAACTTCCCCTCGAGGTGACAAATTTTGTTATATGCTTCGGCTTATGTTTCCCTGTACTAACAATGCAACTGAGTACGAGGCCTTACTCCATGGTCTCCGGATGGCCAAAGAGATGAATTTGAGCCGGGTAAAATGCTTGGGCGATTCAGACCTTGTCGTTCAACAGGTGTCGGGCACGTGGGACTCCAAGGATCCCCTTATGGCGGCTTATCGTCGTGAAGTTGATGCGGTGGCTGGACACTTCAAAGGTTATCAAGTGGAGCACATTGATCGGAGGAAGAATGAGGCGGCTGATGCTTTAAGTCGGCTGGGGTCTCGGCGTAAGCCGGTGCCGCCTAACACCTTTCTTGATGTTTTGCATAACCCTTCTGTCAAGGTTCCAACAGAGGAAGAACTAGCAGTGCCAGACCCGAAGGCACAGCTGGTGGCAGCGCTCCATGCTATCCCAGATTGGACAGTCCCCTATTTGGCCTATATGACCCGGGGAGAGTTGCCTGAGGATGATACCTTGGCAAGACAAATCATCAGGCGGTCCAAATCTATGACAATTGTTCATGGCGAATTGCATCACCGCAGCGTTACTGGGGCATTTCAATGTTGTGTGTCGCCTGCGGAGGGTCAGGAGATACTTCGTGAGATCCATGAAGGAGATTGTGGTCATCATGCCGGCTCAAAATATCTGGTGGCCAAGGCTTTCCGTCATGGTTTCTATTGGCTGACGGCTCATGCTGATGCGGAGGATCTGGTCAGCAAATGTGACGGATGTCAAAAATTCTCACGACGAGCTCATGTGCCGGCTCAAGAATTGAGGATGATTCCAATTACTTGGCTGTTTGCGTCAGGGGCTTGATATGGTTGGACCTTTCAAAAGGTCTAAGGATAAGAAGACACACCTTTTGGTGGCAGTGGATAAATTCACCAAGTGGGTTGAGGCAGAGCCGATCAGTAAGTGTGATGCAGCCACGGCAGTTCAGTTCATGAAAAAGGTGATTTTTTGTTTTGGCTTTCCACACAGCATCATAACTGATAATGGTACTAATCTCTCCAAGGCTGCCATGGAAGAGTTCTGTCAACGAGAACATATCCGGCTTGATGTTTTGGCTGTTGCTCACCCTCAATCTAATGGTCAAGCAGAGAGAGCTAATCAAGAGACTTTGAAGGGTATCAAACCCCGGCTCTTGGTCCCCTTACAGCGAACTCCGGGTTGTTGGGTGGAGGAGCTACCCTCTCTGCTATGGAGCATCAACACAACGCCTAACAGATCTACAGGTTATACACCTTTCTTCATGGTGTACGGAGTGAGGCGATTCGCCAAGTGACATCCGACACGACTCACCCAGTGGCGGCTTACGTTGAGGCTGATATTGAAAAAGCTCGTCAGATGCACTTGACTTGTTGTATATATATATATATATATATATATATATATATATATATATATATATATATATATATATATATATATATATAGGACAAATTTTTCCTACTACCGGGTGTAGTTACTCCCACTTTGTTTCATACGTTCTAGGTAGTATCTATCATATCGGAGAGTATGTACGTAGTATGTAGTATGTAAGAATGTTTAGGTAGTATATATACTATTTTTATGTAGTATGTAGTATATTTTGAGCATACTCCTTTTACGCATAAATATGTATGTATTTCACAAATATTATAAAACATGGGCTCACATGCAATTTTTCACATAATTTGCTTTGGAGTATCTTAGATATAGTATATGAGCATACTAAAAGTAATAAAGTAGAGTATATACTACCACATGGTAGTATATGAGAAATGGGTGTAACTACACCCGGTAGTAGGATGCATTTTCCCTATATATATATTTCTTTTTTAGCAATGTATATATTATATAAAGCAATAAAGCAGGACCTCTTTTTCTTTCCACCCTCAAAGGTTTATATATCTTCTTTACCAGGTGGTGGAAACAACCAACAGGGAGCGGATCATATCTGAATCCAGTTTTCCCTTTGGTCCGTCTTATGATCATATCTAAATCTACCCATGGTCACTTGGGGGCTTCCTGTTCAAACATAGGTTGTATTCGAACCAAAGAGAACATAGCTGTCGATACCCAAATGATCGGCATATTGCCAAACCCACTTGGGGGCTTCTTGATCATATTTGAATCATAGCTTAACCCCTTTGGGTCTGACGTGGATCGTATTCGAATCAGCGTCATTAAACAACTTTCATGGTCACTTGGGGGCTTCCTGTCCAAACATAGGTCGTATTCGAACCAAAGAGAACATAGCTGTCGATACCCACTTGATCGGCATCGCCAAAGCCAGTGGGGGCTATATGATCGTATCCGAATCTTAGCTTAACCCCTTTGGAACGGTTCACTGGTCGTATTCGAATCAGAGGCCTTCGGAATTAAGTTTACTATTCATTATACTATGTAAGTATAAATGTTATTAAGGGCCAGGTAAACATTATATGTGCCAACCGTCCGGAGTTAAATTAACTCTCTGATTTGGGTCACATAAGCCGACGAGTATATGCCAAATAAGATCACAGGTATGCTATGTGATCATAATCATAAACCGGCCTTTATATGATGTTTTGGTTCATACTCCGGGTTATCAATACTTTATGTGACCCCGGATGCGATAAGTCGCCAAGGGAATTCTATTTTGTTTTATACACAGGATAAAGCAAGAAGATTTTTGACATCAAGGAAAGATCAACATAAGCTGGAAGTATATAACGATGGCGGCTTACGAAAGTATTAAGCGCCACAAACATGCGCGAAGGCATGACAAAGTTAACAGGTTTTTCTACCCTATTACAAGACTCCCCGAGTCTGAATCATGAAGCATTATTTTTGCAAAGTCATAACGCCAGGTGGTTCACTCCTTTGGTGGGGTTGAAGATTCCGAGTTATCCTTCTCCGCCTCTCCGTCTGCTGCCCTATCCTGGAAGGTTGACAAGGTCCAGTCAATGCCGCTTAAGGCTTCAAACTCAGCTTCATCATCTATTAAACCGGCTGGGTTAACTTCAGGGGCAAAGGTGTGCTTACGAGTTGGAGGGATCAGGCTGACGTCATCATAGTGAGGTGCTGGAATTCTCCGTTTCTCGCTATCATAACCCAGCTGATACTTGGTAAGATCAATATCATTCCCAATGATGGTAGCCACAGGACGCACGACTCTCACACAGGCGGTAAAGTCTGTTTCATCGAATACAGAACCGTCTTCCTTCAAGCTGGGATATCCAAGAGCAACGTCTGCCTGGTCTAACTCTGGAAGCAACGCCTTGGCCCGGTTTAAGGCAGCTATAGCCCCGGTTCTAGCAGATGTGGGCCTTAGCTCTTGAATCCGCTGGGGTAGCACGGCAAGCTGCTTTAGCACATCTTGCAGGAGATGGGGAACGTCATTTGATAAAGCCACAACGGCCAAAGCACGTTGTGACCCGGCGTACAGCTGCTCCACTAGAGTGTAAACCGCCTTTAGCTTGATCAGCATGTCCTGCTTGAGGTTTGTGCTCCTGGGGCCTGCGTTTATACACATAAGGTGAGCCGGAGATGACAATTAAAATAGTCATCAAAGGAAGGATTGCGATATTCAAGGTTATATATAGTAACTTACCAAAGGTTGCTGAGACCATTTGAGATATCTGGCGCTTTAAGCCGGACAGCTCGGCGGTTGCTTCTGCAAGTGATGCTTCTGCTGTCTCGGCCCGGGTCACCAATGAGGCCTTTTCATCAGCCCAGATTTTCTTCTCCGCATCAAAATTCTTCTTCAACTTCTCTTGTTCAGAGGCACTGAATGTAAATTTGGAGTTGGCCTTTTGAATTTCAAGTTCTTGAGCTGCCAGGCGGTTCTTCAGGTCAGCAATCTCCGACTCAAATTGTCTTGTGGTGGCCTGCGTTGATGCCGGGTTATAATCAAAATTATGGTAAGATATCATTAAAGTCCCAAGCACTTTGCAAGCAAAGGTACTTGACACTTGGGGGCTAATGTATGCTGAAGAAATTTAAATATATAATGCCGGTTCATGAGAAATTAAGTCCCAAGCACTTTGCAAGCAAAGATACTTGACACTTGGGGGCTAATGTATATTGCAAATTCAAGGTATCATGTTACAACCGGGTTAAATATTTTCATATAAACCGGACAAGGCGGTGCTAAGCAGGTTTCTAAGTCTACAACATATTCATTCATAAGCAATAGACTTGGGGGCTGATATAGTAAGTATGATTAAGGAAAGTAGCATAAGTTGTACCTCAGATTTTTGCTGTATCTGCTTCACCATATCAATTTCCAGTTCGCGGCTGTTATGCACTTGATTGATATAGCCAGAGACTATATCTCCAATGCTCAAATGAGTATAATCTGCAAGGTCTAATTTAGTCTTTGGGCGCTCCAAAAGCTCCTCCTCGGCAGAGCACTTGGCAAGAACGATGGGCTGTCTTGGCTCGACAAACTGAGTTTTGGTAATTTCAACTTCCAGGTCAATGGTCTTGTCCGGGCTAGGAATTTCTGACTTATCAGAGCCGCCAAGAGTTTCTTCAGCAGGTGGATCAGAGGATGATGTTGGAATTTCATATGCCAGTTCAGGCAGCGGTTGATGAGTGGAAGCGTCAAGGGCAGTTGTTCCGAGTTCCGGCTCAGTTGCTACCGGGTCTTTGGATGGCTTATTCTTTTTTGCCCTCTTACTAGGCTTCACCTGCACGCTGTAGATAAAGCAGAAGGGTGAGTACAAAAATATGAGTAAGGTAAAGCATAAGGATAACAAAATTATATTACCCAGGGGAAGTCTTGAAAGCCGGCATGTTAGATTGCATAGACTCGCCGGAGGAAGGAGAGGTATCCTGATAATTGGAGTCAGATGAATTGAGAGGTTGATGAATTAAGTCCGCCAAAGGGTAAACAGAACGTAAATCGCAGATAACCTCAGCCCGGCGCTTCGGGTTCGTCGAGTAAGCGGGAGGAGAGCTCTATATCCTTGTTGGTCGAGTCGCCTCCGCTTTCAAATTGTTGTTGCTTCAAAAGAAATTAAGGATCTTGGTAAGCCAAAGGATGTGAAAATCTTACTTTCGGGTTACTCTTGAATTTTCCGGCGCTGAGGGGCTCGAGTCGGAGGAGATTATAGTTACATCTTCCTCGACGGGTTGGCTGTTCCCTGTATCCTCCTGGAAAGATTAAGGGTCAGCAAGGTGATGATAAAGAGTCAAGGGAGTTAAAAGTTACCTCTTCTTCGTCCTCAGAAGTGTCATCCAATTTATGTAAATCGGAAGCGCTTGGTATCCTTTTCCTTGAAGTTCCAGTCTTGGCGGTTTTCCTTTTGGCTCTTTTGGCCGCTCTGGCTTGTTTTGCCGCCTCATTATCATACTTGACCTTCCAGAAGTTATCATCGGCCTGTGAAGAATGATAAGGGGTTATGAATAAAAGTAAGGTATAACACAGTAAGGAATACTTATTGAGGTTGATGACTTACTGCAGGAGCCGGGTTCTTCTTGCAGAAAGGAAGTAAGCCGAAGGCGTTACTAGTCACCGTGCCCTCTTTCAGCAACGTTTGGGTCGTAGCATCTACCACATCATCTGGTAAGTCGTCGGGACTATGACGCAGTGGGTCATTCTTCTCGCCTGAGTAAGTGCACATTAAGCCGGGGCGGTGGCTTAACGGAATCACTCGCCAAGCGACCCAGACTCGGACCAGGTCAACACCATCTAAGCCATTTCCCAAAAGAGCTTTGATTTTGCTAATGGTGGGAGCAAGTGGCGGACGTTTAATGGCAGTCAGTTTATCCGGCAGCGGGTGGTTGGATTCAAGGCGCAAGGCGCGGAAGCCGGGCAGAGGATTCTCGTCAGCCGGAGAAGTATCCTCGCAGTAAAACCACGTCTGATTCCAATCCTTTGGATAACTCGGAAGTTCAGCATAAGGAAAAAGACAGTCTCTCCGTCGCTGAATCGAGATGCCACCAAGTTCCAGACTGGTCCCGTTGGCACGCTCATTCTGCTGGTTTAAGTAAAACAGTTCTCTGAATAAAAGTATGTTGTGTTCCTCTCCAAGATACACCTCGCAGAAAACTTGGAAGTTGCAAATATTTGACACAGAATTGGGTCCGATGTCTTGAGGTCTGTGATCGAAGAAACGCAAAACATCCCTGAAGAATTTTGAATCGGGTGGAGCGAAGCCCCGGTTCATATGATCTGTAAAAACTATTACATCCCCTTCTTTGGGATGAGGTTTCTCCTCGGACGGGTCAGGAGCACGATAAGACATGACCTCCTTCTTGGGCAGATGGCCGGACTTCACAAAATCAGACAGTTTGCTTTCTGTGACAATGGACGGGACCCAGTTGCAGGTCACAGGGGCCTTGGGAGCCTTAGGTGCCATGGTGTAAGCGGAAGCCTATGACAAAGTAAAAATGTCCGGTTTAAATATATTTAAGGTGGCGGCTTAAGAAGGGGCCTAATGACAGATAGGTGACTATGCAACAACGTTTAAACCGCTGCAGGTATTAAAGGTAATTAAAATTTTCTTAAGTCACCGGAAGCAAGCGGTGCTGACAGCCGGTGTTGTTTTAAACCGGTTACATGGACTACTATGGCTAAACAGATTGAACAGATGCCATTTTTGGCTAAGTATGGAACAAACAGGTTTCACAAGTTGCAGTTATTATTTTGGACCAAACGGTAGCTCTGGAAAGAAAAATTTCTAGACCTAAAACAGGGCAGAGAAGTTCATGCATTTGAAGAGGGCTTCCAAACAAGGGAAATGAGATCTGTTTCTATGCAAAATAGGCATAGACAATTACCGCAGCAATTTTATGTTGTTTTTAGATCTAAACAGTGCATTGGAGGTGAAAACTATCAAGGGTTGGCATAGGGCGGCGATGAACGCCGACGAACTCAAGACAGTTCCAATGCAGATCTAAGAAAGGGAAAGAGAGGAACTCACGGAGGTGGACGAGCTGCGGAGATTCGCCATCGAGTTCTGGTCAGAATCAGGTTGATGCAGCGGCCTGAGTCGGTGAAGACGAGGGGTTCGATGGCGGCGGCGGCGGAGCTCGAGAAGAGGCAAGAGGAAGAAGACGACTGAAAGAGGGAAGAATGGAAGACCTAGGTCGTGCCTATTTATAAGGGAAGGCCGACTGAGACGGCGCAAGAAATGAGGAGACCAAGTATCATTATCCAGCGACCCCGACGCCTTGATTTTCGGGATGGTCAGTAAAGGCAGAGATCCGTTGAAGATATGATGGAATAAAATAGGGATTTAATTGAAGATGACGTCACGATGGGTTAAACTGGATCCATAAGATGACGTCACGACGGGTTATGACCTTTTAACGGACAGAAGATAGAAAGACTGGTTGTTAAGATATTTTAAGATTGACATGAACCGGTACAAATCAATCTGGGGTCTAATGTTGGGGATATAACTACTTGTGTAAGCCGCCTAGGAGGGGCCGGGTTACGCAAAGAGAGACTCATCAGAAGAAGCCCAAGACCAAGCATGAAGATGGCGGTTCAATAAAGGGTCTAAGGCCCATAGGCGACTTAAGTCCCGTAGTGATAAACCGCCATGATGGCATGACTTGTATTGTAAGGTAGAATTAACTAGTCACCGAGCCGGACATTGTCTATGAGTCGGTCGGGACTCTGTAAGCCGCAGGGCGTTGACCCATGTATATAAGGGGACGACCCGGCGGTAGCTGAGGGCAAGAAAAAACTCCTCGAGAGCCGGGCATAGCGTATCTCGCTCCCTGGTTATCGAAACATCAAGCAATACCAACCCAACTAGACGTAGGCCTTACCTTCACCGTAAGGGGCCGAACTAGTATAACTCTCTCGTGTCCTTTGTCCCGATTAACCCCTTTAAGCTTCCTAGTTGCGATGGCTCCACGACTAAGTCCTTGCAAGAGGACATCTGCCGTGACAATTCCATGACAGTAACCCATACAAAACTTCCTTCAAAAAGGATGTCCGAAATCCCGTTCATAAAAAAGATGAACTCGGGTTGGATTCGTTCTCGCGCAGAAAACAGATCTGAAAAGTGATGCACTAGGAAGGTTCCCGGAGTTTGGACGGTCGGATCGAGCTGAAATTTTGAGGGGTGGTAGATATAGGAATTCTGCAACCGTTCAACGGTTGGATCTTCCAAAGGACGTCCGAGCTAGGCGCTGGACACCATGCTCCAAACTCGTCCAGATTCATGTCCAGATTTGAAAGGGCTCAGTTATATTGTAGATTGCTGGAGATTCCTCCATCGGAACTCGACGAAATTTTGCATGGTTGTTGTAGACTTAATTCCACACAATTCCACAGAAGCAATTGTCAAAACGACACTCGAGGAGGCGGTGGCGGCGGATACAAGTTCGCTGTCCAGAAAAACAGCACGGTCGCCCGAGGGTAGTGTTGACGTAGAGCCCCCGAGCTCCATGGATGATTCCTCCATGATCTTGATAGAGATTGGAGTTGATGTTGATGAGGGCCCTCGTCCGAACATGATGATTGGAGGTAGGGCACAGTCCTCGGTCAAGCCAAGGTGACCAGTCGAGGCGGCGACGAAGACGCCGACGTCGTAGTTGATCTGCAGGCGAGCCATTGATCCTTTTGCCAATCACACAGTGGATCTCTCAATGAAAGCACCATTGTCGGTGTCAAAACCGGCAGATCTCGGTAGGGGGTCCGAGGCTGTGTTTCATGGATCGATGGGTAACAGGAGACAGGGGACACGATGTTTTACCCAGGTTCAGGCCCTCTCTATCGAAGTAATACCCTACTTCCTGCTTGATTGATCTTGATGAATATAGGGTTGCAAGAGTTGATCTACCTCGAGATCATATGTTGTGATCTAAGACCTAAGGGTATGATGAGTAATGTAATAATGATCTATCGACTAGCCTAGCCTCGGCTTATATAACATACCGGAGGCCTAGGATAACAAGAGTCCTAGTCGAATACGCCGGTGGAGAGGAGTCCTTGTCTTGATCCCCAAGTCTTGCAGAATCTTCCTTGTGTATACATCGTCTGTCCAAACTGGCCCATGAGCAAACGACCATGGGGTCCTCGGCCCAATCCAACTGATCGAGAGACGACGTGGTGAGTAGTGCCTAGTCCAGGACACCGTCAGTTGGGGCGGGTGGGTGTGGGGGAGAAGGCGGTAGGGCGGGCGGGCACACCAAATACTGCCTGCACCCTATCGCCAGGCTCCCTGGCTGTAGGATAAGACAACCTACCGCTAGGACCAGCGGATAGGGTGCAAGGGGGACAACGGACGTTTGCCCCGCTGACATGGATTAGTTTCCTACCGCCAGGCCCCGCGGCGGTAGGCTATGTAAGAGTACCGCCAACCACTCTGGCAGTAGGAAAAAGGGTCAAATCTAAAAAAATCAAACAGGGGTCAGATCCCCAATTTAGACCACAAAAGGGTCAAAACACGAAATTTAGCTGCTGTGCGAGCTAAGAGCATCTCTAGCAGACCCCGTATAATGCCGACCCGCATATGGCGTTTACAGTTTGATGTAGTACTGTTCTGCGGGTCAAAATCGTGCGCGGCAGAGTAGACCTCGCATATGAAACTGTATAATTTGAAAAACAACTTTCGCGGGAGAAATTGCAACCACACTAGTTCATCAGATACTACATTATCGTATACTAGTTCATCACATACTACATGATCATACATACTACATTCTACCACTACTACTAGAGGGGGTGGAAGATCTCGCGGCGGCGAGGCCAAGGTCGGTGTACCAAAATGGACGAGCTCGCGGCCGAGGAGAACGCGGTGGAGGAGCTCAGTCCTCCTCGTCGGAGCTGACAGATCGATGAACTTCTGCCTCTCCTCCTCGCGGATGCGCCGCCACTCGTCGTCCTTGTCCTTCACGGCAAGGTTGGCCGAGACCGCCTGCTTGACAATGAGGTCTTCGAGCTCCTCGTCGTGGCGTCGGCGCTCCGCCTCCTCGCACAAGCTCCATTCGGTAATGGCGGCCGCGACCAGATCGGCATCGGCCACAAAATCTTCGGGCCCGACGATGCCTCGGCGCTCGATCTCCTCCGGCTGCTGCTTCACGGCGACGAGCTCGCGATCCTCCGGCTCCTCCGACCACTCCCTCTTCATGGGGAGAAGCGCCGCGCCGGAAGGGCCACTAGCAGCGGAGGAAGAGCCCGCGGCCGAGGAGGGCGATCGAGGAGCCCGTTCCAGCGGTCGTAATTCTCCGTCTCGCGATGGAGGAGCCTTAACGGTAGCTTGAGGCCCTGGTTCGTGCACTTCCTCGCCGCGCACTTCCTCGCGCCATCCGCGCGGACACACCGCTCGCGCTCGGGGTCGCTGCTGCCGCCGGAGTTCCACATACGGCCCCACATTGCATTTGGAGGTGGAAGGGGCCTCACCGGCGGCGAGAAATGCAGGGGAGAGAGTGGGGAATCGTGGCGAAACACGGCGGTGAGGGGATAGGGTTTCGACCCATATCTTCCCCACAAACCCATAGATATACTGCTTTGGGAGGGCGGTTTGTGGGCCGCGGTAAAAAAATTATGGGCCGGACGACTATACGGGCTCTGTTCTGGTCAGACAATTGGGTCGAGCCCGTATACTCACCGGAATTATGCGGGTTCGCGAGATATACGGGGTCTGCTAGAGTTGCTCTAACCAGCGAAGGCGTGAGCGTTACGACCTCCACCGCTGACACAAACTTTCAGATTTTTTTTGACTAAGCATACTTTCCTGCATTGTTCTAGAACATAGAATAGACCTTCTAACATTTTTTTTTTGCAGTTGATAGACCTTCGAACTAAACCATACCAACTTTATACCTATCCGTTGGTAAGCTTTGAATGAGTTTGTAAGGAAATCAATCATGGCCAGACATACGATCCCTGTACTCAAGCGTGGCCTCACATACGCTCCGTGTACTGGATAAGAAGTTAGGAACAAGATTCGCCACACCTAAAAAAATAGGATTCGCCATGAGCCTAGCTTTTTTCTTTTCGGGAAAACTTTCAATCCATCGTCATATGTCATGATAGTACAATGAACACAAAAATAAAAAAATAGTATCCATGTCTGTAGATCATCGAGCGAGAACCACCACTACAAAAAAAAAGACACATCCGTTACATTTTGGGCCGAACGAAATTGTTTTCTGTCATACATATGACACTTCTATGACGATAATTGTGACAAAACCCAGTATCATCATAGATCTGGTGGGCTCCTACTTCTATGACAAAAAATCATGACAGAAAATGGGCTTTTTGTCCTAGAAGGGCTGGAGAGCAGCTGCATGACATTCTTTGGGCCGTCCATGACGGAAAAAACCGTGGTAGAAGCGAGGGGGAGGAAAATTTTGGGGAGTTGCCGGTCACGGTGGGAGGTCGGGGTGGAGCGATCGCGCTTCTCTCGACGTAAGCGCGTGTGTGCGGCGTTGGCTCTAATCAAGCCGAAGCGGGCGTTGGGCTCTAATCAACTGGCGATTGACTGCCGCAGGCTACGTTGCTGAACCCGAGCGATCGATCGATGGATGTTAACTAAACCCGATTGAGCGATTCGCCGATCTGCTGCTAATCGAAGCCGATCGATGCTGCCTCTGGGATGAGCAGTGAGCATTGCGGGGGGGGTTGGGTGAATAGTGGCGGTGGCGTTGCCTTTGGATGAACAGAACCCATGGTGTGGAGGGCTGGATGAGCGATGAAGCGGTGGAGGGTGGCCGTGGAGGGGTGGTTGAACAGGACCCGTGGTGTGGAGGGCTAGATGAGCAGAGAAGCGGTGGAGGGTGCCCATGGAGGGTGGTTGAGCAAGAGCGGTGGAGTAGTGCGCGGTGGAGGCTGGATGAACAGGAGCCCGTGGAGGCTGGAGGAGGTTGATGGTAGCCCGTGGAGGCTGGAGGAGTCGATAGTGGAGATGAGCAGATCCGTGGAGTCCCGTTTTGCGCACGCCACACCCCCCCCGTTTGACCATAGCGCTCCAACACAAGTCCATTTTGTCTGCTTTTGCGGCACGCCACACCCCTCCCTGTGAACAAGACCCCCGTTTCGACAGTAACGCTCCAACACAAGTCTGTTTCGTCCATTTTGCGGTACGCCACACCCCTCCCGATCAACAGGACCCCAGTTTCGACCGTAGGAGGTCCGTTTCCTTCGTTTTGCGGTACGCCAGGCCCCTCCCGATCAACAGGACCCCATTTCGAACGTGGCCGGTTGAACACAAGGCCGTTTCCTCCGTTGTGCGGTACGCTGATACGACTCCAACATATCTATAATTTTTGATTGCTCGATGCTACTTTATCTACTGTTTTAGGCAATATTGGGCTTTATTATCCACTTTTATATTATTTTTGGGACTAACCTATTAACCGGAGGCCCAGACGAGATTTGTTATTTTATGCCAATTTCAGTATTTCGAGGAAAAGGAATATCAAACAGAGTCAAAACGGAACGAAATCAACTGGAGAAGTTATTTTTGGAAGGAAAGCCACCCGATGGACTTGGAGTGCACGTCAGGAAAGAAGGGAGGTGCTCAGCAGGGTGGGGCGCCCCTGCCTCGTGGCCCCCCTTCGCTCCACCGGCGCATCCTTTCACCCATATATACCTCGTGCCCTAAAACTTCCTAAACAGAAGATAGATCGGGAGTTCCGCCGTGCAAGCCTCTCAGAGCCACCAAAACCTCTCGGAGCCCGTTTGCACACCTGCGGAGGGGGAACCCATCACCGTGGCCATCTTCATCATCCGGCGCTATCCATGACGAGGAGGAGTAGTTCACCCTCGGGGCTGAGGGTATGTACCAGAGCTATGTGTTTGATCTCTCTCTCTCTCTCTCTCTCTCTCTCTCTCTCTCTCGTGTTATCTCTCGTGTTCCCTCTATGGCACGATCTTGATGTATCCCGAGCTTTGCTATTGTAGTTGGATCTTATGTTTCTTCTCCCCCTCTACTCTCTTGTGATGAATTGAGTTTCCCCTTTGAAGTTATCTTATCGGATTGAGTCTTTTATGAGAACACTTGATGTATGTCTTGCCGTGCTTATCTGTGGTGACAATTGGATATCGTGTGCCACTTGATGTATATTTTGGTGACCAACTTGCGGGTTCCACTGATGAACCTATGCATAGGGGTTCGCACACGTTCTTGACTCTCCAGTAGAAACTTTGGGGCACTCTTTGAAGTACTTTTATGTTGGTTGGATGAATCTGAGATTGTGTGATGCATATCGTATAATCATGCCCACAGATACTTGAGGTGACAATGGAGTATCTAGGTGACATTAGGGTTTTGGTTGATTTGTATCTTAAGGTGTTATTCTAGTACAAACTCTAGGGTTGTTTGTGACACTTATAGGAATAGCCCACCGGATTGATTGGAAAGAATAACTTTGAGGTGGTTTCGTACCCTACCATAATCTCTTCGTTTGTTCTCCGCTATTAGTGGCTTTGGAGTGAATCTTTGTTGCATGTTGAGGGATAGTTATGTGATCCAATTATGTTATTATTGTTGAGAGAACCTGCACTAGTGAAAGTATGAACCCTAGGCTTTGTTTCCTATCATTGCAATACCGTTTACGCTCACTTCTATTTTTTAGTTACCTTGCTGTTTTTATATTTTCAGATTACAAAAACCTTTATCTACCATCCATATTGCACTTGTATCACCATCTCTTCGCCGAACTAGTGCACCTACACAATTTACCATTGTATTGGGTTTGTTGGGGACACAAGAGACTCTTTGTTATTTGGTTGCAGGGTTGTTTGAGAGAGACCATCTTCATCCTACGCCTCCCACGGATTGATAAACCTTAGGTCATCCACTTGAGGGAAATTTTGTACTGTCCTACAAACCTGTGCACTTGCAGGCCCAACAACGTCTACAAGAAGAAGGTTGTGTAGAATACATCAAGCACTTTTCTGGCGCCGTTACCGGGGAGGCTAGGTAAGTGAAGGTATATCTTTAGATCTTGCAATCAGATCTTTTTGTTTCTTGTTTTAGCACTAGTCTAGTTTATAAAAGAAAACTACAAAAAAATGGAATTGAGTTTGTCTCATACGCACTACAAGAAATATGTCAACTAGTGACCTTTTGTCAGTGACCCTGGAAGAATTGGTCATAGATATATGACCATTTCATACCAATTGGTCAAAAGCTGTTCGGGGGGCTCCAAACCCTAAACCATTCCGACCATTTTGGTCAGAAAGGTCATAATTTCCTTACACGAAATGGTCACAAAGCAAACAGTGCTAGTCCGCTTCCTTATTTCTAGTTGTTAATTACCAATATAGATGGTCATAGCCTTGTAGATTGTGCTGGGTTGTGATGACTAGGCGCCATCTCATCAGTTTTGCCTGTCATGTCCATGTGGCAGTTTTTGCCCTAGGTTGTGAAGCAACCTATATTTCTGTTATTCCAAAAATTCCCAAAAAATTCTCATAAATGTTTTGGATCATATCTTCATCAAATATGTCAAAAACATTCCTTGCCTAGTTCAAAAATAATTCGAAAATATTCATTTTCCTATTCTGTTCAGAGCAGCACTTTGTGAAGCAAGTACCACTTTGGCATGGCCAAATGGTGTCCATTTTCTACAGTGCTTTCCTATGCCCAAATAACCATCCTCCACCAAATGCCAGCTCAATCCATTCATTATTTTGAGCCCAGCTTCAACATTTGTATATTATGTCCAGTGTGGTACTTTGTAAAGCAAGTACCACCTAGGATCCTCCTTTTGAGGTGAAAATTTGTGAAGACGGTCTTCTTAGTAACTGATCATCCTCAGCCAAAACTCACGTCCATTAGCCATGTGCATTTCCGTACATAAATCAAACACTTGGCTGCTTATTCATGTTTGAGCATCGATCGGTCTCCTCATGAGAATCTTATGTTGTGATTTTCTTCCTAGCACCTACACGGGAGTGCCCAACTCACTAGACATGCCTAGGCCGCCAAGAACACATGGCAACGCCACTTCTGTGCCGTGACCACGCTGGTGGGTATCTTGAGCTTCGCGCCTCTAGAGTTGGGACCCTCGGCCACCGTCCAAACCTCGATGTCTCGCCATCAAACCATGTATTTCTGATTAAATAGATACTTATTTACCTAGAAATGATTTTTGGAAAAATAAAGAGCAAACTATGAGGCAGCTGCAGTTCAAATTTGACCGCTTCGAATGAATCGGCGAGAATTTGTCTTTTCACCAGAGGTGGATCAAAAATTTGACACCCAACCATTTTGTCAATTGTGCATTAAATATGGCCTAGTATTTTATAAAATTGATTAGGTCCAATTTTGCAACAAATATATGGTAGGTCCTTCACAAAAAAAACTCATTTCAGGCACTCAGAAAATGGAAAATGGTTTTTTCGTCCAAAGAAAGTGAAAACTTCCTTAGGCAACATTGTTTGCCATTCCAATATGCACCCTTGTGCACAATATGAGATCATTTGAACAAACTATGCCATGAATGTGGCCATAAGATTGATCATTTGGCTTGAAAGCCATGAATCTTCACACTTGATAGCTCATTTCTGAGAACACGTTTTTAAAATAATTACCGTATTACAAGTTTATTATTTTCCTGGAAACATGGTCTCATATAATGACACAATGCAAAGGTTTTCCAATTTTTTGATTGTTTTTTGAATTTTTTATGCCCGTTTAAAAATGCGGTCAAAACGGCGGGCTTGACCGTTCCTAGCTAGTGGTTGAATCTCGGAATTTTTTTGGTGTTTCTCTGATTAAATAGATACTTATGTTCCTACAAATGATTTTTGGAAAAAATAAATAGCAAACTATGAGGCAGCTACAGTTCAAATTTGACTCGTTTCCAACTGAATCGACGGTAATTTGTCTTTTTCACCAGAGGTGGATCAAAACTTTTTTCACCCAACCATTTGGTCAATCGTGCATTATATATGTCTTAGTATTTTATAAATTGATTTGGTCCATTTTTGCATCAATTATTTGGTAGGTCCTTCACAAAAAACCTCCTTTGAGCACTCGAAAAATGGAAAATGAATTTTCCGTGCAAAGAAAATGAAGACTTCCTTAGGCAACATCGTTTGGAATTCCAAGATGCACCCTTGTGCACAATATGAGATCATTTGAACAAACTATGCCATGAATGTGGCCATAAGATTGATCATTTGGCTTGAAAGCCATGAATCTTCACGCATGATAGCTCATTTCTGAGAACACTTTTTTAAAATAATTACCGTATTACAAGTTTATTATTTTTCCTGGAAACTTGGTCACATATAATGACACAATGTGAAGGTTTTCCAATTTTTTTGATTTTTTTTGAATTTTTTATGCCCGTTTCAAAATGCGATCAAAGCGGCGGGCTTGACCGTTCCTAGCTAGTGGTTGAATCTTGGAATTTTTTTGGTGTTTCTCTGATTAAATAGATACTTATGTACCTAGAAATGATTTTTGGAAAAAATAAGTAGCAAACTATGAGGCAGCTGCAGTTCAAATTTGACCGCTTCCAAATGAATCGGTGGAATTTGTCTTTTCACCGAGGTGGATCAAAAATTTTACACCCAACCATTTGGTCAATTGTGCATTAAATATGGCCTAGTATTTTAGAAAATTGATTTGGTATAATTATGCAACAATTATTTGGTAGGTTCTTCACAAAAAAACCTCATTTGGGGCACTCAGAAAATGGAAAATGATTTTTTCGTCCAAAGAAAATGAAAACTTCCTTAGGAAATATTGTTTGCCATTCCAATATGCACCCTTGTGCACAATACGAGATCATTTGAACAAACTATGCCATGAATGTGGCCATAAGGTTTATCATTTGGCTTGAAAGCCATTGATCTCCACACATGATAGCTCATTTCTGGGAACACTTTTTTAAAATAATTACCGTATCATGTGGCAATATAATGACACAATGCGAAGGTCTCCCAATTTTTTGAATTTTGTTGAATTTTTTATGCCCGTTTCAAAATGCGGTCAAAACGGCGGGAATGACCGTTCCTAGCTAGTGGCTGAATCTTGGAATTTTTTTTGGTGTTTCTCTGATTAAATAGATACTTATGTACCTAGAAATGATTTTTGGAAAAAATAAAGAGCAAACTACAAGGCAGCTACAGTTCAAATTTGACCCGCTTCCAGCTGAATCGGCTGATATTTGTCTTTTTCACGAGAGGTGGATAAAAGCTTTGGACACTCAACTATTTGGTCAGTTGTGCATTATATATGGCCTATTGTTTTAGAAAATTAATTTGGTAAAATTTTAAAACAAATATATAGTATGTCCTTCACAAAAAAACTCATTTTGGACACTTTAAAAATGGAAAATGATTTAAAAAACTAATTTCTCCTAACTCTTTTAAAAGATATTTGTATTATTTCGATTTGTCATTATTCCTGAAAACTAAGGTCAAATTTGATGAAACATGAGAAGGTATTTTATTTTTATTTTTATTTTTTCAGAACATAAAATAGCCAATATTATTTAGCACCTTACTTTTAGTCGACTACGACCAATTTAGATGGTCAAAAAATGTAGTACTGGTATACTGCATTCTGATTGGTCCAGGAGCATCTCACGCGAATGGTGCCTAATCACCGTCGGATGCTCCTGGATCCAACGGCCCGCCTGTCTCACCCACGTCGCCCAACCCACAACCCGCACTCCCTCCCACGCACCCAACCGCACCCCACTCGCCTCTCTCTCTCTCTCTAACCCTAGCGCTCTACTCCTCTCTGGCCGCCGCCACCTCCGGCGCCCTCTGTCCGGCGAGATCCATATGGATCGATCCCCTCCAATCGCACCACCTTCGGCGCCCTCTGTCCGGCGAGATTCATATGGATCGGTCCCCTCCAACCCCCCAATCCCGGCCTCCTCCATGCCGAGCCGAGAGACACTCCCCACTTCCAGCCGAAACCCTAGCCTGAGACCCCTTCCTCCTCGATGGCCAACCCCTCCATGGCGGCCTGCGGCAGGGTGCCCTTGGCGGAGGGGGTCAGCGCCGTCGGGGCCCAGATCCGCAACCGCATCCGCGTGGCGCCCGTCGACCGCGTGGCTGCGGCCCTGGCGACGCGATGGTAGCGTCGACCCTGGTGGCGTTGGAGGCGGCGAGCCAGTCCCTGAGAAACCGCGAGATCTTCGGCGCCGTGGGCACCACCGCGGCAGCACTAAGCACCACCGATGCCGATGGGGTCCAATGAGGAGGACAAGCCGCTGCGGCGGATCGGTGCGTCGTTCGAGCAGCTCGCGGTGGTAGCCAAGCCACAGCAGCAGCCCGCGATGGCGGCGGGGGACTTTCTCGCATGCCTGCTCCAACGTCTCCGTCCTCTTCGGCTGCCTCGGCATCGCCTTCATATTTGCCTTGATGGACTATGTCGCCAAGGCAAGCGGCCGCTCCTCAGCCCCCCTATCCTCCCCCTCTACCTGCTCTGCTGTTAGGTATGCTACTTCATTGTGCTTGTACTTTATGTGGTAAAATTTCTGGTGATTCCTTCCCGGGACATTGATTTAGTTGTGTGAAGCTGAGAGGTTTGGGATGAAATGACCATTGTTTGTTCAATCAGTAAATTCTTCAGTGTTCTTGGCTTCTTAGTACATGCACATTGAGTACATGCACATTCACATTTATTGTATCTGAATTGTATCAACTTGCCAGTAAGCTAATTACTAAAATCATGTGCACATAACTATGTGAAGTTGATGTTCAACCATTACATGTGATAACTAGGAAGCATATTTTTATCAGTGGACTGCTATTTCTTTTCTTGCTTCTGTTTGCAAAATTAGGTGATCATGGTAGCCTTGTTTTCTTTAGTGTTAAAAAAAGTACTAGGCTGCAGTTTTTTAGTGTGTCATATTTATATGTTTCTTTCGAGTGAACAAACTATGCTAAAGGTAGATCAGGACTTTCATCTGAAGTGGAATTCTATCTTGGGTCTGATCTTTTGAATGAAAAGTTTTAGTTAGAAATACACTGCTTTCTATCTGAAGGGGTGTATAGCTGTGTTGTATGACGTTGTTAGTTTTTGATGTACAAAATTTTGGTAGGTATTCTAGGCTGATGATTGTTGGGACTCTATAGTTATTGAATGGATTTTCTTGCAACAAGGTGCCAGTCACAATTTACTGGTTATGAGAAGACTATAGTTGTGTTATTGTGATATTCAATTTATAGAATTGACTATGTTCTGTTTTTGCTGCAGGTAAACCAAGGTTTTGCTCATGGCTCGTACTAAGCAGACTGCTCGTAAGTCCACTTGAGGAAAGGCTCCTTGGAAGCAGCTAGCCACCAAGGTTTGTGACTGCAATATTGATAGTTTACCTATGCCATGTCTTTATTTATGGTTTAGGTAAATTGAACTGGTATAATTTGAACCTCAACCTTCATTGCCAGCTTATGACCAGATATCCTCTTGATGTATATGGACTATCATGGTATTATTGTTAATTTGACCATGTGCTCTACTTTGCTTTTTGACAGGCTGCCCGTAAGTCTGCTCCCACAACTGGAGGAGTGAAGAAGCCTCACCGTTACCGCCCTGGAACTGTTGCTCTTCGATGTGTAAAATCTTCCAAACTATTCTAGCATGTGTTATAGTTTTGTTTTGAAGTATTCTCAAATGAGTAAATTTTGTGCTTGACTTTGCAGTGAGATCCGCAAGTACCAGAAGAGCACAGAGCTGCTCATCAGGAAGCTTCCATTCCAGAGGCTTGTTAGTGAGATTGCCCAGGACTTCAAGGTGATCAATCAACTTGTGCACTACATTGTGATGCTCATGTTGTGTCAACTCTTATAGTATGATGAATCAAGTAAACTAAAAGCACCATCTTGTTCTGCATGCGGTGACCTCCGCCTCGAGCCATGCGGTCCTGGCCCTTCAGAGGTCAGAGGCCTACTGGTGGGTCTCTTCGAGGATCCGTGGTGAGAGGGCTTAAGGTGCTTGCTTTGCCTGTGGGAATGGCTCTGGCGGGCATCATGTGCTTTTGCTGCTGTTTTTAGTGATTGTTTGGAACTGCTAGCTCTAATTTAACTTTCTCGCTCCCTATTTCTGCTGCCAAGATTCCCATGGCAATTTAGGTAACTATAGTAATACTGTACAAGAAACATCACTGCATTACAAGTTGGGTTTGAATCTACTTGTGAGCAACTGGGTGCGCCCATTCTAGAAATATGATATGTAGATTTGCTTCACAGAACTGATGATGATGCACGTATTTGGAACAGTCCAGTCCATTCTCACAACCAATTAAGTCCAGAGCTCACACCTCTCTGTTGATGATGCACATACATTCCAGTTAAAGAATAACACAGGATTAATTAATTCCTGGGCTCTTCTAGCTGTGCTTCTTACTCTAGGTTCCAAGTAGAGATTCCTATATACGTATACTTGCTTTGCTGCCGATTCCTGACTCTGTCTGTCTGTTTTGGAACTGTAAAATGCAGTGATGCCAAACATTGCCTCTGCTTCAACTGAATAATTTTCTGTGTGCCAAACAGAGCCTGTGATGTTATCAAAATATTTGCTACTCTTAATGGGTTTATCCCACATGATGATCTTAACCACCAAGATCTCCGAGGCTCTTATTTCTAGTCTAATGTTGTCAGTACAGTACATCCGCTGTTTGCATGATAGATACATATATGTGACATCAATTTGTCGTTGGATATTGCTGGAAACTAGCTATGTCACATCAATTTCTTGGTTGTCTAGTTTGTTATGTCACATCAATTATATGCTTTTTCTGAGATTGTGTTTTAGCTACTGCCACTTTGAGCTGTTATAGATTTTAGTTATCAATTACAACAAAGCATTCTTACATTCCAGACTTGATCTTACTACTAAATAGCACCCCCTGTTGTTGTTGTTGTTGTTCACCCTATCCATGCTGTTATGTTTTCTTGTTGGCAGATATTTTGAGTAAATTCAAAACGAAAGATGTTCAAAGAAGCTCCAAGACATTCTTATATAGCAAGTTCTGTAATAATAGTTGGGTTATCTGGGAATTTAATGTATCTTCTCTCTGTTTGTGAATGAAATAGTAATTATGTATGTGATTTAATGTATCTTCTCTCTGTGAATTTCATGTATGTTTTCAGAATTACAATTCCTGTTTCATATGAAATAGTAATTATGTATGTGATTTGAAAATGTGTGCAATGAAAACATGACTCATGCGACCCACTTATCAAAATAATTTGAGCACATTTGGAATTTCTGACGTGTGGGACCAGTGTATGATATTATGATATTTGGGACAAATGTAAAACAGTGGAAAATAAAATAGCAAAAAGTAAAAGATCATACGCTGTAAAAGGCCGCATCTAGAAATAAAAAGGCTGAATTGTTGGGCCAGGCCCATGTAGCTAGAGAAAATATAAAGTAAAAATGCCGAATTGTTGGGCTAGGCCCATGTAGAAAACCGAATTGGACCGGGCTGAATCTTGTGCCACATCAGCTTGCCACACTGGATGCCTACGTGGCCTGGGGAGGTTGCTAGTGACCAAAACGCCACAGTAGACGTATTTTGGTCATAAACGTCTTTGACCATTCCAGAAGAAAGGTCGCTATAGTCAGTTTACGACCGCCAGCTTTTGACCTTCTGCTTTTGGTCACAAAAAGGTCGCAAATGAAAAACCATGACCTTTCAGTGACCAATAGTGGTGGTCACAAGTTGACATATTTCTTGTAGTGACGCTTCATCTTTTTAATATCTTTCGTGAGAATGATGGAAAGGAAAATTGTGCTCAAGTGCTAGAAGAAGAATTACATAGAATGCTTGGCATGAAATATGTGAATGATGAGCATGATTGCATGTTGTTAGTATGAATTCCTTGAATATCCATGATGCTAATGACATGCCAAGCCGCAAACTTGGAGAAGCTATGTTTGATGAAGATGATATTTTTTGTCCCCCAAGCTTTGATGAGAAAATTTACTATGATGAAAGCATGCCTCCTATCTATGATGATTATTGTGATGACACGTATGCTATAAATAATAATGATAACCATGAAACTTTTCATCTTGATCTTAATTTTCAATCATATGATAGTTATTTTGTTGACTTTGCTCCCACTACTATTCATGAGAAGAATTTTGCTTATGTGGAGAGTAATAAAATTTCTATGCTAGTAGATCATGAAAAGAATGCTTTAGGTGCTGGTTATATTGTTGAATTCATTCATGATGCTACTGAAAATTATTATGAGGGAGGAATATATGCTTGTAGGAATTGCAATAATATCAAGTTTCCTCTCTATGTGCTTAAAGTTTTGAAGTTATGCTTGTTTTACCTTCCTATGCAAGTTGATTATTGTTCCCATAAGTTGTTTGCTCACAAAATCCCTATGCATAGGAAGTGGGTTAGACTTAAATGTGCTAGTCATATTCTTCATGATGCTCTCTTTATGTTTCAATTCCTATCTTTTATGTGAGCATCATTGACATCATCATGCCTAGCTAGGGGCGTTAAACGTTAGCGCCTGTTGGGAGGCAACCCAATTTTATTTTAGTTTATTGCTTTTTGGTTCTGTTTAGTAATAAATAAATCATCTATACTCTTTTTAGATGTGGTTTTGTGTTTTAATTAGTGTTTGTGCCAAGTAGAACCTTTGGGAAGACTTGGGTGAAGTCTTTATGATCATGCTGTAAAAAAACAGAAACTTAAGCTCTCACGAGATTAGCTAGAACTTTTTACTTGAGAGTGATATTTAGTTGATTCTTTTTGCAAATGATTACTATACAAATTTATCAGGTCCAACAATTTATTTTAGAATTTTCGGAGTTCCATAAGTTTGCGTTAGTTACAGATTACTACATGCTGTTCTGTTTTTGACAGATTCTGTTTTCATTGTGTTGTTTGCTTATTTTGATGAATCTATGGCTAGTAAAATAGTTTATAAACCATAGAGAAGTTGGAATACAGTAGGTTTAACACCAATATAAATAAATAATGAGTTCATTACAGTACCTTGAAGTGGTGTTTTGTTTTCTTTCGCTAACGGAGCTTACGAGTTTTCTGTTAAGTTTTGTGTTGTGAAGTTTTCAAGTTTTGGGTAAAGATTCGATGGACTATGGAATAAGGAGTGGAAAGAGCCTAAGCTTAGGGATTCCCAAGGCACCCCAAGGTAATATTAAAGGATAACCAAGAGCCTAAGCTTGGGGATGCCCCGGAAGGCATCCCCTCTTTCGTCTTCGTTCATCGGTAACTTTACTTGGAGCTATATTTTTATTCACCACATGATATGTGTTTTGCCTGGAGCGTCATTTTATTTTCTTTAGATTTGCTTTATGTTAGTTATAATAATGTTTTGCATATTTACTTTCAATAAAAAAAGTCAAGGATAGCCTTTGCCATGCTTATTTTGCTACTATACATGTTGCTGTTTGAAAACAGAAAGTTTACCGTTGTTGCAAAAATTCCCTAGAAAAGTCAGAGAGTGGTATAATGTTGAATATTTTTGCAAACTGAGATCTGATAAATTTATTACAGTGGGAATTTTAGTTCATAAATTTTGGAGTTAGGGAAGTATTGGTACTCTTGCATTCTTTATAGACTGTACTGTTTTGGCAGATTGCTGTTATGTTTGCATTGTTTGCATATGTTTTCTTGTTTAATGATTCTATTTAAGGATAGGAGTATTAAATATGCAGAGGAATTTAGTGTGAAATGTTGAATAATAATTTTAGTGATTTATCACAGTAGAAAATGATAAGGTTTTGCATTGGTTTATACTAACCTATCTCACGAGTTCTTGTTGAGTTTGGTGTGGATGAAGCTTTTGATAAATAGAGAAACCATGATATGAGAGGAATTAAGGAGACACAAAATTTCAAGCTTGGGGATGCCCAAGGCACCCCAAGATAATATTTTAAGAAGTCTCAAGCATCTAAGCTAGGGGATGCCCCGGTAGGCATCCCACCTTTCTTCTTCAACAACTATCGGTTAGTATCGGTTGAGCCTAAGTTTTTGCTTCTTCACATGAGTTGTGCTATCCTTGCATTGTCATCTTCTTTAGCTTTGCTTGCTGTTTGGATATAGTACCAAGATCTGAAATTCTTTACTGTTAGAGAGTCTTCACATAGTTGCACAATTATTCGTCTACTCATTGATCTTCACTTATATCTTTCGGAGTAGTTTGTCGTTTGCTCTAGTGCTTCACTTATATCTTTTAGAGCATGATGGTGGTTTCATTTTGAAGAAATAGATGAACTCTCATGCTTCACTTATATTATTTTGAGAGTCTTAAATAGCATGGTAATTTTCTTAAAATCCTGATATACTTGGTATTCAAGATATGTGAAACTTTCTTTTGAGTGCGTTGAATACTAAGAAATGTTTGATGCTTGATAATTATTTTGAGATATGAAGATGGTGATATTAGAGTCATGCTAGTTGAGTAGTTGTGAATTTGAGAGATACTTGCGTTGAAGTTAGCAAGTACCGTAGCATGCACGTATGGTTAAAGTTGTGTAACAAATTTGAAACATGAAGTGTACCTGGCTTATGCATCCTTATGACTGGCGGTCGGGGACGAGCGATGGTCTTTTCCTACCAATCTATCCCCCTAGGAGCATGCGCGTAGTACTTGATTTTTGATGACTTCTAAATTTTTGCAATAAGTATATGAGTTCTTTTGACTAATGTTGAGTCCATGGATTATACGCACTTTTACCTTTCCGCCTTTGCTAGCCTCTTCGGTACCATGCATTGCCCTTTCTCACCTTGAGAGTTGGTGCAAACTTCGCCGGTGCATCCAAACCCCGTGATACGGTACGCTCAATCACACATAAACCTCCTTATATATTCCTCAAAACAGCCACCATACCTACGTATTATGGCATTTCCATAGCCATTCTGAGATATATTGCCATGCAACTTTCCACTATTCCGTTCATCATCATTATGGCATACATTACTTTTGTCATATTGCCATTGCATGATCATGTAATTGACATCATATTTGTGGCAAAGCCACCATGCATTATTTTTCATACATGTCACTCTTGATTCATTGCACCATCCCGGTACACCGCCGGAGGCATTCATATAGAGTCATATCTTGTTCTAGTTTCGAGTTGTAATCCTTATGTTGTAATCAATAGAAGTGTGATGATCATCATTATTAGAGAATTTCCCAAAAAAAAGAAAGGCCAAAAAAAAGAAAGGCCCAAAAAAAATAAATAAGAAGGGCAATGTTACTATCCTCTTTTTCCACACTTGTGCTTCAAAGTAGCACCTTGTTCTTCATGTAGTGAATCTCATATATTGTGCTTCAAAGTAGCACCATGTTTTTCATATAGTGAGTCTCATAAGTTGTCTTTTTATACTAGTGGGAATTTTTCGTTATAGAACTTGGCTTGTATATTCCTACGATGGGCTTCCTCAAATGCCCTAGGTCTTCATCAGACAGCAAGTTGGATGCACACCCACTAGTTTTCTTTTGTTGAGCATTCATAGCTCTAGTGCATCCGTTGCATGGCAATCCCTACTCCTCATGTTGACATCAATTGATGGGCATCTCCATAGCCCGTTGATTATCCTCGACAATATGAGACTTTCTCCTTTTTTGTCTTCTCCACACAATCCCCATCATCATATTCTATTCCACCCATAGTGCTATATCCATGGCTCACGCTCATGTATTGCGTGAAGGTTGAAAAAGTTTGAGATATTTAAGTATGAAACAATTGCTTGGCTTGTCATCGGGGGTATAGAAGTTGGGAACACCTTTGTGTGACGAAAATGAAGCATAGCCTAACTATATGATTTTGTAGGGATGAACTTTCTTTTGCCATGCTATTTTGAGAAGACATGATTGCTTTGATTAGTATGCTTGAAGTATTATTATTTTATGTCAATATGAACTTTTGTCTTGAATCCTATGGATCTGAATATTCACATCACAAGTAAGAAGATTTACATTGAAATTATGCCAAGTAGCACTCCGCATCAAAAATTATCTTTTTATCATTTACCTACTCGAGGACGAGCAGGAATTAAGCTTGGGGATGCTTGATACGTCTCCAACGTATCTATAATTTTTGATTGCTCCATGCTACTTTATCTACTGTTTTAGGCAATATTGGGCTTTATTATCCACTTTTATATTATTTTTGGGACTAACCTGTTAACCGGAGGCCCAGCCCAGATTAGCCGTTTTATGCCTATTTCAGTATTTCGAGGAAAAGGAATATCAAACGGAGTCAAAACGGAACGAAATCAACTAGAGAAGTTATTTTTGGAAGGAAAGCCACTCGATGGACTTGGAGTGCACGTCAGGAAAGAAGGGAGGTGCTCACGAGGGTGGGGGGCGCGCCCCCTGCCTCGTGGCCCCCCCTTCGGTCCACCGACGTACTCCTTTCACCCATGTATACCTACGTACCCTAAAACTTCCTAAACAGAAGATAGATCGGGAGTTCCACCGCCGCAACCCTCTGTAGCCACCAAAAACCTCTCGAGAGCCCGTTCCGGCACCCTGCCGGACGGGGAACCCATCACCGGTGGCCATCTTCATCATCCCGGCGCTATCCATGACGAGGAGGGAGTAGTTCACCCTCGGAGCTGAGGGTATGTACCAGTAGCTATGTGTTTGATCTCTCTCTCTCTCTCTCTCTCTCTCTCTCTCTCTCTCGTGTTCTCTCTCGTGTTCCCTCTATGGCACGATCTTGATGTATCTCGAGCTTTGCTATTGTAGTTGGATCTTATGTTTCTTCTCCCCCTCTACTCTCTTGTGATGAATTGAGTTTCCCCTTTGAAGTTATCTTATCGGATTGAGTCTTTAATGAGAACACTTGATGTATGTCTTGCCGTGCTTATCTGTGGTGACAATGGGATATCATGTGCCACTTGATGTATGTTTTGGTGACCAACTTGCAGGTTCCACTCATGAACCTATGCATAGGGGTTGGCACACGTTCTTGACTCTCCGGTAGAAACTTTGGGGCACTCTTTGAAGTACTTTTATGTTGGTTGGATGAATCTGAGATTGTGTGATGCATATCGTATAATCATGCCCACGGATACTTGAGGTGACAATGGAGTATCTAGGTGACATTAGGGTTTTGGTTGATTTGTATCTTAAGGTGTTATTCTAGTACGAACTCTATGGCTCTTTGTGACACTTATAGGAATAGCCCACCGGATTGATTGGAAAGAATAACTTTGAGGTGGTTTCATACCCTACCATAATCTCTTTGTTTGTTCTCCGCTATTAGTGGCTTTGGAGTGATTCTTTGTTGCATGTTGAGGGATAGTTATGTGATCCAATTATGTTATTATTGTTGAGAGAACTTGCACTAGTGAAAGTATGAACCCTAGGCCTTGTTTCCTATCATTGCAATACCGTTCACGCTCACTTTTATTATTAGTTACCTTTCAGATTACAAAAACCTTTATCTACCATGCGTATTGCACTTGTATCACCATTACTTCGCCGAACTAGTGCACCTATACAATTTACCATTGTATTGGGTGTGTTGGGGACACAAGAGACTCTTTGTTATTTGGTTGCAGGGTTGTTTGAGAGAGACCATCTTCATCCTACGCCTCCCACGGATTGATAAACCTTAGGTCATCCACTTGAGGGAAATTTGCTACTGTCCTACAAACTTGTGCACTTGCAGGCCCAACAACGTCTACAAGAAGAAGGTTGTGTACTAGACATCATACGCCAGGCCTCGTTTCCATCGCCTGTTCCGTCCAAGCCCTCCCGATGAACACGACCACGTATTCCGTTCCGACACAGCTGGTTGGATCCCCATGAACACGACGACGACGATGTTTCTCCGTTCCGACCCAGCCATGTACGTATGCACGATAGGCGTTAGAGACCCTGCCCGTATGTACGTACGTGGCCGTATTTTCTTTCTTGCACCCTCGCCACCGTACGTACGTGTACATGTTACGTGCGCGCCTCTACTACGACACGTGCGCGCCCCTACATCCACCAGTATATATGTACGTACACGTTCGCGACCAGAATGACAACGCTACGTACGCTTCGACCAGGTGGGTCCCGACTGATAGGCACGTCCTTGTGTGCGACGATGTAGCTGGTGGGTCCCAGCAGTAGGGGGCGAATCGTTTTTTTCCAGACGCACTTCCTTGTGTGCGAAGATGTAACTGGTGAGTCCCAGCAGACAGGGGGAAACATTTTTTCACTAAATACGGTGGCCCGTCCGCTGGGTCCCCGCCGTCAGGTGGAGGAATAATTATTTTGCGCGTAATAAGGAGGCACTTCCTTGCTGCGGTCGTGGACCCAGCTGTCAGCCTCTCCACGTACAGTCCACGTCTGATGGAAGCCATTCCTTGACAACGTTGACCACGCCGTGTCGGATTTCGGGTTCCGGCAGACCCTTAAAGTTCGAACGCTGGGGTGCGCGCGGATATCCAACCCTCCACCATCTCGTACCTCGCCGAATCGCAGGGACCTAAACTACTAACAAGAACAGCACAAGAGACGCAAGATTTATACTGGTTCAGGCCACCATCATGGTGTAATACCCTACTCCAGTGTGTGGTGTGTGGATTGCCTCTTGGGCTGATGAGGAACAGTACAGGGAAGAACAGCCTCGCGAGGGTCTGTTCTTAGTGGGTGCGATGAACTGCTAAGTGGTGTCCCGTCGCTCTAGCTTGAGGATCGGGTCTCTATCTCTCCTTCTGGATTCCGAATGGCGGATCCTTCGTCCCCCTCCTATGGTGGCTAGCTCTACTTATATAGACGAAGGCCCTGGGCCTCTTCCCAAATATTGAGCGGGAAGGGCGCCAACAATTGGCCATTTTGAAGGGGAACAGCGGGTACACTTATCCTGACTAAAGTTGGTCCTCGCCGCCAAAGGCTCGTGATGATAGCCTTTGCTTGGGCTCCACGATGATCGCATTCCAGCCGTTGGGGCTGGTCTTGGTCTTGTTGCACCAAACGGATGCCTTTGCTTGATGCTCTCGCCTGCGCTTTGCTCCCTTTGCACCAAAGAGGAAAGAAGGACGTTGCGGGGCTGGCACCCGACTGGCGCCCTTGGTCATCATGGCTTGCGTCATGGGCACCTCGCGAGGTACCCTGCCTTGAACTCTCCGCCTCCTCATGAGCCAGCCTGACGAGGCCGCGCCTGAGGAAGCTCTTGGTCGTCCGCCCCGCGAGGCTTGGCCCCTCGCGAGGGTCTTGAGCTTGTGTTGATGAAGATGGGCTGTCCTGGGCCTCCTTTGAGCCACGCCGCAGGCCGCAGCGAGCAAGTCTGGGACCCCGTTCCCGAACGCCGACAAGAGCCCCCGGGCCTGGCGCACCCGAACTTGGCTGAGCAGAGAGGCGAAAGGGCAAGTCTGAGCATCGTGGGCCCTAACAGCTCTTGACCTCGGGCGACGCGTGGCGGTTGATTGGACGTGGGCGGCACTGTCCCCCCACGCCTCCTTATTTCGTGCCTTGTTCGGCGGACACGCTGCTGCACACATCTGTTCCCCTCTCTGCTGCTTGTGCGCTCCAGTCCTTCCCTCTCTTGAACTCCAGCTTCCATTTCCAATCCAATATCAAATCCCCCCTTCCCCCTTTTGATCGCCATGGCTCCGACGAAGAAGGGGAAAGGGAAGAAACCTGCGCCTTCGCCTTGCTCGCCGCCGCCGGCGGCCTCCGCTGTCGACCCGTCGATCATACTCAATCTGGAGGGCTTGGGCAAGGTCAGTTCGGCTCTGGCCACCTCCTTCAACGAATGCGGGAGGACGACGGCCAGGCCCGCGTCCCACTTCGCCATTGACAGGATAGTCACCGAGGTCCGGTATTTCGCTGACGCCCTGTGGGCGGGACTGGTTCCCCCTCTTCTTTGATTTCTTCAATGCCGTGCTTTCCCATTATCAGATCAACATGATGCATCTGGGTCCTGAGTCCATTACTCTCCTCTCGGTCTTCGCCTTCGTTTGTGAGGCAATGATGGGCATCCTTCCCTCGGTTGCCTTGCTGCGCCACTTCTTCTCTCTACGCCTTGTCGACCCCACTCAATGCTCGGCGTGCGTGAGCTTCGTCGCCGCGCCCGAGACAGCGGCCTGATGGATTGACTTCAGCCTGCCTCCGCCCGCGGCTAAGTTCCGCGAGAGGTGGCTGTACGTGGATGTGGGGGTGCCCAGCCCCATGCTATCTGAGCCGACCTCGCCTGCTGTCCCCAATTCAGGCTGGGGCCAGGAGACGCTTTCGAGCCCTCGGCTCATCTTTGTCTGGCGCCGCTTCGCGTTCCTGAGGTCGCTTGATGTGACAGCGCCCAAGGTGGTGAAGGAGTTCCTGCTGCGCCGCATTTCTCCTCTCCAGCGCCATTCCCACCGGATGTGGGCCTTCAGCGGGCCTGGCGATCATATGAGGCTCCAGGAAGAAGACCTGACGCCTGAAGCGCTAAGGAAAGTGCTCTGGTCCCGATGGCGATCCTAACCCGGTGGCATCCGGCATGAAGGGGCCTTGCTATACCTCTACCGGAACAGGGTGATTTGGTGAACGGATGCCCATCTTGATGAATGGGGCTGCGCCCGCTGGTCTCCAGGGCCTCGCGAGAATCCGGTGGTGGTGACAGCCTTCCATCGGCCAAGGCGGCTCCTCCTCAAGTGGCGGAGCAGGGAGGCACGAGCCGCCAGAGGTCAAGGGACCCCGCCGGGTGACAGCGCGGGCGGCGCCTGTGAGGGGGCAGCTCCTGAGGCTCATGCCGCCGTGGCTGAGGGCGGCAGGCAGCCACCCGCAGCGCCTGCGGATGAAGCCCCCGAGGCCCCTGCTGCTTCTCTTGGTGAGGCGATCAGCAGCGCGCGTCAGGCGGACGCCCTAGACGCGGGTCGCCTTGATGCTTCTCCCTTGCTGCAGGCTGATCCCTGCGCTCAAATCTTGGGTCGTTTCCGCGTGAACTTCGAGGCCCTCCGGAAGAGAAGGGAGGCCCTGGGCGATGATTACCCTTGTCGCCTGCTGAAGCACAGGAAGTACTTTGCTACTGAAGAGTAAGCTTTCTCCTTCTCCAGCTCTTGATTCCTCTGCTGCTTGTACTGATCCCTGCCCTGCAGGCCCCTTCCTGCCTAGCTCATGGAGACGGGTGAGGAGCCGTCCTCCCCGGCTTCGCCCCCTCCCCAGTCCTCGAGTGCTCCAAGCGGTGGAGCCCTTGTGGTGAGGGCGACTTGGGAGGTGAACCGTCCCGAGGCGCGTCGTGGCCCTGCGCACCCTCGCGATCCTTCCTCGCGAGCCTTCCCGAGGCATAGCTAGCCTGCCGTGGGCTTCTCGCCTGGTCGTGGACGGCGATTGGCTGAGGCGCTTCCTGCGCTCCTCGTCTGGGATGGGCTGGCTCCAGGCCGGGCTTCTGGTGCAGGCGCGCCCGCCGTCGCAGGGTGCCAGCCCCATCCCCTACCCGGAGGGGGAGGTTGACTCAGAGCTCCGGCGCCCGCTGGGCGGTTGATGGTGGGAGGACGTCGCGGCCTTTCCAGGAGCGCCGCGCCCTTCGCCAAGGATTTCTTCGAAGGGCGGCCGACGCGGTGAGCCTTCTTGGTGAAGAGCTTGCTGACGAAGACGCGCGCCTTGAGGCCGAGGGCCTGCGCCTGGTCGCAGAGAGGCGCGAGCTGGAGGGCGCTGCCGCCCTTGCGCGTCGCCGCGCGAGCTTGATGACGAAGAGGCCAAGGCGTTGCTGGCAGCCTCTCGGGAGGCCTGTTCTCGGGCCGTCGAGGAGGCCCGGGCAGCTGACAGGCGGGGAGAGGCGGCGGAGGAGCGGGCACGGGAAGCCATGGCCCGGTGCCACTCATTGGAGGAGCAAGCGGAGCTGCGCGAGGCAGCCCTTGCGTCGATGAAGGTGGCCTCTGGCGACTCGGCGGAGCTCCAGAAGCGTGAAGAGGCGCTGACGCTTGAAGCCGCCGAACGCGCGCGCGAGTACGAGCGCTTGGAGACGAGGGAGCGCTTGGCGACGCGGGCAGAGGATGAGGTTGCAGCACGGGAAGCCCGCGTCATGGAGGAGGTCGGACGCCGAGTGGCGGCGGCGCGCTCGAACCTCGAGCGCGAGTTTGAGAAGCGGTTGGGGTTGATCAAGGCCGAGGCTGAGGGCAGGACTGCCGCCTTGAGGGCCAAACTGGAGGAGGCGACGCGGCAGACCGATGCTCTTCGGGCCGCCCTCGAGGTGGCGCAGAGGGAGTCCACCACCTCTCAGGCCGAGGCGCTCCTTCTTCGCCAGCGGGAGGATGAGGCCGAGGCTGTTGCGCGCCAGAATGCGGACGAGATGCGTCAGCGGCGAATCTTGGAGCACGAGCACCGTCCCATGCTCGCCACGCTCCGGGAAAGAGCTAACGTAGCCTTGGATAACATCTGCGACGTGGCAGTAGGCCAGCCGCACGCGGTTAACTACGCCGGCAACCTTCAGTTCTTCATCGACGTGGTGGCGCGGCCGAGGCGCGGCCGGTCGTGGCCGGCAGGTTGGTGGAGGAGAGGAGCCGCGCGCTGCTCGGGAGCGCCTTCTCTCGCGTCTTCAGCCATCTCTGGGACATGGACCCTCACTTCGATTTTGACGCAGCCATCGCCCGAGTTCCCCAGGCCGTCCGGGGCGACCTGGCGCACTGGGTGGAAGACAACGTGGATGCCCTCGTCCGGGCCTTCGCTTCGGACGACGACGGCGTGGTCGTGGCCGCCGATGAGGGCGGCATGGTGAACAGTCCAGACGCCACCGACGATCACGCAGACAGCGACGGCGAGGCCAGCGACGCCAGCAACGGCTCGGGAGGTGCTCCTGAGGATGCATTGGGGGATTTATCCGACTGATCATGTATTGTCCTTGTTCCATTACCCTGCATGAATAGAACTCAGGTTTTGGCCTGGTGGAGGTGAGAGCATTTTGGGAGGGGGAGCCCCTCATGTAAAACTTGTGTTCTTCGCATTAGCAGGTGTCACAATGCCCATACGCCCGCGCCAAGTGGTTGTCTAAGCGATGCGCTAGTTGGATGGTTTACCTTTGTTTCGTACGAGTCTCGAGATAGCCTGTGGGAGGCTGCAGCGATCTGAGTGTCTATCGATTGAATCCGTAGGACCTGCAGCAAAAACCCTCCGGAGAGGACGCGGCGGCGACAGGCTGGGCTGTCCGCGAGCTTGGCCTGGCCCGGCTCATGAGGGGCTCGCGAGGGGAGGTAGCTGAGGCGGAGTTGTAACCGAAACGCGAGAGATTTGCTCGAACGAGACTAAGCACCCCTTCCCCGAATACACGCAAATCTTCAAGCTCAAATTCAACTTAAATCCAACAGGGAAAAACGACAGCCAGAGGGAAAACCAAATGAAAGAAGAAAAAGGCCGCGTCCGGCACCTAGTCTAGTCTTGGATGTCTTCTCACCAGCGTGGAGCTATGTGTTGCTACTGGGCATAGGAGGGAGCCCCAGGGCCTGAGGCCAGCACCCCTGAGACTCTGTGGCGTGTACAGCCCCACTCATTATTACGTGAGAGTGTCACGGGGCGGCGAAGCTTCACGAGCACTGGGCCTTCTTCAGTGTACCGCCTTGCTTCATATCGCCAGACGAGGGCCCCACCTTGCGCCACACTCTAGTGCCACCAACGATGACCGGAAACCAGGACGCCGCCGGTGGGGTAGAGCGGTCGCCAGCATGTTCCCCGACGACCACAGGTCCTCCGCCAGGGCAGGCCCCGAGGCACCTCCCAGCAGAGGGCCTACCTCCCGAGAACGCTTGCTCCAACGCCGCGGTGGTGATGTCGGGTCTCGCCCTCTCCGGCAGCCCTGCGCCCCCCTCCCGAGGGGTAGGAGACCCTTGAGCGGGCAGCCGCTTCGTCGTGGCGACCTGTACCTCCTGCGACCTATGGTTAGCGTATGTTTGCTCTTGAGGAAGTAGCGGTACCCGATAATTGTCGCCCCCGGCGTGACCAGTGGGACTGTCGCGAGACTCCTGAAAGAGCGCGGCTTCTGGCGCCTCATCCCCCCAGATTGGGCTGAGGAGCGAGTCTTGTTCTCCCTCATGCGGGTGCCCTTGGTCCATCATGTGGGGCACGTATTCTTCCGGCGCCGTCATCCCGAAGGCCACACCGTAGTGCTGAGTGTGCCTCGCTGCTCTGCTTGATGCGCCCGCCGTGGGGTGGTGGCGCGGTGGTCCACCAGGGCCGTGAGTTGCGTCGGGCCTTCTTCTCCGCGGGCCGGGGGCGGGGGCAACCCTGCCGCCGGCCCGGCGATGAAAGCTTCGCCGGTGCTGGAGTAGCTTCGGAGCCCGCAGGCGCACCTAGAGCCCCCGTGCGGGCCGCCCTCATCCTGAGGTGGGAGTTGGGTGCAGAAGGGGTGAGCCCCCGAGGCGGCGAAGCCTAGGAGCTCCGCCACTCGCTCCAGCAGCACGTCGTGGCCGCTCTCCAGCAGCCTGCACTGCAGCAGCTCTCGGGCTACTGTGAGCGCGGCCCTCGAGTTCGCCTGCTCCCGGCGGGTGTACGGTGATGTGGTCGCGGCGTGGTTGGAGGCTCTTGCTGCTGACCGCGCCTGCCGCGGTGTGAGAGCCGTCAAAGCCTGTCCGCGTCGCCCGCGGCCCGCAGCGCCCTGCGGACCACGAGCTGCCTGGGGCACGGGGTCGCTCGAGGCGAGCGGCTCTGCGTGGGCGGGCCACGCCGCCCAAGGGTCGGGGTTGCCAGCTTGGTCGCCGGTCATGGCGATGGCGATCTGACAGACACAAGGTGGCGAAGGCGGATTCAGCGCACCTACCGGTGCGCCAAATGTCGGATTTCGGGTTCCGGCAGACCCTTAAGGTTCGAACGCTGGGGTGCGCGCGGAGATCCAACCCTCCACCGTCTCGTACCTCGCCGAATCGCAGGGACCTAAACTACTAACAAGAACAGCACAAGAGACGCAAGATTTATACTGGTTCAGGCCACCATCGTGGTGTAATACCCTACTCCAGTGTGTGGTGTGTGGATTGCCTCTTGGGCTGATGAGGAACAGTACAAGGAAGAACAGCCTCGCGAGGGTCTATTCTTAGTGGGTGCGATGAACTGCTAAGTGGTGTCCCGTCGCTCTAGCTTGAGGATCAGGTCTCTATCTCTCCCTCTGGATTCCGAATGGCGGATCCTTCGTCCCCCTCCTATGGTGGCTAGCTCTACTTATATAGACGAAGGCCCTGGGCCTCTTCCCAAATATTGAGCGGGAAGGGCGCCAACAATTGGCCATTTTGAAGGGGAACAGCGGGTACACTTATCCTGACTAAAGTTGGTCCTCGCTTTGCCAAAGGCTCGTGGTGATGGCGCTTGCTTGGGCTCCACATGACTGCATTCCAGCCGTTAGGGCTGGTCTTGGTCTTGTTGCACCGAAACGGATGCCTTTGCTTGATGCTCTCGCCTGCGCTTGCTCCCTTTGCACCAAAGAGGAAAGAAGGATGCTGCGCGGCTGGCGCCGATCGGGCGCCCTTGGTCGCCATGGCTTGCGTCATGGGCACCTCGCGAGGTACCCTGCCTTGAACTCTCCGCCTCCTCATGAGCCAGCTGACGAGGCGCTACCGCTGAGAAGCTCTTGGTCGTCCGCCCATGAGGCTTGGCCCCTCGTGAGGTCTTGAGCTTGTGTTGATGAAGATGGGCTGTCCTGGGCCTCCTTTGAGCCACGCCGCAGGCCGCAGGCAGGCAAGTCTGGGGACCCCCGTTCCCAGAACGCCGACACGCCGCGCCGAGAGCACCAGGGTGGTGGACGACGGCGAGGCCTAGGAAGGGGACGATGCGGAGCAGGGGATGCCCACGCGTAGAGGAGTATGAGGGTTCACACGTTCGGTTGCGGTGTGAGGCTGCCGTCGCCGCAGAATAACAGGGGGCGGTGAGGCCTCCGCGGCATCACAGCCGGCCACGGGTGGCAGGAGCAGGCGACACGATCGGCGCTGCTTTGGGCGGCTGGAGCAAGAAGACCAGAGGTTGAAGAAGCACTACGACCGTTGGATGGACATCGTACTGTCACTGGAGCTAGAACCGTTCATATATTGACTAAAGTTGACAAAGGCCTCCGTCCCAGTCAACTTAGTAGGCCCACAAGTCAGCCTCCCACCAAGGTTGGTCCCAACTAGCAGGGGGTATTCATTATTTTGTGCGTAATAAGGAGGCACTTCCGGTGGGTCCGAGCTGACGGCTGGGGGGAACGTTTTTTCGTGAAATACGGTGGCCCGTCCTGTGGGTCCCAGTAGTGAGGGGGAAATGTTTTTTTTTCGCAAAATACTGGTGACCCGTCCGGTGGGTCCCTGCTGTCAGGTGGAGGAATAATTATTTTCCGCGTAATAAGGAGGCACTTCCTTGCAGCTACCGTGGACCCAGCTGACAGCCTCTCCACGTACAGTACTCTTCCGATGGAAGTCGGTCGTTGACCACATTGACCACGCCGCGCCGAGAGCACCACGGCGGTGGACGACGGCGAGGCCTAGGAAGGGGACGACGGGGAGCAGGGAAGACGCGCGATCTGGAAGCCCGCGGAGAGGAGTCTGAGGTTCACTGGTTCGGCTGCGGTGTGAGGCTGCCGTCGCCGCATGGCCTGGCCAGCGGTGGGAATAGTAGGGGCGGTGAGGCCTCCGCGGCAGCACAGCCGGCCACAGGAGGCACGAGCATGCGGCATGACCGGCGCTGCTTTAGGCGGCTGGAGCAAGAACACCAGAGGTTGAAGAAGCACTACTGCCATTGGATGGCCATCGTACGGTCACTGGAGCTAGAATCGTTCATATTGACTATAGTTGACAAAGGCCCCCGCCCCAGTCAACTTAGTAGGCCCACAAGTCAGCCTCCCAACATGGTGGGTCCCAGCTAGCAGGGGGAGTATTCATTTTTTTGTGCGTAATAAGGAGGCACTTCCGGTGGGTCTGAGCTGACAGCGCGGGGAATATTTTTTTCACGAAATACGCTGGCCCGTCCGGTGGGTCCCAGCAGTCAGGGGGGAAACGTTTTTCTCGTGAAATAAGGTTGCCCGTCCGGTGGGTCCCTGCTTTCAGGTGGAGGAATAATTATTTTGCGCGTAATAAGGACGCACTTCCTTGCGGCCGCCTGGACCCAGCTGTCAGCCTCTCCACGTATAGTACTCTTCCGATGGAAGTCGGTCGTTGACCATGTTGACCACGCCGCGCCGAGAGCACCATGGCGGTGGTCTGGACGACGGCGAGGCCTAGGAAGAGGACGACGCGGAGCCGGGAAGACGCAGCAGTGGTAGCCAGCGGAGAGAATCTACGAGGTTCACTGGTTCGGCTGCCGTCGCCGCAGAGAATAACGAGGGTGTGGGTGAGTAGAGGATGGCCTGGCCAGCGGTGGGAGTAGTACGGGGCGGTGAGGCCTCCGCGGCATCACAGCCGGCCACGGATGGCAGGAGCACGCGACACGACCGGCGCTGCTTTGGGCGGCTGGAGCAAGAAGACCAGAGGTTAAAGAAGCACTACGGCCGTTGGATGGACATCGTACGATCACTGCAACTAGAATCGTTTATATTGACTAAGTTGACAAAGCCCTTGGTACGCGTCAACTTAGTAGGCCCACAGCTCGGATTTGGCAGATAACATATAGCCCATTTGCGATTTGTAAGAATGTACAGCCCATTTTTCAATTCTAATGGAATTTACTACAACCCATTTACGGGTTTGTTAAAAGTACATCCCAACTTCTAGGTAGGACAACGATTAATAATTTCAAACAACCGCTCAAAACAGAATTCAAAAAAAATTCCCACATTTTGATGGGATCCGAAATATTTTTATCCAAATTTCTAGTCAGGTCAAATATAATTTCAAAATAAAGTTGTATCACGTTAAAATCCAACGAAATATTGCGCGTGCAACAAGTAATGAAATTAAAATTTCTAAATTCCAAAAATAATATATTTTTCTAACTAATTACGTCTTTGGTGCATAGTAATTGCCCAGTTATTATAATTACATCCCATTTATTATTTCTTAAAGTCCATTTTCTTGTTAAGCCTAATGCATACCTTCTAGGAAACTTTGCAGCCCAGCGGGGCGGATAACAAGTTGACCCGGATATTGTGTACAACTGTCGGCCCAGTTGCATTGCTGATGTTGAAAAAAAAGGCATGTGTAGTACAGTATAACCTAACATGCTTACTCAGCCCACATTTAGGGACGCCGGAAAGGCCCAAACAAGGCTTCTGTACAACTTTTTGAAGTCACTGAGCTCAATTAATAACTTAAGAAAAAAAATAGATTACAGTGGAACCTAATTAAAAGCTGTCACGAGCAAATAAATAATTCAACGGGTCCCACTTGTGCGTGTGTGCGTGTGTGTGTGTGAGAGATAGAGAGAGAGACCCATCGGTTGATGCTCGTAAATACATCTTTCAGCCATATGCATTGCTGATGTTCAGTAAAAACTTATATAGTTGACACAATCATATAGAACATCATAGCACACTGAACTTGCATACAAAAATTTCACGTAGGTGGCACAATCAGGATGGAAGCGGTGGATCGCTACGGGAAGGGCTATGTTGAAACCAACGAAGTCGTACATAACGGTTCATCGTCTTTATAAATGACGGGGAAATATCTTGAATGTTGTGCAAAGAAAACAGACAGACAACACAATAAGTTCTGCTAGCACATTAAGTTGACGTACAGCCCTTTCTAAAAAAAGTTCATGTACAAAATTAGAACAGGTCACAATCAAATGTATTGGCATATCAGTGCTTCAGACCCATAGCTCGGATTTAACTAGTACTATCTGACAAGATTCAGTTGTTACCTCAAATTAGAGCACATCCAGGCAGCCAACCCTGCCTCTTCTCCCAAAGAAGCAGTGGCCTCCGCCGCGCGATGGAGTAGGCCCTATGCCATCCATCGTTCCGAGCAACATGGGGAAAGTCTGACATTGACTCCTGTAATGGACGTCGTCGACGGACCCTGGCACCAGCAGGGGCGGCAGGACTTTGATTGATGGATTGACCACTTCTTCGACATGCACGAACACTCGATACAGGTACATCCCTAACGTGGTCCGCGGCGGCCTTGGTGGCAACGAATAGTACAACCCCGGTTCCTGCACCGGTATCTCAACACCAATCACCTTCGGTATGGTGGACGGCTTCTTCATCCATGCCATAACTATCAGAGCCTAGCTGTCTGGAGGAACAAACATACTTACGAGCTCACCTCCAAGGTCGTTGGTAAGCTCGTTCATGGACTCGCTGTTCCAAGCACGTCGAGGCATGCCGTGGAAGGTAAGCTTTGTTAAAAACTCAAGCTCAGAGGGCACCGAGCCCCATCCTGGGTGCCACCGATCAAAGCTCACTAGCGCGCCATCGTAGAACAAACGCTGGGAAGATTTGAACACACGACTGCAGTCGAAAGTTGTTCGGAACATGACGAAGAAATCAGCCGGTGGCGGACAGACTTCGACAAGCAAGTCACTTATTTGGATGCTGTGCGCAATGCCAAGAGCTTTGACAAGGTCGTCTGGCGAGACTGGAGGCCGGTCGCCGTTGATGGTTACCATCAGCACTTTGCCGGCAAACTGGTTGTCAAGCACCGCCATGCCACTGTTGAGCGACAGCACGTAGCGACCGAAGGCAGGACGGACCTCAGGATCTCTGGCTTGGAGATCCGCGTTGACCGGCGACATGATAGTGCACTTGAGTATAGGGAGAACAGGAGGGGGATTTGGGGGAACTGGAGTAGGAATTGAGATTCCAGAGGTGGGGAGGGGGGAGACGGGGATGAAAAGGTAGCATGAATTTCGAGCACGCAGCGCAATATGCTCTCGGCGCATAGCGCAAGCGAAAAACACCGGTGGCGCCCACATGTCGGCCTAAGAGTCCTTATTCTTTCTTTTTTGGAGAGCCCGGCCTTTTTTTTCAGGATCTTTTGAGAGCCCGGCCCGAGAGTCATAATTGACCTGTTTGGCATTGCGTTACTACTCGGCCAATATTCAACGACACCTCACTGGCCCAAACAAGTGTACATCATCGAAAAGACAGTGAGCTCAAATTATATAACTTGAAAAAAGGAGATATACTCTGAACACTGGAGAATGGTGATGCCCTCATTTAGCCCACCAGTAGTTCGAGACTAAAAACAGTTCGAAACAACGATATATACAACATTCAAACACTAACTAGTGACTACTAATGACATAAACAGCAAGACATGATAGTTCATAAGAAGTCTTGCTACACCACCAAAATGTACCCATCTGCAACGCTCAGACTCCCGTGATCCAGACGAGAATGGCATTCTAAACAGAAGCAACTATTACATAGAAAGAGTGACATAGACGAGGATGACCAAATGATAAGGAATATGCATAACAAAAGAAAGAACTACCCATCCAGAACCAGCAGCAAAGACAACAAAGTCATTCGAAGAGATGATCCAACACCATCATAATTTGCAGCCCCGCTTGAACGGTGATCCGGAGACACCAGTACTCCACCCTTTCGATGCAACAACCCAATTACCTATCAACCTGAAGGCTTGAACCACATCACTGCCTGTCGTAATTGAGACATCCAAGGATCAAAGTTAATCTGGATGCCTTTGTCATTCTCACCTTCTTTTGGCTGCAGGCTGTATCGTTGACAATCAGGGGAGTATGCTCCCGAACTCCTAGGGCTCGCCGTGTAGACACAGTTTTCCATAGCAAACAGAGCCTCTCTGCCATCAAGGTCCTTGCCAACGGTGATCTCCTGGTTAATCGGATAATTGAGTCCGAGAAATAGAGAGTGTGAACCAAGGCTGTTTACCCGCCTCCAACTAAAAAATCCTAAAGGCCCCAACAAGCTGGTATCCTTCTCATAGACGTAACAGCCACTGTCCGGATACTCATGTATTACATGGTGCTTGTATACAATGGGGTTTTTGCAATATAACTTTTTTGGCTGATGTGTCCGAATGATCATCAGTCTTTTGCCGTCGTCTGATCGAGCGAGGAACCAGTTGTGCTTCCCTGTTTTTGGCAAAGGTGGTGTAATTACAAAGGGCAGTAACTATAGGGACACTGCATCATATCAAAAATGACAGGCATTGTTAATGTAAGATCAACATTGTTCATAGTATGAGTAGGATAATGCAAGAAACAGCATTGATATGTCCCTGTTGGGCCGGGAGGAAAATACAGGAAATGTATCTTGGGTTCGAAAATATAGAAGTGCCATGCATGGTTAAACTCATGTTATCTCGCATTCGATTCTTCACAGGAAACTACCATGTCATGCATGTTATGTAATCTTGTTCTGTCCTCACAAACAAATTCTTCAAGGTAACTAACAGACCATGCATTGTTATATACTGGTGTTCTGTGGGCAAATTTTTTTTGAGAATATTATTCTAGTCATTGATTGCTGAAGGGCGAATATAGGTATGTACACATGGTAAGCATTGCAGGATTTCACTACTTCCAAATATAGAGTTCTCCATATGCACATTTACTTCCCTAATGTATGGTTAGATGAAACCAACAGTGTGGTGCATGTTTCTACATCATGAAAATGAGGAAACTAACATGGCCATTGATACACACTCATATTTAGTAGTAGTATATAGATTACTGTAAAATAAGGATAATATCCATATATTCCTAACCGTTTGATTATTCAGGGTACAAATTGGCTGTAATGACATGGTCACTGTCGGTGTCAAAACCGGCGGATCTCGGGTAGGTGGTCGCGAAACTGTGCGTCTAGGCAGATGGTAACATGATACAAGGGACACGATGTTTTTACCCAGGTTCGAGCCCTCTCGATGGAGGTAATACCCTACTCCTGCTAGATTAGTATTGATGATATGGGTAGTACAAGAGTAGATCTACCACGAGATCAAGGAGGCTAAACCCTAGAAGCTGGCCTATGGTATGATTATTGTTGTTGTGTCCTACGGACTAAAACCCTCCGGTTTATATAGACACCGGATAGGTTAGGGTTACACAGAGTCGGTTACAATGGTAGGAGATCTACATATCCGTATCACCAAGCTTGCCTTCCACGCCAAGGAAAGTCCCATCCGGACACGGGACGAAGTCTTCAATCTTGTATCTTCATAGTCTTGGAGTCCGGCCGTGACGATAGTCCGGCCGTGACGATAGTCCGGCCGTGACGATAGTCCGGCTATCCGGACACCCCCTAGTCCAGGACTCCCTCAGTAGCCCCCGAACCAGGCTTCAATGACGACGAGTCCGGTGCGTTGATTGTCTTCGGCATTGCGAGGCGGGTTCTTCTCCAAATTCCATATACCTGTCGAACAGTGTCCGGCTTCTGATAAATGCTGTGCTCCTTGGCTTCTGCGCCCAATAATGGCCATCTCCCACGTGTTTGAATGAATGCGAAAGGCTAGGGTATTTTTACAATTACCCCCTTAGCTGCGCAAATGAGTTGCCTATAAAAGGGGCGAGAATCTAGATCTGAGTCATCATCCCTCCTTTGCGAGCTTTCATCGGAGCGCCCCTGACCAAAGCCCATTCCATCATGGACAGTCGACGCGGCTCCTCTCGCGCTCCCAGCCCTCAGCCTGGAAATTGGGAGAGATGCTCAATCCCGCATAGCGAGCTAGTTATACTCCAAACCAAGGGATTTCTTCCCCCGGCCTTCATGGTTCCGGTTCGAGCCGGACTCGCCACCTACAAGGGCGGAAAGCAAGCGGAGAGCGTCCTCGATCCCTCTAAACGAGAGCGGGTGTGCTTCATCTCTTATCTAGTAAGAGGAGTCAGATTTCCAATCCATTCGTTTCTCCGGGGGCTCTTGGAGTTCTACGGCCTCCAGTTGCACCACCTTACGCCTGCCTCCATTTTGCACATTGCGGGCTTCGTGGCCCTCTGCGAGCTGTTCTTGGGCGTCGAGGCTCATTTCGGGCTGTGGAAGAGATTATTCTGCCTAGTACCCCGTTCTCATGAGGGGTCAATATATCAAGTGGGCGGAGCCGAGCTATGGCGCATCGCCGGGACCGGATACCTATCCGGAACCCCAAAGAAGGCGTCCGAAGACTGGCCCTCGGAATGGTTTTATATGGAGGACGTCCCGCTGCCGGATCCTATTCGGATCGGCCTTCCGGAGTTCAGCAATGCACCTCTGAAGAATCGCCTAAGCTGGCGCCCTCGAAGCCCCCAGAGGGAAGATGCCAAGGACGTCCTCTATCTAGTGAGCCGAATAAGGTTACTGGCTCATGCCGGATTAACCATGATTGGAGTCACGGCAATCTGTATTATGAGGGGGGTGTAGCCGCTCCAATATAGGGGCCACCCCATGTGGGACTTCAACGAGGAGGACGACGCCACCCATCATGGCCGCAAAGGGCCGAGATCGGTCACCAAACTGGTGAAGATCTTGTCTGCTATGTACAAAGGGGAGGAGGAGGATTTCCTTCGTGTCAATCCATTGAAGGAGTTTTCTTCGAATAATCCTTGAAGCTGGGTAAGCAAACATCTTTATGACCTGTCCAATCCATGTACCCATGGTTAAATATCTCATTTCGTGGTTTCTGCGCAGGAACTGCGCCGGACTGTGGAGAAGATACACAGCCCGCCCCCACAACCCGAGGATCCGGAACGGTCCCTCGATCCGACCTCCGAAGAGGATCCGGATATAAAGGTGGAGTTGATCGACGGGGTGTTTTATCAACTTAGCATCGACAATGCTTTGGTTGCCATTACGGCTGATTACCCCGGAATACTTCCAGCCTCACGGGTAACTGAGACCGAGATCTCAAAAAACTGATAATGACCCATCCATGCTTATCTTTGATCACCGTATACCAATGGTGTTTTGCAGGGGGCGCCTTCGAGGAAGGAAGCCGAGCCCGCGGTGGCTGGCCAACAGAGGGCAGTGCGGCCCCGCAGGCTAAAAAGAAGTGCGGTCTGGATCGAAACTCTGCCGCAACGGTATGGCGTGTCACCATACTTCCAGGATTGATTCTTGGAAGGCGTACTAACGCTGGTGTTCTTTTCAGGAAGAAGAGCGCTCGCCGGACTGAGTCCGAGGAGGTTGCCAATCGAACCTTCACTGGCCAGGCTTCAAAGCCGAGTCCGGAGGCTGAGGCGAGCACGAGACGTGCGTCGGATGCTCCTCCGACAGAGGATGCCGACAGGTTGTCCTCCACCAACTCCGAGGTGGAGAGTGCCTTGAATCACAAGCGCCGCCGGACAGTTCTTCGCGACGCGTGTTTCTCCCAAGAGGCCTTGAACGCCTTCGATTCGGGAGATGCGCACCTCCGTGCCGCTCGAGATGGTCTAGCCAGAGCCACGGAGCAGTATGTAAAGGACATACGGGTAAGAAAATTTGACAGTTATATATGCCAGTAGCCCCCAAGACTTAAAGTAGTTAGAATAACTGATTTAAGGATCATTTGTTGTGCAGGATCTTACAAAAAAGAATACCCGACTGTCCCAGGAGCTTGAAGAGTGCAAGGCCCAACTTGAGGCCGCACTAGCCGCTACAAGGGGAGCTACAGAGACCCCCTCTGGTAATATATGTTTTAAAAGATAAATAGTTTATAAAGTGCGGCGGGTGTGTAAATCTCACAAAAACATTGCAGATGGTGCCGGACTAGATCCGGACAAGCAACAGCTCTTACGCCAGCTAAAGGCTGGCGAGAGCGTGCTTACAAGAGTGCGGCAGGAGAAGAATAACCTCCAAGATGCCAACACCAAGCTGGGTGAGGAACTAAAAGACGTTCGTGCCCAGTTGTCTGACTCCGTAAAGGAGAATCGACGGATTCGTCGTGACATTTTCAGTAAGTGCTTGAATGAACTTGAAAGAGTTCGGCGAGGAAGGCGACTAACATAAACATGTATGTAGGTTTGCTCACAGGTCGTCCTGAGGAGGAAATGCCCAGTTCTTCGGGTGATCTTCTTCCCGAACTGCGTCAGCTGCACGAACGAGTCCGGCAGGTGATGAAAAGCATCAGCCAGGCCTTGTGGCCAGCCAGGCCTTGTTGCCATCTATCTCCCTGCCTGAAGGCATTGGGGAGCTGGTAGAGCGGCTTCAAGGAGCACGGCGGCGCTTCCGGCTATGGAAGATATCAACCTGCCGTAAAGGCGCCAGGGAGGCATGGGCCATCGTGAAGACACGGTACACGAAGGCTGACCCAAACCACATGGCCGAGGTCAGACCTGTGGGGCCGGATGGGATGGAGATCCCTGTAAGCTTAGTGTACGGCCAAGTAGAATTGGCAGCCAAGTATTCCCAGCATGATTGTAAATTAGATAGCCTATTAGATGGCATTGAGGAGGAATACAATGAGTCGAGTTGACTATGTAATAATATGACATGAAAGAATGTCTTCTAGCCGGATTGTAGATCGTTTGTCATAGCGGACCTTTTCGCTTCGACCTCCGGACCCAATAGTCCGGAGTGTGTCCGAATACCTTCGTGGTTATATAAGAACCGTGGTATGCATGGTGACAAGGCGTAGGGGTCATTTTTGCTGTATCAGACAAGTGACCAACTAGTTATGTTATATTACATGGGTAGTAAGAAACATCTTCCAGGGAGAATAGTTCCGTTAAGGGTTCCTTTCGCTGGGGTGCATGCCCTAAAGTGCATGTCAAAGCTGCTATGAAAGCAGAAAAACATCTGGGGGCAGATGGGTAAATAGTTTAAAAATTATCTTTCAGTTCACCGACCGAATATTCCCTTAAGAATGCTAGCTTTCGGCTTCACCCAGTCTGAGGTACACATCTGGCTGACCCGGCAGTAACAATCGCAGAGGTGCTCCCTTTACCACATAGCCGAACAATCGGGAACGTAGGGGTAAGCAAAGGAGCCAGGCAACCCAGCTTGGCCAAAACTTAAGTCATATCGATGCATATAATGGTGAATAAAAGGTACATGCGGAAGCTTAACGCATGTGTTGGGCATCAAGCCCGTATAAGTGAGCTTCTGTTAAAGAAGCCCCCAGGTATAATGAGCGCGGACAGCGCATCAAGTATGTGTGGAAAAAGCGCAAACGAGCCTCTAGAGGCTACAAGAAGAAGAAGGAGGAAGGAGAGAAATAAAAGACAGCACAAAAGCAAAAATAAAGAATGCGGACGGAGGAATGAGACGAACTTGGAGTCCGACACTTAGGCGTAGAATCTTCGTAGACGGGCTGCATTCCATGGGTTCGGCTCGAGTCGGTTATCCGATGCGTTTCACAGACGGTATGCTCCGTCGGTCAGGACCTGGTCAATGATGAAGGGACCTTCCCATTTGGGCTTGAGTTTGTCCTTTTTCTTGTCCGACAGACGTAGAACTAGTTCGCCAACGTTATAAGCTTTGGCCCGTACTTCCCTGCTTTGACATCTTCGAGCCTGCTGTTGATAAAATGCGGAACAAGCTTTTGCCACGTCGCGCTCCTCCTCCAATGCGTCCAAACTGTCCTGCCGATCGAGCTCGGCTTCTCTTTCTTCGTACATGCGCACGCGAGGTGAGTCATGTATTATGTCGCAGGGCAAGACTGCCTCTGCGTCGTACACCATGAAGAATGGTGTGAATCCGGTAGTACGATTCGGCGTGGTCCGCAGCCCCAGTCTGGTCGAGCTCCTAAACCCAAAGGCGTGTTAGATTCTTTGAGGACCGCACTAGTCTGGGTTTAATGCCGCTCATGATCAGACCATTTGCCCTTTCGACTTGGCCGTTGGTTTGAGGGTGATAGACTGAGGCGTAATCGAGCTTGATGCCCATGTTTTTGCACCATAATTTGACCTGATCAGCCGTGAAGTTTGTGCCATTATCAGTGATGATACTGTGGGGGACACCGTAACGGTGCACTACCCCTGATATGAAGTCTATCACCGGTCCGGATTCAGCCGTTTTAACTGGTTTGGCCTCTATCCATTTGGTGAATTTATCCACCATGACCAATAGGTATTTTTGCTTGTGGGTTCCTCCCTTAAGGGGTCCAACCATGTCAAGCCCCCAGACAGCGAACGGCCAGGTGATGGGTATAGTTTTAAGGGCGGTGGGTGGCATGTGGCTTTGGTTAGCAAAAAGCTGGCAACCGACGCATCGTTGGACTAAGTCCTGCGCATCTGCCCGGGCCGTCGGCCAATAAAATCCTGTACGGAAGGCCTTGCCTACAAGGGCCCGGGCTGCGGCGTGGTGCCCACCCAGTCCGGCATGAATTTCAGCCAGGAGGTTTCGCCCTTCCTCTTCGGAGATACACCTTTGAAGGACTCTGGTGGTGCTTTTCTTATAAAGCTCTCCCTCATGGACTTTATAGGCTTTAGAGCGCCATACTATGCAGCGAGCCTCATTTTGGTCTTCGGGGAGTTCCTGCCTAGTTAGGTAGGCTAGGAATGGTTCCGTCCACGGGGCGATAACCGCCATTATTTCATGAGCAGAGGGTGTTATCTCGGGGGCGGAGCCTCCGGTTGTGTCAGAGTGTTCGGCGTCAGGCGGTGCGGTTGGGTCCGGATTGTTATTGCCAGACTCCCCTTCCCATAGTACGGATGGCTTGAACAGCCGTTCCAAAAAGACATTGGGTGGGACGGCATCATGTTTTGCACCGATGCGAGCCAATATATCCGCCGCGTAGTTGTTATCCTGGGCTATATGATGAAATTCGAGCCCTTCGAACTGTGCTGACATTTTTAGGACCGCATTGCGGTATGCTGCCATTTTCGGATCTTTGGCATCAAAGTCCCGTTTATTTGAGATATTGCAAGGTTCGAATCCCCGCGCACCTCTAGGCGTTGAATGCCCATGGAGACTGCGATCCGGAGGCCGTGCAGAAGGGCCTCGTATTCAGCTGCGTTGTTGGAGTCCGAATACATTATCTGAAGGACGTATTGGACTGTGTCCCCGGTTGGGGACGTCAGGCGACGCCAGCCCCCAGGCCAGCCAACATTTTGGAGCCGTCGAAGTGCATGATCCAATTGGAGTATGCGCCGTACTCTTTAGGGAGTTCTGCTTCGGTCCATTCGGCCACGAAGTCGGCCAAAACCTGCGACTTAATAGCTCGTCGTGGCTTATAAGTTATGTCGAATGGGAGGAGCTCTATGGCCCATTTAGCAATCCGGCCCGTCGCGTCGCGGTTGTTTATAATGTCATTAAGAGGTACTTCGGAGGCTACCGTTATCGAACACTCTTGAAAGTAGTGTCGCAGCTTCCGGGATGCCATGAACACCGCGTATGCTATCTTTTGATAGTGTGGGTACCGGGACTTGCATGGGGTTAGGACAGTGGACACATAATAAACCGGTTTTTGAACAAGGAACCGGTGTCCGTCCGTTTCTCGTTCGACAACGAGCACCGCGCTGACAACTTGATGTGTTGCGGCGATATATAATAGCATTGGTTCGCCCACATTGGGCGCCCAGACCGGTTGTTGCCAAAATGGCCTTTATTTCTTCGAGTCCGGCCGTGGCGGCATCGTCCACTCGAAGTGTTCGTCTTGCGGAGGAGGCGGTAAAGGGTAACGCTTTTTCCTCAATCGGAAATAAAGCGGCTTAGAGCCGCTCGCATCCGTCAATTTTGTATTTGTTTGAGGTCTTTTGGAATATCCAATTGTGACAGAGCTCGGATCTTGGCGGGTTTGCTTCAATTCCTCTACGGACACAATGAAGCCAGAGCTTTCCGTTGGAGCGCCGAAGACACATTTTTCTGGATTGAGCTTGATGTCATATTTTCGAAGATTGTCGAATGTGAGCCTCAAGTCGTCTACTAGAGTTTCGACGTGCTTGGTTTTGATGACCACGCCATCTACATATGATTCCACCGTTTTGCCGATCTGGTTTGCCAGACATGTCTGAATCATGCGCTGATATGTTGCGCCGGCGTTTTTGAGCCCAAAGGGCATTGTGTTGAAGCAGAACGGGCCGTATGGAGTGATGAATGTTGTTGCAGCTTGGTCTGGCTCCGCCATCTTGATTTGGTGGTAGCCGGAGTACGCGTCGAGGAAGCACAATGAGTCGTGTCCTGCTGTAGCGTCAATGATTTGATCAATTCGAGGGAGGGGGAAGGGATCCTTTGGGCAAGCCTTATTAAGGTCTTTGAAATCAACACATAGGCGCCAGGATTTATCCTTCTTTGGTACCATCACCAGGTTTGCTAGCCAATCCGGATGTTTTATATCTCTGATGAATCCGGCTTCCAAAAGTTTGGCTAGCTCCTCTCCCATGGCCTGTCTCTTGGGTTCGAAAAGCGCCGAAGAGCCTGTTTGACTGGCTTGAATCCTTTTAGGATATTTAGGCTGTGCTCGGCCAGCTGACGTGGGATTCCTGGCATGTCTGAAGGGTGCCAGGCAAAGATGTCCCAGTTTTCTTGTAGAAATTCTCGTAGTGCGGCGTCTACATCAGGGTTTAATTGTGCCCCAATGGAGGCCGTCTTTGCGGGGTCCGTTGGGTGGACTTGGAATTTGACTATTTCATCCGCTGGTTTAAAAGAGGTGGACTTGGATCTTTTATCAAGTATCACATCGTCCCTGTTCACCGTGGAGCGCATCGCGGTGAGTTCTTCGGCCGCTAGGGCTTCGGATAGTGCCTCGAGGGCTAGTGCGGCTGTCTTGTTTTCGGCGCGGAGTGCTATGTTCGGATCACTAGCGAGAGTGATGATTCCGGTAGGTCCGGGCATTTTAAGCTTCATTTACCCGTAATGGGGTATAGCTTGAAAATTTTTGAATGCCTCTCGTCCTAATAAAGCATGGTATCCGCTGTTGAACGGGGCCACTTGAAAGGTGACCTACTCGGACCTGTAATTGTCCGGCGAGCCAAACACTACGTCCAGTGTAATTTTTCCTGTGCAGCATGCTTCCCGGCTGGGGATTATTCCTCTAAAGGTTGTGCTGCTTCGCTCAATGCGGTTCCAGTCTATTTCCATTTTTCGGAGGGTTTCCTCATAGATGAGGTTTAGTCCGTTGCCGCCATCCATGAGTACCTTAGTAAGGCGAAAACCGTCCACTATCGGACCGAGGACCAATGCGGCTGGTGCCCGGGCAGTTCGGAATATAGGTTCGTCACTGGCATTAAAGGTAATAGCCGTGTCACTCCATGGATTTATTGTTGCTACTTGGTAGACTTCGGCAAGGTTGCGGAGTGTTCGTTTTCGCATGTTATTTGATGCGAAAGTCTCAAAGACTGTTAACACCGTACTGGTGTTGTTGGGCTGGGATTCTGGAGCTAGAAGCTCTTCGCCACTTTTGGCCACCTGCCGTAGTATCCAACATGCTCGAAGGCTATGAGTTGGAATGGCGCCCTCTGTGCTATGAATTTTGCAGGGTCCGTTTAGCCAACCCTCCAGTACGGTTCCGTACCCTTTAGGGGGGTTTGGTTTTTTGGTATTCAACCCAGGTGCTTGATAATGATGCACCCTTTTGTTCCGGACTAGGAATGTATTCGGGGCCGGATTATCCCAAAATTTACTTTCGCTTGTCCAGGCGCTCTCCATCGCACAGTACTTTTGTACTATGGTCACCAAGTCAGCAAAGCGTGTAATTTCGCGACGACTTATGGTGTTTAAGATTCCCTTGTCCGTGCAATTATTGCAGAAAATTGGGATTGCGTCCTCCTCTCGGCAGTCCTTTATCCTGTTCAAAACCAGGAGGAATCTGGCCCAGTAATGATGTACTGTTTCAGCGGGCTCTTGCCGAATTCGAGAGAGATCGCTCATGTTTGGGTGGGCGGGTGGCACTAAATCCGGAACCCCGTCCAATTTAGGACTCAAGGGCCGAGAAGTTTCCGAACTCGGAAGTTTGGATTTTTGAGTGCTATCCAATGAGTCCAACCCGCCGCATGGAGGGATCGGGAATCCGGACGTAGCTAGTCCTTAAGATAGAAGAAGAATCGCCGCATTGCTCCTCTATCACAGCAACATGATGGGTAGCCTGGGGAGAGTTGATCTCTCTCAGATCGGTTTTAAGCCCGATCCGGTCGTAATCTGTAGCGACTCTCAGGGCGGTGATGCGATCCAAGAGCTCGTTTATGGAGGAGAGCTCGATCGGATCTAACTGTCCGGCAGGTTCCGAACCAACATGGAGATTGGTTTCGATGACTCGAGAGGTCATCGTCGGCGCGGCGGCCGAACTAGCGGTCATGAGAAAACCGCCTAGCCGAAGAGTCTGACCAGACGCCAAGGCTTCTTTGGCGATGGTGTCGTCTTTAAAGACGAGATGAGGCATCCTACCTGATGGCGACTGAGGGAGTTCTGGACTAGGGGGTGTTCGGATAGCCGAACTATCATCATCGGCCGGACTCCAAGACTATGAAGATACAAGATTGAAGACTTCGTCCTGTGTCCGGATGGGACTTTCCTTGGCGTGGAAGGCAAGCTTGGCGATACGGATATGTAGATCTCCTACTATTGTAACCGACTCTGTGTAACCCTAACCCTATCCGGTGTCTATATCAACCGGAGGGTTTTAGTCCGTTGGACGAACAACAATCATACCATAGGCTAGCTTCTAGGGTTTAGCCTCTTTGATCTCGTGGTAGATCCACTCTTGTAACACACATCATCAATATTAATCTAGCAGGACGTAGGGTTTTACCTCCATCAAGAGGGCCCGAACCTGGGTAAAACATTGTGTCCCTTGTCTCCTGTTACCATCCGCCTAGACGCACAGATTCGGGACCCCCTACCGAGATCCGCCGGTTTGACACCGACATTGGTGCTTTCATTGAGAGTTCCTCTGTGTCGTCACCGATAGGCCCGATGGCTCCTTTGATCATCAACAACGATGCAGTCTAGGGTGAGACCTTTCTCCCCGGACAGATCTTCGTATTCGGAGGCTTTGCACTGCGGGCCAATTCGCTTGGCCATCTGGAGCAGATCGAAAGCTACGCCCCTGGCCGTTAGGTCAGATTTGGAAGTTTAAACTATACGGTCGATATCCGCGAAGACTTGATCTTCGACGGATTCGAGCCGCGGCCGAGCGCGCCGCACTGTCTCCATGGGCATGATCTAGCTCTGCAGCGAGCAAAGGTGCCACGAGGCCGCACGAAATCCGCTCCGACCCTTAATCCGGAGCCGGATTCCCCGATCGAGGACGAGTGGTTGGACACCGCCTCGGGGGCTTTAATCTCTACGGTGATCGAGCCGAACTCCATCCCTGTCCTTTGCGAAGACCTCGACTCCAGGGTGCCGGACTCCTCTCCGGACTCCGAACCCTCCGCGCCCTTGCCAATCGAATTCGATTGGGCGCCCGTTATGGAGTTCACGACCGCGGACATCTTTCAGCACTCGCCCTTTGGCGACATCCTGAATTCACTAAAGTCTCTCTCTTTATCCGGAGAGCCCTGGCCGGACTGCGGTCAGGACGGTTGGGATGCGGACAACGAAGAAATTCAAAGCCCACCCACCACCCACTTCATAGCCACTGTCGAAAGCTTACACGACGTGCTCGATTTCGACTCCGAAGACATCGACAGTATGGACGACGATGTAGGAGACAATAATGAACCAGCACCTATAGGACGCTGGACAACCTCACCCCATGATGTATACATGGTGGATACACCTAAAGGAAATGAAGACGAGGAACAATGGGACGCTACGAAGGATAAATCCCTCGAAAAGCAGTCAAAACGGCAACGTAAACGCCGAACAAAGTCCCGCCTCAACAAATACCCAGCCATAGAGCAGGGCAAACCGGTGGACAACGAACAAGCTATCGAGCAATCGTCCGAACAAGACAACTTGGATAAACAATCTGTCACCGGCGAAGACAACAGTCCGGACGACCTCACGCCGGACAAACCATTGGAGCAAAATAAACTCCAGAAAAGGCTCGTCGCCACTGCGCGTAGCCTGAAAAAGCAGAAGCGAAGCTCAAAACAGCGAAAGATGCACTCAGGATCAGATGGAGCAAAATATTCAGCACCGCAGACAAGTACGGCGACAGTCGCCGAACAAAGAGCTACCCGAAAAGAAAGCTACTGCCCAAATTGACGAGGAGGCCGTGAGCCCCACAATTAAAAAGTAAGAAGGCCACCCGGTCGGATGGGCGACCCCACGGCGAAAAGAGAGCGGTGAATGGCGCCAAGACACAAGCCAATACGCGATCCGCATAAGGATTCACATCAAGAGGATGGCCCAGTTAGGTCCATCTATGGGCCGAGAACGCAGGCTCATCAAAGCAATGCAATACGCCAAAATTCCGAAGATCACGGCACACCCAAATATAGGGGCGCCGCACACCCCCTATGTTTCACCGATGAGGTGCTAGTCCATGAATTTCCAGCGGGATTTAAACCCGTAAACATAGAGGCATACGACGGAACAACAGACCCTGGAGTCTGGATCGAGGATTACATCCTCCACATACACATGGCTAGAGGAGATGATCTCCACGCCATAAAATACTTACCCCTTAAACTCAAAGGGCCAGGTCGGCATTGGCTTAAAAACCTCCCCGAAAATACCATTGGAAGCTGGGGAGAGCTCGAGGATGCATTTCGGGCAAATTTTCAGGGGACTTATGTCCGCCCTCCGGATGCAAGCGATCTAAGTCACATAACTCAACAGCCGGAGAGTCAGCCGGAAATTCGAACAGGTTCCTTACTAAAAGAACCAAATAGTCGATCAGACGGACGCCAAGCCTTAGCAGCTTTCAAACACAACGTCCGAGACGAATGGCTCGCCAGACACCTCGGCCAAGAAAATCCAAGAACAATGGCCGCATTAACAAGCCTCATGACCCGCTTTTGCACGGGAGAGGACAGCTGGCTGGCTAGATGGAGCACCAGCGACCCGAGTACATCCGAAATCAGGGATGGAAATGGGAAATCACGATGCAGAAAAGATCAGCGCCGGAATAAGGAAAATGGCCCGAATAGTACGACGGTCAACGCCGGATTCAAAAGCTCTCGGCCGAACAACAAAACACTGCCCCCAAAGGATAACAGTGACGAGCTCTCCAACCTAAACAAGATTCTGGATAGACTATGTCAAATACATGGTACCTCCGGGAAGCCTGCAAACCATACCCACAGAGATTGTTGGGTCTTCAAACAGTCCGGCAGACTGAACGCCGAACACAAGGGGCTCGACACACCAAGTAAAGATGATGACGAGCACCACAAGCAGAGCCCCGGAAAACAAAAGAATTTCCCACAAAAGGTTAAAACAGTAAACTCACTTCACGTGATCAAAGGGAAAAACAGAGCGGCGCCCACTAAAAGGCGCGCCGCACATTGGTTGTCAAAACCAATCACCTTCAACCATCAAGACTATTCCGAAAATATCCGGAACGCAGGATGGACTGCCTTGATATTGGATCCTATAATCGACGGATTCCAATTTACACATGTCCTCATGGACGGCGGCAGTGACATAAACCTGATATATCAGGACACAATCCGCAGGATAGAGATAAACCCAACCAAAATTCGCCGTAGCAACACCTCCTTTAAAGGAGTACTGCCTGGCCAATACGCCCTCTGCACGGGCTCCATACTGTTAGAAGTTGTGTTTGGTTCATCCGACAACTTCCGTCGCGAAAGGCTACTCTTCCATGTCGCCCTGTTTAAAAGTAGCCATCAAGCACTATTGGGACGCGAAGCTTTCGCCCGCTTTAACGCAATACCGCATTATGCATCTCTAACACTTAAAATGCCCGGTCCACGCGGCATCATCTCGTTAAAAGGAAGTATTAAGTGTTACTCAAGCACGGAAGAAGGGGAGACGACGTCGACAGCTCCACAGCTATCCGGCTCCACTAGACTAAAACCCTCCGGTTTATATAGACACCAGATAGGTTAGGGTTACACAGAGTTGGTTACAATGGTAGGAGATCTACATATCCGTATCGCCAAGCTTGCCTTCCACGCCAAGGAAAGTCCCATCCGGACACGGGACGAAGTCTTCAATCTTGTATCTTCATAGTCTTGGAGTCCGGCCGTGACGATAGTCCGGCTATCCGGACACCCCCTAGTCCAGGACTCCCTCAGTCACAATCGCATGAATTAACTCATTCCAAATATAGCTGATTTACGGCGTCTCTAATATATTGCCATAGTTCTACTCAAATTCTGCTCAAACAGGGATATGCCAATCATCAAAAAAAGTTCAAACAGTGTCATGGCGTCATCATTAACATGAGATGGAAACAACTTACACGCGCCGTCCCAGAAATACGTGGTGCCATCTGCTTTGTCGATCATGTAGATGATGCCATTGTGTTCAATAGCATCACAGAAGTGTGTATCAGCTTTGACGATGATCCACTACGAGCCGAGTTGTCTCCAGCTAAATAAGGCACCGGCGTAAAGATAGGCAAGTCCGTCGTCGAACAAGGCAATTAGCTTGAAGTCTGCGTAATTCGCATGTCGTGTGGGTACTTGGCAGATTGCAATCTTCTGCAAAACAAGGTCCGTCCAACTGACGTAGTAATCTAGATGACTTGGACCGCGATGGTAATACTCTATATAATCCAACGGAGGAAGGATAATCTCATGGGAGGTCTGGAAGTTCACGAGCACCAACTTTTTACCGTCTTCTCTAAAGGCAGCCATCCAGTGGGAGTTCATGCCGACCCAGTACATACCTGCCAAGAAGTTTCGGGCGATGGTGATCGGATCGATGTCGAGGGAAATGATGTACGGCAACACACTACATACCTGCAAAGAAGTTTCGGCTAATGGAGATCGGATTGAAGTTGAGGGGCATCATGCACGCCTCCGTATCATGGTGAGCCAATCTCGCAAGACCAGATAGCAGCAAGCAGGGTGTCTTGAAAAGCTTAGGCCTCGCTTCGACGATGGCCGTGTGCATGTCCCTCGAGCATGCAGCTAGCCGCAAGGCGGTCAACATATCCATACACGAACAACAGAGGTCAAGGATGTCACTTGGGAGATTGCTCCAATCGCGGATCATATGGATGCTGTGCGGTTCGCGTTCAGCCATGGTGGAGTTTGGAAGGGGGCTTGATTTACGCGGGATAAGGATGTCGGTGCTGGAGCGGCTAGCGAGGGAATAGTGGTACTGGGGGAGGCAAGTGAGGCGACGGTACACAGGGGCACAGTGAGATGGAGACGGAGATGGAGACGGAGATGGAGAAGGAGATGTAGATGGAGTGGTGCTATGGGAGCGGAGAGGGAGACGAGGCGAGGTGCCAATGTGTTGTACAACGGCGGTGACAGACTGCACAGTGCATAGGGTGAGGCTGACTTTGGTAACCCAAACACGCCGCCTCGCCTGGACTAGTGTCAGGTGCAGGGTGTTGTCACTTCACTGTGAGGACCGGATGAATAGTATTTTGACCATCAAGTGTACCACAGTTGTACTACTACTACTTATACTAGTAGTAGGAACATGAGTACTCAAGTATTGTATAGCGGAAATAGGTCTCCCGTGCTAGCATGCCTGTTCACTTCATCGTTCAGGTATCATCCATATTGCGAGCAGAACCAAATTCTCGTGCATGCCCAATCAACGCCCTGTCGCGATGCATGTAGTGGTCGTTCTGGTGCATCAAGGACGGCATGCATATCGTTCCACACTTGAGAAGAGGAAAAATGGAAAGGTAGAACGCGGCAGCAGAGGAAGAGAACGCTGGCTAATGAGGCTGGGAGGGGATTGAGCAGGAAGTTAATGCTCCACGCCTAAAGGTTTTGGGAAAACCTGATTTTCATAAGGTGACTTATACTCACCTAAACGGAGGGAGTATTCCTTAACGAGAGAATGTTGTGTCTCCCACTCACGGGCTAAAAAAAAAAAGCTACGACACATTTTTTATCTGTTTGCATAGGTCCCACCTATCAGGAAGGACGGGCACGTACACGAGCAGGTACGACTCCTCAATCTACCCGCATAGCCTTTCGTTTAGTCTACCTAGCCGTCTAATCAACTGCCTGCACGCCACTTCTCCCATTTACTTCTCCATCACGAACCGATTCGCCTCGGCCTCTTCACCTCCCCTTCGTCTTCATTTGCATCCAAACCCCACTACGTTCACATTGTTTTAACCTCTTTAAATAATCATCTACTACTTCAGTTAGACTAGCCATCTAATCCTAATTCTCCAAACCATAGCCCTCTATTGTAGCGGTTCCAAATGGCGAAGGAGATCGAGATGCAGGTTTTTAGCGTCCAACATGTCCTCGTCGAAGGCTCGATGCGCATAGTTGCCACCGTCACCATCCACCCAATGGTTGTTCGGCAGTGGATCAATAATGTATCCAACTCCCTCAAAAAGGTAGAGACGAGGGTCATCGGTCTCGACGTAGAGTACACGGAGCGTGCCCCTGGGAAGATCCAGCGCGCCGCCGTCCTTCAGCTGTGCCTCGAAGATGATGTTTTGGTGTACCACATCATACACTCGCCCTCCATACCTGGTGAGCTTCACGATTTCTTGTCTCGGGACGAAGTATACTTCTGTGGGGCAGCCATCGAAGGGGACAAACAGAAGCTGGAGCCGTACAACCTTGATTTGAAAAGTATCGCTGACCTACAAACCAGAATCAAAATTCCTGTAGAAGATTGTGCTAAACAGAAACCATCCCTATTCGACGTAGCAAATTTTGTGCTTGGTACAAATCTTCAGAAGGGTGACGAGACGGTGGCATTAAGGTCATCTGGATGGAAGAATTATCCCTTGACGTACGAGCGGATAAAATATGTTGCCCTCGATGCCCGTGTGAGTTTGGAGATAGCTGCAAGGTCCAAAGAGCTTGTTGCGAAGCCGTCTCCCACAGAGAATGAGAACAAGAAGAAGAAGAAGAAGAAGAAGAAGAAGAAGAAGAAGAAGAAGAAGAAGAAGAAGAAGAAGAAGAAGAAGAAGAAGAAGAAGAAGAAGAAGAAGAAGAAGAAGAAGAAGAAGAAGAAGAAGAAGAAGAAGAAGAAGAAGAAGAAGAAGAAGAAGAAGAAGAAGAAGAAGAAGAAGAAGAAGAAGAAGAAGAAGAAGAAGAAGAAGAAGAAGAAGAAGAAAACGCTGCACCAGCAGGAGGGCATTATGGATGGATGAACTATTTCCTCTCTTGTAAAAAAATTATTCCCTCTCGGTGTATATTGATATAGATGGACTATTTCGATGGTGTGCATGTCTTTGGAACAGAGTAGTAGCATGGGTCCGCTTGACTATAAGGAACTATTTATCCGCATATATAGCTTTCTCTGCTACTCCTTCAAGTGATCGGCATATAGTGCATGTGTCCGTAGACATGACAGCTTGTCCATGGAAGTTCAACTACGGCGACCATCACGTTTCATCTCGCGATTCCCACGACGCCTCTCCAACCCACGGCACCACGCCCCCCGACGTGCGCCTCACCCCTCTCGGCCGCACCGCCCCTCTGCCTTTGTGTGCATGACATGTGGGCCACCTAAAATGCGGCGAGCATCAAGTTTCTACCATAGCCACCCGCGATTCCCACGAAGCCGGTCGAATCCATGAAACCACACGTCCCCTGACCTGCGGCTCACCCCTCTTGGCCCCACTTCCCCTCTGCCTTCCGGAGCAATACATGTGGACCAGTCATCTATCGGGTCCACATGTTATTGACTCAAAGGTAGTTGTAGTAAGGCGCTGAAGCTCAATCCCGACGGCCCTGAGAGGGAAATGTAACTCCTGCGCCAGGGCTTGTGGTGCTCCCGCAGCACAAACTCGTGCCAAACTCGAGATTTGTTTCTTTACTATACATGCACGCAACGATTTAATGGACATTGTAATCTCAACATGTGATGGGGAGCTCTAAATTTGAATTTGAAACTTATAAAACGAAAAGATTCAAAACAAATAAACTGGGAGATAGGGAGTATATCGTAGGATGTGTCCCATACAAAATAAGTCCCCTGGTTTGTCACCGCGAAGATACGGTTAGAAAGGAGCATAGCGTCTTCCTACTCGTACGGCAACAAATCGGCCGCAGACAGCTTGGTCCGCCTTTGACCGCCATGTGCAAGGTTCATGCTATCTTTTATTCAATCTCACCGTGGTTCCATCGTACCAATTCATGCGGTGGCCCGTTGCATGGCTGATCCCAATGTTGGACAAAGGTTCTCAGAGCAGTGTCACCGTTGTAAATGTTGTGCAAATTGATGTTGGTACCCTCCGTACATATGCAAGCCAATCTCCACTCACCGAGCCTAGCCTGTGAAACAGTGGGCAGGGGGAGAATTAGGAAATGGACACGGAAGTAGTCTTTAGAATGCATTTACTACATGATCAAACTCATCTTACCTGCTCATCGGACGAAATCCGAGTGCCCCTCGACGTCGGCATCTCAAGGGGCGTCAACTTGCAACTACGGCCACGCCGCGCTGGAGAGACCCCCAAGGAAACATCCTCGTGTGTTCCACGGAACATCAAGATGCATTTGTATGAGTAGTTTATCTTGTGAGAGAAAAGGATGAACGCGGGAAGGCCTCTAGAGATAGAGATGGAAACTACTACTACCAATGTGCTGGCCCGTGCGTTGCAATGGATCCAAACTAGAAGAATAATAATTGTTCACGTGCTTGAAATATAAACACTCTAGTTTTGATATACATGTGTCAGCAGACACGACAGCTTGTCCATGGAAGTTGAACCACGACGACCATCACGTTTCTTGTTTCTACCACTGCCACACCCACACGCGATTCCCACGACGCCGCTCCAACCCACGGCACGACGTCCCCCGACGTGGACATGTATCCTCTAACGTGGCTATCACTTCCTTGCCCTGCCTTTCCTTTGCTGACAGGTGGGACCCATGCTTATGGGTCCCACATGTCAGTGACAGAATGGTAGGATTGTTCATGCCCCTCATCCCTCTCGGCCCCACCGCTCCTCTGCCTTTGTGTGCATGACATGCGGGTCAGCTAAACTTCGGCGACCATCAACTTTCTACCACAGACACACCCGATTGGACGCGGTTTGCCTGCTCCGCTGCTATGCTCCGATCCGTACTCCCGCACCATCGAATTTTCATCCAGCGGCTGTGACATATTTCGTCCCGGGCATCAATCCTCAACTGGAGTACTTATGTACTACAGGTAGTACCCGCCGGTGTGGCCATCTACGCCTCGTAACGCCCCGACGCTCAGCTGTGGTACCCTCGCCACGGCCACGCCACCACCGGCCGGTTCATCTCGAACGAGTGAGTCGCGAACCACGCAACCACCATGAGAATGACATGTGGGCCAGCCGCATTTAAGGCCCACATGTCATTGACTCATAGGCCGGGCACTAAGCCATTGAAGTTCGGTCCCGTGGGCCCCGAGAGGAAAATGTAACTCCTGCGGCAGGCCTTGTGGTGTTCCCGCAGTACGAGCTCGTGCCAAAACTGGAATTTGTTTCTTACTACTACTAGTACTAGTAGGAAGGTACACGTGCATTGCACGCATGAGATTCTTGTGGTTTGTGCCTGATGCTTCTACATGTGTAGTTTTCTGGATTCTAACATGTGGCAAAATTTGGTGGAATGTAAGGTTAGGCAAGTTTGATTAACTTAGGTGAGTGTTTGGTTCAAGCCACACCTTAGGCAAGCCACACTGGCCCCACATGACATACACACAAAAAATGTGGCAAGATTCCCTTAGGCTTGCCAACTTGTGGCAAAATTTGGTGGAATGTAAGGTTAGGCAAGTTTGATTAACTTAGGTGAGTGTTTTGTTCAAGCCACACCTTAGGCAAGCCACACTGGCCCCACATGACATACACACAAAAAATGTGGCAAGATTCCCTTAGGCTTGCCAACTTGTGGCTCTCATTTTGAAGAACTTACTAATAACTTTGCCTGAGCTTAGTTGTGGCAAATTTAGTCATGAATTATGTTCAACCATGGAGTCTTCTAGATTATACATGTGGCAGAATCTGGTGGATGATATCCAATGGCCAGTAGTGCTCGGATTTGCCATCTTTGTACCGTCGGATTGGCTTCATCCAACGACCAACTTTCAAAGTTTTTCACACACTATATAGGGGGTATAGATATAGATGTGTCGGTCAGTTGCAATGGATCCAAAGTATATCTATTTAGTGGAGTGCACTCTAAACACATTATCTATTTATTTTTCTATAACCTTCCGTAGCCATGCAACCAAGCCACATAAGCTTCATGGGTGCCCCCCACATCATATTATTCATACTACGTTGATTGAAAAAAAGATAAATCACCCAAAACAAGATCTTCCCGTTTTTTGTTCCTACGATGTTGTGCCGTGCATGTATCTACTAGTTGTATAGTGGTAGTACTAGTAATATAATAGTATTAGGAGTACAAACTTGGTAGGAGTGGTACTAATACGGAATGCTCCTACTCTATCAACGAGCCCGTCGACACAAAATTTCTTGGCTTCCGTGCTACAGCTAGATCTTCCCTTGTTTCTGTTTTCCAACCCGGCGGCGGCGGGTGTCGGTTTGCTCAGCAGGCGGTCCCACATGAAAGTGAAAATGCTAGGCACAGGGGGAGCTACGTGAGGGCCAACACGTGCCTGGCCCGCCCAACCTAGCAGGATTTTCGTAGTTGTACATCCAGTTTTGAGGCATGGAGCGTCAATGCAAGGGTAATTTCTATAGCACAGCTAGATAGGCACGCCTAACGTTTTGCTTCAAGCTCCGCCACTTTGCTAGGCAACATGCCTTCCCTAAGCTATGTGTCATGTCGGACGGGCCGTGTTGTACTCCGATTCCCGCGCGTGGGGGTGCGGCCGCGACGTGGCAGGCCTTTTCCTTTACTAGCAATGTGCCCGTGCATTGCACGGATCAAAAGTAGTAGAATAGTAGTATTTGTTCACAAACTTGAAAGAAATCACTATTGTTTTGATATACTCTAATATATTACTCCTCCGTACCTAAATATTTGTCTTTTTTGAGATTTCAAATGGACTATCACATACGGATTATATAGACATATTCTAGTGTTTCTAGCAAGATGCCCACGCGTTGCACGAAGTTGATGGAAAAGGTAAGCACAACTTATAAATTGACGGATGAAGTACTAGTTACAGTGATGCCAAATTTTGGTCCCCATTGTATTTCGTGCCAAATTTTGACCATAGATTAAACTAAGAAAATGTTCACGCATGTCACCAAAGATTATATTTTTCAAAACTATGTTCAAAGACGAATCCAATGAGATAATTTTTCTTGACATGCATTAACATTTTGTTAGTAAAATCTCTAGTCAAAATTTGGCACAAACTATAAAAGGGACCTATAAACCAGGACAGAGGTAGTACCCACTATGAAGGTAGTAACATAGTCTAGGGATATGTGTATGTTGCTCACCATTGTGGCTAGTCTAACACATAGGCGTGGTGCATTAACTCTCACGTTGTTTCTTATTTTTTGACATAAATAGAGGAATCAACCATGAAGAGATGTGGGGCTTGTATGCTTTTAATGACTTGAGACTATCAAACATGACATGCACTGGTCAGTTCGTTGCACAAGAACAAATACAACCCACGTCAGCACACACGCATCTTATAGCATCACATCCAATGGCTATAAAAGATGAATGAGACCAAATTATATTTCATCTAGATGAGTTCTAGCAAAACTATATTAATAATACATAGTGCTCCTATGCCATGTATCATAATAGTATCATGTTGTACTTTATTTATTGCCATGTACTCCCTCTGTTCCAAATTACTCGTCGCGGAAATGGATGTATCTAGAACTAAAATACATCTAGATACGTCCATATCTGCGACAAGTAATTTGGAACAGAGGGAGTATGACACATAGTTCACGAGCACTCTCTATATGTACCACCTTTTTTTAATTTCAAGTTTTGCTCCATGGCGCAATCCATCGATACTACTACTGTACAAAAGTGGAGTATATACATTTTTTAAAAGGCTAGAGGGTGGGGCAGCCTAGCTCGGTCGGTTTCACGAGAGGCGAGGGACTTTGTGATTTGATGACTCATTAATGCTGTCAAATCGAATAGTACTGTGCCGCCCGCTGCACGCCCGACGCCTCCATTAAACCCGCATGCAAACCGAGAATCCTACTCCGGCCACACGTCCGTTCATGAGCGGGCCGGAATTAAACGCAACACCGGCCGAGCTCCTCCCGTCCGCCATCAGTTTAAACGAGGCCAGACGCCGACCAAGCTCCTACCGCCCGCCGTCTATTTACACGAGGCCAGACAGACAGCAGGCAAGAATCGCACCCCTCCGCCGCTCCCCCATCTCCTCCTTCACCATTTTCTCCACCCTTCCGATGGCTTCCGATGAGCCGTTCTCCGGCATATTACCCGGCTGGGTGGCCCGCCGAGCCCTCCGGATACGGGCGAGGCCGCTCGGTGCTTCACCAACCTCGCTTGGCCCGACGGAGCCAGATGCCGCCCCAAGCAGGCGCATGGTTCAGCAACTCGCCGCTCCAGTTCAGCTCGATGAGGAGTGGCGAGTTGCTCCACGCCGCACGGCGGCGGCGAGCACGCCTTGATGGGCGCCATCGTTGCCCGCGTCGTACAGCGCCACCGATGTCTGCGGTGGCGCGCCTCCTCGTGTCTGTGGCGCGCCTCCGTGCTGCATGGCGATGCCATGTAAGCGAGACGAAGCCGGGTGCGTGGAGAGCGACCAGTCGGTGGCCAGCTTCTCCCTGTCCGCCGCCATCATTGAGGAGAAGTAGAACACGGGAGGCCGCCGCCACTTGGGACCCATGAAGGCCACCGCCGAGGAGACGACCGCGGATTTCATCTGGTTGGTTAGAGTTGTAAAAATGTATGCCGCTGGTATTTGATGTCGTCCTCCGAGGAAGGAAGCGGGAGGAAATTTGCCGGCTGCCGTTGGAGATGCTCTTTCTGCTGGAAATAATAGAGTGACATCCAAACCATTTGAGTTAATTGCTGTATGATTGTCCCTCTATAAAAAGTTAATTGCATGTACAGTGTACACGTGACTTGCGAGGTGGCTACAACGTACGAGAAAGTTAAAAAGAAACAAGTCCATCCTTAATATTCTAAGTACTCTGTGGGTTCCATTGTCAGTACAGTAGCGAAAGAAGTATATATTAAATAAGTAGAGTAATATATAATATACAAATCTAAAGTTAAAAGACATAATTCGAACTCATGTCATCGCGTCGCGAGCATCCGGCGCTAACCAGCCCAACACATTTGTGTTGTAGACCATGCTGGAGATATATCTCCATGTCTACTCTTATATATACTCCATTCGTTCCTAAATATTTGTCTTTTTCAGATTTCAAATGGACTACCACATACGGATGAGTATGTAGACATATTTAGAGTGTAGATTCACTCATTTTTCTACGTATGTCTTTTCATGAAGGGGTCAGATTTGTCCTTGATTTATTTATGAGGTATCCAGATGGCACTGCACCGCCAAGAAAAGAGGGTAACATCAAAATTATGGACTACTTTTTTGAGTATGTTGGTAAGGTCCGGTCATACTCACTTGTTGAAATCTCTAAAAATACAAATACTCCCTCCGTCCGGAAATACTTGTCATCAAAATGGATAAAAGGAAATGTATCTAGACGTATTTTAGTTTTAGATACATCTATTTTCATCCATTTTGATGACAAGTATTTTCGGACGGAGGGAGTAGAAAACATAGGAAAGAAACTATGGCAATTTTGCAAAAATATACCCACACGTCTCTCCATGTTCGAAAATAAGGCCTTCCCTCGTTCAGCCTTTTCTCTGACAAGATAAACCACTCATACAAATGCATCTTGATGTTCTGTGCAACGCACGGGCAGCTAGCTAATTTATTTTAAAGTAGTTGATGCGATAATTGGGTTGAAGTGATATGTTTTATGTCTGCCCCGAATGATTTGAGATTCACTAGTACTCCCTCCGTTCCAAAATAGATGACCCAACTATATACTAAAGTTAGTACAAAGTTGAGTCATCTATTTTGGAACATAGGGAGTAGTAACAAAGAAAAGGTTGCCTTGTTAATTAACAGAAAACAAGGTGAAAACTATCACATGAGGCCGGTAAAAACAAGGCACACTGGGTTCAGCGTCATCGTCACTACAGTTGTCTTGTGAGAAGTCTACATATCGGAGGGGCTACCGAGCGAGGCACCGAGACACAATGTTTGAGAGAGAAACCAATTGACAGATTATGATCAGATCGAGTTGTCACCCTTCTGCTGTCATTGTTGGTGGGGGGGGGGGAGAGAAAGACGTATCGAGAGTGCGCGCGGTAGGCACAGAGGCACAACTAGCGAGTGTGTGTGTGTGTGTGTGTGTTTGAAAGAGGAGTCGATAGATTATTATCAAGATCGATGTGCCACCCTACTCCTTGGTGCGGCCGGTAGTGTGTGTGTGTATGTTTGAGAGAGAATCCAATCGATAGATTAGTATCAAGATCGAGGTGTCACCCTACTCCTTCGTGCGGGTAGTGTGTGTGTGTGTATGTTTGAGAGAGAAGCCAGTCGATAGATTAGTATCAAGATCGAGGTGTCACCCTACTCCTTCGGTGTTGGGAAGTGTGTGGGGGGGGGGAGGGGGCAGTGACGCTCACATATCTCTACTCTTATAAAAAACAGAGTTGGTGATGATGGTGTTCCTGCCATCCTGCAATATAGGCCATCCGATTTATATCCGACGGACATGAAGGAAAATATGGCAATTTTGCAAAAAGATACCCACACCCCTCTCCGCATTTGCAAACAAGGCATTCCCTCGTTCATCCTTTTCCCCCACAAGATAAACTTCTCATACAAATGCATCTTGATGTTCCGTGCAACGCACATGGGCATCTTGCTAGTAGGGAGAAGGAGTTTGTGTGACACATATCTAGCTATATTAAGGGATAGTTAGATAGCATATGTGTGAGAGACATTATTATACTTTGAGACATTAGTGGCTGTGGGTGGGCGGAATTAAAGGGGTGGGCGTGTTAGACATAGAGAGCGTGTGTGTTTCTGTGTGAGAAACTTGTAGGACGGGTAGAAAGACAAATTTAACCCCGACGGAGGAGAGAAATACACAATTGCGGCGTGTGTGATTCCGATGCCCACAGGAAATGAGATATGTATGCGTGTGAGAGAGATTGCACAATTCATTCACGTATCACTATCTAGCGACCGTGGACGTGCATCGCTTGAACATAAGTCAATATCTACTTCGTATCGTGGCCAAAGGTACAATATCGATTGAACGCTATAAAGATTGGACACTCACATATCACATTCTTTTTCTATTTAAATAAACCTTTTTCAGTTGTGCATGCCAAAGTTACAGTGATGTTTCTTCAAACAACCAATGTAGCTATCATGCACATGCACCATTGTTACTCTTGCATTCAAATTCATTAGTCTTGGATGATTTAAGTTTCTATTTTGAAGTAATATATATGTAATATTCATATATGAATTCAACGGTTACGCAATTTATGAAATGGAGGCTATGTAATCATATGAGGTAACACTTTTAAGTAGCTAACTACAATATCCATTTCTTTTTGTGCGCCTCTACACTAACACGTCAATGCATTATGTTTAAAGTAAATAACCAATGGCACTAAATTATCTATTTACACGAGAAATACGTAGGCTGAGCGTTTGATCCCTTTTTTGTGAACGCGCCACTACACCCGTATGATTGGCCGCGCCCGTGTGAACGACCAAGTTATCGGCGCATCATCCCGAGTTATTGTCTTTTTTTGGGGTGGACTTCACACCAGTTATTAACTGCTGACACGTGCCCCGTGTACACAGTCTAGCATGACCTTCCCGCTAGCACGGTCCAAAATTAGTTGAAACTAGATACGAATGATCCCGCGGGCGGCAAAATATCCCGCCTCCTTCTAAAATTTCCGCCACCTTAGTCTTTAGCATGTGAAATCCCCCTTTTGTCCTTGGTGCACGGAGACCAACAGTTACAATACCGCCCTCATCTACATGATAGGTCGGGGCTGCTTTGGTAACTTCTGGTTCCCCCCACTACACGCCACCCCCATTTCCTCTCCCCTCCTCCCGCAAAAACGACTAACTCCACAACACCAGAGCATCTTACATCACGCCGTCCGTACGTCATCGCCCTTTCTCCCCTCCCCTCTCGAATCCCTAGACTGCTCATCCACCGGCGTACCATAGCCCATTCACTGCCAGCGGCGTCCACCTCGCCGGATCTGCTTCTGCGGCCGCATCTACCCCTCCCACCTCCCCTAGAAACAAGTAGACTGCTCATCCACCACTATAACACAGCCCATTCAGTGTCGGCCTTGTCCACGCCGCCGGATCTGCTTCGCCGGTACTCTCGTCAACCGTCGCGCATCTGCAGCGGCTCATTCATATTCCCCACCGGAGACGCTTCGTCCACACCCCCCGGAGCCGCCCCACCGACGCCCCCGTCGACAGCCTCTAATCCTCTTTGCCGACACCTTCCTCAACCCTACCGGAGGCGCTTCGCCGACACCTTCCTCAACCCTACCGGAGCCGCTTCGCCGGCACCAGCGTCAACCCTACCGGAGTAGCTTCGCCTATACCATTCTCAACCCTACCGGGGCTGCTTTGCCAACTCACAAGTCCACGGCCTCAGATCCGCTTCCTCGCACCCTCATCCGACCTACCGGGGCAGCTTCTGACGCCCCGTCCGCGACCGCAGATCCGCATCGTCGACACCACCCTTAACCCAACCACGGGCAACCGGCGCCCGTCCACGGCCGTAGATCCGCATCGTCGACACCATCCTTAACCCAACCACGGGCAACCGGCGCCCGTCCACGGCGAGATCCGCGTCATTGACACCATCCTTAACCCAACCACCGGAGCAGCTTCACCTACGCCCTCGTCCACGGCCACAGATCCGCTTCGCCCACACCGTAGTCCACCGTACCGGAGCCGCTCCACAAACACCCTACTCGACGGTTCTAGATCTCCTTACCGGACCCCGACAGACAGCGCAGCATCATCACCCTCGACGTTTCTAACCTGATTCCCACCGTCTGGAGAGATGCCAAGCACCCGCCACGACCTAGGTACTTGTCACCTTTAAACCCGTCCAGCATCACCTGCCTGATGTACTTCAAATATACTAACAGGTCGCTGTTACCTGTTATGCAGCTGGCAAAAACTACAAGGACGATGTTTCTTCTGGATCTAACAGCTTGGCCAACCAAGATCCTGGACCGAGGCATTGCTATGATCTTGTAAGCGCGTCTCTCTCTCTTGTATTGTTCTGTGCCTGCCAGCGTGCTTTGCTAGGATTTTCGACCAGTAATCCCTTTGTGCAGACAATGATTTCTACTACTGGCTGCTAAATTAGATATGTAGATGTCATACATGATACTACCTCGTACCTCCGTTCCTAAATATAAGTCTTTCTAGAGATTCCACTATAGGCTACATACGGAGCAAAATGAGTGAATCTACACTCGAAAATGCATCTATATACATCTGTATGTGGTCCATACTGGAATCTCTACAAAGACATATATTTAGGAACAGGGGCAGTACATTACACAAAATCATAGGTGGCATGTAGGAATTCCAGTGCACTACATTAGGCTCCCTTAGAGTGCCCGCCTGTCCAAGATCTGAGTCATGGCTAGTTTATGGTACGCACACAATCGTTAATTAGTGGTTTAAATATGCAAAGGGATATGCAATGTAGTATCATGTAGAGATGTCTGAAATTAGCCGTGTCAACTTGCGATAGGGTTACACAATGAAAAAGTACAAGATGTATGTGGCAATTTCATGGAACATCGCAAAAAAAGGAGAGACAACGGTGAGCCTATACAGTGTGCTATGGTACGTCACTCCTCCATTGCAATCATCGTGACATGTTATTTGTATGCCAGTTCTATTAGCCAAGTTTCTTAGGGACAGTTATTACGAGTTATCCTAAGAAAATAAGCACCTGTGAATATAAGCTCCATGTAATACGCCAACCAGTTCTTTTTTGCGTTTTCAGCTTATCTTTGGTATGATCAGTGGAAAGTCTAGATTGCATTATATATATTTTTCATTTTGCTGCACATATGGAAATTAATTTGACTTGCAAACATCTCAAATTGAACCCAGTGCAGTAATTAATATGATAGGAAAACAGACCATCACTATTTGCTCAAAATGCAAATACAAATATACCATCTACTTGGCACAATCTACTTTGGTCAATGTTTTCCATAGAGATCCCATTGCCTAATTTAAACAAAGAACGCATGACCCACATTTAAATGAAGAACAATTATTTTTTGAAATTCGATGGTCCAAGTGGCTGGTTATTATCATATAGTAGCACCACCTGAAAGCATCATATAGCAGCAGCATCAGCTCATAGCAACTCATCATACAGCAGCAGCAGTCTGCAATTCATCATATACCAGCAGCATCTCATAGCAATTCATCCTTTAACAGCACCTCAAGGCCATGGCCTGGGAGGAGGGGAGGGGGAACAAGGTGCCTTCTGCCGCAGTGTGGCATCAGCCGTAGTTGTGCAGCGCCCGCTGGAGTAGTGCGTTGGACGAACCACAGTGGAGCAGCTGTTGGAGACAATGAGAATGAGGGGCGGCGCCAAAGGGAGGAGCAGCCAGGGAGGTTTGCCCCTACCCGCCGGCCATGTAGCCTAGCTGGACATGGCATCGTCGAGGACCAGGCCAGATGGGACCAGTGGCGAAGGCTCGCTGGAGGAACCCTAGTGCTGCAGGGAGGGGATCGAGGTAGAGGGAAAGGGGAAAGGAGATGCAAGCGGGCAGGGCAATGAATGCTTGCATGTTTGTTTTTACTTGAGCGTCAGGTGTGACACAGGCGTCAGCAGTTGCATTTTGAGTGTAATATAGGCAGACAACAGATTCATTTCACTATTCCCTTCCTTCAATTTTAGTGAGGTTCTACCCAAACACCCCCTCCAAAGCGAAATTAGTTAAGCCCAAGCCCATAACTCAAAAATGACTTCTTTACATCTTTTATGGCTTATTTTGACAATATACTCTGAAAAGGCGGAATCGAACTGGCCCTTAACCTGCAATTCAATTGTCCGTGCAATGATGAATAACTCCTACCTGCTATCTGTACATTTAGGCATCATCATACATGGCATAACCTAATACATGTGCTTTCCATTGTAGAATCTGGAATATGCAATGTTTATGTTAGTTCATACGTTGCACATGATGTTTAAATGCCCCTTAAATCTGATCAGTCAAGTGATGGTCTTTAAGCCTCCTTCTTTGCTTCTTTTCTTGATATGTAAGATTTGCTCACACATCTGTTCAATTGCGTGTTTGCATCAGCCAGCCATACTAGGACTGTTTGCTTTGATTACTTGTTGTTCTTGACCTAACACTCTAACAGAGCTTGTCAACGATGTAAACACTAAGGGCTGCTATAGTGGGGCCTTGTCTAACTCATAGGTGAATAAAGGTTTGGTTGTACACTACAGTAGGCTCTCCAAGAGTACCTGGAGATCTAGTTCGAAAGTATGCCTAGTTTTTACATAGTGCAGACATAGTAAATGCTCATTTCATTGTGTGCAAGTGCAAGAGATGCGGCATGTTTCATTATGTGGTGTTGTTTTGTTATAGTCTCATCCTTTTGTGTTCACAGACTGGAAAGTATGCATATTTGTCTTCCAAGGAGACGAGTAACTAGTTTGTGTCACCTTGCAGAGGGGGTGCAATGAAGATAAGATTGAGGATTTCCAAGTACAAGATGTTAGGAAGGAGCCTTGCAAGAGAAGTAGGAGCTGCGCTGAGCCTCTTCAACCTGCTAAGGTAAGTCACTGTATGCAACTCAACAGTTCAATTCCTTGTTTGTTTCAGGCATAGTTAATTTTCTCTTTTTAATTGCTTTATTTGTCCTCACTTAATGAGATGCCGAAATAATTATGTCTGATGTTCGGTACTTGTATCACTATTAGTTGACATAATTAAAGGCCTTACCATTTAATTACTCTGCCGAAGTGTGCCCGAAGCTTTGAAGTCTATTAACCAACTATTATTGCATGAGGCTCACAATCTAGTTTATACTATGCTAATGATTGCATAGTTTTGCCTGCTGTAGTATGTTTGTATGAAACCCTGTGTTGTTCATTCTGCTCCCTAAGAATTTAATTGAGGTACAGAATGGCCAACTGCTTGCTTACTTATACGCAATGTGTTGTCTAAATTTGTAACTTGTCTGTGTTTTCGATTGGGCCCCAACATCATGCTCCTCTGGTGAGCTAAGAGGGATTTCTATATGCAGGCTGCACAGACTATCTTTTTTATAATTTTTAAAATATCACCTGCTTATGCTTCATGATGTGTAACATTTGTTTTGTGAAAGTGACGTGTAACATTATTGTTAGTCCTGTTTTGCCATGTAGTACAAAATAGTGTCTTGTTCGCTTCACTGTTGTAACTATATTTTTCCCCTAGTCATGTGTACTTACAGAAACATTTCAGGATGAAGTGACATCAACACAAAAATCTGCGGCGGTGTGGCATGGCCGTTCTGAAATGATTATGGATTGGAATTGGAATGTCTGATGTTCTCGAGCATCAACTAGAGGTGGCAAGACAACGTGTACATGATTGTCAACGTATAATCAACAAGTTGAGACTGGACATGCAGGTATTAGATGCAGGAGTCAAAAAATTGAAACAAGACACCGAGGTAACCATGAAGGAATTGGAGATTTTGCATACTGAAATTTGTGCTATCTGAATCCGTCCAATCCTATTTTCTGAAGAGATTATTCAAATGGAGTTAAGTTGATGCGCGTCCATGATGTATGAGCCATATTTGCCCAGTGTATGTAATTTGCTGTTTGTGTTTGCTTTATTATCACCTGTGTCGTACCATAATGCCCAGTGGGTATAATCGGCTGTAATTTCTTTATTGTATAGTGTAGGATTATTCTACCTTTCTATGCCTTGATCTCTTTGTTGTATAGTGTATGCTTTTTAGAGGTGATAGTATTGATTAGGATAATTATTTGAATATGCTATATCGTTCAAACGGGGGCCAACTCGCCCGACCATGGGCCTTCTACGTCTTGCAGGATCCATGGGCCTTCTACGTCTCGCAGTTTCCATGGGCCTTCTACGTCTCGCAGGATCCATGGGCCTTCTACGTCACGTAGGATCCATGGGCCATCGACTCATTTATGGGTCTTGTACTGGCCTTTAATGGGCCGTAGATGGGCCTATAATGGAAATCGTACGTTTTATTGGCTGACGATAACGGGCCATTAATAGGCCGTATTTGGTGATGCTATGAAAATGGCCCAACAGACTAACGGACCACAGACGGGCCGACTGTAACGACGGGCTGAATTTGGCCCACAAGCGAAAATGACGATGTGGGCCGTAAGTAACCGAATCTGCAAATAAGCCCAAGAATAAATGGGCTCTGAGAAGGCCGAAAGATAACATGGGCTGTGAACGGCCCAACTGAATAACGGGCCCTTAATGGGTATAAAGCGATACACGGTTCATTACGGGCCAATTTCACCACGGGCCGTTAATGGGTCTAAAGTAATACACTGTTCATCGCGGGCCAGTTTCACCACGGGCCGTTAATAGGCCAAGAGTTACATAGGGCCTCATATGGGCCGAAAGACGTCATGGGCCATACATGGGCCAGAAGTTAAAACGGGCTGGAATCATATTGGATGGCCCAGATGACGCTACTGGGCCTAATTCGGATAGGGCGTAACGGGCCTTGGGTTAGTGGGCTGTAGATGGGCTATATGCGAACATGCCGTTAACAGGCTTTCCATGGGCCGCACGTCACCTTTTGACCAAGTCAAACGGGCCGGTCTTTTCACAGGTATGGGCCTCTGTTGGGCCGTGCCACGTGTTGACGTATCATAGGCGCCTTCTGTCCAATGAATGGATGACATCTGTCCCAACAATGAGCCGACACGTGTTTCCTCCAGCCAATGATGATTTTACACGTGGAAAATCCCCATTGGTCGGGGCTGTTAACGGGTTATCGGATCCAAAACCCAACCTGATAGCTTAACGGTGTTCCGTTACGGTGGATGCCACGTGTCGGTCACCCTTGACAAAAGCACTTCTGTGACGCGCGATTTATCGTCATGGAAGTGGACACTTCCGTGATGATAATTTTGGTAATGTCATCGAACAGTTCTACGACAGCACAGGTATGACTATCTCGATTCTGTCATAAATTTGTCATGGATGTACATGCATGACAAAAAACGTGACCTACTGTGACAAACACGTATCATCACGGAAGTGTATTTTTTTTGTAGTTCACAAGCACTCAAGCGAACCGAAGGCACGCCATCATCGTTGCGCCTTCCTCTCTAGATCCGGGCCTCACTTGTTGTAGTACACATTCACAAAGTTGTCGTGCTAATGCCATACAGGACCAGCATCCAAACATTCAATCATCATTGATGAAGAGAAATATAGATAGAAATGACCCAACGTGTAAACACACGAACAAAGATTGAAACCACCCACGCACCGAATCCCGCGGGATCTGACGGAGACACACCTTCTCACCCCCCCCCCCCTAATGACGCTAGATACATCATCAAAAAGGGCGCCATGCAGGAAAAATACTTATTCCATCTTTAGGAAGCCGCCGCCACGGTCTTGCTGAGGAGGACACAAACGCTAAACGAACTAACAAAAATACCTAAAATGGAGCAAGATCCCTCCCACCGACAAGAGCCAAGGTTCATTGTGCCTCCATGGTCCTACGGCCAGTAGAGACGAGGAGGACCAGTGACGGTGCCGATGGGAGACTAACAACTTGTTGGTTACTGTATGGTCTCAAGGAAATCTTAAGGTTTGTATGTGAGGATTATGCACCTATTTTTTGTTCGGGAGATGCTCATAACCACTTGATTTTTTTGTGTGTGCATGTTTTTTTCGTTCCATTTACACAAATTGCCATGCATATGACTTTTCTGAATGGAGACATGTTTCAAAAAATTTATACATATGAAGTGCCATGGTATATTTCAATATTTTCCAAATGGGGTCTTGTTTCGAAATCCATAGTAGCTCAGTGCCTTGGAGGCACCCGCAAATAAAAAGAAGCAAATAACATTATATCCTTAACGGTGCACGATGGAAGTGTTCATTGTGTCGGGTGGGACCTTATAGAGAACAGTCTCCATGGAGCCCTTTTTTTGAAAAAATAATCAAAAATATATATAAAAGTTTCATGAAATATCAATGTTGTCTTGTTCTATAAATACTTTTTTTAAATGCCAGTTATCCTGCATTCATTCAGAAGAAAAGAGTTACTCAATTAATTGGGGAAACCTAGCAAAAACCAGGTTGCCCAGTTAGTTATGGTGAACCGGGAGGAACCATCACAATCGCTGAGCGGTACATATAAGAAACCCACACACACCACTCTAAATAGGGTCTCGTCGAGATAACACGTAGACGTCATCGTCACTACTCCTCCCCTAGAGGCTTCATCGCCTTCCCTAAACCCTAAGCAAATGACTACAGTTCTGCTGTAAGCGATCGTCGACTCAACCGACATTGTAGAGGCTTAGTGAAGATCCACGCCAAAGTCGGCCACCGGCGACTAGACAGCGCAGCTCCGACTCTGACAGAGAACTACTAAGGATAAAATCAGGCACGACTGGCGCCATGGAAAATTGCCAAACGGGCCACCTGTAGCTAGTCATCGTACACCACAGGGCCCCGCCATCGCAGCTTCGACTTCACATCAGCAAAACAAACCCGAGGCAATCCCTCGGACACGCCGAAGAAGAGCTGACTACCTCAACCATTGCCATGTTGCCGGCATCGCTCCCACCATCATCGTCGCCACAATAGCCTGGACGCCACACCGCCGCTAACCACCGGCCCCGTTTGTCGATGCCGAGCTCCGAGACGAAGCCCCCAAGAGGGAAAACGACACCAAGGTATCGCCATTCTCCAATCGCAAGATCAAGGGTTTCCCTAGAGAGGCTAAGATGGCTCGTTCTATGCGGGAAGGGTGCGGCAGTAAAGCAACGATGCCTCCAGCAAGGTCAACAACGGCCGCCACCGCGGCCATCGCTGGTCACGGCACAAGGCCAAGATAGGGTTTTCACCCAAGCTCTCACACCACCTCGATCGCACATCACCTTGCACCGGCGCCGGCAAGCCCACCAACCACCAACACCGCACAAGCCCGTCGACAAAGTGGCCGCCGCCGCAGCAAACCTCTTCTCGCGGAGACCACCGACAATCAAACACAAGAGCCAACTGCTAGATCCATGAACAACCACCAAGAGCATAGCCACCAGATGCAACGGACCGCCATGCCCTGCCGAGCACCATGCCGGCAAGGAACGGAGGTGCGCCACCCGTGACCGCCAACCACCATGACTGTCGGCTGCAACCAAGCAACAGATGCGCGCCACGCGCACCATGCGCTCTCCCATGGCAGACCAAGACCAGATCGGCCACACCCACACCTTCAAGGAGCTCCTTCGTGCCACCAGGGCATCTGAGCCACGCTGATTGTGCAGCCTAGGCCCTCCGCGCACACCACGCCAGATCCGTACGAGCTCCACCCGAGGAATGCTTCCAATGCCAGATCCGGGAGGCACACGTACCCGCCGCGCTCCTCATGGTCAAACCGCTGCCTACGCCACACCTACACATGCCCACGCCTCGCCTATCCCGGTAGCTGCCTGTCGGCATTCTGGGAACGGGGGTACCCAGACTTGCCTGTCTGCGGCCTGCGGTGTGGCTCAAGGGGTGGCCCAGTACGGCCCATCTTCATCAGCACAAGCTCAAGACCCTCGCGAGGGGCCAAGCCTAGCGGGGCGGACGGCAGGAAGCTTCCTAAGGCACGACCTCGTCAGGCTGGCTCGCGAGGAGGCGGAGAGATCAAGGCGGGGTACCTCACGAGGTGCCCATGACGCAAGCCATGACGACCAAGGGCGCCAGGTGAGGCGCCAGCCAGCAGATGTCCTCATCTCCTCTTTGGTGCAAAGGAGGCAAGCGCACGCGAGGGCATCAAGCAAAGACAACCATTTCGGTGCAACAAGACTAAGACCAGCTGAAGGGCAGGAAGGAGGTCATCGTGGAGCCCAAGCCGGCGTCACCATCAGAGTCGTTTGCAAGTGAGGACCGACTTTAGTCAGGATAAGTGTACTAGATGTTCCTCTTCAAAATGGCCAATTGTTGGCGCCCTTCCCGCTCAATATTTGGGAAGAGGCCCAGGGCCTCTTCCTATAAATAGGACTAGCCACCCACAGGGTAGAGGCAATCTAGAGAGAGGGAGGCCGGATCGGATCAGAAAGAGAGTAAGAAAGAGAGAGAGAGAGAGAAGCGACTGAACTCCCCCTAGCAGTTCATCGCACCAGCCAAGAACAGACCCTCGCGAGGCTGTTCTTCCTTGTATTGTTCATTATCAGCCCCAGAGGCAATCCACCACACCACACACTGGAGTAGGGTATTACACCACAATGGTGGCCCGAACCAGTATAAACCTTGTGTCCCTTGTGTTGTTCTTTGTGTAGTTTAGATCCTTGCGAGGCGACGAGGTGTAGGTAGGTTGGAGGTGAGATCTCCGCATGCACCCCAGAGTTCAAACCTAGAGGGTCTGCCGGAACCCGAAATCCGACATTTGGCGCGCCCGTAGGGAGCGCGGAGCTTTCCTTCGCCGACCCGCTCCGCCAACATCGCGATTCGCCCTATGATGAGCAGCGCGCCGCCTCCGATCGCCAGGCGCTGGCGCGAGGGCCGGGCTCGAGCCTTGGCCCCAGCCTCGCGACAGTGCAAGATGGCGAACAAGTTCAAGCCGGAGACGCCACCGCGCTTATAACGGCACGACCGATCCGGCTGGCCTTCTGCTTGGCGTACAAGGGGCCGTCCTCGGCGCGGGGGCGACAGCGGTCATGGCTAACTTGCTTCCCATGGCCCTCACCGGCACCCCACGCATGTGGCTGCTCCACCTGCCAGCGGCTTCCGTGGCCCCTTGGGAGGAGCTGCGCGACCTCTTCCTCGCCCAGCACGCTGCGCCGGCGCCCCCGGTCGTCGCAGCTCTCCTGGGCGGCAAGCAGGCGCCACCTTCAGGCCGCCACATCAAGCCATTCGTCCGCCAGATCGGCGCCGCCTCCGCGCGGCATGGGGCTCCTCCGGGTCGGTTGGCGCCCAAGGCCGATCTGGCCTTCAGCTCGGAGGATCACCCCTCCAACTCAGCCTGCTCGGGCGCGCTCCCAATGCTGTGCACCCCCACCATCTGCCAGGTGGCCGTCACCAGGACTCTCATCGACGGCGGCACAGGCCTCAGCGTACTCTCGGTTGAAGCCTTCAGCCTCCTCCACGTACCGCCGGAGCGGCTTCAGCCCAGGAGGCCCTTCTTGGGCGTCGGAGGCGGTTCCGCCGGCTCCCGGGGGGCAGATCCGTCTTCCGGTGACCTTCGGCACCTACGACAACTTCCGCACGGAGCTAATCGACTTCGACATCGCCCCCATCAGCCTCCCATACAACGCCATCCTCGGCTACCCAGCACTGGCCCGATTCATGGCCGCGACTCACCCAGCGTAGAACCTCATGAAGATGCCCGGGAGCAGCGGCGTCCTCACCGTGTCCGCAGACACCGGGGATGCGTTGCAAGTGCTCAAGCTCGTCTTCAAGACTGCGGCGGCGGCACAACCCGCCGACTCAGATGCCCCTGAGCCCAAGGGGGCTGCGCCGGCCAAGAAGAAGCAGCTGTTCACCCAAGACAAGGCAGAAACCGAGCAGATACTGGTCGACGAGGACGGATCCACTAATGCCACCTTCACCATAGGCGCCAACCTCGAGCCCGAGCAGGAGGAGGCCTTGGTCAAGTTCCTATGCCCGAACAAGAAGGTGTTCGCATGGGAACCTGATCAGCTGGTAGGGGTCCCAAGAGGCGTAATCGAGCACCACCTCAACGTGTGCCCCAACATGCACCCCGTGAAGCAGAAAGCGAGACGGCAGTCCACTAAGAAGCAGGCTTTCATCGTCCAAGAGACCCGCAAGCTAGAGGCGGCATGGGTCATTCGCGAGGTCCGATACCCAGATTGGTTGGCTAACCCGGTTGTCGTGCCAAAGAAAGGGGGTAAGGAACACAGTTGTGTCGACTTCACCAACCTCAAAAAAGCCTGCCCGCAGGATCCACTCTCGCTCCCTCGTATCGATCAGATTGTCGACTCCACCGCCGAGTGCGACCTGTTATGTTTCCTGGATGCCTTCTCTGGCTATCACCAGATCAAGATGGCGGTAGAGGACGTGGAAAAAACAGCTTTCCTGACCCCGTGTGGAGTGTACTGCTACACATGCATGCCGTTCGGGCTGCGCAATGCAGGAGCGACCTTTCAGCGGCTGATGCACATCGCCTTGGGTCGGCAGCTCGGGAGGAATGTTGAGGCTTACGTTGATGACATTGTGGTGAAGTCTCAGGAGGCCAGAACCCTGATACAAGACTTGGAGGAAACCTCCGCGAGCCTCAACGCAGTGGACCTGCGGCTCAACCCGGAGAAGTGTGTGTTCGGAGTCCCCTCGGGCAAGCTCTTGGGCTTCCTCGTGTCCCACCGGGGCATCGAGGCTAACCCAGAAAAGGTCAAAGCAGTCGAGGACAAGAGCCCGCCAAGACCCTCGAGAGATGCAGAGCTCATTTGGGCGTGACCGCACTAGGACGCTTCATCTCCAAGTTGGGGAACGAGCGCTACCCTTCTTCAAGCTGATCAAGAAAAAGGGCCCTTTGAATGGATGAAGAGGCCGACAAATGCTTCAAGATCTCAAAAGGTACTTAACCAGCCCTCCAAGAATGGTGGCTCCGCCCCAAGAGCCCCTGGTGCTCTACCTTGCAGCCACTCCCTACTCTGCCAGCGCAGCCCTGCTGGCGGTTAGGGAGGAGCGTTGGACCAAAGCATGGCAGCTGCCCAGTCAAGGCGGCAGATCAAGGGGCCTCGCAGAGACCACTACCACAGCCGAGAAGGATCAGCCGCTGCAGGGAAGCGCACTCAGAACAGAAGAGACCCCTCCCCCTGGCGACCAGCCGCTGGGGGCTCCACTATCTCAGGAGGCGCCACGGCCTCCGGAGGACGCCAGCAGCACCAGCACTCCCAACCTCGTCGAACACCCTGTGTACTTCGTCAGCACAATGTTGCGGGACGCGAGGGCGCGGTACCCCATGCCCCAGAAACTCCTCCTCGCGCAAGCTGCGGCACTATTTTCAGGGCCATCCCATCAAGGTTGTCTCAGCGTACCCCTTGGAAAGGGTGCTCAAGAGCCCCAGCTCGGCTGGAAGAGTCGCTGAGTGGAACATCGAGCTGCAAGCGTTTCAGCTAGAATTCAGCACCACCATAGTCATCAAGGGGGCCGTGCTAGCGGACTTCGTGGCGGAATGGGCGGAGGCGCCGGGCCTCAAGGCTGATGAGGATCGATCCCTCTCCCCGGGAAGCGAGGCACCGGACGGTTGGGTCATGTACTTCGACGGGGCGTTCTCCAGACACGACGCGGGGGCTGGCGCAGTGCTTATATCTCCTACTCAAGACAAGCTCTACTACTGTCGGTGTTCTGGGAACGGGGGTACCCAGACTTGCCTGCCTGCGGCCTGCGGCGTGGCTCAAGGGGTGGCCCAGTATGGCCCATATACATCAGCACAAGCTCAAGACCCTCGCGAGGGGCCAAGCCTCATGGGGCGGACGACAGGAAGCTTCCTCAGGCACGGCCTCGTCAGGCTGGCTCGCGAGGAGGCGGAGAGATCAAGGCGGGGTACCTCACGAGGTGCCCATGACGCAAGCCATGACTACCAAGGGCGCCAGGCGGGCGCCAGCCCGCGTAGTGTCCTCATCTCCTCTTTGGTGCAAAGGAGGCAAGCGCAGGCGAGAGCATCAAGCAAAGGCAACCATTTCGGTGCAACAAGACCAAGACCAGCTGAACGGCAGGAAGGAGGTCATCGTGGAGCCCAAGCCGGCGTCACCATCAGAGTCTTTTGCAGGCGAGGACCGACTTTAGTCAGGATAATTGTACTAGATGTTCCCCTTCAAAATGGCCAATTGTTGGCGCCCTTCCCGCTCAATATTTGGGAAGAGGCCCAGGGCCTCTACCTATAAATAGGACTAGCCACCCACAGGGTAGAGGCAATCTAGAGAGAGGGAGGCCGGATCGGATCAGAAAGAGAGTAAGAAAGAGAGAGAGAGAAGCAACTGAACTCCCCCTAGCAGTTCATCGCACCGGCCAAGAACAGACCCTCGCGAGGCTGTTCTTCCTTGTAATGTTCATCATCAGCCCCAGAGGCAATCCACCACACCACACACTGGAGTAGGGTATTACACCACAATGGTGGCCCGAACCAGAATAAACCTTGTGTCCCTTGTGTTGTTCTTTGTGTATTTTAGATCCTTGCGAGGCGGCGAGGTGTAGGTAGGTTGGATGTGAGATCTTCGCGTGCACCCCAGAGTTCGAACCTAGAGGGTCTGCCGAAACCCGAAATCCGACACTGCCGAAACCCCCCGCCTGCGCCTCTTGCACAGTCGCAAGCCTGTGCCTAGGGCTGGAATTCAAGCCAAGTCAAGCCAGCTCGGCTCGACTCGCCAAAGGTCGTTTCGTTAACGAGCTAACTCGACTCGACTCGTTACTATAACGAGCTCGAATCCAAGATTGGCTCGACTTGTATAACTTGCGAGCTGGCTTGTTTAGCTTGTTAAGATCGTTAATGATATGAAAATAAAAGCTTACGAATATGATAAAAATGATTACTTGGAAATTTAAAATATATACATATTAAACATGTACAATGTTCACAAACAATTCTAGGCCTATACCAGCTTAACTTACAATTGTCAGCATCAAGTTAGTACCATGTACACGACCATTGACCACAAACAATTGTACATGACCACAATGATCAGCAAGTTAGTAACATATACATGACCAAACAATTGTAATTTCCTTGAACGTCTAGGCATTGTGTTGTGCGCCTGGGACGCAGTGTGCTTGGCTGACCTTTTGTACCGAGCCTAACGAGTTACACGAGTACTCGTGAAATCGGCTCGTTTAACTCGTTCTATAAACGATCTTAAATTAAAGCTTGGCTCGACTCGTTATTCTTCGAATTCGATTCGATTTGAGCCGAGTCACGAGCTACTCCTTTAGCTCGCGAGCTTCGAGCTTTTTCTTTAGCCCTACATGTGCCCTCGCGTCGCATGCTCCTGCGCCACCCTCCCGACTTAGCTGAGGCCGCTCACTAGCACGCATCACGACGCCTCTCGCGTGCCCACCCTGAGCCACACCAGCCCACCGCTGAGTGCCCCGAACTCTACACCCACAGATGAAGCGTCGCGTAGAAGGAATTCCAGACCACAGGTGAAGCATCACGTGGGGAGGAAGACTCCGCCACCGCCACCACTGCGCGGGCTTTGCCCGACGGTGACCACTAGTGGCTGCAAGGGGAGAGGAGCTGGTGGGGGAGCTTGCTGGTGGCGGGGCTGGGGTCACCGCCCATGTGGCCTAGGTTAGAGCATGGTTAATAATATAGCCAGTTGCTGACTATAGCAAGTTGCCATGTCATCTATAGCCAACCTAATAGCCAACACGGATAATAGTTAGCTATAAGAAAATACTACTTTATGAACATATGGCCCACCTTCCGGTCTCCCAAACCTTCTTGGAGCTCGTGCTACAGCCGGCTGTAAGTCTACAACCCGCTTCTCTTCTCTCTCCTCTTCTCTCTCTTCCAACTCAGCAAGAATATAATATTTAAATTCTTATAGCTCACTTACGTCACCTTATTATACTTGCTCTTAGGCGACGTGGGGGCTGGCAAGCTAACTGCGTTTGATTTGGTTCATTGAAATTTGGATCCCTATAAATCATATGCATGTTCTTCAAGTACTCCCTTCGTTCCAAAATAACTGTCTCAGCTCTAGTAAAACTTTGTACTAAAGTTAGTACAAATGGTTTTTTGCGAATAAGTTAGTACAAAGTTGAGACACTTATTTTGGGACCGAGGAAGTATGTGTAAAGTTTCATCACCTAATGCTATCATTTGCAGGCTACACAAGAAAGACAAATATTTGGCCCAAATACAACAATGAAAAAACCCATTGTAATCTATGCATTATCTTTTCTATCTGCATCACATATGAATTATATGTTCATAAATTTTGTACATGATATTAAAAATATGTGCTTATGTGTACATTTCTTTTTTCATTTTTTTAGATGTGGAATAATATTTTTGCTAAAAAAACAACTCCATGGGGCCGGCCACCATATGCATTTTCGTCCTTGTGTCCCGGTTCTTTGATTTAATTAAAAAAATACTCTATAAAAAGAGTTTGTGTGATGAAAATAATTTGTCGTGGCGCCAGTTGCTGTACTCCAGAGCAGGTAGAGCGATGATCTTCAAAGGACTCCATATTTTCAAATTTAGCACCCTGCATAATTGCATTAGCAGTTGGAAATATTCAAGAGAGTTTGCAGAATTTCTTGCCAAAAGAGCATCGTTTCTTGCTTTCCATAAGCACCACAAAAAAGTATATAAACTAGTGAGGCTCGCATGGGGATGTTGCAATGAAAGTAAGGCTTGAATCATTTGGGCAACAGAGTGATTATTTGCAGCAATGGCCTTAGTTTTGAGGAACCAAGCAGCTTTTGAGAAAGGACGAAGGAAAAACATGTGTATTTCGTCCTCTAAACTGCCACATCTAGAACACTCTTTATCAATATGTTTGGAAATTTTACTTGCTCTCTTACCAGTGGGTAGCGCTCGACGAAAAAGTCGCCAAGCGAAAGAACCCTTGACACTATGTATTTTTCATGCCGTACCTGATTAAGAAGATTAACAATCTGTGGAGGCACAACTTTTGGTCTTTGATTTGCAGGCATCACAAGATTAGTAAAACATTGTTTGTAGGCACTTTTCGAAGAGCATTCACCTGTAGGTGTTAGTTTCCAAACAAGAACATTCTGCCCTGGAGCATTAACAATAGGGGTTTGCAAAATAGCATGAGCCATTTGTGGCTTGAACAAAGAATTGACCAGTTCAACATTCCAAGTTTTCTGGTTGGAGATACAGAGGTCCTTTACAACAGCTGGGTAAGCAAAAGGAAGTTGTTGGATAATCAAATTATTGTAAATATTTTTCCATTGAGAGAACCAAGGGGAACTCCAAATGGAGCTTCTGCCATCGATTATTTGGTAAAAAGAGGTTGAAATTAAAAGTGGTATTACCTTAAGAATCGCTGGCTAGAAGGCTGATTTTGGTATATTTTGTTTTGAGGTTGTTTGGACAGTGTTGGGGATATAACTGTTTGGTATGACCCGCCCAGGAGGGGCTGGGTCACACCTTTGGCGGCTTAAGGTGAGAAGGCCCAATAAGTCTGAAGGCCCAAGACCCGGAGGTGACTTAAGGCCCGAAGGTGTGAACCGCCATATGACAACTTGTTCTGTAAGGCAGTTTAGTTAGAAACCGAGCCGGTCACATTTGTGTGAGCCGGACGGGACTCTGTAAGCCACCGGGCATCAACCTGTATATAAAGGGGTGACCCAGCGGCGGGTTAAGTCAAGAAACAACCAACCGAGAGCTAGGTCAAGTGTATTTGCTCCCTTGTACTTGAAACTCAAGCAATACAACTAGAAGCAGGAAGTAGGCTTTTACCTCGTTGAGAGGGGCCGAACCTGGGTAAACTCCTGGTGTCCTTTGTCCCATTCAACCCCTTTAAGCTAACCTAGTTGCGATGGCTCCGCACCTAAGTCCTTTCACTAGGGCATCTCCCATGTTAAATCCACGACAGTTGGCGCCCACCATGGGGCCAGAGCATGGTGGTTTTGAGTTCTTGAAGGGCAACTTCGCAGGGATCAAGAGGTACGTGATACGTCTCCAACGTATCTATAATTTTTGATTGCTCCATGCTACTTTATCTATTGTTTTGGACTATAATGGGCTTTATTTTCCACTTTTATATTATTTTTGGGACTAACCTATTAACCGGAGGCCCAGCCCAGAATTGCTGTTTTTTTGCCTATTTCAGTGTTTCGAAGAAACGGAATATCAAACGGAGTCCAAACGGAATGAAACCTTCGGGAACGTGATTTTCTCACCGAACGTGATCCAGGAGACTTGGACCCTACTCCAAGGAGTGCCAGAGGCGCCCCTTGCCTCGTGGACCCCCTGACACTCCACCAATGTACTCCTTCCTCCTATATATACCTACGTACCCCCAACAGATCAGGGACAGAGCCAAAAACCTAATTCCACCGCCACAACTTCCTGTATCCACGAGATCCCATCTTGGGGCCTGTTCCGGAACTCCGCCAGAGGGGGCATCCACCACGGAGGGTTTCTACATCAACACCATAGCCCCTCCGATGAAGTGTGAGTAGTTTACTTCAGACCTTCGGGTCCATAGCTAGTAGCTAGATGGCTTCTTCTCTCTTTTTGGATCTCAATACAATGTTCTCCCCCTCTCTCGTGGAGATCTATTCGATGTAATCTTCTTTTTGCGATGTGTTTGTTGAGACCGATGAATTGTGGGTTTATGATCCAGCTTATCTATGGAAAATATTTGATTCTTCTCTGAATTCTTTTATGTATGATTAAGTTATCTTTGCAAGTCTCTTCGAATTATCCGTTTGGTTTGGCCAACTAGATTGGTAGTTCTTGTAATGGGAGAAGTGCTTAGCTTTGGGTTCAATCTTGCGGTGTCCTTACCTAGTGACAGAAGGGGTTGCAAGGCACGTATTGTATTGTTGCCATCGAGGATAACAAGATGGGGTATTTATCATATTGCATAAATTTATTCCTCTACATCATGTCATCTTGCTTAAGGCGTTACTCTATTTTTAACTTAATACTCTAGATGCATGCTGGATAGCGGTCGATGAGTGGAGTAATAGTAGTAGATGCAGAATCGTTTCGGTCTACTTGTCACGGACGTGATGCCTATATACATGATCATTGCCTGGATAACCTCATAACTATGCTCATTCTGTCAATTGCTCAACAGTAATTTGTTCACCCACCGTAGAATACTTATGCTCTTGAGAGAAGCCACTAGTGAAACCTACGGCTATCAATCTCCATCACTTTATTTACTTGCTTTGCTTTTACTTTTTACTTTGCATCTTTATACCAAAAATATCAAAAATATTATCTCTATCAGATCTCACTCTCGTAAGTGACCGTGAAGGGATTGACAACCCCTAATTGCGTTGGTTGCGAGTAGCTATCGTTTTGTGCAGGTACGAGGGACTTGTGTGTGGCCTCCTACTGGATTGATACCTTGGTTCTCAAAAACTGAGGGAAATACTTACGCTACTGTGCTGCATCATCCTCTCCTCTTCGGGGAAATCCAACGCAAGCTCGAGACGTAGCAAGAAGGATTTCTGGCGCTGTTGCCGGGGAGGCTTACACAAAAAGTCAACATACCAAGTACCCATTACAATCCCTATCTCTCGCATTACATTATTTGCCATTTGCCTCATGTTTTCATGTCCCCCACTTCACCCTTCCCGTTTTATTCGCCCTCTCTTTTCGTTTGCCTTGATGTCTTACTTGGCTCGTCTGCTCGTTTGGTTGAAATAGTTGAGTATTTATTCCTAAACAAAGAAGCCAATATCTATGGATCCTCATCCGCTTGCCAATCTTTTTAAGAGATCCAATTATGATGAACCTATTCCTAGTGATTTGGATGCACTAGATTATCTTTATAAGGTTTTTCCTGAAATCCGTGAAGTGACTCACGATAGATCTTTGAATAAAAAGCATGATTGCAATAATTTTATTATAAATTCTTTTGATGTCAATTGTGCTAAAAATGTGCAAAACCCTAAGCTTGGGGATGCTAGTTTTGCTAAGTCCTCTACTTGTTGCAACGATCATGATTGGGGTGATTCTTCTTATGATCTTAAAAATTTATTTAAACCCCATGATGAATATGAGATTGATAATAGTGTTTGCAATAATATTGAAAGTGTGTTTGGAAGAGAGTCAACTTTAGATCCCACATATTTGGATAATGTTCAATCTTATGAAGTTTTTGATAAAAGTGGGTTTGGAGAGGTCATGACTTTAGTTAATGATAATCCCACTATTTTGGAAGAGTATCAACTTTGCATGCATGTGGATCATGTTGAGAATATAATTTGTGATAGCTATTTTGTTGAATTTGCCTATGATCCTACATGTAATTATTATGAGAGAGGAAAATATGGTTATAGAAATTTTCATGTTACTAAATTACCTCTCGTTATGTTGAGATTGTTAATGTACCTTTCCGCTTCCTTGCATATGCTAGTTTTTGCTTGCTATGATAATTTGTTTGCCTATAATATGCCTATGCATAGGAAGTATGTTAGACTTAAGTGTGTTTTTCACATGTTTTATGATGCTCTCTTTGTGCCTCAATTCTTGTCTTTCTTGTGAGCATCATTGAATCTCAATGCCTAGCTAGGGGCGTTAAACGATAGCGCTTGTTGGGAGGCAACCCAATTTTATTTTTAGTTTTTTTTGTTTTTGCTTATGTTTAGGAATAAATAATCCATCTATCCTCTGTTTAGATGTGGTTTTATCTTTTAATTAGTGTTTGTGCCAAGTTAAACCTATTGGATCTTCTTGGAGGATAGTTATTTGATCTTGCTGTAATTTCCAGAAACTTTGCGCTCAGTGCCCGAATTGTTAAAAATCACCAGCATGTGATAAAATATTGATTCCAATTGCTACTGATCAATAAACAAATTTTCCAGGTCTTCTAATTTTGGTAGAATTGTTTGAGTTCCAGAAGTTTGCGTTAGTTACAGATTACTACAGACTGTTCTGTTTTTGATAGATTCTGTTTTGCGTGTGTTGTTTGCTTATTTTGATGAATCTATGGCTAGTAAAATAGTTTATGATCCATAGAGAAGTTGGAATACATTAGGTTTAACACCAATATAAATAATGAATGAGTTCATTACAGTACCTTAAAGTAGTCTTTTGTTTTCTTTCTCTAACGGAGCTCACGAGATTTCTATTGAGTTTTGTGTTGTGAAGTTTTCAAGTTTTGGGTGAATTCTTTTGATGGATTATGGAACAAGGAGTGGCAAGAGCCTAAGATTGGGGATGCCCATGGCACCCCCAAGATAATCCAAGGACACCAAAAATTCAAAGCTTGGGGATGCCCCGGAAGGCATCCCCTCTTTCGTCCACTTCCATCGGTAATTTAATTGGAGCTATATTTTTATTCACCAGATGATATGTGTTTTGCTTGGAGCGTCTCGTATTATTTGCGTATTTGCTTGTTAATTTACCAAAATCATCCTTGATGTACACACCTTTTGAGAGAGCCATACATGAATTGGAATTTTATAGAATACTCTATGTGCTTCACTTATATCTTTTGAGCTTGATAGTTTGCTCATAGTGCTTCACTTATATCTTTGAGCGTGATAATTTTTGCTCTAGTGCTTCACTTAGATCTTTTAGAGCACGGTGGTGGATTTGTTTTAAAGAAACTTGATCTCTCATGCTTCACTTAGATTATTTTGAGAGTCGTTAATAGCATGGTAATTTGCTTAATGTTAATATACTTGGTATTCAAGATATGTGAAACTTTCTTTTGAGTGCGTTGAATACTAAGATAAGTTTGATGCTTGATAATTGTTTTGAGATATGGAGGTGATAGTATTAAAGTCGTGCTAGTTGAGTAGTTGTGAATTTGAGAAATGCTTGTGTTGAAGTTAGCAAATCCCGTAGCATGCACGTATGGTTAAAGTTGTGTAACAAATTTGAAACATGAAGTGTACCTGGCTTGTGCATCCTTATGAGTGGCGGTCGGGGACGGCGATGGTCTTTTCCTACCAATCTATCCCCTAGGAGCATCGCGTAGTACTTGATTTTGATGACTTCTAAATTTTTGCAATAAGTATATGAGTTCTTTTGACTAATGTTGGGTCCATGGATTATACGCACTTTTACCTTTCCGCCTTTGCTAGCCTCTTGATGCACTGCATTGCCCTTTCTCACCTTGAGAGTTGGTGCAAACTTAGCTGGTGCATCCAAACCCCGTGATATGATATGCTCTATCACACATAAACCTCCTTATATCTTCCTCAAAACAGCCACCATACCTACCTATTATGGCATTTCCATAGCCATTCCGAGATATATTGCCATGCAACTTTCCACCGTTCCGTTCATCATCATCATGACATACATTACTTTTGTCATATTGCCATTGCATGATCATGTAGTTGACATCGTATTTGTGGCAAAGCCACCATGCATTATTTTTCATACATGTAACTCTTGATTCATTGCACCATCCCGGTACACCGCCAGAGGCATTCATATAGAGTCATACCTTTTTCTAGTTTCGAGTTGTAATCCTTATGTTGTAATCAATAGAAGTGTGATGATCATCATTATTAGAGCATTGCCCAAATAAAAAAAGGCCAAAAAAAGGAAGGCCCAAAAAAAGGGCAATGCTACTATCTATTTTTCCACACTTGTGCTTCAAAGTAGCACCTTGTTCTTCATGTAGTGAGTCTCATATATTGTGCTTCAAAGTAGCACCTTGTTCTTCATGTAGTGAGTCTCATATATTGTGCTTCAAAGTAGCACCATGTTTTTCATATAGTGTGCCTCATAAGTTGTCTTTCTATACTAGTGGGAATTTTTCGTTATAGAACTTGGCTTGTATATTCCTACGATGGGCTTCCTCAAAATGCCCTAGGTCTTCATGAGCAAGCAAGTTGGATGCACACCCACTAGTTTTCTTTTGTTGAGCATTCATAGCTCTAGTGCATCCGTTGCATGGCAATCCCTACTCCTCATGTTGACATCAATTGATGGGCATCTCCATAGCCCGTTGATTATCCTCGTCAATACGAGACTTTCTCCTTTTTTGTCTTCTCCACACAATCCCCATCATCATATTCTATTCCACCCGTAGTGCTATATACATGGCTCATGCTCATGTATTGCGTGAAGGTTGAAAAAGTGTGAGATTATTTAAGTATGAAACAATTGCTTGGCTTGTCATTGGGGGTATAGAAGTTGGGAACATCTTTGTGTGACAAAAATGAAGCATAGCCTAACTATATGATTTTGCATGGATGAACTTTCTTTTGCCATGCTATTTTGAGAAGACATGATTACTTTGATTAGTATGCTTGAAGTATTATTATTTTTATGTTAATATGAACTTTTGTCTTGAATCTTTGGGATCTGAATATTCATACCATGATTAAGAAGATTTACATTGAAATTATGCCAAAGTATCACTCCGCATCAAAATTCTCTTTTTATCATTTACCTACTCGAGGACGAGCAGGAATTAAGCTTGGGGATGCCTGATACGTCTCCAACGTATCTATAATTTTTGATTGCTCCATGCTACTTTATCTATTGTTTTGGACTATAATGGGTTTTATTTTCCACTTTTATATTACTTTTGGGACTAACCTATTAACCGGAGGCCCAGCCCAGAATTGCTGTTTTTTGCCTTTTTCAGTATTTCGAAGAAACAGAATATCAAACGGAGTCCAAACGGAATGAAACCTTGAGCGTGATTTTCTCACGAACGTGATCCAGAGACTTGGACCCTCGCCAAGGAATCAGAGAGGCGGTCACGAGGGCGGGGGGCGCCCCCCCCCCCTAGGGCGTGCACCCTGCCTCGTGGGCACCTCGAAGCTCCACCGACGTACTCCTTTCTCCTATATATACCTACGTACCCCCAAACGATCAGAACAGGAGCCAAAAACCTAATTCCACCGCCGTACCTTCCTGTATCCACGAGATCCCATCGTGTGGCCTGTTCCGGAGCTCCGCCGGAGGGGGCATCCACCACGGAGGGCTTCTACATCAACACCATAGCCTCTCCGATGAAGTGTGAGTAGTTTACTTCAGACCTTAGGGTCCATAGCTAGTAGCTAGATGGCTTCTTCTCTCTTTTTGGATCTCAATACAATGTTCTCCCCCTCTCTCGTGGAGATCTATTCGATGTAATCTTCTTTTTGCGGTGTGTTTGTTGAGATCGATTAATTGTGGGTTTATGATCCAGGTTCTCTATGAATAATATTTGAATCTTCTCTGAATTCTTTTATGTATGATGGAGTTATCATTGCAAGTCTCTTTGAACTATCCGTTTGGTTTGGCCAACTAGATTGGTAGTTCTTGCAATGGGAGAAGTGCATGGCTTTGGGTTCAATCTTGCGGTATCCTTACCCAGTGACAGTAAGGGTTGCAAGGCACGTATTGTATTGTTGCCATCGAGGATAACAAGATGGGGTAATTATCATATTGCATGAATTTATTCCTCTACATCATGTCATCTTGCTTAAGGCGTTACTCTGTTTTTAACTTAATACTCTAGATGCATGCTGAATAGCGGTCGATGAGTGGAGTAATAGTAGTAGATGCAGAATCTTTCGGTCTACTTGTCTCGGACGTGATGCCTATATACATGATCATACCTAGATAACCTCATAACTATGCTAAATTCTGTCAATTGCTTAACAGTAATTTGTTCACCCACCGTAGAATATTTATGCTCTTGAGAGAAGCCACTAGTGAAACCTATGGCCCCTGGGTCTATTCTCATCATATCAATCTCCATCACTTTTATACTTGTTTGTTTTACTTTACCTTTTACTTTTCACTTTGCATCTTTATACCAAAAATACCAAAAATATTATCTCTATCAGATCTCACTCTCGTAAGTGACCGTGAAGGGATTGACAACCCCTAATCGCGTTGGTTGCGAGTAGCTATCGTTTTGTGCAGGTACGAGGGACTTGTGCGTGGCCTCCTACTGGATTGATACCTTGGTTCTCAAAATCTGAGGGAAATACTTACGCTACTATGCTGCATCATCCTCTCCTCTTCGGGGAAAACCAACGCAAGCTCAAGAAATAGCAGTATTACTCCCTTGAAGGTAGTATTAATGTGGCTGATTTTTTTCGGGTCTATCCCCATTCTGCGGACTGTGTCTTGATATATCAGGTTTAGACTACTGCCTCCGTCCATAAGGACTCATGTGAGATGGTACCCGTTTATTATTGGGTCTAACATCAAGGCAGCCAATCTTTCGTGCCGGATGCTTATCGGGTGATCCCTGCGATCAAAAGTGATCGGGCAGGCCAGCCAGGGGTTGAACTTAGTGGTGACGGGCTCTACGACGCGTGTGTCTCAGAGTGCATGTTTGCTTCTCCTCTTCGTCACGTTGATCATGTTCACTGTTTTGACCTCTGGTGGGAATTTTTTCTGTCCCCCAGTGCTTTGCTGGCGAGGTTCATCCTCGTCTTCACTTGGTGTCTCCCTCCCCTTGTGTTCGGCGTTTATCTTACCAGCCTGCTTGAAGACCCAGAATTCTCTGTGGGTGTGATTTGCAGGTTAATCGGGGGTGCCATGAATCTGACATAGTTTGTCTAGAATTTTGTTTAGGCTGGACGGTCCATCTCTGCTGCCTTTGAAAGGCTTTTTGCGCTGACCTAGTCGAGAGCCCCTGAATCCGGCGTTTACCGTCGTATTATCTGGGCTGTCTTCTGTATTTCGACGCTTTCTTTTGCTGCGTCGTGGGTTTCCATTGACATCCCTGGCTTCGGATGTGCTTGGGTCGCTGGTGCTACTGCGGGCTAACCAGCTATCTTCGCCCGCGCAAAAGCGGGTCATTAGGCTTGTCAGGGCTGCCATTGTTCTCGGTTTTTCTTGGTCGAGGTGTCTGGTGAGCCATTCGTCTCGGACGCTGTGCTTGAAAGCTGCTAAGGCTTCATCATCCGGACAGTCGACGATTTGGTTTTTCTTAGTGAGGAACTTGTTCCAAAGCTTTCGGGATGACTCTCCGGGCTATTGAATTATATGACTTAAATCGTCTGCGTCCGGAGGTCGGACATAGGTTCCTTGAAAATTAGCCCGAAAAGCATCCTCGAGCTCCTCCCAACTTCCAATTGAGTTTTCGAGGAGGCTTTTCAGGCAGTGCCGAGCTAGTCCTTTCAGCTTGAGCGGCAAGTACTTGATGGCGTGGAGATCGTCTCCGCGAGCCATATGGATATGGAGGATTAAGTCCTCGATCCGTACCCCAGGGTCTGTGGTCCTGTCGTACGCTTCTATGTTCACTGGTTTGAATCCTTCTGGAAATTCGTGGTCTAGCACCTCATCGGTGAAACATAGGGGGTGTGCGGCGCCCCTGTATTTTGATGTATCATGGCGTTCGGACGGTTGTAGTATTCAGTTTTCCTTTTGTGCCGGAGCGCGCTTCCTAGATCCATAAATGGATCTGGTCATACTGGATTTTTGGCGCAGGTCCTCACGTAGATCGTGTGTTGACTTATGTGCGGCCTTGTTGGCCGGTCTATCGCGGCCACAAGGTGGTTGATTCGACCGGTTGGTTGTTTTGTTTTTCGGCTGTGTGGGCTCTAAGGCCTCATCGTCGCGTTGGATAGCTCTTTGTGTTGTTACTTCCACCATACTTTTCTTCGTTGTCGAGCACTTTGTTCCATCTGCTGTTGAGCGTATTTTGTGCGGCCTTAAGCCTTTGCCTCTGCTTCTTCAGACTCCTCGCTGTGGCAATAAGCCTTCTATGGAGGTTCTCTTGTTCCAAGTGCTCTTCCGAGATGATGTTTGCATCTTCGTCCGGACCGTTTTCCTCTCCGGATGAGGGTTGATGAGCTTTATCCTCGGCGTCGTCGTGTTCGGACAGTGGATCCGTACTATACTCTCCGTTTGTTGGTTCATCCTGCTCTGCCGTTGGGTCGATGTGGTCGTCGTTTCCTCTGGAGTCGACTGGGGTGTTGTTTTCTCTTTCGCTTTTATCGTTGTTTTTGCCGAGGCGGGATTTGGAGCAGCGCCTACGCCGACGCTTTGTTTGCTTCTCGATGGAGCTATTCCTCGATGCATCCTTCCGTTCCTCGTCATTGTTTTCTTTGGGTGTATCCACCATGTATATGTCATGTGATGAAGTGGCTCTCCAGCGCCCTTTGGGCGATGGTTCCTGTTCTTCTCCTGCGTCGTCGTCCATGCCGTCGATGTCTTTGGAGTCGAAATCAAGCATGTCGGCTAAATCGTTGACAGTGGCTACTAAGTGGGTGGTGGGTGGGCAGCGAATTTCTTCGTCGACCGCATCCCATCCTAGCTGGACATAGTTTGGCCAAGGTTCTCCTGACAAAGAGACAGACCTTAATGAATTTAGCACGTCGCCGAAAGGCGAGTGCTGAAACATATCCGCGGAGGTAAACTCCATGATCGGCTCCCAATCATATTCGATAGGCACGGACGCAGGCGGCTCAGAGTCCGTGGCCGGAGACGAGTCCAGTGGTTCGGCAACATGGCTCTCATAAGGGATGAAGTCAGTATCCGGCTCTATCGCCACTGAGAGTGCGGCCTCCATGGCGGGGTCTATCCCCCCGTCCTCGGATGGCGCAATTTGCTCCGGATTGAGGGCCGGAGTCGTTGCAGGTGTGATCTCCCGAACACTGTCCGATGGCAGAGCTAAATCATGCTCGTCGTGATCGTGCGGCGCACCTGGTATGGGCTTGAATCCGTCGAAGATCAAGTCTCCGCGGATGTCGGCAGTGTAGTTCAAGTTTCCGAACCTGACCTGGTGGCCAGGGGCGTAGCTCTCGATCTGCTCCAGATGGCCAAGCGAGTTGGCCCATAGTGCGAAGCCGCCGAATACGAAGATCAGTCCGGGGAGGAAAACCTCACCCTGGATCGCATCGTTACCGATGATCGAAGGAGCCATCAAGCCTTACGGTGACGGCACAACGGAACTCTCAATGAAAGCACCAATGTCGGTGTCAAAACCGGCGGATCTCGGGTAGGGGGTCCCGAACTGTGCGTCTAAGGCGGATGGTAACACGAGGCGGGGGGCACGATGTTTACCCAGGTTCGGGCCCTCTCGATGGAGGTAATACCCTACTTCCTGCTTGATTGATCTTGATGATATGAGTATTACAAGAGTTGATCTACCACGAGATCGTAGAGGCTAAACCCTAGAAGCTAGCCTATGGTATGATTGTTGTTGTCCTACGGACTAAACCCTCTGGTTTATATAGACACCGGAGGGGGCTAGGTTTACATAGAGTTGGTTACAAGGGAGGATATCTACATATCTGTATTGCCAAGCTTGCCTTCCACGCCAAGGAGAGTCCCATCCGGACACGGGTCGAAGTCTTCAATCTTGTATCTTCATAGTCCAACAGTCCGGCCAAAGGATATAGTCCGGCTGTCCGGAGACCCCCTAATCCAGGACTCCCTCAGTGACATTGGGGTAATCTTTGCATAGGGGTTGATGCACGTTTTTATTATCTTTGCTCCGATAGAAACTTTGGGGTCCCCTTGTAGTTCTTTGTGTGGATTGAGTGTTATGAATATGAATTTGCTTTGGTGTTAGTTTAGAACGAACTCTTGATTAGATCGATCGGAAAGAACAGCTTGCATTATTTTAGTACAAACTCTAGGATAGATTGATCGGAAAGAATAGCTTTGATGTGGTTTCGGACCCTACAAACAAATTTCTATCCTTTGTTCTCCGCTAATAGGAACTAGGGAGTGATTCTTTATTGCACTTTGAGGGATAATCATATGATCCAGCTATGTTAGCATTGTTGAGAGGTTGCACTAGCGAAAGTACGGACCCTAGGCCTCATTTTTAAGCATTGCAATACCATTTTTGTGCCCCTTTACTACTTGCTACCTTCCTGTTTTTATTTATTCATATTATAAAAAAATATTTATCAATATTAAAATTTTATCACCATCTCTTCGCCGAACTAGTGCACCTATACAATTTGCCATTGTATTGGGTGTGTTGGGGACACAAGAGATTTCTTGTATTTGGTTGCAGGGTCGTTTGAGAGAGACCATCTTCATCCTACACCTCCCACGGATTCATAAACCTTAGGTCTTCCACTTAAGGGAAAATTGCTACTGTCCTACAAAACTATGCGCTTGGAGGCCCAACACGAGTCTACAAGAATAAAGTTGCATAGTAGACATCATGTTGCTGGTCATTTCAAAGGTTATCAGGTGGAACATGTCGACTGCCGAAAGAATGAGGTGGTTGATGCTTTAAGCCGGCTGGGGTCTCAGCGTAAACCGGTGCCGCCCAATGTTTTTCTCGATATCCTAAATAACCCTTCAGTCAAGCTACCGTCAGAGGAGGATCTTGCAATCCCTGACCCGGAGACACAGTTGGTGGCGGCTCTTCATGCTATTCCTGACTGGACAATTACGTATCTGGCTTGTATGACCTAGGGTGAGTTACCTAAAGATGAAACTTTGGCCAGGAAAATAACCCAGCGGTCTAAGTCAATGACCATTGTCAATGGCGAGTTACACCGATGCAGTGGCATAGGGGTGTTCCAGTGCTGTATTTCTCCTAAAGAGGGTTGTGAGATCCTAAGGGGGATTCATGTATGAGATTGTGGTCATCATGCCGGCTCTAAATCTCTTGTGGCTAAAGCTTTTCGTGATGGCTTTTATTGGTTGATAGCTCATGCTGATGCGGAAGATCTGGTTAGCAAGTGTGACAGCTGTCAGAAGTTTTCTAGACGAGCTCATGTGCCGACTCAAGAGTTGAGGATGATTCCAATTACTTGGATGTTTGCGGTATGGGGGCTGGATAAGGTTGGACCTTTCAAGAGATCCAAGGACAAAAAGACCCACCTCTTGGTGGCGGTTGACAAGTTTACCAAGTGGGTTGAGGCAGAGCCAGTCAGCAAGTGTGATGCGGCCACAACGGTTCAGTTCATCAAGAAGGTGATTTTCAGCTTTGGGTACGTACCCTCGCAGTATCATAACGGATAATGGCACTAATTTATCCAAAGGAGCTATGAAAGAATTCTGTCAAAGACAACATATTCTTCTTGACGTCTCATCAGTGGCTCAGCCCCAGTCCAATGGTCAAGCTGAAAAGGCCAATCAAGAGATCTTAAGAGGGATAAAGCCCCGGCTTATGGTCCCATTGCAAAGGACGCCGGGTTGTTGGGTTGAGGAGTTACCATCGGTACTTTCGAGCATCAGCACCACCCCTAACTGATCCATGGGTTATACGCCCTTCTTCATGGTTTACGGGGTAGAGGCGGTTCTCCCAAGTGACATTCGTCATGATTCGCCCCGTGTGGCAGCTTATGTTGAAGCTGACAACGAAGAAGCATGTCAGGATGCTCTGGATATGTTGGATGAGGAACATGACCTCGCGGCGGCTCGTTTGGCGATTTATCACCAAGATATGCGTCGTTATCATAGCCATCGGGTTAAAACCCGGACCTTTCAAGAAGGCGACCTGCTGCTCTGGCTCATCCAGGATCAAACAGATATGCACAAATTATCCCCACCTTGGGAAGGGCCCTTTGTGGTCAGCAAGAATCTAAACAACGGGTCATACTACCTCATTGATATTAGAGAAAACAAGGTCTCATGCACATCAGAGGAGGAGACCCACCGGCCGTGGAACATTGCTCATCTGCGACCATATTACACTTGAGCCACCGGCTCTTGTGTTGTACATACCTTCATCAATGTATATATTTTGATCAGTACAATAAAGCCGGCATCCCTGATAATTCGGGGCCTCTTTCGTTTCATTTCAAAGTATTTGAGTCTTTATTGTCTGTTCATAAAGTCACTTGGGGGCTTCCTGCTCACTAAGCATAGCTGTTCATACCCTCTTGATCCGGTTTTCAAGCCGTCTCATTGGTCACTTGGGGGCTTCCTGCTCACTGAGCATAGCTGTTCATACCCTCTTGATCCGGTTTTCAAGCCGTCTCATTGTTCACTTGGGGCTTCCTGCTCACTGAGCATAGTTGTTCATACCCTTTTGATCCGGTTTTCAAGCCATCTCATTGGTCACTTGGGGACTTCCCGCTCAATGAGCATAGTTGTTCATACCCTCTTGATCCGGTTTTCAAGCCGTCTCATTGGTCACTTGGGGGCTTCCTGCTCACAGAGAAAAGCTGTTCATACCCTCTTGATCCGGTCAAGCCGAATTTGAGTTAAACATGCCTGTTTCCAACTTGCTACTCCGCCAGGTGACCTGCCAAACTCTTGATAGTTACTCTTTTCAATAAGACCCTGAACTAGTCAAGGTTAAAAGGACGGCCTTTGTCACGAGAGAGCTGGCTTACAGAGAGCTAGGATAAACTCACCTGCTGTCGTAGTCTCTCCGTCATGTGGCCCGTTCGTACTCTTAACAGTCAATCTTTTCAATAAGACCATGAACTAGTTAAGGTTAAAATGACAAATTTATGTCACGTGAGCCGGCTTACGGGATAAAGGGCTTTCATGCCAAACTTCTTTGAAGTAAAACTGAATTTTTTCAAAGAAACAAAATAGAGCTAGAATCTTCTGGACCTGTAAAGCTTCTGGCTTACAGACTTACATCCTTATAGCATCATTATGATATTGGTCTATAGGTATGACTTCATATTTGAATAAATACTTCGGGTTTTTCTAACCCGCCCTGGTTATAGACTTTAAGTCACCAGAACATATTATATTGGACATTAATTATGACCCACCCTGGCGTAAACCGCCAGGGTATATGTTGTTTACTCTATGTGCAGGAACATTGAAAAACAGTATGATATTCCTTGCAAGGTTCATCAATGGCACATAAACATATTTCAGCAGTTTTAAAGCTAAACATGCACAATGGCATGACAGGTCATTGTTTCAACTAGTCTATTACAAGGCTTTCCAAGGCCCAAATGATTAAGAGTCGCCCCTTGGATCAATTGTTCTGGTCTTGGCGAGTTGAAGCCTCCGGGTTATCCTGCACCTGTTCTTCTTCTACTCCCTCCATTGTCTGGAAGTCAGATGATGTCCAGTCGTTGCCAGTTAAAGCTATGAATTCGGCTTCATCGTCTATAAGATTGGATGGATCAACATCAGGAGCAAAGGTGTCACTACAAAAAAAAATACACATCCGTGGCATTTTGGGCCGAACGAAATAAAATTCTGTCATGCTTATGACACTTCTATGACGATAATTGTGACAAAACCCGGTATCATCATAGATGTGGTGGGCTCCTACTTCTATGACAAAAAATCATGACAGAAAATGGGCTTTTGTCCTGGCGGGCCGAGACGCAGCTGCATGAGATTCTTTGGGCCATCCATGACGGAAAAACCGTGGTAGAAGCGAGGCGAGGAAAATATCGGGAGTTCCGGTTACGGTGGGTGGTCGGGGCCGGCGATGTGTGTTTCTCTCGTGCACGTACAGCGTGGGTGCGAGGCCTCTAATCGAACCCGAAGCGAGGCGTTAGCCATCGAACCCGGCGATTGCCTTGCAGCTACGTGTTCTCGAACCCGAGTGATCGATCGATGGCTGTTAATCGAACCCGATCGGCGATTCCTTCTCTGCTGCTAACTAAAACCGATCGAACTGTGCTGCCTCCTTCCCTTGATGAACAATGAGCGTTGTCGGGGGGGGGGGATGAACAGTTTCCGGTGGGGGGTTGGATGAACAGGACCCTGTGGTAGTAGAGGCCATCTCCGCTGGATGAACAGGACCCCGGTCGAGCCGGTTAGGGGTGGATGAGCAGGACCCTGTGGAGGGCTGGATGAACAGGACCCCGTGGAGGGCTGGTTGAACAGTAGCCGGTGGAGGGCTGGATGAACAGTAGCCCGTGGAGGGGTGGTTGAACAGGACCCCGTGGAGAGGGCTGGTTGAAAAGTAGCCGGTGGAGGAGCGGTGGAGGCTGGATGAATAGGAGCCTGTGGATGAACAGCCGCAGGTGGAGGCCGGAGGAGGTCGACGGTGGATGAACAGCAGCCCATGGAGGCAGTCGACAGTGGAGATGAATAGTATCCCGTGGAGTCCCGTTTTGCGGTATGCCACACCCCTCCCGATGAACAAGACCCTCGTTTTGACCGTAGCGCTCCAACACAAGTCCGTTTCCTCCGTTTTGCGGTACGCCACACCCCTCCCGATGAACAGGACCCCATTACGACCATAGGAGGTCCAAGATAAGTCCGTTTCCTCCGTTTTGCGGTACGCCAGACCCCTCCCGATGAATAGGATCCCGTTTCGACCGTGGCCGACCGAACACAAGGCCGTTTCCTTCGTTCTGCGATATGCCAGACCTCATTTCGATCGGCTGTTCCATCCAAGCCGGTTGGCTCCCGATGAACACCACGACGATGCGGTTTCTCTGTTCCGACTTAGCCATGTGCACGAGCCCTGGCCATACTGAAAGGATCGAGAAGAGGTGTCTAGAGGGGGGTGAATAGACTCTAATCAAGAAAAGTTGCAGTTTTTAATTTCTCTTAAGTTGATGTGGAGTTCTAGCACAAGTTTAAACATTCACAATACATATCAAGCAAGCATGCAAGCATACAAAGAGTATATGAGCAGCGGAAAGTAAAGCATGCAAGTTGCAAGAATGTAAAGAGAAGGGATTGGAGTGTGCAAACACAATTTGGAGACGCGGAGATTTTTTATCCATGGTTCCGATAGGTGGTGCTATCATACATCCACGTTGACGGAGACTTCAACCCACGAAGGGTAATGGTTGCGCGAGTCCACGGAGGGCTCAACCCATGAAGGGTCCACGAAGAAGCAACCTTGTCTATCCCACCATGGCCGTCGCCCACGAAGGACTTGCCTCGCTAGGGTAGATCTTCACGAAGTAGGCGATCTCCTTGCCCTTACAAACTCCTTGGTTCAACTCCACAATCTTGACGGAGGCTCCCAAGTGATACCTAGCCAATCTAGGAGACACAACTCTCCAAGAAGTAACAAATGGTGTGTTGATGATGAACTCCTTGCTCTTGTGCTTCAAATGATAGTCTCCCCAACACTCAACTCTCTCTCATAGGATTGGATTTGGTAGAAATAAGATTTGAGTGGAAAGCAACTTGGCGAAGGCTAGAGATCAAGATTCATGTGGTTGGAATGGAATATCTTGACCTCAACACAAGTGTAGGTGGTTCTCTCTCAGAAAATAGGTGTTGGAAGTGTAGGCATGTTCTAATGGCTCTCTCCACGAATGAAGAGTGGGTGGAGGGGTATTTATAGCCTCCACACAAAATCTAACTGTTACACACAAATCACCAAACTCGGTGGGACCGATTCAGAGAACTCGGTCACACCAATTTGGTTCATAATGTGACCGTTAGGCATTTCGGTGGGACCGACTGGATCAACTCGGTGGGACCGATGTGCTAGGGTTAGGGTAAATACAAATCTCGGTTTGAACGATTACTCAAACTCGGTGGGACCGATTTGGGTAATAAGAGAAACAAAGTGTTGGCCAAGCAAACTCGGTGGGGCCGATTGCATATCTCGGTGGGACCGAAATTATTGCAATGGGCAACAGAGAGGTTGCAAGCCCATCTCGGTGAGACCGAGATCCCATCGGTGAGATCGAATTGATTAGGGTTTCTGGAAGTGGCTATGTCAATTGAACTCGGTGGCGCCGGATAGAAATAATCGGTGGGTCCGAGTTTGACTTTTAGGTTTGGGACATATATGGATATGAGAAAGTGGTTGAGGGCTTTGGAGCATATCACTAAGCACTTTGAGCAAGCAAGCCATTAAGCAACACCTCATCCCCTCTTAATAGTATTGGCTTTCCTATGGACTCAATGTGATCTTGGACCACTAAAATAGAAATGTAGAGTCCTTAGATTTGAGCTTGAGCCAATCCTTTGTCCTCAGCATCTTGAAGGGGTTCCACATCCTCTAGTCCATGCCACTCCATTGTTGAACTCATCTGAAACATGCTGGATAGAAGCATTAGTCCAACAAGATATGTTGACATTAATTACCAAAAGCACACAGGGAGCACTTGTGCTTTCACATACGTATGCGCGAGTAGGCATTCGAGACCTCGCCCGTATGTACGTATGTGGCCGTATTTACTTTCTTGCCCCCTGGCCACTGTACGTACGTGTACACGATATTAACGGGATTGTGTGACATGCTACGTGCGCGCCTCTACTATGACACGTGCGCGCCTCTACTACGACACGTGCCCTTCCTTACACGGCCACGGTTCATCGCTGCAGCCTGCAGACAGACCGATCGACCAGTATGTACGTACACGTTCGCGACCAGAATGACAACGCTACGTACGCTTCGACCAGGTGGGTCCCGACTGTCAGGCACTTCCTTGTGTGCAAAGATGTAGCTGGTGGGTCCCAGCAGTCAGGGAGAAACATTTTTTTTGCAAAATACGGTGGCCCGTCCGGTGGGTCCCTGCTGTCAGGTGGGGGGATAATTATTTTGCACGTAATAAGAAGGCACTTCCTTGCTGCTGCCGTGAACCCAGCTGTTAGCCTCTTCACGTACAGTACTCTTCCGATGGAAGTCGTTCCTTGACCATGTTGACCACACCGCGCCGAGAGCACCAAGGCGGTGGACGACGGCGAGGCCTAGGAAGGGGACGGCATGGAGCCGGGGAAGACGCGGTAGTGGAAGCCCACGGGGAGAGGAGTACGAGGGTTCACTGGTTCGACTGCGGTGTGAGGCTGCCGTCGCTGCAGAATAACAGGGGGTGAACAAATAATGTAGCGTCCATGCGGCCCTTTTAATTTTTTCCTAAAAAATTACAGGCCATTTGCACTTTCTCGAAATACACGATTTTGCTGGGCTGATTCTAATTGTAATGTTGGGTTGGGCGCAGCAATGTTATCAAAAAATAAACAGGGGCTGAGCATTTTGTTATGAATATATTTAAATGATAAGTAATTTATTATTACATTGGTCCTTAAATCTTACCAAGCTTTTTTACACAATCACCAGGATTTTCGTTGCCAGAAAAATCCAGGATTTTATTGTCAAGAAATTATTTTTATAAGTTAATAAGATGTGGGATATTGTTTTCTTACATATGTAAGTATCTGTTAAATATATGATGATAATAACAATAATATATAATAACATCTTATATTTACTAATTGGAGGCACCAATCAAGCAACCACGTTAATTTATAAATCTTAACAAAATCAACCATCAGATTATATCATTGCCTATGTGCAGCCGTCGGATGAATTCATCATAGAGTCCTACCAAACTGTCCCACACGTATGCACATCTCTTTGGAAAAAAACAATATACAGCCATCGGATGTAATCCTCAGAGTCCCATCTAACTATCCCACACAATCCTAAAAAAAAGACCTAATTATCCCACACGTATGCACAGCTGTTTGCAAAAGAAAAAAGAACCTTCTTCTGGCTGCCTAAAAGAAACCATCTCCGTCTTGCCCTTTCCCTCCGCATCTCTTCTGCCAGCGCCGCAATTGCTCTCCTCCTCCTCCTCCTCCTCCTCCTCTCCATGTCCTCCTCTTATGCTGTCCCAGAGTTCAAGGAACCATCCGTGCGATAGGCCATCTAAAAGCTAGAATACAGGATACAATCCAATCTCTCCTCAACCCTCTTCCTCACCAAACTTGAATAAAATCTCCTTTTATTCCATGTTTTCAAATCCAGGTAGGCTGATGCATCACATCTGGAGGTGTATCCGCTATGGGTTGAAGATTAGAAAAAGGGAACCATTGGTACTTGAGGTTGCCAAATTCAGAAATTGGAAGTTGTACTGATGGCAACGCAGCTCACAAGCTCACACTTCAAACCCTATTCAAGTTTGAGTTGCAGAAGATCACATGGTTGCTGATCCAGCAGTGGCGTCTATGATGATGAGTTTCTAATTGGCAGTTGCCCAACAAAAGATGAAGCATTGAGGATGCCCCGGCGAGTCGATGGCAAGTAACTATTCTAGCCATGCCACCATGATGATGAACTACTATTTTGCAGTTGCCCAACAAAAGGCGATGAGACTAGACTTATGCAAGGAGTGGATGGCAAGTACTGGCTGGCGACAGCTTCATCATCTGCTCCTCCTTGGTTTGGTCTCTACAGGTACGTATATGCCTCTATAGGAACGTATGCATGCATGTATCTTAAGACGAGGCAATGTTTTTTTCTTGAAAAAACTGATGTAGACAATTCCGTGAATCATGCAGGTCCTCAAAAAAATAAATCTGATTTTAATTCGTTATTACTAGACTAATTCGTGGGCAAAAAATTAGGCAAGCTGACGATTATGTTAATTCCGTTCATTTTCTTAGGGTCGACTGATATCCATAAATCAGTTTGGGATCCCAAAAATCATTGATCTAACCCATTTGTTAATCACTAGCAGATCAACATGATGATTCCACAAGCATGAATCGTCCAGCAAGGAAACAACAAGGGTCACAGCCTTTCGTCAAGTCTAATAGAATCAATAATTAATGTATGTACTGATGACTGAAGTCCATCTGTGTCACTTTTTTCTGTTATGTAACGAAGCAGCCATGGTACGTTACTTGCTTTTATTTCTTATAAATTGCTCCACAGATACTCCATATGTGGTAGCCCCTGTTATTTTGTTTATAGAGAACAGCATACTAGAGCATCCACATATATTTATTTGAGTACTAGGTGTGTAAACAAGTGTGTCTCCCTAGGGTTCACCTCATCTCTAGAAAAACTGGGTGCAAAACGGAACTCGAATGATTTCAGTGAATTTTATATTACAACAAACTCATGTATTTTTCCAAAAGAAAAGACCATGAAGAAAATAACCTGGTAATATGCTTTTATATTGAAATTTAACATGCATATAGTAAATCCAGAAAATTACTAAGTGTATATTCATACATTGTACTGATCTTTGCAAAGCGTGCATTTATAATATGATTGGTGTATCAAGCTCTGTCAATTTGTTTTCTCTACAAGTATTGCCGATGTCCAGTTCACATTACTGAGCTTTGCATGCACTCTATTTATCATTAACATACTAAGAAGAATTACATGTTTCAGAAATATGGCAGGAAACAATTATTACGAGCAGGCAGATGATTTTACTTCTACATGCACAACGATGAGGATTTCACAATGCTTAGCCTTTTTTTTGCTATTACACCACAAGTCATGTAGGTTAATTGATGTTCATGATCAGGAAGGTCTAAATCTGTAAGTTTGCCGAGTTTCTCGGCTTCTGATACAACATCGATAAGGAACTCATGTTCAGAGTTACTAATATTTAACCCTCCCTTGCAGTAGCCATAGTGAATTATTTACGCTTGAATATAAATAATTTGCCAGAGTGGGAGGCACATTTTTTTTTGGAAAGTCTGAGTGAATCCTACGTTGCATATGGAAATATGTTGATTCATATGCCCTCACCTCCTATTGTATCTTTACAATCAAGTTTGGGGTAGAGATCCTTATCTCAACTCAACACTTTTTTTGCGAGAAATCTCAACTCGACACACGGTAGTACAATGAAATGCAAGGATAGTCAATTAACGTTCCAAGATGTACTATTGTGTGAATATTATATAAAGTGTGATTAATTAACTATCTTTGTCAAGGTTGTGGGATAGTGTGTTAAGTTGCATGAAACAGAGATACGAAGAATGTTTAAGTCCTGCGTTCCACAAATCCTTGATGACTGCATGCTTATTTTCCAAGCTAAATTGCTCTTTACTGATCCTTAATTCCGAAATGGGCAATGCACTAGACGTTTCCCATTATTTTCCAAGCTAAATTGCTCTTTAAAATACTATTTTTTCTTTGCACGCCAATGTTTCAGTATTTCCTTTATGTTATGTATATATAGGAATAAACATATGGGACATGCATATATACAACTTCATTCTACTTTTCATATCTATTATAGTTCTATAAAATATACTTAATTACTATTTTCTTTTTATAGGTCACAAACCTTGAGGTTACCTCACTCTTTTGGAGAACAAAATAAATTATAGAATTCTTTGTATGATTTACATATCCAAACATGTGTTAATTTATAATAATTTATATGTTCATTTAACTACATACAAACACGTATTCCTATAGAAAACCAGACTTTGATTAGACTACGGATTTTCAGGACTTTGATTATTTATCATTCAATTCAATAATTAAAATATCATTTTTATCTTGGGAAATAAGAAAACTAACATTCATCTTGAACTAAGATGTAAAATTAAATTAACACACTATTAGATATGGACAGACCAAGTACAAATATCTCTAATCAACGAAACAAATAGTAAATGTTCTAGCCCGTGCAGGTGCACGGGTTGATGACTAGTATAAAATAATTTAAATATATATAATATAGTTGGAAGGGAAACATAAGTTGGACCAGGCGTTCCTATTCTTATATAGAAAAATAGAACAGACCTCTGCGTTTTCTTCATAAAAAGTTGGGCTGCCGATGTTTCAGGAAAAATAAAACCTCGGATGGGAGGTCCATAGGCCATTCGATACATGACGGTCCTCAAGAAAATAGAAACCGACATGTCATGGGCTGCGCATGTTAAGAAAGAAAGCCTAGACGAGGCAGCCCACAACCCAGCTGATACTTGCTACCCCAGTGATAATAAATGATACCTGCCAGCTCCCCGGCTTCATTGTGAATTTATCTCCTTTAGTAACAACGTTGAAGCACCTAAAAAAATGTAACTATGTTGACAAACCCGTGGGCCCCAACGTCAGTATAGCATTAGGAGGAACTATTCTTTCAATGAGGCACTTGCTTGCGTACGGCCATAGACCTAGTGGGTCCTGACTGTCCGCCTCTCCACGTACAGTCCTCTCCAGATTCCTCTCGTTTGTTCAGTATGTTCACAAAGGCAGACAGCAGCGCCGCAGCGAGCGCACAAAGGCACAGGAGGAGATCAGACCACCTGAGGCAGTGCCTTATTTGTAATGAAAGTGTTGAACTAGCCCAGTTGCCAAGTGATACTACCCGACAGTTGTTCCGCCCGGGTTCGATTCCACCTGATGCAGGGAAAATATCTCCAAATTTTTTGCCTCTGCCATTATTGACACTAGTCGTCAACCCGTGCACCTGCACGGCCTAGCTATTATTGGGATACATGATAATTAAAAAAAGTCTTATAACATGTAAAGTGCAAGAGGATAAATTTCATATATCAAACAGTTGTACAAATGCTAAGTTATTCAAACAATGGTAAATAAATAAAGACTTGTATTATAGGCTTTATTTTTTGATGTATTGTGTCATTTTCCCATCGATGTTCTGCAAGCTTGGTCAGAATGAACATTTCCATTCATAATCGGAAGATACATCTTCCTGGATTATATGCCACCTAAAACGGCAAGGAGAAAGTATGTATTATTATGATCCATTAGGCAAGGTACCATATATGTATCACATAATCGGAAGATACATCTTCCTGGATTATATGCCACCAAAACCGCATGGAGAAAGTATGTACTATTATGATCCATTAGGCAAGGTACCATATATGTATCACATCTCCGTAAAAGTTCGAGAAATATACACTACACACACACCACTCAACAAATATTTGAAATGAGAAGCATAAGATGCATGGCTATATATCAAAAGAGTCGCATATTTTTCCTAAAGAGAATTCAAGTGACATATATTAAATTAATGATCTTCTTTTGATAATATCTAAGAGACATTAGGGAGAGATTTATGTACGCTTGTGTCTAATTTGTTTTATTTTGAGAGAGTCTTCTTTTGTACATGTAGATTTCTTCTAGACTCGTGGACTCTTATTTGTACGTGCCTTTTTCCTTTCTTCAAGGAGACATGTACATGGTTTTGCCGCCGAATTGGGACGTGGACTCGATGCAAAAAAGAAGAATTGGGATGTGGGCTCAATTTTTTAACGTGGGGAGATTATATTTTATTTGTACGCATCTTTATTTCAAAAGAGAGGAGGCACGTGCCTTTTTGGAACTTGGCCGTGGGGTTTGATGTTTTTCCTTTTAAAATAATGATGGTTGCTTTTTTATAGCATGAGGACTCTTTTTACGTGATGTCTCTTTTTTTTTATGGTAGGCAGTATCTCTCTTTTACGTGATGTCTCTTCAACGTGAGGAGGCACGTGCCTTTTTTTTTTACGTGATGTCTCTTCTTAATAATAGGAGGTGTCTCTCTTTTTTGTTTTTTTACTTACATGGCGTGGTTTTTGATGGTACTAATAATTGACGTGAGGATTTTTTTTATGCGAGCCTTTTCTTTTTTTAACAAACGTTGGATGTGTTAGACCTGTTTTTTCTTATATAATATAGCATCGTTGGGACTTTTAACGTGAAGGATGTTTTACTACTTAATTTCTGGGAACGGTGGGGCCTTTCCTTTTTTTTTACTTGAGGCTTTTCTTTTTCTTCTTAACAAAAGGTGGACGTGTCAGATGCATTTTTTATAGGAGGGCATCATTTGTGTTACGCAAGTTGTCCTTTTATCCTGGTCGTTAATTTTATAATTTAACGGTTTAATTAATTTTGATGATGTGGATTAATGAGAGATCATTAAAGGTGCCTCCAATTAGTAAATATAAGATGTGGGTCCCCATTGTCATCTACGCACACCACGTCCAACACTTGCCAAAACTTTGTCCCTCGTTTTCTCTGTTTTTCGCACACTCGACATTGTGTGGGCATTTTGAAAATAGCATATATGTTTGACTGTGCATCATATGAAGATGTGCTATGCATGAATGTTGATCAGCATGATGTTAACTGGCTGGTAGTTCCATTTTCAACCATGAATAAAACTTCTAACATGATGTTATCCCTGTTGAAAAGGCCGTTTTAATATAAATGCTCTGACTCTGAAAGTTGCAGTTTCTTATCTGAAATTGAACTTGCAGTTTCTTATCTGAAACTGAAACTTGTAGTTTCTTCTCTGAAAATCACATTGTGTGCACTTTTATACTCCTATGAAACTACATTTTTTAAGTGCTAAAAACAGATCTCTAGAATTCATAAAATACTTCATATGGTCAATACTGCAAATCTGAAATTCAGAAGACATTCATATCTGAAAGTACTCTCAAAATACACAACACAAAACACAATTCACAACCTGCAAATACTGACAACCCTAAGCTCCTCCTGACAATTCACAACCTGCCCGACTATTGGGCTAGGGGGCAGTCCCCTCCTATTCCTCGGCGGCAGACAGCCGCCCCGTGAGACGATGTGAACAGTGAGGGAGAGGATGGCGGGGAAGCGTCGTCGGGCCAACTACTTTTCTCCTCTTGCAGTTGGGTTCGGTCGACGAAGACTCCACCGGCTCGCTCTGGCACGACACCCTCACAAACGGCACCTGAGATGCTCGATCCTTCAATCTCGGTGGATGCTCCATCCGGGATCGACATTCCCACCACCGATCCTCACGATCGGATTCAGTGAATTTGTTTGCTCCATGGCCCAGAGGAGCAGCTCTATGTACTCCCGCGCGACTCCCTTCGTGAGTACTGCCGCCTTTTCGCTCTGTTGCAGATATTTGGCCATGGATGTCACCATCGCCGCTAGTTGTTCCTTGTTGTCCAACCAAGACTGTATCTCCAACATCCTAACTAGCTTCACAGGGTCGCCGTCTGTGATCCTCACGTATCGGTTGTACTCCTCCATCGATGTACTTCTCCACAACACCTTCACTCACCGGCGGTGGTTTTTGAACGGAAGAGGAGAGGAGCAGTGCTGGTTTTGGATTAGAATGGGAGAGGAGCGACGCTGGTTTTGGATTGGAACAGGAGAGGAGGGGCGGTGGTTTTGAAATGGAAGAGGAGACGAGCGGCGCTGGATTTAGATTGGAACAGGAGAGGAGCAATAGTGGTTTAAGAGGAGAGGAGCGGCGCTGGTCTTGGAAGTATTTTTTTGTTTTGCGTATTTTGGGTCAAAGTTTGACAGGCAAAATGTGAATGCATGTCATCAAAAATTGTATCGTTTGGTTCGTATCTGAATGTACTTTCAAATTATATTATTTTTGCAACGTATAACATATATTTTATTTGTGAAAATCATGGTCAATTATGAACCAGAATAAAAGGGAGACTAGTTAATGTGGGGTCGCTTTCTTAATTGAAGGGTAAATTGATTTTGATTCTGATCCAGTCACAGCGTGCCGGCCCTCTCGTCCAATCCTAAATTGCTACCGCACGCTCCTCTCCCTCTTCTCCATTGCAAAACCACCTCCACTCTCTCCATCATCTCCATTCCAAAACCACCGTCTCGCCTCTCCCTCTTCTCCATTGCAAAACCACCTCCTCTCCTCTCCATCATCTCCATTCCAAAACCACCGTCTCGCCTCTCCCTCTTCTCCATTGCAAAACCACCCCCTCTCCTATCCATCATCTCCATTCCAAAACCACCATCTCGCCTCCCTCTTCTCTATTGCAAGACCACCGTCTCTCCTCCCATCTTCCAAAGCTAGCACCGGACCACTTAGAATGACATCTATGGAGAGGATGCAGCAGCGAATCAGGCAGATCATCAGCGGCGACCAAGAAAAGTTAGCCAGGTTGAAGGAGATCCTTACTTGATTTGACAATGAGTGGGAAATTTCAAGGACGGCGAGGGCCATGTGGCAATGTATGCAAAAGAGCGAGACGACGGCGATGAGGGCGGCAATGTACTCCTCGGCGGCAGTCATGCCGCAATCCTTCGAGGTCATCGAGTATCTCCTCTGGGCGATGGAGCAGACAGATTTGCCCGAGGCGAAAGTCAGGCGGAGGTGGTGGGCGTACAGGTCGAAGGTCGAGCACCCAGAGGATAACGAATCGATCGAGTACAGTGTGCCGTTCGTGAGGGTGCAGAGCCAGTCGGAGCCATAGGAGTATTCGTTCTCCCACCGCAAGAGGAGGCCGGATGGCGCAACGTCGCTTCCCCGCTGTTCTCCACGGTTCCCTCAACGCTCGCCTTGTTTCAACGGCGGCGGTAGAGTTTAAGGTAAGATTCGCACTAACCTAATCTTCCATCTGCTCATGCTTACAATCAGTGTGACAGCTAATGAAAATCATGCTTACAATCAGTCTCCGAGTACTACACCAATCGCCCTAAAATAGCTCTGGACCTTTGGGTCAAAGTTGTGACACTGTGTACAAATAAAGAAAAATAGATTGGTGCTTCTTTCCGAAAAGAGTACTCGCTAGAAAACTGCCAATATAAGCTACTAGTATTTGGTTAGAGGATTTGCTGCCAAGAAAGATCCATCCATAGAGAGTGCCACACATCCCACTGGTGGTGGTGGATGCCAATGCGTGCATGGAGCATGGTTGGTGTCACTAATTTTTACTTGGCACACCTCGCACTCTGCATATGTGCTGGTTCCATCCATACATTTGTGCAGTTCCACCAAAATGCAGCTGAATAACCCTGTTTGCACAGATAATGAAAAAGCGTGATTACATTATAGTGGCACTAGTTGATGAAACATACACTAATAAATAGAAGAAAATATTGCGATAGTATCATAGTATGCCATGCTGCAAGGGCGAGATGGGCCCTGCGACGCCTCATACGGTACGCCTCATACTGGAAATCGACCCAAGTCTCCCCGATACACCTTCTGCCAGTGATGAACATCAGTGTACAGCGGTAGTACAAGGAGGGGCCTTGAGACATTCCAATCTCTATTGTTGTTCAGATCAACTAATATTAAGCACCCCAGTTTGCAGAAACGCTTAAACATTAACAATGGGACTAGGTGATGAAACATATACTAACAAAGAGAAGCACTTTCTTTATCTACATTGGAAATGAAATGATAGAGAGGATACTCACTCTATTTTAACTGTATTATTACTTCATTTTATCAGTGGCACTAGGGTCGAGCAGGTGGCAAACGAGGTGTACCGTGCGTTGCAAGGATGGAGGTCGGGGCTGCTTAGATTGGGATGTTGAAGCTGGCTCTTTCAGTCCCTATCTTCCCCCCTGATGTTTCTGTGGTAGCATTTGGGTTGTAATCCAAAATTAATCGAGCTGGTGCTGCATCCCCCTACCTGCCTAGCTTATGTGGCGAACTTGTCTCCTGCTAGTACTCAGTCCATTCTAGTAGTAGTTGCATAACTGCCCGTTTACACTGAGATGTTGTCGGATAATTCTTCTCTATGGTTGGGTTTCTTTAATTAAATCGGAGGAAACCCCCTCTTTCGATATATAAAAAAATCAGTGGCACTAGCAGTGCCAAAACATTGCCTCAAATTAATAGTGCCACTAGATTAAGGTGCAAAATAATAACCTTACTGCTTTATCATGGCAGTGCCAAAACAGTAGCACAAGAGCAGACTCAACATGCAAGATCTTTGGCAAACGGTCAGACCAGAAAGGAACGTACCTCATGATGGGAACCATATCTGCAGTCAACGCCATCATAGAAGGGATGACACCAGTCACCAACATGGATGATTCAATTCATGGGACCTTTTGGTGCAGTTCACCTAAAATGAAGCAATGTCCCATGAGCTAGCAACTTCTTCTTCTTCTTTTTTATGAAAAGGGCTCCAGCCCCAGTTCCATTTCCATCAGAAAACGAAACCCACAGAGCTTCTTCTTCATTAGTTGCAATAAAATTGAGCAATATCAAGGTTGGTTGTGAAGCTCCTAGAATGTTCAACTATAATTTGGATATCATTTGTGCAGTTCAACTAAGAGCAAGTGTGAAATGTATATCTTTGTTTGCACAAAAAAAGGTGGAAAGGGGTGACTAACAAGTGATGAAACATACATCAAATGAAAAGAAGCATGTTCCTTATCTGAATGGCAATCCTACAAGGACAGTAGCAATTTCTAAAGCAGCAGCATTGCTAGATATTAGTGTGGGCATTAGGATTAACTATGACAACCGTTAAAATAGGAAATTACTTTAATGGTGCCATTGCTTCATTTTACCAGCAACATTACATTAACAACTGCTACAGAGTTGGTATTTGGGCACGGGAGAGTAGGCGGACCAGGACAGTTGCATTTCTAACGAAAAGAAGCAACTTATCTTAATGGAAAATTCAGCAGGACATGCAAAAAAGTGCCATTGATTCATATTACTGGAGGCATTATATTGAAAACAACATTGGTTTAACGTGTCCTTACTTTTAATAGTACGACTGCTACATTTTACCAGTGGCATTACATAAGAGTGGCTCGGGGCAACAAACATCAGAACAGGATATCTGGGTTGGTCCCATTTTTGTTCGGTATATCCACCGTATACTGTGTGAGGCTAGCAAATCTAGTGCTGGACTTACTCTGTTGACTTGTCCCCCAGTCCCCACTTTCTTTCCTTTTTCAACCAATAGATCGGGTTTATATTGAGTTTGTACTGCGTTTTCCCTTTATTTCCCTATTAGACCAAGAGACAAGTTGGATAGCCAGTCTCTGCTACTTTTCGCCCCCTTTATTTCCTCTTTCGACCAAGTCCTAGATCCAGGTAACAAATCTTCCGTCACCCCCACCCCCTTTCTTCCTTGTTTGAACCAAGTAGTACTAGATTGATAACCCACAAGTATAGGGGATCGCAATAGTTTTCGAGGGTAGAGTATTCAACCCAAATTTATAGATTCGACACTAGGGGAGACAAAGAATATTTGAAGGTATTAGCAGCTGAGTTCTCAATTCAACCACACCTGGAAATTAATTATCTGCAGCAAGTAATCAGTAGCACAGTAGTTTGATAGTTTTGATAATAGTGACAGCAGCAACGGTAACGGTAACAGTGATAGCAGTAATTCGTAGCAAGTGTAACAGTGATGACAGCAATAGTAACGCATCAAGATCAATGTAAATAAATTTGTAGGCATTGGATCGGTGACTTGTTGGATGATATTCATCATGTAACAGTTATAACATAGGGCGATATGGCACTAGCTCCAGTTCATCGATATAATGTAGGCATGTATTCCGTAAATAGTCATACGTACTTTATTAAAAGAACTTGCATGAAATCTTTTGTCCTACCCTCCCGTGGCAGCGGGGTCCATATTGGAAACTAAGGGATATTAAGGCCTCCTTTTAATAGAGAACCGGAACAAAGCATTAACACATAGTGAATACATGAACTCCTCAAACTACGGTCATCATCGAGAGTGGGCCCGGTTGTTGTCACTATGGGGTTGTCAGATCATAACACGTAGTAGGCGACTATAACTTGCAAGATCGGATCATGACAGCTGTGCTCTACTCAGTTTCTGGCACTTGTTTTAGAAGGTGATGACACAACATAAAAGTAAATAGAAAGTCCCTTCGCAGAGGGAGGCAGTGATTTGTAGAGGTGCCAGAGCTCAATTTTTAAAATAGTGATAAATGATATTTTGAGACATGCACCCTTCTCATTTACTTCACGACCATTAGTTATCAACATCTTCCATGCTAAGCACGCTAGTGGCGATTCCCAAGCGATAATAGTAAAGGTTTTGACTCCATTGGTAGTTTTTGTTTGATTATTAAGAGATGAACTCTTTTTCATGTTACAGTTTGGGACTGGGCATCCCTATTACCTCCCTTTTCTCGTGCGACGGCGAGTGAATAAACACTCGACCTAAGAATAACCCGCTTAGCATGGAAGATACCGACCACCTACTGTCGTTCCATGAACGATCCAGGCACACAAAAAGGATAATTTTTAGAAGTTTTAGAGGTGGCACATGCAAATTTACTTAGGACGGCAGGGTAATACCGTATATAGGTAGGTATGGTGGACTCATCTGGAATAACTTTGGGTTCAAGGTTTTTGATGTACAAGCAGAGTTCCCACTTAGTACAGGCGAAGACTAGCAATTAGATTGAGAAGCGGCCAACTAGAGAGCAACAACGATCATAACCATGCATTATGCATAAGTAACATTGGACACTAGCATGAGTAGGATATGAACACCATGAACATAAATATCATAGAGGCTATTTTTGTTTTGATTCAACTACATGCATGAACGTGTGCCTAGTCAAGCCACTCGAACGTTTAGAGGAGGATACCATATCATCATACTACATCACAATCATTTTAATGCTATGTTGATATCTAAGATAAATCATCATCCACTCCTAGCTACTTATGCATGGCATGAGAAACTATGATCTCTAATTGTCATTGCAAACATGTTTAATCATAATGGGCTGAATCATGGATACTAGGTTAAACATATTTACACAAACATAACAAGTCGAGTTCATACCAGTTTCTCTTTGCCATGGCCAGTTCATCGGATATTGTCATTATTGCCTTTCACTTGCATGACCAAATGATATGAAAATAATAATAGTGCAAGAGTGCCATGGACTAAGCTGGAATCTACAAGACATTTTATTCAACAGGAGAAGACAAGGTAAAATGTGCTCTTATTAGTTCAACAGTTATTCATATGAGAGCCACTCAACATTTTCATCGTGGTCTTCTCCTTGGTACAACTCGATTAAAAAAGAAAAGAAATTCAGAGAAACACACTGAAATATTTTTGGAGTTTTTGGTTTTCTTGAACAAGCAAAAAAATAAAAAATAAAAAGAAAAACGAGAAAACTATTTACACGGGAAAGCTCCCAACAAGCAAAAGAAGAACAAGGAAATCTTTTTGGATTTTCTTTTTAGTGCTACTACTAAGCATGCATGGAAAGTAAATTACTACAACTAATTTTTTTTTGTTTTTTCTAATTTTCAAACACACAAGAAGAAAGCAAGAAAATAAATCTACGCATGGATGATACAATGGAAAAGTGTGAACACCGACAAATAGAATGATATGTGAACATGAATGTAATGTCGGTGAGAAACACGTACTCCCCCAAGCTTAGGCTTTTGGCCTAGCTTGGTAGTCAATCAGTAGTCTGGATGGTAGTAGGGATCCTGAGGAGCAGGCATCCACTCATCCCACTGTTGAGGCTCCTTCGCAGCCTCTGCAGCAGCGTGAGCGTTCCAGTCGACGATGATGTCTGCAGGCATAATCCGGTATCCGCCCCTGGCAGCAGAATCAAACAAAGCAGGCGCGAGCAATGGAATAACATCACGAGTTTCAATGCTATAGACCAAGTTGTATGGAACGGCGATGCCAGGATGATCATGTGCAAGAAAGTGATGGTGTTCCATGGCTGCACGGTCTAGGTAAACCTTAGTCAGACGGTAATCATGAGGACGTATCCCAACATTGAAGTGAGCCACCAAACGAGTAGCAAAAATCCCACCATGTATTTTACCCTGGGATTTATTAAGATGCAGGCGACGAGCCACGATAGCCCCAAGCTATATGTGTTGTCTCCCTCAAGTGCACGACATAAAACAGTAAGGTCTGGTGAACTAAGTGCACCCACCTTTTCCCTAGCAAGCAAGCACTCGGTAATGAAAAGTGCAAAGTAACGAACAGTAGGAAAATGTAAGCCAGCGACGGTGATGGCTGACACTCCTCTCTCATCACCCACTATCAAAGTGTGATAAAAGGCCTCAAACTCAGCCGGCCTAGGCTAAGCCAAGCTCCCATCATACGGGATCATGCATATGTCACAAAATTTAGCAAGTGGTATCTGATGGTTTTCAGCATATAAGTCAAAGCTCACTTCAGGAGGATTATTCCTAGGCAGGAAAGTAAAACTTTGAAAAAGATGTTTGTGAGGATTTGGTGTTGGTCACACTCATCTGCGATGAAGTCGGTGAGGGCGGCATTAGCAATATATTGCGTGAACTCCTCAAGAATTCCAGCCTCTTGCAGGAACGGTGTGTCCGGCCATTCGCACGGCCGTACTTCCGCCAACCTCCGAGGCTGGAGATCACTGTCATAAGACTCCCCAATAACACCCTTGGAGTTCTTCTTAGAGCCAAACTTCCTGAAGATATTCATGTCCGCGTACAATTTTTCTTATGAACAAAAATCTGAATTTTTAGTTCACAAAATTTTCTCAACACAACTTCACAAAATTGATAGCAACTACTCATAGGGATACATAGAGGCCATAGCAAGCATTCAAACTACTTAGAACACTAATAATTCAACATGCAAGCTCATCTACAGCAGCACCAGGAGTAGCTAATTATTCAAAGTATAAACCACTAAAACAAAAACTAATTGGACAAACGGTGGAGTCACATACCAAGCAACAATCCCCCGAAACAGTTTCGGAAACGGAGCTTTGAGCAAAGAGATCGAAATCCGCGGGTTTGAGCTCAAGAGCACGGGAGAGAAGGCAATGGGGATTTTTTTAATGGAGGTAAGTGATGATGTGGGTTAAAGAGATAAGTGAGGGGGCCCACGTGGGGGCCACAACTCACGAGGGCACGCCTGGGGGTCCTGGCAGGCCCAGGTGGGTTGTGCCCACCTGGTGCACCTGCCTCTGGTATTATTTGCACAAAAAATTTAGAAATATTCAGAAAAAAATCATATAAAATTTTCAGAGCATTCTGAGAACTTTTATTTTTGGGTCATTTTTTATTGCACGGGAAATTCAGAAAATAGATAAAACATGGCATTTTATTTTATTTAACTAATAATAACAAAAAACAAAAAGTAAATGCAGAAGGTAGTGCTTACTAAATTCATCAACTTCATACCACTCAAAATGATTCATTTGATCAGGTCATATTAACAACCACTTTCGATTAGCATGAACTGAAGAACTTCGTAAATCACTAAGTTACCTCAATGGGGATATGTAACGCCCCAAGACCGATGCTTCAGATGCCTTCCATGGATTCCGAGATTCGTCGTGTGATTTGTTTTGTTCGTCGCATTCATCTTTGCATCATGTGCATTGCATCATGTCATCTTGCACCCCTTTTTAAAACTCAGCTAAATAAATTGCATGGATATTTGATCCATTTAAATCGAGGGAATTCACATGTTGATTTCTCTTTATAACATACCCTCCCAATACTTAGGGAGCTATACTAAATATTCCATTAACTTGGAATCACCCATAACACATTTGCATTATTCTTCAACTCTTCTTTTATCCGACTCAACTTACCTATCCTTCCTTTTCGACCTTTTAGTAAAATTGAGTTGCAATTTTACTTCTCCATAAATGTTCCAAATCTGACCATAAATCACATCTGGTGTGTAGGGTTGGCTCCTATAATTCCAACCCACTTGGAGATCATTTGAATGGGTTTCGAAATTCAAACATGTCGAGTTAAATTCAACATGTGCGGATTTTACTTCCCCTAAAAATCCTCAGGCCATTTTTTGTCAAATCCCTCGTATTTTTATGAGTCCGGGAAAATAGCCCCCTTGCACAAATCCTTTTCCTAACCCTCCCTTTGTTTTCTTCTCTCTAATTCTTTTCTCTTAAAGGAGATAAGAGAGAGGGAGCAGAGAGCCCAGCAGCCCAGACGACCTCTTGGGTCTGACCATCTAGGCCCAACCATGCATTGCCATTTGTTGTGCCCACAGGCTTCCCTCTAGCTAGGGTTTTCTTCTCCCGGGGCGATTCAGTCGCCGTCGTCGAGCTTTTCCCTTCGCTTCCCCGATCACACCTCTGGTCTTGACCCGGGCCGATCTCGGGGTGACCCAGGGTCAACGCGGGACCTAGGTTGACTCCTCAGCCGCGAGAAGGGAGTTAGGGCTCCTGCAACACCCGATTGGATCTAAAGTCGGGTTAGGGTTCCAGAGATATGGCAACGGACAGCTCCTCGACGGCAAGGGCGCCGGGAGGAGATCCCGCTGGCGAGATAGCAAAGATGATGGCGGAGCTTGGACTTCGCGAGGAAGACTTGGACGATGTCGTCTATGATGAGAAAGAGGCACCTCCAGAGGCGGCGAGATGGATCGTCGTAGCCCGTGTCCACATCAACAAGCCCTACAGCCAGTTCTGGTTCTTCAAGAACATGCGAGCGGCATGGGATCTAGCGCATGACTGCAAGTTCCGTCCTCTAGAAGACAATCTTTACATGGTGCAATTCTCCTGTTTGGGTGACTGGGAGCGGGTCATGCAGGACGGCCCGTGGAACTTCCGCGGAAACACAGTCATCCTCGCACCATATGATGGTGTCACTCAGCCGTCCATGGTGTCCCTGGATACAATGGACATATGGGTTCAGATCCATGACGTCCCAGACAAGTATGCCCATCTGGTCAAAGCTCTCGCTGGTAAGGTGAGTGAGGTTATCTTCACGGAACCACAATCTCAGGACTTCGCAGGCAATTTCTACCGTGTGTGGGTCAAGGTCAATGTCTTCAAACCATTAAAGAATGCGGTCTCGATGATCAGAGATGGTGAGTGCCAAATCTACAGAGTCAAGTATGAAAAACTTCCTGATTGGTGTGCTGTGTGCGGGCATCTTGGCCACGTTTTCAAGGAACACGGTGACGGCGTACACGCACCGGAAAAACGGTTCTTCAAACATCTCCATGCATCATGGGCTATGAGGACAGGTGCCGGCCCTGGTGGCGAGCGTGGACGAAGGGGAGGAAGAGGCCGTGCTGGCCGAGCCAGTGCAAGGACCAGGAGAGAGAGGGATGCGGAGGATTGTGGAACTGTTCACGCAAGCGACCTTCTATGGTCGCTGACACAGAGATGCTGGATACAAACAGGAAAAGGAGTGACAGAGATGCTACGCTGAACTTGAAGGATCAGGCCCCATCTGAACTTAATGATAAGCACCCAGCAGGTGTGAATCCGGTCAGCCCTCCCCCAAAGCAGGACCCAAAAAGGGTCAAGGCCAGTGAAGGCAAGGATGGAACCAGTGTTGCTGCAAAACCAAGTTTGGCGGGCCCCAGTGATGGGCGCATAGGTGTGTGGCTAATACTGCATGGTGCATGGCGTTCCCATTGCATGCACTTGAGCACAAAGGAGCAGCTACATCCGATCACATCCCCATCTTGCTAAAATATCAAGACGTCCATGCATGCAGGAGAGCACCCAAAGCTTTCAAGTATAAGCTGATGTGGGAAAGAGAGCCAGATTTGTTTAATTGTGTGGGTACGGGTTGGAAGGAGAAACCTGCGGACTCGGTTGCAGACATGCATGGAAAGCTACAACATTTGGCGGGGAATCTATCTGCTTGGGATCGGACGCATTTTGGATCTGTCAGGGGCGAGATAAGCCAGCTGCAGACGGAGCTTGATAGGCTGCAGGGGATCCCAGGACGAACGGAACCCACGCACAGGGAGCTAAAAATAAAAGAGCGCCTGGTGGAGCTCTACCAGCGAGAAGAACTGTTGTGGCGCCAACGGGCCCGATTGGAATGGCTGCAGCATGGCGACAAAAATACCTATTATTTTCACCTTAGAGCAACCAGAAGGCGCCGTTAAAATCAAACTGAAAATCTCCAATGCCCAGATGGTCAGTTAATAGCCGACGCGGTGGAAATGGAAGAATCGGCTACAACCTTTTATAAAAATCTGTATACATCTGGGGGAGTCAATGATATGGACCGGGTTCTTGATACAGTGCCATGCAGGGTTACTTTTGATATGAATGACTAGTTAAATGCTCCGTACACTTCGCAAGAGGTGAAAATGCGCTTTTTCAGATGTTCCCTTTAAAGGCCCCGGGGCCCAATGGTTTTCTGGCGCATTTTTTCCAGCGTCATTGGGATGTTTGTGGCGAAGAGGTGACTAGGGCGATGCTGAGAATTGTTATGGGTACAGAATCAGCAGAATGTATCAACGAGACCATATTGGTTCTGATCCCAAAGGTGAAAAACCCTACCCTCTTGTCACAATTTCGGCCCATTAGTCTTTGCAACGTGTTGTATAAAATTGCATCCAAGGTTATCTCAAATCGATTGAAACTTGTTTTGCCTGACATAATTTCTGAGGAGCAGTCTGCTTTTGTCCCTGGGAGATTGATAACAGATAACATAATAACTGCGTATGAATGCCTTCATTTTATGAAACGCAACAAGGCCAAAGGAAATCAACATTGTGCTCTTAAGCTTGATATGATGAAGGCCTATGATAAGGTGGAATGTACTTATCTGAGGGCAATTATGCTCAAATTGGGCTTCGCCAACAATTGGGTTGATATAGTAATGGGACTGGTAAGCACTGTCAAATTTTCGGTGTTATTCAATGGAAAGAAGTTGCAGGAGTTCAAACCTTCTTGTGGTATACGGTAAGGGGACCCCATATCCCCATACATGTTCTTGATTGCGGCAGAGGGCCTTTCGTGCCTACTAAAATCTAGAAGTGAGTCATCAAATCTTCATGGTCTGAAAGTGGCGCCTACGGCACCACCAGTCAACCATATATTATTTGCAGATGACAGCCTGCTATTTTTCAAGGCGAATGGTATGGGTGCTCAGGAGGTGCACCAGCTGTTGGATATATATTGTAATGCAACTGGTCAGTGCATCAATTATGATAAGTCTTCAATCTTTTTTAGTAAGGGAGTTCCAGAGTCGGTGAGAGATGAAATTAAAGGAATCCTTAATGTGCCAAGTGAAACCCTCAATGAAAAATACTTGGGCATGCCATCTGATATTGGGACATCAAAGAACGGGGCTTTTAAATATTTGAAGGACAGATTGTGGAACAAGATATAGGGTTGGATAGAGAGAACAATGTCATCTGCGGGGAAGGAAGTTCTGGTCAAAGCAGTAGCTCAGGCAGTACCAGTTTTCTCTATGTCTTGTTTTAAATTGCCTAGAGGGCTCTGCGAGCATCTCAAAATTTTAATTCGGAAATTTTGGTGGGGTAGTAAAGATGGTCATCGTAAACCACACTGGGTCTCGTGGAAGGAAATGACAAAACCAAAAGGCATGGGCGGTTTGGGCTTCAAAGATTTCGAACTGTTCAATTTGGCTATGTCAGCGAAGCAAGCATGGCGCGTGTTGCAAGATCCAGAGTCATTGAGCGCCCGTGTGGTAAGGAGTGTTTATCATCCAAACACATCAATTTTACAGGCTACCCTCGGCAACCACCCTAGCCAGATATGGAGAGCTATCATTGAAGGAAGAGATGTTTTGAAACCGGGTTTGATCATGCAAATTGGCAATGGAACAACAATTAATATATGGGACGATAACTGGATATCGCTTGACGAGATGCTGAGATCGTATGGGAGTAGGGTTCCAACCCCCCCCCCCCCCCCCGCACCGGTGATGGTGTCTGAACTAATAGATGCTACCTTGGCAACGTGGAATTTTCATAGGCTGCATGAGGTGTTTATGCTGATGGATATTCCGGCCATCATGGGAATACCCTTGTGCACAAGGAATGTGGAGGACTATTGGGACTGGCATTTTGAGAGGAGCGAAGTATTCACTGTAAAATCAGCCTATAGAATGCTTGTGGCAACGAAATTGAGAAGGGAGGCGTGGCTGGTGGAATTGGCCAGATCCTCAAGTATAGACACTGAAGAGAAACCTTGGAAGATGTTGTGGAAAACTCAAGTACCGGGTACGATTCGGATGTTTTTTTGGAGGTTGTCTAAGCACTCAGTCCCAACAGAAGATGTTAGAGCTCACCGCCATATGACAAATTCTGATGCATGCGGATTATGTGGAGGACCAGATTCCTGAGACACTCATTGCTGGAGTGCACGGTTGCTCGGTGTACGTGGGCGCTGGTGGATGACGACATCGCTCAGCACCTCATTGCAACGACGGAACCACATGCTCGTCACTGGCTCTTTGCACTGATGGATGCTTTACCTCACATGCAATTCATTAAGGTTGCTGTAACACTCTGGGCAATTTGGTCCTCTAGAAGGAAAGCTATTCATGAAGGAATTTTTCAAAGCCCTCGGGCAACACATATGTTTATTGACAGATATATCAGAGATCTAGAGATCCTAAGGGAACCCAGGGCGTCGCCATGTACAGGCGCTGCAGCAGCGTCCAGGGGCAATAAACGACAGAAGGCACCACCGGCAGGATACGCCAAAATCCATGTTAACGTCGGGGTTTCACCCAGGGGAGGTGTCGCAGCTGTAGTTTGTCGAGATGACCAAGGAAACTACATGGGTAGCTCAGCTCTAGTCGTACGGGGACTCCAATATCCGGCGACGTTGGAAGCTATTGCATGCAGGGAGGGAATAGCGTTGGCTGAAGACCTGCTTGTGCATAATTTTATCTTGGCATCTGATACGAAGCAAGTGGTTATGGATATCCACAATTTCAATCAAGGAAAATATGAAACCATTGTTTTAAACATACTTCATAGAGCTACCATGTTTACTTGTAATTTCGTTTTTGAAAGTAGAAACTCGAATAACGATGCTCATAGCATAGCTAAGTTTGCTCGTTCTTTAGGTCAGGGGCGCCATGTGTTGCTTGGCCAACCCCATAATCAGAGATGTATTTCACTTTATGTGGCTTATGAATGAATAAACTTGGTTCCCTAAAAAAATCAAGGCCCAACCATCCCGGTGGCCTTCTGCCCGAGCCAGCAACCCGTCGCGCCTCCATGCGCCTGCGCCGCCGACCTCCGCCTCCAGCCGTGGCCGGCGAGCAGGCCGCTGCCGTCCGCCTCCTCGCCATGGCCCCTCGCAAGCTCCCTCCGACGCCTTGCCTCGCCTCCTGGCTCCCGGGCGCCTCCCTCTGCAGCGGCAGGCCGCCACCGCGCCTCCTCCTCGCCAAGTCCTTGTTGCCTGAAGGCCGAGGAGAGGAGCTCGAGCACTGCGCCAAGATCCGCCATTCTCTCGCCCACAGAAGCCCCAGCACCGGTCGCCTTGCACCCACGAGCACCACCACCTCCAGCCGCCAACCTCCGTCATCTCCATGGCCAAGCTGACGCCATGGCCGACCCCAAGCTCTCCTTCGCCGTCGTCATCTGCAGTAGTTGCAGGTTTGACAGACCTCCGGCCGCCAGGACCCTCCAGCGTGCTTCGAGCCTCCTCCTGTGCGCCTCCACCCTGGATCCAGCCTCGACGACCCATCCCCGACCTCCTCGTTCGACTCCTTAACAGATCTGGAGGTCCTTTGCCGTGCCCCTGCCTCGCTGCGTTCTGCGCCGGAGTTCCTCTACCGACGCCTTCGATCCGTCACCTCGCAAAGGAGAGGATCAACAGTACAAACCGCATCGAGCCATGGCCAAACCCTGCCACGTTGACCAAGGCCCTGATCAAGCCGTCAAGACCAGCAAGACCGACTACACGGAACGCCAAGTACCGCGACGACCATCGCCATGTACCCCTGCACCGCACCGAAACGCCAAGTTCCTCTCCGAACGTGTGGACAACTACCATGGCCGAAGACCCGTACACCACTAAAACGTCAAGTTTGACTACCCTTGTCGTGTACAACTACCGTCGACCCCAAGTTACTCGGATTCGTCAAGTTCCTATCCAAAACGAACGTGTATGACTACTTCCTCTACGAACCCGAACCGCTCTGAGAATGCACCCTTGGAAGGTATAACCGCCCGAACGACACCCGTGGACGAATGCATGTGTGATGTATGAGATGTCGTGTTTGTACCGTGCCCGACTTGTTCGTCGCACGTTGTCACTCGTTTCCTTGCCATCGTCATGTGGGACACCAGGTAACCGGGATCACCCCTCCATCTCTAGCATGTTCCACACACTTGTTCTTTTGCACCGGCATTTCCACGAATTGCCGGATCATCGTCATGTTGACGTTGCACCATTCCCGTTATCGTCGCCGTGGCACTCTTTCATTCTGTCATGGCGACAAATGCTTCATATCATGTTCATGTCAACTTTTAACAAAAATTGCATAAAACTTGTATATGTCATCTGCATCATGATAACAACATTTAAATGCTTAAAAATTGTTGGTTGCCTTAAAATGCTAAATGCATATGGGGATTTTCCGGAATTGTTGTTGTTTCTGGCCTCATTTAAAATGCCTAACAATGTAGTTTACTTATGTTTCATTTCTTGCCATGTTTAACAACATTTAATATTGATAAGTAGCGAAACAAGAGCGAACTAAATATGTGGAATGTGGTTTTGTCGATATGCAACTCGCTGCATATTGAGCTCCACTTAATTTGTAGTATTGTTTGTTGCACTTTGCCTTGCCATGCCTCATTAAACCGGACATGCATCATACTTGATTGTGCATGTCGGATTTCGGGTTCCGGTAGACCCTCTAGGTTCGAACTCTGGGGTGCACGCGGAGATCTCACCCCCTACCTACCTGCACCTCGTCAGCCAAGGATCTAAACTACGCAAAGAGCAACACAAGGGACACAGGGTTTATATCGGTTCGACCACCATTGTGGTGTAATACCCTACCCAAAGGTGTGGTGTGGTGGATTGCCTCAGGGCTGATGATGAACTGATACAAGGAAGAACAGCCTCGCGAGGGTCTGTTCTTGGCCGGTGCGATGAACTGCTAGGGGGAGTTCGATCGCTCTCTCTCTCTCTCTCTCTCTCTCTCTCCGGATTCAAGATGTCTCTACCCTGTGGGTGGCTAGTCCTATTTATAGGCAAAGGCCCTGGGCCTCTTCCCAAATATTGAGCGGGAAGGGCGCCAACAATTGGCCATTTTGAAGGGGAACATCTACTACACTTATCCTGACTAAAGTTGGTCCTCGCCTGCCAAAGGCTCTGACGATGACGCCGGCTTGGGCTCCACGATGACCTCCTTCCTGCCATTGTGTTGGTCTTGGTCTTGTTGCACCAAAATGGCTGCCTTTGCTTGATGCTCTCGCCTGCGCTTGCCTCCTTTGCACCAAAGAGGAAACGAGGACATCTGCAGTCGGCGCTCACCGGGCGCCCTTGGTCGCCATGGCTTGCGCCATGGGCACCTCGTGAGGTACCCTCCTGATCTCTTCGCCTCCTCGCGAGCCACCGACGAGGCCGTGCTCGAGGAGGCTTCCTGTCATCCGCCTCATGAGGCTTGGCCCTCGCGAGGGTCTTGAGCTTGTGCCGATGAAGATGGGTCGTCTGGGCCACCCTTGAGCCACGCCGCAGCCGCAGCAGCAAGTCTGGGTACCCCGTTCCCTGAACGCCGGCAGAGCCCCGGCCCAAGGCGCGCTGGACTTGGCTTAGCAGAGAAGCGAAGGGGCAGGCGAGCGCCCTGGCCCTAACAGCCTGCGGCCTCGGGCGCCACGTGGTGGTTGATTAGACGTGCGCCCCCTGCTCCCCACGCCCTTATTTTGCGCCCACTAGACGGACCCGTGGTTGCACACAGTCATCCTCTTCTCACCGCTCAACCGCTCTGCTCTTCCTCCTCGAGCTCCGGTCTTCGCCTAATCCAATCTCGAATCCTCCCCTTCCTGCCGCCATGGTCTGGCTAAAGAAGGGAAAGGGAAAGCCTGTGCCTCCGCTTCGCCGTGGCCGCCGACGGCTCCTCATTGCCGACGGTCGATCATACTCAACCGAGAAGGCTTGGGCAGGTCGTTCTGCCTCGCCACTATCTTCAACGAAAAGGGAGGACGCACGGTCTGGCCCGCCTCACTTCTCCATTGATGTAATAGTCACCGAGGTCCGGCATTTCGCCGACGCCTGTGGGCTGGACTGTTTCCCCTTTCCAATTTCTTCAATGTTGTGCTTTCCCATTACCGATCCATATGATGCATTTGGGTCCCAATCCATTACTCGCTTGCTTGCCGCTTTTGTCTCATGAGGCGATGATGGGCATCCTCCTTCAGCTTGCCTTGCTGCGCCACTTCTTCTCTTTGTGCCTTATCGACCCCACCCAATGCTCGGGGTGCGTGAGCTTCATTTCCACACCAGAAACAGTGGCTTCAGGGATTGATTTCAGCCTTCCTCCACCTGTGTCGGGGTTCCGCGAGCGGTGGCTGTATGTGGATGTTGGGGTGCCTAGCCCCCTGCTCTCGGAACCAACATTGCCCGCTATCCCCAATTCGGGCTGGGGCCAGGAGACGCTCACGAGCCCCCACTGCCTTCGCTCCAACATCGCTCACGCACTTTGAGGGCGCTCGGCGTGACGGCGCCCAAGGTGGTGAATGAGTTCCTCCTATGCCGCATTGCCCCTCTTCAGCACCATTCCCACCGGATGTGGGCCTTCGGCGGGCGTGAGGACCGCATGAGGCTCTAGGAGGAGGACCTGACGCCTGAAATGCTGAGGAAGGTTCTCATGATCCTGACTGGAGACCCTTCCCCTAGTAGCATCCGGCAAGGGGGTGCTTTGCTGTACCTTTGCTCGAACAGGGGTGACTTCGTGAAGCAGATGCCCAACTTCGACGAATGGGGGCTGCGCCCCGCAGGCCTCATGGGACCTCGCGAGAACCCAGTTCTGGTGACTGCCCTTCCAGTTGCCCACGGCGGTCCTTCCTCGAGTGGTGGAGCAGGGAGTCAAGGGCCACCGGAGGTTGAGGGGGCCTCCGCCGGGATGAGGACGCCAGGCGGCACTCCTGAGGTGGCAGCTCCTGAGGCCCGCACTGCTGCGGCTGAAGGCGTCGAGCCACGGCCCGCGGCTCCCGTGGCCGAGGCCCCTGAGGCCCCGGCTACCCTTCTTGGTGAGGCGATCAAGGCGTGGCGCCGGGGGACGCCTCGACACCGGGTCACCATGGTGCTTCTTCCTCTTCGCAGGCTGACCCCTGCGCTGAACTTCTGGGCCGCTTCCGCATGGACTTCGAGGCTCTCCGGAAGAGAAGGGAGGCCTTAGGTGATGACTACCCTTGCCGCCTACTGAAGCGCAGGAAGTATTTCGCCTTTGATGAGTAAGCCTTCCCATTTCCTAGTTCCTTATTTTCCCGTTGCTTCGGCTGATCCTCGCTCCGCAGGGCCCTTCCTGCCAAGCTCACGGAGATGGCTGAGGAGCCATCCCCCCAAGCCTCGCCCTCTCCACTGTCTCCAAACGCTCCGAGCTCAAGCACTGCCCTTGTGGTGAGGCCGGTCGGAGAGGTGAGCCATCCTGTGGCGCATCATGGTTCTACGCACCTCGCGGCCCTCATTCGCGAGCCTTCCCAGGGCATAGCCAGCCTGCCTTGGGCTCCTCGACTGGTCGTGGACGGCGATTGGCTGAGGTCGGCCCTTCGTTCTTCATTCGGGGATGAGCCAGCTCTAGGCCGGGCTTCTGGCGAGGCGTGTCCGGCCATCGCGAGGGCGCCAGCCCCCAGCCCCCTGCCCGGAGGGGGAGTGCTGATTCGCGGCCCCCCGCGCACACCTAGGGCGGATGACGACGCGGAAGACGTGCTCGAGCGCGCCCGGGAGCGCCGTGCCCTTCGCCAAGGGTTTCTCCAGAGGGCGGCTGACGCAGTGAGCCAGCTTGGTGTAGAGCTCGCTGACGAAGACGCGCGCCTTGAAGCTGAGGGCCTGCGCCTAGCTAAAGAGGGGCGCAAGCTGAAGGTGTCCGTTGCCCTTGCGCGCCACCAGCATGACCTCGACAATGAGAAAGCCGAGGTGTCTCTGGCGGCTTCATGGGAGGCCCGTTCCCGGGCCGTCTAGGAGGCCCGGGAGGCTGACCGGCGGCGTGAGGCGGCGGAGGAGCAGGCACGGAGCCTGTGCCCGGAGCACTTCCACGAGCAGCAGGTGGAGCTGCGTGAGACGGCCCTTGCGTCGATGAAGGGGGCTTCGGTCGACCAGGCGGAGCTCCAGAGGCGCGAGGAGGCACTGACGCTGGAAGCTGCCGAGCGCGCCCGCGATCTTGAGCAGCTGGAGACGAGGGAGCGCTTGGTGACGCAGGCGGAGGACGATGTCGCTGCGTGGGAGGCCCGAGTCCTGGAAGAGGTCAATCGCCGGGTGGCGACGGCCCGCTTGGACCTCGAGCGCGAGTTCGAGGAGAGGCTGGGGTTGATCAGGGCCGAAGCGGAAGGCAGGACCGCCGCCCTGAGGGCCAAGCTGGATGAAGTGACGCGGCGGGCTGACGCTTCCCGGGCCGCCCTTGGCGTGGCGCAGGAGGAGCTGACTTCCTCCCGCGCCGAGGTGCTTCTTCTATGTCAGCGGGTGGACGCGGCCGAGGCCGTTGCGCGGCAGAACGAGGACGAGAGACGCTAGCGCCAGATCCTGGAGCACGAGCATGGCCCTATGCTCCGCACGCTTCGGGAAAGAGCGAACACGGCCTTGGGCAACATTCGCGAGGCGATACCGGCGCAGCCTCATGCGATTAACTATCTGGTAACCTCCAGCTTCATCGATGTGGTGACGCAGCTGGAGGTGCGGTCGGGCAAAGCCAACAGGTTGGTGGAGGAGAGGAGTCGCGCCCTGCTCGGGCGTGCCTTTTCTCGCGTCTTCAGCCATCTTCGGGACATGGACCCCAACTTCGATTTTGATGCCGCTTATCGCTTAAGATTCTGTGCCGTCCGGGACGACTGGGCGCATTGGGTGGAAGACAACGTGATGCCTCGCCGTGGCCTTCACTACTGATGACGATGGCGTGGTCGTGGCCGCTGATGAAGGCGGCGTGGTGAACGGCCCTGACACCGCTGACGATGATGCGGAGGGCGATGGCGAGGCCAGCGATGCCAGCGACGATTCAGGAGGTGACCTCGAGGATGCATTGGGGTATTTATCCGATTGACCGCGTGTTGCTCCTGCTTTCTTATCCTGCGCAGACAGAGTTCGAGCTTGGCCCTGAAGGTTGTAAGAGCATTTTGGGAGGGGGAGCCCCTCGTGTAAAAACTTGCAGTTAGCGTATTAGTAGATGCGATATCACCCGTACGCCTGCGCCAAGTGGCTGGCCTTGCGACGAGCTGGCTGGCTTGTTTACCTTCGACCCGCGTGGGCCTCGAGATAGCTTGCTGTCGGCGTTCTGGGAACGGGGGTCCCCAGACTTGCGTGCCTGCGGCCTACGGCGTGGCTCAAAGTAGGCCCAGGATGGCCCATCTTCATCAACGCAAACTCAAGACCCTCGCGAGGGGCCAAGCCTCGCGGGGCGGACGACAAGGAGCTTCCTCGGGCATGGGCTCGTCAGGCTGGCTCACGAGGAGGTGGAGAGTTCAAGGCAGGGTACCTCGCGAGGTGCCCATGACGTAAGCCATGACGACCAAGGGCGCCAGTCAGGCGCCAGCCCGCGCAGCGTCCTCCTTTCCTCTTTGGTGCAAAGGGAGCAAGGGCAGGCAAGAGCATCAGGCAAAGGTATCTGTTTTGGTGCAACGAGACCAAAACCAGCCCCAACGGCTGGAATGCAGTCATCGTGGAGCCCAAGCAGGCGTCATCACCAGAGCCTTTGGCAGGCGAGGACACCCTTTAGTCAGGATAAGTGTACCCGCTGTTCCCCTTCAAAATGGCCAATTGTTGGCGCCCTTCCCGCTCAATATTTGGGAAGAGGCCCAGGGCCTTCGTTTATATAAGTAGAGCTAGCCACCATAGTAGAGCGACCCCCCTCCCCCCGGGACGATCGGACAGGGTGGGAAGCACCCAGAGAGAGAGAGAGAGAGACCCGAGCATCAAGCTAGAGTGACGGGATACCACTCAGCAGTTCATCACACCCACCAAGAACAGACCCTCGCGAGGCTGTTCTTCCTCAGATCGCTTCCTCATCAGCCCAAGAGGCAATCCACACACCACACACCGGAGTAGGGTATTACACCATGATGGTGGCCCGAACCAGATAAATCTTATGCCTCTTGTGCTGTTCTTCTTAGTAGTTTAGGTCCCTGCGATTCGGTGAGGTATGAGACGGTGGAGGGTTGATCTCCGCCGCACCCTGCAGTTCAACCTTAAGGGTCTGCCGGAACCCGAACCGACATTTGCGCGCTGTAGAGGTGCGCTGAATCTGCCTTTCATCGCCTCGTTCTTCCCGACCACCGCAACCATGTTCGATGCTCGTCGGGCCTGCGCTGAAAGCGGCGAGCCGCTTCGCTTCCCATGTCGCCCGAGACGGCTCCTCGCCGACGGGCGCCCTCGTCGTTCCGTCACCTGCCGTCTAACGCCGCCACCGCCCCGGCGAGAACGAAAGCAAAGCGCCGCCCCAAGACTCCGTCCATGAGGCGGGACGGCCGCACCGCCACGCCACCCCTTCGCTGGTTCTTCGCGCGCGCGCCCAGCGCTGCCATGGAGGCCCGAGCTGCACTCATCACGCCAACGAGCTCCTGCGCTACCGCTTCGCCGGCGACGCTTCACGAAGAATGGCTCGACCGCTGCCGCCGAGCTCGCTCGCTGCTATGAGGCGCACCGTGCCGCCCGTCTCACTACACCGCACTCGCCCTGCTGGCAATGAAGCTCCCGGCGCCTCGGCCGCCTCCTCTCAAGACGGGCGCTTGGCCCTAAGGCGCGCCCTCGGGCGGAACTGTTCCGACAGCACCGGCGGGCAAGAGCAGAGCTGCCAAGAAGTCCTCGCCCGCAAGAAGCTGCCCGAAGCGCCCGCTCCAGACGCTCAAGACCTCGCGCTGCCCCCACAGGCGCGCAGGAGGCCTGCAAGACCAAGCTCGCCGTCCGAGACCCCAGCTGCCACGGCGGGCTGCCGCGCCTTCACCACCGAAGCTGCAGGTCGCGTGGCCCGCCAAGTTCAAGCCAGACCTGCCTCCACGCTACGACGGCACGGCTGACCCTACGGAGTTCCTCCAGCTCTACGAGCTGGGCATCGAGGCTGCCAACGGAGATGAAAAGGTCATGGCAAACTGGTTTCCCATGGCGCTCAAGGACGGAGCCCGCACCTAGCTCCTGAATCCGCCCCTGTGCACGATCTCTTCCTGGGCCGAGATGCGCACCCGCTTCATCGCCAACTTCCAAGGCACTCGCGACCGGCCACCCGCCATGAGCGACATGCGCCGATCACAGCAGCCAGGGAAACCCTGCAAAAGTACATCCAACGCTTCAACAACGCACGCCTCAAGATCCCTGTGGTAACGGAGGAGGCCATCATCTCGCTTTCTCCGACGGGCGTGCGCGACGCCAAGATGAAGGAGGAGCCGGCAATGCATGAAGATCTGGCACCTCCTCGAGCTGCTCAACTTGGCGACCAAGTGAGCTGTGGCCGAGGAGGGCGCCTCCTCCTCGAGCTGCCTCGTGGATCCCAAGAGAAGAAGCCCAAGGCCAAGGACCTGAAGCACAAGGGGGCTGCCGTGCGCAGCCGAACCGACACCAAGCGAGGCGGAGATCAGCCCGAGTCCTCCAAGGGCAGCCGGTATGCGTGGTACCACGACCTCCACACTCACAACACCAATGAATGTCAAGAGCTCCGGCCGCAAGGCCAAGGAAGGGTCGGCAGACGCCCGAGCGCAGGACCGGGCTACGGCCGAGGAGGAGGAAGGAATGCAGGCTGGAAGAGACGCGCCCGCGCCAAGGGTGGCGCGACCAACCTCGCGAGGACCGCTGGCAAGACCCACCTCGCGAGGGGGGCTGGAGGAATCAGCCTCGTGAGGATCGTCCGCAAGGGAACGCAGGCCTCCCTCCGCTGCCGCCACCGCCAAGGAGAATCAAAGACCGTCATCAGGACTAGGGGGCTGGGGGCTTCCAGGAAGCGCGTGCGATCGCCTGCAACCTGGGCGGAGCTCAAGCCCTAGCCTCTCACCGCATCTTCAAGCAGTTCGCCCGTGAAGTGAATGCAAGCTCGAGTCCACGCGCCCTCTCAGGTGGTCGGCGTGTGCCATCACGTTCAGCTCAGCGGATCAGCTCAAGTGCGCAGCCACAGCCGGAGTTCTGCCAATGCTTTGCTCCCCAATCATCAAGAACGTGTTGGTCACCAAGACCTCATCGACAGCCGAGCAGGGCTCAGCGGCCCCGTCCGTGGAGACATTCAACAATCTTCAAGTGCTCTACAACAGCTTCAGCCAACCAAGCCTTTTCTCCGAGTCACCGGCGGCTCCACGGTCCCGATCGGGCAGGTTCGCTTTCCCGCCACCTTCGGGACCGCGACAACTACCACACCGAGCTCATCGACTTCGACGTCAGCCCACATTCACCGCCATACAATGCCATCCTCGGTACCCAGCGCTGGCTGTTCATGGTCAGAACTCCACCATGGCTACAACATCCTCAAGATGCCAGAAGCGGCGGGTCATCACGGTGCCCTCGTGAAGAGAGAGACGCAAGGTGCTCCCTAGAGCGAGCTTTTCAGCCGATCGCTGGAAGACCTGCATCAAGCAGAGGGACGCATCCCGAGGCAGCACCCAAGAAGAAGAAGACATCGACCGCCCGGCTTCAAGAGACAGCCCCTCAGGCCCACACCGGGCCAGGGGAGCCTCCTTCCATCGCAGATAGGAAAGCGCCTCGGCGCCTCCTCAGCAGGCTCGGGCTCTCCTCGAGGGCCACCCACCTCGCCAAGGTCTCGAGGGAGGCGCTTGGGCACCACGTGGAGGCGTGTTTCAAGCACGCTTCCCGCAAGGTAAGCAAGACCAGGAGGACAAAACCCCCAAGAGTTCATCGCTGAAGGCCATTCAGAGCTACAGGAGTCAAGGGTCATGAGGGGCAGCCGCCACCTACTCACTGTGGCCCCCCATCCAGCGAGGATGGTGGGCTGCGCGTCAGATCGACATACCAGGGCTCAACCGAGCCAAGATCTCAAGAGCGCCTGCCCTTGCGAGTGGGACGCTATGAGGGTCCACCCCACAGCCACGCACGCATGCCTTATGGCTCGCTAAACGCGGGCTGCCGCGCACTGGCTGCCTCATGAGGACCATCCCGAGGCTCAAGAGGTCAGCACGCCTGCAGCCCCGGGCGGAGATGGAGATGTCCCATGAGGAGCCGCCAGCCTCCGAGCCTCCCGAGGCCCCGGGCCTGGGGCTCGTGGAGGATCGGCTCCCGCAGCCCACCGAGTCTGCTACATCAACAACCCTTCATCCCCAACATCACCAGTGACATCTTTAAGTTTTATTTACGGTTGGGAGCGCCTTTCAGGTCAAGATTATTCCCAGGTCACAGGGTCCGCCCCTCGCGCATGTATCCCTTCTTATTTCATGTCTTTAGCTTATCCTGTTGGGGCGCCGGCTGCATCATCCCTAAGCCGCCGGGCCACCCCAGTGACATGTACCCTTCATGCTTTTCCTTAGGATTATGCTCTTGCTCCACCATGCATGTTATTTGGTGCCTTCTCCTGGTGGCGAAATCTTGCACGCTAAAGGGGGTGCCCGAGCATCGCGACTCAGTGGCTCCTACCGCCTCCGCCCTCACCCTCCGGGTCTTGTCCATGGCATCGCGACCAGGCTTGCCAAATGACGGTAGAGACCATCCCGAGAGCCGAGACCCGAGGACATAGAGTTGATGCGTCTGACCCAGCTTGCGCATTAAAGGGGGGTGCCTGAGCATCGCGACTCAGGGCTCCTACCAGCTCTCCGGCCCTCACCCTCTGGTCTTGTCCATGGCATCGCGACCTGGCTTGCCAGCGACGGCTGAGACCAGTCCGAGAGCCGGACCCGAGGACGAGAGTTGCGCCATCTAACCTAGCTTATGCTAAAGAGGGGGGGTGCTCGAGCATTGCACTCAGTGGCTCCTACCGCCTCCGCCCTCACCCTCTGGTCTTGTCCATGGCATCGCGACCGGCTTGCCAGCGACGGTAGAGACCAGCCCGAGAGCCGGACCAAGACGAGAGCACCGCATCCGCCAATTTTGCAGGAACACACTCAAGATAAGGCTCAAAGCCAGCGAACCCGCTTTGAGGTAGGGCCTCGTGAGTCCCGCTACTGCTCACGGGTGCCCAGATACACCTCGCCTAGCCCTACCATGCCAGCCACGTGTCGTGGTGGGCTGATACGCCTGGCTCCTCCCGGAGGGGAGCCCCTCCCACGCTCCAGTGGAAGCACCATGCTCCGCTACTGGCCGACGACATCGCCGAGGAGCGGCTATGCCAGACGCATGCGGAAGCGCTTATGCTCCACGCTGGTGATAAACAACCGAGGGTGGCCTCTGTCGTCGATCAACCCCGTGGAGCCCAGAGCGATGTCCGGCCTCGCCGCAATGCCTCCTCGAGCGCCCAGCGAGGGGCTGGCACGGGTTGCGCCTGAGTCACGCCTGACGACGCCACCCCAGCCAGCCCCTCGGCCTGGTTCAGCACGCCACTCCCCGAGCGGAGCCAAGGTACGATGCCGCTTGAGCGCCAAGGGGGACTCTGAGCATCGCGACTCAGAGCCTAATCGTCACGAGCCCCTCACCCCTTAGTTCCGGAAGGCTAACGGCGGTTGGGGTATGCGCGGGCCGGGCTCGCAGACGAGAACGGTGGATCCGCCTGCCGCCTCACCTCCCTACTTGTTGTTCAGGCGCTAAGGGGGACTCTCGAGCATCGCGACTCAGAGCCTAACTTGTCACGTAGCCCCTCACTCCTTGGTCCCGCCCCTGGTTTCCTGGCCGGGCTAACGGCAGCCGAGGTAGAGCGCGGGGCCGGCTCTGCGCCGCGAGAACATAAGCAAGTAGGAACCACAAATTTTAAGGAATTCAAAAGAAAATATTACAGTCCACACTGTTATCGCAGTACCAAACGCAAGTTTAAACGCCTCCCCGAGGCATGATACATGTGCAGGAATTAAAAGCAAGACAGGAGCCGCAGCGGAGTCACTTGTCGGCGGTGGAGCAGAGCGGAGTGGGCTCGCCTCGTGAAGCAGCAGGGCCGGCAGCGCCTCGCTTCGCTTGGTGCTGAAGGGCCGGAACTTCCCCAACAGAGCCTTCGCGCGACCCTTCACAGCCTCGGCAGCAGCAGCTGCGTGCTCGCCGCTCCGCCCCAAAGAAGTTGTCCATATCGACGCTGGATCGCAAGATAGATGTGGGTGAGGATCCGCCGCTGCTGCCGCAGAAGACAAGACACGCGCCGGCCTCAGCCGTGGGACCAAGACCAAGGAGACATCTTCAAGAGCGCTGAATCAGAAGGGAAGCAGCTTGGCGAGGCCGCCCTCGCGCCGCCGCTGGCTCTCCAGCCGCTGTCATAAAGCTCCCTCACAGACACGAGCCTTCACCTCCACATCCATGAAGGCCACGCGATCTTCAAGAAGAACCCCGCTTTGGCGCCCAGCTCGACCTTCCTCGCCTCCAGCCTCCTGCTTCCAGCACTTAGGCGGTCGCGGGCGCTTTCTTCCAGCTTGGCCTCCGGTCCTTGATGGACGCCATGAGCCTTCATGCCTTCCTCCTGCTCTGGCGGAGGCGGGCCTCCTCGGCGAGCTGGTTCTGCAGGCCCTTCACCGCCCTCCAGCGTCCTCACAAAGAACCTCGATGCTGGCTGCCCCCCAGTGGCAGCATCGCGGGCTACCTTCACCTCGCGAACAGCCTGCTTCTCCTCACAAGCCGCCGGCTCGACCAGCGCCGCCTAAATCGAAGCGCCGGCGTGAATCCAGCCAGAGGTCGGCCCAAGCGACCGCCACCAAGCGAGGGTCGGCGCCAAGATCCCCGCCGCACGGTCCATTCCAGCAGAGGCGGTCCAGACCGCGAGGATCGGAGAGACAGCAGTTGGCGGTGTAAGAGGAGTTGGCGGCGGCAGAACCATCGCGCCCGAGGCGGAACCAGCGGCGCCACGGCAGCAGCAGAGGCAGCGCCAGCAAGGCCACCTCGAGTCGCTCGACAAACAAGCTGAGCTCGCCTGGCTCAGCCAGCCGAACCGCGAGGACGCCCGGCAGGAGAGGCCCGGGCGCGGGTCATCTTCCTTTTCGGGCAAAGGCACCGCCACGATCGGGCTCAGAGCCCCTTCGCTTGTTCGCGCTGCAAGCGCCACCGGCAAGAGCATGGACATCAGATCTCGTCGACAAAACAATAATCAAGACAAGAAGCAGGCACTTACAAGTCGTCACTGGTGGACTCGAGCAGCCTCCGGCCATACTTGAAGCCTGAGAGCCGGCTGAAGGGGTCGGCTTCAAGGAGACCAGGAGCGGGAGGCGCTGTCATGGATCTCCCCGGGCCGGGCGGACCTGCTGGGGACCAGCCCAGCCTGGTCCTCCTTCGCGATCGGGGCAGGCTTCGCCTCCCGCCACCCTCATCCTCGCCATCGCCGCCTCGAGGAGGCGGAGAACGCTGGGATCAGGCCGCAGGGAGGGAGCCTTGACTCGCCCGAGTCAACCCCCTCTCTCGCTCCCTTTCTCCACCTCTCGCCGGAGTCGGACGAGGACACGCCCACCAGTCCTCCGAGCCTCCGCAGCACGAGCCCGCCCCCATTGAAGGCGGCATGGACCCCACAACCTGCTCCCAATCTCGCTGAAGGAACAAGGGCGCTGGGCGCCTTAGGTCTCGCCACATCACCCCAACCAAGGATCGGAGGACTCACACCAGATCCTCGCTGGCCAGGCCACGGGCTCGGGTTAGGCCTCCACATCGAAGCGTAGCATCGCGGCGGAGCTAGTTGGTGCTCCAGAACTCCTCAAGAACGACGCACCGGTCAGCCTCGCCCGCCGCGCAAGATCGGCCGGCTTCACATCTGCATCCATCCTCCAAAGACCACAGTTTCCATGAGATCCCGGCTTCGCCGGGACCAGTCGTCGGAGCTCTCGGCGGGCTCCGTGGGCAGGATCAGTCGAGGGTGGATCCGCCCGGCATCCACCAAGACCCACTTGCTCCTGAAGCCCTCAATCCGCTTCCCAGTGTTTGAAATGGCAATGGCTCCGCCGTATGCGATGAAGCTCGCGCACGCGGAGACGGGACAACGGGAGAATCGGAGGAAGAAGTAGTGGCGCAGCAAGGCCACCGAGGGCTTCACCCCAACATGGGCCTCACAATAGTAGGCGAAGATTGCCAGAAGAAAGACGGAGTTGGGATGAAGGTGCAGAGCGTGAATGTTGTAATGGCGAAGGATGGAGAAGAAGAACTCAGAGAAGGGAGGCGCCAGACCGGCAATAATGGCGCCCGTGAAGAACGGGTAGAAGGTACTCCCCCGACCCTCAGGGGCGGAGGAGCCGGCCTTGAACACCGCCGTTCCGCTAACGCCCTGCGCCTCCGCCACCGCGATCAGCAAGGCTCGCCACGACACATTCGGGCGGGTCCAAGGCAGGAGAGTACCAGCTCCGCTGGGTTTGACGAGGAGCCATGGCTGGCTAGGGGCACGGCGGAGTGGATCCGAAGGTCTTGGAAGCAGGGAGGAGAGGCGCAAGAAAGGGGATCTGAGTAGCAATCGAGAAAGTAAAGGAGCCAAGGAAGATGCCGCCTATTATCAACCTGCTGCTGTGGGCGCCCACGCCCAATCAAACGCCACGCGGCGCCCAAGGCCGCAGGCTGTTAGGGCCCACGACGCCAGACTTGCCCTTCCGCCTCTCGCCGCCAAGTTCGGGCGCTATGGGACCGGGGTTACTGCCGGGCGCTCGGGAACGGGGTCCCAGACTTGCCTGCCGCGCCTGCGGCGTGGCTCAAAGGAGGCCCGGATGGCCCATCTTCATCAACGAACTCAAGACCTCGCGAGGGGCCAGATTGCGGGCGGACGAGAAGGAGCTTCGGGCACGGCCTCGTCAGGCTGGCTCACGAGGAGGCGGAGAGTTCAAGGCAGGGTACCTCGCGAGGTGCCCATGACGTAAGCCATGACGACCAAAGGCGCCAGTCGGGCGCCAGCCCGCGCAGCGTCCTCCTTTCCTCTTTGGTGCAAAGGGAGCAAGTGCAGGCAAGAGCATCAGGAAAAGGTATCTATTTTGGTGCAACGAGACCAAGACCAGCCCCAACGGCTGGAATGCAGTCATCGTGGAGCCCAAGCAGGCGTCATCACCAGAGCCTTTGGCAGGCGAGGACCAACTTTAGTCAGGATAAGTGTACCCGCTGTTCCCCTTCAAAATGGCCAATTGTTGGCGCCCTTCCCGCTCAATATTTGGGAAGAGGCCCAGGGCCTTCGTCTATATAAGTAGAGCTAGCCACCATAGTAGAGCGACCCCCCGGGACGATCGGACAGGGTGGGAAGCACCCAGAGAGAGAGAGAGAGAGAGAGAGACACCCGAGCCTCAAGCTAGAGCGACGGGATACCACTCAGCAGTTCATCACACCCACCAAGAACAGACCCTCGCGAGGTTGTTCTTCCCTGTACTGTTCCTCATCAGCCCAAGAGGCAATCCACACACCACACACTGGAGTAGGGTATTACACCACGATGGTGGCCCGAACCAGTATAAATCTTGCATCTCTTGTGCTGTTCTTGTTAGTAGTTTAGGTCCCTGCGATTCTGTGAGGTACGAGACGGTGGAGGGTTGGATCTCCGCGCGCACCCGAGAGTTCGAACCTTAAGGGTCTGCCGGAACCTGAAATCCAACACCTGCGAAGGGCTGTGGCGCTCCGTGTGCTCCCTGAACGAGCCCACTGAACCTGTGATGAGAACCTCCTGAGAGGGCGCGGTGATGGCGGTCCGGTCTGCACGCATGCTAGGCCTAGCCCGGCTCGCGAGGGGCTCATGAGGGGAGGCAGCTGAGGCAGAGTGGTAACTAGAACAAGAGAGATTGCTCGAACGAGACTAAACACCCCTTCCCCGAACACACGCAAATCGCAAGCTCAAATCCAACTTAAATCCAAACGAGGGAAAAAGCGACAGCCAAGAGGAAAAGCAAGAAAAGCAGAAAAAGCCGCGTCCGGCACCTAGTCTAGTCTTGGACGTCTTCTCACCAGCGCGGAGCTAAGTGCTGCCACTTGGCATGGGAGGGAGCCCCAGGGCCTGAGGCCGGCACTCCTGAGACTCCGGGGCGTGTACAGCCCCACTCATTATTACGTGAGAGTGTCACCGGGCGGCGAGCTTCACAGGCACTGGGCCTTCTTCACAGGTACCGGCCTTGCTTCATATCGCCACATGAGGGCCCCGCCTTGAGCCACACTCTAGTGCCATCGACGACGGCCGGAGATCGAGGATGCCGCCGATGGGGTAGAGCGGTCGCCACCGGTTCCCCCGACGACCACGGGTCCTTGCCGGGGGTAGGCCCTGAGGCACCTCCCCGGCAGAGGGCCTACCTCCTGAGGACGCCTTGCTCCGAACGCCGCGGTGGTGATGCCGGATCTCGGCCCCTCTCCTGCAGCCCCCGGCGCCCTCCTCTTGAGGGGTAGGAAACTGCGGAATTGGGGCAGCCGTCCGCTGCGATGATCTGTACCTCCTGCGATCCATGGTTAGCATATGCCTGCTCCTGAGGAATTAGCGGTACCCGATAATCGTTGCTTCCGGCGCGGTCGACGGGGCTTTCCCGGGGCTCCTGGAAGAGCTCAGCTTCGTGTGCCTCGTCCCCCCAGCTTGGGCCGAGGAGCGAGCCGTGTTCGTCCTCCTGCGCGTGCCCTTGATCCATCATGTGGGGCACGTACTCTTCCGGGGCCGCCATCCCGAATGCTGCACCGTGCCCCATGTGCCACGCAGCCTCGCTTGAGGCGCCACACTGGGGTGGCGCGGTGGCCCAGGGGCCGTGGGCATGATGAGCCCTCCTTCGCTGGCCGGGGGCGGAGGCAGCGCTGCTGCTAGCCAGGTGCTGACGGCATGGCTGGCATTGGAGTGGCCTTGGAGTCCGCTTGGAGCTGCGCGGGCGTGCGCGGGGCCTCCACATGCGCCGCCCTGGACCTGAGGTGGCAGTTCGGTGCAGAAGGGGTGAGCCCCCGATGCGGCGAAGCCCAGGAGCTCTGCCACCCGTTCCAAAGACGTCGCGGCCGCCCTCGAGCCTTTGCATTGCAGGTAGCTTCGGGCACCGTGAGCGCGCCTTGAGTTCGCTTTGCTCCCGTCGGGTGTACTGGCGCCGTGGTCGCGGGCGTGGTACGAGGCCCGCCGCCCGACGCGCTTGCCATGGCATGAGACCTGTTGTTGCCTGACCGCGTCGCCCGCGGCCCGCAGCGCCCTGCGGACCGCGAGCTGCCTGGGGCATGGGGTCGCCCAGGGCGAGCGGCTCTGCGTGGGTGGGCCAGGCTGCCCAGGGATCAGGGTTGCCCGCCTGGTCGCCGGACATATTGATGACGATGCGACGGGGCGCGAAGCGGCAGAAGGCGGATTCCGGCGCACCCCTACCTGGCGCGCCAAATGTCGGATTTCGGGTTCCGGCAGACCCTCTAGGTTCAAACTCTGGGGTGCACGCGGAGATCTCACCCCCTACCTACCTGCACCTCGTCGCCTCGCAAAGATCTAAACTACTCAAAGAGCAACACAATGGACACAGGGTTTATACTGGTTCGGGCCACCATTGTGGTGTAATACCCTACTCCAGTGTGTGGTGTGGTGGATTGCCTCAGGGGCTGATGATGAACCATACAAGGAAGAACAGCCTCGCGAGGGTCTGTTCTTGGCCGGTGCGATGAACTGCTAGGGGGAGTTCGATCGCGCTCTCTCTCTCTCTCTCTCTCTCTCTCTCTCTCTCTCTCTCTCTCTCTCTCTCTCTCTCTCTCTCTCTCTCCGGATTCAAGATGCCTCTACCCTGTGGGTGGCTAGTCCTATTTATAGGCAAAGGCCCTGGGCCTCTTCCCAAATATTGAGCGGGAAGGGCGCCAACAATTGGCCATTTTGAAGGGGAACATCTAGTACACTTATCCTGACTAAAGTTGGTCCTCGCCTGCCAAAGGCTCTGACGATGACGCCGACTTGGGCTCCACGATGACCTCCTTCCTGCCATTGTGTTGGTCTTGGTCTTGTTGCACCGAAATGGCTGCCTTTGCTTGATGCTCTCGCCTGCGCTTGCCTCCTTTGCACGAAGATGAAACGAGGACCACTGTGTGGGCTGGCGCCCGCTGGCGCCCTTGGTCGTCATGGCTTGCGTCCATGGCTTGCGTCATGGGCACCTCGTGAGGTACCCCGCCTTGATCTCTCCGCCTCCTCGCGAGCCAGCCTGAGGAGGCTTCCTGTCGTCCGCCCCGCGAGGCTTGGCCCCTCGTGAGGGTCTTGAGCTTGTGCTGATGAAGATGGGCCGTGCTGGCCCACCCCTTGAGCCACGCCGTAGGCCACAAGCAGGCAAGTCTGGGTACCCCCGTTCCCAGAATGCCGACAGTGCATCATGCCATGTTTATGTGATGGTTGTTTACCATTATGTTTTGCTTCTTTCCGGTTGTGCTCCTTCTCGATAGTTCCTGTTTCGTTGCGTTTGTGAGGATTCGTTCATCTACGTGGCTTCATCTTCTTCATGGACTCATTCTTCTTCCTAGCGGGATTTCAGGCAAGATGACCGTCACCTTGGATCTCACTACTATCTTTGCTATGATAGTTGTCTCGATGCTATCGCTATGTCGCGCTACCTACTACTTGTTCATCAAGCCTCCCAAATTTCCATGATAGCCTCTAACCTTTTCACCCTTCCTAGCAAACCGTTGTTTGGCTATGTTACCACTTTGCTCAGCCCCTCTTATAGCATTGCTAGTTGCAGGTGCATTTGCAGGTTGTTCCATGTTGGGACATGGTTTTCATGGATATCATGGGATATCATAATATCTCTTATTTAACTAATGCATCTATATACTAGGTAAAGGGTGGAAGGCTCGGCCTTATGCCTGGTGTTTTGTTCCACTCTTGCCGCCCTAGTTTCCGTCATACCGGTGTTATTTTCCTTGATTTTGCGTCCCTAACACGATGAGGGGTATGGGACCCTCTCGACGTTTCGCTTTGAATAAAACTCTTCCAGCAAGGCCCAACATTGGTTTTAACATTTGCCATAATAATACTTGAACCTAATAATTAATTGTCATAGGGCGTCGCAAACCCGAGGATTTTCTACATATAGGGCGGGGCCAGTGCCGATGGTGTTGGTCCCAATTAGAGCACCTTGTGGGACCGCCACTAGGCAACTTGGGGTATCTGGATCTTGTATGCTGCGCTCATCTGGACGTGGCCTGAGACGAGATACGCGCGGCTACTATCAAGGTGTCGGAACACCGGGAGGTCTTGCTGGACTTGTTTTACCATTGTCGAAATGTCTTGTGCACCGGGATTCCGAGTCTGATCGGAGGGTCCCGCGATGGAGGATTGTCTCCGCGGATTGTGAGCTTGTCATGGGCTAAGTTGGGACACCCCTGCAGGGTTTAATCTTTCAAAATCCGTGCCCGTGGTTATGTGGCAGACGGGAATTTGTTAATATCCGGTTGTAGAAGACTTGAAGTAAACTCAATTAAAACACACCAACCGCATGCGTAACCGTGACTGTCTCTTTTCAGGAAGTTCGAGAGGAGAACACGGTTGGGTTATGTTTGAACGTAAGTAGTTCAGGGTCACTTATTGATTATTACTAGTTGGCGATCGTGTGCGTAGTTTCTCATCTTACCCTTGTATTCGTAAGTTAGCCATCATACTTGCTTAGTCGCTTGCTGCAACCTCACCACCTTACCCCTTCCTTACCCATTAAGCTTTGCTAGTCTTGATACCCATGGTAATGGGATTGCTGAGTCCTCGTGGCTCACAGTTTACTACAACAACAGTTGCAGGTACAGGTAATGCGATGATCATGACGCGAGAGCGATGTTTACTTGTTTTGGAGTTCTTCTTCTTCGTCATCGTTCTTGGGTTAGGTTCCTGGTCGGCAGCCCGGGCTAGCAGGGTGGATGTCATTTGAGTTTCTGTTTGTGTTTCATCTGTAGTCGGATGTTGTTCTCTTGTATGATGTTGATGTATTCGTGCGGCATTTGTATGTCGTTTATGTATCCCCAACTATTTATGTAATGGTTTGATGTAATGATATCCAACTTGCAAGAGCGTGTTAATATGCGGTTCTATCCTTGGTGGGACCTTCGAGTCTCTTTAGGATAGTGTCGCATATTGGGCGTGACAGGATATGAATGTCCCCAACAATAAGCATTTCATATTTATTTTTGACAGTAGGTAGAGGTATTTGAAAACTTCCAATAGTGATTGTCGGAGATTTTTCAATAACATTAATACCGTTCACTTGGAATTGTTTCTTCGGAAAGTGCATTGTATGCTCATTGCCATTAATATGAAACGTAACCTTGCTTTTATTGCAATCAATAACAGCACCTGCAGTATTCAAGAAGGATCTACCAAGGATAATCGACATGTTGTCGTCCTCGGGCATCTCAAGTATAACAAAGTCAGCAAAATAGTAACATTAGCAACAACAACGGGCACATCCTCACCAGATACCGATAGGTATGGCAGTTGACTTGTTAGCCATTTGCAAAGATATTTCAGTAGGTGTGAGTTTATTCAAGTCAAGTCTTTTATATAAAGAGAAAGGCATAACACTAACACCAGCTCCTAAATCACACAAAGCAGTTTTCACATAATTCTTTTTGATAGAGCAAGGTATAGTTGGTATACCCGGATCTCCAAGTTTTTTAGGTACTCCATATTTGAAAGTATAATTAGCAAGCATAGTGGAGATTTCAGATTCCGATATTTTTCTCTTATTTGTGATGATGTCTTTCATATACTTTGCATGAGGAGGCATTTTCAAGATATCAATCAAGCGAGTACACAAAAAGACTGACCTCAGCATTTCATCAAAGTGTTCAAATTCTTCTTCATCATTCTTTTTACTTGACTTTGGTGGAAAAGGCATAGGTTTTTGAACCCACAGTTCTCTTTCCTTACCGTGTTTTCTAGCAATGAAGTCTCTTTTATCATACCTTTTATTCTTAGGTTGTGGGTTATCAAGATTAATAGGTGGTTCTATTTCAACTTCATTATCTGGTTCTTTTTCATTTGGTTGAGCATCTTCATGAACATCATCTTTATCTTTTTCATTATCACTAGGTGGATGTTCATTACCATATTGAGTTTCAGCATCAGAGATAGAAGTTTCATTTTCATTATCAGGAGGTTTCTCTATTTCAGGTTCACTATAAGCATGCAAAGTCCTATCATTTTTATTCTTCTTTTTCTTTTTAGAAGGAGTAGGTGCACTTGTGTTATTTCTTTGTGAGTCTTGTACAATTCTTTTTGGGTGTCCCTCAGGATAAAGTGGTTCCTGAGTCATTTTACCTCCTCTAGTTGCAACTCTACCAGCAAAGTCATGCATATTATTATTCATTTCATCAAGCAATTCTCTTTGTGATTTAGCAACTTGTTCTAATTGGTTTGAACCATAGAAGCATGTTTTCCAACACCTCTAACATCATTTGAAATTTGAAATAACTAGTCACTCAAGCGAGCAATCATATCATAATTGTATTTCAATTGTTTCATAACATTTGCATTGAAGTGATCATGTTTTCTAATGTAGTTTTTGATGACCCACAAGTATAGGGGATCTATCGTAGTCCTTTCGATAAGTAAGAGTGTCGAACCCAACGAGGAGCAGAAAGAAATGATAAACGGTTTTCAGCAAGGTATTCTCTGCAAGCACTGAAATTGTAGGTAACCGATAGTTTTGTGATAAGATAATTTGTAACGAGCAACAAGTAACAAAAGTAAATAAAGTGCAGCAAGGTGGCCCAATCCTTTTTGTAGCAAAGGACAAGCCTGGACAAACTCTTATATAAAGAAAAGCGCTCCCGAGGACACATGGGAATTATCATCAAGCTAGTTTTCATCACGTTCATATTATTCACGTTCGGTACTTTGATAATTTGATAGGTGGGTGGACCGGTGCTTGGGTGCTGTCCTTACTTGGACAAGCATCCCACTTATTATTACCTCCTATTGCAAGCATCCGCAACTACAAAAGAAGTATTAAGGTAAACCTAACTGAGGGAGTCCTCGATTAGGGGGTGTCCGGATAGCTGAACTATCACCGTTGGCCGGACTCCTGGACTATGAAGATACAAGATTGAAGACTTCGTCCCGTGTCCGGATGGGACTTTCCTTGGCGTGGAAGGCAAGCTTGGCGTCTGGATATGTAGATCTCCTACCATTGTAACCGACTCTGTGTAACCCTAACCCTATTCGGTGTCTATATAAACCGAAGGGTTTTAGTCCGTAGGACGAACAACAATCATACCATAGGCTACCTTCTAGGGTTCAGCCTCTCTAATCTCGTGGTAGATCTACTCTTGTACTACCCATATCATCAATATTAATCAAGCAGGAGTAGGGTATTACCTCCATCGAGAGGGCCCGAACCTGGGTAAAAACATCGTGTCCCTTGTCTCCTGTTACCATCCGCCTAGACGCATAGTTCGGGACCCCCTACCCGAGATCCGCCGGTTTTGACACCGACATTGGTTCTTTCATTGAGAGTTCCTCTCTGGCGTCGCCGTCAGGAAGGATGCCTCATCCCGTATTTAAAGACGATACTATCGCCAAAGGAGCCTTGGCCACTGGTCAGACTATTCGGTTAGGTGGTTTTCTTATGACCGCCAGTTCGGCCACCGCGCCGACGATGACTTCTCGGGTCATCGAAACCAATCTTCACGTTAACTCGGAACTTACCGAGCAGTTAGATCGATTGAGCTCTCCTCCGTAAGCGAGCTCTTGGATAGCATCGCCGCCTCAGGAGTCGCCACAGACTACGACCAGATCGGACCTAAAACGATCGAGAGAGATCAACTCTCCCAAGCTACCCATAATGTTGCTGTGGTAGAGGAGCAATACAGCGATTCTTCTTCTATCTTAAGGACTGGTTACGTCCGGATTCCCGATCCCTCCATGCCGGATTCCCGCAGAGGGATGGATGTCGATCAAGCCCTAAACTTAAAGTCAGGCGTCGGGTTGGATTCATTGGATAGCATTCAAAAATCCAAACTTCCAAGTTCGGAAACTTCTCGGCCCCTGAGTCTTAAATTGGACGGGGTTCCGGATCTAGTTCCACCCGCCCACCCAAACATTAGTGATCTATCCTGAATTCGGCAAGAGCCCGTTGAAACAGTACATCATTACTGGGCCAGATTCCTCCTGGTTATGGACAGGATAAAGGACTGCTGAGAGGAGGACGCAATCTCACTTTTCTGCAATAATTGCACGGACAAGGGAATCCTAAACGCCATAAGTCATCGCGAAATTACACGCTTTGCTGACTTGGTGACCATAATACAAAAGTACTGTGCAATGGAGAGTGCTTGGAAAACCGAAAGTAAATTTTGGGATAATCTGGCCCCGAATACAGCCCTAGTCCGAAATAAAAGGGTGCATCATCACCAAGCACCTGGGTTAGACATCAAAAAACAAAAACCCCCTAAAGGGCACGGAACCGTATTGGAGGGTTGGCTAAGCGGACCTGCAAAATTCATAGCACGAGGCGCCACTCCAACTCATAGCCTTGAGCATGTTGGATACTCGGCAGTGGCCAAAAGTGGCGAAGAGCTTCTAGCCTCGTAATCCCAGCCCAGCAACACCAATCACGGTATTAATAGTCTTGAGACTTTTCATCAAATAACATGCGGAAGCGAACACTCGCAACCTTGCGAAGTCTACCAAGTAGCAACAATAAATCCATGGGTGACATGGCTATTACCTTTAATGCCGTGACGAACCCAAATTCGAACAGCCCGAGCACCGGCCGCATTGGTCCTCGGTCCAATAGTGGATGGCTTTTCGCTTACTAAGGTACTCATGGATGGCGGCAGCGGACTAAACCTCATCTACGAGAAACCCTCCGAAAAATGGAAATAGACTGGAACCGCATTGAGCGAAGCATCACAACCTTTAGAGGAATAATCCCTAGCCGGGAAGCATGCTACACAGGAAAAATCACACTAGACGTAGTGTTTGGCTTGTCGGACAATTACAGGTCGAGGAGGTCACATTTCAAGTGGCCCGTTCAGCAGCGGATATCACGCTTTATTAGGGCGAGAGGCATTCACAATTTTCAAGCTATACCCCATTATGGGTACATGAAGCTTAAAATGCCGGACCTAACGGAATCATCACTCTCGCTAGTGATCCGAACATAGCACTCCGCGCCGAAAACAAGACAGCCGCACTAGCCCTCGAGGCACTATCCAAAGCCCTAGCGGCCGAGGAACTCAACTGCGATCGCTCCACGGTGAATAGGGACGATGTGATACTTGATAAAAGATCCAAGTCCACCTCTTTTAAACCAGCGGATGAAATAGTCAAATTCCAAGTCCACCCAACGGACCACAAAGGCGGCCTCCATTGGGGCACAATTAAACCCTGATGTAGGCGCCAGCTACGAGAATTTCTACGAGAAAACTGGGACATTTTGCTGGCACCCTTGGACATGCCGGGAATCCCCACGTCGGCTGGCGAGCACAGCCTAAATACCTAAAAGGATTCAAGCCGATCAAACAGGCTCTTGGCGCTTTTCGAACCCAAGAGACAGGCCATGGGAGAGGAGCTAGCCAAACTTCGGAAGCCGGATTCATCGAGATATAAAACATCCGGACTGGCTAGCAAATCTGGTGATGGTACCAAGAAGGATAAATCCTGGCGCCTATGTGTTGATTTCAAAGACCTTAATAAGGCTTGCCCAAAGGATCCCTTCCCCTCCCTCGCATTGATCAAATTATCGGCCTTCTGCAGGACCACGACTCATTGTGCTTCCTCGTAGCGTACTCGGCTACCACCAAATCAAGATGGCGGAGCAGACCAAGCCACAACAGCATTCATCACTCCATACGGCCCATTCTGCTTCAACACAATGCCCTTCGGGCTCAAAAGCCGGCGCAACATATCGGCGCATGATTCGGACATGTCGGCAAACCAGATCGGCAAAACAGTGGAAGCATATGTAGATGGCGTGGTCGTCAAATCCAAGCATGTCGAAACTCTAGTAGGCGACTTGAGGCTCACATTCGACAATCTCGAAAATATGACATTAAGCTCAATCCGGAAAAATCGTCTTGGCGTTCCAGCGGAAAGCTCTTGGGCTTCATTGTGTCCGGTAGAGGAATTGAAGCAAACCCAGCCAAGATCCGAGCTCTGTCACAATTGGATATTCAAAAGACCTCAAACAAATACAAAATTATTTGGATGCGTGGCGGCTCTAAGCCGCTTTATTTCCCGTTTGGGAGAAAAGGCGTTACCCTTTACCGCCTCCTCGGCGCACCGAACACTTGAGTGGGCGGATGCATACACGGCGGACTCGAAGAAATAAAAGCCATATTGGCAACAAATCCGGTCTGGCGCGCCCAACATGGGCGAACCAATGCTATTATATATCGCGCAACACATCAAGTTGTCGGTAGCGGTGCTTGTCGTCGAGCGAAAGCGGACGGACACGGTTCCCTCTTCAAAACCGGTTTACTATGTGTCCATTGTCCTAACTCCATGCAAGTCCGGTACCCACATTATCAAAAGATAGCATCTGCGGTGTTCATGGCATCCGGAAGCTGCGACACTACTTTCAAGAGTGTTCGATAACGGTAGCCTCAAAGTACCTCTTAACGACATTATAAACAACCGCGATGGGACGGGCGGATTGCTAAATGGGCCATAGAGCTCCTTCCATTCGACATAACCTATAAGCCACGACGAGCTATTAAGTCGCAGGTTTTGGCCGACTTCGTGGCGAATGGACGGCGAACTCCCTAAAAGTGCGGCGCATACTCAATTGGATCATGCACTTTGGCGGCTCCAAAATGTTGGCGGCACGAAATTGGCGTCGTCTGGCGTCCCCAACCGGGACACAGTCCATCGTCCTTGAGATAATGTATCGGACTCCAACAACGCGGCGAATCTGAGGCCCTTACGCACGGCCTCCGGATGGCGATCTCCATGGGCATTAAGCGCCTAGAGGTGCGCGAGGATTGAACCTCGCGATATCTCAAATAAGCGGAGACTTTGATGCCAAAGATCCGAAAATGGCAGCGTACCGCAATGCGGTCCTAAAAATGTCAACCGCAGTTGAAGGGCTCGAATTTCATCATATAGCCGGGATAACAACCAGGCGGCGGACGTATTAGCGCGCATCGGCGCAAAAGCGATGCCGTCCGTAACATCTTCTGGAGCGGCTGTTCAAGCCATCCGTACTATGGGAAGAAGTCGGAAATAACAATCCGGACCCAACCGCCTTGCGACACGAACACTCGACACAATCGGAGGCTCGCCAGCGAGATAACACCCTCCGCCCACGAAATAATGGCGGTTATCGCCCGTGGGCGGAACCATTCCTAGCCTACCTAACTAGGCGGGAACTCCCGAAGACCAAAATGAGGCTCGCTGCATAGTACAGCGATCCAAAGCCTATAAAGTCCATGAGGAGAGCTCTATAAGAAAAGCACAACAGAGTCCTTCAAAGGTGTATCTCCGAAGAGGAAGGCGAAACCTCCTGGCTGAAATTCATGCGGACTGGGTGGGCACCACGCCGCCCAGAGGCCCTTGTAAACAAGGCCTTCCGTACAGATTTTATTGGCCGACGGCCCGGGCGAATCTTGAGATTTAGTCCAACGATCGTCGGTTGCCAGCTTTTGCTAACCAAAGCCACATGCCACCCACCGCCCTCAAAACTATACCCATCACCTGGCGTTCGCGATGCAGGGGCTTGACATGGTTGGACCCCTTAAGGAGGAACCCACAAGCAAAAATACCTATTGGTCATGGTGGATAAATTCACCAAATGGATAGAGGCCAAGCCTGTTAAAGCGGCGAATCCGGGCGGTGATAGACTTCATATCGGGGTAGTGCACCGTTCGGCGTCCCCACGGTATCATCACGATAACGGCACCAACTTCACGGCCGATGAGGTCAAATTATGGTGCAAAAACATGGGCATCAAGCTCGATTACGCCTCGATCTATCACCCTCAAACCAGCGGTCAAGTCGAGCGAGCAAGCGGTCTAATCATGGCGGCATTAAACCCGGACTAGTGCGGTCCCTCAAGGAATCTAACACGCCTTTGGGTTGAGGCTCGACTCCGTACTCGGGGGCTGCGGACCACGCCGAATCGTACTACGGATTCACACCATTTTTATGGTGTATGCGGCGTAAGGCGTCTTGCCTGCGACATAATGCATGACTCACCTCGCGTGCGCATGTATGAAGAAAGAAAGCCGAGCTCGATCGGCGGGACAGTTTGGCGCATTGGAGGAGGAGCGCGGCGTGGCAAAAGCTCGTTCCGCATTTTATCAACAGCGAGCTCGAAGATATCAAAGCAGGAAATGCGGGCCAAAGCTTACAGCGTTGGCGAACTAGTTCTCGCTGCCGGACAAGAAAAAGGACAAACTCAAGCCCAAATGGGAAGGTCCCTTCATCATCGACCAGGTCTGACGGCGGAGCATACCGTCTGCGAAGCGCATCGGATAACCGACTCGAGCGAACCCATGGAGCGCAGCCCGTCTCACGAAGATTCTCGCCTAAGCGCGGACTCGAGTTCGTCTCCTTCCTGCGTCCACATTTTCTATTTTTGTTGTCTTTTATTTCTCTCCTTCCTCCTCCTTCTTCTTGAAGCCTTTAGAGGCTCGTTTGCGCTTTGTTTGCACATACTTGATGCGCTGTCTGCGCTCATTATACAGGGGCTTCTTTAACGAAGCTTATTTATCTGAGCTTCATGCCCAACACATGTGTCAAACTTCGCATGTACCTTTTACTCACCATTATATGCATCGATATGACTTAAGTTTTGGCCAAGCTGGGTTGCTGGCTCATGTGCTTACCCCTCGTTCCCGATTGTTCGGCTAGGTGGTAAAGGAGCACCTCTGCGATTATTCTTGCCGGGTCAGCGGATGTGTACCTCGGTAGGTGAAGCCGAAAGCTAAGCGTTCTTAAGGGAATATTGGTCGGTGAACTGAAAGATGATTTTAACTATTTATCCATCTGCCCCGGATGATTTTCTGCTTTCTTAGCAGTTTGGACATGCACTTTAGGGCATGCCTCCCAGAAAGGAACCCTTAACGGAACTATTCTCCTGGAAGATGTTTCTTACTATCCATGTAATATAACATAACTAGTTGGGCACTTATGCGATACAACAATAATGACCCCTCGCCTTGTCTCCATGCATGCCCGGTTCTTACATAACCGCGAGGGTATTCGGACACTCTCGGACTATTGGGTCCCGAGGTCGAGCGAAAAGGTCCGCTATGACAAGCGATCTACAATCCGGCTAGAAGACATTTTTCATGTCATATTCAATTACATAGTCAACTCGACTAATTGTATTCCTCCTCAATGCCATCTAATAGGCTATCTAATTTACAATCTTCTTTGGGAATACTTGGCGGCCAATTCTACTTGGCGTACACTAACTTCTGGGGATCTCCTTCCCATCGGGCCCCACAGGTCCGACCTCGGCCATGTGGTTTGGGTCAACAACCGTGTACCGCGTCTTTACCATGGCCCGAGCCTCCTGGCGCCTTGACGGCAGGCCGATATCTTCCATAGTCGGAGCGCGCCGTGCTCCTTGAAGCCGCTCTACCAGCTCCCCAATGCCTTGAGGCGGGGAGATAGATAGCCACAAGGCACAGGCGGCGCCTTTCATCACCTGCCGAACTTCGTTCGTGCAGGCTGCAGCAGATTCGGGAAGAAGATCACCCGAAGAACTGGGCATCTCCTCCTCGGGGCGACACAGTGAGCAAACCTACATACATGTTTATGTTAGTCGCCTTCCTCGCGAACTCTTTCAAAGTTTGTTTAAGCACTTCTTGAAAATGCCGCGGCGAAGCCGTCGATTCTCCTTCTGGTCGGACAAGCTGAGCACGAACATCCTTTAGTTCCTCACCCAGTTGGGTGTTGGCATCTTGGAGGTTATTTTTCTCCTGCCGCACCCTCGTAAGCAACGCTCTCGCCGACCTTTAGCTGGCGCGAGAGCTGTTGCTTGTCCGGATCCATCCGGCGCTATCTGCAATGTTAATATCAGATTTATGCACACGCCGCACTTTGAAACTACTTCTACTTTGAAGGGCATATATTACGGAGGAGTCTTCATGGCTTCCCGGCGGCGGCCGATCTTGACCTCAAGTTGGGCCTTGCACTCTTCAAGCTCCCGGGACAAATGGGTATTCTTTTGGTGAACGCTGCATTCCAAATGATCCTTAAATCAGTTATCCTAACTATTTTAAGTCTCGGGAGACTCTTGGCATATATAACTGTCAAAATTCCTTACCGTATGTCTTTCACATACTGCTCCGTGGCTCTGCTAGGCCATCTTGGCGGCACGGAGGTGCGCTTCTCCCGAACTAAAGGCGCCTAACGCCTCTTGGGAGAAACATCGTCACGTAGAATAGTCGGCGGCGCCTATGATTCATGGCGCTCTCCACCTCTAACTTGGTGGCGGACGGTCTGTCGGCATCCTCCGTTGGAGGAGCATCCGACCTTGCGCCTCGTGTTTGTACCCCTTTCGGACTCGGCTTTTGAGCCTGGTTGGCGGAGGTCCGATTGGCAACTTCTCCGGACTCAGTCCGGCGAGAGCTCTTTTTCCTGAAAAAACCACAAGCGTCAGTGTGCCTCCTAGGAACCTCTCGTTAAAACACAACGGCACATCATACCGTTGCGGCGACGTCTCGAGTTGTACCGCACTTCTTTTCCGCCTGCTGGGCCGAGCTGCCCCTTGTTGGACGGCCGCGGTAGGCTCGGCTTCCCGTTCTGAAGGCACCCCCTGCGAAACACCATCAAATACGTGGTGATTAGAAGTAAAGCACGGGTGGGTCATGGTATCCGGACTTCGGTCATGATTACCTGGGAGGCCGGAAATAATCCGGGGTAGTTGGTCGTAATGGCAACCAAAGCATTGTCGATGCTAAGTTGGTGGAACACCCGTCGATCAGCTCCACCTTTATATCCGGGTCCTCTTGGAGGCGGATCGAGGACCATTCGGATCCTCGGGTTGTGGAGGCGGGCTGTGTATCTTCTCCACGGCCCGCGCGGTTCCTGCGTAGAAACCATGAAATGAGATATTTAACCACGGGAACATGGATCGGACAGGCCACAAAGATATTTGCTTACCCAACTTCGAGGGTTATTCGAAGAAAACCCGTTCAGTGGACTGACTCGGAGAAAATCCTCCTCTTCCCCTTTGTACATGGCGGACAAGGTCTTCACCAGTTCGGTGACCGATCCCGGCCCTTTGCGGCCATGGCGGGTGGCATCGTCCTCCCCGTTGAAGTCCCACATGGGGTGGCCCCTATATTGGAGCGGCTGCACTCCCCTCATAATGCAGATTGCCATGACTCCAATCATGGTCAATCCGGCATGAGCCAGTAATCTTATTCGGCTCATCAAGTAAAGGACATCCCGGTCATTTTCCCTCTAGGGGCTCCGCGGGCGCCAGCTTAGGCGCTTCTTCAGAGGAGCGTTGCTAAACTCCGGAAGGCCGATCCGAACAGGATCCGACAGCGGGACGTCCTCCATGTAAAACCATTCCGAAGGCCAGTCTTCGGACGCCTTCTTTGGGGTTCCGGATAGATATCCGGTCCCGGCGATGTGCCACAGCTCGGCTGCGCCCACTTGATATATTGACCCCTCATGAGAATGGGGTACAAGGCAGAATAATCTCTTTCACAGCGCAAAATGAGCCTCGACGCCTAAGAACAGTTCGCAAAGGGCCATGAAGCCCGCGATGTGCAAAATGGAGGCAGACGTAAGGTGGTGCAACTAGAGGCCGTAGAACTCCAAGAGCCCCCGGAGAAACGGATGAATTGGAAATCCGAGTCCTCTTACTAGGTAAGAGATAAAGCATACTCGCTCCCCCTTGGAGGGGTTGGGGACACTCTCCGCTTGCTTTCCGCCCTTATAGGTGGCGAGTCCGGCTCGAATCGGAACCATGAAGGCCGGGGGAAGAAATCCCTTGGTTTGGAGTGTCACTAGCTCGCTATGCGGGAATGAGCATCTCTCCCAATTTCCAGGCTGAGGGCTGGGAGCGCGAGAGGAGGAGCCGAGTCGACTGTCCATGATGGAATGGATTTTTGTGAGAGGCGCTCCGATGAAAGCTCGCGGAGGGAGGATGGTGCGACTCGGATCTAGATCCTTGTCCCTTTTATAGACGATTCATTTGCGCAGCTAGGGGGATAAGTGTAAAAATACCCTGGCTTTTCGCATTCATTCAACACGTGGAAGATGGCCATTATTGGGCGTGGAAGCCAAGGAGCGCAGCATTTATCAGAAGCCGGACACTATTCGACAAGTATATGGAATTTGGAGAAGAACCCGCCTCGCAATGCCGAAGACAATCTACGCGCCGGACTCATCGCCATTGAAGTCTAGTTCGGGGGCTACTGAGGGAGTCCTGGATTAGGGGGTGTCCGGATAGCCGAACTATCACCGTTGGCCGGACTCCTGGACTATGAAGATACAAGATTGAAGACTTCGTCCCGTGTCCGGATGAGACTTTCCTTGGCGTGGAAGGCAAGCTTGGCGATACGGATATGTAGATCTCCTACCATTGTAACTGACTCTGTGTAACCCTAACTGTCGGTGTCAAAACCAGCGGATCTCGGGTAGGGGGTCCCGAACTGTGCGTCTAGGCGGATGGTAACAGGAGACAAGGGACACGATGTTTTTACCCAGGTTCGGGCCCTCTCGATGGAGGTAATACCCTACTCCTGCTTGATTAATATTGATGATATGGGTAGTACAAGAGTAGATCTACCACGAGATCAGAGAGGCTAAACCCTAGGAGCTAGCCTATGGTATGATTGTTGTTGTGTCCTATGAACTAAAACCCTTCGGTTTATATAGACACAGAATAGGTTAGGTTTACACAAAGTCGGTTACAATGGTAGGAGATCTACATATCCGTATCGCCAAGCTTGCCTTCCACGCCAAGGAAAGTACCATCCGGACACGGACGAAGTCTTCAATCTTGTATCTTCATAGTCCAGAGTCCGCCAACGGTGATAGTTTGGCCATCCGACACCCCTAATCCGGACTCCTCAAGAGCCCCTAACCAGGCTTCAATGACGATGAGTCCGCGCTGTTGATTGTCTTCGCATTGCGAGGCGGTTCTTCTCCAAATTCCATATACTTGTCTAATAGTGTCCGCTTCTGATAAATGCTGCACTCCTTGGCTTCTACGCCCAATAATGGCCATCTTCCATGTGTTTGAATGAATGCGAAAAGCCAGGGTATTTTTACACTTACCCCCCTAGCTGCACAAATGAGCCGCCTATAAAAGGGGCAAGGATCTAGATCTCAGTCACACCATCCTCCCTCCGCAAGCTTTCACATCATGGACAATGACGCTGCTCCTCCTTCGCCCCCACCTCAGCCTCGAAATTGGGAGAGATGCGCAGTCCAAGATAGCGAGCTAGTTATACTCCAAACCAAGGGATTTCTTCCCTGCCTTCTTGGTTCCGGTTCGAGCCGGACTTGCCACCTACAAGGGCGGAAAGCAAGCAGAGAGTGTCCCCAATCCTCTAAAGGAGAGCGGGTATGCTTCGCCTCTTATCTAGTAAGAGGACTCAGATTTCCAATTCATCCGCTTTCTCCGGGGCTCTTGGAGTTCTATGGCCTCCAGCTTGCACCACCTTACCTTTGCCTCCATTTTACACGTCATGGGCTTCGTGGCCCTTTGCAAACTGTTCTTGGGCATTGAGGCTCATTTTATACTGTGGAAGAGATTATTCTGCCTAGTGCCCCGCTTCTCATGAGGGGTCAATATATCAAGTGCGCGAGTCAACTATGGCGCATCGCCGGGACCAGATATCTATCCGAACCCCAAGAAGGCGCCCAAGACTGGCCTTCGAATGGTTTTACATGGAGGACGCCCCGCTGCCGACCCTGTTTGGATCGGCCTTCCGGATTTAGCAATGCTCCTCCTCAAGAAGCGCCTAAGTTGGCGCTCATGAGCCCCCTGTGAGGAAAATGACCGACGCCCTTACTTGATGAGGCGAATAAGATTATCGCTCATGCCGGATTGACCATGCCGGAGTCATGGAAATCTGCATTATGAGGGGAGTGCAGCTGCTCCAATATAGGGGTCACCCTATGTGGGATTTCAACGGGGAGGACGATGCCACCCGCCATGGCCGCAAAGGGCCGGATCGTCACCGAACTAGTGAAGACCTTGTGCGCCATGTATAAAGGGAGGAGTAGGATTTTCTCCGCCAATCCATCGAACGAAGTTTTCTTCAATAATCCTCGGTTGGGTAAGCAAACACCTTAGTGGCCTGTCCGATCCATGTTCCCGTGGTTAAATATCTCATTTCATGGTTTCTACGCAGGAACTGCGCCGGGTGATGGAGAAGATACACAGCCCGCCCCCACAACCCGAGGATCCGGAACGGTCCCTCGATCCGGCCTCCGGATCCGGATATAAAGGTGGAGTTGATCGACGGGGTGTTCCACCAACTTAGCATCGACAATGCTTTGGATGCCATTACGGCTGATTACCCCGGAATACTTCCAGCCTCACAGGTAATTGAGACCGAGGTCCCAATACTCTGATAATGATCTATCCGTGCTTATTTCTTGATCACCGTATAGCAATTGTGTTTCGCTAGGGGTACCTTCGAGGCAGGAAGCCGAGCCCGCGGCGGCTGGACAACAAGGGGCAGTACGGCCCCGCAGTCTAAAAAGAAGTGCGGTCCGGATCGAAACTCCGCCGCAACGGTATGGCGTGTCACCATATTCCCAGGAATGATTCCGGAGAGGTGTACTAACGCTGGTGCTCCTTTCAAGAAAAAGAGCGCTCGCCGGACTAAGTCCGGAGAGATTGCCAATCGAACCTCCTCCGGCCGGGCTCCAAAGCCGGGTCCGGAAGCGGAGGCTAGCATGAGGCATGCGTCGGATGCTCCTCCGACAGAGGATGCCGACAGATTGTCCGCTACCAAGTCCGAGGTGGAGAGCGCCATGAATCACAGGTGCCGCCGGACAGTTCTTCGTGGCGATGTTTCTCCCAAGAGGCCATGAAGGCCTTCAATTCGAGATGCGCACTCGCGCAGCCAAGATGGTCTAGCTAGAGCCACGGAGCAGTATGTAAAGGACATACTGTAAGGAAATTTGATGATTATATATGCCAAGAGTCCCGAGACTTAAAATAGTTAGACTAACTGATTTAAGGATCATTTGTTATGCAGGATCTTACAAAAAAGAATACCTGACTGTCCCAGGAGCTTGAAGAATGCAATGCCCAACTTGAGGCCGCACAAGCCACTACAGGGGGAGCCACAGAGACCCCCTCTGGTAATATATGCTTCAAAAGATAAATAAGTTAGGAAGTGCGGCATGTGTGTAAATCTGACAATAATATTGCAGATGGCACCGGACTAGATCCGGACAAGCAACAGCTCCTACGCCAGCTAAAGGCCGGCGGGAGCGTGCTTATGAGGGTGCGGCAGGAGAAAAATAACCTCCAAGATGCGAACACCCAACTGGGTGAGGAATTAAAGGATGTTCGTGCCCAGTTGTCTGACTCTGTAAAGGAGAATCGACGGCTTCGTCGCGGCATTTTCAGTAAGTGCTTGAGCGAACTTTGAAAGAGTTCGGCGAGGAAGGCGACTAACATAAACATGTATGTAGGTTTGCTCTCGGTCGTATGGAAGAGGAGATGCCTAGTTCTTCGGTGATCTTCTTCCCGAATCTGTGCCAGCTGCACGAACGAAGTTCGGCAGTGATGAGAGGCGCCGGCCAGGCCTTGTGGCTATCTATCTCCCCGCCCAAGGCATTGAGAGCTGGCAGAGCGGCTTCAAGGAGCACGGCGGCGCTCCGACTATGGAAGATATCGCCTGCCGTCAGTATGCCAGGGAGGCTCGGCCATGGTGAAGACGCTGTACACGGTTGTTGACCCAAACCACATGGCCGAGGTCGGACCTGTGGGACCTGATGGGAAGGAGATCCTCAGAAGTTTAGTGTACGCCAAGTTGAATTGGCCGCCAAGTATTCCCAGCAAGATTGTAAATTAGATAGCCTATTAGATGGCATTGAGGAGGAATACAATGAGTCGAGTTGACTATGTAATTAAATATGACATGAAAAATCTCTTCTAGCCGGATTGTAGATCGCTTGTCATAGCAGACCTTTTTCAATTCCTCCCAATAGTCCGGAGTGTGTCCGAATACCTTCGTGGTTATATAAGAACCGTGGTATGCATGGAGACAAGGCGTAGGGGTCATTATTGCTATATCAGACAAGTGCCCAACTAGTTATGTTATATTACATGGATAGTAAGAAACATCTTCCAGGGAGAATAGTTCCGTTAAGGGTTCCTTTCGCTGGGATGCATGCCCTAAAGTGCATGTCAAAACTGCTAAGAAAGCAGAAAATCATCTGGGGGCAGATGGATATGTAGTTAAAAAAATAATCTTTCAATTCACTGACCGAATATTCCCTTAAGAACGCTAGCTTTCGGCTTCACCTAGTCTGAGGTACACATCCGGCTGATCCGGCAGTAACAATCGCAGAGGTGCTCCCTTTACCACCTAGCCGAACAATCGGGAACGTAGGGGTAAGCACAGGAGCCAGGCAACCCAGCTTGGCCAAAACTTAAGTCATATCGATACATATAATGGAGAATAAAAGGTACATGCGGAAGTTTGACACATGTAATGGGCATGAAGCCCGTACAAATAAGCTTCTGTTAAAGAAGCCCCCAGGCATAATGAGCGCGGACAGCGCGTCAACTATGTGCGAACAAAGCGCGAGAGAGCCTCTAAAGGCTTTTAAAAAGAAAGGGGAGGAAGGAGAGAAATAAAAGATAGCAAAAAATAGAAAATGCGGACGGAGGAAGAAGACGAACTTGGAGTCCGGCGCTTATGCGTAGAATCTTCGTAGACGGGCTGCGTTCCATGGGTTCGGCTCGAGTCGGTTATCCGATGCGTTTCGCAGACGGTATGCTCCGCCGGTCAGGACCTGATCGATGATGAAGGGACCTTCAAATTTGGGCTTGAGTTTGTCCTTTTTCTTGTCCGGCAGGCGTAGAACTAGTTCGCCAACGTTGTAAGCTTTGGCCCGTACTTCCCTGCTTTGATATCTTCGAGCCTGCTGTTGATAAAATGTGGAATGAGCTTTTGCCACGTCGCGCTCCTCCTCCAATGCGTCCAAACTGTCCTGCCGATCGAGCTCCGCTTCTCTTTCTTCATACATGCGCACGCGAGGTGAGTCATGAATTATGTCGCAGAGCAAGACTGCCTCTGCGCCGTACACCATAAAAATGGTGTGAATCCGGTAGTACGATTCAGCGTGGTCCGCAGCCCCCAGAGTACGGAGTTGAGCTCCTCAACCCAGTGTGTGTTAGATTCCTTGAGGGACCGCACTAATCTGGGTTTAATGCCGCTCATGATTAGACCGTTTGCTCGTTCGACTTGACCGTTGGTTTGAGGGTGATAGACTGAGGCGTAATCGAGCTTGATGCCCATGTTTTTGCACCATAATTTGACCTCATCGGCCGTGAAGTTGGTGTCGTTATCAGTGATGATACTGGGGACACCGTAACGGTGCACTACCCCTGATATGAAGTCTATCACCGGTCCGGATTCGGCCATTTTAACCGGCTTGGCCTCTATCCATTTGGTGAATTTATCCACCATGACCAATAGGTATTTTTGCTTTTGGTTTCCTCCCATAAGGGGTCCAACCATGTAAAGCCCCCAAACCGTGAACGGCCAGGTGATGGGTATAGTTTTGAGGGCGGTGGGTGGCATGTGGCTTTGATTAGCAAAAAGATGGCAACCGACGCATCGTTGGACTAAATCCTGCGCATCTACCCGGGCCGTCGGCCAATAAAATCCTGTACGGAAGGCCTTGCCTACAAGGGCCCGGGCTGCAGCGTGGTGCCCACCCAGTCCGGCATGAATTTCAGCCAAGAGGTTGCGCCCTTCTTCTTCGGAGATACACCTTTGAAGGACTCCTGTTGTGCTTTTCTTATAAAGCTCTCCCTCATGGACTTTATAGGCTTTGGATCGCTGTACTATGCAGCGGACCTCATTTTGGTCTTCGGGGAGTTCCTGCCTAGTTAGGTAGGCTAGGAATGGTTCCGTCCACGGGGCGATGACCGCCAGTATTTCGTGGGAGGACGGTGTTATTTCGTTGGCAGAGCCTCCGATTGTGTCAGAGTGTTTGGTGTCAGGCAGTGCGGTTGGGTCCGGATTGTTATTTCCGGACTCCCCTTCCCATAGTACGAATGGCTTGAACAGCCGTTCCAGGAAGATGTTGGGCGGGACGGCATCGCGTTTAGAACCGATGCGTGCCAATACGTCCGCCGCCTGGTTGTTATCCCGGGCTATATGATGAAATTCGAGGCCCTCGAACCGTGCTGACATTTTTAGGACCGCATTGCGGTACGCTGCCATTTTCGGATCTTTGGCATCAAAGTCTCTGTTGATTTGAGATATCGCGAGGTTCGAATCCCCGCGCACCTCTAGGCGTTTAATGCCCATGGAGACTGCCATCCGGAGGCCGTGCAGAAGGGCCTCGTATTCGGCTGCGTTGTTGGAGTCCTTATACGTTATTTGAAGGACGTATTGGACTATGTCCCCGGTTGGGGACGTCAGGACGACGCCAGCCCCCAGGCCGGCCAAGATTTTGGAGCCGTCGAAGTGCATGATCCAATTGGAGTATGCGCCGTACTCTTTAGGGAGTTTGGCTTCGGTCCATTCGGCCACGAAGTCGGCAAAAACCTGCGACTTAATAGATCGTCGTGGCTTATAGGCTATGTCGAATGGAAGGAGCTCTATGGCCCATTTAGCAATCCAGCCCGTCGCGTCGCGGTTGTTTATAATGTCGTTAAGAGGTACTTCGGAGGCTACCGTTATCGAACACTCTTGAAAGTAGTGTCGCAGCTTCCGGATGCCATGAACACCGCGTATGCTATCTTTTGATAATGTGGGTAGCGGACTTGCACGGAGTGAGGACAAGGGACACATAATAAACCGGTCTTTGAAGAGGGAACCGTGTCCGTCCGCTTTCGCTCGACGACGAGCACCACGCTAACAACTTGATGTGTTGCGCGATATATAATAGCATTGGTTCGCCCATGTTGGGCGCGCCAGACCGGATTTTTGCCAATATGGCTTTTATTTCTTCGAGTCCGGCCGTGGCTGCATCCGTCCACTCGAAGTGATCGGTGCGCCGGAGGAGGCGGTAAAGGGGTAACGCCTTTTCTCCCAAACGGGAAATAAAGCGGCTTAGAGCCGCTACGCATCCAGTCAATTTTTGTATTTGCTTGAGGTCTTTTGGAATATCCAATTGTGACAGAGCTCGGATCTTGGCTGGGTTTGCTTCAATTCCTCTACCGGACACAATGAAGCCCAAGAGCTTTCCGGCTGGGACGCCGAAGACGCATTTTTCCGGATTGAGCTTAATGTCATATTTATGGAGATTGTCGAATGTGAGCCTCAAGTCGTCTACTAGAGTTTCGACATGCTTGGATTTGACGACCACGTCATCTACATATGCTTCTATTGTTTTGCCGATCTGGTTTGCCACACATGTCTGAATCATGCGCTGATATGTAGCGCCGGCGTTTTTGAGCCCGAAGGGCATTGTGTTGAAGCAGAATGGGCCGTATGGAGTGATGAATGCTGTTGCAGCTTGGTCAGGCTCCGCCATCTTGATTTGGTGGTAGCCGGAGTACGCGTCGAGGAAGCACAATGAGTCGTGTCCTGCTGTGGCGTCGATAATTTGATCAATTCGAGGGAGGGGGAAGGGATCCTTTGGGAAAGCCTTATTAAGGTCTTTGAAATCAACACATAGGCGCCAGGATTTATCCTTCTTTGGTACCATCACCAGATTTGCTAGCCAGTCCGGATGTTTTATATCTCGGATGAATCCGGCTTCCAGGAGTTTGGCTAGCTCCTCTCCCATGGCCTGTCTCTTGGGTTGAAAAGCGCCAAGAGCCTGTTTGACTGGCTTGAATCCTTTTAGGATATTTAGGCTGTGCTCGGCCAGCCGACGGGATTCCCGGCATGTCCGAAGGGTGCTGCTTAAATGTCCCAGTTTTCTTGTAGAAATTCTCGTAGTGCGGCGTCTACATCAGGGTTTAATTGTGCCCCAATGGAGGCCATCTTTGCGGGGTCCGTTGGGTGGACTTGGAATTTGACTATTTCATCCGCTAGTTTGAAAGGGGTGGACTTGGATCTTTTATCAAGTATCACATCGTCCCTGTTCACCGTGGACCGCATCGCAGTGAGTTCCTCGGCCGCTAGGGCTTCGGATAGTGCCTCGAGGGCTAGTGCGGCTGTCTTGTTTTTGGCGCGGAGTGCTATGTTTGGATCACTAGCGAGAGTGATGATTTTGTTAGGTCCGGGCATTTTAAGCTTCATGTACCCATAATGGTGTATAGCTTGAAAAATTGTGAATGCCTCTCGCCCTAATAAAGCGTGATATCCGTTGCTGAACGGGGCCACTTGAAATGTGACCTCCTCGGACCTGTAATTGTCCGGCAAGCCAAACACTACGTCCAGTGTGATTTTTCCTGTGCAGCATGCTTCCCGGCTAGGGATTATTCCTCTAAAGGTTGTGATGCTTCGCTCAATGCGGTTCCAGTCTATTTCCATTTTTTGGAGGGTTTCCTCGTAGATGAGTACCCTAGTAAGGCGAAAGCCGTCCACTATTGGAGTGAGGACCAATGCGGCTGGTGCTCGGGCTGTTCGGAATTTGGGTTCATCACTGGCATTAAAGGTAATAGCCGTGTCACTCCATGGATTTATTGTTGCTACTTGGTAGACTTCGGCAAGGTTGCCGAGTGTTCGTTTCCGCATGTTATTTGATGCAAAAGTCTCGAAGACTGTTAATACCATACTGGTGTTGCTGGGCTGGGATTCTGAGGCTAGAAGCTCTTCGCCACTTTTGGCCACCTGTCGTAGTATCCAACATGCTCGAAGGCTATGAGTTGGAGTGGCGCCCTCTGTGCTATGAATTTTGCAGGGTCCGTTTAGCCAACCCTCTAGTACGGTTCCGTGCCCTTTAGGGGGTTTTTGTTTTTTGATGTCTAACCCAGGTGCTTGGTGATGATGCACCCTTTTATTTCGGACTAGGGCTGTATTCGGGGCCGGATTATCCCAAAATTTACTTTCGGTTTTCCAAGCACTCTCCATCGCACAGTACTTTTGTATTATGGTCACCAAGTCAGCAAAGCGTGTAATTTCGCGACGACTTATGGCGTTTAGGATTCCCTTGTCCGTGCAATTATTGCAGAAAAGTATGATTGCGTCCTCCTCTCGGCAGTCCTTTATCCTGTCCATAACCAGGAGGAATCTAGCCCAGTAATGATTTACTGTTTCAGCGGGCTCTTGCGAATTCGGGATAGATCGCTAATGTTTAGTGGGCGGTGGAACTAGATCCGAACCCCGTCCAATTTAAGACTCGGGGCGAGAAGTTTCGAACTTGGAATTTTGGATTTTGAATGCTATCAATGAATCCAACCCGCCACCGACTTTAAGTTCGTGGCTTGATCGACATCCGTCCCTCTCGCGGCAGTCCGGCATGGAGGGATCGGGAATTGACGTAACTAGTCCTTAAGATAGAAGAAGAATCGCCAGATTGCTCCTCTATCACAGCAACATGATGGGTAGCACAGGGAGAGTTGATCTCTCTCGGATCGGTTTTAAGCCCGATCTGGTCGTAATCTGTGGTGACTCGGTCGGGCGATGCGATCCAAGAGCTCGTTTACGGAGGAGAGCTCGATCGGATCTAACTGCTCGGCGAGTTCCATGTTGACGTGAAGATTGGTTTCGATGACCCGAGAAGTCATCGTTGGCGCGGTGGCCGAACTGGCGGTCATGAGAAAACCACCTAGCCAGAGAGTTTGGCCGATAGCCAAGGCTCCTTTAGCAACAGAGCCGTCTTTAAAGACGGGATGAGGCATCCCTCCTGATGGCGATAGCACAGCGGAACTCTTAATGAAAGCACCAATGTCGGTGTCAAAACTGGCGGATCTCGGGTAGGGGGTCCCGAACTGTGCGTCTAGGCGGATGGTAACAGGAGACAAGGGACACGATGTTTTTACCCAGGTTCGGGCCCTCTCGATGGAGGTAATACCCTACTCCTGCTTGATTAATATTGATGATATGGGTAGTACAAGAGTAGATCTACCACGAGATTAGAGAGGCTAAACCCTAGGAGCTAGCCTATGGTATGATTGTTGTTGTGTCCTACGGACTAAAACCCTTCGGTTTATATAGACACCGAATAATGCCTTCATTAACCATAAAGTGGCACTTCTCCCAATTCAAGACAAGATTAGTTTCTTCACATCTCTGCAAAAGTCGATCAAGGTTGCTCAAGCAATCATCAAAAGAGGATCCATAAAAAGAGAAATCGTCCATGAAAACCTCACAAATCTTTTCACAAAAATCAGAGAATATAGCCATCATGCATCTTTGAAAGGTAGCAGGTGCATTACATAAACCATAAGGCATACGTCTATAAGCAAAAGTACCGAAAGGGCAGGTAAATGTGGTCTTAGCTTGATCATCGGCTGACACAGGTATTTGAGAGAAACCATAATAACCATCTAGAAAGCAAAAATGTGTGTGTTTGGATAATATTTCTAGCATTTGATCAATAATAGGTAATGGGTAATGATCCTTTTTAGTAGCTTTATTTAATTTGCGGAAATAAATTACCATCCTATAACCTGTAATAATTCTTTGTGGAATCAATTCGTCTTTATCATTAGGAACGACAGTAATACCTCCCTTCTTGGGGACACAAAGGACAGGACTTACCCACTGACTATCATCAACGGGATAAATTATACCTGCCTCAAGGAGCTTTAGTATTTCCTTTCTTACCACTTCTTTCATCTTAGGATTCAGCCGTCGTTGATGATCAATAACTGGTTTGGCGTCTTTCTCCAAATTTATTTTGGGTTGACATAGAATAGAATCTTGTTTAAAGAACACTTCATCTATTTCCCTTCTTTCACTCATAAACATATCATTTTCATGGTCTAGCAAATATTGTTCTAAAGGATCACTAGGAGGTACGGTAATAGAAGCAAGACCAATAATTTCATCTTTACTAGGCAATTCCTCTTCACGGTGTTGTCTACGAAATTTAGAAAAGTTAAACTCATGTGACATATCACCTAAACTAATAGTAACAACATCCTTTTCGTAGTCTATCTTAGCATTAACAGTGTTCAAGAAGGGTCTACCAAATATAATGGGACAAAAGCTATCTTGTGGGGAACCAAGAACAAGAAAATCAGCAGGATATTTAGTTTTCCCACACAAGACTTCAACATCTCTAACAATTCCCATGGGTGAAATAGTATCTCTATCGGCAAGTTTAATTGTGACATCAATATCTTCTAACTCAGTAGGTGCAATATCATGCATAATTTCTTTGTATAAGTCAATAGGTATTGCACTAGCACTAGCACCCATATCACACAAGCCATGATAAAAATGATCTCCTATTTTAACAGAAATAACAGGCATGCCTACCACAGGTCTATGTTTATCTTTAGCACAAGGTTTAGCAATTCTAGCAGTTTCATTACAGAAATGAATAACATGCCCATCAATATTATCAGACAAGAGATCTTTAACAATAGCAATATTAGGTTCAACTTTAACTTGCTCAGGAGGTGTATAAGTTCTAACATTGCTTTACGAACCACAGTTGAAGCTTTAGCATGAACCTTTATTCTAACAGGGAAAGCTGGTTTCTCAACATAAGCAGTAGGAACAATAGGATCATTATAAGTGATAGTCTTTTCTTCAACTTTAATAGGTGCAGATACTTTTACTTCTATGGGAGGATGATATTTAAACCACTTCTCCTTAGGGAGATCAACGTGAGCAGCAAAAGATTCACAAAAAGAAGCTACTATCTCAGAGTCAAGTCCATATTTAGTGCTAAATTTACGGAAAACATCGGTATCCATGAAAGATTTAACACAATCAAACTTAGGTGTCATACCTGACTCCTTACCTTCATTGAGATCCCAATCTTCAGAGTTGCGTTTAATTATTTCCAATAAATCCCATTTGAATTCAATAGTCTTCATCATAAAAGAGCCAGCACAAGAAGTATCGAGCATGGTGTGATTGTTATCAGAAAGTGAAGCATAAACATTTTAAATAATAATTTCTCTTGAGAGCTCATGATTGGGGCATGAATATAACAATGACTTAAGCCTCCCCCAAGCTTGAGCGACGCTTTCTCCTTCGTGGGCCAAAAATTATATATATAATTACGATCACGATGAACAAGATGCATAGGATAAAACTTCTGATGAAATTCCAACTTCAATCGTTTGTAGTTCCATGATCCCATATCATCACATAGCCTATACCATGTCAATGCATATCCCTTCAAAGATAAAGGGAAGAACTTCTTCTTGATAACATCATCGGGTATACCTGCAAGCTTAAATAATCCACAAACTTCATCCACATATATTAGGTGCTCATCAGGATGTAATGTTCCATCTCCTGCAAAAGGATTAGCTAGCAGTTTTTCTACCATACCCGAAGGAATTTCAAAGTAAACATTTTCATTTTCAGTAGGTTCAGTAGGTTGAGGAGCAACTCTTTGCTCTACTGGTCGGGGTGAAGATACCCCGAACAAGCCCCTCAAAGGATTACTTTCCATAGTAACAAGTGACAGTAAATTTCAGCACACTATATAAAATTTTCCTTACCAAATTCCACCTACCAAAGGCGCTTCACGACCTGGCAACGGCGCCAGAAAAGAGTCTTGATGACCCACAAGTATAGGGGATCTATCTTAGTACTTTCGATAAGTAAGAGTGTCGAACCCAACGAGGAGCAGAAGGAAATGATAAGCGGTTTTCAGGATGGTATTCTCTGCAAGCACTGAAATTATAGGTAACAGATAGTTTTGTGATAAGATAATTTGTAATGAGAAACAAGTAACAAAAGTAAATAAAGTGCAGCAAGGTGGCCCAATCCTTTTTGTAGCAAAGGACAAGCCTGGACAAACTCTTATATAAAGAAAAGCGCTCCCGAGGACACATGGGAATTATCGTCAAGCTAGTTTTCATCACGTTCATATTATTCGCGTTCGGTACTTTGATAATTTGATATGTGGGTTGACTGGTGCTTGGGTGTTGTCCTTACTTGGACAAGCATCCCACTTATGATTAACTCCTATTGCAAGCATCCGCAACTACAAAAGAAGTATTAAGGTAAACCTAACCATAGCATGAAACATATGGATCCAAATCAGCCCCTTACGAAGCAACACATAAACTAGGGTTTAAGCTTCTGTCACTCTAGCAACCCATTATCTACTTATTACTTCCCAATGTCTTCCTATAGGCCCAAATAATGGTGAAGTGTCATGTAGTTGACATTCACATAACACCACTAGAGGAGAGACAACATACATCTCATCAAAATATCAAACGAATACCAAATTCACATGACCACTAATAGCAAGACTTCTCCCATGTCCTCAGGAACAAACGTAACTACTCACAAAGCATATTCATGTTCATAATCAGAGGAGTATTAATATGCATATAGGATCTGAACATATGATCTTCCACCAAATAAACCAACTAGCATCAACTACAAGGAGTAATCAACACTACTAGCAACCTACGGGTACCAATCCCAGACTTAGAGACAAGAATTGGATACAAGAGATGAACTAGGGTTTGAGAGGAGATGGTGCTGGTGAAGATGTTGATGGAGATTGGACCCTCCCGATGAGAGGAGCGTTGGTGATGATGGCGATGATTTCCCCCTCCCGGAGGGAAGAAGTGTCCCCGGCAAAACAGCTCAGCCAGAGCCCTAGATTGGTTCCGCCAAGGTTCCGCCTCGTGGCGGCGGAGTCTCGTCCCGAAAGCTTGCTTATGATTTTTCTTCGGACAAAAGACTTCATATAGTAGAAGATGGGCACCGGAGGGCCAACAGGGGGCCCATGAGGCAGGGGGGGCGCCCAGGGGGTAGGGCGCGCCCCCCACCCTCATGGCCAGGGTGTGGGCCCCCTCTGGTATTTCTTCCGCTTAGTATTTTTTATTATTTCCAAAAACAACTTTCGTGGAGTTTTAGGACTTTTGGAGTTGTGCAGAATAGGTCTCTAATATTTTGCTCCTTTTCCAGCCCAGAATTCCAGCTGCCGGCATTCTCCCTTCTTATGTAAACCTTGTAAAATAAGAGAGAATAGGCATAAGTATTGTGACATAATGTGTAATAACAGCCCATAATGCAATAAATATCGATATAAAAGCATGATGCAAAATGGACGTATCAGTTTTCAAACTCATAAAGGCATTGACTAGGATGCATATTGTGAGGATTATCATTTTCACTGAACTTCATAAGAGAATTTACCTCTACCACCTTAGGCAGCGGTGGTGTATTAAGCCCATGTATTTCTTCAATAGGAGGTAAATTTTTAACATCCTCAGCTTTAATACCTTTTTCCTTCATAGATTTATTTGACTCTTGCATATCTTCAGGACTGAGATATAATATACCCCTCTTCTTTGGAGTGGGTTTAGGCGGTGGTTCAGGAAGAGTCCAATCATCATAATTTTTCAATATGTTATTCAATAATTCTTCAGCTTGTCCAATAGTTCGTTTGCTGAAAACACAACCAGCACAACTATCTAGGAAGTCCCTAGAAGCATCAGCTAGTCCATTATAGAAGATATCAAGTATTTCATTTTTCTTAAGAGGATGATCAGGCAAAGCATTAAGTAACTAGCATAGCCTCCCCCAAGCTTGTGGGAGACTCTCTTCTTTAGTTTGCACAAAGTTAAATATTTCCTGTAAGTAGCTTGTTTCTTATGAGCAGGAAAATATTTTTCAGAGAAGTAGTAAATTATATCCTGGGGAATACGCACACAACCAGGAGTAAGAGTATTGTACTCAGCTTTAGCATCACCCTTTAATGAGAAAAGAAATAATTTTAGAATAAAGTAATAACGAGTCTTCTCATCATGAGTAAAAAGGGTGGCTATATCATTCAACTTAGTAAGATGTGCCACAACAGTTTCAGTTTCATAACCATGGAAAGGATCAGATTCAACCAAAGTAATTAACTCTGGGCCGACAGAGAATTCATAATCCTTGTCAGCAATAAAGATAGGTGAATTAGCAAACTTAGGATCACATTTTAGTCTAGCATTCAGAGATTTTTCTTTATACTTGCATAGTAATTTCTCTAGATCATCTCTATCCCTACAAGCAAGAATATCTCTAGTTGTTTCCTCATTCATAACATAACCTTTCGGTACCTTAGGCAATTCGTATCTAGGAAGGCTAGTTCTAGCAGGTGTTTCAGGAGTTTCAGTTTCAAGCTCATCATCAGATTCAACAACATCATGTTGTATTACTCTAGCAATTTGTTCATCAAGAAATTCACCAAGTGGCACATCATCATTATCAAGCAACGTACTAGCATCATCATAAGCATCATTCATAGTAGAAGTAGCATCATCAATAACTTGCGACATATTAGAATTGATAGCATGTGGTGGTGTTGAAAGTTTACTCATAACAGAAGGTGAATCTAAAGCAGAACTGGATGGCAATCCTTACCTTCCCTCGTCTTAGAGGGATAAATCTTAGTCTTTGGATCCTTCAGATTCTTCATAGTGATAATATGATAATAATCCCAAGTGACTCAACAAATATAGCTATGCTCCCCAGCAACGGCGCCAGAAAAAGGTCTTGATAACCCACAAGTATAGGGGATCGCAACAGTTTTGGAGGGTAGAGTATTCAACCCAAATTTATAGATTCGACACAAGGGGAGCCAAAGAATATTTGAAGGTATTAGCAGCTGAGTTGTCAATTCAACCACACCTGGAGATTAATTATCTGCAGCGAGTAATGAGTAGCACAGTAGTTTGATAGTTTTGATAATAGTGACAGCAGTAACGGTAACGGTAACAGTGATAGCAGTAATTCGTAGCAAGTGTAACAGTGATGATAGAAATAGTAACACAACAAGATCAATGTAAATAAATTTGTAGGCATTGGATCGGTGACTTGTTGGATGATATTCATCATGTAACAGTTATAACCTAGGGCGATACGGCACTAGCTCCAGTTCATTGATATAATGTAGGCATGTATTCCATAAATAGTCATACATGCTTTTTTAAAAGAACTTGCATGACATCTTTTGTCCTGCCCTCCCGTGGCAGCGGGGTCCATATTGGAAACTAAGGGATATTAAGGCCTCCTTTTAATAGAGAACCGGAACAAAGCATTAACACATAGTGAATACATGAAATCCTCAAACTACGGTCATCACTGAGAGTGGGCCCGGTTGTTGTCACTCTGGGGTTGTCGGATCATAACACATAGTAGATGACTATAACTTGCAAGATCTGATCTAAAACATGGATATAATGATGAATTCATAAACGGTTCAGATCTGAGTTCATGGCACCCGGGCCCAAAGTGACAAGCATTAAGCATAGCAAAGTCATAGCAACATCAATCTAAGAAAATAGTGGATACTAGGGATCAGGCCCTAACAAAACTAACTTGATTACATGATGAATATCATCCAACTCCTCACCGACCAACGAGCCTACGAAGGAATTACTCACTCCCGGTGGGAGCATCATGGAATTGGCGATGGAGATGGGTTGGTGATGACGAAGAACGAATATCCCCCTCTCCGGAGCCCCAAACGGACTCTAGATCTGCCCTCCCGGGGAAGAACGGGGCTTGGCGGCGGCTCCGTCTCGTGGAACGCGATAATTCTTTCTCCCTGATTTTTTTCTTCGAAAATAGGAATTTATAGTGTCAGGGTTGAGGTCTGCGGGGCCACCACGTGGGTACAACCCACCTAGGCGCGCCAGGAGAGGGGGGCGCGCCCTGGTGGGTTGTGCCCACCCAGGGGCCCCTCTCTAGTGGGTCTTGGCTCCAGTAATTCTCTTTTATTCCATAAAAAATCCTCGCAAAGTTTCATTTTATTCCGAGAACTTTTATTTCTGCACAAAAACAACACCATGGTAGTTTTGCTGAAAACAGTGTCAGTCCGGGGTTAGTTTCATTCAAGCAAATTAGAGTCCAAAATAAGAGGAAAAGCGTGAGAAAAGGTAGATACGTTGGAGACGTATCATATATTCGAGTGCATGAACTAGTTTTACCTCTTAACAGTAAAAATTTAGGTGGCTTTCGAACAGCCGATCGATCCTATCTACGAGGGGGCCTGAGAAATAGTAAAAGATACAAATGCAGTGACGTTAGGAGCTTGGGAAGTAGAGCAAGGCCGGTTTAGAAGGAAGTTATACCTGAGGGTCGCCGGGATGTCGCTAGGTGGGCGTCGGGAGGCCGGATCTGCCCACACTACGACAGAAAGGAAGAAGGGGTCGGAGGCCCTCCCTAGCCAACGGTGCTTGGGAGAGAATGGCAAGGCACGCTGGTCGGGACACATCGGCAATTGGTAAGAGCCATCACCGAGGACGACCGCGTGAACGTTGCACCTTCTCACCTTCCCCGGCGGAGAGGATCCGGCTGGATCTGTGACCAACGGTGAGCAGAGAGAGAGATTGTGTGGCCACCGCTGTCGTGTCTACATCTAGAGAGGACGAGACAGTGTGAAGAGAGCAACACTATCAAGCAAGCGCGGAGGCTCCTGCCTATATAGTGGAGTACTATTTTTCTTTTGTCTACCGGAGCCGGCTTGACCTCGTCAATGACTGTCAAGAAGTCTTCGTGCATGTGCCCCGGAGGCGCAGTTGTTGTCATTTTGATCTAAAGCACCGGATTATAACATATAACACGAAAAAATGCCACATCACAAGAAACCATAACCTCACTGCCCAAAGGAGACAACATGAATCCCGACGGACAAACTAGATGAGGATCAAAGCTCAAATTAAAGATAAACTCGTAGAAAAGGGGTCCATCAAGAGATGTCCTAGTTAACATAGCCGGCTTGACCTAGATGGCAGCCGAGTAGTCTTCGTGCATGTGCCCCCAATGACCAGCGCCTTGGAGGAACTCATTTGTCACTGTTTAACCCTCGCAGTGATCCGAAGCACACGACACCTAATATTGCGAGATGACAAGAAACCTTTTTTAGATTTCTCATCAGAACTATAGCCCTGTACAACACAACCTGCACGATATATAGATGATAGCCAATCCAGGTGTGTCTGCTGGAGTCTGGTCACATGCAGGGACGAACTGATCTTCTATGTCATGCAGGGATCGTCCAGGCACCAATGTCTGTACAACACTTCTCTAGTACTATCGCTCGTCTCTCTCTTCTATTAACTCACCCGACTTGTAGGGCCGGGGATTCTGCCTATGGTCGGTTCTCAATTGCGCTAGCACATGTGTGTGCAAACGCAATATGACGCGCGTCCATTCGGAGAGCGGCGTGCCAGACTGACCGACCGTCTAGGGTGCGACGCGAAAGCGACGGACGTGCTGTATACTCCGTACATGTGTACCGCCGTTTTCTTGAGGCTATGCTCCATGGCGCAATCCATGGAGTACTATTTAAAATTTGAGGGCGGGGCTTTTCCCGCGCGGTAGGTGGGGCAGTTCCGCCTAGTCGGTTCGACAGAGATGCGAGAAGATGAGGGAGTAGGCTGCTGCAAACGTAGGGATGTGTGATTTGACAGCAAGTTACTGTTGGACAGGTGGGGCCCCGTCATTTGACCTTCCATTATCATTTTAACTGCGGCGCTACGACCGACGTGAGTCTCCCGATACCTGACCACCTCCATGGTATACAGGTGCCTCTCCCAATGCTCCACCATGTAGAGGCTGACTCTTGCATGAGAGCCCACTCCTCCACTTTTTCCTTGCCTCTTTCCTCCACATATGCAAAAATGCCATGTAAGCGGGCTTATAGCCCATGATTGTACTTGCTCGTACAGGTGCTAAGCCTGCCACATAGGCATAAAGTCTGATGTGGCATGTTAATTAAGAAGAGAGAGACTAGTTTGGTGACCCCAGAAAGAAACGGTGCTAAGCACGTGTACCTTGGTGAAAAGACAATTTTAAGTGTATAGCTAATTAAATGAAGCTAACTTAGTAACAAAAAAACTAAGCACCTATGCATTTGGGACTTGAGTTGCTAAGCCATTTAATGCCCTTTCTAAGCACCATTTCATTGGAAGAGGTCACTCCTTGGCAAATGCAATAAATACTACGAAGAAAGAGATAGAGAGAAGTAAAAAATACTCTTATAGCCAACCTTATAGCTAACCTTGTTGTATGAGTGACTAAGTGATGACTATGTATGACATGCCAACATCAGATAGCCTAACGCACCGTGTTAAATCTCCAAGCGAGCGACCGCGCGAGCGAGGCGATCGCCGTGGTAGGCGCGACCGTGATACGGGCTGCTGGCAGACCTTGGATCTGAGATCGAATGGTCGCATGCTAAGTTGTTGAAAATTTGCAGAATAACCCTCCAGGATGGGATTTCACCCATAGGTCTAGAATCACGCCATGCAACCATTCGATCTCAGATCCAAGGGCTCTCGGAAGCCCATATCATGGGAGAATGGAAAGCTTCCTATCACCTGTAATTTTCCCGACGCTTGACATGACATCGAAAGCCATTTAATTGGGCGTCCAGTAGACATGACATCTAATTGGGCCCCCACAGTACTGTGCATGAATCCATTTATCCACCAGGCAAGGCACTACCCTGCCGTTTGCACGCCCCACTCAGCATTTTTACAATCGAAAAACCGCTGGCAGTTCGCTCCTACTCGTCCCCGGACGTACTTTAACATTATGGCAGTTCGCTCCTAGTCGTCTCGTCCTTTCACATTACGGCATTTCCACTAATCCTAACCCTCCTCCCAAATCCATGGCGTCCCAAATCTCCCCGATCGGCGGTGAGTACAAGGTTTGAACCATCACTGGCGATGAGTTCGACATCATCTACACCCATTCTTCCGCGATGGTGAAAGGATGCTTTGCTCGCTTCAGACGCATGTTCGAAAACTCAAATGATGAGTGGGTCGTTGGGCTAGATGTTGAGTATACCACAACCCTAGACAAAGAGAAGATTCTAAAGGAGGAAGAGAAGATGAAGCCCGCCGTGATCCAGGTTTGCGTGCATGACTTATGCTTGGTCTACCACATATGCCATGCCGACGTTGAGTGCGAGGAATTTAAGAATTTCCTCAAGGGCAGCCTAGTCAAATTATTTACTGTAGACTTTACGAACGACAGAACAGTCTTGGGTCGGATAGGCCTCGTTGTAGGCAAGCCCTTTGACCTCCAGAAGGATGGGCCGGTGCCCTCCCGTGATCATCCTTCAATTCTGACCCTGGAAGGAGCCATGGTTCATCCTTCGTACTGTAAACTGAAGAAACCTCCGCCCAAGTTTCATCGTGCATGGCAGTGGAATGTACTAGATATAGACCACGTCCACTATGCTGCAATGGATGCCTACCTTTGTTTCAATATCTACAAGGTTTGGATGAAGAGCAAGAGCCAAGTGTGCGGTTCAAGCAAAGGAGTATCGGCCAAGAGGAAGAGGGACAAGAACGAAGTCGAGCACATGGACGAGGAGTCCGAGTAAGGTGGCAGTGTCGTTGCTTATGGTGGTTCTAATGCAGTGTCTACCGGATTAGTTGCTTAGTTTAATTTCAGGTGTGCTTAGTTTTATTTGAGGGGTGTGTTGTGCTGAGCCCCTGGCAGAACTATCTTATGTTCCTTCTCGTTACTTTAACTCTTCAGTACGTACATACTAGTATTTCTTACAGTCCATCTTTTAGTTGGTATAAAACTACCACTTGTTTCTTCACATTATATACGTACAATATATATGGCCAACATCATATAGCCAGCAGTTTAGTTGTCAAAGAATTTCAGGGTGCTTAGTTTTGTCAAAGAATTTCAGGGTGCTTAGTTTTATTTGAGGGGTGTGTTGTGCTGGACGCCATTATTGTGACTCAAATCTCTTTTGCCATGTTATAATGACATAAATACCGATGGACCAACATGCGAGCTCTCCCTCTATCTCACTACAGTAAAATAAAGTGTGGGGCCTACTTGATCCCAACAGCGTTCTTATTTTCTGTAAAATTATTAAACAGGTTACTCGACAAGCGGGGCCACACTTATCATTGTGAGAATCGGCTTATTTTTGTCATATAACATGGTCAACGAATTTGACATGAAAATAACAATGTCTAATGGCATTTTTGAGCAAACATCTAACTTAATGATGGCATTTTTTAGATATCTAATTGCATTTTTGAGTAGGCATCTCACTGATCGATCTCATTTTTGAGTAGTTGTAACTTCTAATGGCAAAACTGAGTAGTGATACACAACTAGTGGCATAAATAATAAGAACCCAAGAATTAAATGGGTATGCTAATTTCTTTAATAGAATTTAGCACCCCATTTAAGCACGTACTAGCTTTTTTAATAGTACTATATGCATAATTTGGCGACGAGCGCTCTCTATATGTACCACCTTTTTTCTTTAATTTCATCTTGTTAGTTTTGCTCCATGGTGCAATCCATCGATACTACTACTATGCAAAAGTATTAATTTTTTAAAAGGCTAGAGGGCGGGGCAGTCTAGCTTGGTCGGTTTCAAGAGAGGCGAGGGCCTTTGTGATTTGACGGCTCATTACTGCCGGAAGGCAGGGCCTTGTGATTTGACTGCTTGTATAAATGTGCCGAAGACCTGAGGAGGAGCAAGAACTGTGCGGTATACTCAAGTTTTCCACTGGAGTACGACGGAGGAGCACGAAACACGGCAGCCCAGTGCCATATGGCGATAAAAATGATCTAATTTTCTAGTCATCTCATTGTTAGCATTGTTCTATTCATGCCTCGCAGAGAACGTGACACGTGCGGCGAAACACCCGAAGCAAAAGAAGAAACACATGAGTAAAAGAAGAAGGAATATTATCACCCCCAAAATATAAGGAAAAGGCACACACAAGTCCGGGGCCCTGCTCTCTACTACATGAAAGGTTGCTGGCCATAGAGTCGTGACTACTTCTTCATCGCCTCCACGACCTCCATCTCTGAAGGGGGGGGGGGTTGGGGTTTTGTATGATTAATTAAGGTGTTTCATATATTGTGTTAGGTAGCTAATTAATTAATAGAGAAGTGTCCTCTCTTATCTCCGTGCTTGGTCGGCCTTCGTACTATCGTAGAGAGGCCCTCGACACGCTAGCTAGTAAGCAAATGAAGGAAACCATTAAGTACAGAAGTTCGTCATGCATACCAATAGAAGTGATATCGACCTCTCCTTCTCCAAGAGATTACGCGAAAAACAAGTTTTCGTATATCTATCCGACACTACTGGTATATTAAGATCTCTTACAATATAATCTCCCCTAATTATATATGAACTCCGCATCAACATAGTATACTCCGGCTTTATTGATGACATGGTCAAGAAAGAATCCTGCCAATTCCTCTTGAATTGCTTTCATGCGATCTTTTGGTAGGAGTTCATTCCGCATCTGCCACGTCTAATTTTAAGAAGGGGGTTAATACATATATATGAATGAAACTCAACAGAAATGATGGTGTAATAAAATGAAATTGTGAATATTATTGCTTACGCACTTCATATTGTCTTTTAGAGTAGCCCCGCTTATCTTTGCAAGTCGCGTTGTAGATGAACTCACACACGTAGTATCCATAGTAATCATTCCCTTGTTCCTGCCACAAGCACTTCACGAGAAATAGAGGTCAATCAAAATGATAATGAACCATTATAAATGGCATTGATGAAAGTATCTAGAATCAACGGGAGATGCGCGGAACTAGCTAGCTAGTTGTACTTACTTTCGGGTATGTATATCGCAGCTCCTTCGGCAGTCCCGGAGCTTCTGCGGTGAACTTTTTCCAAACCCTGCAAAACAAAGAAAATAATTATTACTTGAGATATCAAGAAATGAACAAAAAGTTGCCGATATGGTGTGATAATGATCGATTGAACTTACTTGTTGAGAATTTTAGTCATGTCCGCATAGGTCTCGGGATCTTTTCGTCTCGTGTCTAAGACGGTTACTAGTCCCTGCTCAAGCTTAATCTCCAGGAGAATATAGTTGAAGTTGCGCACGCATGCATAACTCATCAATTACATTACTATAACCTCGCTCGAGTAATAAGGGAAACCGAATATGCACAAGACAGTAACACTCACTTGAAGTTGTAAGGAAAGAGTATTTTATTTTTGTTTTGATTTATTATCAATGATTTGAGCAAGTTGGCCTCGGCATCTTTGGCGCTCTTTTTAACCTGAGATTCATCTATGAGATTTGGGTTAATGAACCCAATATCATACATTTCTGCTTTTCTGCACTCGACGATCTTCAATCTGCATACTATAGTGAGGATAATTATAAATACATGCAATGAAAGAGCTGAGCTATATATAGATACATCATGACAGAAGTAGTAATAACAGATAGTAGCAAGTGACTGTTAATTTATCGAGGGCCTTTCGATTGAAAAACTGAAAGAACTCCTCAAATGGAACAGACAACACATCAATTCCAACGAGGTCGTGCTCCTCTTTAACTCTCAGATACAAAGTATTCGTCCCCCCAGACTCTCTGCAGGTTTTCATGTACCAATCATGGAATCTTCGCACCATCGTTGTTAGAGATTTTTCATCTTTGACGAGAGGCTTCCCGTAATGGTATTTGTTTTTGTCCACCTCCAAGAAATCATAATGTACATCGTCGGGCAGGTAATCTCCAAGATTGCTATAACCGGGCACCATCCTCGAATCATTAGCGATGATATCGCTACACACCTTGAGCGGGGGGCACGATTGGTCCGCTTGTTCGCCAAGCTAGGCAATTTTTTTCCCAACTCGTCGTTCTGCTAACCTTCGATCACTGATAGTACTTCCCGACTGCTCCGCTTCGATATATAGCTTTTCAGTAATGCGCTCATAGTTGGTTTTCGGCCAAGACTTTGGTGGTTTCCTCAGGGCACTGATAGTGCGCTTTGCTTTCAGCGAATCTATCTTCTCCTCTGGAGGTGGATGTTTCTTTGCTTTCACCCCTTCAAAGAAGTCCTTCACTTCTTTTTCCACGATCTTCGCGTTTTCTTCCACGGTCCTCTCGTATGGTAACTTCTCTAGAGGCTTGAGAGGTGGACCGAATCTGTATTGCCTCTCGCCTCTGGCTGTACTGCTAGACGCCGGAGCAGATGGAGCGGCTGCGGCTGTCTTCTTTCGTGCTTGCTTACGAGGCAGAGGAGAAGGACTACGACGTGCCGGAGCAGCCACAGCGGCGGAGGGTCTCTTCCTCCCTTGCTGGCGAGGCGGAGAAGGAGGAGGCTGGCTGCTCGGGCGCGCCAGCGCAGGCAGAGAAGGAGGCGGAGTGCCGCCACGCGCCGGAAAAGGAGGTTGAGTGCCCTGATCACTCGCTGGAGGAGGAGGCAGAATGCCCTGACTCACCAGAGGAGGAGGAGGAGGTGGAGGCGTCTAGTTCGGAAGGTTGATGAGCTCCTTCCGCCGTACGCATGGAGTCTTCAGAGAAGAACCCAGCCGAGTCTCCCCTTCACCCATAGGGTGGTCAAGCTCGAGGTCCTCAAATCCGTCAGTTATTTCATCCACCATCACCCTAGCATATCCTTCTGGAATCGGCCGGCAGTGGTAGGTTGCCCCAGGTTTAGTAGGTAAAACAGACCCAACAGCCGCCTTGACTTTGAATTTCATCCATTGCGTCATAAGGTGGCAATGTTGAGACTCCGTGATAGCATCCACGGGGTAGCTAGCAGGAGCCGTGAAGACAGGCTCCAACTGAAGCTGCTCGGTGGAAGCCACACTGCTTCTCCGCTGAGATGGCGGGGTGGCTTCAGGGGAAGCTTCGGCAGGTCGTTTGCTGCGATGTGCTTCTCGTTCCTCTATCGCTTGTACCCTTGCGTGCAGCGCCTGCAGTTGGGTATGCTCCACTTTCTTCCTCCTCTCCTGGCATTTGTAACCCCTGCGTCTAGAAACCCAGCCTTCCACGAAACGGAGCCTAGCGTGCCTCGTGTCCGTCCAGGATGCTCAGGATTCCCGAGGGCCATTGTGAGCTCGTCGTTCTCTCTGTCTGGAATGAACGTCCCTTGCTGCGTTGCCTCAATATACTCCTGAAGCCTCGTGATGGGTATTCGCAGTTGCTTGTCCGTCCAAATGCACTTCCCTGATACAGGGTCCAAGGTTCCGCCAACCCCAAAGAACCAAGTCCGGCAACGGTCTGGCCAGTTCAATGTCTCTGGTTCGACCCCTTTATCAATCATGTCATTCTCAGCCTTGGCCCACAACGGTCGGGCTTTTAGGTAGCCACCTAACCCCGTGCGATGGTGATGCTTCTTCTTTGCAACATTTTTCTTATTTTTGTCGTTGACATCTTCTTACTCTTGTCCGATGTCTTGTGGGCCACAAATGCGGGCCAGTGATCTCTGGTCTTCTCATACCGGCCGGTGAATTCTGGTGTCTCTTCTTTGTCGACAAATTTTTCAGCTCATTCTTCCACCTCCTGAATAGTTCTGCCATCTTCTTAAGAGCATAAGACTTGATCAATTTCTCTTTAACTGGCTTCTCCGGATCCTCCTCTGGCGGTAGGGTGAAATTTGACTTAAGAGCGGTCCAAAGATCATTTTTCTGCATATCGTCGACATAAGACACCTCAGGGTCTTCCTTCTTAGGCTTAAAGCATTGGTGGATGCTGATCGGGACATTTTCCCTAATAAGAACCCCGCACTGAGCAGAAAATGCTTCCTTTGTCTAGATGGGTTCAATCAGCATGCGATCGTGCACGATCTCTCTGATCTCAAACCTTTCATCCGAGCGCAAATTTTTCTTCGGGACTCGTCTCTTTACCGAAGTTGTGCTTGATCCGGAGGGCTAGAAAAAAGAAGAAATACGAGAGTTCATTAATATGTGTACATACCAAAAACAATTAATGCATCAATTAGCTATAGTCAGCACATGCTTAATTAATATATATACCTGGCCGGACTCCGTTCGGTCACCGGAGCCGTCATCACGGTGTCCTTCTTGCACCGGCATTGGGTCACCGGAGCCATCATGATCATGTCCTTCCTCCTGCATTGTCCGATCACCGTAGTCTGCTTCTTCACCCTCTCCTTCCAGACCATCGGTGTCGTTGAAAAACGAGAAGACGACATCACTTCCTTGTGCGATTATGTCCCCCAACACCGCTTCTGTTGCTTCGTCTCGGGGGTCCATAGTTTCTGCAAATTTTTACAACATGGCAATTATTATTCAAACATGACAGATGGATATTGTCACATCCCTAGTTCTGGTATGACCTAGACCAGCTAGTCATGTGTGCATCATGTTTAAATTTCATTTAAATTTGAAATGAGGATATGTGAAACCCTCAGAATCATTTTTAGAAATGACCCAAATAAAAACTGCTGCAAAAAGGTCCAAGAAAATGCTCATGTTGCTCTCTGAAAATATTGGACAGAGATAAAAATCAAACCAATATTTTTAATGAGCTCATAAGTATTTATTTTGGGCATTTGGAATTAATCCAATAATTAATTGCTTTGGGTATATATTTTTTATATATATATTATATGTCCAAAAATTATGCTAGTTGTTGAGGAGCTCTGGAATAATATACCTAGCTCCTACAAAAATTGGCATAAAGAAAATAAATTGATTTAGTATTTTTATTAAATCAAACAAATATCAGAAAATAGAAATGAAACAAAAACAGAAAGCCTACCTGGCGCTTACCTCCGTGTGCAGCCCAGCACTGTGCAGCCCAGCAGCCACCAGAGCCGGCCCAGCCCACCTGTCCCCCTCCCCTGTCGTCTTCCTCGCGCCAGAAGGATGCAGCGCGTGTGGCCGGCGCTCGCCGGCACGCGCCTCGCCAGCTCCTTCTTCCCGCCGAGGGTCTGGACGCCTCCCCGAGTGCCACACACTCCCCCTCGACCCCTGTACCTCTTCCCTCTCTCCCGGGACCCCCTGCCCCTCCTCTGCTCTCTTCCCGCAATGCCATCGTCGCTGCCGTTCGCCATAGCCGCAGCCACCGCCTCCCTCTCGCCTCTCCGACGCGCCCCAGGGATCCGCCTTGTCGCCTTCGTCCTCCTCGCCGAGCCACGCGACGCCGGAGGCCCTGCTTCGTCACCACCATCGTCGTCTTCACCGACGAGCACCGAAGATCGCCGTCTCCGATTCACCGTCTCTAGGCCGCCCCCGAGCCCACTGACCTGCTCTGCGAGTCCACCGTGATCTCCCCTTGCTTTCTCCGCTCTCCCCTCACTCCCGTGTCAGCTCTACCCCGACCGCCACCGTGCCCATGAGCTTCATATTGCCGGCGATGTCGCTGCCATCATCCTAGCCACCGGAGTTTGCGTCTGAGCGCTCTGTCGTGCTTAGAGCATCTCCAGGAACCCGTATCACCCGCTGATTCGCCTCCCATGCACCGTAGCCTCGTCCCCAAGGTTGACCGAACTCCGGCGGCCGCAGCAAGGCGAAGCCGCCGTCGACTCCAGCCACCCAGGCCGGACTCGCCACCACCCGATGCGCCATGGATCTAGCTTTCGAACGCACCTAGCCGCGCGTCATTTGGAGCACCACAAAGTAAACCCGAGGCACAAGTACGCCGCGGACCTCACCGGCGGCTAAACGCCGGTGGGGTTTGACCCTTTGACCTCGCCGGCCCGTCAGGTGGGCCCCGTGGGTCAGGTGATTAGCTTAAGGCTAATCACCATTTAACTAATCCCTTACGCTGACAGTGGGCCCAGGCGCGCTAATCCTTTAATTAGATTAGTATGATAACCCCCCCTGTTAACTAACCGGTCACTGACGTGTGGACCCCACACGTCAGGTTTGACCTGGTCAACCGTTGACCTCTTGGCGCAGCATGGCGCGATCTTGTGCGATGTTTGACTTCTGGATGTAAGATAATTCAGAAATTCCAGAAAATAGCCAAAACTTCAAAAATTCATATAAATTCAATCGTAGCTCAGATTGAGATAATTTATATATGAAAAATCATCAGAAAAATGCAATCTATCCATCTGTACCAGTTTCATGCATGACAAACCAAGTTATACCTGCTGTATAGGTGAAAACACATGAATGGCATTTATAAGAGCTTATTTTGGAGTTGCATTTGAATCTTTGGTTCAAATGGACTTCAACCAAATGAATGCTAGTTGCATTAGCTCAAACAGCATCACATCTTCATGCCATGTTCATGCATCATATTGTTGCATATGCTTGTGTATTGATTGTTGGCAACGTTCCTTCTCGATAGGTCCAGCTCCGGAGAGTGCTCGAGAGTACCTGTCTGTGAAGCAGTGTCTCCCTTGTTGTTTTACCAGGCAAGCAAACCCCTTTGTTCATTCCGATACAATCCCACTCTCTCGCTCCTGCTCTCTTTTATTGCATTAGGACAACAACGATTCAACTGCTACTTTATGCCGCGGTAGTTGAACCCATTCCTCTGCATGACCTGTCATTGCCACAGTAAATAGTTGAAACCCACTAGCATGTGTAGGAGTTGATTGAGCCATGTTGTGCTTCTACCATGCCATGCCTACTATTGCTTAGAGTTGTGTCAGGTCTGGTTCATTGGGAATGAATTGGAGTGTTACGATATGTTCTGATGCTGAGAGTTAAGTGTGTGAACACGATTTGGTAAAGGTAGCGGTGAGAGGCCATGTAGGAGTACATGGTGGGTTGTCTCACTGGAACCGTCCTTAAGCACTGAGTTCTATGTATGTTGTCCAATGACTCGATACTACCACACATTGGGTTCCGGTAACTCGACCCCTCTCGACTTATTAACCAACCTGATCTCTGTCCAGGAGTCGCAACTAGTTTCTGGTGTTTGTAGGTAGTGCTATTTTTCTACCGAGTGGCACCTGGTAGGGTGGGCTTGGGACAGACTAGGCACACATGGCCTGGTGTACCGAGTGGCACCCGGATGGTGGGCTCGGGAACCCTGCACACATCGTTTGGGGCCGTGAGCGACACCCCGGCCGGATCTCCTTGCGGATGGAACCGAATAGGCGATAAACCTGGGCTAGAGTCTTGTGTGGTTAGTCAGGTCGTGGCCGACACCCTCGCCAGGCTTCCGCTTGAAGGTTGCCGAGATACATGACGTGTACATGGCGGTAAGTGGCGAGAACGTGTGTGAAGAAGTACACTCCTGCAGGGTTAACATGATCTATTCGAATAGCCGGGTCCATGGTTATGGACTTCTTGGATGCTTACGTGGTACATAGACAACTTGAAGTGGATACTCTAAAATGCTCAAGACAAGTGTGAGTGCTATGGATGGCCTTCTCGTAGGGAGACGGGGATGAATCCATAGTAATGTATTGATGTGGTGACTAGTGGACTCGTGTGCGCTGCTTCACCTCAAAGAAGTTTCTCGTAGTCGTAGAACAGGATAGCCACTGAGTCAAAGCTGGCTTGCTGCAACTAAACCCCACATTACCTTCTTGATACAAATGCATGTATGATAGGATCTGATGTAAGTCTTGCTGAGTACCTTTGTACTCACGTTGCTTTATTTATGTTTTTGCAGCAGAGATTTCGGTCTTACTAGTAGTTCCGCTTGGACTTTGACGAGTAGCTTGTTACCTCAGCTACGATCTTGTACCCTTGGGAGGGTATTGTAGATAGTCAGGCTTCTCAGCCTTTTTCTTTTGTAGTTGTCTGTACTCAGACATGTAATGCTTCCGTTGCTTGTATGCTCTGAATGATGGGTCATGTGATCCATGTTTGTATTTAATGCTATGTGGCTCTTCTGGGCCTTTATCTATATGAGTTTGCGTTATGTTGTGATGCCATGTTGTACAGCACATACTTGCATGTTATGCGTACGTGTAACGTGTATTGCTATGTGTGGGATCCGACAACCTAGTTGTCTATCCTTGGTAGCCTCTCTTATGGGGAAATGTAGTCTAGTGCTTCCACCGAGCCATGGTAGTGCTGCTACAGCCGGTTTACGGAGTCCTGCTAGCCCAGACTCTTGCTCGGAACATAGACTGGCGACATGTGATTCACTTCGTTCTTGTGTCATCCCTTGAAATGTCACGCGGTGACATCCGAGTCCTGCCTAGCCTGCTACAGCCCAGGTTCCCGGAGTCCTGTTAGCCAGTTACTACAGCCGGATTCACAGCTGGCGACCGACATGCTCGATGTTGTTTCATGTATGCTGTCCCGTAAGTTAGTGCCACTTTGGGTTCACGACTAGTCATGTCGGCCCGGTTCTCTGTCATATGGATGCTAGCGACACTATCATATCGTGAGCCAAAAGGCATAACGGTCCCGGGCCATGGTAAGGCGACGCCCGTGGGAATACCGTGCGTGAGGCCGCAAAGTGATATGAGGTGTTACATGCTAGATCGGTGTGACTTAGAATCGGGGTCCCGACAGATATATTAGTGGCAAACGTAGAACTAGCTAGCTAATCACAATAAGGAATCATATTAGTGGCCTTGACGCTGCTTCTCTAGGGTTTGGGATGGCCTCGATCGGCAACGCTTCAAGGGTTTGGGTGGCCTCGACGACAACGCTCTTTTAACTTGGTAAATTTGGGTGGCCTCGAGAGAGTTTGTCGGGTAGGGGCGCGGCGGGAGGGGGTAGGAGACCGACATCGTTTTTTTCTAGGGTTTGGGTGTCCTCGAGAGTTTTGGTCGAGCGAGAGGGTCGGGGGGTGCTCCTGTGGTATAAGTTATCACGGTCGAGAGGGGGTTATATCGACAACAATGACATACGACGACCCCTCGACCCTCGAACCCTCGGCGACCCTCGACCCCTCGGTGACCCTCGACCCTCTACCCTAGCTAGTTCCCGACCCTCTCCCCTCGAACCCTCGGCGACCCCTCCCCCCCTCATGTCTAAGTTATCGGGGAGGGGGTATATTGATAACGACATACCCGATAAAAAATAAGAAAAGGAAGAATAAGAAGAAAAATAAGAAGAAAAAAGAGGAGAAGAATAAAGGAATATAGGAGAAGCACAAAAATAGAAAATATTCTATTTTTGTTCTTCTCCTCTATTCCTTTCTTCTTCTCTCTTTCCTTTTCCTCTTCTTATTTTATTTCTCCTCTTCTTCTCCTTTTTCTTTTCCTTCTTCCTAAACTAAACATAAACTAAAATAATCCTAAAACTAAACGCAACTTCTCCTCCTCCCTTTTTATTTCTTCTTCTTCTTTTTTTTCATCCTAAAACTTTATGAACAAAATTACAACAAAAAACAATAAAAATTCTATGAACAAAATTACAACAGAAAAAAATCATAAAAATTCTATAAAAAAATGACATATTCTTTGCACATGAACATACAAACATTTGCATATTCTACAATAATATCACCAAAAAAATCTATGAACAGAAAAAAATCATAACTTTTGCATATGAACATACATACATCATCATCATCTACTACTACTACAATATGAACAAAAAAATTAATATATATGTGAACAGAGGGCCTGCTTGTGGGTTGGCGGCGGGCGTGGCAGCGTTAGGCTGGGGGAAGGGGAGAGGAGGGCAGTGCGGTGAGGCTCACAATGCAGGGGAGCGGCGGCGAGGTCGGAGCAGGGCGCTCATCGTGCACGACGGCGAGGTCGGGGCAGCGCGCGGTGAGGTCGGGGCAGGGCTCTGCGACGGCGAGGTCGGGGCAGGGCGCATCGAGGTCGGGGCAGGGTGCGGCGAGGCCGGGGCAGGGGCAACGGCGATGACGGAGACGGCGGACGGGGGCGGCAGCCTGGTGGCGTCAATGTCGTCGGCGTCGTCGAGGCGGCAACTGCGAGATGAGAAGTGAAATTTTTCACAAGTCCTGCTTATATACCCAGGGCATTGGTTCCGGTTCATAGCACCAACCGGGACTAATGCCCCCTTTAGTCCCGGTTGGTGCCACCATCCGTGACCAAAGGTCAGTTTTCAGCAGCCCAAAGGGCGGGAACCGGCGGCCTTTGGTCCCGGTTGGTGGCACCAATCGGGACTAAAGGGGGGACATTGGTCCCGGTTAGTGCCACGAACCAGTTCCAATGCCCCTCTTTAGTCTCGGTTGGTGCTACCACCGGGACCAAAGGCCTTGCACAGCGGCGTGGTGGTGGGAGTTTAGTCCCACCTCGCTAGTTGAGAGGGGCGTGCAGTGGTTTATAAGCCCCACTGCCGCACCCCTCTCGAGCTCCTCTCCATTGCAGGCTTATGGGCCTAATTGTGACTGCTATGCCTCATGGGCCTACTGGGCCTTCTGCGGGCCTGAATCCTGGCCCATGGATGGGTTTCTAGTCGTATTCAGGTCGTGGTGGCCCAGTAGGTGGCAAATTTTTTATGTTTTCCTAGTTTTTTTGTTTTATTTTTTGCTTTATTTATTTTGTTTTGTTTCTACTTACAACAAAATACTTATTTATTTTATTTTATTTTGTTTCTAATTACTTATTTATTTTATTTTATGATAATTCTTTTTGCTATTAAATTTTCTAACAAAAAAAGTTCTTTATGAAAATTCTTTTTGCTTTTAATGATTTTGAACAGAAAATACTTTGATAATTTTAGTTGCATCAATTTTATATAATTTTAGTTTCAATAATACTAGAGGTTGCTTATAATGTTTTGAGCAGAAAATACTTGATATTTTTAGTTTCATAAATTTATTTATGTTATTAAAGTTTGTTTTATTTTATTTGTTTCTACTTATATATTTTATTAAAGTTTATATTATTTTGTTTATAATTACTTATTTATTTTATTTTATGATAATTCTTTTGCTAATAAAGTTTGTAACAAAAAAGTTCTTCATGAAAATACTTTTTGCTTTTAATGATTTTGAACAGAAAATACTTTGAACTTATTTGAACTCCATAGTTTCTCTGTGTTCAAAATGCACCATTCAAAGCCACATCATCAATTTTCAACCCTTTCTGACTTCATTTGTTATTTTTCATGCATTTACTGATTATTTTGAGCTATAAGACCCTGAAATTGAAAAGCATTTCAAATGAACTTTGAAAAGGTTGAAAGTTGGCATGGTATCATCATTTGACCCACATAGCATGTGCAAGAAAGTAGAGATGGTTATGGCAAAAGAAGGATGCACTTCGTGTACAAAACGGACAATCTCTTTCGAAGTATCATGGTTTCATCTGAAACTAAATGCATTACAAAGGGATTTTATTTTTTTGAACTTACTTGAACTCCATAGTTTTTACGTGTTCAAAATGCACCATTCAAAGCCACATCATCAATTTTCAACCCTTTACGACTTCATTTGTTATTTTTCATGCATTTCTTGATTATTTTGAGCTATAAGACCACTGAAATTGAAAAGCATTTCAAATGAACTCTGAAAAGGTTGAAAGTTGGCATGGTATCATCATTTGACCCACATAGCATGTGCAAGAAAGTAGAGAGGGTTACGGCAAAAACTGGATGCACTTCGTGTACAAAACGGACAATCGCTTTTGAAGTATCGGGGTTTCATCTGAAACTAAATGCATTACAAAGGGATTTCATTTTTTTTGAACTTATTTGAACTCCATAGTTTTTCTGTGTTCAAAATGCACCATTCAAAGCCACATCATCAATTTTCAACCCTTTCTGACTTCATTTGTCATTTTTCATTCATTTACTAATTATTTTGAGCTATAAAACCCTAAAATTGAAGGCAACATATAGCTCTCATGAATAGATAAGTGACTAAATTAATAGAAGTTCATCATCACATTCTTACCAAAGTGCATACATAATTCTCATTGAACAACATATAGCTCTCCAGAGCATCTAATTAAACCATACATTGAAATTATCTAAAATATTTCAATGCAACAACAAATGCGATCATAATCGCAACCAAGGTAACAATTGATCCAACTGCATAATGATACCAAGCCTCGGTATGAATGGCATATTTTCTAATCTTTCTAATCTTCAACCGCATTGCATCCATCTTGATCTTGTGATCATCGACGACATCCGCAACATGCAACTCCAATATCATCTTCTCCTCCTCATTTTTTTTATTTTTTCCTTCAAGTAATTATTTTCTTCTTCAACTAAATTTAACCTCTCGACAATAGGGTCGGTTGGAATTTCCGGTTCAACCACCTCCTAGATAAATAAAATCTATCTCACGTTGGTCGACATATTGTCATAAACAATAAATGAACCAAATAGTTATAAAAAGATAATATATATACCACATCCAAATCATAGACAAGACAAGGGCCGACGGGGGCGGATACCAAAACCATCACACTATATAATAACAAGGAATAATAAAAGTAAGAACATTAGACAAGTATCTATCTGAAGTAAGAACTTTTTTTTCTTCCAGAAAGAAGATAAGAACAAGAGGTTCACCACGGTGGTGCCGGCGACGAGATCGGCGCGGGCGATCGATGGCGGTGAAGACGGGGACGAGACGTGACGGACCGCTAAACCTAGACAAATCTCGGGGAAAATGGAGCTCGGAGGTCGAGTTTCGAGAGGAGAAAGATTAACTAGTCTGGCTCAAACATTTCATCGAACACCTCATGTCCATAGGAGGTGAGCTAGAGCACCCAAATGCCCTCCCCTCGCCGGCCAGAAAAAACAGAGCACTGTGGAGTGCTCTGCCGTGGCGATGGGGTATATATAGGCAACTCATTTGTCCCGGTTCATGGCTAGAACCTGGACTAAAGCCCAGCCTTCTCTCCCGGTTCAAGCCAAGAACCGGGACCAATGGTTGTGGGCCAGGAGCGAGGCCCATTGGTCCCGGTTCGTGCCTAGAACCGGGACAAATGGGTCCCCATGAACCAGGACCAATGCCCACAAGGCCCCGGCCGGCCCCCTGGGCTAACGAACCGGGACGATTGCCCCCATGGGTCCCGGTTCGTGACTGAACCGGGACTAATGGGCTTGCCCTGCCCGAACCAAAGCCCTATTTTCTACTAGTGTGAGGTCATAATCAATGTAAAGTTGAATTCAAATATTTGAATAAGAGATCATGATGTTTGAAACCCATGCATGCATGAATATAACTGAGATATGCGCGGTATGGTTTGGAAACGAGCATGTTGTACTGTATACACATTGAACAAGGTCAGACTGATTTGAATTTGAGATACCGATGGCAGACGTCGTTTGGCCACATAGCATCCATGCATGGACACACTATTCTAATTGGGGATTATGGGTGGCTTTCGCATCACATATTTATATCTATACCCCTATATATTATATTTTTATTTTTTATATAGTGTGCGGATAACTTTAACTTTGAAAGATGGTCGTTGGATGAAGCCAATCCGATGGTGCAGAGATGGGAAATTTGAGCACTACTGGTCGTTGGATATCATCTAGATTCCACCAGATTTTGCCACATGTACAATCTAGAAGACTCCATGGTTGAACTTAAGCATAATGCACAAACCTCAAAACACAAGCACTTCTTCTTTGTTCTAGAATCTTATGTATTAGAATTGCCAAAAGTTTTTCTACATTATTTGTTTTTACTTTATGCTTTACAATGCACAATTCCATGAATCTTAAAATAGACAGCATGTATCTGAATTATGGCATGCCAACCCATTTTCTAAAGACATAATATAGTTATATCATCTCATCATGTTTACATAGTCATCATATTTTGAATTATGTCATTCTATCCGTGAATTATATCATGCCATCATGTTTCCATCGACGACATGTGTGTGATTTATTGTAACATCCCAAAATTCAAAATTTTGGAATGTTATAAACAAATAGATAGTTTTGAATGATTGTTTGATTGATTGACTGAAAGTGAGTGAATTCGAAACTTTTTTGAAAGTTAAATGAGAGGGAATAAAAGGACTTTCCCAGACTTTCATTTTCTTTTCTGATCTTCATGAATTCAAATTCATTTCACCACAAAACCCTGGAGAGAAGATGACATGACTTCTTGCATTTATTTAAATGACAAGGGGTGTTGAAAATATTTGAATTTCATTTGAGAATATTTCCAATTCTGAAACTTTATGCAACTCCATGATTTTCACGAGCGAAGATAACATGACTTCTTCAAATTATATGAAATATGAGTTGGGAGTTTCGAAGAATTAAATTCAAAGTTCTTTTGAATTTATTTTCAATTTGGAGTTATTTGAGTTTTATTCAAATTATTTTTCTCCAAAAATAAAATATATGGAAAATAGGGTAACATGATTCCCTACATCAGAAAATTGGAGAGAAATAAATTTGAATTAATTTTGGTATTTTTAAAATGAATTTTACTGGATTTTTCTAGAGCAGAAGCACTCTTTGCTTTATTTGAGTTTGTGTGGATTTTATTTGGCATTATAATAATGTTCATCTTGTAAGAAATCTTTTTCTGAAAATTTTGATATATTATATGCCTATATAATATTTTTTGTTTATTGGGTTTTATTTATTTTGTTTGTCTAGATTTTTTTAAAAAGTTTACATTGGCAGCCCAGCCAACCGGCCAGGCCGAGCCCAGCCAGCCGCCGCCGCCCGTCACCCAGCGGCCGACTCCAGCGGCGATCCGCCGCCGCCACGGCTCGCCGAGCCGTCTCCCCGGACTCCTCCTCTCCTGCCCTTCCCACACCACCGCCTCCCCGACCTCTTTAAAAGGCCACCACGGGACCCTCCGTATTCACCGCCGCCGCCGCCCCTTGCCAGATCCGCCGCCGCCACCACCAGTTGCCCCCGTTGCAAAGCCGCCGCCACCGCTGCTCACCACCACCGACGCCGCCCCTCCCGTGCTCTTCGCGCCTCCCACGGCGCCTTGAGCCACCACCCGGCCAGACCGAGCCGCCGCCCGGCGCCCGCTTCGCGAGAGCCGTCCGCCGCCGTTCGCCGGACACGCCCTAGCCGCCGGATCCCGCCGGTTTTGCCGACCCGACGGTTTCGTCGAACCGCCCGAACCGGTAATAAAACCGACCAGTTTTCGTTTCGTTTTTTTATAAAACCTGTTTTTTTAATAAAACCTGTTTTTCTTCTTATTAGCTATTTAGAGAACGTGCATTAGTTAGGTTCGGTAGCGAACGATTTTCGTTCGTTAGGTTCTGTTAGCGAGCGTTCACTCGATAGATTTTTCTTTTTATTTTAGATTTCGGCCAGGGACCCATCCATGAATATTTTCTTTACAGTTCAGCCCGTGGTTTTCAAACCCTCACAACTTTTTACTCTTTAGTCCAAATTCAACGAAACCAACGCCCACTTCTTTGTTACGATCTCCTCTATCCAGTAATCCAACTCAAACATGTTTTTGAAAGTTTAAAATTTGAAATTAGATCATATTTGAATTTGAACTTCGTTTGATCATAACTTGAGTTTCGTTACTCCGATTTAGTTGATTCTTTTTGCAAATTAAAGCTATTGACATAAACTTTCTGATAAGGCCAAATTCACATAATTTTGGTACTGTTAGAATTTTTTTTATGTTACAAGAGTTATTTGCTTGGTTTTGATGTTTTCCGAATCGTTTTCTTCGTTCGGTCCGATGTTTTGAGTGATTGCTTATGTGTGGCTACTGTTGCTTGATTATGATAGATTGACCGGAGTGTGACGAGTAGAACTATCAAGAGTTTTGAGTGCGAATCATCTTCATCAACGTTGCAGGAAAGTTCACACTTTGATCATATCCCTTTTCATACCCAGTTTTTATGCATTAGATCAATCCTCAAACATTGCATGATTAGGATCTAATTAAATTGTGGGTTTTGGGAAGTAGTTGAGGTAGTACCTATTACCTGTTTTATTATCAAACCATTGGGAGTTACTTCTACGTTTGCTTATTTTGCCATGCTATGCAAGTAGACGTGGATTGGGTGAGTGATTTTCCATGACAGATGTGAGATTGTTAATTAATGGTTTATTTAAGGTGGCAACATTAATACACATCTGGGTGGATTGAGGTACCTCGTTATTCCAGGACTTGCCTGTTTTTTTTGGACCGCCACCCAGGCTCAAAGGGATCATGAGATTATTCATACTAGAAACTTCCGTGTGCAGCCACAAGCCATTATGGGCTCTGGCATAGTTGATTAAGTTGTGCGAACTCTTACAGGGTAGACTAGCAGATGTAGAGGAAAGTAGGTGTACCGGTCTATCCATCGTAAGGTGCTAGCGCTTCTGAAAGACTATGTCTCGGTCATCCGTTTCTCAAACATCATGTAGTGCGAGAAATCCAACGGAGGCGATCGAGTCTTGTCGGGAAAAGTACGCAAACCTCTGCAGAGTGTATAAACTAATCATGGTTAGCCATGTCCCCGGTTATGGACATCTTGAGTATCTAGTACTTGGATATCATGTGAATCTCATCATGTTACTTTAATTAATATTGTTGGGTTTTAATGATGATGATTAAATGGGATTAAGAATGCTGTCAACCATTCTCAATGTTTAACAACCACCATGATAGTTAAATAAATTTATTCCTTTGCAATAGGGAAAATTTGGCTTTTCGCAAAAACATTATAACCATAGAGCTTTTCCACCAGCCAAATATGCATGTAGTGATAGCCATTTTTCAACATTGCTCTCGGTGTGAATTTGCCAAGACATTCAATGTCTTGACCCTTTGTGGCTGCAACGTCTCATGTTGCGAGGATCTTCTGACAGTAAGCGATACGTTAGGGTTCGATTTCTACACTCAACTTTGCCGTTGGTGTTGATGGGAATCCACAACCTTGTTACTTCCGCTATTTGGATTGAGGTAATAGTATTTACGTTATTTATACATGTGATTTACCTCTGTTATAAATCCTCGAGTACTGTGTGTGTCAGCATACCGATCTAGGGATGACACTTAAGCACAGAGACTTGATCCATTCGGGTCAGGTCGCTACAAGATGGTATCAGAGCACATGTTGACTGTAGGACGTGACCCTAGAAAATGGCAAGCCCATAGGAAAGATTTTTCTCTATAACTTCATTTTCAAAAAGATCTTTTACCTCTCTTCTCTTCTGAGCTTATTCAAATATCCCCTTTTAGTGAGACCATACCCCTTTCCCTTTTGAGTACTCGAAGATTCGACTGATGAGATCACTCCAAGAAGTACAAGATATCGGGCAACTAAGACCATTCGGAATGAAGAGGATTTTACCATACATTATGATAATGGAAACTACGACGGATAAAGACTTCGAAGACTAGGAGAATATGAAGAATTTCCAGATTTGGTATGGCCAAGGAAGGCTACACTTATGGAATTTGACAGACTATGGAAGTTATCAATACCCGAGATCAAGGTGTATTGGAGTAAGACCGGAACATGGAGAGTTAGAAACTCAAAGTTTTGTCAGGAAAACCCTAAGGCAGGAGATATCAACTATGGAATGATAGCTCATGGAAATGACAAGAGCAGAAACACGCTATCCATGATGTTATCGCCCGCTTATGCTATTGTCACCGTGCTGAGTTAAGCATGCATATGCATGGAAGGATTGGATGGTAGAAGGCTGATGGAGCACCTATCAGCAAGAGGTGAAGTTTTAACCTTAGCTGATGTAACACCGGGATCTGGAGCATTACATCAAGGATTTTAAGATGGACTTGCGAGAAGCTATACTCGACAAAGAAGTATTTATTGAAGAAACTCGGGACCCGAAGCTGAAGTAGCCAAGTGGGAAGCAAAACCCGAGTACCGGAGATTAGCCATGAACTCAAGGACGGTAGGATCATGGTCCATGTCGAGGTTGATGAAACCCAGAAGTTTGGAATGAAACTCCAGAAATATTAAAGGACGCCACGAGAGATTTCACGTCAACAGAGATCTGGAATAGCAACTTGAGAAGGACAAGCATGATCAGAAGAAGCCATCGGAGACATGAACAAGAATCGAAGAGTTTGATGATTTTGAAGATTTATTGACCATTAGAAGCCCAAACCCCTATTATATACCTGCGTTAGATGCGACGATTGTGAGCTGTCATTTGTTTGATGTTTTCCGACAGCCACAATAAAACCTGTCTTTTCAAAACTTGTTTGTATTGTGTGCATCCCTCTCGATCTCTCTTGTCCCACCCCAAACCCATGGACCCAATAGAAGATGAATGGAGATGAGCTTGTATTTTCTGGACCGTTGAGTCAATTGGAGACAGACCGATGGATTCAGAGCATGGAGGATCGCATGGAGAATAACCCTATAGCCGGAAAGGATATAGCCCAGCATGCTCTTCCGTTCTTTGAAAGAGGTGCTGCTACCTGGGTGGAGGATGTACCAAACCATCAATGGATGGCAAGGAATAACCACTTGGAAAGAATTTAAGTGGACTTTGTTAAAGTCTTGGCTAGTGTCCCAGAAATTGAGGCCTTATGGAAAGGATATGAAGAAACCTTGTGCATGCAAGCTTTGTGGAGAAATAGGACACAACCATAAAGAACACCGGGATGAATACCCTCATAAGTGGGGGATTACCAAAGGAGTTAGCCGAGGATCTCATGGAACTTCGCTTGGAGATTGTTCCCAAAGGTTTTGTTGCAGCAATGGAAGTTCAGTCTACATTGTTGGGAAAGATCCGTGAAGCTCAGAAGGATGACAAAGAGATTGCCGAGGTAAAAGAGAGGATGAGCAAAGGTAAGGCCAAAGGTTTTTGTAAGGATGAGCATGGCACCTTATGGTTTGAGGATCGTGTATATGTTCCCAATAATGCAAAGGTCAGGAAGTAAATACTTCAAGAGGCTCATGACTCACCATACTCGATTCGCCCTGGAAACACCAAGATGTATTTTGATTTGAAGGACTGTTTCTGGTGGACTGGTATGAAGAAGGATATTGCAGAGTATGTAGTCGTAGGTGATGTATGCCAGAGAGAGTAAAAGCGGAGCATCAGAAGCTAGCAGGATTAATACAGCCTATGCCAATACCCGAATGGAAGTGGGGATAAGCTTGGCATGGATTTCATTACCGGATTTCCCAGAACCCGAACGCGATATGACTCTATCTGGGTAGTAGTTGATTCGCTTGACCAAAGTGGCTCACTTTATCCCAGTGAAACCACCTATACAAGTGCGAAGTTGGCCAAGATATATTTGACCAGGATCATATGTCTGCATGGAGTTCCGAGGACCATCGCATCAGATAGAGGAACACAGTTTACCTCAAAGTATTGGAATCAGCTGCACCAGACTTTGGGTACTAGGCTAGAGTTCAGTATAGCCTTTCATCCGCAAACAGATGGATAAATCGAGAGTCAATCAGATTCTGGAGGACATGTTGAGAGCGTGTGCGCTAGATTATGGATCTAGTAGGGATGATAATCCACCTTACGCGGAGTTTCCATACAACAACAGTTACCAAGCCAGTTTGAAGATGGCCCCTTTTGAAGCTTTGTATGGGAGAAGGAGCCAGCCACCATTTGACGTGGGATGAAGTTGGAGACCGTCAGTTGTTTGGACCAAATGTGATCAAGGAGTCAGAAGAGAATGTTAAGTGGATTCGAGATAGACTGAAGGTAGCTCAGTCCAGGCAGAAGAGTTATGAAGACTCAGAAACGCAAGGAGGTAGCCTATGAAATTGGAGACAGAGCATGTCTTTGTGTGTCCCCTCTGTGAGGAGTTAAACGATTTGGAATTAAGGAAAGTTAGCCCCGAGATTTGTAGGACCATACCGAGTTTTGGAGCGTATGGGAGAAGTGGCCAACAAGTTGGAGTCACCCGAAGGACTGTCAGGAGTTCATGATGTGTTTCACGTTTGCCAGTTGAAGAAGTGCCATGCAGAGATGGCCAATATTCCCCTGCAAGGACGCTTGACCCTGGAAAGGATAATGATGTTCCACGAAGTGGAGTATGGACTTCATAAGTATAAGTTTTTATCTCGGTAAGTGGGATATCCCACGAGGATGAAGAGATGAATTACTATTGGATATAAAGGAGGTGTGATGTTGGAAATATGGATCAATGGAAATTCCATGATGAGTCTGAGTAATCACGTCTTAGTTTGGTGCAAATAGAAGGAAGGGAGACAATACAATTGGATGGATTTTAAGTATGCTTGGAAGCTGGAAGTTGGATGTTGGAATAATGATCAGAAGCCCGAGGATAAGTTCAAGGACTACAAGTGATGAGATGGGCCATAACCCACAGGCCTCAGGACCTGCCACGAAGCAAGCACATTCTTGCTGAAGGAAAAACCCTGGAAGAAGTTACAATATTATCAACCGACGATTCTATAGGAGTTTACGCAAAACCTGAGAGCTGTTAAGGAACGATATATGTTTGTTTGGCTTGCAGAATCAATGGATTTATCCGAACTTGGTTCGTCGACAAGAGAAAATTCTGCAATGCTTGTGAGGATGACCGAGTGTTAGAATGCGAGATTCGCTAAACCATGTACAAGGTAATGATTTGGGTGCGGGATGGACTCATCACCATACCGACTTACTCTTATTATTCGCTTTGCTATATGTGATGGTAAATCTGAGTGACCTACCTATAGTAGAGTGACGACGATATTAAACCCTGTTTAAACCTTAGAATGGTATTGGTATTTTTCCCTTGTACACGGCAGCTGTTGCCAATCGTAGGATATAAGGTGAGGTGCAACCCAGACCCATTTCCTGCAGGAGAAACCATAAATCGTTGACCACCATGAGATATCGATAGTTGATTAGTATTGGCGCCAGACAAGTCAGCTAACAAGACCCAATCTCAGAATAACCTTACCAAGATGAAAGGACAGAAGTATTGTGGTAAAGGTTATGCCTCTACCGGAAGAGCCCAGAGAAGGAATTTTCCCGAGAATCTGAGAGGACCGACACTGCCAGCAATAAGGATGGAGTATATGAGTTTTGGTGGAACCATAACCATGTATCTAAGGGTGGTAGCACCCCAGACCCCCTGTGATGATCGACGGATTTTGAGAAGACCCCCAAACCCTAACCTATTTTCTTTCTAGCCTCTCCGAATCTCGAGGACGAGATTCATTTTAAGGGTGGTAGGTTTGTCACATCCCAAAATTCAAAATTTTGGAATGTTATAAACAAATAGATAGTTTTGATTGATTGTTTGATTGATTGGCTGAAAGTGAGTGAATTCGAAACTTTTTTGAAAGTTAAATGAGAGGAATAAAGGACTTTGCCAAACTTTCATTTTCTTTTCGATCTTCATGAATTCAAATTCTTTTCACCACAAAACCACGGAGAGAAGATGACATGACTTCTTCCATTTATTTAAATAACAAGGGTGTTGAAAATATTTGAATTTCATTTGAGAATATTTCCAATTCTGAAACTTTATGCAACTCCATGATTTTCACGGCGAAGATAAAATGACTTCTTCAAATTATATGAAATATGAGTTGGGAGTTTCAAAGAATTATATTCAAAGTTCTTTTGAATTTATTTTCAATTTGGAGTTATTTGAGTTTTATTCAAATTATTTTCTCCAAAAATAAAATATATGGAAAATAGGGTAACATGATTCCCTACATCGAGAAAATTGGAGAGAAATAAATTTGAATTAATTTTGGTATTTTTAAAATGATTTTTACTGGATTTTCTAGAGCGAAGCACTCTTTGCTTTATTTGAGTTTATGTGGATTTTATTTGGCATTATAATAAAGTTCATCTTGTAGGAAATCTTTTTCTGAAAATTTTGATATATTATATGCCTATATAATATATTTTTTTGTTTATTGGGTTTTATTTATTTTGTTTGTCTGAATTTTTTTCTAAAAAAAAGTTTCTGATTGGGCCGGCCCAGCCAACCGGGCCAGGCCGCAGCCCAGCCGCGCCGCCCCGTCACCCCCGCGCGACCGACTCCAGGCGGGAGTCCGCCGCCGCCACGGCTCGCCGGAGCCGTCTCCCCGCCGGACTCCTCCTCTCCTGCCCCTTCCCCACGCCACCGCCTCCCCGCCCTCTTTAAAAGTCCACCACGGGACCCTCCCGTTTTTGCCGCCGCCGCCGCCACGATTACCGCCGCCGCCGCCGTTGCAAAGCCGCCGCCCTGCTGCTCTGTGCCACCGCCGCGCTGCCCTCCCGTGCTCTTCGCCGCCTCCCACGACGCCGGAGCCGCCGCCCGGCCAGACCCGAGCCGCCGCCCGCGCCCCCTTCGCGGAGCCGTCCGCCGCCGTTCGCCGGACTCGCGGACACGCCCTAACCGCGGATCCGCGGTTTTGCCGACCAGCGGTTTCGTCGAACCGCCCGAACCGATAATAAAACCGACCGGTTTTCGTTTCGTTTTTTTATAAAACATGTTTTTTTTATAAAACCTGTTTTTTTTTCTTATTAGCTATTTAGAGAACGTCCATTAGTTAGGTTCGGTAGCGAACGATTTTCGTCCGTTAGGTTCTGTTAGCGAGCGTTCGCTCGATAGATTTTTCATTTTACTTTAGATTTCGGCCAGGGACCCATCCGTGAATATTTTCTTTACAGTTTAGCCCATGGTTTTCAAACCCTCACAACTTTTTACTCGTTAGTCCAAATTCAACGAAACCAACGCCCACTTCTTCGTTACGATCTCCTCTATCCAGTAATCCAACTCAAACATGTTTTTGAATGTTTAAAATTTGAATTAGATCAGATTTGATTTTGAACTTCGTTTAATCATAACTTGAGTTTCGTAACTCCGATTTAGTTGATTCTTTTTGCAAATTAAAGCTCTTGACATAAACTTTATGATAAGGCCAAATTCACACAATTTTGGTATTGTTAGAAATTATTTTATGTTACAAGAGTTATTTGCTTGGTTTTGATGTTTTCCGAATCGTTTTCTTCGTTCGGTCCGATGTTTTGAGTGATTGCTTATGTGTGGCTACTGTTGCTTGATTACGATAGATTGACCGGAGTGTGACGAGTAGAACTATCAAGAGTTTTGAGTGCGAATCATCTTCATCAACATTGCAGGCAATTTCACACTTTGATCATATCCCTTTTCATACCCAGTTTTTCTGCATTAGATCAATCCTCAAACATTGCATGATTAGGATCTAATTAAATTGTGGGTTTTGGGAAGTAGTTAAGGTAGTACCTATTACCTGTTTTATTATCAAACCTTTGGGAGTTACTTCTACATTTGCTTATTTTGCGATGCTATGCAAGTAGACGTGGATTGGGTGAGTGATTTTCCATGACAGATGTGAGATTGTTAATTAATGGTTTATTTAAGGTGGCAACATTAATACACATCTGGGTGGATTGAGGTACCTGGTTATTCCAGGACTTTCCTGTTTTTTTTGGGCCGCCACCCAGGCTCAAAGGGATCATGAGATTATTGATACTAGAAACTTCTGTGTGCAGCCACAAGCCATTATGGGCTCTGGCATAGTTGATTAAGTCGTGCGAACTCTCACAGGGTAGACTAGCAGATGTAGGGGAAAGTAGGTGTACCGGTCTATCCATCGTAAGGTGCTAGCGCTTCTGAAAGACTATGTCTCGGTCATCCGTTTCTCAAACATCATGTAGTGCGAGAAATCTAACGGAGGTGATCGAGTCTTGTGGGGAAAAGTGTGCAAACCTCTGCAGAATGTATAAACTAATCATGGTTAGCCGTGTCCCCGATTATGGACATCTTGAGTATCTAGTACTTGGATATCATGTGAATCTCATCGTGTTACTTTAATTAATATTGTTGGGTTTTAATGATGATGATTAATTGGGATTGAGAATGATGTCAACCATTCTCAATGTTTAACAACCACCATGATAGTTAAATAAATTTATTCCTTTGCAGTAGGGAAAAATTGGCTTTTCGCAAAAACATTATAACCATAGAGCTTTTCCACCAGCCAAATATGCATGTAGTGATAGCCATTTTTCAGCATTGCTCTACAGTGTGAATTTGCCAGTACATTCAATGTACTGACCCTTTGTGGCTGCAACGTCTCATGTTGCAGGATCTTACGACGAGTAAAGGATACGTTAGGGTTACGATTTCTACACTCAAATTTGCCGTTGGTGTTGATGGGAATCCACAACCTTGTTACTTCCGCTATTTGGATTGAGGTAATAGTATTTATGTTATTTATACATGTGATTTACCTCTGTTATAAATCCTCGAGTAATGTGTGTGTCAGCATACCGATCCAGGGATGACACTTAAGCACAGAGACTTGATCCATTCGGGTCGGGTCGCTACATTTATGGCGTGCCAACCACTTTAATAGACACATCGTATAGTTATATCATGTCATCCTGTTTATATAGTCATCACATTTCGAAGTATGTCATTCTATGTTGTTTAGTTAGCCATCATACATGTGAAATTGTGTCATGCTATCCTGTTTAATTAGCCATCATATATGTGAAATTATGTCATGCTATTCTGTTTGGTTAGACAACATAAATTTGAATTATTTCATGCCCTGTTTTCTTCCCTACTATCCATTGCACTTGTCTATCTTACAATGTCTGTACATTCAATTACTTTTCTTGTTTATCAGCCATTTCAATTGGAGGGGGTGATGGCAGTATCTGTGGGAGTAAAAACACGGTCTTCAAAAAAGATCGTGCTACCTCTCGATGCAGATAGAACCACGGTTGTACTTGCCCAAGAACCAGCCCCACCACACATAACCCAGACTCACGCAGATTGTACCCCTACCCAGTTGGATAGAGAACCAGCTACACCCCTTCTAACCCCAACCCCAGCAGATAGTAACCCAGTTCCAGTTGACACAACACTGTCTCCACCACAGAGCACCCAAACACGAGCAGTTAGTAAGGCAACTGCAGAAAGCACGAGGACCACCACTCCGAACCCCAAGTCAACGCTTAAAGCAAAAGAAGAATTGTTCTCAGGTCAGGTTCCGTAGCTATGGTTCATACTACTTTGCTCTTGCACAACTGTATTTACTCATACCAACTAATTTCAAATTTGAAGGATGCAAATTAAACTCCAATGGCGCATCAGGTATCTTTTAAACCTGTTTCTTTAACGTGTTTGCCATTGTAACTTGCTCTATGTTGATTTCAGTTTCAATTGAATAAACAATTATGTTCTCATGCCATGCACATTACAAGTGTTGTTATTGATGTGTAGTTTCCCACACTTATATTCTGTCTATGCTGCTTTGTCTTAAATAGATATGATTCGAACTATCTCTATCTTGATTTGGCAACATAAACTAGAATGATATAGACCATACAATGACCATACTACATAGATATACGTTTGTTTCATGATGTTATCCTATCCACCTTACTACTGAACTGGTTAACCAAAATGAGTTTCATATACAACATGGTAAACCTGTGATGTGTTTGTTTGTTTCTCTTTTAGAACGCGGATAAAATATTGGAGAAGAGTACCCCGTTATGCAATGGTAAAGGAAGTAATGCAGGTAAGGTTCAAGATAGTGAGACATCCCTGTTGGTCTCCAAGAAAGCTGATAAAAACTATATTGAAGACACTGAGACAACCCCAAAGTCCTGTCTTGATGTAGTGTTAGATTCTTGGCTACTCTTGTTGGCACCAGCTCTTGAAATTGCTGCTGAATCAGTTCGACTTCTTGAGTCTCAACTTCAAGTTGAAAGACATCGATCGGATGTTATCGACGAGAAGGCGAGGGACCGAGGAAGTCCTGTAGAATTCAGATGCATACTTTACGGTGCAACGGCAAGTGTTGGAGGATTTAAGCGCCAAACAAGAGAAAGTTAATAAGCTTGCTAAGCATCTTGCCAACATTATGGGTACCGTGATATTGTTTCTTGAGCTCTTCAAGTGGTTTCAGATTCGGACTTGTTTTGTTTGCGGCGTTTATTTGCCTTTGGTCGCCTACTTTGACAACCAAAGGCATATGATATGCTGCTTTGTTCCCTAAATTTGCACTGGTGGCGAACTTTGATGCCCAATGGATGTAATATGTGTAGCCGCGATAGCCTAGCGTAAGTTGCTTGCTTATTTATTTCCTTGTTGTCTTGTTTACTTGTTTGCTTGCAGTTAGTGCAGTTCTTTTTCCGCGGATTGCTAGTAGACGCAATAACCTATTTTTTAAAACTAGCCACAATAACCATGGGCTACATATTTACTGTAGTTACCATGGGCCTCCTACGGGCCGTACAAATAATGGGCCTTCTAAGGGCCGTAGAAACAATGGACCTTCTACGGGTCATATGATGGATCGACCAAACATGGGCCAATAATAGACCGCATTATGGGCCATAAACGGGCTAGATTTGGAATCGTCCGTTCATGGGCCGACAATAACGGGCCGTCGTTAATCGACCATATTTGATGACGCTATGAAAATGGCCCAACGGCTTAACGAGGCATAAGCGGGCGATTGTAACCACGTCTGAATTTGACCCTGGCGAAAAAGGCGATGTGGGCGTAAGTAACCGAATGCTGGAAATGAGCCCAAGAATAAATGGGCCCTGAGAAGGCCAAAAGATAACACGGGTTGGAAACGGCCCAATGGAATAATGGGTCGTTAATGCGTATAAAGCGGTACGCTGTTCATTGCGGGCCAGATTCACCATGGGCCGTTAATGGGCCAAGAGTTACAAATGGCCTCGTATGGGCCGAAAGACATCATTGGCCATACATGGGCCGGAAGTTACAACGGGTTGGAATCATATTGGACGGCCCAGATGAAGCTACTGGGCTTAATTCTGATAGGCCGTAACGGGCCGTGAGTTAGCGGGCCGTAAATGGGCTATATATGAACAGGCTTTTCATGGGCCGGCCCGTTACCTTTTGACCAAGTCAAATGGGCCGGCCTTTTCACCGGAATGGGCCTCTGTTGGGCTGTGCCACGTGTCGACGTATCATAGGCGCCTCCTGTCCAATGAATGGATGACATCTGTCCCAATGGTGAGCCAACACGTGTTTCCTCCGACCAATGAGAATTTTACACGTGGAAAATCGTCATTGGTTCGGGCTGTTAGCTGGTTATCGAATCCAAAACCGGACCCGATAGCTTAACGGCGACCCGTTATGGTGGATGCCATGTGTCGGTCACTCTTGACGAAAGACCTTCCATGACGCGGCATTTATCGTCATGGAAGTGGACACTTCCGTGATGATAATTTTGGTAATGTCATGGAACACTTTTATGACAACACAGGTATGACTATCTTGATTCTGTCATAAAATCGTCATGGATGTACATGCATGACAGAAAACGTGACCTACTGTGAAAAACACGTATCATCACGGAAGTGTATTTTTTTGTAGTGTGTGCTTACGTATCGTAGGAATGAGCTCTACAATCTCATAAGCCGACGCTTTCACTTTTGCGTTCTCCTTGGTGTAAGCCGGCTGATACTTAGACAAATCAGTTTCTTCGGCCAGCTTGGTTGCCAAAGGGCACATCTCCTTTACACATTTGGTAAAGTCGCTGGCATCGAATGGAGACCCGTCCTTTTTCAAGCTTGGACAGCTAGTTGCCAACTCCTCTGGGTCTAGCTCCGACTGCCATGATTTGGCCCGGCTCAAAGCAGTGATGGCGTCGGCTCGAGCTGCGGATCACTTGATCTCTTCAATCCTCTTCGGCATGACAAATAACTTGTCAAATACATCCTTGATGAGTGAAGGTGGCTGCTTATTATGCGAGATAACTACTAAGGATAGTGGCGTGCCTGTGTACAGCTATTCCACCAGAGTATAAACCGCCTTCAGCTTCACCAATATTTCTTGGCAAAGGTTAGAGCTTCTAGGGCCTGCATGCATAACATATGATAAGTCGCCAGGCGGGTTAAAGAAAGTTACTGGTGCAAAATTGCAATGCAATAACACTTACCAAAGATGGCGGTTGTCATTTGATTTACATTTCGCTTTAAAATGGATAACTCTTCAGTCACCGGTTTAAGGGCAACTTCAACATCTTCAGCTCTTTTCAGAAGAGCTGCTTTTTCGGTCTCCCAGCCGGCTCTCTACGTGTCGAAGTCTATCTTCAGTTTTTCAGATATTTCTAAGGCGGCTTTTAGTTTTGATTTGGCCTTCGATGTTTTTGATTGTTCTAAGGTGATGTTCTTCCGCAGATCGACCACCTGAGATTCCTTCATGCTTAGCTCAGCCTACAAGGATAAATCAAGCAGTACTCAGGAATCATGATAATCATTCTACTGAAGTCCCAAGGACATTACAAAGTATTCTACTTGGCACTTGGGGGCTAATGTAGGTCATTCTTTTTCAGAATGAATCCTCACTAACCCGGCTAGATTTTTTAAATTAAGACGACTCATGGGGGCTACATATTCAGATTTGTTACAAACATGATATTAAGTCCCAGCTTAACTATTCAGTTTAAGCCGGCCCTTGGAGGCTACTTAGATGGATCTAATGCATATAGGGTAAATTTGAAGGATCGCAAGAAGGCTGTCATTTAAGTCTACAACATTCTCAAATTCTTTTGTATCCTAAGAAGGGTTCCAGTGTTTACCTCAAAGAACTCTTTCATTAGATTGACTAAGCCGGCTTCCATGTCTCGACTGGTATGCAGGCGGCTTAAGTAGCCTGAATGAATCTCGCTGGCGTTGAAGCTGGCGTAGCTCTCCAAGTCCAATTTCCATTTGCCTTTGTCAGTAGCTGAGAATTCTTCCTTAGCACTGCGCTTTGATAACACGGTGGGGTTGCCTGGCTCTGTATAACCAGTCCCGGTGACCACAACATCTTCAGCCTCTTCTTTAGCAGGCTTGGTGGAACTTGGCGGTTTAGTACCGGGTGGGTCAACACCCATTGGATCCACTGTGACCTCATGTGTCTCTGGTGGCAAGTCATCAGCAGCAGCCACCGGAGTTTGTTGAAAGGTTTCAGAGATGGTTCGATTCTCCGGCTCAGCAGCCTTGGGGTCATCGGTCGGCTTGTTTACCTTCAGTTTTTTGCTGGGCTTGGCTATGCCACTGAAAATAAGACACAAGAAGAAGGTTAATGTATTAGTTGGAAAAGTGTGAAAGTAAAGAAATCTAATGTTCTCACCCAGGAGCGACTTTGAAGATGGGAATCTAAGTCCCAGTCGAGTTGCCGGAAGAGGAGTGAGAGGTTCCCTGATAATTTGAGTCGGAAGGGTTAAGCGGTTGATGGATAATACCCGCCTTTGAAAAAGATAAGGTTGAATTTGGTGGCACCTCATTTCGGCGCTTCTGGGGAACCGACGTGTTGGGTAAGCCGGAGGAAAGATTTCCACGGCCACTATTCTGGGTTGTGCGGCGAACTTCGTGTTGTTGTTTCTTCAAAATAAAGTTGGGATCCAAGTAAGCTAAAGGGTGAGAAAACCTTACTTTATGGCTCGCTTGTCAAACTTTCTGTCTTGGCAGAGGTTCTGAGTTGGAGGAAAGGATAGTTACCTCTTCACCATCTGCATGGCTGGCCTCCGCGTCATCCTGATAGTAATCAGTGTCAATAAGATGTACAAAAAAGGAGCCAAGGGAGTCAAGTTCTACCTCATACTCGTCATCCAGAGTAAATGGGTCAATTGCATCTGCCTTCTTCTTGGCAGGCTTCTTGGGAGCCTTGCTCTTTGCTCTGGCCTTCTTGGTCGGCTTATCCTGAAGTTTCTTGTTCCAGAAAGAGGAATTGGCCTGAAGAAAACAAGTGAAAATGAGGAGAAAGCACTGTATGAATAATTGACAAAGTAGAAATAGCTTCAAGTACTTACAGCAGGAGCCGGCTTAAGAATGCAAAATGGATTCAGCCCCATCTAGCTACAAGTTTCCAAGTTCTTTCTGAGCGACATTTTTGTCATCTTGTTGATTTCGCTATTGTCCAGCCGGATGTTACAATGACTTTGTGGGTCTTTCACGTCACCAGTGTATTCACACATTAAGCCGGACCGGCGGCTCAAGGGCAAAATCCTCCAGGCGAGCCAGCACCGGACTAAATCAACTCTGGTTAAACCGTTGGCCATCAAGGCTCTGGTCTTCGAAAAAGTGGGCATGTATTTAGCCCGTTCTTCAGTGCTGATCCGGTCTGGGAGTGGATGTCTTGAGCTAAGTCAGCTGTCACGGAAACCTGGCAGAGGATTCTCATCGCTTGGAGATGTATCTTGACAATAAAAACAGGTTTGGTTCCAGTCTTTAGGATGACTAGGAAGTTGGGCCAAAGGGAAGGTGGCTTCTTTGTGCCTTTGAATGGAAATTCCTCCAAGTTCTAAGCTAGGCCCGTCTGTGAACTCAGTATGGCGGTTCAAGTAATAGTGCTCTCTGAAAAGATCAACACCGGGCTCCTCTTGAAGGTATACCTCGCAGAAGACTTGGAAGTTGCAGATGTTGGAAACATAGTTTGGGCCAATGTCTTGGGGGTGAAGTTGGAAAAAGTGCAATACGTCACGAAAGAATTTTGAGCCGGGTGGAGAAAAGCCCCGGAGCATGTGATCAGCAAAAACCACGACCTCGCCTTCCTTTGGCTTAGGGCTGGTCTTTGTCCCCGGAGCCCGCCAGTGGATAACATCCTTGGCTGCTAAGATGTCCATTTGAGCGTATTCTTTCAAGGTTTCTTCGGTAATGATTGAGGCAGTCCAATTGCATGCAGTCATGGAATTAGTCATCTTTTCAAATGAAAAACCTAGAAAGGGAATTGTTGTCGGGTCAAGTTCATGATGTTAAGTTGTCCAGTGATCAGAAAGCAAGTGTGTCATGCAAGGTTAATTCGTATGCAGAGAATACGTGCTATAAAGGTTAGCATGATTAAACCGGTAAGACACCGTCGGGTTATACATACACTAAATATATACAGGTGGTTTAAGGCGGGCTTAACGATGTTTGGCGGGTTACGGCATATCATATAAGCCACCCGTGTGGCTAGAGTGCACATGTATCTATAGATCTATAAGTGAAATTTTGCTAAGCACTGAACAAACAAGTTCCACAGATCAGTTTATGATTTTGGATCTACTGCAATTCAGAAAATAGAAGGAAAGTGCTAAGCTTAGCGCACAACGGATGAACTGCTACATTAAGGTTTAAATCTAAAACACATGGGAGGCATCCACGGATACATGTGGGTATTGCAAACAAGAATCACGCAGTTCCTGTACTATTGAGAGATTGAATAAAGCATGAACGGGAGTATTGAGAAGAATTCCAAGGAATGGCCAACGAACACAGATGAACTTGGCAAACCCTAATGCAGATTTATAATGGAAGGGGGATGCGTACCTGGCGATGAAGATGGAGAGCGGATGTGCACCGTGTTTCTCTGGTCCGTTCAGGTTGATGCAGCGGCCGGAGTTGACGTCGCTGGAGGAAGACGGCGGCAGCCGAGCTCGGATTGCAGTGGCGTCGCGAGGAAGGAGACGAAGAAGAGGAGGCAGGGGTAAAGAGTAAAAAGGAGTACCCCTATCCCTACTTATAAGGAGGTGACGAGACGGCATGCGCGGAAATCGATGAGGCAAAAATGATTATGCTGGCAAAGCGTGCGCCTCGATTTTTGGGAGGTCCATTATGATAAACATCCGTTGAGGTACCCTAGGCCTTGTGCGGAGTTAATGCACATGATGTCATGGCGGGTTACAATGGTTCTGCTATGTGACGTCATGGCGGGTTACAGCGGGTTGGTAAGGAATTGATAATGGAAAATTCTGCTTTGTCAAGTAGTGGAGATTGATGTGAACAAGTTCAAATCAACTTGGGGCCTAATGTTGGGGATATAACTTCGAGGTATGACCCGCCCAAGAGGGGCTGGGTCACACTGTTGGCGGCTTAAGGTGAGAAGGCCCAAGACCTGGAGGTGACTTAAGGCCCGAAGGTGTGAACCGCCATATGATAACTTGTTATGTAAGACATGTTTAGTTAGAAACCGAGCCGGTCACGTTTGTGTGAGCCGGCCGGGACTCTGTAAGCCGTCGGGCATCAACCTGTATATAAAGGGGTGACCTGGCGGCGGGTTAAGTCAAGAAATAACCAACCGAGAGCTAGGTCAAGCGTATTCGCTCCCTTGTACTCGAAACTCAAGCAATACAACTAGAAGCAGGAAGTAGGCTTTTACCTCGTTGAGAGGGGCCGAACCTGGGTAAACTCCTTGTGTCCTTTGTCCCGTTCAACCCCTTTAAGCTAACCTAGTTGTGATGGCTCCGCACCTAAGTCCTTTCATTAGGGCATCTGCCGTGCTAAATCCACAACAGACAGCCCTTACTGAAATAAACGGAGGACTTTGACAAACTGATTCTTTGACTTGAAGCATTATAATAACTCTCCATCAGAGAGGACAACTCAGTTGCTCCATCAACACTAGCTTTCATAAACAGCAGGCTATCGTCAGGTATGTGTAAAGTTTCATCAACTAATGCTATTATTTGCAGGCTACACAACAATGAAAAAACCCATTGTAATATATGCATTTATCTTTTCAGTGTGCATCACATATGAATTATATGTTCGTAAATTGTGTACATGACGTTAAAAATATATGCTTTTTTTAGGTTAAAAATATATGCTTATGTGTACAATTTTTTTTTAGATGTGGAACAGTATTTTTGCTGAAAAAAGGGCTCCATGGGTCGGCACCGTATGCACTTTTCGACCTTGTGTCCTGGTTCTTCGATTTGATTAAAAAATACAGTTTGTCTAATTCATATTTAAATGTTTTTTAAGGATGTCACATCTAAGCTTCCATAAATAACACAGGAACAAGGAATAAAAAACCTAGGACAAAAAAATAAACCTATAATATAGTGGACACAAGGTTAAATGTGACATAGATGTGTTCTAGACAGACGCTAGAAAATACTACTCTACTACTACATAAAAAAAAGTTTGTGTGACGAAAATAGTTTTGAATACTGTACTACTAGTATATTTTATCTGACGGGAGCACGTCTGACCAAACTGTAGAATGATAGAGCCGCCAGAGCAGTACCAGCGACATGCCCCCGCCTTGTTCTCCGTCAAATAAAAGGAAGGCAAAAGTCGACGGCAATCTCTTAGAGTAGAGCGACACTCCTCCCCGCCCTTCGTACTGTAGGCGCCGCCGTTTCCCCCATCCGTTCCTCCCGGCGCCGCCCCTCACCCCGCGCCTTCTCCGTCTGCGAGCGGCAGCGCCCGATCGACGAATCTCGCGATGGCCGGCGGCGGCGGGTTCCTCGACCTGGAGCGGCACTTCGCCTTCTACGGCGCGTACCACAGCAACCCGGTCAACGTCTTCATCCACGCGCTCTTCGTCTGGCCCATCTTCCTCACCGCCCTCCTGCTCCTCCACATCGCCGCCCCGTTCCCGCGCGCCGCCGCGGTCTTCACCGCCGTCTACGGGGCCTTCTACGTCTCCCTCGACCGCCGCTCGGGCGCGCTCGCCGCCGTCCTCTGCCTCCTCTGCTGGGGCGCCAGCTCCGCCCTCGCCGCCCGCCTCGGCTTCTCCCTCGGATGGAAGGTTTTACATCACACAGCCCCGCTCCCCACTCTTGGCTTCTTCCTTTGTTTGACTTTGTCTTCAGTATTCATCCTTCTCTGATCTGGTGTAGTGGTGATAGGCTATGAGATTTGAGAAGAAAATAATTGACTTACAGTTGGATTGATCAGGCTACGTGCGCTGGATTTCTGTAGTGGGGAAAGGGATTTTTAGAGTTTGTGGTCATCTTCGTTGAACAACATCAGATATAATTAAACTGAAAAGGGATATGGAGTAATCAGGACTAAACATGAAATGAAAATCCTGGTAGAAGATGAGACTGTTGGTCGATTGACGATTGATTTCTATCTTTTAAGCAGAGAGGTTATATTCTGTAACACAAAATGATACTATTGTTCTGAAGGGAGTTCATCTACCTGTCATAGAAATTACAGCATAGATTGTGCTGATCTGATCATTGTTCACGGTTGACGCACTGCTCTTTACATTGAGCTACCTGTAACCCGCAAGAAAACACACTGCACTAGATGTTTGCTTGCTCCATCTACTCCTAATTGCTGCACCATTAAAGGTCACTACACATGATATTGATCAATTTACATCCAGCATGTACTTTAACGGCCGTGATAGCAAGAAGGCATCAGATGTCTTAGCATGTTTGTTGCTCCGTAGTGTTAGGGCTTTTCTAATTCTGCTGTACTTACAAAATTCACGGTTCTTTTGATCTGGTCTCAGTGGTGATTGATGCTTAAAGTTTCAAAAGCTAGACTGCAGGTGCCTACATTGTGCTTCAATCTCTTTTCTTAACTTCTGAATTTTTTGTTCTGACAAGTTTGCTTCTAGGATGACGGATGATGCATAGTTTGCGCTGTTCAACATGCTTTGTAGCTAACAAACTAGAAGTTCACAAAACACAAATGAATCAAGCATTTTTTTTCTGCAGGTGGTATTGGTAGCTCAGCTGTTCTGTTGGACTATGCAATTCATTGGCCATGGAGTTTTTGAGGCAAGTCTCTATCATATCACGCTATCAATATTAGGTTAAGCACTAGCTATGGAAAATTCTTGCCCATGGATTATTAATACTTGCACTTGCTCTGATTGTAGAAGCGGGCACCTGCTCTAGTTGACAACCTTGTCCAGGCTTTGATGATGGCCCCATATTTCGTGCTTCTAGAGGTAAGCATTCTGAAGCATCATCACTCTGATGGTTGAGCCTTACAAGTCATGACAATATTGCCGTTTGCTTCAGATTCTCCACAAGTTTGCTGCCTACGAACCGTATCCTGGCTTTCATGCCAATGTTCAGAAGCTGATTGACGCTAAACGCAAGGAGTGGGCGGACAAGAAAGCAAAGAAGATGTCATGAGGTGTGAGTGACCAAGAACTCCTGATGCCTGATGCTACGTTTGCTGTGTAACGGTGTAAGATGAGAGTGATCTACGCTGGTTGCCGTCTCTATGTTACTGAAGATAAACTGAACTGTAGACTGATATCATCCTGAGATGTGATACGCTTGTTGTATGACATTGGTGTAAGATGAGATACGCCATGTTTAGTGTTGTGTTCGTGTTAGTGGAGATTTTTATATAATGAACAGGAAAATAATAATATATTTTTAATAAAGATTCTGGTGCTGTGCGTGTGGTAAATTTGACCAACGGCCTGGAACGAGGTTTATGTGTACAGTGGAGGCCCAAACACTGCCAATGTGAGATATGCAGGCTGCCTGCTTGTCATCGGTGTGTTTGTTGTGTCGATCCTGGTTTTCCGCCAATTAATGGTGCAATTCTCTTCTCCTTAATTAATGAATGAGGCAAATCATTTATCTTTGATTCCAAATATAGAAGCAGGTCTCTTCGAACAAAGAGCCCGGAAATGAGAGAGGGAGTGTTGCTTGTTCCGCCAAGAAAACTAAATAGATAGATAGAGTGGGACGCGGAGTTTTGGCTCTCGGCTCCATAGCGAACAGTCAATTAAAAATAAATAGCAAGTAAATTTTAAAAGCTGATGTTCATGTTAGTGTAACAAGTGTGCTTGCCAACTTTCATACGAAACAGGATAGCAATGCTTCATCGATGGAAAAAAAAGTTAAGTGTGCCATCTGAAGGTAAAATTTGTCGTTTGACATGTATTCTGTTTTGTTTTTGCAATGTGCTTAGAGCAACTTCAACGGGCCGACCTAAACGGACATCGCATTTGTCCGCTTTTCATCCATTTGGGTCGCCCGTCCGTGCGTCCGTGTCTGTTTTTTCATTTGGGTCGGTCTGTACTCCCAATGGGAGGCAGGTGCATTTTGTGCATGTCCACGTCGGCATTTAGTCGAACACCTGATGAGCGAGCTCCTGCGTCGACCCCACCAGGCTCCCGTGCTGCAGCTCTCGCGCGCCCTGCGTGTCCCCGGCACCCGCTTGCCCCGGCACCGGGCCCGACGCTCGCCGTGCCCGCCGCGGCTCGTCTTGCGCCGCCGCCGCACCAGCTCGCCCCGCCCCGCGACCAGAGGGGGCTAGGGTTACATAGAGTCGGTTACAGAGAAAGGAATCTACATATCCGAATAGCCGTTGCTCTGCCCCTGCCCGGCGCCCCGGCCCGCGCGCTCCTGTTGCTTGGCAGGGCGCGGCGGTGCCGGGCGTGCGAGCTCCTCCTATTGCGGGGCGGGCCGAGGCCGGGCCGGGCACGCGAGCTGCTACTGCTGCTGCGTGTGGGGTGAGGCTGGAACGAGCGCGTGAGCGACAGAGGCGGCTGCTCTGCGTGGCGGGACGAGGCCATGGCGAGCTCGTGTGGTTGCGTGGCAGGGCGAGGCCGGGTCAGACGCGAGCGGCGACGTGGCCGAGGCATGCAAGCGAGCTTCCGAGTCATGGCGGAAGTGCAGAATGGCATGCGAGTGGCTCGAGCGCCGGCGGCCACAATGCATTGAAGCTAGCTAGCTAGCTAGCATGGGGCGCCATGCACAGGCCGGCATCCATACAACGGATGCTTGTACGGCGAGCGCGGCGGCGTGGCAGCACCTGTGCCATGGCTAACGCGAGAGAGAGGGGAGAGAGAGAAAGTATTCTGTAAGTGGATGGCAGGTGGGCCACGCGGGACCGGCAGCGGGCGGAGGCAGACGAGAGAGACGCAGAAAGCGTCCGCTTTTGTGTCTGCTTCATCAAATCTGTCTCAAATTTGGACCGGAAATGGGTTCACGCGGACACAGGGCCGGCCCTGAGATTTCGGGGGCCCGGGGCGAAACTACAATCCGGTTCCTTCGAGGCCTTTAGTTTTAATATCTAATTGATAATCAGCATATGTAGATATAATTTGTATCAAAAAAAACAATTAAGTGCATCCAAAATGATTGTGCATATCACATAATGTTTTACATATTACCTTCAAAAAAATTCTCCTAACATTCTGAGATGCAAAATTGCTAATGATAGTACCAATATCAATTTCATAAAGCAATTTTTTCTTAATGCATAAAGTTTCCAAGCTATTTAACCTCTATTGCGACATTGTAGATCTCAGGTAGTTCTTTAACAATTTCAACTTTAAAAAACTTTCTTTCACATGCATAGTAAAGAAAATCCGATATGCAATAGAAATAAATATGAGCTCATGATCACTCACATTGCTATCATCCATGTTGACGTCAACATTGCCTTCCATATAGAAGTATGACAATCATCTTCCTGATTGACATTAGTTTGGTCACCCACATGAACTATCGCCAACTCTTCTGAATTTCTTGGAGTGCTTGTATTGCTCTCATAATTTAAAAAAAGGTCCTCTCAATTCTTCTATCTCCTCATCCACCTCCTTTTGGAGTGATTGTTCGTGAAGAGGCAGTGTCGAAGAGGATTAGACGAACAGGAGGGGCCGAACAACCAAAGGGGAAGGGAACGACCGATTTACAGAAAATCGTGATTAGTTTTTTTACGAAAGAAATCGTGATTAGTGAATCAAACCATTCCTTTTTATCTCCGGTCTCCACGTACATGCGAACATGGGCCAGACCCATCATATCTTCTTTTGTTTTCTAGGCTAGCACGCCAAAGGCTTAGCGAGGCGCTGAGATTTACATTAATATTTTTTTGCATAGTAATACGTGTTTCATTTATATCATAAGGATCATAGTACAAGCCACGTACATACCGACCTGACAATACTGAAAAGACAGCAGAACACTAGCCTTTGCACATAGGAGCACCAGCCAAGAAGTAAAATTACAAACAAGACTGAAGAATCCTCTGAGCTTGACACCAACGTCCGTCACCTGCCTCTGGCTCGACCATAGTAGCCACCAAAGGAGAAAATGACGGATCACCTTCACACCCGAGCTCGACGCGGCTCCATCGCTGATATGCAGCTTTGCGGACCTTCAAGGTGGGTCGCCAATTAAGGCGAAGCCATTGCCGTTGAACGAATCAGACCGGGGCAACACCCAGGACACGCCATCAAACTCCAGATCTGGCACCCCTGCCCAACTAAGACGTTGGAGGAGAAAACAATACCTGCCTACCACAAACCACGAACCCAGATCCACCATCTTCCAGATGCCGTTGATGCAGACCACAATCTGCATCCGCTCCTGGACTAACTCCCAAACTCCGCGTCGGCGCTGGAGCAAATGCCATCGCAGCGGCGGAGCCCGAGGACAAAGGTCCACCACAAGGATGTCGCCGCCGCCGCGCCATCCTTGCTTGAACAGTCTGGTTTCCAAATCCACCCCAAAAGCGAATCGCCTCACTGAGGAAGGATCTGAAGATTTATTACTCGGCGCCGTCATCACCATCGCCGAAGCCATGACGATGAACAACCCAAAACCCTAAGAAACTAATGCCTAAAAACAAACCACACGCGTGGATCCGGCGACTCCCCTCACCACCGACGACCGAGGTCGTCGGCGGAGGAGAACCGCCGGAGGACGGCGGCGGAGTAAGGCGCCCTGGCGGCGGAGGCGAGATCGCCTTTCTTTCTTCCCCTGGAAGAAAGGAAGCGAACCTGTGTTCGTCGCCCGGGTAATGCGAGGTCGGGCCGATTGACTTTAAATTTTTTCCTTCCACTCCAAGACCTGTATGCCTGTACATACTAATGTACGTGTACCTGGGAGGGCCCCCCTGACTTTTGGAGGGTCCGGGGCGGCCGCCCCGTTCGCCCTTCCCAGGACTGGCCCTGCACGGACACAAAGCGGACACAAAATAAAAAGGGCGATGCTAGGCGCCGGCGCACCGGCCGGACGCTTCGGCCGGTCCAACCCGAGCCGTCAGATCGGCCTGTTCCGATCCGTTGGATCCTTATCCAACTAGGGTGTCGTCTTCCTATCGCGAGCGCGGACGGGGAAAGGAACCCCGTCTCGCCGCTCGTCTTCGCCGGCCGCCCCACGCTCGGCACTCAGCTCGCCCGCCGCTTCGCCGCCCGCCCGCCGGTTGGAGCTGACCGCTCGCCGCCTCGATGCGCCCGTCGGGCGCCATGGATGCAGCTCATGACTCAACTCGTCCAAGTCCGCTCGCCGCCCCGGCCGCCCGTCGAGGCCGCCCCGCGCTCCGGGACTCAGTTCGCCCCGACCGCTCGCTGCGCCCGCTGCTCGTCGGAGTGCCATGGATGCAGCTCCGCCTCACCGATGATTGGTTCCAGCAAAAAACAGAGATGCCCCATGGTAGTATTTTCCCGTGTCAGTCGTAGCAAATGAAGACAACGGTTGCAGCAAAAAAAATATCCATCGGTGTCGCCAGCAAACATGTTAATCGGATGTAGCAAAACACATCGCCAATGGTAGCAAAAAACGAGGTTGTTGCAACAAAAAATGTTCGTCCTCGTCGTCGCCGGTCACACCTCAGTCGCAAAAAAGTACCATGGCCGCATGAATGGATGTAGCAAAACACACAGACGGTAGTAGCAAAAAATTGACACGGTTGTAGCTTTTCCCCTCTACGGTGGAAGCTTTTCTGTAAACGATTGAAACTTTTTTCGTTTTGAGCAGCGCCTGGGTGAAAAATTCATCTCGTTCGGTTGAAGCTTTTTCGCCGAAGGTTGTAGCATTTTCTGTAGATGGTTGTAGCTTTCCTCGATGGCACTGAGCGCTTGCAACTTTCTGTATATCCGATGTAGCAAAACTTCGGCGCGGTTGTAGCTGAGTGGTGTGCGGTTGTAGCAAAATGTGATACAGGTTGTAGCATGTAACAAAAAGCGCGATGTCTAGTGTTTGCTCGCGATAGCGATGACGCCGTTTTGTTGCAACATTAGTAGATTTTGCTACCACGGCGATTGAATTTGCTACAACGGTTCTAACAAAAATCACCGTGGGGTGTAGTCTGCCATGGCTGGGGAGGCTCGGCGCTGCAAGGTCTGGCGAGGGGCGGCGGCGCATTCGAGGAGAGGCGAGGGCGGATTCGGGGCGAGGCGGAGGGTAGTAGTCCGCGAGGGACGGCTGCAGCGGGCGAGATCCGCGAGGGCAGCCGCATGCGAGCGAGATCCGCGCGGCGGCCGCCGCGAACGACATCCGGCGAGCGGCGGCGCCGCAGACGACAAAGCGCTCTTCTCTGGCGGCGGCGGTCGAAGGAGCCCGCTGGTCGCCTGGCCGACGCGTGGTGCCTGCCGGCGCTGGTGCCCTCCTGTATGTGCGCTGCGCGAGGAAGAGGGAGACCGGCCGAATCGTTCCGCCGGTGCCCCGGCGCCAAACGTTTCCCAAATAAAAATGGGTCTCTGTGTTGGGCCATTGTTTTTGTCCGCGCTTACCCAAACGGACGGTGGCGAACGAAATAGGTACTTCCATTGAAGTTGCTCTTAGGTAGCATTTGAGTGTGACAATGAACACATGTAATTAAAAAAATATTTATTGGCAAAAAACTTTTTGTGTAGGAGCATATACTTCCTGGAGCCAAAAGCAATATCTGGACAGAGGGAGTGTTGCTTGTTCCGCGAAGAAAATGTTCCCTCGGAGGCGGTGCCGTAGCCCGTGACGTCTGTCTGTTCACCGGCTCCATCATCACATCGTTTTCTTTGCGGCGCGTACATACACGAGTCATGGCGATGACTTGCAAGCGAAAGGAAGGAGAGAAGAGGGGAGGGAGCCCATGCCTCGTGGACCTTTTCGGACGACCGTGCAAAGTGCAATTGCAATGCATGCGTACCGTAGCGTAGCCGAGCCAACCATGGAAGAAAGAAAGGGACCGTGTCTGCCGTGCCTGGTCTGGTTGACACTTCCATGGATGGACGGATTGATGGATTTGGCCTTGGAGAAGCATGCAAGCAACCATTCCACACAATCCACATGTGCCAAACCAGGACATCTGCTGCGGTCACGCGTGCGCTGATTAGCAGTCAATCATCGTGCAGGTACAACAAATGATGGTGTTTTTTCAGGGTCTACAGCAATGATGTTAGAGCAACTTCAACGTCGTGTTTTCGTGGACATGCATATGGGTTCGGCCATCCAATCATGATAAAATGTTTGGACACATTTCAAACGAAAATTTAACAAACCAGATGAAATTTATGAAAAGCAGATACTGCTTTTTCATTAATACATTCTTTTAGAGCCTCAAAAAATACATTTTTTATACAGCACAAAAGTACACCTAGCCTAATCTACGTTTCGCTGGATGTGGGCATATGTCTCCCACGTCGCGAACCAACCTATGGTTGAGATGGTTAGGTGGACAGTGGTATCCCCAACCCACCAGGGTTCAAATCCTGGTGCTCGCATTATTCCTGGATTTATTTGAGATTTCCGGCGATCGCGCTTTCGATGGGAGGAGACGTTCCGTCGACGACGAGGCACCTCTGGTGACCGTAAATCTCAAGATGATATGCCGGCTCAGTCTCTCGGAGGTGCTCATAGGGGTAGGGTGTGCGTGTGTGCGGTCATAGGGGTGAGTGTATGCGCGTGTATATGAGCGCTTATGTATGTACTGATGCTCAAAAAAAAATATGTCTCCCACGTCAACCATCAACGTCGCTTTTCTTTCTCCAGAAGAAAGAAAAAGGCGATTTAGCTTCCAGCGCTAGCGGACTCGCTTCCGCCGCCGGCCTCCGGCGGCTCCCCTCCGCCGGCGACTTTGGTCGTCGGTGGTGAGGGGGGTCGCCGGATCCACGCGTGTGGATCGTTTTTTAGGCTCTCGTAGTTTAGGTTTTTAGGTTGTTCATCGTTTTTGCTTCGGCGGCGGCGATGACGGCGCTGAATAAAGTTTCTTCAGATCCTACTCCGACGAGGCGATCGGTCCTGTGGTTGGGGATGAATTTGGAAATCAGTCTGTTCAAGCAAAGGTTGCGTGGCGGCGGCGTCATCCTCGTGGTGGACTTGTGTCCTTGGGCTCCGCCGTTGTAATGGCGTTTGCTCCAGCGCCGCCGCGGAGCTTGGGAGGTAGTCCAAGAGCGGATGCAGATTGTGGTCTGCACCGGCGGCATCTGGAAGATGGTGGATCGTGTGCTGGGTTCGTGGTTCGTGGTTGGCAGGTATGGTCTTCTCCTCCGGCGTCTTAGTCGTGTGGGGGTGCGAGATCTGGAGTTCGATGGCGTGTCCGGGGTGTTGCCCCGGTCTGATTCGTTCAACTTTAATGGTTTCGCTTTTGGTGAACCACCTTGGAGGTCCGCAAAGCTGCATAACAGCGATGGAGCCGCTTCGAGCTCGGGTGTGAAGGTGATCCGTCATTGGTTCCTTTGGTGGCTGCTATGGTGGTCCCGGAGGCCTATGACGGACGTTGGTGTCAAGTTCAAAGGTTTTTTCGGTCTTGATTGTAATTTTACTTCTTGGCTGTTGTTTCTTTGTGCAAAGGCTAGCGTTTTGCTGTCTTTTTAGTTTTGCCAGGTCGGTTTATATGTGGCTTGTACTATGATCTTTATTATATAAATGAGACACGTATTACCACGCAAAAAGAATATGTCTCCCACGTCCAGTGAGGGCACGCCCTACGCTCCTTGCCGGATGTGGTCACGTTTGTGTCTCACGTACTACTCATCGTCGTCGTCTGCCGACCGGTGAAGGTGAGATCATCAGAGATCAGAGATCGCCTGCAAACGTGCTCGACGTTCCCACGTGAGGTGTCTATTTTCCATTCGCGGCTCGCCATATACATACATACGTAGTTTCTATTAGTAGCATTCCCTGGATCAACCATGTGCACATCAATGTATCTGTCATATTTATTAAAAATATTTTTTAATAAAGGGCGCTTTTATTATCTTGAAATGTAGCATCAAGCGGATACAAAGCATTATGAATAACATCCGGCCTCTGCATAACTAGGATGCACACAGCCAAATACGTAAAGTCTGACAAAATGAAAGAAAAATAAACGAAAAATCGGCGACAGTAGAGTCCTATAGACCGACACTATGCGTACGTCGTAAGGAATGGTGGACCGATCCGGAGATTATGCTGCTACCCATGTTGGGTAAAAATCACCGTAGCCACCTGCTCCAACCGCGTACACACCACCTTGAACAGCTGTTGGTACTCCGCTCGTTGTAGCGTAGACTACGTACGAAGCGAGTGCGTACAACGGAAAATAACCAGCAAAGGAGAAGCATTTTTATCATTGAAAACCAAATCATCTCTACATAGCCTAAGCGACCATAGTAAGGCATATGCTCCCACCCGTATTAGCGTTTTCAATCTATTTGGAATATCGTCCAACCAATGACCAAAAATATTGGCAACACTTGTGGGCGGATACAAATTTGACGCTATGTCGTGTCCTAAGGACATTAAAGATATACTAGGTAAAGATGACAACCCACCCCCACCACGACCCTAAACCCTAGCCACCCTCAACGCCGGCGATCTCCACGTTCAACCGTGGGGCATGTCTTCTGATCCACTCATTCGCTCCAGCGTCCTCCCCTCTTTCTTCTGGTTGTCATCTCCATGGCGGTGCATGCATCAATCTCTCTTGGGTTGGATTTTTCACCCGGAATGGCCCTTTCTCAGGAGATTTGGCGCTCTTTCCGGAGGACGGTGCATCCTACGGAAAGATCTGGCCACTTCATCATGGTGGTCTCTTTTGCTAGGAGCTCTTTCCGTCTGGATGAGGATAATGTTGGCCTCTCTCTCGAAGATGCCATTGGAGGTTATTGTTCTTCGCTTAAGGTATCTTGCCTACGTGACCGTGTATTCTCCTTCCATGTATCCTGCCAGGATGTTGGGTTTTTCATTCTGCATCAAAGATCCTTTGTGTGTGATCATTTTAAGTGTTTCTTCCATCTTTGGGGACATGGGGGTCCTGATTGGGAGCAAGAGTTTAAGCGTTGGCAATTAGAGTGTCAACAGGAATGGACCTTGGTCAGTCCTTCTAAGGCTAGAGCCAAGTTAGGGTTGTTAGCCATGCAAAACCCACCGGCCAAGTCTTCTATCAAATCCACCAATGGTGCTAAGAAGAAGCTTAGGTTTGCCACGTTCATTAATTATGAGGCGTGCAAAGGTTATCGTTATCCTGCTTCTTCACAAGATTGTTTAACTGTTCGGGAGGCTGGTTATTTGGTTAATTCTGATGAGGAACCTTCCTCGCCGGAGATGCACACTCCTTCGCCGTCGGTGGCCATCAAGTTTGGATCTTTGCCACCATCTCCGAAGTCTCCGCGTTCGGTTCCGTCATCACCCGGATCTTCTGGGATTTTGAAAGTTACTGTTGGGCCAAAGTTCTCGGGTTTAAAAGATTTTCCTATTGATCTAGATGCCGCTGGCCCACCTTGTCCTGACACCCTGGGCCCAAATACTGTCAATGCCCCAATCGACGTATCTGATGATGATTCTGTTGATGCTGGTTCTCAGGCCGCTCATATTCCCTCCCCACAGGATATTGTTTCCGATCTGCAGAGTTTTGATGAGATGATTGAAGACCTCGCTGCCAAATTTTGGGACTGCCAACACTGTTTGGGTATGGCCCACACTTCAGCGACCTGCACCAACATGGTTCAGTGTCGCAAGTGTTTTAGGTCTGGTCACATTAAAAAAGATTGCATCCGCCAACCGCCCGAGTCGTCCATCTGGGTGCCCAAAGTCCCATCGCCAGGTTTCGTTTCTCGCGCCCGAGCAGAGCTGCTGTCCTCTCCGCCTTCCAAATCACCGCTGCCCCGAAAAAACCCCAATCTGCTTCACCTCCATCGCCGCCGATGCCCCCACTGCAATCTCATGTGGTTTCTCCGCCTGATCTCTCAGTGGCGGTCTATGCACTTGACTCACCGCGTTTCCTTCCGGCCGGCTACGACATCATCGATGGCGGCGGAGACAGATTGCCGCGCACCTACTTCACCACCCAACAGCCACCTCCATGCATGCATGAGCAGTTCATGGTGGCCATTGTTGAGCCAGTGGCACCTGCTCATATGGTGGCCATCAGGCGGGAGCAAGTTCTTCACTTCATCGCCCAGACCCTGCAAGTTCCGGTACGTTCTGCTCAGCCGTGGGTTCATGGAGTTGGTCTGTTTGAGATGGATGGCCCAGTAGTCCGTGGATCCTTTACTTTGCATCCGCCGTTTCCTTTGGGTCGGGATGAGGATGGAGCAGAGTTCCTTGTCAGATTTATTCCGCATGACCATGGTGAGGGGTTTCACGCGTTGCATGGCTATCGTACGGGCTGGCTCATGTTCATTGGCATCCCTCTGGATTATCGGAACACACAAGGTCTTGCTGATGTGGTCGGGACTTTCGGTCAGTTTCATTATTGGAAACACACCGACTGTCGACGCGCTCGCTCCCTTGTCAGAGCTTCTTTTCTGGACAATGCCCTGGTTCCTCGCGATGTGGTATTTAGAGAGTTTGCTAATTGGGGTGGAACGATTGTGTCTTGGACTTCTGCTTGCTATATTTTATCTGCTTAGTTTGCTGAAGCCATGATTGGTGCGGACGAAGACCCGATGCCGTTGGATGGTAATCCACACCCTATGACTGGAGAAAATTCTCCGCAACCTTTCTGGGCTATGCCACCTTACCCAGCTTTGGGGTGGAATGCTGTCCTGCCAAATCACCAGCCACTCTAGCAAGGTTTCAATGGTTGGGAACCTAATGCACAACAGGATGAGGGCTGGGGTCCTTGGGAAGAACAAGATCAGAATCAGCCTATGGATAATGGTCAGGACGCCGCACAGAATGAGGAGGATGTTGAACATAATTCTATGGTCATGGATGCGCCATCTTTTGGTTCTTCTGGCTCGGTGGCGCAGATGGATCAACATGGTCTGAATTTGGAGGTTCAGCAGCAATTACATCAGCCTGTGGTCGACCCAATTCAGTTGGGCATTGTGCGTGTGGTCTACGGACCGGTTCTGCCACCGCAGATGATTTGGGAGCGAACCTTCCGCATGTTGCTACCTGAGATTGTCTCAGCACAGATCCCCTCCTCTCCTTCTCTGTCGGTGCTCCCGCCTTTTGTATTGCCTACGCGCTTTTGGCCTTGGGCGATTGAGCTGGATTTTATCACCAAGATGACATATGCTGGCTTCTTCTCGTCTGCCCTGCGCGTACCCATGAAGAGATCTTCAGTTATAATCGAGCCGCTCCAGTCGCAGTTGCCCATCATGTCTGAACCCGACCAGCCTACTCAGGTGGTGCAGCACGTTGATCAGCACCAGCCCAGCCAGGATAATCCTTCTGGTGATTTTCACTTTCAGGCTCAGACTCCACCTGTCCTGGGCAAACGCACATCATGCAGATCTCGCAAGTCTGTCCAGCTGGTCGCTGCAGAGCCGGATTTCACTACCAGACGGGTCACTCGGAGCTGCGCCAAGGTATCAGGATACAAGCCCACCTCTGATACCCTGATGAAACCTTCAAGCCTTTGTCGACCTCGGGCCAATAAGCCTCGCCTTCCCGCGCCGGATTCTGGAGACGATGGAGCTGCACTTCCACCTCCGACGCCTATCTCTTTTCTGCAGCAGCTGGGTGAGGCGTTGCAAATCCCTCCCAAAGATCTTACGGTGGCCAAGCTTATGGCTGGCCCAGATTCTGATGATTCTAGCAATCCTTCCAATGATAAGTGATATTATTTGTTTAGGCTGGGGGAGGGTTCAGAGACCTCTGTTATTTTGGGTTGTCTTTATCTTGGACTTCTGTGTTTTGGGTTTATCTGTGGATTGGCTGAACTATGTCATGCTATGCTACTCATTCTGTTACGCAGTTATGAGTCTACTATGCTTTTATTCCTGTGTTCATGGATCATACGTCTTTTCGTAATTGGCAAGTACTGTGTTGGAATGTGTGAGGGCTAAACTCTGAGGATAGGCACAGAGATGTTAGGGCTAAGATTGAGGAGAGTAAATGTTCTATCATCTGCCTCCAGGAAACTAAGTTTGAGCATTTTGATCTGCGATCGATCCGTGCATTTTTTCCTCGTAGATTTGATCATTTTGCTTTCTCCCCCTCTGTGGGAGCGTCAGGTGGTCTTTTGGTTATTTGGAATTCGGCAGTTTTCAGTGGCACTCTGGTAGAGGTGCAACGCTATGGTCTGGTTATCTCTTTCAAGTCTGTGCACAATTCTGAATCTTGGACATTGGTGTCTGTCTATGGCCCGTGCCAAGGGCCCCAAAGAGATGAGTTTGTTCAGTGGTTGTACAACCTTTCTATACCTGCGGATCAAAATTGGCTCCTCCTTGGGGATTTTAATTTTATCCGGTCATTGGATAATAGGAATAGGCCCGGGGGTGATGTTAATGACATTTTTTGTTTAATGGGATCATTGGCCACCTAGGTTTGCTTGAATTACCTCTGAAGGGCAGAGCCTACACCTGGTCTAACATGCAGGAGCAGCCTCTCATGGAGCAACTTGACTGGTTTTTTACTACTGCTGACTGGATATCTGCCTATCCGAATACAGTAGTTATTCCCTTGGCTAAAACCTCCTCTTATCATGTGCCTTGTGTTGTGTCAATTGATACCACTATTCCAAAGTCCAAGGTCTTCCGCTTTGAGAATTTTTGGTAGGAAATGCCAGGTTTTTTGGATTGTGTTCGGACCTCTTGGGAGGCGCCCGTTGCTGAGGGATTATCTGCACCTGCCACTCTATTTGTTAAGTTCAAGAGGTTGAGATTCGCCCTTAAGAAGTGGAGTACTAATCTTTCCTCCTTAAAGAAGTTGGCCACTAAATGTTCTGAGGTTGTTCTGTACTTTGACTCCCTTGAGGAATTCAGACCCCTAACCAGACCTGAGTTTAATTTCAGGAAAATCGTTAAGCTACAGTATGAACGCCTTCTGAAACTGCATCATATATACTGGAAGCAGAGGTGCACTATTAGATACATCATGGTGGGGGATGAAAATTCCAAGTTTTTTCATGCTATGGCCTCGGAGAGATTCAGACGTAACTCAATCTCCTCGCTGCAGAGAGAGGATGGTTCAACTATCAGTGATCATGACCAAATGGCAGGAATTTTATGGAACTCTTTCAAGTCTAGAATGGGCCAAGCGCATGGTATTTCTATGGGTTTTGATCTCCCTTCTCTTATTGAACCGGTCTTGGGACTTGATGATTTGGATGCTCCCTTTTCTGATCAGGAGATCTCTGCTGTGTTAAAGGATCAGCCTACTGATCGGGCACCTGGGCCTGATGGTTTTAATGGTATGTTTGTCAAAAGGTGTTGGACTATTATTGAGAAAGATTTCTGACAGTTAGTCAAGGACTTTTATGAGGGGAGGATCAGCATGCAGAACATTAATTCTTCCTTCATCACCCTCATTCCGAAAATGCTGGCGCCCATGGGTCCTAATGATTTCCGGCCAATTTCCTTAACTAACACCTGTCTCAAATTCCTAACAAAATTGTTGGCTAATAGATTACAGAACGTAATCCTCAAGTGCATACACAAGAACCAATATGGATTTCTAAAGCATCGCTCTATTCATGATTGTTTGGACTAGGCTTTTCAGTATATCTATCAGTGCAAGCAATCAAAGAAGCCAATCATTCTCTTAAAGTTGGATTTTGCTAAGGCCTTTGATTGTGGAACATGAGGCCATCCTGGCTCTTCTTGTTGCAAAAGGATTTCCTCCTAAATGGATTGGTTGGGTCAAGGAAATTATGTCCTCTGGTGACTCTCAGGTTCTACTCAATGGCATCCCTGGCAATCATTTTAAATGTAAGCGTGGGGTTAGGCAAGGGGACCCCTTTTCTCCATTGCTCTTTGTTTTGGCAGCAGACCTGTTACAATCTGTTGTGCAACAAGATGTTGCTTGATGGTATTCTCACTCTGCCGATTGAGTGTCTGAAAGTGCAACTATCCCCAGGTGGTTTTGGTAATTCATAACAACATATAACTCATTGAGCTAATGCTATTCCAAGACAAATATTTCAGGAAAGCTCAATGAATGGCATGGCATGGATGATGAAAGTGGATCCCTCAAAATATTAAGGATAAAGGATTGGCTCAAGCTCAAAAGCTCAAGACTCTACATTTTATATTTTACTGATCCAAGATCACATTGAGTCTATAGGAAAAGCCAATACTATCAAGGAGGGATGAGGTGTTGCTTAATGAGCCTCTTGCTTCATGTGCTTAGTGATATGCTCCAAAAACCCTCAACTAGTTTCTCACACCCACATATGACCTAAACCTAAAGTCAAAATCGGTCCTACCGATTCTTTCTATCCGGCGCCACCGAGTTCAGATGTCATAGCCACTACCACAAACCCTAGGCAAATCGGTTTCACCGATAGGGATATCGGTCTCACCGAGATGGGATTGTAATCTCTCTGTTTCCCTTCGTAACGTTTTGGTCTAACCAAAGTGAGCGATCGGTCCCACCGAGATTGCAATGTAAACTCTCTGTTTCCCTTTCGTAACATTTCGGTCTCACCGGAAAGAGTGAATCGGTCCCACCGAGTTTACCTGACCAACTCTCTAGTTAGCTAATTACCAAAATTGGTCTCACCGAGTTTGTGTAATCGGTCTCATCGAGATTAGTTATGCCCTAACCCTAACCATATCGGTCCTACCGAGCTGCATGTCGGTCCCACCGAAAACCCTAACGGTCACTAGGTTTACTGAATCGGTCCGACCGAGTTTGTTGATTCGGTCCCACCGAGTTTGGTAAATAGTGTGTAAAGGTTAGATTTTGTGTGGAGGCTATATATACCCCTCCACCTCCTCTTCATTCGTGGAGAGAGCCATCAGAACAAACCTACACTTCCAACTTGCCAGTTCTGAGATAGAACCACCTACTCATGTGTTGAGGCCAAGATATTCCATTCCTACCATATGAATCTTGATCTCTAGCCTTACCCAAGTTGCTTTTCACTCAAATCTTCTTTCCACCAAATCCAAATCCCGTGAGAGAGAGTTGAGTGTTGGGGAGACTATCATTTGAAGCACAAGAGCAAGGAGTTCATCATCAACACACCATTTGTTACTTCTTGGAGAGTTGTGTCTCCTAGATTGGCTAGGTGTCACTTGGGAGCCTCCGACAAGATTGTGGAGTTGAATCAAGGAGTTTTTAAGGGAAAGGAGATCGCCTACTTCGTGAAGATCTACCGCAAGTTAGGCAAGTCCTTCGTCGGAGACGGCCATGGTGGGATAGACAAGGTTGCTTCTTCGTGGACCCTTCGTGGGTGGAGCCCTCCGTGGACTCGCGCAACCGTTACCCTTCGTGGGTTGAAGTCTCCATCAACATGGATGTACGATAGCACCACCTATCGGAACCACGACAAAAACATCCGTGTCTCCAATTGCGTTTGAATCCTCCAAACCCTTCCCTTTACATTCTTGCAAGTTGCATGCTTTAAATTCCGCTGCTCATATACTCTTTGCATGCTTGCTTGAATTGTGTGAAGATTGCTTGACTTTTGCAAAGATAGCTAAAATCTTCCAAAGTCTAAAATTGGGAAAAGGTTAAGTTTTTAATTGGTCAAGTAGTCTAATCACCCCCCCCCCTTCTAGACATACTTCAAGGTCCTACAAGTGGTATCAGAGCTTTGGTCTCCATTTGCTTTGATTTCCATAGCTTTTGGTGGTCATAGCCTTGGTTTCACAACCTAGAAGAGTATGGCGTCTAGCGAGGGAAATTATCACCGTAGAGGACCTTACTTTGATGGCACTAATTTTGCTAGTTGGAAGCATAAGATGAAAATGCATATTCTCGGACATAACCCCGCCGTTTGGGCTATTGTGTGTATTGGCTTGCAAGGTGAATTATTTGATGGGAAAGAACCGAACCGTGAAGATAGTGCGGAGGAATTGAAGATGCTGCAATACAACGCTCAAGCTTGTGATATCCTCTTCAATGGCTTGTGCCCCGAAGAATTCAACAAAATCAGCCGTCTTGAGAATGCAAAGGAAATTTGGGATACTTTGATTGATATGCATGAAGGTACCGACTCCGTCAAGGACTCCAAGTTGGATGTGCTCCAAAGTCAGCCTGACAAGTTCAAAATGAAGGATGGTGAAGGTGTCGCTGAAATGTACTCTAGGCTTGCTCTTATCACAAATGAGATTGTCGGCTTAGGAAGTGAAGAGATGACCGACAGATTCATCATCAAGAAGATCCTAAGAGCATTGGATGGAAAATATGATACCGTGTGCACATTGATCCAAATGATGCCAAATTACAAAGATCTCAAGCCAACGGAAGTCATTGGAAGAATTGTTGCTCATGAGATGTAACTCAAGGATAAGGAGGAACTTCACAACAAGTCAAGTGGTGCTTACAAAGCCTCATGTGAAGCCCCCACATCATCAAGTGAGAAACAAACCTTCAATGAAGATATGAGCTTAGTGGTGAAGAACTTCAACAAATTCTACAAGAGTAGAAGCAAAGAAAGAAGCTCTAAGTCAAGGTCCTACAATGACAAAAGATCTTCTAGTTGAGAGCGCAATTGCTACAATTGTGAGAGACCTGGACACTTTTCCAATGAGTGTACGACACCCTACAAAAGAAGAGAAGACTCTCCAAAAAGAAGAAGTAGAAGAGAAGAATCACCACCAATAGAGACAAGGAGTAGAGGTGATCGTTATGAACGAAAACATTCACGGAGAAGCAAGGATTCGGAAAGGAAAGACAAGTCATCAAAGAGCTACACAAAATGAAGACATCAAGCTCATGTTGGTGAATGGGTATCCGGCTCCGACTCCGACAATCACTCCGAGAGAAGCTATCACTCCGACTCCGAATATACTCAAGATGAAGGTGTTGCGGTCTAGCACTTGTGTCAACCAACTCCTACGACATATTTGATTCACCAAATGAAGGAATTGGAAGATGCTTCATGGCCAAAGGCCCAAAGGTAACACACCCTAAGTATGTTGATTTTAATAGTGATGAAGATGACTTGTTAGGTGATGATGATTTACTTATTGACAACTCTAGTGATGAATACTATGATGAAACGTCAATTAATCATGCTAATCAAGATGAAACGAATGACAATGATAAGGAGAAGATTGAGCTTCTAACTAAATAACTAAACACTCTTAAGTTAGCTCATGAAACTATCTTCGAAGATCATCGAGAACTTTTAAGGGCTCATGAGAAGTTACGCTTTGAAAAGCTCAATCTTGAGCAAGAAAACAGCTTATTGAAGGGAATTATAGAGAAAGGTGTATACAAGAGCCTTGCCAGGAGTAAGAAATTTGAGGAAATTGTACGCAAGCAAGGAAGGCACCGGAAGAATCAAGGTGTTGGTTTTGAACGAAAGTTCAATGCCAATGGAGTTGAGTGGGAACAAGATCAATACCCCAAGACGAAGTTTGTTCCTCAACAAGAGAAGTATGATCCTGCTTCCTTCAAGGGAACACAAGCACAAGATGATCTTCCACCACAAGACCACAAGAACAATGGCAAGGACAAGCTTCAAGAGGAGATTGATGCATTTGAAGAAGCACCTAAGGCCTTGGTCAAGTGGGTTCCCAAGACTACGTCAAGTTCTACTTCATCAAGTATGACTACAACTCCAAGGATTCCCATCAAGATGATGTGGATCCCGAAGAAGAAGAACTAGAGTGTTCTTGAGGGTGACTCCGCCAACATTCTTCACTCATATCATTATGGCAAGGACAAGCGCAATCAACTTCCATATCTTGCACTAGTTCAAGGAGTCACAAAACCCTCATGTTGGTAAGGCAAGGGACAAGGTAACCTAATGCTTTCATGAACATCATCTTGTGTGTGCATCACTCTGTCGGATTTCGGGTTCCGGCAGACCCTTGAGGTTCGAACACTGGGGTGCGTGCGGAGATCCAACCCTCCACCGTCTCGCACCTCGCCGAATCGCTGGGACCTAAACTACTAAACAGAACAACACAAGAGACACGAGATTTATACTGGTTCAGGCCACCATTGTGGTGTAATACCCTACTCCAGTGTGTGGTGTGGTGGATTGCCTCTTGGGCTGATGAGGAACAATACAAGGAAGAACAGCCTCGTGAGGGTCTGTTCTTGGCGGGTCTGATGAGCTGGCTGGGTGGTGTTGATCGCTCTAGCTTGAGGATCGGGTCTCTGTCTTTCTCTGGATTCCAGATGCCAGATCCAGATCCCTCTACCCTGTGGGTGGCTACTCCTATTTATAGGCGAAGGCCCTGGGCCTCTTCCCAAATATTGAGCGGGAAGGGCGCCAACAATTAGCCATTTGAAGGGAACAGCGGTACACTTATCCTGACTAAAGTTGGTCCTCGCCTACCAAAGGCTCGGTGATGGCCTTTGCTTGGGCTCCACGATGACTCCCTTCCAGCCGTTGGGCTGGTCTTGGTCTCGTTGCACCAAACGGATGCCTTTGCTTGATGCTCTCGCTGCGCTTGCTCCCTTTGCACCAAAGAGGAAAGGAGGGCGCTGCAGTTTGGCGCCTGGCGCCCCCCTGGTCGCCATGGCTTGCGTCATGGGCACCTCGAGGTACCACGCCTTGAACTCTCCACCTCCTCATGAGCCATCCCGACGAGGCCGTGCTCGAGAAGCTCCTTGTCGTCCGCCCATAATCTTGGCCCCTCGCGAGGGTCTTGAGCTTCGTTGATGCAGATGGGCTGTCCAGGCCTCCTTTGAGCCCCGCGTGCAGCGAGCAAGTCTGAGGACCCCGTTCCCGAACGCCGCCATAGCCCAGGCCCTGGCGCGCCGGACTTGGCCGAGCGAGGCGAAAGGGCAAGTCTGGCGTCGTGGGCCCCTAACAGCTGCGGCCTTAGGCGTCGCGTGGCGGTTGATTGAGCGCGTCGCCCTGCAACCGTGTGGGTTGATAACAGCGGCATCTTCCTTGCTTCCTCTACTTTCTCGATTGCTGCTCGGATCCCTTTCTTGCGCCTCTCCTCTCCGCTTCCAAGATCTTCAGATCCAGTCCGCCTGCGTGCCCTAGCCAGTCATGGCTCCTCGCCAAGCCCCGGCCCGAGCTTGGTACTCTCCTGCCTTGGATCCGCCAAATGTGTCGAAGCGAGCCTGCATACTGGTGCGCCGGATGGCGAGCGCAGGGCGTCAACGGAGCGGAAGCGTTCAAGGCCGGCTCCGCCGCCCCTGAGGGTCGGGGGAGTACCTTCTACCCGTTCTTCATGAGCGCCATCATGGCTGGTCTGGTGCCGCCCTTTTCTGAGTTCTTCTTCTCCGTCCTCCGTCATTACAACATTCAAGCTCTGCACCTCCATCCCAACTCCGTCCTTCTTCTGGCAATCTTCGCCTACTATTGTGAGGCCCATGTGGGGGTGAAGCCCTCGGTGGCCTTGCTGCGCCATTATTTCTCCCTCCGAACTTCCCGTGGTTCCGCCTCCGTGTGCGTGAGCTTCATCGCATACGGAGGAGCCATCGCCATTTCAAACCCTGGGAAGCGGATTGAGGGATTCAGGAGCAAGTGGGTCTTGGTGGATGCTGGGCGCATCCACCCTCGGCTGATCCTGCCCACGAAGTGCCCCGAGAGCTCCAACGACTGGTCCCGAGTGGACCTTCAGGATCCCCGCGTGAAGCTGGTGCTGGAGAAGATGGACGCAGATCTGAAGCCGGCCAACGCGGCGGCGGCGAAGCTGACCGGTGCGTCGCTGCTTGAGGGAGTTCTGGAGCATCAAGCGCTCCGCCGTCGATGCTAAACTTAGATGTGGAGGCCTCACCCGAGCCCCGTGGCCCTGACCAGCGAGGATCTGGCGACGGTTCTCCAGTCCTTGGTTGGGGGCGATGTGGCGAGACTGGAGGGCGCCCCTGCGCCCCTATTCCTCCGCGAGGATTGGGAGCAGGTAGTGGGGCCCATGCCTGTCTTCAATGGGGACGGCCCCGTGCCCGTGGAGGCTCTGGAGGACCTGGTGGACTTATCCTCTTCCGACTCCAGCGAAGAGGTGGAGGAAAGAGAGCCGGGAGAGGGGGTTGATTCGGGGGCGGAGTCAAGGGCTCTTCCCCTGCGGCGCAGGTCCCGCATTCTCCGCCTCCCCCAGAGTGACGACGACGAGGATGACGATGACCGTGGAGGCAGAAGCCTGCCCCCGGTCCTGAAGAAGGACCGGACTGGGCTGGTCCCCCGCGGGTCCGCCCCGGCCCCGGGGCGATCTGCAGACGCGCCTCCTGCTCCTGGTCCCCTTGAACCTGATCCCTGCAGTCGGCTCTCGGGCTTCAAGTATGGTCGGAGGCTGCTCGAGTCCACCAGCGACGACCTGTAAGTGCCTGCTTCCCGTCTTGATTATTGCTGCGTCGATGAGATCTGATGTGCATGTCCTTGGCCAGTGGCGCCCATGGCGAAAGAAGCTGAAGGGGCTCTGAGGCCCCATCCGTGGCGGTGCCTCTGCCCAAAAAAGAAGGTGATCCTGGCGCCCAGGCCTCTCCTGCCCGGGCGTCCTCGCGAGGCCTGGCTGAGCCTGCTAGGGCAGGCTCAGCCCCCTTGACCCAGGCGACTCCCGAGGTGCCCTTGCTTGGCGCTGCCTCCACTGTTGCCGTGGCGCCGCTGGTTCCACCTCAGGGCGCAGTGGTCACACAGCCGTCTTCTCCTCCTACTCCACCGACCGCTGCTCCTCCGAATGCTGTTCTGGATCGCGCCGTTGCCGGACTGGACCGCCTGCGGTAGGATCTTCTGGGCGCCGACTCCCGTCTGATGGCTGGGCGTTTGGAGCTGGATTCGCTCCGATGCTTCGATTCGGGCGGCGCTGGTCCAGGCCTCGACGGCTTGCGACGAGGAGAAGCAGGCTGTCCGTGAGGCGAAGATTGCCCACAATGCTGCCCTGAGGGAGGCAGCCAACATCCAAGGTCGCTGTGAGACGCTGGAGAGCGAGCTGAAGGGCCTGCAGAACCAGCTTGCCGAGGAGGCCCGCCTCCGCCCGGAGCAGGAGGAAAGCATGAAGGCTCGCGAGGCGGCCGTCAAGGACTGGGAGGCCAGGCTCAAGAAGTGCCGCGACTGCCTAGGCGCGCTGGAGCAGGAGCTGGAGGCGAGGAAGGTCGAGCTGGACGACAAGGCTCGGGTTCTTGCAGAAGATCGCGTGGCCTTCATGGATATGGAGGTGAAGGCTCGCACTTTGCTGAGGGAGCTTTATGATAGCGGCCTGGAGAGCCCACTGGCCGGCGCAGAGGACGGCCCCGCCAAGCTACTTCCCTTCCTGGTTCGCGCTCTTGAAGATGTCTCCCTTGGTCTTGGCCCCACGGCTGAGGCCGAGGCGCGTGTCTTGTCTTCCGCGGCACTGACGCGGGTCCTCACCCACGTCTACCTTTGCGATCCCAGCGTTGACCTGGACAGCCTGCTGGAGCCAGCAAGCGGCAAGCATGCAGCTGCCGCTGCCGAGGCTGTGAAGGGTCGCGCGGAGGCTCTGTTGGCGAAGTTTCGGGTCTTCAGCACCAAACCAAAGCGACGCGCTGCCGGCCCTGCTGCTCCACGAGGCGAACCCACTCCGCGTTGCTCCACCGCCGACAAGTGACTCCGTTGTGGCTCCTGTCCTGCTTTTAATTCCTGCACATGTATCATGCCTCGGGGAGGCGTTTAAACTTGCATTTGGTATTGCGATAACAGTGTGGATTGTAATGTTTGCTTTTGAATTCCTTGAAATTTGCGCTTCCTACTTGCTTATGTTCTATGCCGCAGAGCCTGCCCCACAAGATACCTCACCGCCCGTTAGCCCCGATCGGAAACCAGGACGGGACCAAGGAGTGAGGGGCTACGTGACAAGTTAGGCTCCTGAGTCGCGATGCTCAGGAGTCCCCTGTCGTGGTAACGATTCCGACAATAAGAGAGGGGGTAGGATAACGGAGCATGATCTATCGAGATGCATACGGGTGACACGGTGGTTTTAGCGAGTTCGGGCCTCTCACGGTGGAGATAACAACCCTAGGTCTCGTGCTCCGGAGAGGCTTTGTTTTATCTGAGTATATATCCGGAGATTACAATGTGTGTGTGTGAGAGAGGAACGGATCCCCATGCCTGAGCTAAGTCCTGAGACTAATGGTGAAAAGAGAGAGAGGTGGAAGAAAAAAGAGCCCCCCTAGTCTAGTGGTGGGGGGTGGCTTATATAGAGTGCGCCACCCCCTCACCTCCTATGTTACAAAGTGGAGTATCAATGCCATAATACCTGGCCACTACAAAACCGTTATGCTGACTATTGGTCTTCGCATATCCGAGTGAGTTACCCGGCCGAGTGGAATGAGCTCGTCGAGTGGAGTGCCGTCCTCCGAGTGGTTGTTGCCGTCCGAGTGACTTTCAGGTTGCGGTACATCTGGACGGCGATCTGGCCCAGGGGCCCAGTACAAAGTGTACGGTGTCCATGGGTAGGGTCTCTAGGTTAGGCCTGTTACCCTACCCCTAATACATGTCCTCGTCATTAGCCCCCGAATCTGTCGAGGTTGAGCGGGTCAAGTCGAGGTGAATTCCCAGATGAGTCGAGTGCTACGGAGGCACTTATGAACTTCCTTTGGTCACCCGGCGGTCTTATCTTCGCTTGTTGCCTTAACGGATTCCAGTCTGCATGGTGCCCGAGTGAAATGAGCTTAGACGGATCCGCGGAGGAGCGTTGAACTCACCTTATAGCAATTTTTTTAGTGATTTGGAGCTAGTCCTGCATCGAGTAACTTGTTACTCAGAATTTCTTCATGCTTGGAACGTGTCTTTTTTTTGTTGTTTGGCCGTCACTCGGACCGGGCGGACCGTTCTGAGTGGATACCATTCCAGTGGGGGCACGCTGAGTGCACCCACCGGGTGTAGTCCCCGAGACTGCCGTCGACTGCGGGCAGTCGGCGGGAGTCTTAGAGTCTGTCTTTTTTGTTGTTGTTTGGCCGTCACTCGGACCGGTCGGACCGTTTCGAGTGGATACCAACAGTCGGCGGGAGTCTTAGAGCCTGTCTTTTTGTTGTTGTTTATCACTTGGACTGGTCAGGCCGTACTGAGTGGAGATTACTCCAGTGGGGGCACGCTGAGTGCACCCACTGGGTGTAGTCCCCGAGACCACTATCGACTGCGGGCAGCCGGCGGGGGTCTGAGAGAACTAAAAATCTTCTTAGCTGGTACTGATCGAACTTGTTCTTCTCTGACTCGGAGGTCGAGTGATTCTGGAGCTGGTTTTGCATCGAGCAAAATGTTTCTTTCTGAGTTCTCTTCCAGTGGGGGCACGCTGAGTGCACCCGCTGGGTGTAGTCCCCGAGCCTCTGTCGGACTAGATGAGTCGGGCAGAGGGTTTAAGTCTCCTGGTAAACCTCCACACAGTCGACACGGTAAATATCTTTTAGTTTGAAATTGAGTCAATCGGATGCATCTTCATGTGCTTGACATGGTAAATAAGCTCAGCCTGGAGCTGAGTCGGTCGGAATGATCTTCGTGCACTCAACACGGAATAAATTCAGCCTAGAACTCGGTCAAGCAGGTGAATCTTCGTGCTCTCGGCACGGTGAATGAATTCGGCTTTGAAACTGCTGACTGTAGAAAAAAGTTGGACACTCCAGGGAGTAATCTTTCCATTAGTACTTTTACCGTTAGATTTTGCATGAAAGGGGTATTTGTAAGAGTACATTGTATCCGCAGAGGAGCTTCATTTTCACCCTTTTGCATGAAAGGGGTATTTGTCCGAGTGGACGTGCTTCCCGACTGATCGAGGTATGTTGACTGCAAGGAAGAACTTAGTGGCACTTGTATGTCTCCCGGAGGAGATAGACTAGTGGTCTGACATGGACGTGCCATGAAACCCGAGTGACGAAGCTAGTGTGTAGGCTGACTCTCCGGGGAGAGGCCACTCATTATCCCGGGGGAACACCGGCACGTGCCATCTCTGAGTCCAAGTTTGTGAAACTGACGCCTTGGAACCTAGGATAGGGCTAAGTTATCCGTAGAGGAGCGTTGTTTTCACCCTTTTGCAATCTTGAAGATGACTTTAGGTAATGATTTGGGCGATCGTCCGAGTGGACAGTACTAGCCTTATAGATTTTTGGCAGACCGGGCAAGTATGGTCAGAAAGATATTCCTGATGTGATCAATGGGTTGATTGAATGGGCGTAACCCTTGAGGGCGGCATGGCCGACGGCTGTGCGTAGCCCCCAAGTGATGCTCGAAAGAGGCAAGCTTTCTACAAAATGTGATATGAGGTTTGATCATATGAGTAACTTAGTCGTTCCCCTGTTGGGGGTGTAGAGGTAAAGACATGTCCAACTGATGGTGACGCGCGAGGTGGTTAAGGGGCGATGATGTGTACAACCAAGTGACGACGCGCGGGGCGGTCGAGTTGTGAAGACATGCACAACCGAGTGGAAACACGCGAGGCGGCCGAGTGGCGAAGGCATGTACAATCGAGAGGCGACGCGCGGAGCGGCCAAGTGGTGAAGACGTGCACAACCGAGTGGCGATGTGCGGGACGGCCGAGTGAGGATGCACGAGGTGGTCGAGTGAAGGATTACGTGTCCAGCCAACGGGTGACGCGCGGGGCGGCTGTGTGGTGAAGGCATGCACAACCGAGAGGCGACGCACGGAGCGACCAAGTGGTGAAGACGCGCGCAACCGAGTGGCGACGTGCGGGACGGCCGAGTGAAGGACTACGTGTCCAGCCAAGTGGATGAAATTGTCTTCGAAGGATTTAGCCAGATGCTTTCGAAGTTAATGTAGCGACGAGGTTGATGTAGTGTGGTTGCGACGCAACAAGACCGGCGTGACAACTGAGTCTGAGTAGGAATGAAGATGGTGCGCAGAGCGTCTGGGTGATTATAAAACTTGTCAAAGTGGTGGGTCGAATGCACTTGTTGAAGTGAAGGATCTAACTGGTGATGAAGCACTCGACCACTCAGGAGAGTGTCATTCCAAATGAGTTGCAGCCCCCGAGTGCGGCGTAGCTCCCGAGCGTACTACAGGCTTCAACAACGGACATGTCGGAATACGGGAAATATAGTGTTGAATGGATAATTTGCAATCCATCGAGTCGGACTCGGGTAAGGATGAGGAGAATTTTCCGAGTGATGCTCGAAAGAGGCAAACTCGCAAAAAGAGTGACGTGTGAAGTTTAATTATAAAAGGGACTTATCTGTCTCATGCCTGACGAGGTCTATATTATCGATGAAGAGGATTCCACAGAGGGGTTGGCCGGATGTGTTTGAAGCCAACAGAGCGACAAGGTCAGTGTTGTGGTGCGCTAGGACCAGTATGGTGACCGAGTCCGAGCAGCGATGAAGTTGGCGCGTAGGGCCGTCGAGTGATCGCGTAACTTGTGTAAAAATGGCACAAGTCAACAACATAATTTCTTGAGGAAATTTGATGTGTGTTGAAATGATTTGTGTGAATAACACCCATAGACACCCGCTGGGAGTGCAAGGGGCTTGCTGGTTAACCAGCAAGAGTCTAAAAGAGCGAAGGATTCGTTCGAACTTGTCGAAGCGAGAGATCCTACTGAACTCGTTGGAATACTGGCTAAAATAAAACGGAAGTGTAGTGTTTCGACTGAGTTGCAGCCCCGGAGGACCGATGCAAACTCGAAATGAAGAACGACACATGGTGTTCGTGAATGATGTGTGCAAAATAATGGAAGTTGGACTCGGGAGTCACATAACCAGTACTAAGCAAGTATGTGAAAATAAACAGCCAAGCGTAGAGGTACACTCGATGGTGTGGCCTCCGAGTGAATGTGATGTGTGAATTACGGGATACTCGGGAAGATAGAAATAACAGAATGTAAAATGACTTAGCTGTCTGAAGGCGCGCGAGTGGCCGAGTGGTGATGAGGCGACCAACCGAGCGGCGACGCGCGGGGTGGCCGAGTGGTGACGCGGCGGTGGTGACAGTCGACCTTCGTCTCGGTGTCCTTGCGGATAGGGATGGAGTGCACATTATACTTGTGATGCAGCTTCCTGAATTAGAGGTTTGCTCTTGTCTCAGTCGGATTTTGGCTACTTAGGCGAGTCCTTGGACTGCAGCTAAGCCTCCGAGTGGGAGGCTTGCTCTCCACTTGGTAGGATTTCAAACACTTAGGCGAGTACTGGACTGCAGCTAAGCCCCCGAGTGGGAGGTTTGCTCTCCACTCGGTAGGATTTTTTCAAACTTAGGCGAGTACTGGACTGCAGCTAAGCCTCCGAGTGGGAGGTTTGCTCTCCACTCGGTAGGATTTTTTCAAACTTAGGCGAGCACTGGACTGCAGCTAAGCCCCCGAGTGGGAGGTTTGCTCTCCACTCGGTAGGATTTTTTTAAAAAACTTAGGCGAGTACTGGACTGCAGCTAAGCCCCCGAGTGGGAGGTTTTCTCTCCACTCGGTAGGATTTTTTTCAAACTTAGGCGAGTACTGGACTGCAGCTAAGCCCCAGTGGGAGGTTTCTCTCCACTCGGTGGATTTTTTCAAACTTAGACGAGTACTGGACTGCAGCTAAGCCCCCGAGTGGGAGGTTTGCTCTCCACTCGGTAGAATTTTTTCAAACTTAGGCGAGTATTGGACTGCAGCTAAGTCACCCACTGGGGGATTTTGGCGACGGCGACGCACAGGGCGGCCGAGTGGTTATGAGGTGACCAACCGAGTGGCAACGCGTGGGGCGGCCGAGTGGTTATGAGGTGACCAACCGAGTGGCGGCAGGGGGCGGTCAGTGGTTATGAGGTGACCAACCGAGTGGCAACGCTGGGCGGCCGAATGGTTATGAGGTGACCAACCGAGTGGCGACGCGGGCGGCAAGTGGTGATGAGGTGACCAACCGATGGCGACAGCAGGCGGCCGAATGGTTATGAGGTGACCAACCGAGTGGCGACGCGCGGAGCGGCCAAATGGTGATGAGGTGACCAACTGATGGCGACGTGCGGGGCGGCCGAATGGTTATGAGGTGACCAACCGAGTGGCGACGCACGGAGCGGCCAAGTGGTGATGAGGTGACCAACCGATGGCGACGCGCGGGGCGGCCGAATGGTTATGAGGTGACCAACCGAGTGGCGACGCGCGGAGCGGCCAAATGGTGATGAGGTGACCAACCGATGGCGTCTGCGAAGGCGGCGAATGGTTATGAGGTGACCAACCGAGTGGCGGCGCCTGGAGCGGCCAAGTGGTGATGAGGTGACCAACCGATGGTGACGCGCGGGGCGGCCGAATGGTTATGAGGTGACCAACCGAGTGGCGACGCACGGAGCGGGCGAATTGTTATGAAGTGACCAACCGAGTGGCGACACGCGGGGCGGCCGAATGGTTATGAGGTGACCAACCGAGTGGCGACGCACGGAGCGGCCGAATGCCCAGATATTTTAATTGTCTGAGAAAACCTACACATTGTCGGAAGTTTAACTGTCCGTTTGTAAAATGTACGAGGTTGAAATATGAAAAGAATACTTAGCTTGGCAGGTAAGCTAATGAAGATGTATCCTTCAAATGACGACGCACAGGGGCGGTCGAGTGGTGGAGATATGTCTCACCGAGTGGCGACGCAAGCGTCGAGTGGTGGAGATGTGTCTCACCGATTGACGCGCCAGCAGGCGGCAGTGATGGAGATATCTCACCGAGTGGCGACGCTGCATGCACCGACCGCGGCGGAGATGTATCTCACCGAGTGGCGTCGTCGTGTCCGACCGCCGCAGCGGTCCATTATTCATTTGAGAATGCATGCGAATTGTCCGAGTAGACGGTTGTTTGATGAGCTTTAATCCCGTCCGAGTGAACCTGCATCGCGCTTGGTTTGCGCCTAACGAGGCATCGATCGGCGAATATCCGCACCGGAGGGAGGAGCGGTGTTGCGGCTATCATGTTTTGTTGCTCGGAAGCCGGACGCCGCCGGTTTGATGAACGCTCAGCCCACGGCTGAGTGCTGTTATCGATGGGACTTCGCTGCTGGCGGTCGTGCCACGCCAGTTCGCGTCTTCCCCGCAGATGTCATCGCCGTGTGGTTAATCCGAGAAGGGACTGCCGCAGCGCTGCGTCGAGCTGGGTGTGTGCCTCGCCGCGGCACCCATGGTCGGCGGCCGGCGCCGGAGGAGGCGCAGTGGGAGCACGGCCAGCCCTCGCCTCCGCCCAGCGCCCGGGTCGACACCGGCGGGGAGTCGATCAATGCGACACCAAGCCAGGACCGTGCCTCCCCTCCGACTTGCGCGACTTTGGGCGGGGAACCCGTCCGAGTGAACTCGGGTCCGTGGCTGAGTGAACTGGAGTCTGCTTCGAGTGGATTCCATCTGTCGAACTTTCAACGAATCTGGCTGGCAGCTGTCCGAGTGAAAGATCCATCGGGTGACCCTACAAGTTACTAGCAAGTACGGCTACAAGGTTGAAGGCCGGACAGTTACACATGCATGCATGCACGAATTGATTGGCACGAATTGCATGCATGCCTGTTCTAACCGCAGCAATTAGATAGGTGGCGTTAGTAATCCTCATCAATTGGCAGTTTAATGAGGCGATTACCTTAACGAGCAGTCAATCCATGCTTCAAGGAATTAGGCATTGCGTACGGGTGGGAGCTGTCCTTCCGTTCCTTTTTTCCTGCATGCAGTTATTGCTCGATTAAGTGGCCTGCATTATGCATGTACTTACTTGGTATTGATTCCTTCAGTCACGAAGGACCATCGGTTGCGGGTCGAAGCGGTTTCATAGGTCATAGCCGCAGCGCGCCTCCTCCGCGGAGACCGTCGCCGGCGATCAGCGCTGGAGGAAGGAGCCTTGCGTGCCTGCGCCTCCACCGCGGAGGTGGCCGCCGAGCAACTGATAATACGATGCCGGAGTCGACAACGAGGCGAACAGCGCCGGCGGCCATGCGTGACAGCGGCGCCGGGGTCGACGTGATTTATTTATGAGGCGGACGGTGCGGCGGCGCTGCTGGTGGACTCAACGACGACGTTGTCGGCGAGATGCACTCGGCTGTGCCGAGGTCGGAAACGCCGATGAGGCGGATGGCGCCGCGCCACGCGTGGAGGCGCTGTTGGTTTCGCCTTTGCGCGCCGCTGCAGCTATTGGCGATGTCGAACACCGATTTCAGGTGGTCAACTCACGCGGACGTGAGGCCAGCTAACTGAAGGTCGATGATTCTCCTTGTATGTTCTTGTATGGATGCTGTTTTCCTTACATCTTACATTCGCGATGCTTTGCTCGCGTGAAGATGAACAGATACAAAATAATGTGTCAAAACGTGAAAATGAAATCGAATAGAGGGAACCAGTGGGAATTGATCCGCCGCCAGTGGTTGAAGAAATGACCATTTGCATCATGGTTCGATAGACGCCATGCCCCAAGGTGGGCGCCAACTGTCGTGGTAACGATTCTGACAATAAGAGAGGGGTAGGATAACGGAGCATGATCTATCGAGATGCATATGGGTGACATGGTGGTTTTAGCGAGTTCGGGCCTCTCACGGTGGAGATAACAACCCTATGTCTCGTGCTCCGGAGAGGCTTTGTTTTATCTGAGTATATATCCGGAGATTACAATGTATGTGTGAGAGAGAGGAACGGATCCCCATGCCTGAGCTAAGTCCTAAGACTAATGGTGAAAAGAGAGAGAGGTGGAAGAAAAAAGAGCCCCCCTAGTCTAGTGGTGGGGGGTGGCTTATATAGAGTGCGCCACCCCCTCACCTCCTATGTTACAAAGTGGAGTATCAATGCCATAATACCTGGCCACTACAAAACCGTTATCTTGACTATTGGTCTTCGTGATATCTGAGTGAGTTACCCGGCCGAGTGGAATGAGCTCGTCGAGTGGAGTGCCGTCCTCCAGTGGTTGTTGCCGTCCCGAGTGACTTTCAGCTTGCGGTACATCCGACGGGCGATCTGGCCCAGGGGCCCAGTACAAAGTGTACGGTGTCCATGGGTAGGGTCTCTAGGTTAGGCCTGTTACCCTACCCCTAATACATGTCCTCTTCATCCCCCTTGGCGCACGAACAGCAAGTAGGGAGCTGAGACGCGGGCGGATCTACCGTTCTACGTCTGCAGAGCCTGGCCCCGCGCATACCTCAACCGCCGTTAGCCTTTCGGAACTAAGGGGTGAGGTGCTCCGTGACCAGTTAGGATCCTGAGTCGCGATGCTCAGGAGTCCCCCTTGACGCTCAAACGGCATTCGTACCTTGGCTCCGCTCGGGGAGTGACGTCACGACGAACCAGGCCGGGGGCTGGCTGGTGGCGTCGTGTCTGGCGTGACCAGGCGCAGCCCGTGCCCAGCCCCGCGCGGCGCTCCGAGGGGCGTTGCGATGAGGCCGGACACTGAGCTCTGGGCTCCCTGAGGTTGATGCGACCCGGAGGCCACCCTCAGTTGTTTATCACCAGCACGGAGCATAGGGCTTTCGCATCCGTACGGGCATAGCCGCTCCTCGGCAGTGTCGTCAGCCAGCGTGGAGCATGGTACTTCCACTGGCACGTGGGAGGGGGCTCCCCTCCGGGAGCCCCTGGGCGATACAGCCCCACGACACGTGGCTGGCACAGAGGGCTGGACGAGGTGTCTGGGCACCCGTGAGCGGTAGCGGACTCACGGGCCCTACCTCAAGGCGGGTTGCGCTTGCTCGGGCCTTATCTTAGAGTGTGTTCTGCAAATTTGGCTAGATGCCGGTGCTCTCGTCTTGGTCCGGCTCTCGGCTGGTCTCGATCGTCGGCGGCAAGCCAGGCCGCGATGCCATGGACAAGACCAGAGGGTGAGGGCGGAGAGCGGTAGGAGCCACAGTCGCGATGCTCGGGCACCCCTTTAACGCATAAGCTGGGTTAGATGACGAAACTCTCGTCCTCGGGTCCGGCTCGGGCTGGTCTCGGCCGTCGCAAGCCAGTCACGATGCCATGGACAAGACCAGAGGGTGAGGGCCGGAGAGCCGGTAGGAGCCCTGAATCGCGATGCTCAGGCACCCCCTTTAACGCGCAAGATTCTGTCAGATGCGGCAACTCTACGTCCTCGGGTCCCGGCTCTCGGGCTGGTCTCAGCCGTCGCTGGCAAGCCAGGTCGTGATGCCATGGACAAGAATAGAGGTGAGGGCGGAGGCGGTAGGAGCCACGAGTCGCGATGCTCGTGCACCCCCTTTAACGCCGCAAGATCCCGTCGGATGCAGCAACTCTCGTCCTCGGGTCCGGCTCTCGGGCTGGTCTCGGCCGTGCCGCCGGCAAGCCAGTCCACGATGCCATGGACAAGACCAGAGGATGAGGGCGGAGAGCGGTAGGAGCCCTAAGTCGCGATGCTCGGGCACCCCCTTTAACGCAAGAAGCTGGGTTAGATGACTGAAACTCTCGTCCTCGGGTCCCGGCTCTCGGGCTGGTCTCGGCCGTCGGGCAAGCCAGGTCATGATGCCATGGACAAGACCAGAGGGTGAGGGCGGAGAGCCGGTAGGAGCCCTGAGTCGCGATGCTCGTGCACCCCCTTTAACGTGCAAGATTCCGCCACCCAGGAAAAGGCACCAAATAACAAGCATGGTGGAGCGAGAGCATAATCCTAAGGAAAACGTAGGAAGGATACATGCCGCTGGGACAGGCCCGAGCGGCTTGGGGATGATGCAGCCCGAGGGGCGCCCCCAACAGGATAAGCTAATGACATGAAATAAAAGGGATGCATGCCGCAGGGACGGACCCACGCGGCCTGGGAATAATGCGGCCCTGAAGGCGCTCCCAGCCTGAAACGAAACTTAAAGATGTCACCTGGTGATGTTGGGGACGAAGGGGTGTTGGTGTAGCAGACTCGGTGGGCTGCGGGAGCCGATCCTCACGAGCCCCCAGGCCCAGGCGCCTCGGGAGGCTCCGGAGGCGCTGGTGGCTCCTCATAGACCATCTCCATCTCCGCCAGGGCTGCGGAACGCCTGGCCTCTTGAGCCTCCAGGATGTCCCTCATGAGGCGTGGGTGCGCTGCTGCCGCGTTTGGCAGGCCATAAGGCATGCGCACGTAGCTGTGGGGCGGACCCTCGCAACGTCCCACTCGCGAGGTCCAGAGGCGCTCTTGAGATGCGGCTCGGTTGAGCCCTGGTATGTCGATGCAGACGCGCAGCCCATCATCCTCGCCTGGATGGGGGCCACAGCGGGTAGGCGGCGGCTGCCCCTCATGACCCTTGACTCCTGCAGCTCCTGAATGGCCTCGCTGACGAACTCCTGAGGGTTCGGCCCTCCTTGCCTTGCTCCTGCTTGCAGGAAACGCGCTTCGAAACACGCCTCCACGTGGTGCCCAAACGCCTCCCTCGTGACCCTGGCGAGGTCGGCGGCCCTCCAGGGGAGAGCCCCCGAGCCCTGCCTGAGGAGGGCGCCGGCACGCTTTCCTATCGATGGAAGGACGCTCCCCCGCCCGGTCACGGGCCTCGAGGGGCCTGTCTCTTGAAGAGCCGGGCGGTCGATGTCTTCTTCTTCTTGGAGTGCGGCCTCGAGAGGCCTCCTGCTGCTGTGGTGCAGGTCTTCTAGCGATGCGGCTGAAAGGCTCGCTCGAGGCGCGACTGCATCTCTCTCTTCACAGGGGCACCGTGATGACCCCGCCGCTTCTGGCATCTTGAGGACGTTGTAGCCATGGTGGAGTTCTGCCATGAATTTGGCCAATGCTGGGTACCCGAGGATGGCGTTGTACGGCAGGAGAATGTGGGCGACGTCGAAGTCGATGAGCTCGGTGTGGTAGTTGTCGCGAGCCCCGAAGGTGACAGGAAGGCGGACCTGCCCGATCGAGACCGTGGAGCCGTCGGTGACTCCGGAGAAAGGCTTGGTTGCCTGAAGCTGACTGTAAGGCACTTGAAGATTGTTGAATGTCTCCACGGACAGGACGTTGAGCCCTGCTCCGCCGTCGATGAGGGTCTTGGTGACCAGCACGTTGCTGATGATTGGGGAACAAAGCATGGGGAGAACTCCGGCTGTGGCTGCGCACTTGAGCTGATCCGTTGAGCTGAACGTGATGGCGCACGCCGACCACCTGAGAGGGCGCGTGGCCTCGAGCTTGGGGAGGACTGCATTCACTTCGCGGGCGAACTACTTGAATATGCGCTGAGAGGCTGGGGCTTGAGCTTCGCCCAGGATGCAGCGATCGCACGCGCTTCTGGAAGCCCCAGCCCCTCGCCCCGATGGCGGTCTTCAATTCTCCTTGGCAGCGGCGGCAGCGGAGGGAGGCCTGCATTCCCTGCAGGCGATCCGCGAGGCTGATCCTCCAGCCTCCCGCGAGGCGGGTCTTGCCAACGGTCCTCGCGAGGTTGGTCGCGCCACCCTTGGCACGGGCCGCGGTCTTCCCAGTCCCTGCATTCCTTCCTCCTCCTCGGCCGTAGCCCGTCGCTGCGCTCGGGCGTCTGCCGACCCTTCCTTCGCGTATGGCCCGGAGCTCTTGGCATTCATTGGTGTTGTGGGTGTGGAGGTCGTGGTACATGCAGCACCGGCTGCCCTTGGAGGACTCGGGCTGATCTTTGCCTCGCTTGGTGTCTGGTTCGGCCGCGAGTACGGCAGCCCCCTTGCGCTTCACGTCCTTGGCCTTGGACTTCTTTTCTTTGGGATCCGCGGCAGGCAGCTCGAGGAGGAGAGCGCCTCCTTAGCCTGGCGCGCGACTTGGTCGCCAAGTTGAACAGCTCAAGGAGGTGCACAGATCTTCATGCATCGCCAGCTCCTCCTTCATCTTGACGTCACGCGCGCGTCGGAGAAGGCAGAGATGATGGCCTCCTCCGTTACCACAGGGATCTTGAGGCGCGTTGTTGAAGCGCTGGATGTACTTTTGCGGGGTTTCCCGGCTGCTGCTGATTCGCGCATGTCGCCATCCGGGCGGCGGCGGTCGCGAGTACCACGGAAGTTGGCGACGGCGGGTGCGCATCTCGGCCCAGAAGAGATCGTGCACTGGGCCGATTCAGAGCCAAAGCGGGCTCCGTCCTTGAGCGCCATGGGAAACCAGTTCGCCATGACCTTTTCATCCCCGTTGGCAGCCTCGATGCCCAGCTCGTAGAGCTGGAGGAACTCCGTAGGGTCAGCTGTGCCGTCATAGCGAGGAGGCAGGTCTGGCTTGAACTTGGCGGGCCACGCGACGCTGCGCAGCTCGGAGGTGAAGGTGCGGCAGCCCGCCGTGGCCGCGGGGGGCCTCGGATGGCAGAGAGCTTGGTCTTGTGGGCCTCCCTGTGCCGCGGCTGGGGGCAGCGCAAGGTCCTGACGCGCTGGAGCGGGGAGCGCTCGGGCAGCTTCTTGTGGGCGAGGAACTTCTTGACAACTCTGCTCTTGCCGCGCCGGCGCCTGGCGGAACGGGTTCCGCCAGGGCCGCGCGCTTTGGGGCTGGCGCTTCTTGGGAGGAGGCGGCTGAGGCGCCGAGTTTCATCGCCAGCAAGGCGGGTGCGGTGCAAGAAGACGGACGGTAGGGGGGCGCCTCCTGCAGCGCGAACGAGCTCGGCGACTTGGTCGAGCCATTCTTCATAGACGTTGTTGACGGGGCGGTAGCGCAGGACTTCGTTTGCCGCGATGAGTACAGCTCGGGCCTCCATGGCAGCGCGCCAAGCGTGACAAAGAACCAGCGGGGTGAGCGGCGCGTGGCGGTGCGGCCGCCCCGCCATGGACGGGTGCTGGGACGATGCTTGCTGCTCGTTCCCCGCCGGACCGGTGGCGGCGTTGACGGCAGGTGACGGGGAACGACGAGGGCGCCCGCCGACAGGAGTTGTCTGGGCGACATGGGAGGCGAGGGCGGCTCAACGCTCGGCGCAGGCCCGACGGGCGTCAGACATGGTTGCGGTGGTCGGGGAAGAACGAGGCGACGAAAGGCAGATTTTTCCGGCGCACCCCTACCTGGCGCGCCAAATGTCGGATTTCGGGTTCCGGCAGACCCTTGAGGTTCGAACAATGGGGTGCGCGCGGAGATCCAACCCTCCACCGTCTCGCACCTCGCCGAATCGCTGGGACCTAAACTACTAAACAGAACAACACAAGAGACACGAGATTTATCTGGTTCAGGCCACCATTGTGGTGTAATACCCTACTCCAGTGTGTGGTGTGGTGGATTGCCTCTTGGGCTGATGAGGAACAATACAAGGAAGAACAACCTCGCGAGGGTCTGTTCTTGGCGGGTGCGATGAACTGCTGGGTGGTGTTCAGTCGCTCTAGCTTGAGGATCGGGTCTCTGTCTTTCTCTGGATTCCAGATGCCAGATCCAGATCCCTCTACCCTGTGGGTGGCTACTCCTATTTATAGGCGAAGGCCCTTGGCCTCTTCCCAAATATTGAGCGGGAAGGGCGCCAACAATTGGCCATTTTGAAGGGGAACAGCAGGTACACTTATCCTGACTAAAGTTCGTCCTCGCCTGCCAAAGGCTCTGGTGATGACGCCTGCTTGGGCTCCATGATGACTCCCTTCTAGCCGTTGGGCTGGTCTTGGTCTCGTTGCACCAAAATGGATGCCTTTGCTTGATGCTCTCGCCTGCGCTTGCTCCCTTTGCACCAAAGAGGAAAGGAGGACGCTGCAGTGGGGCGCCTCGATCGGGCGCCCACAGTCGTCATGGCTTGCGTCATGGGCACCTCGCGAGGTACCCTGCCTTGAACTCTCCGCCTCCTCATGAGCCATCCTGACGAGGCCGTGCCTGAGGAAGCTCCTTGTCGTCCGCCCCGCGAGGCTTGGCCCCTCGCAAGGGTCTTGAGCTTGCGTTGATGCAGATGGGCTGTCCTGGGCCTCCTTTGAGCCACGCCGCAGGCCGCAGGCAGGCAAGTCTGGGGACCCCCGTTCCCAGAACACCGACACACTCTATGTCTATGAATATTCTTGTTTGTTCCTTGTGGGACTAACCCATGTAGGAATTGAAAGTGCAACTCACTCCAAAGGATTGCTCCAAAAGATCTACATCAACATTGAGCATCCACATCTTCAACACCTACATGAAGTCATCATCGACAAAACTTAAGGTTAGTTCATCCCTCTAAGGGGGGATCTCACATCTAGGGGGAGCTTAACTCTAAAAATTGAGTCAAAGCAACTCTAATGATGTGAACACATAAATGCTTTATGTAAAAGTGGTAACCCCACTTGAGCTTAAACGATGAATATGACCTATGATCAAATGTTCTCATTTGACTCCTAAGTCAATATACTCATATATAGATGACCTAGTCATCGCCAATTGTTTGATAGATGCTAGAATTGTTTGTGCATGCTTTGTCACATATTTCATTTGTCATTTTATTGTGTGAGCATGTTGGAAGCATATCTTACTCATTCGAGGACATCCCCTTGTTGTTTTAATTGATTTGATTCTTTTCTTTGGCCAAGTGGATGGACAAGAATGCCTAAGAACCTTCTCTAGCTATCTATGCTTTACTCGTCTCAAACTCTATTCATGCTACATCACAAAATTTGATCAACTCAGATTCGAACCACTCTGTGTGAGGAGCACTCGGAGTCCCCATTCGTCATAGACTTAAACTTCCAAAACTTCTTTGTACTTTTTGGTCTGACCGATTCCTCCATTTCGGTCATACCGAGATCACTAAGTCGATCTAGGTTTTCATCTCGGTGCAACCGATTTGAACTTTCCGGTCACACCGAGTTGCTGTAACTGTCAACAGTTATGCATCTCGGTGACACCGAGTTGTTCCACTCGGTCACACCGACAGTGTCGGGCTATATATTCACACGGGCAAAATTTTGGAAAACTTTCTCCAAACCTCTTCGCCCACAAGATAGCTCACTCGCCTTCTAGGTTCACGGATCGTCGACTTAAATGCACCGCCTCCTGTCAGCTGGTCTCCGCCGCCATCAACGGATTTCATCTCCGCCGTTGCCGCCGTAGCGAGTTCATCGCCGAACTAGGGTATGAACTCGATCATAGTGCTATCCTCGTCTGATTCTCAGCACATTGTGTTCATTATGATTCTTGCCACGATTGAAACACCTCTATCCAGTCAAAACAATCCTTAGAATAGATTCGATTCGAAAATTTAGGGTTAGGTTTCCGCCGAAACCATCTCGGACCCACCGAGTTGAAAATCTCAGTCCCACCGATTCGGCTAACGCCATTGCACTAGTAACTCTCGGTCTGACCGAGAATTGCTAATCGGTGTGACCGATTTTAGAACTTTGTGAAACCCTAGCAGTCTCGGTGCCACCGAACTGTGACTTGTTCTGACCGAGTTCACTAGTTTAGGTTCCAAAATTGCTTCGGTATCACCGAGTTTGAAAATCGGTTGATTCGAAATGCTTTCTGTGGAAAACTAAAACTAAGTTTTTTGAATCATTCTTTTGCAAAAATCTCTGCATTTTGTGATGCTCATCCACTCTATCTCATCTATAACTATTCACAGGGTCAGCGGTCAGTGTGTGCAGCATGTCAGACCAAAGTGACAGCCAGAATAAGTCAGAGGAGCAGATACAGATGAGTGAGGGCACTAGTGCCTCTAGCAGCTCAGATGAGGGAAGCAGAAGCACTCCCAGCAATTTGCCCAAAGCTGCCACCAGGACAAGGAAGAAGAGAACCTCAGAATCTGAGGATGAGGATTATGTGGCAATAGAAGATGAGGCCATTTCAAAGAAGAAAGTGCTCAAGAAGGAGTATAGCTCAACTGCAGTAAAGCTAGGGATGAAGATCAAAAGGCCTGCAGGAAGACAACCAATGTCTAAAGCCAGAGCCTCCACTCAAGCATCTTTGGAATCCCAACCCAAAGAGCCTTCTACAGAAGGAAAGAAAAAGAAGGAAAGGGTCAAGAAGACCATGGCCAGAGTGATTGGAAAGCCTTCCATGATGGAAGAGGAGGAAGAAGAAGAGGTTGCTGCACCAGCACCCAAGGCACAAAAGCTGATGGGTGATGCTGTAAAGTCAGGGGCTGTAACATCAAAGCCCAAAGAAGCACCCAAAGTTGCCTCCAAGCCCAAGAGTGCACCTAAGAGGAATACCAGGAGTATACCAGCTGCTGAAAAGAACAAGGCCCCAAAGCTCGATGTTGTTGCTTGAGGAAGATGATGAAGGACAAGTCCTAAGGAAGCTCAAACCCAAGATTCCAGACCACAATGATGCTCATCCTGTGGCTGAGAACATGAAGATCAGGAGAGACTTAGGGTTGAGGCTATGGAGAGAGTCAGATCCATATGCCACCAGGAGAAGGACTGCTGTTGATTACAGGTTCCACACAAAGGAACAACAGGATTTCTATGAGACAATCTTGTTGGACAAGAAGCCCATAGTGTGTGATATGAGGTGGGTCGACTGGACCTACATAAAGGAGAATGAGGAACATTATCCTCAGAGTGTATGACAGCTTCAAAGGCGTGTGGAGTTGCAGACTTTGTTGGGCGAAGCTCACAAACTGGAATGATGAGCTCATTATGCAATTCTACTCCACATCACATTTCTATCCAGATGGCAGGATAGTTTGGATGTCTGAAGGAACGAGATACCAATCAAATATTGAGGAATGGGCAAGTCTGATCAATGCCCCAAAGGAGAGTGAAGATGACTTGGACGTTTATGCCAAGAAAAAGATGGATCACAACTCTATGTCACAGATGTACAAGGAGATCCCAGACAAAGCTCTTGAGACTTTCAAGCTTGGGTCAGTCCATTTTCTTCTGTCAGGGCTGCCAACGATCAACTGGATCCTAAGGCACACTCTTTTTCCCAAATCAGGTGACCACAACATGATCATAGGGCATGCAATTAATTTGCTACACATATTTGATGTGCCACAGAAATTCAAGGTCATGAGCCTCATGGTTGAGACTATCAAGAGGACAGCAGCAGACCAAAAGAGAAGTTGTGGATATGCCCCACAAATTCAGGAGTTGATTAACTCAAAGATGGGCACAAGAAAGTATCTGTTGGATAAGGAACACTTTGTTCTCTATCATAACTTTGAGGACAATCAAGTTGTGATGAATGAGAATGAACCATCATCAGTAAAAGCTCAAGAGAAGAAGGAGAAAGCAAAGAAAGAGAAGGCTGCCAAGATGCCAACACAAGAGGAGGCATCTGAGTACTTTTTGAAGAGCCAGCAGGACCAGCTTAGTTACTTGATAGCATCAACTCTGAGGATTGAGAAAGGGTTGGCCACCCTAACTCAAAACCAGGAGAACCTGGAAAGAATCATGGAACAAAAATTCTATGATCTTGATGTCAAAGTAACTTAGATTCAGTCAGTTGTGGAGCAGCTACAGGATGACATGCAGGAGAGGAAGGGCAGGACAACTACTGATGCATTTGCCAGAGTGCCTCGAGCTCGGAGATCAGCTGCAGAGCCATGAATGCACACCGAGTCACTTCATCTGCTCCAGCTACAGCTCCAGCAAGCAACCAGCTCCAAAGACTAACTCCTTCAGCTCCTTCCACATCAACTGAAGTATTCGTCCAAGGAGCCATCTCTATGCCACCAACTGAAGACCAAGCCTGAGAGACGATATAGTACTATGCATTTTCTAGGAACTTTTTGGTAACTTTTTGCCAAAGGGGGAGAAAAATGTATAGATCATAGGCTTCGAGAGAGAGAGAGAGAGAGAGAGAGAGAGAGAGTTTGCTTATCACATACTTCTCAAAGCGACGATGTTTTTCAATCTTATTATCATTTGTCGAAGCTTTGATCTATATGTTGTCATAAATTACCAAAAAGGGGGAGATTGTAAGTGCAACTATCCCTAGGTGGTTTTGGTAATTCATAACAACATATAGCTCATTGAGCAAATGCTATTCCAAGACAAATATTTCAGGAAATCTCAATGAATGGCATGGCATGGATGATGAAAGTGGATCCCTCAAAATATTAAGGATAAAGGATTGGCTCAAGCTCAAAAGCTCAAGACTCTACATTTTATATTGTACTGATCCAAGATCACATTGAGTCTATAAGAAAAGCCAATACTATCAAGGAGGGCTGAGGTGTTGCTTAATGAGCCTCTTGCTTCATGTGCTTAGTGATATGCTTCAAAAACCCTCAACTACTTTCTCACACCCACATATGACCTAAACCTAAAGTCAAAATCGGTCCTACCGATTCTTTCTATCCGGCGCCACCGAGTTCAGATGTCATAGCCACTGCCGCAAACCCTAGGAAAATCGGTCTCACCGAGATGGGATTGTAATCTCTCTGTTTCCCTTCGTAACGTTTTGGTCTAACCGAAGTGACCGATCGGTCCCACCAAGATTGCAATGTAAACTCTTTGTTTCCCTTCCGTAACATTTCGGTCTCACCGAAAAGAGCGAATCGGTCCCACCGAAGTTTACTCGACCAACTCTGGTTAGCTAATTACCAAAATCGGTCTCACCGAGTTTGTGTAATCGGTCTCACCGAGATTACGTTATGCCCTAACCCTAACCATATCGGTCCTACCGAGCTGCATGTCGGTCCCACGAAAACCCTAACGGTCACTAGGTTTATTGAATCGGTCCGACCGAGTTTGTTGATTCGGTCCCACCGAGTTTGGTAAATTGTGTGTAACGGTTAGATTTTGTGTGGAGGCTATATATACCCTCCACCTCCTCTTCATTCATGGAGAGAGCCATCGAGAACAAACCTACACTTCCAACTTGCAGGTTAGAGAGAGAACCACCTACTCATGTGTTGAGGCCAAGATATTCCATTCCTACCATATGAATCTTGATCTCTAGCCTTCCCCAAGTTGCTTTCCACTCAAATCTTCTTTCCACCAAATCCAAATCCTGTGAGAGAGAGTTTGTTGGGGAACGTTGCATAAAATCAAATTTTTCCTACGTTCACCAACATCCATCTATGAGTTCATCTAGCAACGAGTGAGAGAGATGCATCTACATACCCCTTTGTAGATCGCGTGCGGAAGCGTTCAAGAGAACGGGGTTGAGGGAGTCATTCTCGTCGTGATCCAAATCACCGGAGATCCTAGCGCCGAACGGACGGCACCTCCGCGTTCAACACACGTACGATCAGCGTGACGTCTCCTCCGTCTTGATCCAGCAAGGGGGAAGGAGAGGTTGATGAAGATCCAAAGACCGACGGCGTGGTGGTGAATGCAGTGATACTCGGCGAGGCTTCGCCAAGCAAGCTGGGAGGAGGAAGAGGTGTAGCGGGGAGGGGGCGCCAAGTGCAAGGTGTGGCTGCCCTCCCCTCCTCTATATATAGGATCCCGGGCGCGCCGCCCTAGGAGATGGGATCTCCTAGGGGCGGCGGCCAAGGGGGTGGAGTGCCCCAAGGCAAGTGGGCGCCCCCCCTAGGGTTCCCAACCCTAGGCGCAGAGGGGGCCTGGGGGTGCACCAGCCCACCAGGCTGGTTCCTCCCACTTCAGCCCATGGGGCCCTCCGGGATAGGTGGCCCCACCTGGTGGACCCCCGGGACCCTTCCGGTGGTCCTGGTACAATACCGGGTGACCCCGAAACTTTCCCAATGGCCGAAACAGCACTTCCTATATATAATTCTTTACCTCCGAACCATTCCGGAACTCCTCGTGACGTCCAGGATCTCATCCGGGACTCCGAACAACTTTCGGTTTGCTGCATACTCATATTCATACAACCCTAGCGTCACCGAACCTTAAGTGTGTAGACCCTACAGGTTCGGGAGACATGCAGACATGACCGAGACGGCTCTCAGGTCAATAACCAACAGCGGGATCTGGATACCCATGTTGGCTCCCACATACTCCTCGATGATCTCATCGGATGAACCACGATGTCGAGGATTCAAGCAACCCCATATACTATTCCCTTTGTCAGACGAAATGTTACTTGCCCGAGATTCGATCGTCGGTATCCCAATACCTTGTTCAATCTCGTTACCGGCAAGTCACTTTACTCGTACCGTAATGCATGATCCCGTGACCAGACACTTGGTCACTTTGAGCTCATTATGATGATGCACTATCGAGTGGGCCCAGTGATACCTCTCCGTGTCTGAGTGCCAAATCCGGCCTCGATCCGTGTCAACCCAATGAGACACTTTCGGAGATACCTGAGTGCACCTTTATAGTCACCCGATTACGTTGTGACGTTTGGTACACCCAAAGCACTCCTACGGTATCCGGGAGTTACACGATCTCATGGTCTAAGGAAAAGATACTTGACATTTGAAAATATCTAGCAAAACGAACTACACGATCTTGTGCTATGCTTAGGATTGGGTCTTGTCCATCACATCATTCTCCTAATGATGTGATCCCGTTATCAATGACATCCAATGTCCATAGTCAGGAAACCATGACTATCTATTGATCAACGAGCTAGTCAACTAGAGGCTCACTAGGGACATGTTGTGGTCTATCTATTCACACGTGTATTACGATTTACGGATAATAAAATTATAGCATGAATAAAAGACAATTATCACGAACAAGGAAATATAATAATAATCCTTTTATTATTGCCTCTAGGGCATATTTCCAACAGTCTCCCATTTGCACTAGAGTCAATAATCTAGTTACATTGTGATGAATCGAACACCCATAGAGTTCTCGTGTTGATCATGTTTTGCTTTCATGGAAGAGGTTTAGTCAGCGGATCTGCGACATTCAGATCCGTATGCACTTTGCAAATTTCTATGTCTCCATCTTGAACATTTTCACGAATGGAGTTGAAGCGACAACTTGATGTGCTGGTCTTCTTGTGAAACCTGGGCTCCTTGGCAAGTGCAATAGCTCCAGTGTTGTCACAGAAGAGTTTGATCGGCCCCGACGCATTGGGTATGACTCCTAGGTCGGTGATGAACTCCTTCACCCAAATTGCTTCATGTGCTGCCTCCGAGGCTGCCATGTACTCCGCTTCACACATAGATCCCGCCACGACGCTCGCTTGCAGCTGCACCAGCTTCTCGCTCCACCATTCAACATATACACGATCCGGTTTGTGACTTAGAGTCATCCAGATCTGTGTCGAAGCTAGCGTCGACGTAACCCTTCTGATGAGCTCTTCGTCACCTCCATAAACGAAACATGTCCTTAGTCCTTTTCGGTACTTTAGGATATTCTTGACCGCTGTCCGGTGTTCCTTGCGGGATTACTTTGGTACCTTCCTACCAAACTTACGGCAAGGTTTACATCGGTCTGTACACAGCATGGCATACATAATAGAACCTATGGCTGATGCATAGGGGATGACACTCATCTCTTCTATATATTCTGCCGTGGTCGGACATTGAGCCGAGCTCAATTTCACACCTTGTAATACAGGCAAGAACCCTTTCTTGCACTGATCCATTTTGAACTTCTTCAATATCTTTTCAAGGTATGTGCTTTGTGAAAGACCTATGAGGCGTCTCGATCTATCACTATAGATCTTGATGCCTGATATATAAGCAGCTTCTCCAAGGTCCTTCATTGAAAAACTCTTATTCAAGTAGGCCTTTATGCTGTCCAAAAGTTCTATATCATTTCCCATCAAAAGTATGTCATCTACATATAATATGAGAAATGCTACAGAGCTCCCACTCACTTTCTTGTAAACGCAGGCTTCTCCATAAGTCTGCATAAACCCAAACGCTTTGATCATCTCATGAAAGCGAATGTTCCAACTCCGAGATGCTTGCACCAGACCATAAATGGATCGCTGGAGCTTGCATACCTTGTTAGCATTCTTAGGGTTGACAAAACCTTCCGGCTGCATCATATACAGTTCTTCCTTAAGATAGTCGTTAAGGAATGCCGTTTTGACGTCCATTTGCCATATCTCATAATCATAGTATGCGGAAATTGCTAACATGATTAGGACGGACTTCGGCTTCGCTACGGGAGAGAAAGTCTCATCGTAGTCAATCCCTTGAACTTGCCGATAACCTTTAGCGACAAGTCGAGCTTTATAGATGGTGACATTACCATCCGCGTCCGTCTTCTTCTTAAAGATCCATTTGTTTTCTACATGGATCCTATCTCGGATTGCATGGCTTCAAGCCATTTGTTGGAATCTGGGCCCGCCATCGCTTCTTCATAGTTCGAAGGTTCACCGTTGTCTAACAACATGATTTCCAGGACAGGGCTGCCATACCACTCTGGTGTGGAACGTGTCCTTGTGGACCTACGAAGTTCAGTAGAAACTTGATCCGAAGTACCTTGATCATCATCATTAATTTCCTCTCCAGTAGATGTAGGCACCACAGGAACATTTTCCTGAGCTGCACTACTTTCCGGTTCAAGAGGTAGTACTTCATCGAGTTCTACTTTCCTCCCACTTACTCCTTTCGAGAGAAACTCTTTTTCTAGAAAGGATCCATTCTTGGCAACAAAGATCTTGCCTTCGGATCTAAGGTAGAAGGTATACCCAATGGTTTCCTTAGAGTATCCTATGAAGACGCATTTTTCCGACTTGGGTTCGAGCTTTTCAGGTTGAAGTTTCTTGACATAAGCATCGCATCCCCAAACTTTGGAAACGATAGCTTAGGTTTCTTCCCAAATCATAATTCATACGGTGTCGTCTCAACGGATTTAGACGGTGCCCTATTTAAAGTGAATGTAGCTGTCTCTAGAGCGTATCCCCAAAATGATAGCGGCAAATCTGTAAGGGACATCATAGATCGCACCATATCCAATAGAGTGCGATTACGACGTTCGGACACACCGTTACGCTGAGGTGTTCCAGGCGGCATGAGTTGTGAAACGATTCCACATTTCCTTAAGTGTGTACCAAATTCGTGACTTAAATATTCTCCTCCACGATCTGATCGTAAGAACTTTATTTTTCGGTCACGTTGATTCTCTACCTCATTCTGAAATTCCGTGAACTTTTCAAAGGTCTCAGACTTGTGTTTCATCAAGTAGACATACGCTTATCTACTCAAGTCATCAGTGAGAGTGAGAACATAACGATATCCTCCGCGAGCCTCAACACTCATTGGACCACACACATCGGTATGTATGATTTCCAATAAGTTGGTTGCTCGCTCCATTGTTCCGGAGAACGGAGTCTTGGTCATTTTGCCCATGAGGCATGGTTCGCATGTGTCAAATGATTCATAATCGGGAGACTCTAAAAGTCCATCAGAATGGAGCTTCTTCATGCGCTTGACACCAATGTGACCAAGGCGGCAGTGCCACAAGTATGTGGGACTATCGTTATCAACTTTACATCTTTTGGTATTCACACTATGAATGTGTGTAATATTACGTTCGAGATTCATTAAGAATAAACCATTGACCATCGGAGCATGACCATGAAACATATTTCTCATATAAATAGAACAACCATTATTCTCGGATTTAAATGAGTAGCCATCTCGCATTAAACGAGATCCTGATACAATGTTCATGCTCAAACTTGGCACTAAATAACAATTATTGAGGTTTAAAACTAATCCCGTAGGTAAATGTAGAGGTAGCGTGCTGACGGCGATCACATCGACCTTGGAACCATTCCCGACGCGCATCGTCACCTCGTCCTTCGCCAGTCTCCGTTTATTCCGCAGCTCCTGCTGTGAGTTACAAATGTGAGCAACGGCACCGTATCAAATACCGGGAGTTACTACGAGTCTTGGTAAGGTACACAACAATTACATGTATATCAAATATACCTTTAGTGTTGCGGCCTTCTTGTCGCTAAGTATTTGGGGCAGTTCCGCTTCGATGGCCCTTCCTTTGCAATAAAAGCACTCGGTCTCGTGCTTGGGTCCATTCTTTGACTTCTTCCCGCAAGCGGCTTACCGGGCGAGGCAACATCTTTGCCGTCCTTCTTGAAGTTCTTCTTTCCCTTTCCCTTCTTGAACTTAGTGGTTTTATTAACCATCAACACTTGATGTTCTTTCTTGATTTCAACCTCTGCTGACTTCAGCATTGAAAATACTTCAGGAATGGTCTTCACCATCCCCTGCATATTGTAGTTCATCACAAAGCTCTTGTAGCTCGGTGGGAGTGCTCAAGGATTCTGTCAATGACCGCCTCGTCCGAGAGGTTAATGTCCAATGGGACAAAGTGGTTATGCAACCTGGACATTTTGAGTATGTGCTCACCGACAAACTGTTTTCCTCCATCTTACAACTATAGAACTTGTCGGAGACTTCATATCTCTCGACCCGGGCATGAGCTTGGAAAACCATTTTCAGCTCCTCGAACATCTCATATGCTCCGTGTTGCTCAAAACGCTTTTGGAGCCCCGGTTCTAAGTTGTAAAGCATGCCACACTGAACGAGGGAGTAATCATCAGCACGAGACTGCCAAGCATTCATAATGTCTTGGTTCTCTGGGATGGGTGCTTCACCAAGCGGTGCTTCTAGGACATATTGTTTCTTGGCTTCTATGAGGATGATCCTCAGGTTCCGAACCCAGTCCGAATAGTTACTGCCATCGTCTTTCAGCTTGGTTTTCTCTAGGAACGCGTTGAAGTTCATGGTGACATGAGCATTGGCCATTTGATCTACAAGACATTTTGCAAAGATTTTAGACTAATGTTCATGATAATTAAGTTCATCTAATCAAATTATATAATGAACTCCCACTCAGATTTGACATCCCTCTAGTCATCTAAGTGTTACATGATCCGAGTCGACTAGGCCGTGTCCGATCATCACGTGAGACGGACTAGTCATCGTCGGTGAACATCTCCATGTTGATCGTATCTTCCATACAACTCATGTTCGACCTTTCGGTCTCTTGTGTTCCGAGGCCATGTATGCACATGCTAGGCTCGTCAAGTTAACCTAAGTGTTTTGCATGTGTAAAACTGTCTTACACCCGTTGTATGTGAACGTAAGAATCTATCACACCCGATCATCACGTGGTGCTTGAAACATTTAACTTTAGCAACGGCGCACAGTTAGGGAGAACACTTTCTTGAAATTATTATAAGGGATCATCTTATTTACTACCGTCGTTCTAAGTAAACAGGATGCATCAACACAATAAACATCACATGCAATTATATAGTAGTGACATGATATGGCCAATATCATATAGCTCCTTTGATCTTCATCTTCGGGGCTCCATGATCATCTTGTCACCGGCATGACACCATGATCTCCATCATCATGATCTCCATCATCGTGTCTCCATGAAGTTGCTCGCCAACTATTACTTCTACTACTATGGCTAACACGTTTAGCAATAAAGTAAAGTAATTTACATGGCGTTTCTCAATGACATGCAGGTCATACAAAAAAATAAAGACAACTCCTATGGCTCCTGTCGGTTGTCATACTCATCAACATGCAAGTCGTGATTCCTATTACAAGAACATGATCTCATACATCACATATATATCATTCATCATTCATCACAACTTTGGCCATATCACATCACAAAACACTTGCTGCAAAAACAAGTTAGACGTCCTCTAATTGTTGTTGCAAGTTTTTACGTGGCTGCAATAGGGTTCTAGAAATAACGTTTTCTTACCTACGTGAAAGCCACAACGTGATTTGTCAACTTCTATTTACCCTTCATAAGGACCCTTTTCGTCGAATCCGCTCCAACTAAAGTGGGAGAGACAGACCCCCGCTAGCCACCTTATGCAACTAGTGCATGTCAGTCGGTGGAACCTGTCTCACGTAAGCGTACATGTAAGGTCGGTCCGGGCCGCTTCATCCCACAATACCGCTGAAGCAAAATAAGACTAGTAACGGCAAGAAAGTTGACAACATTTACGCCCACAACAAATTGTGTTCTACTCATGCAATAGAGAACTACGCATAAACCTAGCTCATGATGCCACTGTTGGGGAACGTTGCATAAAATAAAAAAATTCCTACGTTCACCAAGATCCATCTATGAGTTCATCTAGCAACGAGTGAGAGAGATGCATCTACATACCCCTTTGTAGATCGTGTGCGGAAGCGTTCAAGAGAAGGGGGTTGAGGGAGTCGTTCTCGTCGTGATCCAAATCACCGGAGATCCTAGCGCCGAACGGACGGCACCTCCGCGTTCAACACACGTACGGTCAGCGTGACGTCTCCTCTGCTTGATCCAGCAAGGGGGAAGGAGAGGTTTATGAAGATCCAGCAGCACGACGGCGTGGTGGTGGATGCAGCAGTACTCCGTCAGGCCTTCGCCAAGCAACTGGGGAGGAGGAAGAGGTGTAGCAGGGGGAGGGAGGCGCCAAGTGCAAGGGTGTGGCTGCCCCCCCTCCCCCCTCTATATATAGGGTCCCCAGGGGGGCGCCGGCCCTAGGAGATGGGATCTCCTAGGGGGGGCGGCGGCCAAGGGGGGTGGAGTGCCCCCCAAGGCAAGTGGGGCGCCCCCTCCCCTAGGGTTCCCAACCCTCGGCGCAGAGGGGGGCCCAGGGGGGCGCACCAGCCCACCAGGGGCTGGTTCCACTCCCACTTCAGCCCATGGGGCCCTCCGGGATAGGTGGCCCCACCGATGGACCCCGGACCCTTCCGTGGTCCCAGACAATCCGGTGACCCGAAACTTTCCCGATGGCCGAAACAGCACTTCCTATATATAATTCTTTACCTCCGAACCATTCCGGAACTCCTCGTGACGTCCGGGATCTCATCCGGGACTCCGAACAACTTTTGGTTTGCTGCATACTCATATTCATACAACCCTAGCGTCACCGAACCTTAAGTGTGTAGACCCTACGTGTTCGGGAGACATGCAGACATGACCGAGACGGCTCTCAGGTCAATAACCAACAGCGGGATCTGGATACCCATGTTGGCTCCCACATACTCCTCGATGATCTTATCGGATGAACCACGATGTCGAGGATTCAAGCAACCCCGTATACTGTTCCCTTTGTCAGACGGTATGTTACTTGCCCGAGATTCGATCGTCGGTATCACAATACCTCGTTCAATCTCGTTACCGGCAAGTCACTTTACTCGCATCGTAATGCATGATCCGTGACCGCACACTTGGTCACTTTGAGCTCATTATGATGATGCACTACCGAGTGGGCCCAGTGATACCTCTTCGTGTCGTGAGTGACAAATCCGATCTCGATCCGTGTCAACCCAACATACACTTTCGGAGATACCTGTAGTGCACCTTTATAGTCACCCGATTCGTTGTGACGTTTGGTACACCAAAGCACTCCTACGGTATCCGGAGTTACACGATCTCATGGTCTAAGGAAAAGATACTTGACATTGGAAAAGCTCTAGCAAAACGAACTACACGATCTTGTGCTATGCTTAGGCTTGGGTCTTGTCCATCACATCATTCTCCTAATGATTTGATCCCGTTATCAATGACATCCAATGTCCATAGTTAGGAAACCATGACTATCTATTGATCAATGAGCTAGTCAACTAGAGGCTCACTAGGGACATGTTGTGGCCTATCTATTCACACGTGTATTACGATTTCTGGATAATAATAATCCTTTTATTATTGCCTCTAGGGCATATTTCCAACATAGTTGAGTGTTGGGGAGACTATCATTTGAAGCACAAGAGCAAGGAGTTCATCATCAACACAACATTTGTTACTTCTTGGAGAGTGGTGTCTCCTAGATTGGCTAGGTGTCACTTGGGAGCCTCCGACAAGACTGTGGAGTTGAACCAAGGAGTTTGTAAGGGCAAGGAGATCGCCTACTTCGTGAAGATCTACCACTAGTGAGGCAAGTCCTTCGTGGGCGACGGCCATGGTGGGATAGACAAGGTTGCTTCTTCGTGGACCCTTCGTGGGTGGAGCCCTCTGTGGACTCGCGCAACCTTTACCCTTCGTGGGTTGAAGTCTCCATCAACGTGGATGTACGATAGCACCACCTATCGGAACCACGACAAAAACATCTGTGTCTCCAATTGCGTGTGAATCCTCCAAACCCTTCCCTTTACATTCTTGCAAGTTGCATGCTTTAAATTCCGCTTCTCATATACTCTTTGCATGCTTGCTTGAATTGTGTGAAGATTGGTTGACTTGTGCAAAGATAGCTAAAATCTGCCAAAGTCTAAAATTGGGAAAAGGTTAAGTTTTTAATTGGTCAAGTAGTCTAATCACCCCCCTCTAGACCCGGATCTCATTGCCTCTGTTTCGGTTAATGCTTGAGATCTTTGTAATTTGGCATCATTTGTATCAATGTGCACACGGTATCATATTTTCCATCCAATGCTCTTAGGATCTTCTTGATGATGAATCTGTCGTTCATCTCTTCACTTCCTAAGCCGGCAATCTCATTTGTGATAAGAGCAAGCCTAGAGTACATTTCAGCGACACCTTCACCATCCTTCATTTTGAACTTGTCAGGCTGACTTTGGAGCACATCCAACTTGGATTCCTTGACGGAGTCGGTACCTTCATGCATATCAATCAAAGTATCCCAAATTTCCTTTGCATTCTCAAGACGGCTGATTTTGTTGAATTCTTCGGGCACAAGCCATTGAAGAGGAAATCACAAGCTTGAGCATTGTCTTACAGCATCTTCAATTCCTCCGCACTAGCTTCACGGTTCGGTTCTCCCCCATCAAAGAATTCACCTTGCAAGCCAATACACACAATAGCCCAAACGGCGGGGTTATGTCCGAGAATATGCATTTTCATCTTATGCTTCCAACTAGCAAAATTAGTGCCATCAAAGTAAGGACCTCTCGGTGATAATTTCCCTCGCTAGGCGCCATACTCTCCTAGGTTGTGAAATCAAGGCTATGACCACCAAAAGCTATGGAAATCAAAGCAAATGGAGACCAAAGCTCTGATACCACTTGTAGAACCTTGAAGTATGTCTAGAGGGGTGTGATTAGACTACTTGACCAATTAAAACTTAACCTTTTCCCAATTTTAGACTTTGGCAGATTTTAGCTATCTTTGCACAAGTCAAGCAATCTTCACACAATTCAAGCAAGCATGCAAAGAGTATATGAGCAGCGGAATTTAAAGCATGCAACTTGCAAGAATGTAAAGGGAAGGGTTTGGAGGATTCAAACGCAATTGGAGACACGGATGTTTTTGTCGTGGTTCCGATAGGTGGTGCTATCGTACATCCACGTTGATGGAGACTTCAACCCACGAAGGGTAATGGTTGCGTGAGTCCACGGAGGGCTCGACCCATGAAGGGTCCATGAAGAAGCAACCTTGTCTATCCCACCATGGCCGTCGCCCATGAAGGACTTGCCTCACTAGCGGTAGATCTTCATGAAGTAGGCGATCTCCTTGACCTTACAAACTCCTTGGTTCAACTCCACAATCTTGTCGGAGGCTCCCAAGTGACACCTAGACAATATAGGAGACATCACTCTCCAATAAGTAACAATTGGTGTGTTGATGATGAACTCCTTGCTCTTGTGCTTCAAATGATAGTCTCCCCAACACTCAACTCTCTCTCACAGGATTTGGATTTGGTGGAAAGAAGATTTGAGTGAAAAGCAACCTGGGGAAGGCTAGAGATCAAGATTCATATGGTAGGAATGGAATATCTTGGCCTCAACACATGAGTAGGTGGTTCTCTCTCAGAACTGGCAAGTTGGAAGTGTAGGTTTGTTCTGATGGCTCTCTCCACGAATGAAGAGGAGGTGGAGGGGTATATATGGCCTCCACACAAAATCTAACCGTTACACACAATTTACCAAACTCGGTGGGACCGAATCAACAAACTCGGTTGGACCGATTCAGTAAACCTAGTGACCGTTAGGGTTTTCGGTGGGACCGACATGCAGCTCGGTAGGACCGATATGGTCCTACAGTGTCATGACCCAGATTTTCCAATAATTCAGTATGCTGACGATACAATCTTTCTAATTCCTGCGGATGAAGCTCAGTTAGTGGCCCTTAGGGACATGTTACATGTGTTTGCTGAATCCACTGGTCTGAGAGTCAATTTCTCTAAATCCATCATGGTACCTATTAATGTCCCTGAAGCTGAAGCTCTTCGGCTTTCTCAGGTTTTTCAGTGTGCTCTAGGATCTCTGTCGTTCACTTATCTTGGTCTCCCTTTGGGCACGTCCAAGCCCACGATCCTTGATCTGATGCCGCTGGTGGATTCAGTAGAGAGGCACCTGACAACAAGTACAACTATGTTAGATCAAGGTTGCTGGCTTCAGTTGCTGAGATCTGTTCTCTCTTCCATGCCTATATATTTTCTTTGTTCCCTATCCATCCCACCTGGCATCATCAAGCAATTAGAACGAATTATGCGACAATGTCTTTGGAGAGGGAATTCAGATACCCCTAGGCAATCCCTTGCTGCGTGGGATATGGTTTGCAGACCTAAGGAAAAAGGGGGATTGGGTGTTACCAATTTGCAGCTTCAGAACCAAGGGCTTCTCATTAAACACCTGCATAAATTCTACAATAAAGCTGATATACCTTGGGTATCCTTGTTGTGGGATTCCTACTATGATGGAGTTGTCCCTCATGCCACTGTCCTATGTGGCTCCTTTTGGTGGAAAGATATCTTCAAGTTAGCTGATAATTACAGAGCTATTGCCTCTGTTTCGGTTAATAAAGGGGATTTGGTTTTGTTCTGGTCTGATGCTTGGAATCTGGGTGGTTCTTCGTTGCCTTTAAGACAAAGACTGCCTCGGTTATTTTCTTATGCTCTGGATGATAAGATTTCAGTGGCAGATTTTCTTGGCAGTCAGGAAAGAGCCTCCTTTTTTCAGCTGCCTATTTCCCAACAGGCTGCTCTTGAACTGGATTCACTTACCTCCTGGGTGAACAATCTGGCTAGGGATCCATTGGCTAATGATGTTTGGTCTTGGGTGGGACCCACAGGAGCTTACACATCAAGGAGCTATTATACCATCAAACACTCTCATATGGCCACCATTCAGCCCTGCAAATGGTTATGGAGCAGTCGATGCATGCTGAAAATCAAGGTTTTTGCTTGGCTATTATTCTTTGACAGGCTCAACACCAAGGACCTGTTGGTGAGGAGGCACTGGCAGGCTGGGGATGCTGATAACCTTTGTGTTTTGTGCCACCAACATATATATGAGGATCGTCAACACCTGTACTTCTCTTGCAACTTCAGTACAAGAATCTGGACCTATTTGCAGAGTGATTGGTCTGGTGGCTCCAATGTACATCAATGCATTTCTTTGGCCAGGCAAAGATTTGCTAAAAGTTTATTCTTTGAGGTGGTCTTCACGGCAGCATGGAACATTTGGATTCTTTGAAATGGAAGGACATTCAGAGGGGAACAACCTACGTTTAGTGCTTGGCGTTGTAAATTTGTACATGATTTAACGTTGCTCTCCCATAGAGTTAAGGCTCATGTTAGACCCCTCCTTCTAAATTGGTTGGATGGGCTCCATTGAGTTTTCTCTTGGATAGGTAGGTATAGGTAAGTTCGGCCTCTCTGGCTTTCTTTTCTCTTAGTTTCCATTTTGTACAGTTAACTTGTATTGGACTCTTGGTTTTTTTGGATTAAAAGACTATGGGGCTGTGCCTTGCAGTAGTTAGTCAAAAAAATTGACGCTATTTGGATGATTGACCACATAGAACGTGCAAACTTACATTGGAAAAAGAGGTGTTTGATTGTCTCTTCATGAGTACAAAAACAACACTTCTTACTCCCTGGCCAGTTGCGCCATGCCAGGTTGTCTTTGGTTAGAACAACTCCCCTACGAAGATACCACATGAAGATTTTAACTTTTAGTGGAATCTTCGACTTCCAGATTTTCTTGTTATTACTCACCGGTACCTCAGAATGCATGAGTGCACGATACATAGAGTCTACTGTGAATGACCCTGATGGAGTAAGGTTCCAGCGAAACACATCTCGGCCTTGTCTAAGATTAATCAAATCCAGACGGGATAAAAGATTGTGCCATGACATAAGTCGGGAGCCAATCAAATCTCGCCTAAACGAAATGTTGGGTGGGGATGAACTGAGCACTTGCACAATAGTATTATTCTTTTCGCGAGCAATGTTGTACAGGGCTGGATATTGTTCTCGAAGACTGGCATTGCCAAGCCAAATGTCTTCCCAGAAACGAACCTCCGACCCGTCCCTTATTGCGAAAGACCCAAAGCGAAAGAGATGTTTCTTTGCCGCCATTAGGTCAGCCCAAAAGTGTGAGTCGCCAGGTGTCCAATATGCCTGAGACATCGCCTTTTGGCCTAGATACTTGTTGCGCAACATGGTTTGCCAAACACCATCCTCAGTAAGAAGTTTAAACAACCATTTACTAAGTAGGGCCTCATTCTTGATTTGCAAGTCATGAATTCCCAGGCCACCTTGGTCTTTCGGCCTACAAACCACACTCCTTTTGGCCAGTTTGTATTTTTCTTTTCACCATCTCCTAGCCAAAAGAATCTGGATCTAAAATAGTCCAGTCTTTGCAGGACCCCTTTTGGGAGTTGGAAGAAAGAAAGCATATAGAGAACCATATTTATGAGGACGGAGTTAATCAAAATCAGTCATCCTCCAACTGAGAGCAATTTGCCTTTTCAACTGCTCAATCGTTTCTCTAACCGCTCCTCTACATGCTTCCACTCTGCAATGGTGAGAAGCCGATAATGAATCGGTATTCCCAAATATTTAATCTGGAATTGGTCATGTGCGCAACCAAATAGGTCAGCATATTCGGTCGCCGCCTCAGTGGCTTCTCCAGAGCAGAAAAGTTTGCTTTTATGGAAGTTTATTTTAAGGCCCGACATTTTCTCAAACGCTAACAACAAGAGTTTAAGGTTTCGAGCCTTGTCCAGGTCATGTTCTATAAAGAGAATTGTTTCATCAGCATATTGCAGAATAGAGAGACCACCATCCACAAGGTGTGGCACTACTCCTGCAATCTGGCCGTCCTGCTTGGCGCGCTCAATCAGAATAGCCAACATGTTAGCGACAATGTTAAAATAACATTGGAGACATGAAGTCACCCTGTCATAATCCTTTTTTTGTTTGAAAGTAATGGCCTACATCATCATTGACTTTGATGACCACACTACCTCCAGTTATAAAATTATGGATCCACTCGCGCCATTTATCGGAGAAACCTTTCATCCTTAGGGCCTGTTGGAGGAAAGACCATTTGACCTTTTCATAGGCTTTTTCAAAGTCGATCTTGAATACTACTCCACTCATGTTTTTTCGATGCATCTCATGGATGGTCTCATGCAGGATTACTACGCCATCAAGTGTATTTCTTCCTTGCATGAAAGCCGTTTGAGATGGCCGAACAACATGGTCAGCTACCAAGTTTAACCTATTCGTAGCCACTTTGGTGAAAATTTTGAAGCTGACATTAAGGAGGCATATGGGTCTGAACTGTTGGATCCGTTCGGCCTCCTTAATCTTCGGCAACAAGACAATCTCACCAAAATTAAGTCTGAATAGGTCAAGTTTGTCGGCGTGAAGACAATTAAACAACTCCAAAAGGTCAGTGAGGGAGTCCCGGACTAGGGAGTGTCCGGATAGCCGGACTATCGTCACGGCCGGACTCCAAGACTATGAAGATACAAGATTGAAGACTTCGTCCCGTGTCCGTATGGGACTTTCCTTGGCGTGGAAGGCAAGCTTGGCGTCTGGATATGTAGATCTCCTACCATTGTAACCGACTCTGTGTAACCCTAACCTATCCGGTGTCTATATAAACCGGAGGGTTTTAGTCCGTGGGGCGAACAACAATCATACCATAGGCTAGCTTCTAGGGTTTAGCCTCCTTGATCTCGTGGTAGATCTACTCTTGTACTACCCATATCATCAATATTAATCAAGCGGGAGTAGGGTATTACCTCCATCGAGAGGCCCGAACCTGGGTAAAAACATCGTGTCCCTTGTCTCCTGTTACCATCCGCCTAGGCGCAGTTCGGGACCCCCTACCCGAGATCCGCGGTTTGACACCGACATTGGTGCTTTCATTGAGAGTTCCTGCGTATGCGTCACCGATAGGCCCGATGGCTCCTTCGATCATCAACAACGACGCGGTCCAGGTGAGACTTTTCTCCCGGACAGATCTTCGTGTTCGGCGGCTTTGCATGCGGGCCAATTAAGCAGCCATCTGGAGTAGATCGAAGCTACGCCCCTGGCCATCAGGTCGGTTTGGAAGTTTAAACTATCGGCCGATATCGCGATGACTTGATCTTCGACGGATTCGAGCGCAGCCAAAATCGCCGCCTTGTCTCGATGGGCATGATCTAGCTCTGCAGCGAGCGATTGCCACGGAGGCGCACCAACATCCGCTCCGACCCTTAATCTGGGCGGATTCCCGATCGAGGGCGAGTGGTTGGACACCGCCTCGGGGCTACTGATCTCTCTGGCGATTGAGCCGAACTCCATCCCTGTCCTTTGCGAAGACCTTGACTCCAAGGTGCCGGACTCCTCTCCGGACTCCGAACCCTCCGTGCCCCTGCCAATCGAATCCGATTGGGCGCCGGTCATGGAGTTCACTGCCGCGGACATCTTTCAGCACTCGCCCTTTGGCGACATCCTGAATTCACTAAAGTCTCTCTCTTTATCCGGAGAGCCCTGGCCGGATTATGAACAGGAAGGTTGGGATGCGGACGACGAAGAAATTCAATGCCCACTCACCACCCACTTTGTAGCCACTGTCGATGATTTAACCGACATGCTAGACTATGACTCTGAAGACATCGACGGTATGGACGACGATGCAGGAGACGACCAAGACCCAGCGCCTATAGGGCACTAGAAGGCCACCTCGTCATATGACATATATATGGTGGACATCCCAAAAATGGGAACGGCGATGGAACAACGAAGGATGACCCCTCCAAGAAACAGCCGAAGCGCCGACATCAGCGACGCCGCTCTAAATCCCGCCACAATAAAAACGGTGATTCCGGCACGGAGATAATAACACCCGACGGTGCGAAGAGAACCCCCTCGGCAGGACTCAAGCGCGGGAGGAGGAGAAGCAAGTCCGCTGCGATCGGCGAGAAAAAAAGGTCGATGGCGATAATTATCGCCTCCCTCGAAGATGAGGCAAGCCTCGGCGACAGCAATTTGTCGTGCACGAGGATCCCTTGAACAGGGCGTTTCAAGCGCAGGCTTATAGCCACGGCAAGCAGCCTCAAGAAAAAGCAGCAACGACTTAGAGCTGATCAAGACCTGCTAGGCGACGGATGGATGAAGTCCTTGCGGCGAAGAGTATGAACTCGAGCGCCCTCAAAAGCTACCCCAAGCGCGGGCCGTTGCCTCGACTAGAGGAGGAAGCACCCAAGTCACCGGCGCATGACATGGCAGACCGGCCACCCGTGGCGCATGACGAAGAAGCCTCTCGGCCCTCCTCTCAAGCCACACCCGGCGCGCTCAAAAGTACCAAGGCACGGAAAAGCGCGCGGACTTGCGAGATATATTGGAGGATAAGGCAAAATATACAAGATCGATCTACGGATCGCGTGGGCGCCCAGCAATGCGGGATGATTACCGTCGCACCGGATACAGCAAAACCAGCCGGGCCGAACACAGTAGACAAAGATCATATGAGCTACGTCGTGATATAGCCCAATACAGAGGCGCCGCACACCCATGATGCTTCACAGATGAAGTAATGGATCATCAAATCCCCGAGGGCTTCAAGCCCGTAAACATCGAATCATACGATGGTACCACAGATCCTGCGGTCTGGATCGAGGATTATCTCCTCCATATCCACATGGCCCGCGGTGATGATCTACATGCTATCAAATACCTCCCACTCAAGCTTAAAGGACCAGCTCGACATTTGGCTCAATAGCTTGCCGGCCAGAATCAATTGGTTGTTGGGAGGACACGGAAGCCGCATTCATGATAACTTCCAAGGCACATATGTGCGACCACGAACGCCGATGACCTTAGCCACATAATTCAGCAGCGGAAGAATCGGCGGACAATTACGGACTCGGTTCCTAACAAAGAAAAATCAAATCGTTGACTGTCCGGATCAGAGGCCCTTGCAGCCTTCAAACATAACATCATGACGACGTGGCTTGCCCGGCACCTAGGACAGGAAAAGCGAAATCTATGGCAGCCCTCACAACCCTCATGACTCGCTTTTGTGCGGGAGAGGACAGCTAGCTAGCTCGAAGCAACAACTTGGCCAAACATCACGATAGTCCGGATACCTAGGACAGCAATGGCAGGTCGCGTCGCAACAAGAACAAGCGCCGCGTGCGGCGATATCTGAAGATACGATCGTCAATGCCGGATTCAGAGGCTCTAAACCCGGTCAGCGGAAGAAGCCATTCAAAAGAAATACCCAGGGCCCGTCCAACTTGGACCGAATACTCGATCGCTTGTACCAAATACATGGCACCCCCGAAAAACCAGCCAATCACACCAACAGGGATTGTTGGGTGTTCAAGCAAGCAGGCAAGTTAAGTGTCGAACTCAATGACAAGGGGCTGCATAGCGATGACGAGGAAGAGCCCCGGCCGCCGAACAATAGAGGACAAAAAGGTTTTCCCACACAAGTGCGGACGGTGAACATGATATACGCAACCCACATATCCAAAAGGGAGCGGAAGCATGCACTCTGGGCGTATATGCGATGGAGCGATCGCCCCAAAGTTCAACCCATGGTCTTCCTGCCCGATCACCTTGATCGAAGGACCACCCACTAGCATCCGTCACGGCGGCTTTGCGCATTGGTTCTTGACCCAATTATTGTGGATTTCACCTCACCGAGTCTGATGGGCGGCGGTAGCAACTGAACCTGCTTTATCGGGATACGGTCGCAAAAATGGGCATAGACCCTCAAGGATTAAACCTACAAAGGCGACCTTCAAAGGCGTCATACCGGTGTAGAGGCCAATTATGCGGGCTCGGTCACACTCGAAGTGGTCTTGGATCTCGGATAACTTCGAAGCGAAGAGTAAATCTTCGACATCGTCCCATTCATGGCGGCTATCATGCCTTCGCTTCGGACGAACCGCATTTGCAAAGTTCAATGCGGTGCCGCACCACGCATACCTCAAGCTCAAGATGCGGGCCCTCGAGGTAATCACGGTCAATGGAAACACGAGCGCTCTCTCCGAGCGGAGGAGCATACGGCGGCCCTCGCGGCGGAGGTGCAAAGCAGCCTCTCACGACAATCTCGAGTCCGGCCACTAAGCGTCCGGACACCGCCAAGCGTGCCCGGAGTAACCTGCAACAAGACCACCTGGCACGATTCAAGCACAAGTAGCAATCCGGCCCCAACCCCAGCCCTCGCGAAATTGCGAAGCTAGTATTACGCGTACATAATTACGCTCTGGAGATACCATGGGCATATGGGGAGGGGCAAGACAACGGCACGCCAAGAATGCGGCTCGACCACACCAAGGGCTCCCGTTTGTGTCATTTCTTTTTCCTTTTTCCTTTTTCTTCCTTTTTTTTACTTTCAGGACTCTGTCTTTGAGAAGTCCTGTCCGGCACTTGAATCGCCGAACTCACGATGCAACAGCCAGGGAAGCGGAAAGCCACGTCAAGTGTTCAGGTGGTCTCTATTGCGAGCATTATACCTGTTTTAAATATCATCCAACAGCTTACCCCTGGAGGGGGACATGTTAGATAGTCCCATCCCTTGCTTATCGCACTATTTGTATCGTTCTGCTTCCATTGCAGTACCTTTTTGAATAAACAATACATAGCTTTTGCTTATTATTGCTCTACTTCCTTTATATATACATATGTTCATTTCACGACATGTTGCAACCGTACACTTTAGTGCGGCCAATACACCGAGGGCTTAAGTATCCCAAAATTATGGTGTGATAAGTCCGAACACTTACACAAGTCGGCACCCGAACTTATAGCATTATATGAATTGGCTCGAATCATGTCTTGGGTCAATAGTTGGGTTTGCCCGACTCCGTGTTTTGGTACCTTACGTTCGCTATATCGGCTAAGGTAGCACGGGAGAACCACTGCGATTGTGCCCAGTTATGCTGGGTCGAGCACCTTAGTGGAGAAAGCTAAAACGGCCGTCATGATAGAGCGAGAGCGATCGCTGTTCGAGAGGTTTTTGGGTCCCTAAAGACTTATGCCGCTTAGGCGAGGAACGAATTGTCCGGCCAAAGGCGTGGATAGCGCCCGAACTCGGTCTTCGAATACTAGGGCTTCGCTGAAATTTAAAATTATAGAATTCTATGGCTAAGTGAGAGTGTTCAAGCATTATAAGTCCGGTTGCCTTGTTACGTTGTGTTGGCGCCTCCTAGATGGACCCAGAATGGGAACAAGAGTGCTCAAGTTTATCCCGAACACCCCACACTTTCGTGGCATGGGGGCTGAAATAACGACTTGCCATCTCTCAAATTTGATAAGCGGCCACACACGAAGGTAATATTTTAAATTAATAAGCGTTGCTTAGCGCATATGAACAAGTTTTCAGCGTCAGGATAACAAACGCGAGTTTATTCAAAATTACATCTTTGGAGCACTCATCCGCTATTCGGCGGGCACCCTTGAGAGGCCCTCATAGTACATTTCGGGCGTGCGATGCTCATGGCCCTTCGGTGGCCCGTCGTCACAAGCCTCTCCGCATCCAGCTTGCCCGGTGCACTTTAGCACGGGCAAGGGCCAACGGACACCTTCAATGCAGGCGGAGCGCTTGATGACTTCAAGCAGCGGACAGGCATCCACCAGCCCGCTGCACCAAGCAGAAGTAGCTCCTGGGCATGGCCTCCAATGGCCACAACCCGCGCTATAAGGCCCTTCATGGCCTGTTCGGCGACCTTATGGAGCTCGACCAGCTGCTTCAGCTGGTCGCTCAGGGGCACCGGATGGTCGGCCTCAACATACTGAGACCAGAACACCTTCTCCGTGGAGCTCCCCTACTGGGCGCGGTAGAATGCGGCAGCATCAGACCTACGGGGCAAATCTGTGAATGCTCCTGGAGAGCTCCGAATCCGGGTAAGTAACAGGTAATTGACTTTTACATTCTTGCTTAGCATAAAGAATGCCTTACCCGCCGCTATCTTCTTTAGTGCTTCAATTTCTTAGAGGCCTTTTTGGGCCTCGGCCTTAGCAGCTTTGGCACTCTCAAGAGCCGAGGCAAGCTCGGACTCTCGGGTCTTCGAGTCACGCTCCAAACCCTCGTGTTTTTTCACGAGAAACTGGAGCTCTTGCCGCACCTCCGCCAACTGCGCCTCCCCTTTCTCTCGCTTGGTGCGTTCCGCAGCCGCTTTGTTTTCGGCCACGGACACCGCTTCCCTCAGGGTCACCACCTCGTTCGTGGCCCCCGCAGTTCCCATGTTATTCCTGTTATTTTTCACAACCAAAACCTTTTCTATAAGGTATTACTTACCTTCCTTGTCCTCGAGCTCCTTCTTGGCTTGTCCGAGCTCGTTCTTGGACCGCTCGAGGTTCTGCTTCAATGCATTGACCTCCATGATCGGTCTTGGCGAGAGGTCGGCGGCGCAGCCTGCATTCCCATATTGACATACTTATGTTAGACTCCTGCGTATATCTTTTTAGATCCTTAGTCCGGCTTTTCTTTCCGAACACCGAACTAAGCATCGAGAACTACTGTCTATGCGGTTATATTTTTACATATTCTAAAACTTACCTCAAAACCTATTAGAAGGCTGGTACAGGCTTGGTCGATCCGCTCTTGGCGGACTGAACTATCGGATCACCGCACTCATAACGGTGCGGTGCTCCTCCTCGATGGAAGCTCCGTTAAGCGCCTCCAATAAGCTATCCGCTGCCTCGGTTGGGCGGAGGACACCGGCGTCTTACCCTTCTTCCGAAGGTCCGCTTGCGGACTCGGAACCACTGAAGGTTCGGAATGGAGACCGGACAAGGTGGGGCCTAGAGCCCCTGGGGTCTTGCCCCAGCGCTGAGTCCGAGAGGTTGCCTTGTGGCACCTCTGCGCTACCTCCTCTTGACCAAGCCCTCCTAGGGCCCGCCGTGGCGTCGCCCGCAGCATGAGGCGAGGCGGTCGGAGGCGAGTACTCTCCATTTCCGACGAGCCCGAGGGACCCGCTTTCGATGAATCGGCGAACTCACCCTTGGCGGGTTGCGGTTGTTCGACATTTGAGAACACTCTGCAATAATAAAAAGCCATGGGTATCCGGACACTTACGATCTCGCCGAGGCTTGGCCCTTGTAGGCCAATCCTCCTCGTCATCATCGGCGTTGGTGGAGAAGTCCGGAGGAAGGTTCTTCCTTCTTGGACCCTCCGGCCTCCCGGTTAGGCGGCCTTCCTTTTCTTCTCCTCCCCGCTGGGAGGAGCTTCTTCTTCTTCCTCCTCGTCTTGGGAGAAGATTCGCTTGATGGCGACAGCACTCTGGCGTCGGGAGCTCCTTGAGTTCCGTGGCCTCCTTCTTAGCCTTCTTCTCCGGCACCACGTGCGGCGCGGAGCCAGCAGCCCGTCAATCAGGCGTCCTCCGGATCTTCGGCAAAGGCCGGACAGTTAATCTGTCCGGGCGTCTTCAACCAGTCTGTCGAGAGATTAGGGAGTTTTAGATCCCGTAAAGTCAACCTATGAAAAAGAGTCCGTAAAGGGTAAAATAACTTACCTCGCCGGCTTGGCTGCGAGCTGTATTCGCGATCTTTGGTAGCGGATCTTTGGGGCTTGGCGCCCTTGAACAGCACCTTCGAGCGTCTTCGTGCGTAGTGTCGAAGAGCGGCTCAAGATTCGGTCTTTGTGCGGATCGAACTCCACAAATTGAAGGCCCGTTGTTGGCATGGGAGAATCCGGCGGATGAGCATCACACGGATTACGTCGACAAGCCTAAGATTCTTGGCCACCAGGTTTGGACGCATGTTTGAAGTCCGGATGTCTCGTCGAATTCCCCAACGTCGGGCCCGTCTCTTTCCATGGCGAGCCGTGTGGGAAGCGGATCTGAATTCGGGGCCGCCACCCATTTGGTGTTGCGGGGCTCGGTGATGTAGAACCACACGATTGCCACCCCTTTATTGTCTCCACGAAGGCGCCTTGAGCCATGGGACTTTGGCCATCTTGCCAACCATGGCGCCTCCGCACTCAACAGCGGCCGCCCACTACCTTGGCGGACATTGAAGATCTTCAGCCATAAGCGAAGTGGGGCTGGATGCAGAGGAAAGCCTCGCACCGACGATAAACGCCGAGATGTTGAGGATGAAATTGGGGCCAGGTCGTGGAAGTCCGGGCGTAGTAGAACATGAGCCCCCGGACAAATGGGTGAAGAGGAAAACCTAGTCCGTGGAGGAAGTGGGGGAGAAACACCACCCTCTCATGGGGCCCAGGGGTCGGAATGAGCTGCCCCTCGTCGGGAAGCTTGTGCGCGATATTGCGGACAAGTATCCGGCCTCCCTTGATCTTTGATGTGCCCCTCCGTGGCGGAGGAGGCCATCCACCTGCCTCCGCTCGACATGGTTGGAGAAGGTTGAGGTGGGATGTGCGAACTTAGGCGCTGGAGCTCGAGTCTTGTGAAATGGATAAGCAAAGGAGGAAGAAGGCGTGGGTGAAAAGGTGGATCCTTATCCCTTATATAGACGGACGAAGCTATCGTCCCCACCAACTGGTAAAACTCGCTTATTTCCCAAGCGCCGTAATCAATGGCGCGGATGGGTTACCCACGTCTGTATTGATGAGAATCCCGGAATAAGGGGGCACGATCTATGCTTTGATAAGGCGTGCCAAGGAAACCGCCTCGCTAAACACGCTGAGGTGGAACAGTAAAAAAACGATTCATATAAAGGCCTGGCCGTGGTGTGATGTCACGCCCGCGAATATGTCAGCAGATCTGTGCAAAATCATTCTCTCTCTGGTGTTATGTGGAACTTGTTTTGCGAGCGGACACTATCCTTGTGTTCAAAACCTTCTATGAAGTATTCGAGGAGGAACCCGCCTTGCAATGCGAAGACAATATCGCGCCCGGACTCGTCGTCATTGAAGCCTGGTTCGAGGACTCTTGAGGAGTCCCGGACTAGGGGTGTCCGGATAGCGGACTATCGTCACGGCGGACTCGAAGACTATGAAGATACAAGATTGAAGACTTCGTCCGTGTCCGTATGGGACTTTCCTTGGCGTGGAAGGCAAGCTTGGCGATACGGATATGTAGATCTCCTACCATTGTAACCGACTCTGTGTAACCCTAACCTATCTGGTGTCTATATAAACCGGAGGGTTTTAGTCCGTAGGACGAACAACAATCATACCATAGGCTAGCTTCTAGGGTTTAGCCTCCTTGATCTCGTGGTATATCTACTCTTGTACTACCCATATCATCAATATTAATCAAGCAGGAGTAGGGTATTACCTCCATCGAGAGGGCCCGAACCTGGGTAAAAACATCGTGTCCCTTGTCTCCTGTTACCATCCGCCTAGATGCACAGTTCGGGACCCCCTACCCGAGATCCGCCGGTTTTGACACCGACAGTCAGACTTGATTATATCCTAGAAATTCTGATAGAACTCTACGGGGAAACCATCTGGACCTGGAGCTTTGTTATGTTCCATTTGGAACACCACAACTCTCACCTCCTCTCTAGAGAATGGTGATGTAAGGATATCGTTTTCTTCAGCCGTGACTTGTGGAATATCGTCTGTTCGGGTCTCATCAAGGGTGAAGTTCCCTTCAGTGGTCGCGCCAAACAGAGATTTGTAGTAGTTGGTGATATACTTTTTGAGCTCGTCCTGACCTTCAATCCGCCCCTCATCTTGTTGGAGACTGTAAATACATTTCTTCCTATGCCGCCCATTGGCAACCAACTGGAAGTATCTTGTATTAATATCACCCATCAGAATGAAATCAGCTTTGGATCTTTGGTAGTATTTGATCTCTTCTTCTCGCAAAAGACGTGCAACCTTCTCATTAGATTGATTTTTCAATTCAATCTCTTGTTGAGATAAGGTGCGCATCTCAGCAATTTTGTCGAGGTCATCAATTATGGTACAGAGCCGTTGTTTTTCTTTTTTATATATCCCGTTGGTATGTTTTGGCCATCCAGTGAGGTGTTGCCTCATGGCCCTTATTTTAAAGTTCCATCTTTGAATAGGTGTACGACCAACAGCAGGCCTCTCCCAAACATTCTTGATTATGTCTACAAATCCTTCCCGATGCATCCATCCCTATTCAAATTTGAAAGGACGACGTGTAGCTAGGTTCGTAGAGTTAGAATCTAGAATGATGGGTGCATGATCTGATAACGCCTCGATACGCTCTAGGGCTCGTACGGTTACCAGAGGAAATTTTAGTTCCCATTCGGTATCCATGAGTACCCTACCAAGATTCTCATTTGTCGGCACAGATCAGTTATTAGCCCATGTGAACTGACGCCCCGACATACTCGCCTCCCGAAGATCCAAACTGTCTATCACCGCGTTGAATAGGAAGGGCCAATGAGTGTCGAAACGGTCATTATTTTTCTCTTCCTGATATGTAAGGATATTGAAGTCCCCTCCAATAAGCATTGGGTACGTGTTATCCTTCGCCAGGTTTACCAATTCTCAAAGGAAAGCCGGTTTATGCTCATCTTGGGCAGCCCCATAGACTGCGACTAGAGTCTATGTAAAATTGTCAGCTCTGTTTCTTAGGTGATATTTTATATGAAATTCACTAATTGAAAAGGCTAACAAGTCCATGACTGTTGTCTGAATACCAAGAAGAATACCTCCAGACCTTCCATGAGCTGGTAGATCGTGCCATGCATAGTCGAAACCACCTGATAGGTGATCGAGGGCATGCGGGCGAAAATCACACTTACCAGCCTCGGAAATTGCCACAAAATCCAATCCATGTTCCCTTATGCAATCACCGACGTGTTTATGTTTAGCCAAGTCCGAGAGACCTATGCTATTCCAAAACATGCCTTTCATTGGGAAACTCGGATCGGTGTGGAACTCTTCGCCTTCTTGGGCGGTTTTTGTTTCTTTTTAGAGGAGTGTGATTTAGATTTCCGCGAGGACGCTGTGAAGTCACAAAACATGGAACCGGGTCTTGCGTCATCCAATCCAACCTCGGTAACCTCACCAACGAAGTGGGATATAAGCGGACCATCATATTTGGCATCTGCTTCATCCTCCTCCTCAGTTTCGGGGTTAGGTATGGAGGCATTACACTTCGGAGAAACCTTTAATCGGTCAATGTCCGTATGTTTAAGCACCCCAACCGATATATTAATTTCATTATCATTATTTCCAATAGAGCATCCAACATTCTTTAAGCTAGAAGAAATATGTGAATCTGAAAAGGAAAGAAAAGATTTTGCGGATAAATTACCTGGAATGGTGTCCAAATTACGTGCAGCCTGACGTCGCATTGCCTTGTCCATAGCATGCTCGTCGGTCGGAGAAGAACCGTCAATGGAAACGGGGTGACGGTTACTACACCGAAGGGAAGCTTCCCTCAGACATAAGAGCCACCGGTGTCACCGGGCAATCCGACAATGATGAAGCAGTAGCGAACATGGTAGGTGTTGAAGACGAAGTCGGCGTAGGGAGACGAACACATGGCGCCATCTGTGTAGCATTGTGAGACGGCTTGGAAGACTGCAGACCAGCCTGCGTGGGTGGGCTGACTGAGGGAGTCCTTAATTAGGGGGTCCTCGGACAGTCGGACTATATACTTTGGTTGGACTGTTGGACTATGAAGATACAAGATTGAAGACTTCGTCCCGTGTCCGGGTGGGACTCTCCTTTGCGCGGAAGGCAAGCTTGGCAATTTGGATATGTAGATCTCCTTCTCTGTAACCGACTCTGTGTAACCCTAGCCTCCTCCGGTGTCTATATTAACCAGAGGGTTTAGTCCGTAGGACGACAACAATCAGAATCATAGGCTAGCTTCTAGGGTTTAGCCTCTACGATCTCGTGGTAGATCAACTCTTGTAATACTCATATCATCAAGATCAATCAAGCAGGAACTAGGGTATTACCTCCATCGAGAGGGCCCGAACCAGGGTAAACATTGTGTCCCCCGCCTCTTATTACCATTAGCCCTTAGACGCACAGTTCGCGACCCCCTACCCGAGATCCACCGGTTTTGACACCGACATTGGTGCTTTCATTTAGAGGTCCACCGTGTCATCACGATAAGGCCTGATGGCTCCTTCAATCATCTACAATGATACGATCCAGGGTGAGGTTTTCCTCCCCGGATAGATCTTCGTATTCGGCGGCTTCGTATTGCGGGACAACTCGCTTGGCCATCTGGAGCAGATCGATAGCTACACCCCTGGCCATCAGGTCAGGTTTGGAAGCTTGAACTACACTACCAACATCCGCGGAGACTTGATCTTTGACGGATTTGAGCCCATGTCAGGTGCGCCGAACAGTCACGACGAGCATGACTTAGATCTGCCATCGGACGGTGTTCGGGAGATCACACTCGCGACTGCCCTGGCCCTTAATCCGGAGCAGATCATGCCATCCGAGGACGGGTGGATGGACCCCACCACGGAGGCCGCACACTCAGCGGCGATAGAGCCGAACACAGACTTCACCTCCCATGAGGCTGGTGTCATCGGACCCTCAGACTCGTTTCCGTCCATAGGCTCCGAACCGCGTGCGTCCGTGCCTATCGAATCTGATTGTGCACCGATCATGGAGTTTACCTCTGCGGATATTTTTCAGCATTCGCCCTTGGGCGACGTGCTAAATTCACTGAAATCCCTCTCCCTATCAGGAGACTCTTGGCCGAACTATGTCCGGCTTGAGTGGGAGGTGGACGACGAAGAAATTCGTTTCTTACCCACCACCCACTTCGTAGCCACTGTCGATGACTTAACCGACATGCTTGACTTCGACTCCGAATACATCGACGGTATGGACGACGATGCTGGAGAGAAACAGGACCACCGCCCACAGGGCGCTGGACAGCCACCTCATCATATGATATATATATATATATATATATATATGGTGGACACGCCCAAAGAAGGCGATGGCAATGAGGCAATGGAGGATAATCCCCTTGAGAAGCAATCTAAGCATCGGCGTCATAGGCGCCGCTCTAAGCCCCGCCATAGCAAAAATAGCTGATAACCCGCAAGTATACGGGATCAATTGTAGCCTCTTTTGATAATTAAGAGTGTCGAACCCAACGAGGAGCTAAAGGTAGAACAAATACTCTCTCAAGTCCTATCTGCCACTGATACGATTCTACGCACGCTTGACGTTCGCTTTACCTAGAACAAGTATGAAACTAGAAGTAATTTGTAGGTGTTGTTGGATAGGTTTGCAAGAAAGTAAAGAACGCGTAAATAGAAAATAGGGGCTGTTTAGGTAAATAAACAATAAAGTAAATATAGCGAGTGTGGAAAAGTGGTGGTAGGAGTTGCGGAATTGTCCCTAAGCAATTGACTACTTTACTAGACCGATAGCAAGTTTTATGTGGGAGAGGCCACTGCTAGCATGTCATCCCTGACTTGGAATTCTATGCACATATGATTGGAACTATTAGCAAGCATCTGCAACTACTAACGTCATTAAGGTAAAACCCAATCATAGCATTAAGATATATTGGTACCCCTTCAATCCCGTATGCATCAATTTCTATGCTAGGTTGAAGCTTCTGTCACTCTTGCCCTCCAATACATAGTCCTATCAACATATAACTAACCCTATGGTGTGATCCACGCGCGCGCTCATATGATGGGCACCAAAGGACAGCAACATAACCACAAGCAAATTAAATCAATCATAGCAATTCATCAACCACCAATAGGACAACGAAAATCTACTCAGACATCATAGGATGGCAACACATCATTGGATAATAATATGAAGCATAAAGCACCATGCTCAAGTAGAGGGTACAACGGTTGCGAGAGAGTGGACCGCTGTAGATAGAGGGTGGAAGGTGATGAAGATGTTGATGAAGATGGCGAAGGTGTTGGTGAAGCTCGCGGTGATGATGATGGCCCCCGCCGGTGTTCCGGCGCCACCGGAAGCAAGGGGGAGAGAGCCCCCCTTCTTCTTCTTCTTCCTTGACCTCCTCCCTAGATGGGAGAAGGGTTTCCCCTCTGGTCCTTGGCTCCCATGGCGTGGGAGGGGCGAGAGCCCCTCCGAGATTAGATCTATCTCTCTGTTTCTCTCTGTTTCTGCGTTCCCAGATTCTAGCCCTTCACCGTTTCTTTTATATCCGGAGATCCGTAACTCCGATTGGGGTGAATCTTTTGCCCTGATCTTTCTCATAAAATTAGCTTTCTTGCGGCAAAAGAATAGCGTCAACCGCCTTACGGGGGGCCCAGGAGAGTCCAGGGCGCGCCTGCCTCCCTAGGGCGCACCCCCTATCTCCTGGCCCCCTCGGGCACCGTCTCGCGTTGATTTTACTTCCCAAAAATCATAAATATTCCAAAATAATTCTCTATCCGTTTTTATCCTGTTTGGACTCTGTTTGATATGGGTTTTCTGCGAAACATAAAACATGCAATGAGCGAGGAACCGCACTAAACCTTTGGATCAATATGTTAGTCCCAAAAATACTATAAAAGTTGCCAAAAGTATATGAAAGTTGAAGAATATTGGCATGGAACAATCAAAAATTATAGATCTGACGGAGCGTATCAGCATCCCCAAGCTTAATTTCTGCTCGTCCTCAAGTAGGTAAATGATAAAAAAATTTGATGTGGAATGCTACCTAGCATAATCTTGATCATATGTCTAATCATGGCATGAATATTAAGACGCGAGTTATTCAAGGCAATAGTCTATCATTTGACATAAAAACAATATACTTCAAGCATACCAACCAAGCAATTATGTCTTATCAAAATAACATAGCCAAAGAAAGCTCATCCCTACAATATCATATAGTCTGGCTATGCTCCATCTTCATTACACAAAATACTCCCATCATGCACAACCCCGGTTTCAGCCAAGCAATTGGTTCATACTTTCTAACGCGCTTCAGCTTTTTCAACCCTCACGCAATACATGAGCGCAAGCTATGGATATAGCACTATAGGTGGAATAGAATATGATGGTGAAGGTTTATGTGGAGAAGACAAAAAGGGAGAAAGTCTCACATCGACGCGGCTAATCAACGGGCTATGGAGATGCCCATCAATTGATGTCAATGCGAGGAGTAGGGATTGCCATGCAACGGATGCACTAGAGCTATAAGTGTATGAAAGCTCAAACTGAAAACTAAGTGGGTGTGCATCCAACTTGCTTGCTCATGAAGACCTCGGGCATTTGAGGAAGCCCATCATCGGAATATACAAGCCAAGTTCTATAATGAAAATTCCCACTAGTATATGAAAGTGATAACTCAAGAGACTCTCTATATGAAGAACATGGTGCTATTTTGAAGCACAAGTGTGGTAAAAGGATAGTAACATCGCCCCTTTTCTCTTTTTCTCTCATTTTTTTATTATATTTTTTATTTTTTTGGTGGGCTTCTTTGGCCTCTTTTATTTTTCATAAAGTCCGGAGTCTCATCCCGACTTGTGGGGGATCATAGTCTCCTTCATCCTTTCCTCACTGGGGCAATGCTCTAATAATGATGATCATCACACTTTTATTTACTTACAACTCAATATTACAACTCGATATCTCAAACAAAGATATGACCCTATATGAATGCTTCCGGCGGTGTACCAGGATGTGCAATGATCTAGCATAGCAGCGACATCAAAAAACGTACAAGCCATGAAAACATCATGCTAGCTATCTTACGATCATGCAAAGCAATATGACAATGAATGCTCAAGTCATGTATATGATGATGATGGAAGTTGCATGGCAATATATCTCGGAATGGCTATGGAAATGCCATGATAGGTAGGTATGGTGGCTGTTTTGAGGAAGATATAAGGAGGCTTATGTGTGATAGAGCGTATCGTATCACGGGGTTTGGATGCACCGGGGAAGTTTGCACCAACTCTCGAGGTGAGAAAGGGCAATGCACGGTACCGTAGAGGCTAGCAAATTGCGGAAAGGTAAGAGTATGTATAATCCATAGACTCACATTAGTCATAAAGAACTCATATACTTATTGCAATAGTCTACTTGCCCTCGAAGCAAAGTACTAATACGCATGCTCCTAGGGGAGGGGTTGGTAGGAGTTAACCATCGCACGATCCCGACCTCCACTCATAAGGAAAGCAATCAAAGAACACCTCATGCTCCAACTTCGTTACATAACGGTTCACCATATGTGCATGCTACGGGACTTGCAAACCTCGACACAAGTATTTCTAAATTTCACAATTACTCAACTAGCACGACTCTAATATCACCACCTTTATATCGCAAAACTATTGCAAGGAATCAAACATATCATATTCAGTGATCTACAAGTTTTATGTAGGATTTTATGACTAACCATGTGAATGACCAATTCCTGTCATCTCTCTAAATGGATATAAGTGAAGCAAGAGAGTTTAATTCTTTCTACAAAAGATATGCCCACGCTCTAAATATAAGTGAAGCAAAAGAGCATTCTACAAATGGCGGTTTTCTATGTGAAGATAAACAGGAAATCCAGACTTCAAATGATATAAGTGAAGCACATGAAGCATTCTATAAAGCCATACTCAAAAGATTTAAGTGAAGTGCAATGAACATTATATAAATAAACCAAGGACTATCTCATACCAGCATGGTGCATAAAATAAAAGTGAAAACTAAATGCAAAAGACGCTCCAAGATTCGCACATATCACATGAACGAAACGAATACAAAAACATACCGATACTTGTTGAAGAAAGAGGGGATGCCTTCCGGGGCATCCCCAAGCTTAGATGCTTGAGTCTCCTTGAATATTTACTTGGGGTGCCTTGGGTATCCCCAATATTGAGCTCTTGCCTCTCTTCCTTTTCCTCATATCGAGACCTCCTCGATCAAACACTTCATCCACACAAAACTTCAACAGAAAACTCGGTAAGATCCGTTAGTATAATAAAGCAAATCACTACTCTAAGTACTGTAGCAAACCAATTCATATTTTGTTTTTGCATTGTGTCTACTGTAATATAGCTTTTACAAGGCTTAATCCACTTATATAAATTGATAGATTCATCAAAACAAGCAAACTATGCATCAAAAACAGAATCTGTCAAAAATAGAACAGTCTGTAGCAATCTGAACATTCACCATACTTATGGTACCCCAAAAAAGTCTACCAAAATTATGAAAAATAAACAAGTTGTACAAAAAGAATCAGAACCATTTGACGTTCCCGTAAAAAATGTAAAATCGCGCACTACAGCCAAAGTTTCTGTCCTGCACCGTACAAACCAACAAGCATTGTAAACATCCTAAAGGCAAACCTTGGCACATTATTTTTATAATACAAAAGAATTGTACAAGGGGATAATTATTTTTGATGAAAATTATCTATAATTAAGATTCACAAAGTTTCCGACAGCATGAACAAAGTTCAAGGCTAGCTCCCACTCCAACAATGCTTGTCTCTCTCACTTTCGCTGTTCTTTCTGGAAAAAAATTGGGTTACCCTCTTTATTTTTTTTGTTTTTAAACTATATAAAAGCACTCAACAGAAATAAATGACTCTCTAAAACTTCCGGGTTGTCTCCCTGGCACTGCTTTCTTTAAAGCCATTAAGCTAGGCATAAAGTGCTCAAGTAATGGATCCACCTGGATCCCAAGGTATATCAAAGCCAATTTTAATTAACAATGATTTGTAATTTAGTAGTGAGCACAAGGTAACATATATCAAGCAACAACGAAGTCTAACTCTCTTCCTATGCATCGGCATGTCATAAAAGAACAATTCATGCACACATAGTAAAGGCCAACACATAGTATAAGCAGTTTCTTGCAATTCTATTGTATTGGAAACATAGAGAGGTGGAGGTATAGTTCCTCTCTCATAATAATTGCAAGTAGGAGCAGCAAGCACATGAATATTATATCTATCAAAATCATCATGTGCAATAGTAAAAGGCAACCCCTCGATATAATCCTTAATAAGCACAAACTTCTTCGATATAGTGTAGTTTGGAGGATTCAAAAAGATAATAGGACTATCATACATGGGTGCAATAGCAACAATTTCATGTTTAACATAAGGAACTATAGCAAGTTCATCTCCATAAGCATAATTCATAATGGCATCTTGGCCACAAGCATAGAAAGCATCATCAAAAAGGGATATTTCAATAGAATCAATGGGATCATAACAATCATCATAGCAATCATCCTTCGGTAAGCACGAAGGGGAATTAAACAATGTATGAGTTGAAGAGTTACTCTCATTAGAAGGTGGGCATGGGTAGCTAATCCGCTCTTCCTCCTTTTGTTCTTCGCTCTCCTCATCATCTTTTTCATCCAATGAGCTCACAACTTCATCAATTTCTTCTTCCATAGCTTCCTGCAAAATATTAGTCTCTTCTTGGGCAGCGGAGACTTTCTCAATAAATGCATCAATATTGTAACTGTATTCAGAATTTTCATAGCAATATCTAAGTATAGCAAAATTTTCAGATCTATAAACTGAATCATCAAAATCTTCAAACGTTTTAAACATAGATTCAATCTCATAAGCACCCGTAAAAGCAACAAATTCTTCTATTTGTTCCACATCATAGTAATCATAGATACCATTAGCATAAGAAGCCAAGGTTTTATTATCATTAAATTCGCATGAAAAGGGAAGGTGTGGAGCCTCCATCCTAGAGCAACAAGTAAAATCATATCTTAAGCATAGTTGCCTAGCATACCAATACAATATATTAATTTGATCCCATAATAGTTTCCCTTTTTGTGACAAGCGATAATCCCTAAAGTATTCACGTTGATCCAACGTGTCTCCCATAACAAAATTGAATGGGGTTTTCTCAGGATTATCAAAGTAGTACATAATTTCTTTCACATAACGAGCATCGAGGGTTTTAGGAGGTTCCCCATCTCCATGAGTAGCAAGTACACCTAATTTTTTTGGTTTACGTGTTCCATATCCATAACTAAAGATAGAGAACAACTAAGAACAGCAAACAAAAATTACTTAGTGATAAAGCAAACAAGCACACACGAGAATATTCACCCCACGCTATGACTCCCCGGCAACGGCGCCACAAAAAGGTCTTGATATCCCGCAAGTATACGGGATCAATTGTAGCCTCTTTTGATAAGTAAGAGTGTCAAACCCAACGGGGAGCTAAAGGTAGAACAAATACTCTCTCAAGTCCTATCTGCCAGTGATACGACTCTACGCACGATTGACGTTCGCTTTACCTAGAACAAGTATGAAACTAGAAGTACTTTGTAGGTGTTATTGGATAGGTTTGCAAGAAAGTAAAGAATGCGTAAACAGAAAATAGGGGCTATTTAGGTAAATAAACAATAAAGTAAATATAGCGAGTGTGGAAAAGTGGTGGTAGGAGTTGCAGAATTGTCCCTAAGCAATTGACTACTTTACTAGACCGATAGCAAGTTTTATGTGGGAGAGGCCACTGCTAGCATGGCATCCCTGACTTGGAATTCTATGCACTTATGATTGGAACTATTAGCAAGCATCCGCAACTACTAACGTTCATTAAGGTGAAACCCAACCATAGCATTGAGATATATTGGTCCCCCTTCAATCCCATATGCATCAATTTCTATGCTAGGTTGAAGCTTCTGTCAATCTTGCCCTCCAATACATAGTCCTATCAACATACAACTAACCCTATGGTGTGATCCATGCGCGCGCTCATATGATGGGCACCAAAGGACAGCAACATAACCACAAGCAAATTAAATCAATCATAGAAATTCATCAACCACCAATAGGACAACAAAAATCTACTCAGACATCATAGGATGGCAACACATCATTGGATAATAATATGAAGCATAAAGCACCATGCTCAAGTAGAGGGTACAACAGGTTGCGGGAGAGTGGACCGTTGTAGATAGAGGGTGGAAGGTGATGGAGATGTTGATGAAGATGGCGGAGGTGTTGGTGAAGCTCGCGGTGATGATGATGGCCCCCGGCGGCGTTCCGGCGCCATCGGAAGCAAGGGGGAGAGAGCCCCCCTTCTTCTTCTTCTTCTTCCTTGACCTCCTCCCTAGATGGAAGAAGGGTTTCCCCTTTGGTACTTGGCTCCCATGGCGTGGGAGGGGCGAGAGCCCCGCCGAGATTGGATCTATCTCTCTGTTTCTGCGTTCCCAGATTCTGCCCCTTCACCGTTTCTTTTAGGATATTTAAATTAGTGCCCCTGGTTCCTTAGTTGTGCTCACTTTTCCCCACGCTCCAAAATTTTGCTCAGTTTTCCCCTCTTCCTTAGCTGAAACTCTCACAAATGCTCATAACGGGCGTTTGCCGTCTTGACCCTCCATTGTCCGTTAATTGCTGACAAGTGGAGCCGAGTCTTCGTCTGACCGTTGCTTGCTGACGGGTGGGACCGCAAGGAGACACGTATTTGGCAGCTTGTCTGAATCTGAAACACATCTAGACAGGCCGCACCGCACAGCCCGCCCGCCCCTCCGGCCGGTGTCGTCTGCGTCCACATGATTGTTTCCTCCACCCTATGCCCCTATTCCGTTTGTCGGCGACGGCGCGTCTCCGCCAGATATAGCCCACCTCCCCATCTGGGATTACATAGCGATGTTGAGTGAGAACGCCCGGAATGTTGTCGACCGTGGAGAGGATTGGGTCGAATCCACGACAGATAATTCATGGATTAAACCTAGGTAAGCATCGTTTCCTCTCGAATTGACGTTCTAAGTCGTATTGTAGGCCGTATTTGACTTCTGTTTGCTTGAATCGTTCAAATTTGTGCTTTATTTTACCCGCCTAACTGAAGGCTTTGTTTCAACAAAATAGGATTGATCCCACGCTGGCTTTCCGGCTGGCGATTAGAATGGAAACTAGTGTGCTGCGTGGTTCTAAACCGCATTTGATTTCATCATTTTTCTATCCCAAAGTGGTAGAAACCAGCATATCTTTCAAATATTTGCGAGCTGAACTCCGAAACACCTATCCCTGGAGTGATGCCGATGTTGTTGAACTGAATTACTTTAGCAGTGACGAGCAAAGATTTCTCCCACTAACTTGCGATGATCATATGTCGTTGCTTTTTGCTGGGATTGCTGGCTGCCGATTCGGTAAACTCAAATCGATGTGCTTCACCACGCGCGTAGAAACGGGCGAAGGGAAGGGAGTTCGGACATCATCATGCGTGCTAATAGCCAGACCCGGCACTCCTTGTAGGTCGACACCAAGTAAAGCAAGTGGTTCATGGAGCCACAACATGCCTGCTGCCGATTCTGGTTCCGATTCAGCTTCTTGCTTCGTGTACCTTCTGCGGTTGGTGTAGAAGAAGATGCGAGAACACGACGAGGCGGTGCCTACAAATGATGATGAAGGCGAGATGATGTTTCTGAACTGGTCGATGTAGCGGTCGACAAGCGGTGGATGATGAATATATGGAGGAGCCCATCAGCCAAGCTAGGTTTGATGACACTGACGATGGAGAGAAGGTGGAGAACATGGAAAGCTTAATCGAGGATGAACACGATGGTGATGACATGCCAACAATTGAGTGGAACAGGGAAAAACCTGAGCTTAGTGTAGGTACCATTTTCCAATCAATGGTGGATTGTTGGAATGCAGTGACAACATGGTGCATTATATCTAAAAACACCTATAAGACTAAAAGGAGTGAGCCAGCAAGGTTTACATTTTTTTATCCATATCCTAGGTGTAGGTGGAAGTTGCATGCATCTCGTATGAGAAAGAGCAAATATATTCAGGTAATCCAAGTTCAGTTAGTAATTTAGTTTCAGATCATTGAGTAAGGTTACTTAACTGTTTTTTACCCTTTTATTTTGTTTGGATAAAGAAAAACCCACACAAGCACACTGTCCACGGAGGGGAGGGGAAGGCCAAAACCAAGCTAGCAAAAACTAGGTGGGTGGCAGATGCTATATTGGATTGGCTGAGAGAAGAACCTAGACTTGGTCCAACAGCACTCCATGGGAAGCTTTTTGAGAAGTACAAGATAGAAATTCCTTACATGAGAATTTTCAATGCTAGGGAAAAGGCTCTTGACAGAATTAATGGTCAAGGGAATGACAGTTTTCAGCTGCTTTACACTTTCAAAGCTGAAGTGGAGATGGGAAGTCCAGGGAGTGTTGTAGAGATTGACAAGCATACAGTTCCATTCAAAATAAAAGGAAAGTCATTTGAGAAGGAGTGCTTTAGAAGGGCTTTTGTTTGTTTCAAGGCTTGCTAGCAGGGGTTTCTAGATGGTTGCAGGCCCTATTTGACTGTAGATGCTACACATTTGACTGGAAGATGGAGAGGATAGCTAGTAGCAGCTTCTGCAGTTGATGGACACAACTGGCTATTTCCAGTTGCATTTGGTGTGGTGGAGGCAGAGTGCGAGGAAAGTTGGGTTTGGTTTCTGCAGCGATTCTTGCAACATTATAGGCACACCCCTGTGTTTAGCTATACACACAGATGCTTGCAAGGGTTTAGAGAGTGCAGTAGAAATCGTATTCCACAGGTGGAGCATAGGGAATGTATCGACACCTAGCGCATAATTTCAAAAAGAAGTTCAAAGGTAAAGTTTATGATGAGAACTTATGGCCAGCATCATACACATGCAGCAAAAGGAAGCATGAACACCATTTGAGAGTGTTGTATGCTCAAAATCCTCTTGTGAAGGAGTACATGGATGCACATCATGGCAAGGTGTGGTCAAGAAGCAAATTCAATGAAATCTGCAAAGTATATTATGTGACCAGTAACCTTGCAGAATGCTTCAATTCAAAGTTCAAGTCAGTGAAAGGGCTCTTGTTGTGGCAAGCATTTGACAAGATGAGGTAGATGATCATGATAAAGATGGCTCTTCGCAAAAGAATTGTAAAAACACAATATGTTGGTCATCAAATGCTCCCATCACTGATTAAGGCATTGCACCTGAAGGCAAGAGGACTGAAGATGAAATGTATTTGATCTGGTACATATGAGGGAGAGGTTACCTATACTGACACTAAAAATAGGGTATGGAGGTATCCTGCGAACCTAAGTACTAGAGAATGTACTTGTAGTCAATGGCAGATCCGTGGAAGCCATGCATACATGCCCTACATCTGATGACCGTTATCGGGGGTGCAGATGGTGAAGTTGATCAATATTGCTCTGAGTATTTCTCCTTTGCCAAATTTATGGCTGCTTATGCTGACAATGTGCCTGCACTCTTGGGGAAAGATCAATGGAACATAGAAGATCTAGGGTTCAAACTCCACGCTCCTGTCATTACTAGACCACCAGGAAGACCAAGGAACCAGAGGATTAGAGGAGGTGAGGAGGATCGTCTACCAAAGAAGCGTGCTTGCAAAAAATGTGGAGTTCTGGGGCATATTGCTAGGCTTTGTACCAATACAGTGGATGCATCATTTGGAGAGGAGGAAAGATGGACAACAGCCAATGCTGAGGAGAATGCAACAGCAATGGAAACTGAAGATCCAGAGGAGAATGCAGCAGCAATGGAGACTGAAGATGCAGTGGAGAATGCAGTAGCAATTGAAGCAGTGGAGAATGCAGCAGCAAATGAAGCATCTTGGTATGTGTTTGCATTTGTAGAATGCAGCTACCCTTTTGTTTGCATTTGTTCTCTTTTTTGCCTATGGCTTATAATTTTATTTACCAGCTCTAGGGAGAAAAGGCCAAGAGATGAAGAAGCAGAGGATTTTGAAACCATGGCCTTTGATGGTTTTGAAGCTATAAGAGAGGAAGAGGAGGGGGTAATTTTTCCAATTGTGCCTTTAAAGATTATTGAACCCATAGATGACCGTCAAATGGTCGTCAAGTGCTCGGCGAGTGGAACTACTCCATCAGCACCTCCACGGCGAAAACCCCAAGTAAAGATCAAAAGGAACAAGAGTCTGAAAGAAAAGAGCATCTCAACTAGGGAAACCAGGAGCAAGACGGTGAAGCCAGCTGAAAACACAAGGAGCAAGTCGAAAATTTGAATTAAGTTGTTGGGAAATGTTTGTGTTGTCAATTTGAGAGCGAGTCGATCGCTTAAAACTTGGTAGATTTGTATTAAGTTGTTGGCATCTTCAAACTTGGTAGATTTGAGCTACTGTGGAAACTTATCAGTTGTAATAATGTTGCTTCTACTTTGGTTTCTTATTTGAGTCAGAATTCAAATTTCCATCAAAATTTGAATTTAAATCAATATTTGAATTTGGGCCAAAATTTGGATTCGAGCCAAAGTTGAAGTTGAACATTGGAGGTTCATTGCTCTGTGCGGTGTATTTGATCGAGCATTTGAAGTCCAATATTCGTAGGTGAACAATCTGAATGAGAAATGTGCTAGAAACGAACTCGAAAGCTAGGGTAAATAGCCCTATTTGAAATCAAGTTTTTTTTGACCTTGTCTAAATGAGGCATATATATTTTTATTAACACTTGTTCCATATATATAGGGTAAAAATGAAGTCTCACTATTTATTGATTAATATTCATATTACTACATTTTTTAAAAATATATGCTTTTAATTCAAAACCGTCAAATAACACGTTTTAGATATGAAAGTGAAAAGGTAAGTTCAGATCCTTCTTATTCACTCCAAAATGAAGCTATGGAGATTTTTCTGTTTTTTTGAATTATTTTGATTTTTTTCAAACCCTAAACCCTCTCTCCCTATTCTACAAACTCTGAACATGTTCATAGGTGATAGCTCATTTGTGTGAAGCCTTTTTTCATGAAAATGACCTACACGAAGTTTATTTTTTTTCTCATAACCTTGTCACATATGACGGCTATGTGCGCAAGAATTACAACATTTTGATTTCTTTTGAATTTTTTAAAAACATTTGAACTTCATTTCGACAGATCACTTCAAAAAATGATTTTTCAAAAAAACGCCCCTATACTGAGTTTATATTTTTTTATGGTAACTAGGTCTCATAAACGGATGAACTACGTTTTTTTATATTTTTGCGACTTTTTCTAATTTAGTTATGGCCATTTGAAATTTGGTCAAACCCTAATAACTCCGTTGACTAGCTCATAACCCCGCAGAAATGCTCCAAACCCTAGCGTCGAACGTCTGCCGTCGGATCCTACCAAGCGCCAAACACCACCCGTCAGATGTGGGGGCAGGCATGCGTGATCCGCGTGACGCATCCTGATTGGCTACTGCACTCCCTTTTTACAATCTGCCCCACTTTACATATGAAATTATATTTTTCACACATGACCACCACATGTCAGTGTTATGAGTTGGTTCAAATATTCAAACTGCAAAATACAATGTGGCAAATCGTCAATATAGCTTCCCCTTCTCCTCTTCTCCATCTGACAGACAAAGGCATTGAGCAGATCTCGAGCAGTTCCTCTGTTTCTTTCCCCATCTTCTCGTTCTTCTTCCTCTCGAGCAATTCCTCTGTTTCTTCCTCTCCGGCGATATTTCGACCTCCTCGTCAGCCCCTCGTTCCACGTGGCCGGTGTATGGTCCAGTGCCGATGACGCGATGCACTGACTGCTCACGGATTGCGCCACTGAATCGGTTGACTTTGAAGGAGGAGAAGAATGGGAACTTTGGGCGCGAGTTTGCCAAATGCGAGAGCAAGCCGGAGGGGCAGGTTAGATCTGAGTTTTCCTCGCATCCTTTATCTCTAATTTCTCACAAAAATCTGTTAGATTTGGGAATTAGGTTACGTGATTTCGTTTTCAGATCGTGAAGAAATGCCACCATTTCGAGTGGATGGATGATTACATCCAGAGGCTTCAAGGGTTGGGCTTGCTGGATTCAAGGGGGAATGCAATCCGCGAGTTCAATCCGCCACATGATAGTGCCGCTCCGGCAGCAGCATCACGTCCGGAATACCCGACGATGGTAGATGTCGAACTGAAGACGGAATTGAAGAAGATGAACAAGAACTTCAAGTAGCTGATTGAGTTGAAGAAGCAATCCAATCTGATAGCTTTAGGAATACTTGCTCTAGGAATTTTTTACTTGATGGCCATCTCTCATTAGAGATGTTTGTCTAATGTTGTTGCCATTTAGCAATCTAAGTCTGTTTATCTCAAATGCAACTCTGTTTAGTGCAACTGTCGATCTCTGAATGTATGCAGTTCATTGTTATGTTTCGACACTTTCAGTTTCGGCAGAAGACAACTACCAGTTCAGTGATAGGATTATTTTGTTAGCTAATAACCTCGAGTGTTGGGTCGTACCCTAGCTCGTCAGATGACAGTAAGCAGTACTTGAGCAGCACAAGGAATATACATCAAGTTCATCTCTTCTCTCTCGCACTTGCCAAACTTTTGTCCTCGAGTTAAATCGGTTACGCTAGAAAAAAACCTACTTCGCAGGCCCAAAGAGAATCAAGATGCAATAGGCCCACAAAGGATAAATGAGGCCCAGAAACAAGCAATGTTTCTTTTTTTGTTTAGCAACGATTGCTTTGTTCTTTTTTGTTTCTAATTGATTTTTTTCATTAATTTGATTGCCCAATCTCTTCTATTTCATTGAGGAATTTTTTTGGCTTTCCTTTATGGGCCCTTCATTTTTTTTGATTTGATTTCTCTTCATCGTATGTGCTTTTGTTTTGCTTGCTCACAACCTCGCTTAGTTTGGCGGTGAAGTAATTTTAGAATCTAAGTATTTGCAAACCGCAGTATTATTATGCCTAGCGAACCAATACTTCAGTATTTGAAAAAGAGGTCCAACCCTCTTTTTTATATACTTCAAAAATAGTGTCGTTTTCTACATATTGAAGTATATAAAACTACACTTTTGACTAAAGCCAAACATCTCAAAGTATTTGATACTTCAATATTTTTGGAAACCAAAGTATTCTTGGAATACCTAAAAAATACAGAGCTCCCAAACCAAAGCCGTGTACAATATGTTCTTATTTTTAGAAGGCATCTATAAACACATCATTTTTAGTTAGTTTGGTTAATTTTGCCCACATCAATTATCCGTGTCTAAACTTGGGACAAACAAAATACAAACATAACAAAGCATTAATATAACACACATAACTTAACTTAGATAGGGTTGCTAGGGCAACACAAGTTCTTACATATAACACGATACCGATAGATAATTAACCTTACATAGATGGGATAGGGTAGCTAGCTCGGGCAACACACACACCAAACTCACACTACATAGTAGATAGGGTAGCTAGGGCAACACCGCCATGTCTTCACCGTCGTCTTCACCTTAACCGCCGGCTTCACCGTCTTCTTCGCCGCCGGCTTCAGTACTGCTCCTCTTCAAGGCCGTTCTCGCCGAGGTAGTACGGGAGGTTGTGCATGCGGTTGCGAGCGGGGAAGACGCTCTCGAAGTCGGTGAAGATGTTCTAGGTGGTGAATGCGATGAACTCGCACCCACACCAATACACCTTGCCGAACAGGTAGTAGGCATCGAACCTATTGGTGAAGTGGACGACGAGCCCTACCACTGGAGCATTGGCGTGGGGACGCTGCTCCACGAGGTTGAACATGGGCGGCGAGCCTGCCGGGAGGTGGTGGAAGCAGGCACGGAAGAACCCCCGTGCAAACTCAGTGCTACCCCTCCAGCGTGAGAACGCCCATACGCGGAGCGATGCCTCCACGACGACGTTGGCGGGGTACCGCCGTTCCGGCACGGTGGGCGGCTCTTGGAACGTTGGCCCATTGTACTGCATCTTGCTCACTTCGCTGAGTGTTTGCTTTGGCTTTTGGGGGAAGAAGAGAAGGGGGAGGCGCAGATGGATCTGTAGAAGAAGAGGCAATGAAGGGCGGTTTAAATAGCCAGGGCAGACGAAGAGGGTACACGCGGAAACGGCGTCGATCGTGACTCAGTGTGTGCGTGAACCGATGCAATCGTGAATTGATGCGAGCGTGCGTGAACCAATGTGTGAACGTGAATCGATGCAAGCGTGCTCTGCGTTGGCGGCTGTCTGCCTCCCACAACTGAACAGATGCCTCGACATATGGATGCGAGCGTGCAGCCTTCCCCTTCTGCCACCGGCACGTATGCCTGCGACGCTGAAACGACGCTGCGGAGCGACCGTGCAACACGATGTGTGCGTGCGGTGTGCATGTCATGTCGGCAACCATGCGGCACGGATCGATGCGTGTGTGTCGGCATGCATGCATGCGATTAGGTCTAGGTCACTAGATGCGTGCGTGGCAGCGTTCGCATGCATAGCAGGCCACATCGATGCCAAAGCCGGGCATGCATAGCAGGCTGCATCCATCGATAGCAGGCTTTTTTAATTGGGCTCCCTTTTTAATTTATTACCAACAAACTAACGGGCCCGTCCTATGAACACAAACACGGCCCAACCAGCGAAGCCACAACCACAGTCAACAGAGTCCAACGCGGCCCCTCAAGTCAGTTAACGGCCAAGACGGCAAACGTCTGCTATGAACATTTGTGAGAGTTTCAGCTAAGAGAGTGGGAAAAGTGAGCAAAACTTTGGAGCATGGGGAAAACTAAGCACAACTAAGGAATTGGGGCCTCAGATGGAATAAGCCCTTTCTTTTATATCCGGAGATCCGTAACTCCGATTGGTTGAATCTTTCGCCCAGATCTTTCTCATAAAATTAGCTTTCTTGCGGCAAAAGAAGAGCGTCAACCGCCTTATGGGGGGCCCAGGAGAGTCCAGGGCACGCCTGCCTCCGTGGGGCGCGCCCCCCTATTTCCTGGCCCCCTCGGGCACCGTCTCGCGTTGATTTTACTTTCCAAAAATCATAAATATTCCAAAATAATTCTCCGTCCGTTTTTATTCCGTTTGGACTCCGTTTGATATGAGTTTTCTGCGAAACATAAAACATGCAACAGACAGGAACTGACACTGGGCACTGAATCAATATGTTAGTCCCAAAAAATAGTATAAAAAGTTCCCAACAGTATATGAAAGTTGAATAATATTGCCATGGACCAATCAAAAATTATAGATACGACGGAGACGTATCAATAGCGATACCGGCACAAGAGACGATAGCAATCCGGATGGTGCCGAAGAATAAAACAACCCCGCCCAGCCAGGCTTCGAGCAGGCCGAGCGGGAGGATGGGCAAGCTAGCCCTAAGGAACAGGCAACGGATGGAGCATCAGAGGATGACAATTACATGCCCCTCTTCAAAGACGAAGTGAGCCTTGGCGACGAAGAGTTCATCGTGCCTGAGGATCCCGTCGAGCAGGAGCGCTTCAAGCGCCAGCTCATAGCCACTGCAAAAAGCCTGAAGAAAAAGTAGCAGCAGCTTCAAGCTGATCAAGATCTGCTAACTGATAGATGAGATAAGGTCCTGGCAGCCGAGGAATACGGACTCGAGCGCCCAATCAAAAGTTACCCAAAGTGCATGTTGCTAACTCAACTCAAGGAGGAGGCATTAAAGCCTACACAACCAGCGCAGGATGCGGCTGACTGGCCACCTCGTGGCCGAGACAAAGCGGCGTATCAGCCCGAACACCAGCCCGCACCCCGTCGCCAATCAAACAAAAACACTAAGGCCCGGGGCTACACGCAGGACCTGTGATACGTCTCCAACGTATCTACTTTTCCAAACACTTTTGCCCTTGTTTTGGACTCTAACTTGCATGATTTGAATGAAACTAACCCAAACTGACGTTGTTTTCAGCAGAACTGCCATGATGTTGTTTATTGTGCAGAAAACAAAAGTTCTCGGAATGACCTGAAAATCCACGGAGATAAGTTTTGGAAAATATAAAAAATACTGGCGAAAGAATCAATGCCAGGGGGCCCACACCCTGTCCACGAGGGTGGGGGCGCGCCCTCCCCCTGGGCGCGCCCCCTGTCTCGTGGGCCCCCTGATGCTCCACCGACCTCAAGTCCAACTCCATATATTCCGTTTCGCGGAGAAAAAAATCAGAGAGTAAGTTTCAATGTGTTTTACGATACAGAGCCGCCGCCAAGCCCTAATCTCTCTCGGGAAGGCTGATCTGGAGTCCGTTCGGGGCTCCGGAGAGGGGGATTCGTCGCCGTCGTCATCATCAACCATCCTCCATCACCAATTTCATGATGCTCACCGCCGTGCATGAGTAATTCCATCGTAGGCTTGCTGGATGGTGATGGGTTTAATGAGATTTACCATGTAATCAAGTTAGTTTTGTTAGGGTTTGATCCATAGTATCCACTATGTTCTGAGATTGATGTTGCTATGACTTTGCTATGCTTAATGCTTGTCACTGAAGCCCGAGTGCCATGATTTTCAGATCTGAACCTATTATGTTTTCATGAATATATGTGTGTTCTTGATCCTATCTTGCAAGTATATAGTCACCTATTATGTGTTATGACCCGACAACCCCGAAGTGACAATAATCGGGATACTTCTCGGTGATGACCGTAGTTTGAGGAGTTCATGTATTCACTATGTGTTAATGCTTTGTTCCGGTTCTCTAATAAAATGAGGCCTTAATATCCCTTAGTTTCCACTAGGACCCCGCTGCCACAGGAGGGTAGGACAAAAGATGGCATGCAAGTTCTTTTCCATAAGCACGTATAACTATATTTGGAATACATGCCTACATTACATTGATGAATTGGAGCTAGTTCTGTGTCACCCTATGTTATAGCTATTACATGAGGAATCGCATCCGACATAATTATCCATCACTGATCCAATGCCTACGAGCTTTTCACATATTGTGCTTTGCCTATTTACTTTTCCGCTGCTACTGTTACAATTCCTACAAAACTTTTATCTTTACTTTTGCCACTGTTACCATTACAATCATACTACTTTGCTACTAAATACTTTGCTGCAGATACTAAGTTATCCAGGTGTGGTTGAATTGACAACTCAACTGCTAATACTTAAGAATATTCTTTGGCTCCCCTTGTGTCGAATCAATAAATTTGGGTTGAATACTCTACCCTCGAAAGTTGTTGCGATCCCCTACACTTGTGGGTTATCAAGACTAATTTCTGGCGCCGTTGCCGGGGAGCATAGCTCTATTCTTCGAGTCAATTGGGATTTATATTTGTTGATCACTATAAGGAACTTGAAAGACGAAAGAACTAAGATTTTGCCCTCAACTACGAGGGGAGGTAAGGAACTGCCATCTAGCTCGCACTAGATTCTCCTTCATTATTAGTAAGCTTGCGACACCTAAACCTGCTCTTCGCTATGAATTACGATATGTCGCATGTTATTGATGATGCCACTTCTGCTATGCATGATACTTATGATGAAACTACTTCTGTGCGTGATACTACTTTGCCATTAGGTGAATTTCTTGATGAACAACTTCCTAGGGTTCGAGAGAATGAAATTATTGAAGATACTATAATTGATGATAGTGATGATGAAAGTTCTCCCCCTGATTATGAATTACCTGTTGTTCCTGAGGGTTATGTTATGAATGAGGAAGTTGCTAGAGCTATCTTTGCTTGCAAAGATAGATATGATCTTAAGAAGTTATTAGCTAAATGGAAGCAGCAATCTCTTAATGCTAGAATGAAACCTGACCCTGCTTTTGCTACTTCACCTATCTGTGTTACTGATAAGGATTATGAATTCTCTGTTGATCCTGAAATAATTACTTTGGTAGAATCTGATCCTTTTTATGGCTATGAATCTGAAACTGTTGTGGCACATCTTACCAAGTTAAATGATATAGCCACCCTTTACTAATGATGAGAAGTCTCGCTATTATTATATCCTTAAGATATTTCCGTTCTCATTAAAGGGTGATGCTAAGACTTGGTTTAATTCTCTTGATCCTGGTTGTGTGCGTAGTCCCGTGATATGATTTATTACTTCTCGCTAAATATTTCCCTACTCATAAGAAACAAGCTGCCTTATGGAAATATATAATTTTGTGCAAATCAAAGAAGAGAGTCTCCCACAAGCTTGGGGGAGGCTTCTCCGATTACTTATTGCTTTGCTTGATCATCCTCTTAAGAAAAATGAAATACTTGATATCTTTTATAAGGGACTAACCGATGCTTCCAAGGACTACTTGGATAGTTGTGTTGGTTGTATTTGAAGGGAAAGAACGGACGACCAAGCTGAATTACTATTAAACAATATGTTGACTAATGAAAATAATTGGACTCTTCCTAAGCCAATTCCTGAGGCAATCCCTGAGCCAATTGAGCCAACTCCTGAGCCAATTCCTAAACCCACTCCGAAGAAGAGGGGAGTTCTATTTCTCGGTCCTGAAGATATGCAAGAGGCAAAGAAATCAACAAAAGAAAAAGGTATTAAAGCTGAAGATGTTAAGAATTTACCACCTATTGAATAAATACATGGTCTTAATATACCACCTGTCGAAGAAACACATTGTCTTGATAACCCAACACAGGTAGTAAAGGTACATTGTCTCTATAGATATGATAAAGTTGAAATTCCTTCTACTAAATTTCATAGCCCATGCTTAGATGAATTTGATGACTTTATGGCTAGACAAGAAAGTTTTAATGCTTATGTTGGTAGAGAATTAAAGAATAATGCTTTCGAGATAGGACGCTTGAGTAATTATATGGCTAGAGTTAAAGGGGAACTTAAACTCATTAGCAAATATGCTTCTATGGTTACCACGCAAGCTGAGCAAGTACTTAAAGCTCAAAATGATTTGCTTGATGAATTAAATAATAAACATGACTTTGCTGTTAGAGTGGCTACTAGAACTGGTAGAATGACTCAGGAACCTATGTATCCTGAAGGCCACCCTAAGAGAATCGAGCAGGATTCTCAGAGAAATAATTTAGAGGCACCTAGTTCTTCTAAAAAGCAAAAAAAGAAAAATGATAGGACTTTTCATGCTTCTAGTGAACCTATTATAGACACACCTTAGAACCCCAATGATATTTCTATTTCAGATGCTGAAACACAATCAGGTGATGAACATGAACCTAGTGCCAATGTTAATGATAATGTTCAACCTAGCAATAACAATGAAGTAGAGGTTGAACCTGTTGTTGATCTTGATAAGCCACAATCAAAGAATCAACGTTATGATAAAAGAGATTTTGTTGCTAGGAAGCACGGTAGGGAAAGAGAACCATGGGTTCAGAAACCCATGCCCTTTCCTCCTAAACCATCCAAGACAAAGGATGATGAGGATTTTGAGTGCTTTGCTGAAATGATTAGACCTATTTTCTTACGTATGCGCTTAACTGATATGCTAAAAGTAAATCCTTATGCTAAGTATATGAAGGATATCGTTACAAATAAAAGAAAGATACCGGAAGCTGAATTTTCCACCATGCTTGCTAATTACACTTTTAAGGGTGGAATACCAAAGAAACTTGGAGACCCAAGAGTACTAACTATACCTTGCTCCATTAAAAGAAACTATGTTAAAAGTGCTTTATGTGATCTTGGAGCTGGTGTTAGTGTTATGCCTCTTTCTTTATATCGTATACTTGAATTGAATAAGTTGACACCTACTGAAATATCTTTGCAAATGGCTGATAAATCAACTGCTATACCTGTCGGTATTTGTGAGGATGTGCCTGTTGCGGTTGCAAATGTCACTATCTTAACGGACTTTGTTATTCTTGATATTCCCGAGGACGATAGTATGTCGATTATCCTTGGTAGACCCTTTTTGAATACTGCAGGGGCTGTTATTGATTGCAACAAAGGCAATGTCACTTTTCATGTTAATGGTAATGAGCATAGGTACACTTTCCGAGGAAACAATCTCAAGCTTATAGCATCAATTCTATTGGAAAAATTCCAACTATCATTATTGGAGGTTTTGAATTTCCTCTTCCTACTGTCAAGAAAAAGTATGATATTCTTATGGTTGGGGATGTTCATATCCCCGTTGAGGTAACTTAGTGTTATTCGAAATTTCTCCGGTTCCGTGTTATTCGGAATGAGTTTGTTAACAAGACTTGATCAACCTTGTTAGTGGATTCATTTTGATGATCATGAGATGGATGAAACTAGAAGGCACAACCTTTTGTACCCTCTTTTTACTTTCTGTTCTTTAAAATAAATAAAGCAAAAATAGTATTATCTGTCTGTTTTCTGAATTATCCGTGCAATAAAAAATATCCTGAAAATAAAAGTGCTCCAAATGCCCTGCAAATTTAGTATGATTTTTTATGGAATATTTGAGGATTTAAGGCACTACAAACACTGCAGGGGGGCAAGCACCTGGCCACGAGGGTGGAGGGCGCGCCCACACCCCCTAGGCACACCCCCCTGTCTCGTGGGCCCACGGTGGCCCCCCTCCACTTATTCCTGCACCCACACACTTCATATTCTTCCCAAAAAAAATCCCCATCCAGCTCAAGCACGAGTTCTAGCTCATTTTGCTGCGATTTTCGATCTCCTTGCTCAAAGCTCCATTCACAAAACTGCTTTGGGAGATTGTTGCTTGGTATCTGACTCCTCCATTGGTCCAATTAGTTTTTGTTCTAGTGCTTTATTCATTGCAAATTTTTGCTGTATAGGTGACCCTGTTCTTGAGCTTGGATTTTAAATTTATGAGGTCCCAAGCAATTCTAATGCATGATATAGGCTAAAGGCACTTGTAGGAGTAGTTGCTACAAATCTTGTTTAGTTTTATTCACTTTTATTTTGAAGTTACTAAAATTTCAGAAATTTTTCATGAAAAAGAAATATGTCTAGGAGAATGTACCAAGGTGGTTCCTCAATAAAGAAAGGACCTAGGCGTGCTATGCATGAACAAGATGATGAACCACCGAGGGACGCAGAAGTGCGAGCTTGTGAGTGGCCATCAGACGATTTTATGGTCAATGCAGGCATCAAGGATGAATTTGACGCATATGTGCGTAATGCCGATCTCAAGGACTTCATACAAGATAAGTGTCCTCAGTACTATCAATTGACTGATTCATTTGTGAGAAGGTTTAAATATAAATCTTCACGTAATTCTCAGAGTGTCATGTTTGATATTTATGATAAATCTTATACCATGGACTTAGAAGATTTTACAACTGCTTGCAAACTCCCGCAGTGGGGCAATTTTAATGACCCCCACAAATCTGAATATAAAGACTTTCTTGCTAGTATTACTGTGGGAGAATCTAGGGATATAGCACAAGCTACCATAGGGAGCATTCATTTTCCTGCTATACATTATTTTGCTCTCTTCATTGGTAGATGCATTAACGGTAAAGATGAAGCATGTCACATGTGTGTCCCTGATCTTTGTGTCCTCAAGAGTGTTGTGTTAGGTACTAAAGATTACAACTTGGGGGCAATAGTTGCACGTAGGTTGCATAATAATGGTATATCTGGAGATTTATTTGGAGGGATTTATGCGACCCGTGTTGCTAATTATCTTGGTATAGCCCCACGAGAGGGGGATATGGAATTGCCTCCTGCTTATTTAGATTATGACGCGATGGTCAAACATCGTTTTCTTGTGAGGAACGAACAATTCCTTCAGTATCGACTAATCTTTGACAGACGTAGCTCTGTCCATGTTACTCTCCCTGCTCCTTTCCTTTTTGATTACCAGGCAAAACGAAGATATGTTGTTACCAGGGAGGAGGCAGCTGAACACGAGGGGAGAGCGGAGGCGGCTCGCCAACATACCGCGGCTCAGGATGCATTTACTGCTGCATCTCAGTACGACCCCAGTTACAACTACGGATATCATCCAGGCTACCCTTGGCGTTAGACCAACTTAGGCCAAAAGCCTAAGCTTGGGGAGTACGTATTTCTCACCGACTTTACATTCATGTTCACACACCATTCTAGTTGTCAGTGCTCATACTCTTTCATTATATTATCCATGTTAGTTTAATTTTCTTTTTTCTAGCTTTCTTCTTTTGTGTTTGATAAACCTTAAGAAAAACCCAAAAAAATTAGTTAGTTTAATTTCCATGCTTGTAGTAGAATTAAAATGAAAACCCAAAAAGATTTCTCGTTCTTCTTCTTGCTTGTTGGGAGCTTTCCCGTGTAAATAGTTTTATTTTCTTTCCTTTGGGGGTCGAGAGTAGAAGACCATATTGAAAATGTTTAGTGGCTCTCAAATGCATGATTGTTTATTTAACTTAGAGCCCATATTATTTTGTTTCTCTCTTGAGTTGAATGCTTGCAGATTCTAGCTTAGTCCAATGCACGTGCACTATTATTATTATACACACCGTTTGGTCGTGCAAGTGAAAGGCAATAATGACGATATATGATGGACTGATTGAGATGAGGAAAGCTGGTATGAACTCGACCTCTCTTGTTTTTGTAAATATGATGAGTTCATCGTTCCTGATTTAGCTTATTATGAAGTAAACATATTTTCAATGACACTTAGAGATTATAGTTGCTTGTGCCATGCTTGATTAGCTATGAGTTATAATGGTTTACCTTGCGTGCCAACATGCTATTAATACGATTGTGGTGTGGTATCATGGGATGGTATCCTCCTTTGAATGAATTGAGTGACTCGACTTGGCACATGTTCACACATGTAGTTGAAACAAATCAACATAGCCTTCACGATATTTATGTTCATGGTGGATTATATCCTACTCATGCTTGTACTCGGTGTGAATTAATTTTAATGCATGTTAATGACTGTTGTCGCTCTCTCAGTTGGTCGCTTCCCAGTCTTTTGCTATCCTTCACCTGTACTAAGCGGGAATACTGCTTGTGCATCCAAACTCCTTAAACCCCAAAGTTGTTCCATATGAGTCCACCATACCTTCCTATATCGGTATCTACACGCTGCTCCAAGTAAATTTGTATGTGCCAAACTCCAAACCTTCAAATGAAATTCTGTTTTGTATGCTCGAGCAGCTCATGTTTCAACTAGGGCTGCTTGTATCTTCCATGCTAGGTGTGTTATTCTCAAGAGGAGTGGACTCCGCTCCTCATTCACGAGAAAGGGCCGTTAACCGGGATGCCCAGTCCCATGATCCAAAAAGATCAAAGCAAATCAAAGTAATTAAACAAAACTCCCCCAGGGCTGTTGTTAGTTGGAGGCACTCGTTATTTCGAGCAAGCCATGGATTGATGCTTGTTGGTGGTGGGGGAGTATAAACTTTTACCATTCTGTTTGGGAACTTCCTATAATGCATGTAGTATGGAAGATATAGCCATCTCATAGTTGTTGCATTGACAGTGAAAGTATGCCGCTCAAAATGTTATTCATCTCTATTTTAAAATCGAGCTCTGGCACCTCTACAAATCCCTGCTTCCCTCTGCGAAGGGCCTATCTATTTACTTTTATGTTGAGTCATCACCTTCTTATTAAAAAGCACCCGCTAGAGAACACACTGTCATTTGCATTCATTATTATTGGTTTATATTGGGTATGACTTGACTGGATCTTTTTTACCATGAATTACAATGTTTAGTCAGTCCTTGATCTTTAAAGGTGCTTTGCATTTATGTTTTGCGGTCTCAGAAAGGGCTAGCGGGATACCATTTTGTTATATCATATTATGATTGTTTTGAGAAAGTGTTGTCATCCGAGTTTTATTATTATTGCTCGCTAGCTCATTATGCCATTGATATGAGTAATTGTGAGACCTAAGTGTTACTGTGAGTATGGTTAGTTCATAATACTTGCTGAAAACTTGAATGCTAGCTTTACATATTTACAACAACAAGAGCAAAAAACAGAGTTTGTAAAAGTTTTTCTTTATCACTTTCAGTTTATCAACTTAATTGCTTGAGGACAAGCAAAGGTTTAAGCTTGGGGGAGTTGATACGCCTCCAAAGTATCTACTTTTCCAAACACTTTTGCCCTTGTTTTGGACTCTAACTTGCATGATTTGAATGAAACTAACCCGGACTGACGATGTTTTCAGCAGAACTGCCATGATGTTGTTTATTGTGCATAAAACAAAAGTTCTCGGAATGACCTGAAAATCCATGGAGATAAGTTTTGGAAAATATAAAAAATATTGGTGAAAGAATCAAGGCCAGGGGGCCCACACCCTGTCCACGAGGGTGGGGGCGCGCCCCCTGTCTCGTGGGCCCCCTGATGCTCCACCGACCTCAACTCCAACTCCATATATTCCGTTTCGAAGAGAAAAACATTAGAGAGAAAGTTTCATCGCGTTTTACGATACGGAGCCGCCGCCAAGCCCTAATCTCTCTCGGGAGGGCTGATCTAGAGTCCGTTCGGGGCTCCGGAGAGGGGGATTCGTCGCTGTCGTCATCATCAACCATCCTCCATCACCAATTTCATGTTGCTCACCGTCGTGCGTGAGTAATTCCATCATAGGCTTGCTGGACGGTGATGGGTTGGATGAGATTTACCATGTAATCAAGTTAGTTTTGTTAGGGTTTGATCCCTAGTATCCACTATGTTCTGAGATTGATGTTGTTATGACTATAATGCGGTCCACAATGCGGCTCAACCGCCCCAGGACCCGTATACCTTCATCATTTTATTTCTTTCAGGACCCTATTCTCTGGAAGCTCTTTCTGATAGCCTGATTATCGGACCCATCACGGGAAGGAAACATCAAGGAGGCAAGAAGCTTTGACGTATAAGGGAATCCCCAGGTGGTCTCTGATAATGATCGTTATACCTGTTTTACATACCCACACGCAGCTTGCCCTTGGCTAGGACATGTCAAATAGTCCTATTTTGCTTATCGCACTACTTGTATACATACACTTTGACGCATTATTTAAATAACAAAGGAAAATAATGTACAGTGTTAGCTTATTATTACATTTCTTTATCATTTTCCTTGACTGCTTATTTATTACAAATTACACCCGTACATTCTGGTACGTTCAGTCCGCCAGGGGCTTCAGTGTACCCCATAACACGACAAATAAAAGATCGAACACTTTCGACAGTGCGGCACCCCGAACTTATAGCATTATATGCATCGGCTCCGAATCATGTCTTGGGTCAATAGTTGGGTTTGCCCGGCTCCCATGTTTTGCTGTCTTACGTTCTGCTACATCGGCTAAGGTGGCACAGCGAGAACTACTGCGATTGTGTCCCGGTTCTTCCAGACGAGCACCTTAGTAGAGAAAGCCGAAAACTGACTGTCATGATATGGCGAGAGTTGGTCGCTGTTCGAGAGGTTTCAAATCCTTAAAGATTTTTTTCCTCTTTGGGCGAGGAATCGGCCTTGTCCGATTTAGGCGTCTATAGCGCCCCAAATTCAGCCTTCCAAATACAAGGGGCTACACCAAAATTTAAAATTATAGACTTCTATGGCTAAGTGAGAGTGATAAAGCCATATAGTCCGATTGCCTTGTTCGTTGCGCTAAACACCTCCTTAAAAGGACCAAAAAATTGGATAAAGAGTGTTTATAATTATCCCGAACACCCCAGTACTAGTTACATGGGGGCAGAAGCCGACGACTGGCCAACTCTCAGATTTTATAAACGGCCGCACAGAAGGTAATATTTTAAATCAACAAGCGTTATATAGCGCACATGAACTCGTTTTCATATTACAGGATGAAATTAGTACATTCATTCAAATATTACATCCTTAGCACATTCCTCCGCCACAAGGCGGGCACCCTTCAGGACACCGTCATAGTACTTTTCAGGGTGGCGGTGCTCCTTGCCCTTCGGCGGCCCCTCCGTCACCAGCTTCTCGGCATCCATCTTCGCCCAGTGCACTTTTGCACGGGCGAAGGCCCTGCGCGCACCTTCAATACAGACTGACCGCTTTATGACTTCAAGCCGTGGGCAGGCATTCACAACAAGCCGCTTTACCAGGCCGAAGTAGCTGCTGGGCAGGGCTCGGCAGGCCACATCCAGACTATGAGATCCTTCATGGCCAGTTCGGACGCTTTGTGAAGTTCGACCAGTTGCTTCACCTGGTCGCTCAAGGGCATCAGGTGTTTGGCCCCAATATACTGGGACCAGAACAACTTCTCCGTCGAGCTCCCTTCCTCAGCTCGGTAGAACTCTGCGGCATCAGAGATGCTGCGCGGCAGATCTGTGAATGCTCCTGGAGAGCTCCAAATTCGGGTAAGTAAAAAGAAAGTCTCCTTCACATGCTTGTTTTGCATATTGAATGCCTTACCCGCCACAATCTTCTTGGCCGCTTGAACCTCTTGGAGGGCCTTTTGGGCTTCAGCTTTGGCATCCTGTGCGCTCTGGCAGGCCTTCGCAAGCTCGGACTCTTGCGTCTTAGAGTCACGCTCCAAGGACTCGTATTTTTTAACGAAGTCCTGGAGCTCTTGCTGGACCTCGTCAACCCGGGCCTCTTGTTTCTCGCGCTCGGGGCGCTCCTTGGCCGCTTTGTCTTCGGCCTCAGATAACGCCTTCTTAAGGGCCGCACTTTGATCGTGGCCCCTATTAAAATTCACGACGCCTCTATTAGCATCAACAACTTTTCCTTTATATGACATACAGACGGGGCATTTTGTACCTTTGTTTTCCTCGAGCTGCCTCTTCACGAGGCCGAGCTCTTCCTCATTCCGCTCCAGGTCCCGCTTCAGTCCGGAGACCTCCACATTACGAGTGGCAGCGGCCAGCAGCGACGCCTGCTTATTCACATAGACATATTCGGGTTGGACTCCTGTGGATGTTATTTGATCCTATGTTCGGCCTTTCTTTCCGAACACCAAGCAGAGCATCAGGGGCTACTGTCCATGCTGTGATATTTTCTTATAATTTGATTACTTACCTCAAAGCCTGTTAGGAGGTTGGCGCAGGCTTCGGTCAATCCGCTTTTGGCGGACCGAACCTTCTCAATCACCGTACTCATAAGAGTACGGTGTTCTTCATCAATGGAAGCGCCCTGAAGCGCTTCCAGCAAGTTGTCCGATGCCTCTGGATGGACAGAGGTCATCGGCACAGGCGGCTCGCCCCCCTTAGCGAGGGGCTGCCTGCCTGAATCCAGAACCACTGGAGGTTCCGGCGTAGTATCTGGCTGGGGGGCAAACTTGTTGCGGCCCCCGTCATCAGAATCCATGGATCTTCCCCCCCATGTGCCCGGCATCGGGGATTTCGCCTTGGGGCGTCTCCAGAACTATCTCCCCTTGGTCCGGTATCCTCTGAGACAACACCTCGATGTCGTCCACGGGCCGGGGGGAGCTGGCCATCGGGAGTGAATCGCTGTTCATCGCCGACTGGCCCAAAGACCCATCCGAGGAGGATACGTCGATGTGGGCTTTGGATGGACTGCACGATCATATTTGAGATGATAAGAAGCAATAAAGCAAAGCATACCGGAAGTATTACGACTTCGCCAGGGGCTTGTCCCTGGGCAACCACTCCTCGTCGCTGTAGGCGGCTGTTGTGGAGTGGTCCAGAGGGAGGGTCTTTCCCTTCTTGGACCCTTCGGTCTCCCCGACGGGGCGGCCTTCCTTTTCTCCCCCCCCCCCCCGGGTTGGGGGGAGGACTTTCCTCTTCCTCCTCCTCGTTTTCGTTGGAGGAGCGCGCCTCGGTGTCTTCGGACGATGAGTCCGATACAACCTTGCGCCGGAGACCTTTCCTGGTCCCCGCGGCCTTCTTCTTGGCCTTCTTCTCCGGCACCTCATAGGGCGCCAGAAACAGCATCTCCGTTAAGAGAGTCGTTGCTGGATCTTCAGGCAGTGGAGCTGGACAATCGGCCCGCTCCGCTGTCGCTACCCAGTCCTGTTAAATTGGCGTGGGGGCTTAGATTCCTCCCACGAATATACTGGGGAAAGGAACATCTTGTAAAATATAGAGAGCTTACCGGATTGGCGGGGCGCTTTGCGCTGAGTCCGCGATCCTCGGTAATGGGAGGAGGTACCTCGGCGGCCTTGAACAGCACCTTCTAGACATCTTTGTGCGTCGTGTCGAAGAGCTCTCACAGCGTCTGGTGTTCGGCCGGGTCGAACTCCCACATATTGAATGCCCGTCTTTGACACGGAAGGATCCGGCGGAAGAGCATGACCTGGACCACGTTGACAAGCTTGATTTTCTTGCTTATCATATTTTTTACACAGGTCTGGAGTCCGGTCAGCTGCACCGGTGAACCCCAGGCTAGGCCCTTCCCTTTCCAGGAGGTGAGCCGCATGGGGATGCCAGATCAAAATTCGGGGGCCGCCGCCCAGTTGGCGTCGCGCGGCTCGGTGATATAGAACCACCCCGATTGCCATCCATTCACGGTCTCCACATAGGAGCCTTCGAGCCAGGTAACGTTGGGCATCTTGCCCACCAAGGCGCCTCCGCACTCCGCTTGCTGGCCGACCACCACCTTCGGCTTCACGTTGAAGGTCTTCAGCCACAGGACGAAGTGGGGCTTGATGCGGAGGAAGCCCTCGCACACGACGATAAACGCCGAGATGTTGAGGATGAAATTGGGGGCCAGATCATGGAAGTCTAGCCCGTAGTAAAACATGAGCCCGCAGACAAATGGGTGGAGGGGGAATCCCAGTCCGCGGACGAAGTGAGCAAGGAATACAACCCTCTCGTGGGGTTCCGGAGTAGGGACGATCTGCCCTACATCCGGGAGTCGGTGCGCGATGTTTGCGGCCAGGTATCCGGCTTCCCAGAGCTTCGTAATGTCCTCCTCCGTAACGGAGGAGACCATCCACTTGCCTCTCGCTCCGGACAAGTTTGGAATGGCTTTACGGAGAAGGTGAGAACTTGGGCGCTAAAGCTCGAGCGTGCAAGAATGGATGGGCAGGGGAAGAAGAAGGCGTGGGTGAAAAATAGGAATCCTTATCCCTTTATAAAGGCGGTAAAAACTGTGCGGATCCCCGCTTGCCCCGTAAAATCGCTTATTCCCCAAGCGCCACGATTGATGGCGCGGTTGGGTTACCCACACCCGTATTGATGAGAATCCCGTGATAAGGGGACACGATCTCTGCTTCGACAAGACATGCAAAGGAAACCGCCTCGCAATATGTGCAGCAGCTGGTTGAGAAAAACGGTTCGAATAATGACCGGGCCGTGGTGTGATGTCACGCTATGAAAAGTTGTCAGCAGATTAGACTTATGGAATATTGTGCTCTCTACGGTGGTATGTGGAATTTTTTTTGCGGAGCCGGACATGATCCTTGTGTTCAAAATCTTCTATGGAGTATTCAGAGAAGGAACCCGCCTTGCAATGCCGAAGACAATCTGCGCGCCAGACTCGTCATCATTGAAGCCTGGTTCAGGGGCTACTGAGGGAGTCCTGGATTAGGGGGTCCTCGGACAGCCGGACTATATACTTTGGTCGGACTGTTGGACTATGAAGATACAAGATTGAAGACTTTGTCCCGTGTCCGTGTGGGACTCTCCTTTGCGTGGAAGGCAAGCTTGGCAATTCGGATATGTAGATCTCCTTCTCTGTAACCGACTTTGTGTAACCCTAGCCTCCTCCGATGTCTATATAAACCGGAGGGTTTAGTCCGTAGGACGACAACAATCAGAATCATAGGCTAGCTTCTAGGGTTTAGCCTCTACGATCTCGTGGTAGATCAACTCTTGTAATACTCATATCATCAAGATCAATCAAGCAGGAAGTAGGGTATTGCTACGTCTTGAGCTTGCGTTGGTTTTCCCCGAAGAGGAGAGGATGATGCAGCACAGTAGCGTAAGTATTTCCCTCAGTTTTTGAGAACCAAGGTATCAATCCAGTAGGAGGCCACGCACAAGTCCCTCGTACCTGCACAAAACTATAGCTACTCGCAACCAACGCGATTAGGGGTTGTCAATCCCTTCACGGTCACTTACGAGAGTGAGATCTGATAGAGATAATATTTTTGGTATTTTTAGTATATAGATGCAAAGTGAAAAGTAAAAGCAAAGTAAAAACAAAGCAAGTATAAAAGTAATGGAGATTGATATGATGAGAATAGACCCGGGGGCCATAGGTTTCACTAGTGGCTTCTCTCAAGAGCATAAGTATTCTACGATGGGTGAACAAATTACTGTTGAGCAATTGACAGAATTGAGCATAGTTATGAGTATATCTAGGTATGATCATGTATATAGGCATCACGTCCGAGACAAGTAGACCGACTCTGCCTCAGTATCTACTACTATTACTCCACTCATCGACCGCTATCCAAAGATGCATCTAGAGAATTAAGTTAAAAACAGAGTAACGCCTTAAGCAAGATGACATGATGTAGAGGAATATATTCATGCAATATGATAAATACCCCATCTTGTTATCCTCGATGGCAACAATACAATACGTGCCTTGCAACCCTTTCATCACATTTGGGTAAGGACACCGCAAGATTGAACCCAAAGCCATGCACTTCTCCCATTGCAAGAACTACCAATCTAGTTGGCCAAACCAAACGGATAATTCGAAGAGACTTGCAAAGGTAACCCAATCATACATAAAAGAATTCAGAGAAGATTCAAATATTATTCATAGATAAGCTGGATCATAAACCCACAATTCATCGGTCTCAACAAACACACCGCAAAAAGAAGATTACATCGAATAGATCTCCACGAGAGAGGGGGAGAACATTGTATTGAGATCCAAAAAGAGAGAAGAAGCCATCTAGCTACTAGCTATGGACCCAAGGTCTGAAGTAAACTACTCACACTTCATCGGAGAGGCTATGGTGTTGATGTAGAAGCCCTCCATGGTGGATGCCCCTCCGGTGAGCTCCTAACAGGCCCCAAGATGGGATCTCGTGGATACAGTGAAGTTGCGGCGGTGGAATTAGGTTTTGGCTCTGTTCTAATCGCTTGGGGTATGTAGGTATATATAGGAGGAAGGAGTACGTCGGTGGAGCGGCAGGGGCCCACGGCGCGGGCGCCCTAAGGGGGCGCCCCCACCCTCGTGACCGCCTCTTTCATTCCTTGGAGTAGGGTCCAAGTCCCCGGATCACGCTCGTGAGAAAATCACGTTTCAAAGGTTTCATTCCGTTTGGACTCCGTTTGATATTCTGCTTCTTGAAACACCAAAAAGGCAAAAAACTGCAATTCAGGGCTGGGCCTCCGGTTAATAGGTTAGTCCCAAAAATAATATAAAAGTGGAAAATAAAGCCCAATATAGTCCAAAACAGTAGATAAAGTAGCATGGAGCAATCAGAAATTATAGATACGTTGGAGACGTATCAGGTATTACCTCCATCGAGAGGGCCCGAACCTGGGTAAACATTGTGTCCCCCGCCTCCTGTTACCATTAGCCTTAGACGCACAGTTCGGGACGCCCTAGCCGAGATCCGCCGGTTTTGACACCGACACTGACCACAGCAACAACCGGTTGCTGAACCGGCACATCCATTCGCTGGCGGAGATCTGTAACCTCATGCATATCAGCTGGACATGTAGATGAGCCGATGGTCTCCGCTAGGCCAGCAGCTGGTGGACCAAACTCCCCATTAATCTGCCGCATGGCAGCGACTCGGCTGGGAAGGTCCAGGCCTACGTGTGCATTGCCATGGTCAGCAATGCTTGCGTCCAATTTATCTGCATGCATCGCATCAATGGATGGGATGGTACTTGTACGTGACTCTTCAATGGTGTTCATGGGTGTGTGCAAGCAAACTCTCTGTGCATCCGAAAAATGAACACCCGTGTTTTTTGGAACGGTCCCACTCCGATCAGACTGAGATTCAGACGTAGCTGCACTGGAGACTCCAGAATTTTTTGCCTTTTTATTCGCATCACGACCAGGCAAATCATCCTCGCGGTTAGCCCCATGGTTGGGACCATCATCATGGTGTTCCCAAATACGAGGGATAAAATCATCATCGGGCTTGAAATCATCGTCCTCGAGAACAAATCGGAAGTCATAACCATTTAATTTGATGTACACCCCAGCCGACACTGAGGCACTCCCTGCATTATCCTCTTTCTTCAATATATTTAAATTCAGGACAGCCACCTGAATACGCACGATGCCACGGCGTCGTAAGCAAATCAAGTCAACATCTTGTGTTGAACCGATGACGGATCCCACTTCCCATAAACCAAGAAAGTGGCGAAGTGGCGGTGGAACTCCAGTGACATGTACCCAAACTGTTTATCAAAAATATTAACTTGCAACGATTCATCCTAAAACAGAGCAAAACCACCGCCGAGCCCTTGCCCATCTACTCCACATAATCCTCTCCTACCTAGTCTGCATTTCAACATTTCAACATGAACTGAAAGCTTGCCTAGTTTCACATAAGAGGACAAGCATGGGGCGTTGCCTTGAGTGAGCGCCAACAACCCACGAATTATCCGACTGTTCCTCACCCCCCCCCATGGTTGTTCCAAACTAGGTGATTTATTGGGCCTAGCGGTACTCCATGTCGGAGTCCGCCAATGTTGCCAAGTCCATGGTTGTTGCTTCATTCGTCTTTTGCCTCTTGATGTCCTGTGTGGTAGTGTCATCACCATCCTCCGGCTTCTTGTTTATGTTCTCAGTATCAAGTAGGCCAGCAGTCTTTCCATCTGTTAACATAAGAAGTCCCCTTGACATATTCGCACCATCTTGATTCTCAAACCCCAAGCATCTCTTGGTAATCCCAAAGAAGGAAGCACTCCACCTGGGTTTTTTGCAGGGCTGGACTCCGTACTCTTGAGATCCTCATCATCCAGATTGTATTCCCTTGGCATGTAGGTACCACGGTCACCAACATCTGTGCCACTGCCGCGAACCGAACGACCTCCTCTAATGTCGCCGCCGCTCGAAAAGTACTCTTCCCTACGGTATTCAACAACAATTATAATAGGCGGGTAGTTGGTGCCGCTTGCCGCCAGGGCCAACCAAGGCGCAAACACCACATAAACATCGCCGTCTTTTCATATTCAAAATCAAGAAACACCTTCTTCTTCCTCAAGGTTAAACTACCACATCTCATCAGTGGTTTACGGACATCCAAAGTGACGCGCACCCCGGATCCCGCCTCCCTGTCCTTCACTGACCGTTCGTCGACAAAGTCCGCCATGCCCACTTTCTTGGCCAATTGCAACGTGATGCTCCCTGTGCGCAGCTTCTCCTTTAGCCCCATGACTCTCGCACATGCCTGATACATGAATACCTCTATCTCATCCAGTTCCGACCAACCATCATAGTTAGCCAACAAACACCAGGCAATCGCGGAATAACCACGGACCATCTCGCATCACACACTCCTAGTCTGCAAAGCAATTTAGTTGCACCGAGAACTAATTTTCTTTGGTTGCCCTAAATTCCACCTATACCACACCATGATTGTTTGCATGCTTGATCGTACATGGGAGTAAACAAAGAATTTTCTCCATGAGGTTGGAAACAAATGAATCCTATGAATCAAAAGAGCACATGTACGAAATAATCTAAAGTTTAGATCCTCCAAATTTCCTTTAGAATTTTTTCTCAAGACTATTAGAAATATTTTGAATCCCCAAAAAAAAAGAAATATTTTGAATCAAAGAGGCCTGCTTACCACTAACGGCCCATCTACACTAAAGGCTCTTATAGGCGGGCTGTGATTCTTACCGCAGCCCAGAAACGCGAATGGTAAAAGGGCCTAGCAAAGCCCATCCGCGTCGTCTTCCCGCCAGGCGGGACCCACCTGTCATCAGCCACCTCACCCCTTTCCCCGCCAAATTTGGGCTCCGCACCCCCGCGAACCCCTCGCCGCCGCTCGCGCGCCTCCGGTACTAAGGACACGCGCGCAATGGCGCCTCGGTCCGTGCTGCAGCTCCCCGTCGCCCCCCTCTCGCCCACCCTCCCCTTCGCTCGCGATGGGGTCCGCGGCGTCGACCGACAGGGCCGAGCGGCGGAGGCGGGACCGGGTGCCGGGGCACAACGGGGCCCCCGACCCCCTGGCGGCGCCTCCGCAGGATCCTTCGGTGCGGGCGTCGGCATCGGAGGCGGATGTGAGCAGAAACGGGTGTAAGTTGGCGCCAGAGCCCAAGGATGAGGAAGACACGGAGCCGCTGCCGGGATCTCCCAGCTTCCGGATCTACTGCCAGAAGGCGGCCCAGGTCGACGCTCTGGTGGCCGAGGCCGCCGATGAAAACGCGGACGGAGACCTCGGTGCCGATGAAAACGCGGACGGAGACCACGGCGACGGATTCGCCAGTGCTACCACGGGTAATTTGTTCCCCTTCCCCTTCTCCTGTCACTGTTGCTTGCTTGCTCTGCATCACACAAGTTTCATTCAGGTGCATTCAGCTGACACTTTGAATCCTTGCAGATACGACTCTGGCGGTCAGGAAGAACGATCCTCCACAATGCTCCGGCGAGGTAGGCATCTCCGCAAACTCAGCATTAGCAAATGCACCAATGGCTTACTCTGCTACTCTGAATCCCGCTGACACGCAAAGCAGTTGCCCAAATGCAAGGAGGGGTGGCTGAAGGTCAGAGGCCAGACGGTCGTCGGCGCGCTGCACAGCTTTATCGTCTGTCACAGCAAGAGAATTTCAGCTCCTCCTCCTCCTCATCCTCCATCTGCAAAAACTCCCCGCCGTCCCGGTGCCGCTCCACCAGCTGCTGTTGCTGCAGAGCCCTATCTCTGACCAGACAATGCTTGCGTTCTTCACGGTTTATGTGTCATCATGTAAAATGTGGATGATTCAGTCACCTCCAATGATGCTTTGCGGCGTTAATTTTCTGTACTTAATCTTGGTTGTTGTTTGTGAGCTAACCCTGCATATGAGCAACTGGTTTTGTGGAGCCTCAGTATGTGAGTGCTCCTTTTGTTCATTAGAGAAGGATTACTGGTTAGTGTTGCAGAAAAATGGATATGCATACTACTCCCTCCGTTCCAAATTACTCGTCGTGGTTTTAGTTCAAATTCGAACTAAAACCACGACGAGTAATTTGGAACGGAGGTAGTAGTTTGGAAAACTGTTCATGCAAGCCTTGTCTTCTGGGAATTTTTATCAGTTCTTGAATGCTAGAGGGTCTGAAGCAAGCATTTCCCAAGATTAAGACCATTTCCAGTTATCTGCAGTGCTCACTGGTGAAATCTCATATGTACATAGAATCATTGTTCGCAACTCTACTTTATTATGCTCTCTAACTATACAAGTATAGCCTATCAATCGTGTATTAAGACGAACAGCTACTGTGACCAGGGGATGTAAGAAAAGAAGAAGAAGAAAAGATTAGAAAAGAGGGACATAATTAGCTTGTCATTTGACTACACCTACTGGAAATTTTCCTTTGGCTCTGAGCTGATCCCTATTCTTTCTTCTCACCTCCATCGGATGGCCAAGCGAGTAGGGTCGGAATGCACCTATGAGAACCGTGGAAGGCGCCATCGTGAGGCTCGGCTTCGCTTTGTGCATTCCCTTCTTCGGGCTGTTCAGGTAAGATTTCACGTGACCAAATAGTAGGCTCGGCATTTTCTTTAGCTCCACAACCGACGATGAGAAGAACTCGTTGGTTGTTACATCGGCCGAGGAATCTATGCTATGACCAATTGATGCATCCAGATGCGGCGGAGGAAATCTCTCGAGTTTGGTTGTGCTTGTACTTGTCACCAGTCTTGGTATCTAGAGAACAATACGTACATTTTCCTTTTAGTCATAGCTCTATTATATGTCTAAATAGAGCTTTGATAAGAGCATCAGTAGAAGAGGACACAAGAAGTAGAAATGCAATTTTTTTTTCAGGCATAGTGGTAATTTCCGCATGATACAGTTGAGACAAAATTCTTGCAGAAGGAAAAGAAGGGGAACATACCTTTGGGTTTCCATGTGGCTTATTATTGACATCTGGAGTAAATACTTTTCTACGCCCATGATTTTGTGAGATTGGTTTTCTGGTTGTTGTCTGACGTTCTACCGACCCATTTGCCCTCAATTTTCTGAAAGATATATTATAACGGATGTTGAAGCTTCTAGTGACACATAGCAGAAATAAGTTTGAAAGAGTTGAGCAGGACCTTTTGTGCTTCTCGTACTTCAGTTTGATATCCATTTCTTTACACGGCGGAAACCGGGGAAGGCTTGATGGTTCACAGGCATGTGGTTCTGTCCTGAAGAACTGGATTCACAGCAAATGATAAGCAATTGTGAGGAGAAGATTTGTTGGCTTCTTATTTGAAACTATATATCTAACATATTACATCAATGCCAACTCAGTTTAATCCATGTATCATGATCAATCATAAATTATCTTATTGCATAGTGGCTACTCTGTTTTTATCTCTAGCTTTCGGTTGAATTTAGCACTGTTTCCAGTTCAGACTGACTTCTTTGAAAGTAGATGCCTTGAAGGTGAAAGTAGTGTTAACCTCACTGTTTAGAGCATCAGTCGCGGTGCCTCTCATATCTGGGTCAATAGATAGGAGAGTCTCTAGAAGTGATAGAGTAGTTGGTTCCAGGTCCTTAAATTTCTGAGCCATACACCGCTCATATGGCTTGAATGTATGGTGTGGTAACTTCAGTTTATCCCAGTAATCGTCTGCTGGAGTACCACATAGCTTGAAAACCTTGTGAAGTTGTTCCACCTGATGAGCACAAGTTAGTCTCCAACTGTGCAATTTTCTGCAAATAATTGTGCGAAGCTCGTATTTCGTATGGACCAACCTCTGTTCGTCCGGGGAATATAGGCTCGCCGAGAAGGAGTTCGGCCAACACGCAACCCACACTCCAAAGATCAACACCAACGCTGTAGTGAGTGGCACCTAGCATGAGTTCAGGTGGACGATACCAAAGTGTGATCACTTGGCTAGTCATGGGCCGCGGGTTATCGGAATCAAAATGAGTGGCCAATCCGAAGTCGGCTATCTTAAGGATCCCATCCTCGCTGACAAGCAGGTTCGAACTCTTGATGTCGCGATGAAGGACACCCTTGTTATGGCAGTGCTCGATTCCAGACAGTAGCTGTTTCATGTAGCACTTCACCTGCAAACAGACAGTTACACTTCATGAGAAAAGAACCACAATTCAATGATATCATAAGTGTGTCCATGGAAAAAGATGGTCCTTGTTGGAGCCTTGCTTTTGCGAAAAGAAAGGTATTTTCACACTTTTCACAATTCTAGATGAAATGATTTAGTTGCAGCCAATGTTGACAGTTGAAACATCTGATGGGAATTCTTGCAAGCCATGTGTGAACAGAAAACATTGGAGTGTCTGTCTTTTTCAATTGGACTGGAAGCCGTGTTCAAAGTTCAAACCTAGTAAAAAAATACTCTACTTGGGTAGTCCAACAGATTTCCAGGTCCACATCATCACGGTGTTTCTGAGCGACTGATTTGGTTGCATCTTTACAAAAAGCCAAAAGAAAAAATTCCTTGCAGACAATCTGTCAATGATTCTTCTTCTGTTCCAGAAGAGAAATTTGGTTCCATTCGGACATTATCAAATTTTAGTTCTGACTTAGTATACCTCGGAATTACTGTATCCTGCTTCATCAATTATTTGTTCTAGAATCTAGACTAGAGTTTTGCAGGGACTACTATTATTTTGGATTTTTAAAATGCTTTCCATGCAATATGTTTTTAAAATTACTCCATCCCTCCCATAATATAAGAGCGTTTTTGACACTAGGGAGTACATATTTGTACACATACCGCCATTTTTAGTGATCGGAGATATGTTCAAAGCGTTTCACCCTTTCTTTTTCTGACAACTCTAATATTTGACTATCAAGTGACTACAGGAATATGTCAACTCACCACATCATCAATTAGAATTCAAGCATGTCATTTAACCAGGCAAGCAAGCAGTTACATTCCTCATACAACCTAACCCCTTCTAGAAACCGACACCAAATGAATTGGAAGACCATGAAAAAAATCAATCTTTTTAAAAATGGCGCCGATATGTTTAGTCATGTCATGCATATATACCATCTCTTTTTTTAATCAGAACTGGCATAGTCCATTAAGCTTACAAAAGAACGGGTTTTATGCCGATGTAAATGCAGATCATAATCTCGAGTGCATTATGAACAAACAGTTAACCCGACTTAACAAACTGGTTCAGGTGATATGTCCTGCTCGACTGTAAAAGAAGCTACTGTACATCTAGTTTTTCAGGAACATGTGGAATTCAAGGCGATGAAGGCGCATTTCAGTTCAGGGACAACGGTTTTCAGGAAGGAGCATGCACTGTTTCATTGATGGAGGTACCTGGGGCAAGGTGAAGCGTGCGCCGGAGGCCGTGGCGGCGGAGACGAGCCCGGTGAGGTCATGGTCCATGTACTCGAAGACGAGATAGAGGGATGGCGCGGTGGCGAGGCGTGATGTGACAAGGCCGTGGAGCCGGACGACATTGTCATGCTCGCCGAGGCGGCGGAGCAGGGCGATCTCCCGCGCCATGAAGCGCGCGCTCTCGGCCTCGCCCACGCCATCCACCCGCACCTTCTTGAGCGCCACCACCGCCCCGGTCTCCACCTCGATCGCCTTGTACACGTTGCTGTACGTGCCCGACCCAATCTGCACGCACACAAAAGAAACAAAAAATTCAGAACCAATGCATACAGATTAGTACTAAACACAACACAACAGAACTCTACGGAGTGCGAGCAGCCGGGTTGACTTTGTTTCCCGATATTTTTTCCCGTTCGGAGTTGCTACGAATTCTTGTGATGCCGACAGTAGAGAAAAAGTATCAAAGGGAAAGCGAGGCTGCTGGTTTCTTAAATCAGAACAGAGCTCGGGATTTGTTCGTGTCTGCTCTAGTTTAACGGCCCGGCTCTTGGAATTTGGGGTTTGTTTATGTGTTGAACTACGGAGAGGGCATCATCACTGACCACTTTTTTTTTGTCCTCTCACCCTTGTTCCTTACTTCTCTGCAGCTGCGCAAAAGAGGTTGGTTTTTCCTTTGAAAGCACTCCTTGTCAACAAGAACTCAGACGGCAAGCTATCTGATTACTGGTTCAAGAACGCGGGGCAGCCACGGAAGAGCGAAATCGCGAACCAAAATCGAAGCAAAACCACCCAGAAAGCTTCCCCCAACAACTCGCTGCTCCAGCCTCGGCGTTTCTGGGGAAAAAGGCCAAGCTTTTCTGGCAACCACCACCAAAGACGTCCGGACGAGTTACCTAGCTAGGCAGCGGCAGGGAACAGGGGGAGGATCAGGGAGAGTAGTGCTCCTCACTCACCTTCTCGAGCTTCTGGAAGGCGTCGGCGGAGCGGGGCGCCCAGCCCTGGAGCGCGTCGCCGGCGGCGGAGGAGAGCCAGAGCGGCCACCCGGAGGCGTCCTTCTTCACGGCCGCGATGTGCACCGGCGCCGGCGCGCTGAGCTGCGCCTCGGCATCGGCGGTCCCGGTCGCGGTCACGGCGGCGGGGAAGAAGAGGGAGGAGCCCGGCGCGTCCGCGAGCTTACCGAGGAGGCATCCCATGGCCGTCCTGCGTCATGTGGCGGCGGGAGCAGGGCGGTTGGTCGCGAGCAGAGGCAGAGGAGGAGACGACGGGAGGGAGCGGGAATCGTCTCGTCTGTCGACGAGGAGGGCGGGAGGGAGGGAAGGAGGAAATGGGCGACCGGTCTACGACTACATGCTGCGGCGGGTCTTTTGCGACGACCGTTCGGCAGTTTGGACCTTGGACTTTTTGACCCCGTTTTGTTCATACTCTCCTTTTGTAATTTTGTAGTACTACTACTAGTACTCCCTCCATTCCACAATGTAGTGTCTATAGATTTTTTTGAAAGTCAAACTTTGTCAACTTTGACTAAGTGTATAGAGAAAACTGTCTACATTTACAATACCAAACAAGTACATTCTGAAAATATAGCTTACGATGTATTCAATGATGTGCATTTGGTATTGTAGATGTACCTACTTTTCTCTATAAATATGGTCAAAGTTTGTAATGTTTGACTTTTGTAAAAATCTATAGGCACTACATTATGGAATGGAGGGAGTACTATTTACCATGGAGAACATTACATGTAAAGACAATGCATTTTGGGTTCCACTCTCTCTCAGTCCACGAATAAGTGTACATTTATTTTTTATCCTAAATCAAAACTTTAAAACTTTAATCAACTTTCTAGGGAAAAGTAGCAACATTTATGACACTATAAGTTAGCATCCCTAGATCCGTTTTGAAATGTACTTTCATAATATACCAATTTGATGTCATATATGTTACTATTCTTTCTATATAATTAACCAAAATTTTAAACTTTGACTTGAAACAATAGATAATTGTACATTTATTCGTAGACGGAGGGAGTATTTAAGATTCAAGAAGGAAAATAGTACAAAACTAAAATCACTCGTGCCTAGTTGGGTACATGTCACGCCTACTTGTGGTTACACGATGCCCCCAAATGCCGTAGCGGATTTTTTGGTTGCTGATTGTAAGAGCATATCTAACAGCCGCGCTAAACAAGCAATGCACCGCAAATTTGGCCATTTTATCGCGCGTGCAACCCGGCGGGTGGCTCCAGCGAGCGTGTAATAACCGTGCGCGCGGTATAAGGAGTTGGGCGCGCGGTCGGATTCGCTATCTCGCTGGGTGTATTTGGGCGCTTCGCTTCCAGCACACACTCGAGCGCTGCGCCGACTCTCTCTCTCCGCCTCCTCGCCCAAGCCCAAGCGCCGCCGCGAACTGCACCCATGGACGCGCGTGCGGCACCCGCTCACCCCATCCTATAGTCGCGACCCTCCACTGCTGCCGCCGCCGCCGCAAACCCTAGCGCTGGTGGCGTTAGCCTCGCCGCCGGAGTTCTCGACCATCGGCCTCGCGCGTGGCCTCTTCATGCCGCCGGGATGACCTCGGCGGCGGGTGGCGTCAGCCGGCGCCGCCCGAGCCGCCGCCCCCTCCTCGAAGCTCCCCATGCGGTGCGGCCAAAGAAGGGCAAGACATCCGCGAAGAAGAACAAGGCGGCGAACGGCTCCGGCACCTCGAAGGCGAGGAGGAAGAAGCTTGCAGGGCGTGCGACGGGCGCGGCGGCTACCGAAGCGTCGGCGAGCTCACTCGTTGAGCCGGCGGCCGACGTGCACAACATGTTCAACGAAATCCCCCTAAGGTAGAAATTTTTTCCAACTTTTCTTTTCTTGTTATTTTTTCAATGCATTCATATAGATAGCTTATTTGCATTGTTGAAAAAACTTTGTAGTCTCAATGATGATGCATACATGTCAACTATGGGTGTTGGCTCCAACAATTCGCATTGGTCTCAAACCAATGACATGCATTCCGAAGACCACGAGTTCGAGGTGGACGAGGCGGGTGAGGGCATTGTCGACGCGCCGAAAGAAAGAGCAGGCAATTACACCAACGCCGATGACATCTTACTATGCAATACTTGGTTGCAAGTGTCGAGGGATCCATCCGTTGGAGGTGATCAAAGTAGATATGCTTATTGGGGGCGGATGAAAGAACACTTTGATGTTCACAACGTGAGTGGAATTGACCGCTCCGAGAGATCACTTCGGTCCCGATGGTCGACAATCAACTCGGATTGTCAAAGGTGGGCGGCCTGTCAAAAGGCGGTTGACAAGTTGAACCCAAGTGGCGCAAATGAGGACGATAGAGTAAGTGGCATTTCATACATGTTCATCATACTTGTTGTTGGTGTTCAAAGTGCTAACTTGCTTTGTTTTCATGTAGTACAACATTGCACAAAACTTGTTCAAAGAAGAGGAGAGGAAAACCAAGAAGGGGAAGATCAAGAAAGGAAGGGTCTTTACCTTGCCTCATTGCTATAACGTGTTGAAGGATGATGAGAAATGGAAGAAGCGTGAAGATTTGGATGATTTGCATTTGAGCAACAAACGCAAGCGAACAATTAAGTTGGATGATGATGAAGAGGAGGATGATGCATCAAGTGATGACGGCAAGAGAAGCCCCACACCCAACTCGGTTTCATACTCGAAGCCAAAACGACCAGATGGGTGCAAGAAAGACAAAACAGAAAAGAAGAAGAGGAAAGGAGATGATGAGCTCAAAAATGCTATGGAAGCTATTGTGAAGGCAAGAAAAGAAGCCAACGAGGTGAGGAAAATGGCAAGGAACCAAGATGCCGCGGCCGAGGAGAGGAGGTTGGCGGCCGAGGAGAGGAGGGTGGCGGCCGAGGAGAGGAAGGTGGCTTTGGAGGAGAGGAAGGTGAGCAATGAGGAGCGAACAAGATTGTTGGAATGGGAGAAGCACTTGTTCTTCTTGGACACATCTAACCTCAATGAGGCGCAAAAGGAGTATGTCAATCTTGCTCGTGAAGAAGTCTTGATCCAAAAAAGAGCCATGATTCATGCAATGGGTGGCGGTGGCCTTGGCGCCATGGGTGGCATGGGTGGCTTTGGAGGTACCGTGGGCGGTTTAGGTGCCATGGGAGGCATGGGTGGCTTTGGAGCACCCCCCGACGCTATGGCCGCCATGGGAGGCATGAGTTTTGCTTCTCTCATGGGAGGCATGGGTGCACTCCGGCCGCCATGGGCGAAATGTCTTTCGATGTGCCTCCTCACACACATTCCCATGAAGATGCCGTTGAAGATCTTGCCAACACTGTCGGAGCTTATGCGGTGCGCGATGAGGAGAGGGAGGAAGATTCATCTTCGGAGGCGGAAGAATCGTCTTTTGAAGATGAGGACGAAGACGAGGACGAGGATTGATGTGTTTTTCATTTGTGTCTTGAACTTGGTTTGCATTTTGAACTTGGTTGGATGAACTTGTGGGCATGATTTTAAACTTGTGGGTATGAACTTTTATTCATCAACTTGTTTGTGTGAAATTTTATATGTCATGTTCATTGCATTTTGAATGTTTTAAATTCATTTTGTGTCCAAAATGCCATATATGCAATGCCCGGCGAGTCGCGCGCGCTGCATTTTAGCGCGGCTGTTGGAGCCAGCGCTAGCGGCCGCGCAAAACCAAGCGAACGGCGCGCGGCGCGAAGCGCGGCTGTTGGAGATGCTCTAACTCTCCTATTTGAGTAATAAAGTTGTTACATTGTACAATTTTGTTGTTGTTAACACTTGCGCATTTTTGGATATATTTGGATTTGAGCTAACACCTGCCCAACCAAATAATTGGCGTTGATTTGTGTGGTGTGTGCCCATTTGGAATGGGAGCCAAAAAAATTGGCTTCCCTAGGCTCGATCCACGGTGGCGGTTCAGTTTTACACCAATTCCTCGGCAAGAAGCTGGCGACCAAAACGTCAGCCAATTAATTGGCATGCCAAAGATTTGGCGTGACGGGTGGAGGCCAAATCTAAACAGCCCTTCTAACTTTTTTTTAGGGTAACAGCCTTTCTAACTTTGCATCATATTACAATGCCTAAATCGTATAAAATAATTACCTGGCAACTATACATAATCTTCGCGGAGACCATTCACTCTTAAAATGACAACCACGGTGACATAATGTGGCAACTAATGGGGACCAAAGAAACTATTGTCAAAATGTATCAATATAATATCTTGTTTTGAAGCCCTGTCGAGGCAAATTCATCAGTGAAGACGGATCACAAATCGTATTAATGCTTTGTGAGATAAATCATTTAAAAAATGATTTGAAAATTAATGTGTTGACATCAGCATGATATGTGAGGTTCCTCCATGCATGCATGTGCTCTTTATATAGGCAAGATCTCATTGGCATTCCACAACATCGGAGTGCATGCATCCACACCTATGCAATGTAGATTTTACGATATTTGAAATTCTCGTTAATCTATCCCCCGTTCCAGATGGATGAAAGCATGCACATAAATGCACCAGGAATAACCACCAGGGCAACCGCCACCTCCGGGTGACCACACAAACGATCGCAACCACCGGTGCCAGGCTTCTAGTGCTACTTGTATGCACCACCGTGACCGGGTATCCACTCTCGACCTCTCTCTCATTGTCTCATACCAACGAACGCACACCATCAAGCATTCTAGCCACCATGCAAGCGGTGAGGCCGTCGGCGAGGGAGGAGGCAGTGGAGCAGCTACATGTGCAGGCCATGGGGGAGTCGGAGGCGCAGGAGGTCAGGGAGGTGGTGAAGGCGGTGGAGGAGGACGCGCCTGAGGAGAAGGAGGTGGCGGTGGTGGGAGAGCAGAAGGCCGCCCATGTTGAGGTGGAAGCCGATGAGATGGAGGTGGAGGCGGATATCGAGGCTGAGGCTGGGGTGTCAGCCAAGAAGAATCGGATCCAGGTGTCCACCAACAAGAAGCCGCTTTACTTCTACGTTAACCTCGCCAAGGTATGCCTTATCCAAATAATTGATTTGGAACAAAACTAGGATAGTTCTTTTATACTTCCATACAAAAAAGAGTAAGTTTTTATGGAACCTCGTCACGGGGAAGAGAGCTCCCACAATTGCATTATGAAGAGGAGAGTTGATCTTATTAGTGAGAGAAATCGGATTCAAAACCCATACACATATCCTTTATGTAAGAAAAACCGAGCAAAAACCAAATACAAACACGAAATACAAAAAAAAACACCCGATCTTGGGGCTAGGATTAAGACGAACACACATACTCCCAACATCACGGAACATCATCTGAGCCACACACAAGAGCGCCAAGGCCCAAAACCACCAGAGGCAACTCATGAGCAACCTTGTTTGATTCACATTAACAACGGGTCGTGTTGCAGTCACATGCTTATATTTTGGTAGTTTAGAAAATGGCCAATCAATGACCTTGCATACAATGGACAATATAATGAAATTGGTTAATATCATGCAACGGGATAATAGAATTAAGAATAGTAGAATGAAACTAATGATATCAATGAACACAAAACCTTGGTATCTTCCATTTTTTTCTTTTACAATACATGGACAATAGGCCAAGGATATATTTTGCCAGTTTACTTCTTGGCATTGAAATTTCATGATTATTTTATTCTAAAGGGGCTGAATTAGCATGCTATTTCTCTCATTCGTAAAATTGTTGGTTGCAGAGGTACATGCAGAACTATGATGAGGTTGAACTCTCTGCTTTGGGGATGGGTAACGAATGCTTACTCACCTTGTCTTTTACTGCTTGATGTTTCGTTAATCACTTTATTGTTGGCTACATATTTATGAGCCAATTTTTGTTCCAGCCATTGGCACTGTTGTCACTGTATCGGAGATCCTAAAGAACAACGGCTTGGCCACAGAAAAGAGTAAGCCACATAATTGTGTTATACGGTCTAAATAATCAAACTTATCCACATATAATAATAGTAAATTACACTTAAATTTGTCAATGGTTTTGTGCCTCTCCCCCTCCAGAGATCCTGACATCAACAATTGGCACCAAAGATGAGTCAAAGGGGCGACTCGTCCGTAAAGCCAAGGCAAGATGCCTTGACTTTACATGTCTCATGACTAGTGAAACTTCATTTGTGACATGAGTCCATGCATGAAACCTTCATTATCTATTGTTGTCATTTGTTTCAGATTGAGATCCTGCTGTGTAAATCAGAGAACTTCAATAGCATCATGTCCAACAAAAAATCACACAAGTCTGTTGACGATGAGATGAAGGTCTGATAATTGTTGAGAAGAGGTAGATACCACTATGCTTGGGATGGTGAGAGGCAGCACGAACGTTGATTCAGTAGTAATTAGGGTACCTTAGTCCTAGTTAAGGAGGGATGGATCATATCTTTGTGATGCATTCAAGTGAGATGTGTCTCGTCTCCTCTTAATTGTTGCTCTAGTGTTCCAGATCAAATCTGCAAAATTGCAACTCCTTACAACTAGTTGCATCCGTATGAGATGATGATGAAATGTACTTAGAATTCCTGCCGTAGGCTGGAGATAGTATTCCTAAGAGCACCTTACTTTTCAGTGTGTTGTACCTTTTATGCATGTAACGAAGCATTTGGACATGCAAATCGGTACTATGATCAATTGTTGTAATGTTTTCAAAGTTGTACTTGCAAATGATGGTTTGATGGTTTTTCCTTACTTATCTGGCCTAGAAAAAAAATGTTCCTCCAGTCCAAAAGCTTTTTTGATTTTTTTTACCATCCACCATGCATTAATATTTTTAATGGATTGTACTACGTGCGACGCCACACCATGGTCTTACGTTGCAGTGCACACTTTGTATATTCTCTCAAATGAATGAGCTGTGAAAAGGTAAAAGGCAGTTGAGAAAATGCGCTAGCACCACATGCATCTAAATCAAGGCTAATGCATGCTCCCAACTACTCGCACATTGGATTCTAGCTATGCACGACCAGTAAGTGCATGCATGCTCTAGTATTAGCATCTCCACTGAGTGCATTCTCCCATATTAGTAGCACACAGAATTACAATCAATATGCCTCTTTGCCTTGTAATTTTTTGAAAATGGGACTACTAGGTTGGCTCTCCTAAGCGGTTCATAGTTTATTTTAATGTAGTTACTGCATTAACAAAGCAATTACTGAGTTATCTGATGAAGTTAGCAAACGGTTTTGATGCAGTTGTCGGGTTTTACGAATGTAGTTACCGGGGTTTCTGATGTAGTCACCAAATTAGTTGTCTTAGATTTCTCTAGATACAGATCTATCTAACACTACTAATTCATGATGGAGGGAGTATGAAATAACCAACGTGTATTCAGTTCTGTATGCTTCCATCATTGACTTTTCATGCATGATTATTTGTGTGTATGCTACTCTTTCATCAATACATCAATTATTTTACTCAAAAGCTCCAAATATTGGATAAATGACGACATACATTGTACTTCGACACTCCCGGCCCTTTTATGTGTACCTTGCTCATCATCCCCAAATATGAAAGACAAGTAAGTTGTTGTAACTGTTTTTTGTGACTGCCGGTTCTTGAACTCAAAAGTCCATATGTATGGATAAACTGTGAGGTATACTTGTACTTCAACACAGATACAGAGGACCGTCTAATTCATCCAAATACTTGCTATTTCATGTTTTTGAAGCGCTATTTCCATTAATTACCCCCTCCCTTCCTCCTTGTACCAGTTGGCACATATCTCATGGACCCATGGCTATAACAAGGGTAATTTGGCCACAATATTGCCATCATCAAAAGTGATATGGTCTTGTGGAATCCTACAACAAAGAAAACCATATGGATTATTTTTGTGGTGCAATCATGCGATGCAAAGGATACAAATACACATTTTTTGTTGGAAATATGCCCTAGAGGCAATAATAAATTAGTTATTATTATATTTCCCTGTTCATGATAATCGTTTATTATCCATGCTATAATTGTATTGATAGGAAACTCAGATACATGTGTGGGTACATAGACAACACCATGTCCCTAGTAAGCCTCTAGTTGACTAGCTCGTTGATCAATGATGGTTACGGTTTCCGACCATGGACATTGGATGTCGTTGATAACGGGATCACATCATTAGGAGAATGATGTGATGGACAAGACCCAATCCTAAGCCTAGCACAAAGATCGTAGTTCAGTATGCTAAAGCTTTCATAATGTCAAGTATCATTTCCTTAGACCATGAGATTGTGCAACTCCGGATACCGTAGGAATGCTTTGGGTGTACCAAACGTCACAACGAATCGGGTGGCTATAAAGGTGCATTACAGGTATCTCCGAAAGTGTCTGCGGGTTGGCATGAATCGAGATCGGATTTGTCACTCCGTTGACGGAGAGGTATCTCTGGGCCCACTCGGTAGGACATCATCATAATGTGCACAATGTGACCAAGGGGTTGATCACGGGATGATGTGTTACGGAACGAGTAAAGAGACTTGCCGGTAACGAGATTGAACAAGGTATCGGGATATCGACGATCGAATCTCGGGCAAGTACAATACCGCTAGACAAAGGGAATTGTATACGGATCGATTGAGTCCTTGACATCGTGGTTCATCCGATGAGATCATCGTGGAACATGTGGAGCCAACATGGGTATCCAGATCCCGCTGTTGGTTATTGACCGGAGAACGTCTCGGTCATGTCTACATGTCTCCGAACCCGTAGGGTCTACACACTTAAGGTTCGATGACGCTAGGGTTATAAAGGAAGTTTGTATGTGGTTACGAATGTTGTTCGAGTCTGGATGAGATCCCGGACGTCACGAGGAGTTCCGGAATGGTCCGGAGGTAAAGATTTATATATGGAAAGTTGTTGTTCGGTTCCTAAAAGTTCGGGTTTTTCGGTATTGTACCGAAGCTTCGGAAGGTTCGGAGGATTCGAGGGGTCCGGAGGTCCGAAATTGTTCCACCACGTCCAATATAGTAGCATGGGCTGTAGGGGCGCCCTAGCCTTAATGGGCCAGGGGCACCAGCCCCCAAGGCCCATGCGCATGGGAAGGGAAAACCCTAAAGGGGAGGCCTCCACTTGACTTGGGAGGCACTCCTCCCCTCTTAGCCGCCCCAAGTCCCATCTAGGGCTGGCCGCACCCCTTGGGGTGGGAAACCCTAAAGGGGGCGCAGCCCCCCTTTCCCCCTATATATTTTTTTTTGCGGGGAAAACTTTCAATCTATTCATCTTCAATCATGGTAGTACAACGAGCACTAGAAATAATAAGAATTACATCTAGATCCGTAGACCACCTAGCGACGACTACAAGCACTGAAGCGAGCCGAAGGCGCGCCGCTGTCATCGCCCCTCCATCGCCGGAGCCGGGCAAACCTTGTTGTAGTAGACAGTCGGGAAGTCGTCGTGCTAAGGCCCCATAGAACCAACACACCAGAACAGCAACCGCCGCGGATGAAGAGTGTAGATCAAAAGAATCCAACCTGAAAACACACGAACGAAGACGAACGACGAACAGATCCGAGCAAATCCACCAAAGACAGATCCGCCGGAGACACAACTCCACACGCCCACCGATGATGCAAGATGCATCACCGGAACGGGGGCTAGGCGGGGAGACATTTATTCCATCTTCAGGGAGCCGCCACCGTCTCGCCTTCCTGAGCAGGACACAAAACCTAGCAAAGCTTGAAAAAAGATCTAAAAACGAAGCCCTCCCACCGGCAAGGGCCGAGATCCACCCCGCCTCCATGGCCATAGGGCCACCGGAGACGGGATGGACCGGCGCCGGCGCCGGTGAGAGGCAGAAAGCTAGGGAGGCGGCGGCTAGGTCCTGGGAGGCGGCGGCTAGGTCCTGATCTAATCTTATGTTTTTTTCAGTGACGTGCTTTCCCCCTATATATACTTGAGGTTTTGGGCTGCCCAACACACATGAGAACTTCTCCTCTTGGTACAGCCCTGCCTCTCCTCCTCCTCCTCTCCCTTGGTGCTTGGCGAAGCCCTGCGGGATTGCCACGCTCCTCCACCACCACCATGCCGTTGTGCTGCTGCTGGACGGAGTCTTCCTCAACCTCTCCCTCTCTCCTTGCTGGATCAAGGCGTGGGAGACGTCACCGGCTGTCGCGTGTGTTGAGCGCGGAGGTGCCGTCCGTTCGGCACTAGGATCTCCGGTGATTTGGATCACGACGAGTACGACTCCTTCAACCCCGTTCTCATGAACGCTTCCGCTTAGCGATCTACAAGGGTATGTAGATGCACTCTCCTTCCCCTCGTTGCTAGTCTCTCCATGGATAGATCTTGGTGACACGTGGGAAAATTTTGAATTTCTGCTCGCTCCCCAACAAAGGCATCATGAGCTAGGTCTATTATGTAGATTCTTTGCACGAGTAGAACACAAACTAGTTGTGGGCGTTGATGTTGTTCAATATGCTTACCGTTACTAGTCCAATCTTGTTTCGACGGTATTGTGGGTTGAAGCGGCCGGACCGACCTTACACGCTCTTCGTGAGACAGGTTCCACCGATCGACATGCACTTGGTGCATAAGGTGGCTAGCGGGTGCCGCCTCTCCCACTTTAGTCGGAACGGATTCGATGAAAAGGGTCCTTATGAAGGGTAAATAGCAATTGGCATATCACGTTGTGGTTTTGCGTGAGGTAAGAAATGTTCTTGCTAGAAACCCATAGCAGCCACGTAAAACATGCAAACAACAATTAGAGGACGTCTAACTTGTTTTTGCAGGGTATGCTATGTGATGTGATATGGCCAAGAAGAATGTGATGAATGATATGTGATGTATGAGATTGATCATGTTCTTGTAATAGGATTCACGACTTGCATGTCGATGAGTATGACAACGGCAGGAGCCATAGGAGTTGTCTTTATTTATTGTATGACCTGCGTGTCATTAAACAACGCCATGTAATTACTTTACTTTATTGCTAACGGTAGCCATAGTAGTAGAAGTAATAGTTGGCGAGACAACTTCATGAAGACACGATGATGGAGATCATGATGATGGAGATCATGGTGTCATGCGGTGACGATGATGATCATGGAGCCCGAAGATGGAGATCAATGGAGCTATATGATATTTGGCCATATCATGTCACTACTATATAATTGCATGTGATGTTTATTATGTTTATGCATCTTGTTTACTTAGAACGACGGTAGTAAATAAGATGATCCTTACAACAATTTCAAGAAGTGTTCTCCCTAACGTGCACCGTTGCTAAAGTTAAATAAGCTTCTAAGCGCCACGTGATGATCGGGTGTGATGGATTCTTACGTTCACATACAACGGGTGTAAGACAGATTTACACACGAAACACTTAGGGTTAACTTGCGAGCCTAGCATGTACAGACATGGCCTCGGAACACAGAGACCGAAAGGTCGAGCATGAGTCGTATAGTAGATACGATCAACATGAAGATGTTCACCGATGATGACTAGTCCGTCTCACGTGATGATCGGACACGGCCTAGTTGATTTGGATCATGTAATCACTTAGATGACCAGAGGGATGTCTATCTGAGTGGGAGTTCATAAGATGAACTTAATTATCCTGAACATAGTCAAAAGAACTTTGCAAATTATGTCGTGAGCTCGCGCTTTAGTTCCACTATTTAGATATGTTCCTAGAGAAAATATAGTTGAAAGTTGACAGTAGCAATTATGCGGACAGTAGAAAGCTTATGTCCTTAATGCACCGCTCAGTGTGCTGAACCCCAAACGTCGTTTGTGGATGTTGCGAACATCGGACATACACGTTTTGATAACTACGTGATAGTTCAGTTAAACGGTTTAGAGCTGAGGCACGAAAGACGTTTTCGAAATGTCGCGGAACATATGAGATGTTTCGAGGACTGAAATTAGGATTTCAGGCTCGTGCCCACGTCAAGAGGTATGAGACCTCCGACAAGTTTTCTTAGCCTGCAAACTAAGGGAGAAAAGCTCAATCGTTGAGCTTGTGCTCAGATTGTCTGAGTGCAACAATCACTTGAATCGAGTGGGAGTTGATCTTCCTGATGAGATAGTGATGTTTCTCCAAAGTCATTGCCACCAAGCTGCTAGAAGCTTTGTGATGAACTATAACATATCAGGGATAGATATGATGATCCTTGAGCTATTCGCAATGTTCGACACATGAATGTAGAAATCAAGAAGGAGCATCAATTGTTGATGGTTGGTGAAACCACTAGTTTCAAGAAGGGCAAGGGCAAGAAGGAATACTTCATGAAGCGGCAAATCAGTTGCTGCTCCAAAGAAGAAACCCAAGGTTGAACCCAAACCCGAGACTAAGTGCTTCGTAATAAGGGGAACAGCCACTGGAGCAGTATTACCCTAGATACTTGGTAGATAAGAAGGCTGGCAAGGTCGATAGAAGTATATTGGATATACATTATGTTAATGTGTACTTTACTAGTACTCCTAGTAGCACCAGGGTATTAGATACCGGTTCGGTTGCTAAGTGTTAGTAACTCGAAATAAAAGGCTACGGAATAAACGGAGACTAGCTAAAGGAGAACTAACGATATGTGTTGGAAGTGTTTCCAATTTTGATGTGATCAAACATCGCACGCTCCCTCTACCATCAAGATTAGTATTAAACCTGAATAATTGTCATTTGGTGTTTGCGTTGAGCATAGACATGATTGGATTATGTCTATCGCAATCTGGTTATTCATTTAAGGAGAATAATGGTTACTCTATTTATTTGAATAACGCCTTCAATGGTCTTGCACCTAAAGGAATGGTTTATTGAATCTCGATCGTAGTGATACACATTTTCATGCCAAAATATATAAGATAGTAATGATAGTACCACGTACTTGTAGCACTGCCATGTAAGTCATATTGGTATAAAACGCATGAAGAAGCTCCATGTTGATGGATCTTTGGACTCACTCGTTTTTGAAAAGTTTGAGACATGCAAACCATGTCTATTGGTGTATACGCATGAAGAAACTCCATGCAGATGGATCGTTTGGACTCACTTGATTTTGAATCACTTGAGACATGCAAATCATACCACATGGGCAAGATGACCGAAAGCCTCGTTTTTCAGTGAAATGGAACAAGAAAGCAACTTGTTGGAAGTAATACATCTTGATGTGTGCAGTCCAATGAATGCTGAGGCATGCAGTGAATATCGTTATGTTCTTACTTCACAGATGATTCGAGTAGATGTTGAGTATATTTACTTGATGAAACACAAGTCTGAATTATTGAATGGTTCAAGTAATTTCATAGTGAAGTTAAAGATCATCGTGACAAGAGGATAAAATGTCTATGATATGATCATAGAGATGAGTATCTGAGTTACAAGCTTTGGCACGCTATTAAGACATAGTGGAAATTGTTTCACAATTAATACCGCCTGGAACACCATAGTGTGATGGTGTGTCCGTACATCATAGTTGCACCCTATTAGATATGGTGCGTACCATGATGTCTCTTATCGAATTACCACTATCGTTCATGGGTTAGGCATTAGAGACAACCGCACTCACTTTAATAGGGCACCACGTAATTCCGTTGAGATGACACCGTATGAACTATGGTTTAGAGAAACCTAAGCTGTCATTTCTTAAAGGTTTGGGGCTATGACGCTTATGTGAAAAAGTTTCGGGTTGATAAGCTCGAACCCAAAGCGGATAAAATGCATCTTCATAGGACACCCAAAACAGTTGGGTATACCTCCTAATTCAGATCCGAAAGCAATAGGGATTGTTTCTTGAATCGGGTCCTTTCTCGAGGAAAAGTTTGTCTCGAAAAGTTGAGTGGGAGGATGGTGGAGACTTGATGAGGTTATTGAACCGTCACTTCAACTAGTGTGTAGCGAGCACAGAAAGTTGTTCCCGTGGCACCTACACCAATTGAAGTAGAAGCTTATGATAGTGATCATGAAGTTTCGGATTAAGTCACTAACGTACCTCGTAGGGTGACAAGGATGCGTACTACTTCTGAGTGGTACAGTAATCCTGTCTTGAAGGTCATGTTGCTAGACAACAATGAACCTACGAGCTATGGAGAAGCGATGGTGGGCCCAAATTCCGACAAATGGTTAGAAGCCATGAAATCCGAGATAGGTTCCATGTATCAGAACAAAGCATGGACTTTGGTGGACTTGCCCGATGATCGGCAAGCCATTGAGATGAATGGATCTTTAAGAAGAAAATGGACGTGGATGGTAATGTCACCGTCTATGAAGCTCGACTTGTGGCGAAGAGTTTTTCACAAGTTCAAGGAGTTGACTACAATGAGATTTTCTCATCCATAGCGATGCTTGAGTCCGTCGGAATCATGTTAGCATAAGCTGCATTTATGAAATCTGGCAGATGGATGTTAAAACGAGTTTCCTTACCAGTCTTCGTAAAGGAAAGGTTGTATGTGATACAATCAGAAAGTTTTTCGATCCTAAGGATGCTAAAAGGTATGCTGGCTAAAGCGATCCTTTCTAAGGACTGGAGTAAGCATCTCGGAGTTGGAATGTGCGCTTTGATGAGATGATCAAAGATTTTGGGTTTATACAAAGTTTATGAGAAACTTGTATTTCCAAAGAAGTGAGTGGGAGCACTATAGAATTTCTGATGAGTATATGTTGTTGACATATTGTTGATCAGAAATGACGTAGAATTTCTGGAAAGCGCATAGGGTTATTTGAAAGGTGTTTTTCAATAGAAAACCTGGATCAAGCTACTTGAACATTGAGCGTCAAGATCTATGAGGATAGATCAAAATGCTTAATAATACTTTCAAATGAGCACATACCTTGACATGATCTTGAAGGTGTTCAAGATAGATCAGTCAAAGAAGGAGTTCTTGCCGAGTTGTAAGGTACGGTTAAGACTTAAAGCTCGACCACGGCAGAAAAGAGAGAAAGGATAAGGTCGCCCCTATGCTTCAGACATAGGCTCTATAGTATGCTATGTTGTGTACCGCACCGGAAGTGTGCCTTGCCATGAGTCAGTCAAGGAGTACAAGAATGATTCAGGAATGGATCATTGGACAACGGTCAAAATTGTCCTTGGAGTAAATAAGGACATGTTTCTCGATTATGGAGGTGATAAAGAGTTCGGCGTAAAGGGTTACGTCGATGCAAGCTTTAACACCTATCCGAGTGACTCTGAGTAGCAAACCGGATACGTATAGTGGAGCAACCATTTGGAATAGATCCAAGCGGAGCGTGGAAGCAACATTTACAATATGACATAGAGAATTGTGAAGTACACACGGATCTGAAAGGTTCAGACCCGTTGACTAAAACCTCTCTCACAAGCAAAACATGATCAAACCTCAGAACTCATTGAGTCTTAATCACATGATGATGTGAACTAGTTTACAGACACTAGTAAACTCTTTGGATGTTGGTCACATGGCGATGTGACCTATCAGTGTTGATCACATGGCGATGTGAACTAGATTATTGACTCTAGTGCAAGTGGGAGACTGTTGGAAATATGCCCTAGAGGCAATAATAAATTAGTTATTATTATATTTCCCTGTTCAGGATAATCGTTTATTATCCATGCTATAATTGTATTGATAGGAAACTCAGATACATGTGTGGGTACATAGACAACACCATGTCCCTAGTAAGCCTCTAGTTGACTAGCTCGTTGATCAACAGATGGTTACGGTTTCACGACCATGGACATTGGATGTCGTTGATAACGGGATCACATCATTAGGAGAATGATGTGATGGACAAGACAATCCTAAGCCTAGCACAAAGATCGTAGTTCAGTATGCTAAAGCTTTCATAATGTCAAGTATCATTTCCTTAGACCATGAGATTGTGCAACTCCGGATACCGTAGGAATGCTTTGGGTGTACCAAACGTCACAACGTGGCGGGTGGATATAAAGGTGCATTACAGGTATCTCCGAAAGTGTCTGCTGGGTTGGCACGAATCAAGATGGATTTGTCACTCCGTTGACGGAGAGGTATCTCTGGGCCCACTCGGTAGGACATCATCATAATGTGCACAATGTGACCAAGGGGTTGATCACGGATGATGTGTTACGGAACGAGTAAAGAGACTTGCCGTAACGAGATTGAACAAGGTATCGGGATATCGACGATCGAATCTCGGGCAAGTACAATACCGCTAGACAAAGGGAATTGTATACGGGATCGATTGAGTCCTTGACATCGTGGTTCATCCGATGAGATCATCGTGGAACATGTGGGAGCCAACATGGTATCCAGATCCGCTGTTGGTTATTGACCGGAGAACGTCTCGGTCATGTCTACATGTCTCCCGAACCCGTAGGGTCTACACACTAAGGTTCGATGGCGCTAGGGTTATAAAGGAAGTTTGTATGTGGTTACCGAATGTTGTTGAGTCCCGATGAGATCCCGGGCGTCATGAGGAGTTCCGGAATGGTCCGGAGGTAAAGATTTATATATGGAAAGTTGTTGTTGGGTTCGAAAAAGTTCGGTTTTTTCGGTATTGTACCGGAAGCTTCGGAAGGTTCCGGAGGATTCGGAGGGTCCGGAGGTCCGGAAATTGTTCCACCACGTCCAATACAGTAGCATGGGCTGTAGGGGCGCCCTAGCCTTAATGGGCCAGGGCACCAGCCCCCAAGGCCCATGCGGATGGGAAGGAAAACCCTAAAGGGGAGGCCTCCACTTGACTTGGGAGGCACTCCTCCCCTCTTGGCCGCCCCAAGTCCCATCTAGGGCTGGCCGCACCCCTTGGGGTGGGAAACCCTAAAGGGGCGCAGCCCCTTTCCCTATATATACTTGAGGTTTTGGGCTGCCCAACACACATGAGAACTTCTCCTCTTGGTACAGCCCTGCCTCCTCCTCCTCCTCTCCCTTGGTGCTTGGCGAAGCCTGCTGGGATTGCCACGCCCTCCACCACCACCATGCCGTTGTGCTGCTGCTGGACGGAGTCTTCCTCAACCTCTCCCTCTCTCTTGCTGGATCAATGCGTGGGAGGCGTCACCGGGCTGTACGTGTGTTGAGCGCGGAGGTGCCGTCCGTTCGGCACTAGGATCTCCGTGATTTGGATCACGACGAGTCGACTCCTTCAACCCCGTTCTCATGAACGCTTCCGCTTAGCGATCTACAAGGGTATGTAGATGCACTCTCCTTCCCCTCGTTGCTAGTCTCTCCATGGATAGATCTTGGTGACACGTAGGAAAATTTTGAATTTCTGCTACGTTCCCCAACATTTTTCACATATAATTTTCAATCATATGATCACAATGATAGGCAAATACGCTCTAGAGAATACAAGATAGTTGCATATACTAAAGGGACATGGAGTTTCTGATCCCGAGATCAAATGTTCCCTCATAAATAGTGTAATTAAAAAAGACAAAAAACATTCTAAAATTGTAATAGTTTGGTAATAAACATTGACGAATTGTGTATATACATACAAAATTTGGTGAATAAAAACATTCCTAAATGCTCTAATAAAAATATATATGCTCCCAAAAGACTAATTTTGAAAGCATTTTAGAGCAATGATTTTGTTTTTCGGTTCTGCCTAGAGAACTAGGATTTTTCTTCCTTCATAAAAATTTGTAGGTATGCAAAAAAATCAGCAATGTTTTTTCTAAAAAAGAAAATTCAGTTTTTATATATTTTTTATTGTATTGTTCATGAGGGAGTTAATAGCACAGAAGTACCACAATTGGGGCATCACATGCAGATTGGTACCACGATTCCTAATTTTTGTGTGTCAGTACCAACATTGTTCCAGGTTGTTGCAAATAAGGCTAAAACTCTGTTTTATACGTATTGACGCTATATCCGACAGCTCGGGCCCACCCGTCAGGTGCCACATTGGCCAATCGGCACATGCCCGCGCGCTGACTAGGACGAGCCGCCCTCAACCCCCGGTCCGGTCGCACCGGTCCGTCCCCCACTGCACCATTCCCCTCCCCTCCTCCTCGCTCGTTCCCCCCGTCGCCGCCGCTCGCGTTCCCGACTGCCGGCCGCCGCACTGCGCCGCCAACGCCATGGTTTTGGAGGACGAAAGCAGCGACGACCATTCTAGCCTCCCGTACATGCACTCTTCCTCCTCCACCGACGGGCTTAACCAGGTCAGTACAGTGAGTTGAGCTAGGTTTAGGGTTAGGGTTTCAGATTTGGGGTTTCTTGATTTGGTTGATTTAGGTAGGTTTTGATTTGGCCATTGTCCTTGTACGAGCTTCTGCAGGTCCCTTCTAGCCTTGAAGATCCATATTACAAGGGGCTTGAGCTGGATTCGATGCCCCCATGTGAGATGCACGTCATGGCATCTGAGAGGCTTGTTGCCAGGAGGTTTTTAGCATGTGCACAATCGGTATGAATTGTAGGCATAGTGGTTTTTTTAGTTTGTCAGTGGCATATTGAACTGGAGTACAATGGCATAGTCATTTTGGTTCATAGTGGTACTAGAGTAGCTTATTTAGGTCAAGAATGAGTACAGTGCCTTATTTAGCATAATGGACCAGCCACTGTTTGCTTGTTGATTTAAAAATGGAGTAAATGAATAAGAACCATTTTCATACTGACCATATATTTTGCTTGTTGTGAACATTTTTGAACTAACCATATGTCTAAAAATGGTTGAACACTCCTTGATAAGAACAACTTATCCTGATCTAGGCATCTTATATTACTCAAAGATTTTAAACTATTGATACGGAGTAGCATACAAATTTTGCACTAAACATGGAAATCTGATAACCCTAAAGCCAAGTGATGATCAATCAAAATGAAGCTCATTGTTTCCCCATTATAAATCAGTACTCCATTTATAAATCAACTATGGCTTGGAGTACCAGTTGCAGAGTTCAGATTCATTAGTTTTTCAGAGTACAAGTTGCTGAAAATACTGAAATGGAAACTAGATTAATTACCACTAGAGTAACTAACCTAGTCAGTCGGCTACTCAAGTGGTCGCTCCTCTTGTTAAATGCTCTTCTTGTTCTGATGCTAAATCTGGCTATTCTTGTTGTTCTTGCAGTGATCTTGCTCTTACTCTCTTCTGTAATTACTTGGTGTATGGACTCTGTTGGTGTTGTTGTTGTTTTTGCAGGAAGGTAACAATTGTGGCTTTGTTGAATGGGTTGATCACCAGTGGCCCCCAGCAATGCAGAATGCATTGTTGAAGCTGTGGGCAATGGTTGAAGATGCCAAAAGTGCTAGGGTCAATGATAATCTTGAAAGTGCTTTAGCTATTCATAATCTGACAGAAGAGAAGAACAAGCTAGAGGCCAACTATGACAAGTTAGTCCAAGATGTGCATGAACATATGAATTTCCAGTAGGAAAGGGTGATTTATTTCAGTTATCTGCAGTCTAACCTTACATATCAGCAGGAGGTAAGAAAAGAACTGATTGTTGATATGAAGGCACAGATGGCAACTGAGATGGCAAAGAAAGATGCAGAGACCCAGAAACTTACTCAGAAGTATGAACTGCTGGTTAACCTGACAAGAGCTCAAGCAACAGTCATTCAGAACTTGAAGTTGAACAATATGAAAGAGAAGCAAGTGCTGATTGAAGCTAGGATGAATTTGGAGCTGAAGAATGCAGAGTTAACAAAGTGTCAGGAGAAGCTCACCTAAGAGAAGCTAGAGTTGATGCTTCAGGTTGGTGATCTGCTTAAGGGAAAGGAAAAGCATATTCAAGAGAAGTGCCAGTTAGAGCTTCAGAATGCTGAGCTCATGATGGGAAATGAAAAGCTGAAGGAGAAGTTCAAGGGGATTCAGGCCATCTTGGAGAAGTGAAGAAGATGAAAATGAGATTAGTGGCATTGCTGACCTTTTGGGAATGATAGTTGTGTAATGACATAGCATCTAGGAACTATGGTTGTGTACTGTATGCTTGTACTAATTGTGAACTATGGTTGTGTATGTATGTAGTAGTTATGCTATTCATCCTTTTGTGAGAAAAGGATGAACTATGCATTTGAACTTGAACTCCTCTATGTATTGTGAACAATGGTTATATATGGCTATAATCAGTTGAACTCCAGTAACTAATGTGTGCTATGATTGGTAGACATGGATCAGTTTCTTATTTTATAGTGCCATGTCTGAAAAAAATATGATTGCTAGACATGGATAAGCCTTGAATACATTATGTTGATGGATATGTTGATGGATATGCTGATTATGTAGATGGATATGTTGATGATGATACATTATGACAATGTTGAAGCAGAACACTCATGCCATACAAAATAAAAGAAGATCAAGACTGACTCAATCTCATTGCATCACAAGATAACTTCACTGATCCATTACACATTAAGCAAGAGCATACAAAAGATAACTTGGCTTAAACTAAGCAAGAACTTAACTTGGCTACAACTTAACTTGTCCAGTACAAATTCAACTAAACTAGACAGTACGTTGCATTTAGATTGGCTGCAACTAAACCAACTAACTTAAGATCTTGCCTGCAACTAAGCCAAGCACAAATATAGTGAAAAGAAACAACACATTATGAAATTTGGCCCTAATCCCAGCAATCTCTGCATTCTTCTCTCTCAGTTGAGCTTGAAGAGATAGAACCATGGCCTCCCTTGTGCCATCATCTTCACTGGGAGCTAGCATTCCAAATTGATCTTTAGATCGAGCAACAATTGCACCTTTAAGCCTCCAGACTTCATCATGCAGATCCCCAATGAGCTCACTCCAAAATTTGGGCAATGGATCATCATGCCATTCCATAAATCCACAACCACCGTGCTATTAAGATGCACAAACAAATTTCCAAATATATATCATTTCACATAGGAGAAGAAAAACGAGAATAATCCTATTGCACAGAAGAAAAAGGAAGAAAATTAGGCCAAAAACCACACTCACCATAGCATCCACGCAGCTATAGTACCTCCTACCAGGGTTCAGCCTGCTCCAGGAGATCCATCTTGGCGCCTTCCTCGGAGTTTTGCAGTGGCACATCACTGGAGGCTCGTACGCCATTGGGTTCTCATGATGGCCTGCCGCGAAGCGACCCCCCCTCCTTCCTGCAGCTCGACGGAATCCGGGAGCGGACCCGGCACTGGACGACCACGACATCTCCCTCTCCGCCGCCGGCCCCAGTCACCGCCTCCACGCTCATATCTCTCCTCTGCCGCGCTCTGAATTGACACCGCATGGACGAACCCTAGTTTCGTTCCCCACTCGCTCGATACAAGCTTGTGATGTCCCATTAATAGTAGGAGAGGTATCGGTCCCACATGTCAGAATCCCCAAATGTGGTACTGCATGTTAATGTGATGCCCCAATGTTCGTACTGACATGCAACAAGTAGCACCAGTCTTGGTACTGACATGCAACAAGTATTCCCAAATGTGGTACTGCTTTACAATTAACTGTACAGGATTGTGCCAAACAGACAGCCATAATTCACAAATAACACCACATCAACAGGCACTGGCAACACCATATATGCTTGTACATAATCATCAACACATGAGCTTCACTTTGTAGCATTACATATTCATCAACAACAAGATTACTCCATCAACTAACGCCAACATATTCATCAACAGCAAGAGTAATCCATCAACTAACAAGACAAGCAAACTTTGTAGCATTACATAATCATCAGCATATGCATCCAAAATATGCATCAACTAGAGTACTCCATCAACTAACATCAGCATCAAGTTCAGTCAAGTCATTTGAGCATCATTTTGTAGCATAACAGCATTCAAGCATGAACCAAAATAACACCACATCAGTTCAACATTACATGGCACCTCTTCCTCTGCTAGTAGTGAAGTAGGACATCCATCCAGTGTGTGTACCATCAGTAGGAATATTAGCATAAGTTGAGGCAGCATATTGCCTGGGGGCAGTGAATGGCCTTGGAGCACCTCTTCCAGCTCCTCCTCTGCCATCTCCTCCTCTGCCAGCTCCTCCTCTTCCAGCTCCTCTTCCAGCTCCTCCTCTGCCAGCTCCTCCTCTTCCAGATGGTGGTGGTGTAGTAGAAGTAGTAGCAGCTCTTCCTTGTCTTGATGGTGGTGTAGGAGCAGAAGCAGCAGCTCTTGCCTGTCTTGCTGTTGGTGTAGGAGAAGGACCAGCAGCTCTTGGCTGTGAGTTGCTTGGAGTAGCCTTGCAAAGAAAAGGAAAATAGTTAATAATACTAGAAAGAAATGTACAAGAAAGGAAACATTAGTATATTTCAAGGTGAAAAATTATTACCACATGTTTATTCTTCCTCAAAGCTAGCTCAGGCTTCAACTGTTTAAGACAGTTTGTGTACCTATGCCCTTGGAGGCCACAACTGCCACATGTTATGGTCCCCATTCTTGAAGTGTCTTTTGGCTTTGGTACTTCAAATTTTCCCTTGATCCTCTTTTCTTTCTTTCTTCATCTCTTGACTTTGAATGCGGGTGGTTCAATGTCTGGCCCAGGGGTCCTTGTCCAATCATGCTCACCAGGCACAGGAAAGATCATTGGTTAATAAGCTGCAACATAAAAATCTTTCTTGAAGAATTTGCTGACATAATCCTCTGGTTTCCTTTTAGCCCTGTTTATTGCAGAGATGGCATGGTTGCATGGTATGCCACTAAATTCCCACTTCCTGCATCCACAAGTCTCAAGTTCCAGGTTGACAGCATGTGTTTGCTGCCCACTTGTAACTTGCCATAAGTTGACCCCAGCTTGTATTGGCTTGCAGTATATGGCCCTCTCCTTCTCAACCTCTAGCTTCTCACTGTAATGAGGTGTTATCTCCTATCTTGTTGCCTTTCCACTCTCTCTATTCTTGTGCCACCTCACCATCTGCTTATCTTTTATCCCATCACACATTGTCCTTATAGGTTTTCTCCTAACATCTAGAATGTACTTGTTGAACACCTCAGACAAGTTGTTCACTACCAAGTCAATCTTGCAGTTTGTGTCAAATGCATGCCTTGCCCATGTTTTTTTGGTATTGCAGTAAGCCACTCCCAAGCTTCCTCACTTTCAGATCTAAGATCATTCATTGCGATATTAAATTTGTGTTCATTGTAGGCATAGCTAGCATTATCCATACACTTCTTAAGATCTTCACTCCTGCTACCTCTTGAGCACTGCGTTGGTTTTTCCCTTGAAGAGGAAAGGGTGATGCAGCAAAGTAGCGTAAGTATTTCCCTCAGTTTTGAGAACCAAGGTATCAATCCAGTAGGAGGCCACGCTCAAGTCCCTCGCACCTACACAAACAAATAAGAACCTCGCAACCAACGCAATAATGGGGTTGTCAATCCCTTCACGGTCACTTACAAAAGTGACATCTGATAGATATGATAAGATAATATTTTTGGTATTTTTATGATAAAGATGCAAAGTAAAATAAAAGGCAATAAAAATAGCTAAGTGTTGGAAGATTAATATGATGGAAAATAGACCCGGGGGCCATAGGTTTCACTAGTGGCTTCTCTCAAGAGCATAAGTATTACGGTGGGTGAACAAATTACAGTTGAGCAATTGATAGAATTGAGCATAGTCATGAGAATATCTAGGTATGATCATGTATATAGGCATCACGTCCGCGACAAGTAGACCGAAACGATTCTGCATCTACTACTATTACTCCACACATCGACCGCTATCCAGCATGCATCTAGAGTATTAAGTTCAAAAGAACAGAGTAATGCTTTAAGTAAGATGACATGATGTAGAGGGGTAAACTCATGCAATATGATATAAACCCCATATTGTTATCCTCGATGGCAACAATACAATACATGCCTTGCTGCCCCTACTATCACTGGGAAAGGACACCGCAAGATTGAACCCAAAGCTAAGCACTTCTCCCATTGCAAGAAAGATCAATCTAGTAGGCCAAACCAAACTGATAATTCAAAGAGACTTGCAAAGATGACCAATCATACATAAATGAATTCAGAGAAGATTCAAATATTGTTCATAGATAATCTTGATCATAAACCCACAATTCATCGGTCTCAACAAACACACCGCAAAAAGAAGAGTTACATCAAATAGATCTCCACGAGAATCGTGGAGAACTTTGTATTGAGATCCAAAGAGAGAGAAGAAGCCATCTAGCTAATAACTATGGACCCGAAGGTCTGAGGTAAACTACTCACACATCATCGGAGAGGCTATGGTGTTGATGTAGAAGCCCTCCGTGATCAATGCCCCCCCGGCAGACGCCTAAAAAAGGCCCCAAGATGGGATCTCACGGTACAGAAGGTTGCGGCGGTGGAATTAGGTTTTCGTGGATGCCTCGATGGTTTGGGGTGCGAGGTATATATAGGAGGAAGAAGTACGTCGGTGGAGCAACGTGGGCCCCATGAGGGTGGAGGGCGCGCCTGGGGGGTAGGCGTGCCCCCTGCCTCGTGCTCTCATGGTTGATTTCTTGACGTGGACTCCAAGTCCTCTGGATCATGTTTGTTCCAAAAATCACATTCCCGAAGGTTTCATTCCGTTTGGACTCCGTTTGATATTCTTTTTCTGCGAAACTCTGAAATAGGCAAAAAAACATCAATTTGGGCTGGGCCTCCGGTTAATAGGTTAGTCCCAAAAATAATATAAAAGTGTATAATAAAGCCTATTAAACATCAAAAACAGAATATAATATAGCATGGAGCAAACAAAAATTATAGATACGTTGGAGACGTATCAAGCATCCCCAAGCTTAATTCCTGCTCGTCCTCAAGTAGGAAAATGATAAAAACAGAATTTTTGATGTGGAATGCTACTTGGCATAATTTTTTAATGTAACCCTCTTAATTGTGGTATGAATATTCAGATCCGAAAGATTCAAGATAAAAGTTTAATATTGACAGAAAAGTAATAATACTTCAAGCATACTAACTAAGCAATTATGTCTTCTCAAAATAACATGGCCGAAGAAAGTTCATCCCTACAAAATCATATAGTTTGGTCATGCTCCATTTTAGTCACACAAGAATGCTCTCATCATGCACAACCCCGATGACAAGCCAAGCAATTGTTTCATACTTTAGTAATCTCAAACCTTTTCAACCTTCACGCAATACATGAGCGTGAGCCAAGGATATAGCACTATGGGTGGAATAGAATATAATGATGGGGGTTATGTGGAGAAGACAAAAAAAGGAGAAAGTCTCACATCAACGCGACTAATCAACGGGCTATGGAGATTCCCATCGATTGGTGTTAATGCAAGGAGAAGGGATTGCCATGCAACGGATGCACTAGAGCTATAAATGCATGAAAGCTCAACAAAAGAAACTAAGTGGGTGTGCATCCAACTTGCTTTCTCACGAAGACCTATAGGGCATTTGAGGGAGCCCATTGTTGGAATATACAAGCCAAGTTCTATAATGAAAAATTCCCACTAGTATATGAAAGTGACAAAACTAGAGACTCTTTATCATGAAGATCATGGTGCTACTTTGAAGCACAAGTGTGGAAAAAGGATAGTAACATTGCCCCTTTTTATTTTCTCTTTTTCACTTTTTTTGGGCATACCCTTTTTTTATTTGGCCTTTATCTTTTTTTATTGGGACAATGCTCTATGAATGATGATCATCACACTTCTATTTATTTACAACTCAATGATTACAACTCGATACTAGAACAAAGTATGACTCTATATGAATGCCTCCGGTGGTGTACCGGGATGGGCAACGAATCAAGAGTGACATGTATGAAAAATTATGAACGGTGGCTTTGCCACAAATACGATGTCAACTACATGATCATGCAAAGCAATATGACAATGATGAACGTGTCATGATAAACGGAACGGTGGAAAGTTGCATGGCAATATATCTCGGAATGGCTATGGAAATGCCATAATAGGTAGGTATGGTGGCTGTTTTGAGGAAGATATAAGGAGGTTTATGTGTGATAGAGCGTATCATATCACGGGGTTTGGATGCACCGGCGAAGTTTGCACCAACTCTCAAGGTGAGAAAGGGCAATGCACGGTACCGGAGAGGCTAGCAATGATGGAAAGGTAAGAGTGCGTATAATCCATGGACTCAACATTAGTCATAAAGAACTCACATACTTATTGCAAAAATCTACAAGTCATCAAAAACCAAGCACTATGTGCATGCTCCTAGGGGGATAGATTGGTAGGAAAAGACCATCGCTCGTCCCCGACCGCCACTCATAAGGAAGACAGTCAAAGAACACCTCATGTTTCAAATTTGTTACATAAGTTTACCATACGTGCATGCTACGGGACTTGCAAACTTCAACACAAGTATTTCTCAATTTCACAACTACTCAACTAGCACAAATTTAATATCACTACCTCCATATCTCAAAACAATCATCAAGCATCAAACTTCTCTTAGTATTCAACACACTCCTAAGAAAGTTTTTACTAGTCTTGAATACCTAGTATATTAGGACTAATTTCCCAATTTAAGAAAATTACCATGTTGTTTAAGACTCTCAAAATAATATAAGTGAAGCATGAGATAATAATAGTTTCTATAAAAACAAAACCACCGCCGTGCTCTAAAAGATATAAGTGAAGCACTAGAGCAAAAACTATATAGCTCAAAAGATATAAGCGAAGCGCATAGAGTATTCAAATAAATTCCGAATCATGTGTGTCTCTCTCAAAAGGTTTGTACAGCAAAGATAATTGTGGTAAACTAAAAAGCAAAGACTCAAATCATACAAGACGCTCCAAGCAAAACACATATCATATGGTGAATAAATATATAGCTCCAAGTAAAGTTACCGATGGAAGTAGACGAAAGAGGGGATGCCTTCCGGGGCATCCCCAAGCTTTGGCTTTTTGGTGTCCTTATATTACCTTGGGTGCCATGGGCATCCCTAAGCTTAGGCTCTTGCCACTCCTTGTTCCATAATCCATCAAATCTTTTACCCAAAACTTGAAAACTTCACAACACAAAACTTAACAGAAAATCTCGTGAGCTCCGTTAGCGAATGAAAACAAAACACCACTTCAAGGTACTGTAATGAAATCATTCTTTATTTATATTGGTGTTAAACCTACTGTATTCCAACTTCTCTATGGTTTATAAACTATTTTACTAGCCAAAGATTCATTAAAATAAGCAAACAACACACGAAAAACAGAAGCTGTCAAAAACAGAACAGTCTGTAGTAATCTGTAACTAACGCGAACTTCTGGAACTCCAAAACATCTACCAAAATAGGAAGACGTAGAAAATTTGTTTATTGATCTTATGCAATTGGAATCAATATTTTATCACGTTCTGGTGATTTTTAACAATTGTTTTCGTGAACATAAAGTTTCTGGAATTTTCAGCAAAATCAAATAACTATCATCCAAGAAGATCCTATAGGTTTAACTTGGCACAAACACTAATAAAAACATAAAAACAAATCTAAACAGAGGCTAGATCAAATATTTATTCCTAAACTGTTGGGGATATAACTATTTGTGTAAGCCGCCCAGGAGGGGCCGGGTTACGCAAAGAAGATTCACCAGAAAGAAGCCCAAGACCAAGTATGAAGATGGCGGTTCAATAAAGGGCTTAATGCCCACAGGCGACTTAAGGCCCGTTGTAGTAAACCGCCGTAATGGCATGAATTGTATCATAAGGTAGATTGAACTAGTCACTGAGCCGGACATTGTTTATAAGCCGGCCGGGACTCTGTAGGCCACCGGGCGTCAACCCGTGTATATAAGGGAACGACCTGCTGGCGGCTTAGGGAAAAAAAACAACCAATCGAGAACCGGGCATAGCGTATCTCGCTCCCTGGTCATCGAAACCTCAAGCAATACCAACCCAACTAGATGTAGGCCTTACCTTCACCGTAAGGGGCCGAACTAGTATAAACCTCTCGTGTCCTTTGTCCCGGGAACCCCTTTAAGCTTCCTAGTTGCGATGGCTCCACGATTAAGTCCTTGCACGAGGACATCTGCCGTGACAATTCCACGACAGTTGGCGCCCACCGTGGGGCCAACGCACGGTGGATTTGAGTTCTTGAAGGGCAGCTTCGAAGGGCTCAAGGGATACGCAATGGGCCGGATGACCAAGAGTCGTCGCGGCAAGATCTACATCGACAACGAAGGCTGGGACCCCGAGGCCGACTCAATTGAGTACGGGTACCGGGTCCCCTTTGGCGGAATCCACGTCTTCATCGGTCGGATTGGCGAGCCGGGCCCGGAGCCGGACAACTGCACCGACCTCGTCGAGACGGCTCAGCGTGCGAAACCCGCCCGAGTTCAACCTGTCATGAAGCGTGCTTTCGTGGGCTGTGTTCACGGAGAGGCACTTTCTAAAGGATCTAAAGATGGCGGAGAGACGGCCGTCCCATCGGATGACGATTCGTCCTCCGGTTCAACAGATTCTTTGTATCAGGTCAAAGAGGGCATGCTTGGGGGCTGTTCTGACGACTTGAGCATTCCGGATTTCTATGAGTCGCCGAGCTGGGCAGGAGTCTTCATGGCTGGTACTCAACCCGGTCAAAACTCGACGGCTGCAACAAAGAATAACGTCCGGTCGAGCGGCGGGGTAGGAGGCCTGTCGCCCGCCGCTCAGTCTGATGGATCTTATGGACAAGTTGACGGCCCTGTTAACCACCGCGGTTATTCCTGCAAATCCGGATGACCATAACGCGGAGGTGGCCAAGGTGCGTGAGGAGATAGCCCTAGCCAAGGAGGCCTTGGCGGCGGAGGACACCAGGTTAGCTACGGAGCGGGCGGCTTTGGACGCACGGGCGCAGCAACTCCAATCAGAGGCTTTCCAGCTTAATATGAGTCTGAACGCATCCAATGAGGTCATGAGAAGGAGACATCAGAAAACCCAGTCCCGTCTGCCTCCGGTTTACGATCCTCGAAATATTTTCTCGACACCCGGAGCTGGTCCCAGCAACCCGCCCGAAGCCAATTAGTTTATGACACCCGGAGCTGAAGGGCCGGTTCAGCCCCGAGAGATGGCACCTCCTCACGGGAGTATGGCCCCGCCCTAATATACCAATACCACTGGGCCACTTCTCCAACCCCATGGAGAACTTGATAGCAGCATCGGCGCGTCTGGCGGCTCTTCCAGTGGACGGTGATGACCCGACGGCGGTGGAAACCCGAAGGGTTAGAGATCTTATTCAGACGTCCTTGGCACAACAGGAGACCTATTCTTACAGCAGGGACAAGATTCATTCAACTCCTCAACCTTGGCTAGCACCTCGTTAAAACCGGAGCCCGAGTTACAGCAGGCACATGGAGTCAGAAGCTTTATCAAGCAACGCCCAGCGTCAAAACCAGCCCAGTGGCTATAACCCGGTACAGGACCGATTGCGTCAGGAGGACGAACGGGCGGCTCAGTTAGCGGCTCAGCAGACGGCATATGAAGATCTCCCAGAGTATCCGATGACTTCTGTTGGAGCAGGAGTGGCGACTAGAACCGGTGGTGTCCCTTGTCTGGTGCCGGTTCTGCGGGATGTACGTCTGCCCAAGGATTTCAAGGGACCTCGAAAGGTGCCGAATTACACGGCCGACTTACAGCCAGGGGCATGGATCGAAAGTTACAAGATGGCCATGGAGTTATTGGAGGTCAGCTACATAGCAATGGCTAAGTATTTCACCATGATGTTAGATGGAACGGCCCGGTCTTGGTTGAAAAGTTTGCCTCCCAACTCCATCAGTTCATGGGCAGAGCTAAAGGCCCAGTTTATCCATAACTTCAAAGACACTTGCAAGCAGTCTATGTCAATTGTGGACTTGACCAATTGTAAGCATGAGGAGGGAGAATCCACAACTCATTGGGTGCGCCGGGTCAAGGAAATAATACACTCATCTGATAAGATGGATGCCGGCTCTGCGGTACTTATGCTCCATCAGAATTGTCATTTTGAGCCGCTGAAGCAGAAGCTGGGGCGCCTTAAGCGTGATTGCAATGATATGGGTACGCTGATGGCAGCCTTGGTCAATTATGCTGATTCTGATACTACCAATGATCCCGCGTCTGAGGAAGAAAAGACAGGGAAAAGTAAGAAGAACGGCAATGGAAAGGGTCAGCAGCATAACCCGGTAAGTCAAGGAGGCAACAAGCGTAAGGCGAAGGGTAACCCGGAGTTTGTGGCCAATGCTAATGCGCAAGGTAAAAACCAGAAACGTAAGCGGAGACCACCCCTTCGATCTGGTGGCTCAGGCCCATCTCTTGAGCAGCTTCTGAATGAGCCTCGCCCAAGACACGGTACTCGGGAAAATCCCGCCACCCACTTATGGAAGGACTGCGCGATCATGAAGGCTTTCAAGAATTCCAACATGTTTGATGGCCATAACGGATCAGGCGGCGGTTCAGGAGCCGGTGGTTTCCATGGCCCGGGTGGCGGTTCAAGTTCCGGCTTTCAGGGAGGTCAAGGTGGCTATAATCAGCCGCAGCCTGGTCAAGGAGGACAGCAGCAGCAGCAGTCGAGTTATCGAGCCATCCAAACAGCTGAACAAAGGCAATACCATGTGTTTACCACTAACTTGTGCAAACGTGACCGAAGGTTCATAAGAGGGTTGTTAATTCTGTTGAGCCATGGTTCCCGTTACTTGAGGTGGTCAGAGCAGCCCATCATATGGAGCAGGGAGGATCACCCCCTCCGGGTTGATAATCCAGGTCAGTTAGCCTTGGTGGTGGCCCCCCAGGTTGGTGGATATAAATTCACTAAGGTACTCATGGACGGAGGAAGCAGCATCAATATTCTCTATTATGAGACCTTTCGCCGCATGGGGTTGACTGATAAGGACTTGAGGACGCCCAATCATCTTTCATGGGCGGTACACGTAAATCGGCATATCCAGTTGGTAAGATCGAGCTGGAAGTAGCCTTTGGAGACGAATATGACTCCAGGGCTGAGAAACTGACGTTTGAGGTAGTCAAAATCAGGAGCCCGTATCACGCTTTGTTTGGACGGCCGGCTTATGCCAAGTTTATGGCACGACCGTGTTACGTTTATCTGCAGCTCAAGATGCCGGGTTACAAGGGCACCATCACTGTACATGGGAGTCGAAAGGTAGCCTTAGAATGCGAAGAAGGCGATGCGGCTTATGCTGAATTTGTTTGTGCTGAAGAGGAGCTGAAGTTTTATCAAACTAATGTTGACCCGGCGAATATGACCTCTTTGAAGAAGCCAACCACAGAGCAAGACTCGACGTTGAAATTTAAGTCGGCCGCCGAGACAAAACTGGTCGACTTCACTCCAGGCGACTCTTCCAAGCAGTTCAGCATCAGTACCAATTTGGATCCCAAATAGGAAAGCGCGCTCATCGAGTTCATCCGTGAGAACCAGGACATCTTTGCATGGAAGCCTTCTGACATGCAGGGTGTCCCGAGAGAACTCGCTGAGCACACTCTTAATATTGATCCGAAGTATAAGCCGGTCAGGCAGTTTCTTCGGCGATTCAATGAGGAAAGACGAAAAGCTATCAGGGAGGAGGTCGCTCGGCTCTTAGCGGCCGGGTTCATTATGGAAGTCTTTCACCCGGAGTGGTTGGCTAACCCGGTGCTTGTGCTCAAGAAGAATGGCACCTGGCGGATGTGTGTAGATTACACGGACTTAAATAAAGCTTGCCCAGCTGAACCCTTTGCTTTACCCCGCATTGATCAGATCATTGATGCTACAGCAGGTTGCAAGCGTTTGAGTTTTTTGGATGCTTACTCTTGTTATCGTCAGATCAAAATGGCAGTTAAGGACCAGGAGAAGACGGCATTCATTACTCCGTTTGGAGCCTTCTGCTATGTATCTATGCCATTTGGGCTCAATAGTGCCCAGGCGACTTATCAGCGGTGTGTACAGAATTTTCTCCACAATCAGATTGGGCCCAATGTTCATGATTACGTGGATGACATTGTGGTGAAGTCCAGAGAGAAGGAAACCTTGATATCTGATTTAAAGGAAACCTTTGACAATCTCCGGGTCTATAAGATGATGCTTAACCTGGACAAGTGTGTATTTGGTGTACCTGCAAGCAAACTTTTGGGATTCCTGGTCTCAAACAGGGGCATTGAAGCTAACCCGGAGAAGATCAAGGCGATTACCTCTCTGGCTAAACCAGCGTCCATCAATGATGTTCAGCGACTGGCGGGTCGTGTTGCTGCTTTAAGCCGGTTCATAAGCCGGTTAGGTGAGAAGGCTCTACCGCTGTATCAGATGATGAAGAAAACAAACATTTTTGTCTGGAGTGCGGATGCAGATGCTTCCTTTGAAGATTTAAAGAGACAATTGTCTGAGCCACCGGTTCTCGCGGCTCCCATTGATAAAGAGTCGTTGCTGTTGTATGTTGCCATCGTGGTGGAGCGTAAGGAGGCTGGCAAGGAGCATCCGGTTCAACGGCCGGTTTATTACATCAGTGAGGTGCTCATAGAGTCCAAGCAAAGATATCCGCATTGGCGTAAACTTGTTTATGGGGTGTTCATGGCAAGTCGGAAGCTAAAGCAAGATTTCCAAGGTCATCCTATAATCGTAGTAAGTTCTCGCTCTTTGGGGACATCATCCGAGCAGGAAGCCACGGGACGAGTCGCCAAGTGGGCCATTGAGCTTGGGCCTCACGGTTTGAAGTATATGCCACGTACAGCTATCAAGTCTCAAGCTTTGGTGGACTTTATCAATGATTGGACGGAGTTGCAGGCACGAGAGGAGAAGCCAGATAACACGTATTGGACTATTCACTTCGATGGGTCCAGGCAGTTGGAAGGCTCGGGGGCTGGAGTCGTTTTAACTTCTCCCCGAGGTGACAAATTTTTGCTATATGCTCCGGCTTATGTTTCCCTGTACTAACAATGCAGCTGAATACGAGGCTTTACTCCATGGCCTCCGGATGGCCAAAGAGATGAATTTGAGCCGGGTAAGGTGCTTGGGCGATTCAGACCTCGTCGCTCAACAGGTGTCAGGCACGTGGGATTCCAAGGATCCCCTTATGGCGGCTTATCGTCGTGAAGTTGATGCGGTTGCCGGGCACTTCAAAGGTTATCAAGTAGAGCACATTGATCGAAGGAAGAATGAGGCGGCTGATGCTTTAAGACGGCTGGGGTCTCAGCGTAAGCCGTGCCGCCTAACACCTTTCTTGACGCTTTGCATAACCCTTCCGTCGAGTGCCTACAGAGGAAGAGCTCATGATGCGCACCCGGAGGCGCAGCTGGTGGCGGCTCTCCATGCCATCCCAGATTGGACAGTCCCATATTTGGCCTATATGACCTGGGGAGAGTTGCCTGAGAATGAGACCTTGGCAAGACAAATCATCAGGCGGTCCAAATCCATGACAATTTTTCATGGCGAGTTGCGTCACAGCAGCATCACTGGGGCGTTTCAACGTTGTGTATCGCCTGCGGAGGGTCAAGAGATACTTCGTGAGATTCATGAAGGAGATTGCGGTCATCATGCCGGTTCAAAATCTCTGGTGGCCAAGGCTTTTCGTCATGGTTTTTATTGGCTGACGGCTCATGCTGATGCGGAGGATCTGGTCAGCAAATGTGACGGATGTCAAAAATTCTCACGACGAGCTCATGTGCCGGCTCAAGAATTGAGGATGATTCCAATTACTTGGCCGCTTGCATGCTGGGGCTTGATATGGTTGGACCTTTCAAAAGGTCTAAGGATAAGAAGACACACCTGTTGGTGGCGTGGATAAATTCACCAAGTGGGTTGAAGCGAGCGGTCAAGAAGTGTGATGCAGCCACGACGGTTCAGTTCATGAAAAAGGTGATCTTTCGTTTTGGCTTTCCACACAGCATTATAACTGATAATGGTACTAATCTCTCCAAGGGTGCCATGGAAGAGTTCTGTCAACAAGAGCACATTCGGCTTCATGTTTCGGCTGTTGCTCACCCCCAGTCTAATGGTCAGGCAGAAAGAGCTAATCAAGAGATCTTGAAAGGTATCAAACCCCGGCTCTTAGTTCCCTTACAGCGAACTCCGGGTTGTTGGGTGGAGGAGTTACCTTATGTGCTATGGAGCATCAACACAACGCCTAACAGATCTACAGGTTATACACCTTTCTTCATGGTGTACGGAGCAGAGGCGGTTCTGCCCAGTGATATCCGGCATGATTCACCCCGGGTGGCGGCTTACGTTGAGACTGATAATGAAAAATCTCGTCAGGATGCACTTGACTTGTTGGATGAGGAGCGAGACTTGGCAATAGCCCGCTCGGCGATTTATCAGCAAGACCTGCGCCGTTATCACAGCCGCCGGGTTAGAAGCAGAACTTTTTAGGAAGGAGATTTAGTGCTCCGGCTCATCCAGGATCAATCTGATATGCACAAGCTGTCCCCTCCTTGGGAAGGACCCTTTGTGGTCAGCAAGAATCTCAACAACGGGTCATATTACCTCATCGATGTTCGAGAGCACAAAGACTCACGTAAGTCGGAGGAAGAGACCCGCCGGCCGTGGAACATAGCGCATCTCCGGCCCTACTATACTTAAGCCACCGGCTCTCAGAGTATATTTGTTTTTTTCTTTTTTAGCAATGTATATATTATATAAAGCAATAAAGCAGGACCTCTGTTCTTTCCACCCTTCAAGGTTTATGTATCTTCTTTACCAGGTGGTGGAAACAACCAACAGGGAGCGGATCATATCTGAATCCGGCTTTCCCTTTGGTCCGGCTTATGATCATATCTGAATCTAGCCATGGTCACTTGGGGGCTTCCTGTTCAAACATAGGTCGTATTCAAACCAAAGAGAACATAGCTGTCGATACCCAATTGATCGGCATACTGCCAAACCCACTTGGGGGCTTCTTGATCATATTTGAATAATAGCTTAACCCCTTTGGGTCTGACATGGATCGTATTCGAATCAGCGTCATTAAACAACTCTAATGGTCACTTGGGGGCTTCCTGTTCAAACATAGGTCATATTCGAACCAAAGAGAACATAGCTGTCGATACCCACTTGATCGGCATCGCCAAAGCCATTGGGGGCTATATGATCGTATCCGAATCTTAGCTTAACCCCTTTGGAATGGTTCTACTGATCGTATTCAAATCAGAGGCCTTTGAAAAATTAAGTTTATTTTACTCTATAAGGGTAAATAGTATTAAGGGCAAGGTAAACAGTATATGTGCCAACTTTCAGAAGTTAAGTTTAACTGTCTGCTTTTTGGGATCACATAAGCCGGTAAGGTAAGCTTCAATAAGATAGCAGGTATATTATGATGGTCATGATCATAAACCGGCTGTTTTTTATGATGTTTTGGTTCATACTCCGGGTTATCATTATTCTATATGACCCCGGGTGTGGTAAGACGCCAAAGGAATTCTGGTTTTTTGTTTTATACACAGGGTAAAGCAAAAAAGTTTTGGACGTCAAGGAATAATTCACATAAGCCAGCAGTATACAACGATAGCGGCTTGTGACAATATTAAGCATCACAAACATGCGCGAAGGCATGACAGAGTTAAGAGGTTTTTCTATCCTATTACAAGACTCCCCGAGTCTGAATAAGTGAAGCATCATTTTCTCAAAGACATGGCACCAGGCGGGTTACTCCTTTGGTGGGATTGAAGATTCCAGGTTATCCTTCTCCGCCTCTTCGTCTGCTGTTTTGTCCTGGAAGGTTGACGAGGTCCAGTCAATGCCGCTTAAGGCTTCAAATTCAGCTTCATCATCTATTAAACTGGCCGGGTCAACTTCAGGAGCAAAGGTATGCTTATGAGTTGGAGGGATTAGGCTGACGTCATCATAATGCGGAGTTGGAATCCTCCGATTCTCGTTGTCGTAACCCGGCTGGTACTTAGTAAGATCAATATCATTGCCGATGATGGTGGCCACGGGACGTACGACTCTCACACAGGTGGTGAAGTCTGATTCATTGAATACAGAGCCATCCTCCTTCAAGCTGGGATATCCAAGAGCAACGTCTGCCAGGTCTAGCTCTAAAAGCAACGCTTTGGCCCGGCTTAAGGCGGCTATGGCCCCGGCTCTAGCAGATGCCCACCTTAGCTCCTGAATCCGTTGGGGTAACACGGCAAGCCGTTTGAGCACATCCTGGAGGAGATAAGGAGCATCATTTGATAAAGCCACAACGGCCAACGCACATTGTGACCCGATGTATAGCTGTTCCACCAGAGTGTACACCGCCTTAAGCTTAATCAGCATATTCTGCTTCAGGTTTGTGCTCTTGGGGCCTGCATTTATACATATAAGGTAAGCCGGAGGTAATATTTGAAATAATCATCAAAGAAACCATGGTGATGTTCACGGTTATACATAGTAACTTACCGAAGATTCCTGAGACCATTTGAGATATCTGGCGCTTTAAGCCGAACATCTCGGTAGTTGCTTCAGCAAGAGCTGCTTCTGCTGTCTCGGCCCGGGTCACAAGTGAGGCTTTTTCATCGGCCCAGATTTTCTTCTCCGCATCAAAATTTTTCTTCAACTTCTCTTGTTCAGAGATGATGAATGTAAATTTGGAGTTGGCCTTTTGAATTTCAAGTTCTTGGGCTGCCAGACGAGTCTTCAGGTCAGCAATATCCGATTCAAATTGACTGGTGGAGGCCTGTGATTGATGCCGGATTATAATTAAGGTTATGGTAAGATATCATTAGGTCCCAAGCACTTTGCAAGTAAAGACACTTGACACTTAGGGGCTAATGTATGCTGAAGAAAATTCTAAATTATAATGCTGGATTAAGTATATTAAAGTCTCAAACACTTTACAAGTAAAGATACTTGACACTTGGGGGCTAATGTGTATCGCACGTTTTCAGTTATCATATTATGACCGGGTTGAATATCTTTTCTTTTTAACCAGATGAAATAACAGTAGGCAGGTATCTAAGTCTACATCATATTTATTTATAAGCAGTAGACTTGGGGGCTGGTACAGTAAGTAAGATTCAGGTATAAGCTATACCTCAGATTTGTGTTGTATTTGTTTCACCATGTCAATTTCCAGGTCGCGGCTGCTATGCACTTGATTCAGATAGCCTGAGACTATATCACCAATGCTTACGTGAGCATAATCAGCGATGTCCTGTTTGGTCTTCCGGTGTTTGACAAGTTCTTCTTTGGCGAGACATCCGCAAGGACGAGGGTCCGCCCGGTTCAACATACTGGCTTTTCAAGATTTCAACTTCCGGGTCAGTCGTCTTGACCGGGCTAGGAATTTCCGGATTATCGGAGGTGTTGAAAGTATCTTCGGCAGGCGGGTCAGAAGATGGCGTTGGAATTTCATGGGCCGGTTCAGGAGGCGGTTGATGAGTAGAAGCATCAGGGGCAGCTGTTCCGAGTTCCGGCTCAGTTGCTACCGGGTCTTCGCATGGCTTATTCTTTTTTGCCCTCTTACTGGGCTTCACCTGCACGCTGCGGACAAAACAGGAGGGTGAGTACAAAATATGAGTAAGGCAAAGTATAAGGATAACAAAGGTATATTACCCAGGGGCAGTTGAAAGGATCGATATGGTTGACTAGAGGGGGGGGGGGTGAATAGGCAACTAACAATTTTTAAGCTTTTCTTTACCAATTTAAACTTTGCAATAATATAGGTTGTCTAGATGTGCAACTATGTGAGCAACCTATATGATGCAATGACAACTAACACATAAGCAAGCAAGGATATAACACAAGAAGCTTGCAAAAGTAAAGGCACGAAATAACCAAGAGTGGAGCCGGTGGAGACGAGGATGTGTTACCGAAGTTCCTTCCTTTTAAGGAAGTACGTCTCCGTTAGAGCGGTGTGGAGGCACAATGCTCCCCAAGAAGCCACTAGGGCCACCGTAGATTCTCCTCACGCCTCACACAATGCGAGATGCCGTGATTCCACTATTGGTGCCCTTGAAGGCGGCGACCGAACCTTTACAAGCAAGGTTGGGGCAATCTCCACAACAATTGGAGGCTCCCAACAACACCACGAAGCTTCACCACAATGGAGTATGGCTTCGGGTGACCTCAACCGTCTAGGGTGCTCAAGCACCCAAGAGTAACAAGATCCGCTAGGGATAAGAGAGGAATCAAATTTCTCTTGGTGGAAGTGTAGATCGGGCCTTCTCAACCAATCCCGAGCAAATCAACAAGTTTGATTGGCTAGGGAGAGAGATCGGGCAAAATGGAGCTTGGAGCAACAATGGAGCTTTGGGGAAAGAGGTAGGTCAACTTTGGGGAAGAAGACACCTATATATAGTGAGGGAACCAATCCAACCGTTACCCCATCGAACAGCCCAAGACAGAAGCGGTACTACCGCTTAGGCAGGCGGTACTACCGCTAAAGAGGTACTACCGCTCCCACCCAGCTGATACTTGCCATGCTTGACGAGGAGGTCGTGGTCCTGGCCCCAGTGGTACTACATGGGGCAGATGGCGGTACTACCGCTTGGAGCGGTACTACCGCCACTACTGCCGCACTTAGTACCGTAAAACCCGACACGAAAAACATCGGTCTCGAGCCGAGGAGGTAGTAGCCCGGAACCACTACGGTACTACGGTCGAAGCCCACAAGCAGTACTACCGCTTGAGTGCTTGGTACGGTACTACTGAGGACATGAGTACTACATTACACTGCGAAGGTGACAGTATGGCACAGGGAAGGAAAGGCTACTCCATCGAAGCGGAAAGAAAACAACGGGTGTGATACGGATGTGTACGTGTTGATTCCACCCTAGCCTTATCAAAGCAGATCCCCTCTTGATAGTACGGTGACTCCTACGAAACTAGTCCACCAATAAAGAAACGAAGGAGCTACACCGTCTTGAATAACACACCGAGGGGAGGTAATCGTCTCGTGCCAATGGATGAATCTCTGAAAGAACTTAACACACATGATTAGACCGCAAAAGCAGTGTCATCAATCACCAAAACATCTTGGGGATAAATATGCCCTTACAATCTCCCCCTTTTTGGTGTATTGATGACAATACGGGATTTGCACAAACATGAGTGATATAGGTCACGCGCAAAAACCCCACCGTCCTAAAATGTAGATGGGATCCCCCTAGATGTGTGCTATCTAGATAAGTGCTTTGGACTGCACGGCACACATACTAGGATCAACGGTCCCCCTACATTTTAGAGACCGACCAATCACCTAAGCAGGGTATATGAGAGGAGCAAAGATAACTTAACAGGATAAGCATGCAACTCATAAGCTAGATAGTGACATAGATAAAGATACTGGAAAGATAAGGTATCATATGTCTCACACCATATGACGGGAACTTAGGTCTCACTGACACAAACCAAACAAAGCAAACTGCGAGGAAAGCACAAACACAGAAGACAGAAGACACAAACACAAGGCACAAATCCCTAAACTCTCTCCCCCTTTGGCATCGAGACACCAAAAAGAGAGGGAGTGTTGCTACGACTCCAGGTGATAGCAATAGAGGGACACACACATCAGATCTCAGCGGGAACATCTGCGCCACCGTCGTCAGTCGGGAAGTGCTCGGCATCAGAATCGGTCCACGGGCAGTGCTGCTGAATCCACTCCTCCTCCTCAGTAAGCTGGTCCTCAGACCCACTGTTAACTGTAGCACCCAACTGACGCATGAGCTCCTTGTGGCGACCTCGGGCCTTCTTCTCAGCCACATGAGTCATGTACTGACCGAGAGACTCCATGCAGAACAGCTTCTTCATCTTGAGCTTGAGCTTCTTTGCCCAAGAGGGCTCTGTCTCAGAAGGCACGTAGTCATCATCATCATCTTCAGCCTCAGTCTCCTCCTCGGTCTCCATGGCAGTAGCAGACGAAGGAACTCCAGTCTTAGGGGCCTGAGTGCCCCAGTTATCCTTCTTCCTCAGACGCTTGATGTCGTGAGAAACCAACTCTCCAGTCTCCAGCAACACCTTGGGATAGACACGAGCCCAGGCCTTCTCAATAAGCAGCATGATGAACGGACCATAAATCGGGCACTTGCGCTCGGAGATAGCAGATAACAGTTCAGACCACATAACATGAGAGATATCCAGGGACTCTCCGGTGTTCTGTTCCTTCTCACGCTGGCAGAAGAGAAGCATGTCCACGAGATAGGAGTGAACCATATCCAGATTCCCGATACAAGGGAAAAGAGTCTCTCTGAAGACACGGTGAAGGATATCCAGAAAGGCAGGCAGCTCATAAGTTTCCTTCTTCGTCTCAGGGTTGATCCTCAAAGTGCAGTACAGCCACAGAGCTTGCTTGTGAGTGGAGTTGGTGTTGCGGTGTGGGCGAAAGCCGACAGGAGACTCAAGTCCTAGATCTTGCACCCCAATCAAATCCATGAAAGCTTTCCACTTGACTGAAAGCAACTTGCCATTGGTCAACCAAGTCAGTGTCCTGTCCTCATCAGTCCCGAGATGAACCGTGGCATAGAATTGGGCCACAATATCAGCATCAAAATCTTTGTTGAATTGCATGACCCCAAGAATGTTCAGTTGAGTGCACATCTGAAGAGCTTCACCAAAGTATTCAGGATCCTTCTCCATATGGTCGGTGTCGATGGAGTGCATGTTGACAAAGAGGTTCTTCTTGGCCTTGAGAACATCAAAGAAGATTGCGAACTGAAACATGTTCCAGAACGGACGGTTGACCAAAGAGGGATCTTGGTCTGCCTCATATGGGTTGCGGCGACGCCTTGCCCAGAACTCCTTGGGTTGAATTTCTGGCACGGTTTTGCCAGAGTGCTTCGGCTTGACACCAGTCTTCTTTTGGAGTTGAGGTGGAGGTGGAGGTGGAGCACTTGAGGAACCTCCGGCAGACTCAGTGGTGCGGTAACGCTTGGACGTGGCACGACCGGGGTTGACACGACGAGCCTGATGCACAGAAGCCTCATCACCTGGAACCACACACAAGAACATGCAAACAACCAGAAAGAACGAGCATAAGCCACAAAACACGAGCAAAAAGATTATTGAGAGGTAAGAGCATTGTGGAAATCGGTAGAGGCGGTAGTACCGTGACTCTGCGAAGCGTAGTACCGCCCCAAGCGGTAGTACCGCTCCACAGAGAGCGGTAGTACCGCTCGAGACGGGGAAACAACAGTTTCCTACTACCGTGGTCAGATCCAGCACTACCGTCCTACCAAATTCAAAAATACTCCAACCAAACATCAATCCAAACTGCCTAGAAGCTTTTTCCATCCTACTCAAGCCTAGATTTGGCCAAAAATCTAGAGATGCAACTGCTATTGCCCCTAAGATGCTAGATCGGATATCTAGACAAGAAGAAAGAGGGAACGGGGGCAATACCGGCATCCATGGCAAGAGGACACAGTGGGGATCGTCTCCACCGAAGGAAATGGAGAGGAACGCCCCGGAGAGGGAGATCCGCCGGAGCCCTCCCGCGGCGCCGGTTGCTGGAGAGAGGAACAGAGCGAGGGGGCGAGCGAATGGGCATGGGGGAGAAGAAAGCTCCCCCTGCCCCCGATATAACCCCCTGCCCGCGCCTCACAGCGGTAGTACCACGCTGATAGGCGGTAGTACTGCTCGGAGCAGTAGTACCGCTCGCCACCAGCGGTAGTACCGCTCAGCATCCAGATGGTCTCTAAACACACGGCAAAAGCACCAACTAGATGAGAAGGCAAGGCCAAGAAAAAGGAAAGACCAACAAGGCAACACACACACTAACAACGGTCCAGAACCCACTCATTCAAAACAACCACACGAAAGCAAAGCGAGCTCTGGCCTCTCTCAAGAGAGGGCGGTGGCCGGAGCCACCTATGTTTGAGTCAATTGGTATGGCACCGCGAAGAATTATCCTTGGGCCCATGACCAAAACTCGTCTTTGAAGCACAAGTACCATCAAAAATGGCTAAAGTGAAAGAGTTGATCGTTTTATGCATAATGGGGGGAGGGAGAGTTCATTGAGAGAACAACACTCCCCCTATGTCCATGACTACACCTAAACTAGACACCAAGTTGAGTGAGGTGGGGTGTGCAAGGGTTCAAGTCACATTGCTCGAATCAATGATATTTAGCTCATGCCTTAACTCGCGAAATCTTGCTTCATCCAAGGGCTTCGTGAAAATATCAACAAGGTTATCATGAGTGTTGACATACTTGAGCTCGATCTCCCCTCGCCTAATGTGATCCCGGATGAAATGATACCGAATCTCAATATGCTTCGCCTTGAAGTGTTGCACGGGTTGAGAGAAATCTTGATGGCACTTTCGTTGTCACACCAAATAGGAACTTTGTCACAAATGACACCGTATTCCTTTAAAGTTTGCCTCATCCATAAGAGTTGTGCACAACAACTACCGCCGCCACATATTCCGCTTGATGGACGAGAGACACACAACTTTGCTTCTTGGAAGACCAACTCACCAAAGAGCACCCAAGAAACTGGCACCCTCCTAAGTGGACTTCCTATCCACTTTGTCTCCCGCCCAATTGGAATCCGTAAATCCTTCAAGCTTGAAGTTTGCCCCTCTTGGGTACCATAAGCCAAAGTTTGGGGTATGAGCCAAATATCAAAAGATTCGCTTGACCGCCACATAGTGACTTTCCTTCGGTGCGGCTTGAAACCGTGCACACATCCCCACACTCAACATGATATCCGGTCTAGATGCACAAAGGTAAATCAAGGAGCCAATCATGGAGCAATATACCTTTTGATCCACCGCTTTACCATTGGGATCAATGTCAAGTTGGCATTTGGTGGGCATTGGTGTAGTAGCCGGCTTGACATCACTTAGCTTGAATCTTTTTAGCATGTCTTGAGTGTATTTGGCTTGGTTGATGAAGGTTCCTTCTCTTCTTTGTTTGATATCAAAACCAAGGAAGAACTTCAACTCTCCCATCGAAGACATCTTGAACTTGGAGGTCATGAGAGCGGCAAATTCCTCATTGAAAGCTTTGTTAGGAGAACCAAAGATAATATCATCAACATATAGTTGGCATACAAACAACTCCCCTTTGACCTTCTTAGTAAAAAGAGTGGGATCGATTAGCCCCACCTCAAATCCACGATCTTGTAACAACTCGGTAAGGTGGTCATACCACGCACGTGGGGCTTGTTTAAGGCCATAGAGTGCCTTATCGAGTTGATACACATGATCCGGGAAGTAGGGATCCTCGAACCCGGGGGGTTGCTTGACATAGACCAACTCATTAATAGGACCATTAAGAAAAGCACTTTTCACATCCATTTGTTGCAACTTAAAGTTGTGATGGGAAGCATAAGCAATCAACAAACGTATGGATTCAAGACGAGCAACGGGAGCAAAGGTTTCACCGTAGTCGATACCCTCGACTTGGGAGTAGCCTTGTGCTACCAATCTTGCCTTGTTGCGAACGATGTTCCCATGAGCATCTTGCTTATTCTTGAAGATCCACTTGGTTCCAATGACGTTGTGGTCCCCTGATGGCCTTGGCACTAATCTCCACACCTTGTTTTACTCGAAGTTGTTGAGTTCTTCATGCATGGCATTGAGCCAATCCGAGTCTTCGAGCGCCTCATAGACCTTTTGGGGTTCAACACAAGAGACAAACGCGTGATGTTCACAATAGTTTGCTAATTGTCTATGAGTGCTTACCCCCTTTCTTAGGCTTCCAACCACATTTTCCAAGAGATGGCCTTGGGTGGTGAGCTTGGAAGCAATCTTCGCGGCACGACGCTCTAATTCCTCCTCGGGTGTGGAAGGAGGAGGGTTAACTTGATTATCTTGAGCGCCGTCTTGAGCTTGTTCTAGATCTTGAGCTTGCTCATGATCTTGAACTTGCTCGAGGGGGAGAACTTGACCTTGGGCATCTTTTAGAGGTTCACCACCATCTTGAGGTTGATCTTTCCCTTGGTCTTGTTCACGAGGTTGAGGGCCTTCACTTTGTTCTTCGGAGCGAGTGGGTCTTGGGAGGTGATGGCTCCACTCGAGTGGAGCATTGTCCTTCTCCTTCGCCACAAGGGTTCCTCAATGGGTAGAATATGACCAATACCCATTCTTCTTATGGCTTGGGAGGAATTTCATCACCTACATCACAAGTGCCACTTTGCTCCACTTGGGAGCCGTTATTTTCGTCAAACTCCACGTTACACGTCTCCTCAATGAGTCCGGTGGACTTGTTGAGGACACGGTAAGCATGAGAGTTTGTAGCATAACCAACAAATATGCCCTCATGAGCTCTAGCCTCAAATTTAGACAAACGAACACCTTTCTTGAGAATGAAACACTTACAACCGAACACCCGGAAGTACTTGAGGTTGGGCTTGTTGCCGGTGAGTATCTCATAAGGAGTCTTGTTCAAGCCTTTGCGGAGATAGAGCCGATTGGATGCATGACATGCGGTGTTGATGGCTTTGGCCCAAAATTTGTATGGAGACTTGAACTCCGCCATCATGGTCCTTGCCGCATCCATCAACGTCTGGTTCTTCCTTTCCGCAACAACATTTTGTTGAGGGGTATATGGAGCAGCATATTGGTGCTTGATCCCCTCATCACTAAGAAACTCATCCAAGGTGTAGTTCTTGAACTCGGTGCCGTTGTCACTTCTGATTGTCAAGATCTTTGCATTATGTTGACATTGAGCTTCATTTGCAAAGTCGATGACGGTTTGTTGAGTCTCACTCTTCCTCTTGAAGAAGTATACCCAAGTGTATCTTGAATAATCATCCACAATCACCAAGAAATACTTTCTACCTCCAAGACTATCAAAAGATGGAGGCCCAAAGAGATCCATGTGAAGGAGCTCCAAGGGTCTCTTCGAGTAGATGATGGTCGTGGGAGGGTGAGCCTTCTTATGAAGCTTTCCTTCAATACAAGCACTGCAAGCACGATCTTTGGAAAAACTAACATTTGTTAGTCCACGGACATGGTCACCCTTGAGAAGACTTTGCAAAGATCTCATATTGACGTGGGCCAAACGGCGATGCCAAAGCCATCCCACGTCAACTTTAGTCATTAGGCATGTCGCGGTCTTAGTGGGTCGCTCCGAAAAGTTAATCACATAGAGACTGTTCTCGACATGCCCAACAAAGGCTACTTTAAGAGTCTTGCTCCACAAGAGGGCCACTGTATCAATGTCAAAGAAGGTAGCAAAACCCATGAGTGCAAGTTGACGAACGGAAAGAAAATTGTATGCAAGGGACTCAACAAGCATGACTTTCTCGATCGTTAGATCATGAGAAATGACAACCTTGCCAAGACCCAATACCTTAGAATGTGAGGCATCACCCCACTCAACATTGGTGGGTATAGATGGAATCTTTTGCACGTCCACCACCAAGTCCTTGCTTCCGGTCATATGATTTGTTGCTCCACTATCGAGCAACCATGATCCCCCACCGGAAGCAAACACCTACAAGAGATCAATGCTTGGTTTTAGGTACCCATTTAGTAATGGGTCCTTTGATGTTAGTAACAAGGGTCTTAGGAACCCAAATAGACCATTCAATGTACTCATAAGGAGAACCGACGAATTTAGCATAAACATGTCCATCACTAGCATGGCACAACACATATGACGGGTTAAAGTCGCCGGCTTTGTTGGAGGGAATGCTTTTGACCTTTTGGAAGTCAACTCTCTTCCCTCTTTCTTTATTCTCCTTAGGAGCACCCTCTCCCTCTTTCACAAAAGTTTGCTTGAGAGGAGGAGGACGTTTGGTCTTGTCGTTCTTCTTCTTCTTGCTCTTGGACTTGGGTGCAAACCCAATTCCTTCCTTGGCCGCAACTTCCTTTTGATTGCTCAAAAGGTCGTTGAGGTTCTTCTCGCCTTGAATGCATGTCACAAGGCCTTTCTCAAGTTGATCCTTCAATTTGGCATTCTCCTTCACAAGATGCACATGCTCACAACACGGGTTAGTAGCACAAGCATTATCAATTAATATCATGTGTGGGAATGTGGCCTTTTCCTTGGTTAGCTTAACTTGGAGTTGAGCATGAGACTCCTTGAGGCTAGCGTGAGCACCCTTCAAGACCTTGTGGGCCTTGTCAAGTATCTCAAAACTCCTCTTTGAGTCTAGCATGATCAACCCCAAGTTTAGCCTTCTCGGAAGTTAACACATGAGACACAACAAGAGCATGATCAAGATCTTTCTTTAACTTAGCATGGTCATCGTTGTGTGACTCCTCAAAAGTCAAACGATGCACACGCTCTTCCTCAAGAGCATTGGAGAGATCTGATATCTCATCGGCATAGTCACGACTATGACCTTCCATCTTAGAGATGGTATCTTCGTGAGCCTCGATCATGTCATTGGCCTCACCAAGTTGTTCCAAGAGAGCAACAAAATTCTTCTTGGACTTGCCCTTGAGCTTACTCATAAAAGACTCCAATTCATTCACTTCATCATTAGACCCATCATGTTCATCAATGCAATCCTCCGAGGAGGGATTAGTAATGATGGTAGTAGTGATGTTGGGGGTTACCTTGTTTGAAGCTTTAGCCATGAGGCACTTGGCGATGATGTTATCGTTGGGTGAATCAAAGAGAGACGCTCGGGGAGTAGTAGCAATGGCAACGGATGCCATGGCCATTGCTTCTCCGCTTTCATCATCATCGTCATCCTCTTGGTATTCTTCTTGAACCACCAACCCACGAGTAGGAGTCTTCTTGGTGAAGTTGTTCTTGTTGGGGAAGGACTTGGCTTTGTCTTTTCGGATGAACTTGCCACCATTGTCTTCCCGTTTCTCGTAAGGACAATCCGCAACGAAATGGCTCACATTGCCACAGTTGAAGCAAGTTCTAACTCGTTGCTTGCCCTTGACGCCACTTGAGTTGTTCTTGTTGAAGTTGGGTCTTGTATTCTTCTTGCTCCAAAATTGTCTTGAAGCAAGATCCATGTGCTCATGATAATCATATTTGGTGTCTTCGGGGTTGCTCTCCTCACCTTCCACTTCTTCCTCTTCTTCCATAATAACCTTGGCCTTCAACGCAAGGTTGGGCTTCTTTGCCCTTTGAGAACGGAGCACCGCATTGTCGGCGGTCTTGTCCAAGATGCTCATTGCAACGAACTCATCCAAAACTTCACTTGAGGTCATGGAGTGGAAGTCCGGTCTTTGACGGATGACGGAGGACATGGCCTTGTTGTAGGGCATCATGGCCTTGAGGAACTTGCGCTTGATCCAATTGTCATCCGTGTCCTTCCTTCCATGATCTCGGAGTGAGACCGCGAGTTTGGTCACTCTTCGAAAGAGCTCACGAGGTTCTTCATATTCTTTCATTGCAAACTCATCGGCTTCATCTTGCACCACTTCATAGTTGGAGCATTGAATGCTAGCACTTCCTCGATAGAGAGACACAACACATTTCCATGCGTCTTTAGCCATGGCATGAGGTCGAAGATGAGGGAGATCTTCGGGAAGAATTGCATCTTGGATGATGAAGAGAGCACTCTCATTGAATTGATTATCCACGGTTTCTCGAGGGGTGAAGTTGCTTGGGTCATGAGGATAGAAACCTTCTTCAATGATTCTCCAAAGGTTAGTATTCACATGTTTTAAATGACGCTTGAAGCGATAAACCCAAGAATCAAAATCTTCAAGTTTCTCATACTTAGGAGGAGGACCGGCATGATTTAAATGAGTAGAGGGAATCGGCCCTCCAGAAATTGGAGGTTCCACATGGGCAAAGATGCCGGTGCCATTTCTACCACTAGTAGAAGGAATCTTTTCACTGTTAGCTTCCCCCTTGTCGGAGGTAGCATCCGTCACCTTGTTAGTGGGATCACCCACTTTCATAGGCGAGGTGGACGGTTTGACTCCTTCGAGAAATTTAGTAAGCATGCTTTCAACCTTGGTCGTCATGGAGTCTCTCAATGTGTCTAGAGCCACATTGAGATCCTCACGAGAGACCCAGGTTCCCCCATCGGCCGTAGACGAGATAGGATTCACACCGGAGTGCTCCTCCGCACCGTCTGTGGTGTCAACCATACTCTTCGAACGACAAAGTCCTTAATAAAGAGACGAGGCTCTGATATCAATTGAAAGGATCGATATGGTTGACTAGAGGGGGGTGAATAGGCAACTAACAATTTTTAAGCTTTTCTTTACCAATTTAAAATTTGCAATAATATAGGTTGTCTAGATGTGCAACTATGTGAGCAACCTATATGATGCAATGACAACTAACACATAAGCAAGCAAGGATATAACACAAGAAGCTTGCAAAAGTAAAGGCACGAAATAACCAAGAGTGGATCCGGTGGAGACGAGGATGTGTTACCAAGTTCCTTCCTTTTAAGGGAAGTACGTCTCCGTTAGAGCGGTGTGGAGGCACAATGCTCCCAAGAAGCCACTAGGGCCACCAGATTCTCCTCACGCCTCACACAATGCGAGATGCCATGATTCCACTATTGGTGCCCTTGAAGGCGGCGACCGAACCTTTACAAGCAAGGTTGGGGCAATCTCCACAACAATTGGAGGCTCCCAAAAACACCACGAAGCTTCACCACAATGGAGTATGGCTTCGGGGTGACCTCAACCGTCTAGGGTGCTCAAGCACCCAAGAGTAACAAGATCCGCTAGGGATAAGAGAGGGAATCAAATTTCTCTTGGTGGAAGTGTAGATCGGGGCCTTCTCAACCAAAGCAAATCAACAAGTTTGATTGGCTAGGGAGAGAGATCGGGCAAAAATGGAGCTTGGAGCAACAATGGAGCTTTGGGGGAAAGAGGTAGGTCAACTTTGGGGAAGAAGACACCTATATATAGTGAGGGAACCAATCCAACCGTTACCCCATCGAACAGCCCAAGACAGGGCGGTACTATCGCTTAGGCAGGCGGTACTACCGCTAAGAGCGGTACTACCGCTCCACCAGTGGTACTGCCGCCGTCGACGAGGAGGTCAGGGTCCTGGCCCCAGAGCGGTACTACCGCGGGAGCAGGAGCGGTACTACCGCTTGGAGCGGTACTACCGCCACTATTGCCACACTTAGTACCGTAAAACCTGACACGAAAAACACCGGTCTCAAGTTGAGGCGGTAGTAGCCCGGAACCACTGCAGTACTACGGCCTAAGCCCACAAGCGGTACTACCGCTCGGGGAGCGGTACTACCGCTCTGGGAGCGGTACTACCGCTCTGGGAGCGGTACTACCGCTTGGGGAGCGGTACTACCGCTTGAGTGCTTCGGCGGTACTACCACTGAGGACCGCGGTACTACCGCTGGGGCAGGACAGGGCAGGCACAGGGGAAGGAAAGGCTGCTCCATCGAAGCGGAAGGAAAACAACAGGTGTGATACGGATGTGTACGTGTTGATTCCACCCTAGCCTTACCAAAGCGGATCCCCTCTTGATAGTACGGTGACTCCTACGAAACTTGTCCACCAACAAAGAAACGAAGGAGCTACACCGTCTTGAATAACACACCGAGGGGAGGTAATCGTCTCGTGCCAATGGATGAATCTCTGAAAGAAGTTAACGCACACGATTAGACCGCAAAAGCATTGTCATCAATCACCAAAACATCTTGGGGATAAATATGCCCTTACAGCAGTCTTGAAGGCCGGCATGCTGGATTGCATAGACTCGCCAGAGGAGGGAGAGGTATCCTGATAATTGGAGTCAGATGAATTGAGAGGTTGACGAATTAAACCCGCCAAAGGATAAACAGAACGCAAAGCGGAGATGACCTCAGTCCGACGCTTCCTGCTCACGTCGGGTAAGCCGGAAGAGAGCTCTGCATCCTTACTGGTCCGGGTTTGCGTCCGGCTTTCAAGCTGTTGTTGCTTCAAAAGAAATTGAGGATCTTTATAAGCTAGAGGATGTGAAAATCTTACTTTCCGGGTCACCCGTCGGATTTTGTGATGTGGCAAAGGCTCTGAGTCGGAGGAGATTATAGTTACCTCTTCGCCAGGACTTGGTTGTTCCCTGTATCCTCCTGAAAGGCGGAAATGTCAATAAAATAATAACAAGGGAGTTAAGAGAGTAAGGGATTACCTCTTCCTCATCTGAAGAAGAGTCATCCAATTTGAGCAATTCGGAGGCGCTGGGTTTCTTCTTTTTTGAAGTTCCCGTCTTGGCGGCTTTCCTTTTGATTTTCTTGGCGGCCCTGGCTTGTTGGCAGCCTCGTGGTCATATTTGACCTTCCAGAAATTATCACCGGCCTGTGGAAAAGATAAAGAATTATAAGTACAAAGGAGGTAAACATGTTAAAGAATATTTATTAAGGTTGGCAGCTTACTGCAGGGGCCGGGTTCTTTTTGCAGAAGGGAAGTAAACCAAAGGCATTGCTAACAACGGTACCCTCCTTCAGCAGTGATTGGGTTGTAGCATCCGCCACATCATCTGGTAAGTCGTCAGGACTATGACGCATTGGGTCGTCCTTTTCGCCTGTATAAGTACACATTAAGCCGGAGCGGCGGCTTAATGGGAGTATTCGCCAAGTGACCCAGACTCGGACCAGATCGATGCCGTTTAAACCATTTCCCAAAAGAGCTTTAATCTTCTTGATGGTGGGATTAAGAGGCAGACGTTCAAGAGCGGTCAGTTTATCTGCCAACGGATGGTTGGACTCAAGGCGCAGGGCGCGAAAGCCGGGCAAAGGCTTCCCATCAGCCGGAGAAGTGTCCTGACAGTAGAACCATGTCTGGTTCCAATATTTTGGGTGACTCGGTAACTCAGCATAAGGAAACAGGCAGTCTCTCCGTCGCTGGATCAAGATACCGCCAAGTTCAAGACTCGGCCGGTTGGCACGTTCATTCTGCCGGTTCAAGTAAAAAAGTTCTCTGAACAAAAGCAGACTTGGTTCCTCTCCTAGGTACACCTCACAGAAGACTTGGAAATTGCAAAGATTTGACATGGAATTGGGTCCAATGTCTTGAGGTCTAAGGTGAAAGAAATTCAAAACTTCTCTGGAGAACTTTGAGCCGGGAGGGGCAAATCCCTGGCTCATGTGATCCGTGAAAACAATCACCTCCCCTTCTTTGGGTTGAGGTTTTTCTTCAGATGGGTCAGGAATACGATAAGACATGACCTCCTTTTTTGGCAGATGGCCGACTTCACAAACTCGCCGCTTTACTCTTAGTGATTGTGGATGGGACCCAGTTGCAGGTTACAGGAGCTTTGGTCGACTTAGGCACCATGACAACAGTTGGCCTATTACAAAATAAGAAGTACCGGTTCAAATTTTAACCCGGGAGAAAACATTCAAATTACTGAAGGTAGCGGCTTATGAAGGGGCCTAATGATATAAGGATAACTGGGCAACAATATTTAAGCCGCTACAAGCATTAAGAACAGTTCAAAAGTTTTAAAGATATGAGAAGGCGCCAAGATTCACAGATCAGTGGTATGCATTTAAACCGGATACCTGGACAGTTATGTTTAAGGGCATTTAACAAAAGAAGTTTTCCGGGTGATAAAAACAGGTTTCAAAATCTTCTGCTGTAATTTGAGATCAAAGATCTGTTCTGATAAGAAAGTTTTCTAGACCTAAAAACCGACGCAGATGTGTTCATAGGCTCGAATAAAGCTTTTATACAGAGAAAGGGATATGTTTTTTATCCAAGACAAGTGCGAAAACAACTACCGCGGCTATTTTGTATCATTCTCAGATCGGAAGAGGTATCTAGGAGGAAAACTAACAAGGAGTTGGCTCCAATGGTGATGAACTCCGACGAACTCGAGGAAGCTCTAATGCAGATCTAAGCAAGGAAGGGAAGGGAACTTACGGATCTGGAGGGGCTGCGGAGGTTTGCCGGCGCTTTCTGATCCAATTCAGGCTGATGCAGCGGCCTGTGACGGTGAAGACAAGAAGCTTGACGGCGGCGGCGACGGAGCTCGAGAGGAGGCAAGAGGAAGAAGATGACGGGAAGGAGGAAAATGGGAAACCTAGGTCGCGCCTATTTATAAGGAGAGGATAACTGAGATGGCACGGGAAACGAGGAGATAAGAATTATTATCCAGCGGCCCCGACGCCTCGATTTCCGGAACAGTCAATAATGATAGAGATCCGTTGGGCGATATGGTGGAATAAAAAGGAAAGATGACGTCATGACGGGTTAACACGGATCCAGAAAATGACGTCACGGCGGGTTAAAGAAAGTCTTTTGCACAGTCAGAAGACTGAAGATTTATGTTTCAAGGTATTTTAAGATTGACATGAACACGTTCAAATCAATCTGGGGCCTAATGTTGGGGATATAACTATTTGTGTAAGCCGCCCAGGAGGGGCCGGGTTACGCAAAGAAGATTCACTAGAAAGAAGCCCAAGACCAAGTATGAAGATGGCGGTTCAATAAAGGGCTTAATGCCCACAGGCGACTTAAGGCCCGTTGTAGTAAACCACCATAATGGCATGACTTGTATCATAAGGTAGATTGAACTAGTTACCGATCCGGACATTGTTTATAAGCCGGCCGGGACTCTGTAGGCCACCGGGCGTCAACCCGTGTATATAAGGGGATGACCTGCTAGCGGCTTAGGGCAAAAAAAACAACCAATCGAGAACCAGGCATAGCATATCTCGCTCCCTGTTCATCGAAACCTCAAGCAATACCAACCCAACTAGACGTAGGCCTTACCTTCACCGTAAGGGGCCGAACTAGTATAAACCTCTCGTGTCCTTTGTCCCGATTAACCCCTTTAAGCTTCCTAGTTGCGATGGCTCCACGATTAAGTCCTTGCACGAGGACATCTGTTGTGACAATTCCACGACATAAACAGAAGCAACAAAGCAAAAAGACTAAAAATAAAATTGGGTTGCCTCCCAACAAGCGCTATCGTTTAACGCCCCTAGCTAGGCATTGAGATTTCAATGATGCTCACATGAAAGACAAGAATTGAGCACAAAGAGAGCATCATAAAACACGTGACAAACACATCTAAGTCTAACATACTTCCTATGCATAGGCATCTTATAGGCAAACAAATTATCAAGGCAAGCAAAAACTAGCATATGCAAGGAAGCGGAAAGAAACAATAACAATCTCAACATAACGAGAGGTAATTTAGTAACATGAAAATTTCTATAACCATATTTTCCTCTCTCATAATAATTACATGTGGGATCATAAGCAAATTCGACAAAATAGCTATCACATAAAATATTTTCAACACGATCCACATGCATGCAAAGTTGACACTCTTCAAAAATAGTGGGAGTAACATTAACTAAAGTCATGACCTCTCCAAACCCACTTTTATCAAAAATACCATAAGATTGAAAATTCTCCAAATATGTGGGATCTAAAGTTGACACTCTTCCAAACCCACTTTCAATGTTATAGAAAACACTATTATCAATCTCATATTCATCATGGGGCTTAAATAAATTTTCAAGATCATAAGAAGAATCACCCCAATCATGATCATTGCAACAAGTAGTAGACATAGCAAAACTAGCATCCCCAAGCTTAGGGTTTTGCATATTATTAACACAATTGGCATTAAGAGAATTTACAATAACATCATTGCAGTCATGCTTTTCATCGAAGGAACTACCAAGTATGGGTGCAATAGCAACGATCTCATGTTTAACATAAGGAACTATAGCAAATTCATCTTCATAAATATTGGCATCATGGCCACAAGAATAGCAAGCATCATGTTCATCAAGGGATATTTCAATCAAATCATCGGAATCATCATTATCTATAGATTCATGCATATCATTATTTTCTTCCAAAGCAATGGTCATTCTCTCAATAAATTCTTTGACATAGACATTATGAGCATAGTTTTCATAGCAATATTTAAGTATGTCAAAAATTTCAGATTACTTTTCAATCAAAGAAGCAACTTCATAAGCACCCTTAAAAGCAACAAATTCTTCAATTTGTTCGATATCATAGTAACTATAAACACCCTTTGCATAAGAAGATAAGATTTCATTATCATTAAACTCACATAGGTAGGGAAGGTGTTTTTTAGGGTTCTTAGAGCAACAAGTAAAATCATGAATTTCACAAAGATTCCAAGCATAACACAGCAATTTGTTTATTTGATTCCATAAGATTTTCCCTTTTTCAGACAAACGGTGACGCACAAAATGAGCATGCTCATCTAAAGATTTCCCATCAACTAGGCTAGTTGGGGTTTCAGCACGAGCGCATAAGGATCGAAGATGATCCAAGTATAACACTTTAAGTGGATCTATATCAATAGATTTTTAGCAAGAAAAGATGCAAGCAAAAATAAGGCACATGGTAACACAAGCAACCAAAATAACGAACGGAAGAAGAGCGAATAAAACGGCAAAGGTGAAGTGGGGGAGAGGAAAACGAGAGGCAAATGACAAATAATGTAGTGCAAGGGATAAGGTTTGTGATGGGTACTTGGTATGTTGACTTTTGCGTAGACTCCCCGGCAACGGCGCCAGAAATGGCTCGTTGTCGGGAGAGTAAATCTTTACTTGACTTGGCGTAAGCCTCCCCGGCAACGGCGCTAGAAATCCTTCTTGCTACCTCTTGAGCACTGCGTTGGTTTTTCCCTTGAAGAGGAAAGGGTGATGCAGCAAAGTAGTGTAAGTATTTCCCTCAGTTTTGAGAACCAAGGTATCAATCCAGTAGGAGGCCACGCTCAAGTCCCTCGCACCTACACAAACAAATAAGAACCTCGCAACCAACGCAATAAAGGGGTTGTCAATCCCTTCACGGTCACTTACGAAAGTGAGATCTGATAGATATGATAAGATAATATTTTTGGTATTTTTATGATAAAGATGCAAAGTAAAATAAAAGGCAATAAAAATAGCTAAGTGTTGGAAGATTAATATGATGGAAAATAGACCCGGGGGCCATAGGTTTCACTAGTGGCTTCTCTCAAGAGCATAAGTATTACGGTGGGTGAAAAAATTACTGTTGAGCAATTGATAGAATTGAGCATAGTTATGAGAATATCTAGGTATGATCATGTATATAGGCATCACATCCGCGACAAGTAGACCGAAACGATTCTGCATCTACTACTATTACTCCACACATCGACCGCTATCCAGCATGCATCTAGAGTATTAAATTCAAAAGAACAGATTAATGCTTTAAGTAAGATGACATGATGTAGAGGGGTAAACTCATGCAATATGATATAAACGCCATCTTGTTATCCTCTATGGCAACAATACAATACGTGCCTTGCTGCCCCTACTGTCACTGGGAAAGGACACCGCAAGATTGAACCCAAAGCTAAGCACTTCTCCCATTACAAGAAATATCAATCTAGTAGGCCAAACCAAACTGATAATTCGAAGAGACTTGCAAAGATAACCAATCATACATATAAGAATTCAGAGGAGATTCGGATATTGTTCATAGATAATCTTGATCATAAACCCACAATTCATCGGTCTCAACAAACACACCGCAAAAGAAGAGTTACATCAAATAGATCTCCACGAGAATCGTGGAGAACTTTGTATTGAGATCCAAAGAGAGAGAAGAAGCCATCTAGCTAATAACTATGGACCCGAAGGTCTGAGGTAAACTACTCACACATCATCGGACAGGCTATGGTGTTGATGTAGAAGCCCTCCGTGATCAATGCCCCCTCCGGCACGACGCCAGAAAAGGCCCCAAGATGGGATCTCACGGGTATAGAAGGTTGCGGCGGTGGAATTAGGTTTTCGTGGATGCCTTTGATGGTTTGGGGGTACGTAGGTATATATAGGAGGAAGAAGTACGTCGGTGGAGCAGCGTGGGCCCCATGAGGGTGGAGGGCGCGCCTGGGGGGAGTAGGCGCGCCCCCTGCCTCGTGCTCTCCTGGTTGATTTCTTGACGTGGACTCCAAGTCCTCTGGATCACGTTTGTTCCGAAAATCACGTTCCCGAAGGTTTCATTCCGTTTGGACTCCGTTTGATATTCTTTTTCTGCGAAACTCTGAAATAGGCAAAAAAACATCAATTTGGGTTGGGCCTCCGGTTAATAGGTTAGTCCCAAAAATAATATAAAAGTGTATAATAAAGCCCATTAAACATCCAAAACAGAATATAATATAGCATGGAGCAATCAAAAATTATAGATACGTTGGAGACGTATCAACCCCTAAACCCAGCATTTTGGAATTTTGCATATAAATGTCTAAGGCAGAATCTTTGGTTGCAATTTGGAAACACGGCATTCACTGCATTCAGTAACCCCTGACACAAACAATTTAACAAGTCTAAGCTACAAGCTAAAGAAATATGCACCAATGAAACTCTAAGCTACTGTGAACACTTGTGCAAAAATAATGAAATATGCAAACACATACCTTTTGTCTATCTGACATTATAGTATAAGGTCCAAACTGGCCCACTTCTCCCCTAGGCAAATTTTGAGTTGGTGTAGAAACCAACACCAACTAGGTATGTCTTCTTGTCCAACTATGCCAAATGCCAGTGGATATATGTTGTTGTTGTTGCCATCTCTACCAGTGGCAGCAAGGAGTTGAGCACCTGTAGTGAGCTTAATGAAGCATCCATCAACACCTGTATAATCAACATTTCCAAACATTAAATACATTTAAGTGAGATACAATATGGAGTACTCTACAATATGTAAATGGTGCACAAGGTTCAGGAACTAACCAATGAATGGCTTGCCCCCCTTGAGAAACCCCTCCCTTGCTCCATTCATGCAAAAGAACATGGCATGAAATCTTGGGCCTGGGTGGGGTATTTTTGCAGTTGCTACTAGAGTAACAGTAGTGACTATTACTCTACTCCCAGGGTTTGTGTCCATGACAGTCTGAGCATAGTCTTTAAGCCTAGGATACTGCTTCTTGTGATCTCCTAACATAGCTTCAGTAGCTATGTTCTTTGCCCTATATGCCATGCACTTGGGCACATCTACACCATATTTTTCCATGCATGCATCAATTATAGTCTGAATACCAGTAGTTATATTAGACTTGAAGAGATGATCATATTTCTGTGCTAGCCACTTAGCACTAACCTTGGTGGTCTCAGTAGTACTAGGGCAAGTGTGCTCTAGTCTCATCTTCTTAATTACAAAGGTTTTCTCCCCTTTTATAACTGCTGCCACCATAAAGAACTGGTATTGTTTATCTGTACACTCAACAATTATCCTCTGATCTGAATTCCTGTGATACTTGAAATTCCTGGCCTGAGTTATGTGCAAATTCAACAAAGCATCTCTGAATTGATGCTGATCCCTAAAACACAACTTATACATAGTTTTTCATGTGGTTGCTCCATTTTCTCATTGTACCACTACCTAGCTGGCCTTTTCTTTGACCTACTCTTCCTTTTCTTTGGTAGGACAAACGAGAGTGGCTCAAAACCATCATCACTCTCCCTCAACAACCCCTTCTCTTCTTCATCTGATGATGGTCTGAAATCAGGTTCAACCTCTAGTAGCTTACTGGAATGTGACCTAGTTGTTGTCCTCTTCTAACTGGCAGCTTCTGCTTCTTTACAGGTACAACTATATTTTGTTCTTCTTCTTCAAAAGTCCTATCTTCCTCTACCTCAAATGGGTCCTCAACTTCAGTGTCACCCTCATAATGCAGCACTTGTTCCTCCTCTGATTACTCATCATCTGATTCTTCCTCTTGTACTTCTAACTCTCCCTATCTCTTCCCCTCTTCCACCTCTACATCTTCATCATCACACATATAATTAGGGTCACTTCCAATTTGACCATCCTCATCAGAGGCACAAGCATCACTGTCCTCATATACCTCATTTCCTTGATATCCCTCTTCGTCTTCTTCCAAAATAGCTTTCAACTTGGCATTTGCATTCTTGCTTTCTTGTGTGCAACCACCAGGAGGATGAGGTGTTCTAGAGCTGCTACATTGACTCACAAAAACTACTCCTTGCCGATCAACAGCTAAGACGGGAGGCTCACTCAGATCATAAACAACAGGCTCTTGGTACACAACAGTGGACAAATCTGGCCTTTCACATTGCTGCATCTCAAAATCTCTATCAGGGGGTGGACAAGCCCTAACTAGCAAATTAAGCACCAATTTGTCCTGGATCTTCCTCTTTACCATCTGTAATTCTACATTACTGTCTACCAAATCCAGCCCTTTCTCTCCCAAAGTTGGATTTCAATGTGATACAAACAATCCTATGCATTAAATCCTTGGGTTTCCATCACTGCAACCAAATTCAGAGAAGTAATATCTGAACTACACAGCTTCATCTCCAATGGTTCTCTTCCATCAAAATGGATCCTTACTTGCCAAATGTCTTCATCCAAACTATAGAACAAATTAAATTTCATGTATTCATTACCATAACTCTAAATTTGGAGAGCAATAGTACAGTACAGGAAAAAATGAAGTAACTTTCCTGTAAGTCTCAAATTTACTATTACTATTACAGATGATAGAACATGAATCAATGTAGTTTCCTATTTCAGCACAATAGCAAATTCAAGGAAAAAGACAAGGACAAAATACTTCAATTAGTCAAACCCTAATCCCAAATTGTTACTGTAATTGAACTAATTTGATAGTGCACTACACTAGGTTACTAGGTTACTGTAATTGTCTTAGACTACTCACTTTAATTGGACAAACCCTAATCCCCAACTGGATAAAGCAGAAGATGAACAAACCCTAAAAATCCCCAATTGGATAAATCAGAGGAGGAGGAGGAGAAGGATACTTACAGCACGCCGCCAAGTCCATGCGTCAACTCATGGCTGCTGCTAGGGTTCGCCACCCACAGCTGCGCCAACCGCAACCGCTTCTCCATGGAGAGTAAATCGACTCCTCCTCGTCATCGGTCAAGTACGCGGAGCTGGAGTTGTCGTCGTCGTCGCCGTCGACGCTAGTCGGGCCGCTAGGCCAGAATGGTAGGTCACCGCCACCGTCGACGCCCTCGCCACCGCCTGCCGGAGTCGCTGACGCCATGGACTAGGGTTCGAGTCGAGGAGGAGGAGGGGAGGGGAATCGTGCGGTGGGGGACGAACCAGTGCGACCGGACCGGGGTTGAGGGCGGCTCGTCCTAGTCAACGCGCGGGCACTCGCCGATTGGTCAGCGTGGCACCTGACGGGTGGGCCCGAGCTGTCGGATATAGCGTCAATACGTATAAAACAGAGTTTTAGCCTTATTTGCAACAGCCTGGAACAATGTTGGTACTGACACGCAAAAATTAAGAATCATGGTATCAATCTGCATGTGATGCCCCTATTATGGTACTTCTATGCAATTAACTCGAGCATTTGAGCTCGGGTGCAGAAGGACACTTTCGATACGGATCTTAATTCTGTTGTAATGTAAAATCCGTCAAGCCTGATGTGTGATGTCAAAAGAAAGAGGAACTATTGTTGATTGATGTAAAATCCGTCAAGCCTGATGTCTGATGTCAAAAGAAAGAGGAACTAAGTATAGTTTCTAGATGGATGCCTTGTATCGCTAGGAGTCATTTATTACGAAATTATCAAACCAATGTCAACAGGGAGGCGGCCGGCTATTTAAAACTGAAAACAATAATTTACAAGGGTACAGTACAGGGGTTGGGAAATGTTCTTCCATCGTCTAGAAAAAACCTTTAAAAAGTAAAATAACAAGATAAGAGTAGTTCGCTTTCTTGTGTTAATTGTTCTGGTTGTTCCCCAATAATTAGGGTTTGACGTTTGGAGCCGATAGGTACAGGTACCTGCAACCTGCGCCTTGTTTGAAACGGAAACTTTGGATCTGTCCGAATGTTTGTTTAGAGGTTCACACGTCCGTCCGTTCTTCGAACACAATCTAGGCCGTGGCAAATCAAAACTAGTAAAACAAAATTGGATGTTTCGGGCTCTGATGTCTGAATGTCACTCTACCGGCCGGCAGATTCCAGCGACTTAGCATTTCCCGCCTGTATTTTCTAGGCCATGCAGGCACGTACTTACATACGTACGGTTGCGATCGGATTTCAAAAGGAGATGGATATAGATGCCATTCTTTCATGGTCCTGTCGTTTGTAGGCGCTTTTTCTCAGCGGTCCTAGTCGTCGTCGCCGTCCCCGTCGGGTAGGGTACGAAGATCGCAGATCTCGGGGTGCGTACCGGCTATACTACCTTACCTGCTGCCGCTGCTGCTGCTGCTGGGCAGTCTGCATGCATAAGCAGATGGAAAGCAACGTGACAAACAGTGCCCGTATGCATGCAGACCATGCCGCTGTCTACGGCTACAAAACATGCACGACAGGATCGTTCACTCACACTCACACTCGATGAAGGCTGTCAAAGTTTTTTTTTTTTGTGAACAAGCCTGTCAAAGTTTAAAGCGTGGTGTAATCTGGTCGCATGCATCGCGTGTGTGTGGACATGGCCAACGTGTCCATCTGCACAGGGCTGGCTGCTGGGCAGCTGGCCGCCTGCCACGAGAAAAATGTTTGGCCTCTGGCCTTGCTGACCGGTGACCAGTGACCATGTGCGTTGACCAGTGACCATGGAGTCCCCGAAAAGGAGGAACAAAATTTTACTATAGTGCCAGTGTTAAGCAAGTGCAACACTTGGTTTAGCTGCATTTAAGTGCTCAACAGCCCGACATTACGCACTAATTAATTGAAGAGCACAGCCGAGCCAGGGCTAATCATTTTTGCGCGCGGACGAGAAGGCTCGAAAGCGAGTCGCGAGGCAACCAATCCATCAACCGATCAATATCAAAGAAGCGAGCGGTGCCTACCCTGCGTGCCCTATAACACAGGGGAACAGTGAATGAGAGGAACTGCAACAGTGAGAGAAACCGACCGTTTTGCTACGTACTGTGCGTACGTCCAAGTACGACTAGTCACACCCTGAGAAAAAAGAGGTGCTACGACTGATCACTCGCTCAAGGATTTGACGTGCCGTCGCGTCGTCGACCCGTCCCTCAGCACGCACGCGGTGACTTCTCATCCTATGAGCTATGAAGTCTCGATGATAAGCGCTGCTATTGCACAGGCCGTCAAGTTCATTTTTATTGGTGTACTTTCATGCGTGATATGTATAGTTGAAACTGGGGGATATGTGAATTAATGCCTGTGGGAAGACGATCGACGTCATTTTCCTTCCGCGTGGAAAATCTATCTAAATTGTCTCTCGGCCAATATCGATGTTTAAAACCATAAAGAAAAATATTCTTCTTTACATGTGGCAACCAAGCACCTCCAGTCCTCCACAGTTGTTGGAGGATGTCGTAGCCATATCCAGCCTTGCGGTGGAAGCCGGCAGCCAGGCTCGCGTTGTTTTCACGTTCTGATAGTTGCAAACACGGAGCCAGGAATCTTCTGCAATTGGGTGGGGTGGGGTTGGGGGGAGGTAAAAGGTTAGAGGTGGTGAAACATACAAATTTTGTCCTAACAATATAGGGTTTTCTTTAAAAAACAATTAGCATGGTGGGAGCCATGGCCCCAGCCCGACCACCCTTGGATCCATCCCTGGATGGTTGGTCGATGATGATGATGGCATACAAGAAGGGGCAATGGCCTCGAGTGATTCGAAAATCCCAGATGCATGGATAGTTACGGGCATCTCACGGGATCAACAACGTTAATTAATCCCCCCCCCCTGATTTTTAGGAGTGGGCCCCGCCTCTCTCCTAATCTTCAATCAAAAAACCTTCACCTAATCACAGTCTGTTGAATCCGTAAAAACCATCCCGTGTGTGTAACATTACTCCGAGTGATTACCGTGGTATCAGCTTCTTCCCCTTTAACATGCGATACAATTTTGCTTCTCCTTAATAGTTAGGGCACAAGTTGATAGTATGGGCAGATCCGGTGGGGATGTCATGGTTGCCATGGCACCCCCTCCCAACATGCAAATTTTGTTTTACTATATCTAATTAGGAAGGCTAAGATGTGTGTAATAGAAGTGCTCAAATGCAAAAGTGGTAAGCTTGGCACCCCTATGATGAAATTCTACATCCGTCACTAGCTGACAGTGCAGGTCAGACTGATCAATTGACATGGTCTCTTCTTGAGTTTTTGTTTGGATCCGGGCCTCTAGGCAGCTGGTTCTGCATCGAGGATCTGTGGCGTTGCCATGAATGGACCATGCCCAGGCCGTCCTTATTAGCGAAGGATTTCTAGGCCAAGGCCCAGGATGACTAGGGCCTGGCGCCGTCACTATTGAGGATGGCAGCCAAATACCTACGATGCAGATAGTGGCGAAGCCGAGAGTTTAAAGTTGTGATATCAATTTACAACTGTGATGTCAAATATAAATGTATTTATATAAGTTTTTTTGGATGTTATAGTACATATATGTTGTTTTAGCAAAATCCTATGCAGTCTCTCGCGCCGTTATTAGGTGCTGACACTTGCATGCATGATTTCTTTTTATTTTATACTCCCTTCGTTCTCTAATATAAGACCTTTTAACTATTTTTAAATATTGACCACATACATACTAAAATTAGTGAACATACATATTAAAATGTGTATAGATACATATGAACTAACAAAAAGATAAAAGGTCTTGTATTAAGGAGCGAAGGGAATATGTAATAATTAATTTTTTTTTTGCGGGAATTAATTTGTTGTATCTGTTAAAACATTTTGCTGCCTTTTTGTTTATCTTTGTAATACTTTGCTTGCATCTGTAGTTGGCGTAGAGGCTAGGGGTACAATAAAGTTACCATTTCCCCCCGCCATAAATAGATAAAGCTAGGTAGCTTCATCACGGGTCGTGGCAAGGCCAAGTGCCCTCTGAAAAACTAGTCATACACGTAGCAATACACGTAAGGTTTTGACTAGAGTGATGCCATTGATCAATCCATATGTACAGGACCGCGGAACCAACCACCATGGAAATGTCTGGCTAAAATCTAGCATGACCCTACACGAGTGCATACGGTAATGGCAACGCCAACGACTACACCACCAAAAGTCTCGCTCCACCGGGACACCAAACCTATGGTTGATGCCAGCCAAATGATCGAGCTAGGTGGATGTCACCTTCATCATGGCAACGAGCAATTCATGGATCACTATCTTGCTAGACTAGCTATTCATGCATCGATCACTATTTCTAGGTAGGCTATGGACATCCAGATGGCATCCATGTTTTAGGGATTAGGCCATCTGCAAAAGCATGACGTCGGACTCTTCGTCCTATCGGATTGGAATGAATACTGGCATTTAAGAAAAAGATGGGATGACCCTTGACCTTTGCATCGAATGATGCACACAACCATATATTATTGAATACTCCCTCCTTTCCGGTTTATAAGGCCTATCTCAAAATTTTAGTTTTTCCATTTTATAAGGCTCAATTTGGTTGTTCCCCATCACAAGTTCAGATTCCAAGGTGCATTAAATCATTGCATGCAAGTATTAAGAAAAAATTGACCAATACATGTACTTTATGCATGCATGTATTGCAATCAATACATTGGTAAACATAAATTTTTGAGAAAAACAAGAGCATTAATTGGGTGCTTTTGCAAATTACAAAAAGTATTCCACCACTCACCATCTACCTTGGTTGATGAGATTTTTGAATTGAGCCCTATAAGGCTGGTCATAGGGGACAGTATCATATAGTAGTATCATGCATATGATACTAGTGTATAATACTACATCCATAGTGCATAATATCATATGTTAGTATCATATGTAGTCTCATTTATTGCCATGCATGACACATATTAGCATACATTTATTATGTTACGGTATCCACCTATGTTACTATAATCATCACTCTCTTCTTTAATTGTCTGCCACATAAACATGTTTGCGAGTCCCAAGTGCATGATATTACTTATGTTACCCCCACTATGGCCAGCCTAAACCGGAAAGGAGGGAGTAATTAACAATGACAAGCAATGCCTAGCATCGATGCCGAATAAATGGCTAGAGTGGAAGTGCACCTCTTAGAGTGGTATATGGCCGTATTGGGAAATTTATAAGGTCATATTTGTTTTGCCTTTGTATTTCGTATCAATTATTTCGACTTGAGAGACAACTTGGTTGACCAACGAACAAATTGAGGGAGTGATTATACTACATGTCAGGCGACACGATTTTTTTTTTACTTTGGGTCATTCCATCCCCCGCACTCTCCAGCCAGGTCCTGGTTCAGCCTCGTCGGCGACGCCGCGACCACCCTTAGGGTTGCGCGTGTCAAATAGCAAAGGAGCAGATGTGGGGGAGGGGGGTGGGGTTGGCTCTGGGGTGCATATGTTCCCTACTGAACGGTAAATTCAAAATAAATAGTAAATAGAATTTAAAAATTCTGATATTTTAGATGTTTTTTTAACATTAGTACAGACACAAGCGCTCATATACACGCGCATACACTCACTCCTATGAACGCACACACGCATACCCTACCCCTATGAGCACCTCCGAATGACTGAGCCGGCATATCATCTTGAGATTTATGAGTCACTGTAGGCGCCTCGTCGTCAACGGGAACGTCTCCTCCCACTGAATGCTTGACAATTTTCATGCGAAACAGGATGACGGCGCTTTGTCGGTGAAAAAAAAATAAGTGTAACATTTGGAGGTAACATTTGTCGTTCGACCTTTGTTTTTTGCACAGATCAAAATACTTAATGGTTCCTCCTAAAAATTTGTAGGTACTCCCTCCTTTCCGGTTTATAAGGCTCAATTTAAAAATCTCACCAACCAAGATAGATGGTGAGTGGTAAAATACTTTTAATAGTTTGCAAAAGCGCTCAATTAATGCTCTTGTTTTTTTCAAAAAAGTATGTTTATCAATGCATTAATTGTAATGCATGCATGCATAAATTACATGCATTGGTCAATTTTCTCTTAATACTTGCATGCAATGATTTAATGCATCTTAGAATCTGAATATGTGATGGAAAACAACCAAATTGAGCCTTATAAAATGGAAAAAGTAAAATTTTAAGATAAGCCCTATAAACCGGAAAGGAGGAAGTGTCATTTAGGGTGACAATGAACACATCTATTTTTTTTCAAAATTTTTTGACATTTGCAAAAATACATTTTTGATGGGCAGGAGCATATGCTCCAAAGAGCCAAATTGGATTTCCGCAGATTTAGGCCTAGTTTGGCAACAACGTTTTCTCAAAACCATGGTATTCCAAAACCTAAGTATTTCAATACATGGGCAATAAATACTTCTCAGTTTTTGAAAATCATAGTTTTTCTCAGTTTTGATAAAGCTGCTGAGGTGTTTGGCAAGTGGCAGTTTTTCTTAGTTTTCTTTGGTCTGCATCGACAGTTACGTTGTTGCATGCATATTCAGCTACACTCAGGGATCAGCTTGTACTAATAGCCACCGTATGCATTCAGCCTTGCACAAGCATGTTCTCCTAGATCCTAAGATCTATAGTAGAGTTATATCTTGTAATCAACCAAAGACCGACGTAGTTAACACATGCACTGAAGGTCGACGTTTGCAGCTCATGTACGTGTACGTCCGCCTCTAGTCAAACGTATCGATGGGCTAGCTATCGATTTATGCATCACAGGCGTTGATGGCCAGAAGTTGGACACAAGAGAGACCAAGTCAGCGCTTTCTCGGTTTTAAAAAAAGAGGTCAGGGCCTCTTTTTTATATACAACAAAAATACCACAGTTTTAGAGATATCACGGTTTGTTGAACTGCAGTATTTTTTTCATCCAAACGACTCAAAGTATTGAATACAAAAGTTTTTTCAGAAACCACATTATTCTTAAAAAACCACAAAAATACTTTGGCTTCCAAACGCACCCTTAATCACTACTAACTCCAACTTTGCTATGAACTTACCACAAGAAATCCGCGATGGTCACCAAGATCGAGTTGATTTTTCTCAACAACAACGGAATTCGGCAGACTTTTTGATCGGGAGCAGGTGGATCAGGCGACTTCCCATGCATGCAAACAAACAAACAAAAATCAAGGCCCGTTGATGGCCCTGCTTTCGGTTTCGGGGGTCAAACACGGGAGAAACGGTCTTAAAAACCCTGACGAGGACGGGAGTTGGGCTGGGTGCTCGATCGTACCAGTACCAGTACCACCAAAGCTGTTCAACACGGCTTGGCTTGGCGCAGGTGTGAATGAAACGAAGGTGGTGCGTGACTGCTACTCCGTATTTGCTAGTGCTCCATCCCTTTTCTTTTTCGCGTTCCAATCGGCCGTTCGCGTGTGGTTGCCGTTAGGCACCCCGCACTCACCGACGGATAATCTCGAGACAGATATTATTATCTGAGTAGGTGTCAATCGTTCGTTGCTGAAGACCCTATTTTCAGATAGGAAGGGGGCAAATGAGCTGTAGATACCAGCAGCAGTGAGGTGACCGATTATTTAGTTATTCAGTTTTTCAACCGATAGCTAAGCTAGGTGGCTGACATATTGCGTACGTTGAACGGTTCTTGGCGCCAAGAGTACGTAGAAAACTGGAGCGTGCGACGGGACTGGCCTCTTCCATGTATGCGCTCGTCACCAGTTTTGACCAGAGAGCTCCTTGTTTCTTGGTGCAGGAACACGATGGCTTTGCAGGGAGTACCTCCCTGTTATTATCGCAGACAAAACAGATGGAGGTCACGCAAGTGGCGATAATGATGGCTCAATCATTGCCGTGCAATCTAGTTAGCGAGCAGCCAACCAAGGCATCATTTTAGTATCATCACGATGTCTTAATCATCGAGCTGAATCGGCCCGGTGCCTTTTCTTCAGATGAATCTGCTCTCATCTTTGTTTTTTGGGCTGCACTCGTCAGAATGATGCTCCGGCGAGCAGCCGGCGATGCGACCATTCCGTCACTTGAGTGGTATTCAGTCAGCAGAGCAGCAATAACAGGAACAAGCTGCATGGTAAAGAAGCTCGAAAGCACAATCTGACTGGACACACAGGGTTTGCAGTACACAGAAACAACCAAGGTCAGTACTCAAAGCACCGTCACTTGAGTGGTTTTCAGACAGAAAAAAGCTTCATGGCGTCAAGCGTGCGCGCCCAACCAAGAAACTCAAAGCACAATCACCAGACACACAGGTTTCCCGGGCACACGAACAGCCAACATCACAACTCTACCTGATATATAGATCGTCGCGTCCGGATTCATCAGGTTGGTGCAAAGCACATCAGACGTAAACGTGGCAAAATCCGACACCACCCTGCTACTAATTCAGGGTCATGGTTGACAGGGGAGGAACCCATGAGAATGGGAAGGCAAGCTAGACAAACTGTCTAGTTATGATAGGCACTCTTCAGTTCAGTCCCATGGTTCAGTCCACTATATATATATATATATATATATTGCTCCTATAGGCCAAACCGGAATGGCATAACAGGAGCATTAGCTAGGATCGTTGTTCCATAATGAATGGGCTCGCAATTTACACTTCTTATAGGCCACATAGGGCCTTCAGCCAGAGCAGAGCTTCTCCAGAGCCATGTTCTCGTCGCCGTTCACACTCAGCAGGGCGCTTCTCACCATATCCTCGGGGAAGCCCATCTCGACCAGCTTCTGCACCTGCACCCAGCACAAACGGGATATTTGCTAACGTTCATCCAGATAGTCAGCTTTCCTGTACATGATATACAGTTTCATAACCGTACCTTTTCTTCCATGCCAGTGGAGTCGCTCTTTGCGAATGCCTCGGTCCAGTAACGAGCAGTACTAACAAATGTGGCCTTGTCACGCAGATACTGCAAACACAGATGGAAAGAAAATTATTAGTGGAATGCAACAGCGAATCTGATAACCTGACATTCAAGACCACTGTCCCAAAATCGTAAGCATTTCCAGGTCTGTTGTGTTCGTGATGAATGACCATCATAGCGAAATTTCAGGCCTTACTATGCTTGTGCCCTGTATCAGTTGAATGACAGTACCAAACAACAGAATGGACCCATGAAACTTCAGGCCACTCAGGTCTCTCAGCCCAGCCATGGAGCATAGCCAATTGTGGGCCTGCCTAGACCGACTAACCAAGTAATATGGTCACCTCTAGACTATGAACCTGCCTAGACTGACTAACCAAGTAATTATCCAGCAAAGAGAGAAGTCCAGTTACAACCTGAACTTGCCACTTTGTTTAAGAATCAACCCTAAACTGCAAAACCAATCGTAACACGCTGAACTAACGACCAGGTTCAGAAATCAACCCTGCACTTGGTTTCGACCAGATGAAGCGGTCAGCGTTGACCGGTGACTGGGCAGTGCCACGTCAGCAGGGCTACAAGTTGAGACGAGTCGTTGAGTTAGGGAAAGCATCTCCCCCTCCCCCTCCCGCTCCCTCTCTCACCCTCCCTGTGACTGGGCAGTGCCAATCAGCAGGGCTACAAGTTGACACGAGTCGTTGAGTTAGGGAAAGCATCTCCCACTCCCCCGCCCCCTCCCTCTCTCTCACCCTCCCTCCCTGCCTCCTGTGCCCGAGCTTCTCCCCACAGCCACCGCTGCACCTGACCCGTCCACCACGGGCGAACGACGAACGGCGGCACGGTACCTCCGCCGTGCCCCGAGCCTGAACCCATCCCCATCACATCCTCTCCTGTCCACGCGCCAGACGTCGCCCCTGATGACCCCGACTCATTCGCCACCGGAGCCGGGAGACTGTTGGATCGCAGAGACGCGGTAAGCTCTTCTCCCCTGCCCCGTCCCGCTTGCATGGGCATGGCTGCGAGCGCCTGAGGCAAGCTTGGCAGTGTCGTGGCGACGCACAACAGCATGTTTGCGGAGCACGAGCAGCGCGGCAAGGAAGGAGCCGTAGGCATCCTTATAACTTGTCTTCCTCGACTCCGACGGAATCACGACGGTAATCGGGGCAGCGCAGAGGAAGCGAGAACTGGTCTCCCGCATCTGGCCGGCGCCGGTGCCTGCTGCTGCTACTCTCCCACAACTGGACAGCGACGAAGACTGTTGCTGCTCCCCGGCCGCCGCGCTGCGCAGCTGCGCTACTCCACCGGTGGGTGCCTCTGCTTTGCTTCGGCGCAGCACTCATGGCTGGAATTGATGGGAGGGACGGCTGACCGGGTGTCCGTGGCATGCTTTGGGCAGTAGCAGCAACGGAGCTGCTCAGGCAGCATGATGGAGACCGCGGTGGTGACCGGATCCACGCCGGCGGCGCGCGGGGACGATGGTGGCTACCGGATCAGTGTCGGCTATGAGCAGTGGAGGTGGTGGCTCCGGCAAATGTTGAAGCTCGTAGACGCGTCGCCGGCGTCGGAGACGGCCACAGTGGCGGCTGCTGTGGGGGAGAGCTCAGGACAGGGACAGGGAAACTAGAGAGAGAGACGAGCCAGCTGCTGCCCTACTTGAGGTCAAAACTGCTTCAGGTGTGGTCAAAACTGAGTGCAGGGTTGATTCCTGAACCTGGTCGTTAGTTCAGGGTGTGTTTCAATTCTTAAACCGAGTGGCAAGTTCAGGGTTCTAAAGTGTACTTCTCTCATCCAGCAAACACGGTACACTAAAAAATAATGCACCCAGCTGAGTTTGTTGCTTATATGCCCAACTACTCCTAACTTTTACTCGCTAAGAGTACACCATGTGGAATTCTTTTATTAGCAATGGATATCCTCCACTTCCGACCTGGTTAGGTTAGTAAACAATCTGGTAAAATATTGCACCTTACTTGAAGAGCTGATTGGAAGACATATTCTAAACTTTATGCATATTATCAATTACATGACATACACAGAATAGAAAGCGCTGAGTGCTGAAAAGATTGCTAACTAACCAGAACTACCGTTCACTCTACCATGTCATCCAGCACCAACTATACATAGAGCATGGAGCATAGCTGGTATTAAATGCCCATAAACCTTAAAAACCAACCGCAATGGTGACCATGGCTGTGTATTGATTGACATGTACGGACAACCAAAAATTGCCACAGGAATAGGGGTGTTAAATGCTCAGTCGCCCAGGCAAAACATACGAACAATAACAAGAACAGAACTGAACTTCAGGAGAAAGAAATGCCTGAGTTAAATGACTCAGTGGTTAGAAGATCGCCCGAGGAATAGGAAATCTCAGTTTTTTTTTCTCTCCAATGTAGAGTAGCCCCCAGGCATGAGTTGTGTGTTAAAAACATGGAACTAAATAGTAAAGACTGAGTTCAGACCTGTTGTGCAACAACAGCATCCTGAGGATCATCAGGGGCAGGAGCAGAAAGAAGAGCTTGAAGGGATAGCAATGCCGTCTTCAAGGTAAGGGCTGGGCTCCACTGATCTTTCAGTATGTCCAAGCAAATAGCTCCATTTTGGCTGCTAATATTCGGGTGCCTTCAACATAGGTTGAGCACAAATCAGAGTTGTAGATAGAGTGACTTGTACTTGTCAGTCAGAAAGCAGCAGTTAACCTCATTGCAAATACAAGAACATTGGATAGATATCACATATATTTGAAGATTGGATGGCTCACCCCCATTTGAAGAGTAAATTCATCACAATACCTTAAGACTATGCCAACATTGAAACAGCAGATTTTCTACTTGTTGCATTCATTTGATTAAACAATGTCCTACTGGTAATGACCATATTTGGTTAAACAGCAACAAATATAAGAACTTGGAAACCATATCAAATATTTTCAATTGTTGGCTCAGAGTAATGCATTCCTACAGACAAGGAACATTCAGATCCTCCTTCACCAAGGCATACAGAGAGAAGGGAATACAAACAACAAACCAGAGGCAGAAGGAAAGCCTTCGTACCATACTTTGGTGATGAACTGCATCTTAGGAGGCTCAAAGGGATAGCCACCTGCCAATCAAAGACCACAGAGCAGTCAGTTAGACAATAGTAGCATTTTCCACAGCCCCTGCTTTGGCTGCCAGTTATTAGCCTATAGTGATGTACAGTTCTGTAACAAGCAACAATGTCGAGTTTTTTATGAGAAAATGGACACAGATGATTCTTTTTGGTCCAACAGCATGGTGTTCGGCTAGCAATCCGTGCCCTGCGATCCGGGATGTTTACATGCTGCTGCTCAACACCACAATCTCTTCACATTACAAAAACACAACCTGAATCGCATGTATACATCTAACCTGAAGATGTAAATCTGTCGGCGCAAACAATCCGGAATAGCTACTGCGGTCACGGACGCCTGCCCAAACAGATCCTAATCTGGAAGATCGATCGAGGGAGGGCGCGCGCAAAACCCTAGCCCGATCCGCGAAAATCGCGCCGCGCAGCATCGCAATCTAGCAGAATCCCGGAGCGGAATCGCGGGCCGGAGGCGGGATCCCCCAGGCCAGGCGTACGGAGAGAGGAGAGGGATGGGGTGATGAGCCGGCGAGACCTGGCAGGCGGATGTCGATGCGGAAGGTGCCGCCCTCGTAGGGGCTGTCGCGGGGCCCGGCGATGGTGCCGGTGAGGTGGGTGATGCTGGAGCCCCCGTCGTGGAGCGCGATGGAGACGCCGGAGATGTCCGAGTCCCGGTTGCACTCCGTCAGCTCCTTCTGCACGCGCGACACGTCCACCATCTTCTCCGGCGAGCCCCCTCCCTCCCTCTCTCTCGCTCGCTGTCCCTGGAGGCGGCCGGTGGTGGCGCGGTGGCGGTGGGAATAGGTGGGATGCGAGACGAGAAGGGGGGAGAAGGGCGGCGGAGCTGTATGTAGTACTGCTCTTTTTTTTATGGGGAAATAATTATGCTGGTTAATTAATCACTCGATAATCATCATCATCTGCTAATTAATCCGTCTGACTGGATCGTCTAAACAAAAATACAAAATCCGATTAGCTTTGGCTTTGTGTTCCCGAAAGTATCGCTCCTTTCTTTCCTCTAGACATTCTCATTTTTTTCGAGAAAACTTCCAATCTATTCATCTTCATTCTTCAATTATGGCAATACAACGAACATCAGAAATAATAAAAATTACACCCAGATCCGTAGACCACATGGCGGAAGATGAAGATCAAGCGGCTAAAGGCGTCGCCATCATCGCCCCCATCCCCCCGCCTCGCCAAGTCGGGCACAACTTATTGTACTCCCTCTGTCCCATAATGTAAGACTTTTTTGACACTAGTGTAATGTTAAAAAACATCTTACATTATGGGACGGAGGGAGTAGTAGACAGTCGGAAAGTAGTCGTGCTAAGGCCTCATAAAACATTCTCATTGCCTTCAAGCGAAATTGAATTAGTCCAAAATGACTAATTTTGCAGAACTGGTCAAGTTCTTGAGTGATTTCCATTTTATGAGGATTAATTCTTGTCTTTCTTTTTAATCAAACTCGGCTGTCGCGTAATTTTCAGCGACACAAGAAAGGAATCCTACAAAGTGACGTCGTGGTATGGAATCTGCTTTAGATGGTTTTCTTTCCTTGGTTGACGTTGGCCAATTGAGCAATTTATCCTTGTTTCGATAGAGACGGACAGAGCATAAGATATTAGGGGTTTCACATGATTGCGATGTCTTTCATAAAATCCCAAAATAAGTTGTCTCAATTTCAGACTAGGCTTCAAAGACAAATTTGTCTTAATTTCAAGACACTTATTTTGGGACGGAGGGAGTATGTGGCATTATGAAAAATAACATTTCTAACTTTTTTCCTTTGAACACAGTAGAGTTATTTATCCAAAACCACCACATTTGGGGCTAGGGTAACAACTTGGTACCACATTCAAGTTAGGGCACAAAAAACCATCAAAATTGTGCCTAATGTGTAACGCGGAGCACTGATTATTTGATTTGCCCACGAAAACAGCGAAACTGACAAATTGGCCCCACCTGTCGGGCTGACGTGGCCTGCCTATGTGGATAATTTGCTGAGATGTCCCAAGGCCCCACCTGTCGGATGCATTTCTTCTTCCCCTCTCTTCCTGTAAAAAAAAAAACCACAACCATATCCCACGCAGCCGCCGGAGCCCAACCCCGGCGAGCCACCCCACTACCAGCGAGCCGCCTTACCACCACAACGACCTACCATCGTCGCTGATTGCCCTGCTGGACCTCGATCTACCACCATCAAGGCGGATGAAGCATCGGGTATCAGCGGCCGCCCGGATCCGGCGAGGATCTGCCCCGCCGCCCAGCCCCCTGCCTGGCACCGGCGCCAAGTCAAAGAGGAGGACGACTACTAGAGAACTCTCGCGCCGGCCGCCGCCGCTTGTTGAACACGCTGCGCCAGGGGCCTCTGGCGGCGCATGGCGAACACGGCATGGCGAGGCGCTCCATGACGGCAGCGCGCCATGGTTTTCCGGTGGGTGCCGCGAAAGCACGGCCATAGCCATGGTAATCCACGACGGCCTTGGCAGCGAGGCCTCGGCGGGGCTGCGAGCACAAAGCGCGGCATGGCGCTCGACGACGGCGTGCATAGCGGGAGCCTCCGTGGCGCCGCCAAGACAAAGCGTGGCCATGGCACTCCATGACGACGCACGCAACCAGGGCCACCCGGCGGGCGCGGCAGAGGGCTGGGGCAGTCCGGCGACGACGAGGCAGCGCGACGAGATCGAGTTCATTCATAGCGGCGGGCATGGCAGTTGGCTCCTCCTTTGAGACAGAGAGAGATCAGGGAGCAAGGAAAAGAGAGGGGCGGCGAGTGGAGCTCCAGCGGCTTGATAGCGGCGGCCAAGTCTCGGATGAACGTCGACCAGCAAGGGCAGCGAGCGGCACCGGCGGCGTGCAGTGTGTAGATAAGCGCCCATTACCTGATTGTTGAAATGCCCAGGAAGAAAATGTCCAAGAGAAAAAGAAAAAATGGAAAAGAGATAAGCACTCGAGTCATTGACAGGTGGGACCCTCGTCCTACTCAGCAAATTATCCACATAAGCACGCCACGTCAGCCTGACAGGTGGGCCCCACTTGTCGGTTTCGCTGTTTTCGCGACTAAATTTCAGCATCAGTGCTCCGGCGCATTAGGCACATTTCTGGTGGTTTTTTGTGCCCTGACTTGAATGTGGTACCAAGTTGTTACCCTAGCCCCAAGTGTGGTGGTTTTGGGTAAATAACTCAACACAGTATAGACAAAGACACACATACTTTCGAGAGATTGAGCCGGCACATCATTTTAAGATTGACAAAGCCGCGACAAACATCTATTCCCACTGAACACATGTCGTCATAAGGGCTAAAATAAATCCATGAAAATGTGAGTACCAGCGTCAAGTCTTGCAAAAGAAAAGTCTATAACTTGAATCCTAATGGGTTGGAAATACCATCGTCCTTCTAACCATTTAGTCACAAGTTGATTCGCAACATATTTCTAAATTTATAAATACACGTAGATAGGAAGACATATTTTAATACTGTATTTTAGTAACACAGTAATAATTTCCGATATCACCTGCCGCCACTTAAATTTCCAGGTAGAGATCACTTTTATGGAAGAAAGTACTATATACCACAATAAAAAGACTCAAATTCATATTTCACGTTCGATCAATCTAGGAGACCCCGCAAAAGAAAAAAGATCAATCTGGCAGGGGCAGGAGCGAACGAGCGGTTCTATGAGGAATCCTCCTGCGCAAACGAAAACGTTCGATAGGAAATTAGGAATACAACCCCTCCCTTACTTAAAAAAAAAAAGGAATACAACACCTCCCCCAGTCTGGGCCATCCCGCGGACAAACTCTATTTAGCGCCTTAAGCGCCAGCGTTTTCTCCAACTGGTGCACACTCTCCCGTTCGCGTTCGATCCAATTGCGCCGGGCTGTTAACAGTTTTTCCAACAACAGCTTCGTTCCAGTTTCAGGAAGCTTCCAGAATATAACATCCCAAATTTTCAATTTGAATGTTATACATAGGTTATTATATGCATATCATATTTTATTTGCATTTCTTTTGCGATCCTAGAAATCCTAAGCAACTCAAGGACCCACGAAGACAGTTGGGGATTTCATTTATTTTTCATAATTGAATTTTCTCAAATTTGAAAAGAGGATCATCTTTGTTTTATTATTTTTTCTCTCTGAAATATTTCCGACATTAAAAATAAATGAGAGGAGATAAAATGACTTCTCCAAAATAAAGGAAATATTGGAGGAAAAATGTTAAAATCAAATAAATATTTTATTTGAATTTTATTCGAGATTTTATTTGAATTAGAAAAATATGCATTTTTCAAAATTGCATTCTTAGGCCAGAGAAATGTTCACTTTGTTCTAAATATTTTATTAGACGGTGAAAATTGTTTTTGCATTTTTAGTCTTTTATATATTTATTTCGGATTTTTATTTGGTGGAATTTTATTTAAAAAAAATTCCCGCCCGAGGCCGCCGCGCCAATCGCCTCCGCGTCGCGCGCCGTGCCACCGGCAGACTCTACTTGTTCATGGATAACTTTACTTGGAGCTATATTTTTATTCACCACATGATATGTGTTTTGCTTGGAGCGTCATTTTATTTTCTTTAGCTTTGCTTGCTGTTTGAATAAAATACCAAGATCTGAAATTCTTAAATGAGAGAGTCTTCATATAGCTACATAATTATTTAACTACTTATTGATTTTCACTTATATCTTTTTGGAGTAGTTTGTCATTTACTCGTGTGCTTCAATTATATCCTATGAGTAAATGGTTGAATGATTTGAATGTCATAAATCTGAAATTATATATGTTTCATATGCATTTCCCATGGGGAGTAATGTCTTCACATATAAGAAGTAGAGGTGGTAAATTTTTTTAAGTTAGCAAACATTGTATTGGTCACTTGAACAATTCATGAAAGAATATTGAAGGAAGAGAGATTTCACATATAAATATACTATCTTGGACATCTTCTATGATTGTGAGCCCCATTAATTATTTTCACACCTGAGCAAATTAGTTGAAGTTGGACAAGGAAGACAACATAATGAGTTATGCTTGGTTATATTTGTATAGAAGTTATATTGTTATGGATCCTCTAACATGTGGTGCTTGCTATTTAGAATCCTTTGCTAGCATATCTACCTATATGTATAATTTATGAAGTATTCATGCTATTATATCATCCATCTTGGATGTTTTATGGGCTTTACTATGCACTTTTATATTATTTTTGGGACTAACCTATTGACCCAGAGCCCAGTGCCAGTTCCTGTTTTTTCCCTTGTTTTAGTGTTTCGAAGAAAAGGAATATCAAACGGAGTCAAAACAGAATGAAACCTTCTGGAGAAGTTATTTTTGGAAGGAAAGCTACCCGATAGACTTGGAGTGCATGTTAGGAAAGAAACGAGGGAGCCACGAGGTAGGGGGGGGGGGGCGCCCTCCACCCTCGTGGGCCCCTCATGGCTCCCCTGACGTACTTCTTCCTCCTATATATACCCATATACCCTAAAACGACCGGGGAACAGAATAGATCGGGAGTTCCGCCGCCGAAGCCTCGGAGCCACCAAAACCAATCGGGACCCTATTAGGCACCTGCCGGGAGGGAACCTCACCGTGGCCATCTTCATCATCCGGCGCTCTCCATGACGAGGAGGAGTAGTTCACCCTCGGGGCTGAGGGTATGTACCATTAGCTATGTGTTTGATCTCTCTCTCTCTCTCTCGTGTTCTTGATTTGGCACGATCTTGATGTATCGCGAGCTTTGCTATTATAGTTGGATCTTATGTTGCTTCTCCCCCTCTACTCTCTTGTAATGGATTGAGTTTTCCCTTTGAAGTAATCTTATTGGATTGAGTTTTTAATGATTTGAGAACACTTGATGTATGTCTTGCCGTGCGTATCTGTGGTAACAATTGGATATCACGTTATTCACTTGATGTATGTTTTGGTGATAAACTTGCGGGTTCCGCCCATGAACTTATGCATAGGGGTTGGCACACGTTTTCGTCTTGATTCTCCGGTAGAAACTTTGGGGCACTCTTTGAGGTTCTATGTGTTGGTTGAATAGATGAATCTGAGATTGTGTGATGCATATCGTATAATCATACCCACGGATACTTGAGGTGACATTGGAGTATCTAGGTGACATTAGGGTTTTGGTTGATTTGTGTCTTAAGTTGTTATTCTAGTACGAACTCTAGGGCTGTTTGTGGCACTTATAGAAATAGCCCAACAGATTAATTGGAAAGAATAACTTTGAGGTGGTTTCGTACCCTACCATAATCTCTTCGTTTGTTCTCCACTATTAGTGACTTTGGAGTGACTCTTTGTTGCATGTTGAGGGATAGTTATATGATGCAATTATGTTATTATTGTTGAGAGAACTTGGACTAGTGAAAGTATGAACCCTAGGCCTTGTTTCCTAGCATTGCAATACCGTTTACACTCACTTTTATAGCTTGCTTCCTTGCTGTTTTTATATTTTCAGATTACAAAAACCTATATCTACCGTCCATATTGCACTTGTATCACCATCTCTTCGCCGAACTAGTGCACCTATACAATTTACCATTGTATTGGGTGTGTTGGGGACACAAGAGACTCTTTGTTATTTGGTTGCAGGGTTGCTTGAGAGAGACCATCTTCATCCTCGCCTCCCACGGATTGATAAACCTTAGGTCATCCACTTGAGGAAATTTGCTCTTGTCCTACAAACCTCTGCACTTGGAGGCCCAACAACGCCTACAAGAAGAAGGTTGCGTAGTAGACATCAGACGCATCGGCGAAGTTTATCACAAGGATCTTAAGGACACCATCTACCAGATATGTGGGCGCCAATATGAGCAATGGGAGATGATCAGCATCAGGAGGGACAGGTCCATTGCAGCCTTCATCCAAGAGTTAAACCAGCACATTCGCCGCCAGGAGAACCAAATGTGCGCAACCATGATAGATCTGAAGAAGGTGATGACCAGGAACATGGAGCTTGAAGAGGAACTCAAGTCTACACGTGACGGATACAAGGAGGAAATTGCAGTACTAGTAGAAAAGAATGACGACCTGATGAGGAAGCTAGGAGTATTCATGGGAGACCCCGCGCCAGGAGGAGATGACGACCATCTCGAGGACTACATCATCATCGACGACACCGATTCCGACCCCGACAGTAGTGATGATGATTACGAAGATGAAGCTGGAGCGGATATCATGGAGTCTTCCACTGATCAAAATTTCTAGATGACCACCATATTATCAGTAGTATTTCCCCCATGTATATAGTAGTAGTCCGAGTATTTTGTAACGATAGTTAGATCGATTGTATGCCCTTGTTTGAATTGAGTGATGTGATATGAATGTGTTTGTCTCATTTGCTTATGGGTAGTGTTTCTCTTTAGACCTCATTCTATTCTAACCTCTCCCCCCTAAACCCATCAGATGCCTCCGAGACGTGACCTTCGATTTGTCTTCCCACCGGAGCTCACTCAGTTGATCCAACAGCATAATGCCTTTATGCAGCTACTAGTCCAGAACCAAGGCAACAACAACAACAACAACAACCCGCCGCCACCACCTCCAGTTGACAAACTTAGTCCGTTTTCCGAGGCTGAATCCGTCGGTGTTTTCCAGTAGCACCGAGCCGATTGTTGCTAATGACTGGCTACGCAGGATTGGAAGGGAGTTGACCACCGCAGGATGCACAGATGTTGAGAAGGTGCGCTTTGCCGCACACCAACTGGATGAACCTGCAGCCTCGTGGTGGGAGAATTACACAACCACATTCCCTATAGCCAATGTCACTTGGGATCAGTTTCAGCAAGCATTCCGCACTTCACATGTCTCAACTGGAGCTATGAGCATGAAGAAGCGTGAGTTTCGCAACTTACGCCAGGGAAATCGTACTGTGGGGCAGTACATGGATGAGTTCAGTAAGTTAGCTCGCTAAGCCCCGGATGATGTGGCCACAGATGCCGCGAAGCAGGAGAAGTTTATGGAAGGGCTGAATGATGAGCTGAGCATGCAGTTGATGGTAGCAACATTTGCTAACTACCAGGAATTGGTAGACAGGGCTCTTATAATTGAAGGGAAGCAGCAGCAGATAGAGAACTGCAAAATGAAATATGGACAAGGGAAGTATAATTCTGGAGCATCGCAGAAACCTTGTTTTACCCCGAACTCGGGAGGTTATACCCATAACCATGGAGGCCACACTCACAATGGAGGAAGTTCCCATAACCATAGTGGCCCCAAGAATGGAAATGGGAATGGAGCAAGCAGCAACCAGAACCGTTCCAAACCCAGCAACACCCGCTAAAAAGGATCTGAGTCATGTCACCTTTTATAAGTGCGGGAAGACTGGGCACTACGCCAATGATTGTTCTGAGTTGAAGAATGGCAACGAAAATGGAAGCTCTGGGAAGAAGCCCAACCCTTTCAACAAGGGACAAGTGAACCTTATTAACGTGGAGGAGGTTGAAGAGCAGCCAAATGCAGTTATAGGTAAGTTTTTGGTTAATTCATTTACTACAATCATTCTTTTTGATACTGGTGCATCGCATTCATACATATCAAGGGGATTTGTGGATAAGTATAAGTTGCCCACCAAAGTTCTTAAGACACCTATGTTAGTAAGCTCGCCAGGAGCAGAGTATATGGCAAGCCAAGGATGTTTTCAGATGCCATTGACCATAGGTAGGCATGTTTTCCCCACAGACTTAATAATTATGGAGTCACAAGGATTGGATGTGATACTAGGCATGGATGGGCTGTCGATGTATGGAGGAAACATCGATTGCGCCAATAAGTCAATTATGCTCACCACCCCGGAGGGAAAAAGGATTAAGTATGTGTCACGCCATGCGCCAAGGAGAACCCAAGTAAATTCCCTCTCAGGAGTTGTTCAGGAAGAAGTGCCTATAGTGAAGGATTACTCGGATGTATTTCCAGAGGAACTACCAGGCATGCCACCGGATCAAGACATTGAGTTTTTGATAGAGCTGTTGCCAGGCACCGGACCAATATCAAAGAGACCATACCGGATGCCCGCAAATGATTTGGAGGAAATTAAGAAGCAGATTAAGGAGTTATTGGAGAAAGGTTACATTCGACGAAGTTCGTCACCATGGGGAGCCCCAGTGCTCTTAGTTGAGAAGAAGGATGGATCCTCGAGAATGGTTGTTGATTATTGTGCATTGAATGAAGTGACGATCAAGAACAAGTACCCACTACCGATGATCAATGATTTGTTTGACCAGCTGCAAGGAGCTAAAGTATTCTCCAAGATCGATCTGCGATCAGGATACCACCAGTTGAAGATCCGAGAACAGGATATACCTAAAACAACTTTTACCACCAGGTATGGGCTATATGAGTACACGGTTATGTCGTTTGGATTGACAAATGCCCCTGCCTATTTCATGAGTATGATGAATAAGGTGTTCATGGAGTTCTTGGATAAGTTTGTTGTGGTGTTCATTGATGATATTCTGGTATATTCGAAGAACGAAGAGGAACACAAGGAGCATTTGCGATCAGTTCTCAGGAAACTCAGGGAACATCAGTTATATGCCAAGTTCAGCAAATGCGAGTTTTGGTTGAAGGAAGTTGGATTTCTTGGACATGTTATATTAGGAGAAGGTATAGCAGTAGATCCCACCAAGGTTCAGTCCGTCACTGAGTGGTTGGCACCAACCTCAGCAGGGAAGATCCGCAGTTTTCTTGGACTCACGGGATATTATCGAAGATTCATTGAGAATTTTTCCAAGACCACGAAACCCATGCCAGAGTTGTTGAACAAGGACACTAAGTTCAAGTGGACCGAAGAATGTGAGGCCAGTTTTCAGGAATTGAAGAAACGTTTGGTTACAACCCCAGTGATGATTCTTCCGGATATACGCAAGGATTTCCAAGTGTATTGCGACGTTTCTCGCTTAGGACTTGGAGGTGTACTTATGCAGGATGGAAGAGTTGTTTCATATGCCTCACGTCAGCTTCGACCGCATGAGTTGAATTATGCCACACATGATTTGGAGTTAGCAGCTGTAGTTCATGCACTCAAGACCTGGAGACATTTTCTTATTGGAAACTGTTGTGATGTGTACACGGATCACAAGAGTTTGAAGTACATTTTCACTCAGAAGGAGTTGAATCTCAGGCAGAGGAGATGGTTGGAGCTTATAAAGGATTATGGTATGAAGCTGCATTATCATCCAGGAAAGGCCAATGTCGTAGCAGACGCTTTGAGCCGGAAGAGTTATGTCAATACCCTCGTAAGCGGAGGATTACCAAAGGAGTTGGCCGAAGATCTCAGGGAGGTACGCTTGGAGATAGTTCCTAGAGGTTTCGTTGCAGCAATGGAGGTTCAGTCAACATTATTGGGAAAGATTTGAGAAGCTCAGAAGGATGATAAGGAGATTGCTGAAATAAAGGAGAAATTGAGCAAAGGAAAAGCCAAAGGTTTTTGAGAGGATGAGCATGAAACCTTATGGTTTGAGGCCCGTGTATATGTACCCAATAATGAAGAGATCAGGAAGTTAACACTTCAGGAAGCTCATGACTCGCCATACTCAATACACTCCAGAAACACCAAGATGTATTTGGATTTGAAGGAGCGTTTCTGGTGGACTGGTATGAAGAAGAATATTGCAGAGTATGTAGCCGTATGTGATGTATGTCAGAGACTGAAGGCAGAGCATCAGAAGCTATCATGATTACTGCAGCCTATGCCGATACCCGAATGGAAGTGGGACAAACTTGGCATGGATTTTATCACCGGATTACCCAGGACCCAATCGGGATATGATTCTATCTGTCAAGATTCTCGAGTTTGCCAGCCGAGTCACACGCAGCAAGGTTATCAAGTTTTGCAAAGTTCAGTGGAGCCACCATACCGAGGATGAAGACACCTGGGAATGAGAGGAAGACCTACGGAAAGAACACCCACACCTATTTTCTAGCCAAGCCGAATCTCGAGGGCGAGATTCATCTTAAGGGGGTTAGGTTTGTAACATCCCAAATTTTCAATTTGGATGTTATACATAGGTCATCACATGCATATCATATTTATTTGCATTTCTTTTGCGATCCTAGAAATCCTAAGCAACTCAAGGACCCACGGAGAGAGTTGGGGATTTCATTTATTTTCCATATTTGAATTTTCTCAAATTTGAAAAGAGGATCATCTTGGTTTTATTAGTTTTTCTCTCTGAAATATTTCCAACATTAAAAATAAATGAGAGGAGATAAAATGTCTTCTCCAAAATAAAGGAAATATTGGAGGAAAAATGTTAAAATCAAATAAATATTTTACTTGGATTTTATTCGAGATTTTATTTGAATTAGAAAAATATGCATTTTCAAAATTGCATTCTTAGGCCAGAAAAATGTTCACTTTGTTCTAAATATTTTATTTAGATGGAGAAAATTGTTTTTTGACATTTTTAGAATTTTTTTATATATTTATTTAGGTTTTTTCTTGGTGAATTTTATATATAAAAAAAGTTTCCCGCCCGACTAGGCCGAAGGCCCACCCGAGCAAGCCGCCACGCCAACCGCCTCCAGCGCTTGCTGCGTGCAGCCGGCCGGACTCCGCCGCCGCCTGCCCCCTCCATAAGCACCGCCCGAGGCTTTATAAGCTCGCCTGCCCCTCTCAACACCACCACCACTGCCGCTTGCCAGCAGAAGAATGATGATCGCTCATTGCTCATGATGCACCGCCGCCTCCCGCATCTCGCGCCCGCGCCGCCGTCATGCCACGCCGCCAAGACCGCCTCGCACGGAAGCCGCCGCCGTCGATCACGGTTTTCGCCGGTTTAGGTATAAAATCGTTCGGTTTTTTAGCGTAGATCGGTTTTCTCGGTTTTCTTCGGTTAGATCTATTCTGCGAACGTTTGTTCGTTTAGTTCGTATAACGAACGAATTCGTTCGTTTGTCTCTGTTAGCGGACATTCATCTGATAGATTTTTCTTTTTCTGTTTTTTTCGCGAGGGACCTATCCGCGATTATTTTTATCGTAGATTAGCCCCTGATCTTCAAACGCTCGCAACTTTTTAACTGTTCGTCGAAATCTAATGAAACCAACGCCAAAATCTTCGTATCGAACCCCTCTTTCCAGTTAATCAACTTGAACATGATTTTGACAATTTAAAATTTGGTTTCAAGCAGATTTGAAGTCGAACTTCTTTTGATCGTAGTTTGAGTTCCGTAGCTCCGATTTGATTGATTCTTTTTACAAATCAAAGCACTTCAGTTGAAATTTCAATTTGGACTTTCTTATTTGAGTTTTACCCTTGCATCTATGCTTGAGTGCTTATGTATGCTATTGTTTGTTTGCGATAGAATTTCCGGAGTGCGAATCGTGCTACTATGAGTCTCTAGGGTTTGCAGATCGTCAACAAGGCAAGTAACACTTTGATCATACCCCTTTATTACCCAGTTTTTACGCATTAGTTTCAACCCTCAGACATTGCATGAGTAGGATTGATAACATGTGGGTATTGGGAAGTAGTTGTTGAGGTAGAACCTATTGTCCTTTATATGAAACCATGGGAGTTACTTCTACGTTATGCTTATACTGCTATGCTATGCTCGCAGACGTGGTTTGGTTTGAGAGATTCATGACAGTTGTGAGTATTATTATGAACTAAGGGTTTATTTAAGGTGGCTACTTCAACACACATCTGGGTGGATTGTTTGTGGGCACCTGGGGAATCCAATTTTGTCCAAGGAGATCCCGGGAACCCGTGTGATCATCCTATGGTTCGCCACCCAGACTCAAAGGGATCATAAGATTATTCATGCTAGAAACTTCCGTGTGCAGCCACAAGCCATTATGGGCTCTAGCATAGTTGAGTAAGTTGTGGGAATCCTTACCATGATGGGCTAGTAGATGTAGGGGATTGTAGGTGTGCCGGCCTATCTATCGGTTAAGGGGACCTCTTCTGAAAGACTGTGGCTCGATCATCCATTTCTCAAACATCATGCAGTGCGAGAAATACAATGGAGGAGATCGAGTCTTGTGGGGAAAAGTGCGCAAACCTCTGTAGAGTGTACAAACTAATCATGGTTAGCCGTGTCCTCGGTTATGGACATTTTGAGTATCTGGTTCTTGAATTATTGATGTGATCTCAACACTCTTAATTAATTTTGTTGGGTTGTTAAGTACTATTTAATTGGGATTGAGATGGGGTTTCCATTCTCAATATTTATCAACCATCATGATAGTTAAACAAAATATATTCCTTTGTTATAGGGAAAAATTGGCTTTTTGCAAAAACATAATAACCATAGAGCCTCCACCAGCCATATATGGATGTAGTGTTAGCATTTATCTTTTTCATTGCTCTACAGTGTTATATTGGCAGCATATTCCATGTGCTGACCCGTTTCGGGTTGCAACGTATTATGTTGCAGACTTTTCAGACGAAGAGTAAGGTGCGCTAGGTCGTTGTCGTGCACTCAACTATGTCGTTGGAGTTGATGGACTCATTTACCTTCGGTGCTTCCGCTGTTATCTTATTTAGATGGCCTTAAGCCATATTATTGTAATAAGTTCTCTTTGAGACATGCGATGTAATAAGTGTGTGATTGAAACTCTGTTATAAATACTTCAAGTACTGTGTGTGTGTCAGCATTACCGATCCAGGGATGACACTTATACACAGAGATTTGACCGTTTGAGGTCGGATCGCTACACAGAAGCTTTCGAGGCCTGTTTGAGGGCTTCTGGTATGGTTCTTTTAGTCGTTTTTCTGTGTTTTTTTCTCATATTTTCTCTTTTTCCTTTCTTTAATCTAATTTTGTTTTCATTGTTTTCTTTTCATCAAATTATGAATACAATGAAATTTGCAAATATTTTATTATTTTCCTTTTATTCCTTTTTTAAATACGTGAAATTTTTTCAAATACGAAAACGTTCTTCAAATTTCCGAACCCTTTCTTCAAAATACATGACTTTTTTCCAAATTTGTGAAGTTTTTCAAATACATGAATATAATCAAATCCATGAACTTTTGTTTTTGAAGTCCGTGATATTTTTCAAATCCACGATTTTTTATTTGAAAATCCATGATTTTTTTCCATAAAACGATGAATTCTTTTTCCAATACCGGCAAACATTTTTTCAAATTAGTGAACTTTCTTTTCAAAATCAATGACCTTTTTTGAATGTGAACTTCTTTTTCAAAATCCGCAAACATTTTCCAAATTCATGAACTTTTTTCAATCCCGCAAACTTTTTCCAAAAATCCACAAACCTTTTTTTTAATTCTTAACCCTTTTTCAGTATAGATGGACTTTTTTCTAGACTGTGTAATTGTTTTCAAAATCCACAAACCCTTTTTTCAAATTCCTAACCTTTTTTCAATATCGATGGACTTTTTTCCACCCTGTGAACTTGCTTTCAAAATCCATATATTTTTTAAATTTGTGGTTTTTTTAAAATCACACACTTTTTTCGAACTCGTGAACTTTTTTGAATTTCCAAAGTTTTTTAAATCCATTAATTTTTTAAAACTCATAAATTCAAAATAGTCAATGGTTGGCTGGTTAGAAGCTAGAAGGGGAGCTGAGCCGAACGAGTTTGGGCCAAGAAGCTAGAAGTGAGAAGCTCGGCCAGCCGCCAGTGTAAAAACGTGAAGCACCAAAAGCCTAGCTCCACCGACTGGAAAAGGAGAAGTTCGCCCAAATTACATGCAACTGCACCACCAAGTGAGGGCAGATCGAACCAGTATGCTCGCTGGAACATATCGCTCGATCGAACCGGTACCTGTGCTCCTTCTCTCGCTGAAAAGCCAAGCTGGGCTGCCTCCAACCGGCCCATTATGGTGCTAAGGCAGGCCACACATGCTGCCAGCCCATAGTGGCGATGGGAGAAGCCAGCGATCGCTGCCGAACGGAGTTGTGTCGCTGTGTGGAGTGAGAAGTTGGGATGGGAAGCTGGAATCGTGGAGTTCGTGGAGTTGGGAGGAGATCAGAACAGGCCCTTAGTCTGATTATGTTTGTGCTTGCTACTAAACATCTTCCTACCGATCCTAAGGATGTTTCTATTGCATGGCTTGTTGAATAAAATAAGGAACAAGTTGATGTCAACTTTATGGCAAGACAAGAAACTAAAATGTGGTGAAATCTGTGGTGCGGCTGGATCAGGTGGTGCGGTGTGCCGGTTCGTTTTGGCGCTGCAAAAATAAATACCAGGTGACAAATCAGATGAAAAAAAAATTAAAACCACACATGTAGCTAGTTCAACATAAAATGAGGTGAATTCAAAAATTTCACTAAATGGATAATATATGTCACAGACGTGAATTTTAAGTGTAAAAAATGGAGTTCCCTCTTTTTATAATATGCTAGCATCTGCTAGGGTACCCAAATAACCTGATCTATGTTCCTGGCTCAACAATCTTAGCTACTCGCACATCATGATTTCACATATCTCATTCTCACCTACCGGCTACGTCAACTGCTGAAACTGCTTACATCGACCTCCCCTGCAAACACAAGCTGACGTTCATGTGGTACATGAGTTAAAACAAGTCGAGTGGCAAACAGGCCAGCCAAATATACAGAGCCAACATAGCTAGTGCTTTTTATAGTAAGCTATCTATAGGCTAGAGCTAGCTAGTGATCCATCTGCCGCACGACTCTCTGCTAGAGCATCTGCACCGATCCATGCATCCGTCATGTCGCTCCGACCCCGAGGAAATCTATGAAAGTCGGCGACGGCGACGCGCCGTCCAAGTGAACGCCAGCCTGGTCCGTCACGGCAAACACGGCAGCAGACGATCCATTTGCCTGGTCGGAGTCGAACCGTGCCATCTCGTGGCGGCCGCCGCCGATCCAGCCTCCCTGCGCCGGCAGCGGCTCCCAGTAAAGGCCGCCACCTCCTGCTCCTCCTCGCACGGCCCTGGCGTCCGGCCACGAGAGGCGCCCGTCGTGCACCGAGCTGGATCCGGCGCCGGGCCCTGCAGCCAGACGAAACAAACACACAAGCGAAACATTACTACGGTAAAAACTGGATCGGGATCGTCAACCGACGGAGAAAAGAGAACAGCTCAAGGACAGGAGAAGCGGTGGTGGTTACAGTGCAGGTGAGAGTGCCATTTATGAGGACGAGGCAGATGGATCGATCTCCCCCCATACCGCTCGGCAGCAACTGCTCGGCCCGTGCGCGCCTGATCCCTCTGCGGGGGAGAGGCGAGCGTGCGTGTGCGGGATCACTGTGCTTGTCGCTGCGCCTGTGGCCTGTGCGGGAGGTGAGCGATCGACTGAGCGTGCGTGCGTGTGCGGGAGGATCACTGTGCGTGTGCTGTGCGCGGCAAAAGTCCAAAGTCTTCCCGGCCAGTGCCTGGTCTTCGTTGGTTCGATCCATCGTCTCACGCCCACATGCTGCCTGTTTCGAGCGAGGCATTTATTTCGGTTGCCGGCCGGTGGCAGTGGAACCGACGAAAAGGCCGGCCGTGTACCACACGGTGGGGGCCTCCCTTGCTCTACGCGTGCGCTTCGCCGGAGTAGTACGCAGCAGATCCATTGATTTAGGAAGCAGTACGTGCTATGTGTCAGCATCCTCAAAACTTAATCCAGGTTTTTTCTTCTTGTAATTGGCACCTCTTTTGTATGTAAAAAAAATCCATGTTAACTATACTTTCACTATTATAAACAAAAAGGAAAAATAATGTGGATATCTCATTCCGCCGAGCATATTGTGTATACAAGGCCAGTGAGTGCGGAGGCCGGCGGGCTGGATGCTGGGTGGTTTGGCTTCGGCGGCGGCGTAAGCCTCACGGAATGTGCCTCGAGATGTGGGAGGAGGCTCAAAAGTTGGCGGTGGTTGGGCGCGGCGGCGGCGGCCATGAGCACTGGCTCAGTGTCAGGAGGTATCGGTGATGGAGGATGCTCGGGAGGAGACATGGTCGATTAGACCTGCACGGCTTGTTGGGGTTAGCGGTCTGGCGAAAGATGTTTGTGGGATGATGGGTTTACCCAATTCTTTTAGGACGCTCATAACTAGCAACATTCGTCGGGAAGGATGGCATTGCGAACGTTTTAGATGGCATTCTTAGTTGCGCGGGGATGGCAATTTCTTTAAAGTGACATGATAGTTTCTTCAAAGAAGACAGTTTTCGTTTACAAACTATCATCGTTTGATCTTTCTTCACAACTAAAATCACCTTCAAATGGCGTTCACGTGTACCCCTCTCCCAGCAAAGGTCAGCTGAGTAATGTTACCGATCTGTTATAGTTTGCCTAGTTTTCTTTTGAAAGGTGTTTGCCCAATCTTAATGGGGTGAGAAGGATGCCCTATAAAATGTTGGGTACTGAAGGGGTGTTTGGATATGTTAGATGCCTTTTAATCCCAGGTTTTTCTCCATCAATTAGAGATCGATGATCTAACGTTGAGATGTCTACCCTCCTAAAAAACGTAGAAATCTCTATACCTTTCTTCACTTAAAATAACTTTCGACCACTATAGAGTATTTTATGTCCCGAAAGCTCAGTCGTCTAGAATAATCATCTAGGAATGTGTGAGGGGCCACCAGTCAGTCTGAACAGTTTTGAGAATGTAGTGCTGCAATAGAAAATCTACCGCCTCTATACGGCTGGTCGTACTAGTATCATGCATGCCAACTAGGCAATTTTGATGATGTGTCATAGCATTAAATGAGGAAAGAGGGGGTGTAGTATCATATCATGATACCGTATCATATTAAATGCTATGCTACTTTGTGTCATGCATGGTAATAAATAGAGTACAACATGATATTAATATATGATACTATGCATTAGGGAGGTAGTATCATACACTAGTATCATATGTATGATATGAGTATATGATACTCCCCATTACAACCAGCCTACATGGTGGTGGTGATGATGATAGATAAGTTACTCACCGGGGAACAAGCAGAAGGTAGGCTCCAACGCCAAGGCAGCGGCGGCGGCGGCGCCGGCAGGGAAAGAGAGGCAGCAGTGGCGGAAGCTGAAGCCATAGGGGTCCGCAAAGATGGCGGAGTCGTTGGCGGCGACCAGGAGGTGGTTGTGGCGGTGACCAACGACGTCGACGTGCCCGGCACCGGAAGCCAGCCCGGAGGACGAGTCAAGCGTGCGCTGGACAGCCTGGTTGAGCTTGCGACGGCGGTAGGCGATGGATTGCTCGCGGTACTTGCGCGCCATGATGACATGCCAGTGATTCTTGACGGCGTTGTCGGTCCGGCCGGGGAAGAGCCGCGCGATCATGGACCACTTGTTGCCGTAGAAGCGGTGCGCCGCCATCAGCCTCTCCTCCTCCTCGTCGGAGAACGGCCGCTTGCTGATCCGCGGGTCCAGCTGGTTGAACCATCGCAGCCGACAGCTCTTCCCTGTATCTCACGCACCAAAAGTTAGGAGTAGACGTCATAGTGTCATGTACATCAGGTGAGGAGCACGGCGGCCGGGCCATACATACCGGATCTCCCGTCGAGCTTCTCGGCGATGAGGTTCCAGTTCTGGGGGCCATAGAGCGCCACGAGTTCGCGTAGCTTGATGTCCTCGGCAGGACGCCAGTGGCCGCGCGCCGCGAGCCTGGACTGCCCGCTAGTGCTGCTCTCCTGCGGGTCGGCGGCATTGCCGCCTTCCCTGCCACCGCCACGGTATCCCGTGTCTATAGTGGCCGTGCCGGTGGTGAGCACGGCACCCCCGCCCTTGGACGAGGAGGACGACGATGCCTGGTCGTCGTTTGCGGCCATCATGCTCACTAGCCACGGAGGACAGGCCGACGAGCTAGGCATCCCAACGCAGTCAGCGTCGACCTAATTGAACTACCAGTGTAGCTACGGGGCTCCAATCGAACGAGCGGGGCTAGTCAGTGGGTAGGCGGTTGGAAAAATAGGAAGAGGAGTAGGACTAGAAGAGGACGCAGCAGGAAGAGGGAAAAGAGAGGGTAAATGGCAGGGAGAAGATGGGGCAGCTTGCTTTTCTTAACCCAAACCTACACAGTGAGCTCTCACAGTGTCACTCACTCGCTCACTCTAAATGCAGGAGTCGCAGTGCGAGCTTTGCTTTTTTACTGTTGGATGCGGAGCTCCTAGATGGTGAGATGAGCTAGGGATCGTCTACGCGCGGCGGTCTGTCGCACCTGCCCGGACATGAGACGGAGGAGCCGGCGGTGGCTATGGAGGTGGGGCGCGCGCTCGTCCACTCGCTCGGAGTAAAGTCTTTCGGCTTAGGCCTGCCCGGGGTAAAAAGTTAAGAAGGTATACTTGACTGAAATGTTAAACACAATGGGCCTAGCCCATGTATAATTTCTAAAATCTCAAAGAGGTCCATGTATAGATTGCAAGTGGTGATGCTAAAGTTTACTCCCATATCGATACCGGTAGTGGAGAAAGTGTTTTACCTCTTTAGAGCATCTACATCCGGACTTGCAAATCCAATCAACTATACGTCCGCGGACGCGCAAGGGCACGCCCGCAGACGCAGCCGGACCACCCCTCATATGTCGTGCCCGGCAGCCACATACCTCAAATCCAGACTCAAATGCATGCAAATCCATGCACGTCCATTATACACGTCAATGTCGCACGTAAATAACAAATGTTGGTACCTGAAATACATACTTTTTACGTTAAATTTATTTGCACAACTCAAACATTAACTCATTGGTTTTCCATTATGGGTCCACATATGCTCCACAAGATCAATGAGTAGTTGCGCGTGCCCCTGATGATCTCGAAGATTATGATGCATCTGCAGAAATTTCATATGCTGATTTGCATCTTGATCTTCCGGGATTTGAACTTGTTCTCCAGGCTTCAAAATTATTGGTTTGGGCAACACCATCGTACTCATCCTCGACAATCATATTGTGCAAAATAACACAACATGTCATCAGCTGCTACAAAGTTTCTGATTCCCATCATTGCAACTCCACAAACAGTTCCCCAACGAGCTTGAAGCACTCAGAATGTCCTCTCCGCATCCTTCCTAGCTGCTTCATCCATTGTTGCAAAGTGGCTCTATTTGTTCACTTGTGGTTCAGATATGGTCTTCACAAATGCCGCCCACTAAGGATAGATGCCATCGGTAATATAGTATCCGATGTTGTAGTCGCGATCGTTGACAATGTAGTTGCACGATTGAAAGGATCGATATAGTTGACTAGACGGGGGTGGGGGTGAATAGGAAACTAACAATTTTAAGCTTTTCTTTACCAATTTAAACTTTGCAATAATAAAGGTTGTCTAGATGTGCAACTAGGTGAACAACCTATATGATGCAATCAACACAAGCACAAGAGCAAGCAAAGATAGAAACACAAATAAGCTTGCACAAGTAAAGGGATAAGATAACCAAGAGTGGAGCCGGTGGAGACGAGGATGTGTTACCGAAGTTCCTTCCTTTTGAGGGGAAGTACGTCTCCGTTAGAGCGGTGTGGAGGCACAATGCTCCCCAAGAAGCCACTAGGGCCACCAGAAACTCCTCACGCCCTCGACAATGCAAGAGCCGTGATTCCACTATTGGTGCCCTTGAAGGCGGCAACCGAACCTTTACAAACAAGGTTGGGGAAATCTCCACAACTTAATTGGAGGCTCCCAACAACACCACGAAGCTTCACCACAATGGAATATGGCTCCACGGTGACCTCAACCGTCTAGGGTGCTCAAACACCCAAGACTAACAAGATCCGCAAGGGATAAGTGGGGGGAATCAAAAGTCTCTTGGTGGAAGTGTAGATCGGGCCCTTGTCACCCAATCCCGAGCAAATCAACAAGTTTGATTGGCTAGGGAGAGAGATCGGGCCAAAATGGAGCTTGGAGCAACAATGGAGCTTAGAGATGGAAGAGGTGGTCAACTAGAGGTAGGAGACACGCCTTTTATACTCGTGGACAAGATCCAACCGTTATCCTCTAGTTCAGCCCGCGACACGCGGTACTACCGCTCTGAAGGCGCGGTACTACCGCGCGGCCACGCGGTACTACCGTGGAAGGCCACGGTACTACCGCTGCAAAGCAGCAGAGACTGGATCGGGCCGACCGAAAGAAGATACTACGCTCATGGCGGTACTACCACAAGACCCTTGCGGTACTACCGCAAGGCAGGTAAGCCACAGCCTACGAAGAGCGTAGATGAAATAAAATACATCCGTGCCTACTTCCGCTGAAAAAGAAACAGTGCGAAAACCCGACGCGGTACTACCGCGCCCGAGGTGCGGTACTACCGTGGAGGCGCGGATGTAAAAATTACATCCGCTCCTACTACCGCGACGCAACGGTACTGGGCATGAGGGCCACGGTACTGCGGCTCCAAGAGAGAGCGGTACTACCGTGTCCACTCGCGGTACTACCGCGCAAGACGTGCGGTACTACCGTGTGGGCGCGGATGTAAAAAATTACATCCGCGCCTACTACCGTACCGGAGCAGCACAAGGCCTAGGAGTTGCGGTACTACGGCTCCTGGGGAGCGGTACTACCGTGACCCCCCATGGTACTACCGCTGGTGCTTGCGGTACTACCGCTCCCTAGAGCAGTACTACCGCAAGAACAACAGTAGCCGTCGGATTTATGCACAACTATGACAACGGGAAGATGCTCCAAAGTGCAAGGAAAGGAAGGACAAGTGTACGTGTGATTCCACCCAAACCTTTCCGACGCGGACCCCCTCTTAATAGTACGGCTCTCCTACGACTCAAATCCACCAAAGAGAAACGTAGAACGACGCCGTCTTCAATAGTCTCCGAGGGCACCGAATCGTCTCGTGCCTAGTGATGAAGCATCTGAGAAACTCAAGGCATACGATTAGTCCGCAAAAGCATCGTCATCAATCACCAAAACACTAAAGGGATAAATATGCCCTTACAATCTTCCCCTTTTTGGTGGATTGATGACAATACGGGATGTGCACAAAGATACGATAATATTGAGCAAGGGCAAACCCCTCCTCTCCAAAATATAGACGGGCTCCCCCTAGATGTGTGCACTCTGGATGAATGCTTTGTACTGCATAGCACACATACTAGGATCACCACTCCCCCTATATTTTAGAGACAAAGGCACGAAGATTAACATCTAAGCAACATATAGCACAATATAACACAAGCTTGCTAAGATAGATAGAGTGCATATGTCTTACACCATATGAAGGAAAAGCAACTAAAACGAGGTTCAAACGAAGTTCAACCGAGAACGCAATAAACACACCAAACACAAACACGACACAAGACTCAAGAATCCTACACTCTCTCCCCTTTGGCATCGAGATGCCAAAAGGCAGAGAGGACACCTACACAAGCGGTGGCTCAAGCAGCAGGAACTCATCCCAACCCTCTCCGTCGAGACTCCTCGGCGGGGATGGACTCCTCGGCGTCCTCCTCGTAATCAGTCCACCAGTAGCCTTGCTTCTCCATCCACTCGGCCTCTGGGTGATCGCGCCTCGCACCCGCTGAGACACATCCTCACCATATAGCTGCAAGATCTTCCTGTCCCGGCGACGACTCTCCTTGGGCGCCACGTGAGTCTGTCTTGCACCTTGGCTTGCATGCGAAAAGAGTCTTCATCTTGTCCTTCACTTCTTGGCCCATGAAGGCATAGAGGAGCTCAGGAAGGCCTAGCAGATGGCCCTCAAAGAACATTCTCGGCGCCAAAGATCCTCCTCACCAACAGAGCCCTAGCAGCAGACGCCTCGGCACGAGTAGTAGTGTTGGCCCGTTGGGTTTGACACGCAGACAAATGGGATCATGGCGAATCCAATCGAGGGCAAGGAACTCCTCACCAGGGAACATCTTCTCCCAGGTCCTCGAGATCAGCAGAAACAGATAGGGCCCGTAGATAGGCACTTTGTGGTTGAACACCGCAAACCGAAGCTCACACCACATGATGTGTGAGACATCAAGTGGCTGAGTCTGAGACAAACAAGCCTCCTCGCAGATGAGCATCATATCCACCATATAGGCATGGACCTTATCCTTGTCACCAATGCGAGGGAACAAAGAGTTGCGGAAGATGCGGTACATGATATCCAGAAAAGAGTTGAGCACCAACCCTATCTTGCCACTTGGAAGCGTCTTCTCAACATAGTACGGTGCAAGCTTGTCCTTGTTGGCAGAATCAGAGTTGGCATGGGGGCGAACACCCACGGGAGTGTCGAGCCCGTCATCAGGTACCTGGAGCAAAATCCATGAACTCCTTCCAGGTAGCAGTTAGCTTACGACCATTGGACATCCAGGTCATCCTCCTCTCCTCATCAGGGTGAAAGTAAACTGAGGCAAAGAACTGGCAGATAAGCTCAGGATCATAGTCAAGGTGAAAGGATATCACATGCTCAATGCCAAACTGCTCCACCAAGTCCAGAGCCTCTCCAAAGTAGGCACGGAACTTGTCCTTCCTCAAGTGATGCATGTCAATCCATTTCACATCCACATAGGTATTCTGCTTGTTCTTGATGACATCCAGATAGATGTTGGTTTGTTGCTTGTTCCAAAACAGCTCACAACCCCTGACAGAGGAACGAGGGGTCACGTACGGGTGAATCTGCCCGAGACGGACGTAGTCAGATTGGGGCATCTCATCCATGCCCTTGGCGGGCTCCTTGAACTTGCTAGCAGTAGTCTTGACATTGCGCTTGGGGGCAGAGGAGCCCTCTGGTGTATCACCTGGGTTGCGCAGACGCTTGGAGCCAGTGTCACGACTGGGATTGGAACGGCGAGAGCCACCACCTGAGACACACACGCAAAACACCAACGAACGCGAAGAGGATCAATGCAAAGACCACAACAAAGCACAAGAAACGCATAGGAAATATACGTGAAGGTTGGCCAGCGTTAGATGTGAGCCACGGTAGGACTGCCGATGTCTGCGGTACTAAAAAATTAGTATCTTGCTCAAGTCGCGGTAGTACTGTGCTAGGTCACGATAGTACCGTGGTTGGAGCAGTAGTAAGGTTTTAGTGCCAAGATTAATGCGCGGTAGTACCGCTCGGAGGGGCGTAGTACCGTGCAAGCGGTAGTACCGCGCCGACGGGCGGTAGTACAGCGTCGCGTCGATCTGAACGGCGATTCGAATCAAAAGACCCGCGAAACAACGGCGATTACTACGGTGATCAGATCTCGCGCAAGACAACAAAACAAGTATAATTCCTATGCAAGGCTACTCTCCTTCATCCTATTCTTGCAAAGAGAAAGCCTACGAATCTCTAGAACATCCAAGTCTCCCCAACAACCTAAAGACAAAGAACGCAATAAAGCGAGAAAGGATTGGGGAAAACACGGGTCCATAGCAAGAGCACGTGGTGGGAAGGATCCCACCGACGGAATCACGGGAGGGCAGACGGAGGAGGAGATCCGCGACGAACGCCGCCTCTGCCTTGAGCGGAGAGAGAGAGAGATGAGACGACGTGGGAGGAACTGCGAATGGGTATGGGGAGTTAGAACCCCCTGCCCGTCCTTATCCCCACGCGCCCAAGATGGCGCGGTAGTACCGCTCGGGCGGAAGTACCGCACCGGAGCGGTAGTACCGCTCACCCAGGCGGCATTAAAAAATTACTGCCGCGTGGGGGCGATAATACCGTGCTCCCACACGCGGTAGTACCGTGGTTGGTCATGTAGTACCGTAGCCGACATGTAGTACCGTGAGCTCAAGACACCCCCGGTTTCAACACAAAAGAAAGGTCTTTGCACGGAAACTTTTCACACAAAAGAAGCCACAAGCACACGCACAAACCAGAGGCAGAAAGACAACAAGAGAACACCAAGCGACACAACCTCTCAAAAGGAGAGGGCGGTGGCCGAAGCCACCTATGTTTGAGTTAGATGGTATGGCACCGCGAAGAATTATCCTTGGGCCCATGACCAAAACTCGTCTTTGAAGCACAAGTACCATCAAAAATGGCTAATGTGAAAGAGTTGATCTATTTATGCATGATAGGGGGGAGGGAGAGTTCATTGAGAGAACAACACTCCCCCTTTGTCCATGCCTACACCTAAACTAGACAACAAGATGAGTGTGGTGGGGGTGCACGGGTTCAAGTCACATTGCTCAAATCAATGATATTTAGCTCATGCCTTAACTCGCGAAATCTTGCTTCATCCAAGGGCTTCGTGAAAATATCTGCAAGGTTATCATGAGTGTTGACATACTTGAGCTCGATCTCCCCTCGCCTAATATGATCCCGGATGAAGTGATACCGAATCTCAATGTGCTTCCTCTTGAAGTGTTGCACCGGGTTGAGAGAAATCTTGATGGCACTTTCATTATCCCACCAAAGAGGCACTTTGTCACAAATGACACCGTACTCCTTTAAAGTTTGCCTCATCCATAGGAGTTGAGCACAACAACTACCGGCCGCCACATATTCCGCTTGATGGACGAGAGACACACAACTTTGCTTCTTGGAAGACCAACTTACCAAAGAGCAACCAAGAAATTGGCACCCTCCGGAAGTGGACTTCCTATCCACTTTGTCTCCCGCCCAATCGGAATCCGTAAATCCTTCAATCTTGAAGTTTGCTCCTCTTGGGTACCATAAGCCAAAGTTTGGGGTATGAGCCAAATATCGAAAGATTCGCTTGACCGCCACATAGTGGCTTTCCTTCGGTGTGACTTGAAAACGTGCACACATTCCCACACTCAACATGATATCCGGTCTAGATGCACAAAGGTAAAGCAAGGAGCCAATCATGGAGCGATATACCTTTTGATCCACCGCTTTACCATTGGGATCAATGTCAAGTTGGCACTTGGTGGGCATTGGTGTAGTAGCCGGCTTGACATCACTTAGCTTGAATCTTTTGAGCATGTCTTGAGTGTATTTGGCTTGGTTGATGAAGGTTCCTTCTCTTCTTTGTTTGATATCGAAACCAAGGAAGAACTTCAACTCTCCCATAGAAGACATCTTGAACTTGGAGGTCATGAGAGCGGCAAATTCCTCATTGAAAGCTTTGTTAGGGGAACCAAAGATAATATCATCAACATATAGTTGGCATACAAACAACTCCCCATTGACCTTCTTAGTAAAAAGAGTGGGGTCGATTTGCCCCACTTCAAAACCACGATCTTGTAACAACTCGGTAAGGTGGTCATACCACGCACGTGGGGCTTGTTTAAGGCCATAGAGTGCCTTATCGAGTTGATACACATGATCCGGGAAGTAGGGGTCCTCGAACCCGGGGGGTTGCTTGACATAGACCAACTCATTAATAGGACCATTAAGAAAAGCACTTTTCACATCCATTTGTTGCAACTTAAAGTTGTGATGGGCAGCATAAGCAATCAACAAACGAATGGATTCAAGGCGAGCAACGGGAGCAAAGGTTTCACCGTAGTCGATACCCTCGACTTGGGAGTAGCCTTGTGCTACCAATCTTGCCTTGTTGCGAATGATGTTCCCATGAGCATCTTGCTTGTTCTTGAAGATCCACTTTGTTCCAATGACGTTGTGGTTCCCCGATGGCCTTGGCACCAATCTCCACACCTTGTTGTACTCGAAATTGTTGAGTTCTTCATGCATGACATTGAGCCAATCCGAGTCTTCGAGCGCCTCATAGACCTTTTGGGGTTCAACACAAGAGACAAACGCGTGATGTTCACAATAGTTTGCCAATTGTCTCGAGTGCTTACCCTTTCATTAGGCTTCCAACCACATTCTCCATGAGATGGCCTTTGGTAGTAAGTTTGGATGCAATCTTGGCGGCACGACGCTCTAATTCTTCCTCGAAGGTGAGATGAGGAGGGGTCACTTGATCATCTTGAGCGCCGTCTTGAACATGTTCTTGATCTTGAGCACGCTCGGGGAAGATAACTCGACCTTGGGCATCATTTGGTGTGTCACCATCGTCTTGATCACGATCTTGCCCTTGGTCTTGTTCATGAGGTTGAGGGCCTTCACTTTGTTCTTCGGAAGCGTGTGGGCCTTGAGTTGGTGATGGCTCCACTTGAGTGGAGCATTGTCCTTCTCCTTCGGCCACAAGGGGTTCCTCAACGGGTAGGATAAAACCAACACCCATTCTTCTTATGGCTTGAGGAGGAATTTCATCACCTACATCACAAGTGCCACTTTGCTCCACTTGGGAGCCGTTATTCTCATCAAACCCCACGTTACATGTCTCCTCAATAAGTCCCGTGGATTTATTGAGGACACGGTAAGCATGAGAGTTTGTAGCATAACCAACAAATATGCCCTCATAAGCTCTAGCTTCAAATTTAGACAAACGAACACCTTTCTTGAGAATGAAACACTTACACCGAACACCGGAAATACTTGAGATTGGGCTTGTTGCGGTGAGTATCTCATAAGGAGTCTTGTTCAAGCCTTTGTGGAGATAGAGCCGATTGGATGCATGACATGCGGTGTTGATGGCTTCGGCCCAAAAGTTGTATGGAGACTTGAACTCCGCCATCATGGTCCTTGCCGCATCCATCAACGTCCGGTTCTTCCTCTCCACAACACCATTTTGTTGAGGGTATATGGTGCGAATATTGATGCTTGATCCCTCTTCACTTAGAAACTCATCCAAGGTGTAGTTCTTGAACTCGGTGCCGTTGTCACTTCTTATTGTCAAGATCTTTGCATTATGTTGACGTTGAGCTTCATTTGCAAAGTCGATAACAGTTTGTTGAGTCTCACTCTTCCTCTTGAAGAAGTATACCCAAGTGTATCTTGAATAATCATCCACAATCACCAAGCAATACTTTCTACCCCCAAGACTATCAAAGGATGGAGGTCCAAAGAGGTCCATGTTCAGGAGCTCCAAGGGTCTCTTCGAGTAGATGATAGTCGTGGGAGGATGAGCCGTTTCATGAAGCTTTCCTTCGATACAAGCACTGCAAGCACGATCTTTGGCAAAACTAACATTTGTTAGTCCACGGACATGGTCCCCCTTGAGAAGACTTTGCAAAGATCTCATATTGACGTGGGCTAAACGGCGATGCCAAAGCCATCCCACGTCAACTTTAGCCATTAGGCATGTCGCGGTCTTAGTGGGTCGCTCCGAAAAGTTTATCACATAAAGACCATTCTCGACATGCCCAACAAAGGCTACTTTAAGAGTCTTGCTCCACAAGAGGGCCACGGTATCAATGTTAAAGATGGTGGCAAAGCCCATGAGTGCAAGTTGACGAACGGAAAGCAAATTGTATGCAAGGGACTCAACAAGCATGACTTTCTCGATCGTTAGATCATGAGAAACGACAACCTTGCCAAGACCCAATACCTTAGAATGTGAGGCATCACCCCACTCGACATTGGTGGGCATAGATGGGATATTTTGCACGTCCACCACCAAGTCCTTGCTCCCGGTCATATGATTCGTTGCTCCACTATCGAGCAACCATGATCCCCCACCGGAAGCAAACACCTACAAGAAATCAATGCTTGGTTTTAGGTACCCATTTAGTAATGGGTCCTTTGATGTTAGTAACGAGGGTCTTAGGAACCCAAATAGACCATTCAATGTACTCATAAGAAGAACCAACAAATTTAGCATAAACATGCCCATCACTAGCACGACACAACACATATGAGGGGTTAAATTCGCCGGCTATGTTCAAGGGGATGACGTTGTCCTTCTTGGCATTGCCACCCTTTGCATGGTTCTTCTTCTTCTTGGAAGCACTCTCTCCCTCCCTCACAAAAGTTTGCTTGAGAGGAGGAGGTTGCTTGGTCTTGTCATTCTTCTTCTTGCTCTTGGGCTTGGGCGCGAACCCAATCCCCTCCTTGGCCACAACTTCCTTTTGATTACTCAAAAGGTCGTTAAGGTTCTTCTCACCTTGTATGCATGTGACAAGGCCCTTTTCAAGTTGCTCCTTCAACTTAGCATTCTCCTCAACAAGATGCACATGCTCACAACAAGGGTTAGTAGCATTTGCATTATCAATCAATATCATATGAGGAAAGGTGGCTTTCTCCTTGGTTAGCTTCACTTGGAGTTGATCATGAGACTCTTTGAGACTAGCATGAGCACCCTTCAAGACTTTGTGAGCCTTGTCGAGAATGTCAAACTCCTCGTTGAGTCTAGCAAGATCAACTCCAAGCTTTGCCTTCTCGGAGCTAAGCACACGAGACACAACAAGAGCATGATCAAGGTCTTTCTTTAATTTAGCATGATCATCGTTGTATGACTCCTCAAGAGCCAAACGAAGACCACACTCTTCCTCAAGAGCATTGGAAAGATCCGAAATCTCATCGGCATAGTCACGACTATGCCCTTCCATCTTAGAGATGGTTTCTTCATGAGCCTCGATCATGACATTGGCTTCACCAAGTTGTTCCAAGAGAGCAACGAAGTGCTTCTTGGATTTTCCCTTGAGTTTACACATAAAGATCTCAAACTCATTCTCCTCCACATTAGTCCCCTCATGTTCATCAATGCAATCCGTCAAAGAAGAATGACTGATGATGGTAGTTTTGATGTTGGGGGTTACCTTGTTGGTGGCTTTAGCCATGAGGCACTTGGCGGTGATGCTTTCATTGGGTGAATCGAAGAGAGACCCTCGAGGAGTCGTTGCAATGGCAACGGAGGCCATGGCAACCGACTCACCATCTTCATCATCATTATCATCCTCATTGTACTCTTATTGAACCACCAAGGCTTTGTGAGGAGCCTTCTTGGTGAAGTTGCTCTTGTTGGGGAAAGATTTGGCCTTGTCCTTACGGATGAGCTTGCCACCATTGTCTTCCCTCTTCTCATATGGGCACTCCGCAACAAAGTGACTCACATTGCCACAATTGAAGCAAGTCCTCACTCGTTGCTTGCCCCTTGCGCCACTTGAGTTGCTCTTGTTGAAGTTGGGCCTTGAGTTCTTCTTGCTCCAAAATTGCCTTGAAGCAAGGGCCATGTGTTCATGATAGTCATATCAGATCTTGAGGTTGCTCTCTTCTTCTTCCTCCTCTCCATCTTCTTCGACACAAATCTTGGCCTTCAAAGCGAGGTTGGGCTTCTTTGCTCTTTGGGAGCGAAGCACCGCATTGTCGGCGGTCTTGTCCAATATGCTCATAGCCACAAACTCATCCAACACATCACTTGAGGACAGGGTGTGGAAGTCCGGCCGTTGACGGATGACGGAGGACATGGCTTTGTGATAGGGCATCATTGCCTTGAGGAATTTGCGCTTGATCCAGTTGTCATCCATGTCCTTACTTCCATGATCCCGGAGGGACACTGCAAGCTTGGTTACTCTCCGATAGAGCTCACGAGGTTCTTCTTCTTCTTTCATTGCAAACTCATCAGCTTCATCTTGGACCACTTCATAATTGGAACGTTGAATGCTTGCACTTCCTCGATAAAGGGAAACCACCTTGAGCCAAGCATCTTTGGCAAGGGAGTAGGGCCGGAGATGAGGGAGGTCTTCGGGAAGGATTGCTTCTTGGATGATGAAGAGAGCATTCTCATTGAATTGATGGTCCACGACTTCTCTAGGAGAGAAGTTGCTCGAATCATGCGGATAGAAACCTTCTTCAATGATTCTCCAAAGGTTAGTGTTCACATGATTTAAATGACACTTAAAACGATAAACCCAAGAATCAAAATCCTCCTTTTTATCAATCTTAGGTGGTGGACCGGCATGATTCAAATGAGTGGAAGGAATCGGTCCACCATAAATGGGAGGAGGTTGCACATGGGCGAATATGCCGGTGCCATTCTTACCACTAGACGAAGGGGATTTCTCACTAGTAGCTTCCCCCTTATCGGAGTTAGCATCCGCTCCCGTGTTGGCGGGATCACCCACTTTCACGGAAAAGGTGGAAGGTTTAATCCCTTCTAGGAATTCCTTAAACATGTCCTTGACCTCGGTCGTCATGGAGGTTTTCAATGTGTCCAACGCCACATTGAATTCCTCACGAGATCGAGGTACCCCATCTCCGTAGATGATATCGGATTCGCACGGAGTGCTCCCCACATCATCTACGATGTCAACCATACTCTTGGACGGTAAAGTCCTTAAAAGAGACGAGGCTCGATACCAATTGAAAGGATCGATATAGTTGACTAGAGGGGGTGAATAGGCAACTAACAATTTTTAAGCTTTTCTTTACCAATTTAAACTTTGCAATAATAAAGGTTGTCTAGATGTGCAACTAGGTGAACAACCTATATGATGCAATCAACACAAGCACAAGATCAAGCAAAGATAGAAACACAAATAAGCTTGCACAAGTAAAGGGATAAGATAACCAAGAGTGGAGCCGGTGGAGACGAGGATGTGTTACCGAAGTTCCTTCCTTTTGAGGGGAAGTACGTCTCCGTTAGAGAGGTGTGGAGGCACAATGCTCCCCAAGAAGCCACTAGGGACACCGTAATCTCCTCACGCCCTCGCACAATGCAAGAGCCGTGATTCCACTATTGGTGCCCTTGAAGGCGGCAACCGAACCTTTACAAACAAGGTTGGGCCGATGTCCACAACTTAATTGGAGGCTCCCAACAACACCACGAAGCTTCACCACAATGGAATATGGCTCCACGGTGACCTCAACCGTCTAGGGTGCTCAAACACCCAAGAGTAACAAGATCCGCAAGGGATAAGTGGGGGGAATCAAAAGTCTCTTGGTGGAAGTGTAGATCGGGCCCTTGTCACCCAATCCCGAGCAAATCAACAAGTTTGATTGGCTAGGGAGAGAGATCGGGCCAAAATGGAGCTTAGAGAGGGAAGAACTGGTCAACTAGAGGTAGGAGACACGCCTTTTATACTCGTGGACAAGATCCAACCGTTATCCTCTAGTTCAGCCCGCGACACGCGGTACTACCGCTCGGCGCGGTACTACCCATGTGACCACGCGCTGTACTACCGTGGAAGGCCACGGTACTACCAGCAAGCAGCAGACAGAGACTCGATCGCTCGACCGAAAGCGATACTACCGTTCACAGCGGTACTACCGTGCACCCTTGCGGTACTACCGCAAGGCAGGTAAGCCACACCTCACGAAGAGCGCGGATGAAATAAAATACATCCATGCCTACTTCACTGAAAAAGAAATAAAGTCACGAAACCCGACGCGGTACTACGCGCCCGAGTCTTGTATCACCGTGGAGGCGTGGATGTAAAAAATTACATCCGCTCCTACTACCGCGACGCAACGGTACTGGGCATGAGGGCCACGGTACTACGGCTCCAAGAGAGAGAGGTACTACCGTGTCCACTCGCGGTACTACCACAAGAAGACGTCTTGTACTACCGTGTGGCGCGGATGTAAAAATTACATCCGCGCCTACTACCGTACCGGGAGCAGCACAAGGCCTAGGAGTTGCGGTACTACGGCTCTGGGGAGCGGTACTACCGTGACGCCCAGCGGTACTACCGCTGGTGCTTGCGGTACTACCGCTCCCTAGAGCAAGACTACCGCAAGAACAGCGATGTCCGTCGGATTTATGCACAACTATGACAACGGGAAGATGCTCCAAAGTGCAAGGAAAGGAAGGACAAGTGTACGTGTGATTCCACCCAAACCTTTCCGACGCGGACCCCCTCTTAATAGTACGGCTCTCCTCGACTCAAATCCACCAAAGATAAACGTGAACGACGCCGCCTTCAATAGTCTCCGAGGGCACCGAATCGCCTCGCGCCTAGTGATGAAGCATCTGAGAAACTCAAGGCATACGATTAGTCCGCAAAAGTATCGTCATCAATCACCAAAACACTAAAGGGATAAATATGCCCTTACAACGATGGCGAGTCCCCATTACAAAGCCTCCTGAACACATGATATCGTTGAAGCACGTTGATGTCATTGTGAGAACCCGGCATTCCAAAGAAAGCAGGTCAAATCCACAAGTCATGTGATGCCACTGCTTCCACTATGATGATGGCCTCTATGGTGTGAGCTTGATACATTCCCCGCAAACCTTTGAGGCAGTTCCTCCATTGCCTATGCATGCAATCAATTGATCCGAGCATTCCTGTTAACCCTTTGGCCTCTTCAACAGTCAATAACTTTCCCGTGTCCTGCATATTGGTTCTCTAAGATACCCTGCTCCAAACACCTACACCATGGCGCGGGAAAACCTCACAGTAGTTTTCAGGCATGTGCTCTCCCCCATCTGTACCATCTCACCAATGACATATGCGGCATAACGAAGTGAAAGTATCCTCGGAGCAGTCGTGCATTTATGCTTGGCAGAGAAAGAAAGCTGGTCACAACAATCCCTTGTGAGCTTGAAATAGTCATCGTGTGCCTCCACTCCCTCCATAATGCGCAAAAACAATGGTATGCGCATACGAAAACAATGACCAAACCATGGATCATCCGAGAAGGTTGGGTCCAGAGCAAAGTAGTCCTTGTGTGAGACCCTGTCCCGATTGATCACTCTTATCCCTTTGATTAAACCCTTGAAGTTGAGAATACACTCCACTTGTCGGTCCATTTCCTCTTGCATGCTCTGAGCATGATCATGCATGTCCACTTCTCCGTCCTTATCCGACAAATCGAAGTACTCATCTTCAGTCATTTTATCAAGCTCCGCCAGTCCATACTCCTCGTCCAACAAAGCATTCAACAATTTCCCCATGAATAAATCACAAAAAACTGGGCGAGATAATGGGTCAAACACATAAAGCGCAAGGGGCAACCCGATAGTTGTTGGACATACCGCCATGGCGTCCGGCCCGGCGGCCATATTCGTGGCGGCAAGCACCATGGAGACGACATATAACCCACAAGTATATGGGATCACAACAGTTTTCGAGGGTACAATATTCGACCGAAATTTATAAATTCGACACAAGGGGAGCCAAAGAATATTTGCAAGTATTAGCAGCTGAATTGTCAATTCAACCACACCCGAAGATTAATTATCTGCAGAAAAGTGATCAGTAGCAAAGTACTATGATAGTTTTGATAATAGTAGCAACATCAATAGTTACGGCAATAGTGATAGTAGTGATTTTGTATCAGTAATGATAGCAGCAGTAGTAACTTAGCAAGAATAATATAAGGTAAATTTGTAGGCATTGGATCGGTGATTCGTTGGATGATATTCATCATGAGGTAGTCACAACCTAGGGCCATATGGCACTGTCTCTAGTTCATAAATATAATGTAGGCATGTATTCTGTAAATAGTCATACGTGCTTATGGAAAGAACTTGATCTTTTGTCCTACCCTCCTGTTGCAGCGTGGTCCTATTAGAAACTAAGGGATATTAAGGACTCCTTTTAATAGAGAACCAGAACAAAGTATTAACACATGGTGAATACATGAACTCCTCAAACTACGTCATCACCGTGAGTGGTCCCGACTATTGTCACTCCGGGGTTGCCCGATCATAACACGTAGTAGGTGACTATAACTTGCAAGATCGGATCTAGAACATGGATATAATGGTGATAACATAAACGGTTCAAATCTGAAATCATGGCACCCAGGCCCAAAGTGACAAGCATTAAGCATGGCAAAGTCATAGCAACATCAATCTCAGAACATAATGGATAGTAGAGATCAGGCCCTAACAAAACTAACTCGATTACATGATGAATCTCATCCAACTCCTCACCGACCAGTGAGCCTATGAAGGAATTACTCAATCCCGGTGGGGAGCATCATGGAATTGGAGATGGAGAAGGGTTGGTGAGGACGAAGATCGAAGGTCCCCACTCCGGAGCCCCAAACGGACTTCAGATCTGGCCTCCCGATGAAGAATAGGAGACGACTGTGGCTCCGTCTCATGAAACGCGATAATTCTTTCTCCCTGATTTTTTTCTAGAAAAATAGGATTATATAGCGTTGGTTTCAGGGTCTGCGGAGCCACCAGGTGGGGACAACCCACCTGGGCGTGCTTGGAGGGGGTGGCGCCCCCTGGTAGGTTGTGCCCACTGTCGGTGTCAAAACCGGTGGATCTCCGGTAGGGGGCCCCAAACTGTGCGTCTAAGGTTGATGGTAACAGGAGGCGGGGGACACGATGTTTACCCAGATTCGGGCCCTCTCTATAGAGGTAATACCCTACTTCCTGCTTGATTGATCTTGATGAATATGAGTATTACAAGAGTTGATCTACCACGAGATCGTAATGGCTAAAACCCTAGAAGTCTAGCATGTATGATTATGGTTGCCTCTACGGACTAAGCCCTCCAGTTTATATAGACACCGGAGGGGACTAGGATTGTACAAAGTCGGTTACAGAGAAAGGAATCTACATATCCGAACGCCAAGCTTGCCATCCACGCAAAGGAGAGTCCAATCCGAAGACGGGAAGAAGTCTTCTGTCTTGTATCTTCATAGCCCATCAGTCCGGCCCATGCTACATAGTCCGGCCGTCCAAGGACCCCTTAATCCAGGACTCCCTCAGTAGCCCCTGAACTAGGCTTCAATGACGAGGTGTCTGGCATGCAGATTGTCTTCGGCATTGCAAGGCGGGTTCCTTCTCCGAATACTGCAAAATAGTTTTTGAACACAAGAATCATGTCCGGCTCTGCAAAACAAATGCCACACACAACTGCAGAGAGTATAGTATTTCACGAGTCCAATCCGCTGACAACTCTTCCTAGCGTGACATCACGTCGCCGCCCGGCTATTATTTCGAACCATTTTTTAGCCTGCTGCTCCATATTTCGAGATGTGGTTTCATTGACACGTGCTGTCAAAGCAGAGATCATGTCCCCTCATTGCGGGATTCTCATAAATACGGGCATGGGTAACCCAACCGTGTCGTCTGCACGATCCTTGGGGAATAGGCGAGTTTTTAGGGCGAGCGGGGAGGCGTTTGATATTCACTGCCTTCATAAAGAGATAAGGATTTATCCCTTTCACCCACGCCTTCTCTCTCTACCTCCCCATTATCAAGCTCCAGCGCCCAAGTTCTCATCTTTTCCGCTCCAAGAAAGCACTCCAACCATGTTCGGATACGGAGCGCAGTGCAAGTGGTTGGTCTCCTCCGTCAAGGAGAAGGACATTACGAAGCTTCGGGAGGAGGGGTATTTGGCCAAAGAAATCGCCCACCGGCTCCCGGCCGAGGGGCAGATCATCCCCACCCCGGAGCCCCATGAGAGGGTGGTTTTCATCTCTCACTTCGTTCGCGGGCTGGGATTTCTTCTCCACTCATTTGTCCGCGGACTCATGTTCTACTATGGGCTGGATTTCCACGATCTGGCCCCCAACTCCTTCCTGAACATCTCGACATTCATTGTTGTGTGTGAGGACTTCCTCCGCATCCCACCCCACTTCGGATTATGGCTAAAGATCTTCAATGTGAAGCCGAAGGTGGTGAGTGGTCAACACGCAGAGTGCGGAGGCGCCATGGTGAGCAAGATGCCCAACGTCACATGGCCCGAAGGCTCCATCATGGAGACTGTCAAGGTGTGGCAATAGAAGTGGTTCTACGTCACAGAGCCGCGCGACACCACTTGGGCCGCGGCTCCCGCATTCCGGTCCGGGGCCCCGATGCGGCTCACCTCCTGGCCAGAGAAAGGCCTGGACTGGTCTTCACAGGACGAGCTGACAGCTCTTCAGACGTGCATCAGGAGCATGATGGACAAGAATATCAAGCTTATCAATGTGAACCAGGTGATGCTTGTTGACCGGATCCTTCTGTGCCAAGGCTGGACTTGCCATTTGTGGGAGTACGATCCAGCCAAGCACCAGACCTTGCAGCAGTTCTTCGGCGCTATGCACGAAGACATCTGGAAGGTGCTTTTCAAGTCCAGCGAGACGTGGCCGAATACGATCGAGGATCGTGGGCACGACTTGGCTCATCCCGCAAGTCCGAAAAGTTTTTTCATGTTTTCAAGGTGTATCCTTTACTTGCATACTCGAGGAAGACGCCTAAGCCTCCCTACTGATTCTCCCAGGGCTGGACAAAGAAGGAGGAGCAGATTCACTGTCCGGCTCCGCTGCTCGAAGACGTAGCAATTCCACTTCTGACGAAGATGCTGGTTCCGGTGCCTTACCAAGCGCTGGAGAAGAATGCCAAGAAGAAGGCCAAGGAGACCAGAGGTGGTCTCCGTTGCAAGGGTGCTTCGGACATGACGTTCGAAGACACCGAGACTCACTCCTCCATCGCCGAGGATGAAGAGGAGGAGGAAAGCAACTCTCCCCCTGAGGGGGGAAGGAAGAAGAGGGCGACCTCCACAAATCTGGAGGCAGAGGCGTCCAAGAGGGGGAAGGGTTCCCTCGCAGATAACTCCGCGTGGGACATCGACAGCAGCCTAGAGCGGCGCCCTCAAGACAAGCCCCTGGCCAAATCGTAAGTACTCAAAAACCCAAACGCATTCATATATCCGGCCTCTCTACTTCATAGTCTTAACATGTTGAATTATGCATTTGCAGTCCGGCTCGGTCCGACCTCGAGCGATTCTCATCTTCGGGGGATTCGCTGGACCCAAATGTGATGGGCAGCAGGTCCCTTCCAACGGCCTCCTCTCCCAAGGCCATGAATGACACCAAGGTGTTGTCCCGAAGGATCCCAGGCCAGGGAGAGACGCAGGAGACCATCAAGGCGGCGCCAGAGGGTGAAACCTCGGCCGCCGTACACATGGGGGAGAAAATCCCCATGGACACTAACGATGGGGGCCATATCCAATTCGGCCCCCAGCCGAATACAATTCCGGAGACCCATACGGCTCCGGAATTAGGCAAGCAGCCTCTTACGAAAGAAGGAGCTGCGCCTATTCCACTGGTGACCTCAGTCCATCCAGAGGCACCGGATACTCTAATGGAAGCGCTGCGAAGTGCTTCCATTGTTGAGGAACACCGTACCCTTATGGACATAGTGGTTGAGAGGATTCAGTCCGTGAAGAGCGGACTGACCGAAGCCTGCACAAGCCTTCTAACAGGCTTTGAGGTAAGCAACACAATTATGTAAAAAGAATGTCACGGTATAGACAGTAGCCCCTGAGACACTGTCTGGTGTTTGAAAAGAAAAGCCGGACAAAGGATCAAACAAGTTTCGCAGGAGGCTAACCAGATGAGTCAATGTGAACAAACAGGCGTCGTTACTAGCTGCGACCTCTCATACTGCTGAGGTCTCCGGACTGAAGAAGAGTCTGGAGCGGGCCGAGGAAGAGCTCGACCGCGTGAAAAAGTAGCTAGAGGATAAACAAGGTATGCAATGACCTTCCGTATATCAGAAAGGATAGATGATTTCTAATGACCATAGTGCCATTTTATTTGTAGGAACAGCGACCGAGGTGGAGGCTCTCAAGAAGGCGCTGGCCGAGGCCGAGGAGAGAGCGACCAAGGAACAAGCCGCCCGTGAAAAGCATGAGGCCAGGGGCAGTAAGGTCTAGCAGGAGCTCCAGGACGCCGTCAAGAAATGCGAGTCCTTGGAGCGCAACTGAGGGAGTCCTGGATTAGGGGGTGTCCGGATAGCCGGACTACCATCATCAGCCGAACTATCATTTGCCGGACTATCATCATCGACCGGACTACAAGACTATGAAGATACAAGATTGAAGACTTCCCCCCGTGTCCGGATGGGACTTTCCTTGGCGTGGAAGGCAAGCTTGGCGATACGGATATGTAGATCTCCTACCATTGTAACCGACTCTATGTAACCCTAGCCCTCTCCGGTGTCTATGTAAACCGGACGGCTTTAGTCCGTAGGACAACAATCACAACAACCCTTACAATCATTCCATAGGCTAGCTTCTAGGGTTTAGCCTCCTTGATCTCGTGGTAGATCCACTCTTGTAAACATCCACAATATCAATATCAATCAAGCAGGGCGTGGGTTTTACCTCCATCAAGAGGGCCCAACACGGTAAACATCGTGTCCCTTGTCTCCTGTTACCATCCGCCTAGACGCACAGTTCGGGACCCCTACCCGAGATCCACCGGTTTTGACACCGACATTGGTGCTTTCATTGAGAGTTCCTCTGTGTCGTCACCGATAGGCTTGGTGGCCTCTTCAATCAACAACGACGCAGTCCTGGGTGAGGCCTTTCTCCGGACAGATCTTCGATTCGCGGCTTTCTGCATCATGGGCCAACTCCCTTGGCCATCTGAGCAGATCGAAGCTACGCCCTGGCCGCCGTCGTCAGGTTTGAAGCTTAAACTTCACGGCCGATATCCGGGGGACTTGATCCTCGATGGATCTGAGCCACACCGATCGTGCCGCTACTGTCACGATGGGCATGACCTAACTCTACCGCGGACAGCACCTTGAGGTCGCACCGGATCCGCCCGACTCATAGTCCGAGGCGATCGCTCAATCGAGGACGGATGGCTGGACACCGCCTCGGGAGCCGCAATTCCTACGGCGATGGAGCCGAACACTTACCTTGTCCCACGTAAAGCCCATGACTCCGAGGTGCCGGACTCCCTTCCGGACTCCGAACCTCCTGCGCCCCTGCCAGTCGAATCCGATTGGGCGCCGATCATGGAATTCACCGCTGCGGACATCTTTCAGCACTCGCCCTTCGGCGATATCATAAACTCATTGAAGCATCTCTCGCTATCCGGAGAGCCCTGGCCGAACTACGGCCAGAACGGTTGGGACGCGGAGGACGAAGAAATTCGGATCCCACCCACCACCCACTTCGTAGCCACCGTCGACGACTTAACCGACGTACTCGACTACGACTCCGAAGACATCGACGGTATGGACGACGATGCGGAGATTACTACAAGAACCAAAGCCTACAGACACCGAAGACCACCTCGTCATACGACAAATACATGGTGGACACCCCAAAAGATGGGGACGGCAAAGAAGCAGCGGAGGCCGATTCCTTAAAGAAATAGCCCAAGCGCCAACGTCAGCGGCGCCGCTCTAAATCCCGCCACCGCAAGAATGGAGATTCCGGCACAGGAGATAATAACACCCCAGAAAGTGCCGAAGACAACTCCCTCCAGCTCGATCCAGCGCAGGAGGAGGCAGAAGCAAGCCCTCAGGAGAGGGCGGCAGACGAAGAGGTCGAGGATGATAACTACTTACCTCCCTCCGGAGACGAGGCAAGCCTCGGCGACGACGAATTTGTCGTGCCTGAGGATCCCGTCGGGCAAGAGCGTTTTAGACGTAGGCTAATGGCCACGGCAAACAGCCTAAAGAAAAAGCAACAACAACTTCAAGCTGATCAAGACCTACTGGCCGACAGATGGACCGAGGTCCTCGCGGCCGAAGAGTATGAACTCGAACGCCCCTCCAAAAGTTACCCAAAACGCAAGTTGCTCCCCCGATTAGAGGAGGCAGCATCACCAGCGCATAATACGGTAGACCGACCACCTCGTGGCCGCGATAGAGAGGCGTGCAAGCCCTCCACCAAAACCGTACCCCGGGATCGCTCTAAAAGCAGGAAGCCACGGGGGAACGCGCCGAACTTGCGAGATATATTGGAGGATAAGGCAAGACAATCCAGATCTATCTATGGATCACGTGGACCCCCCACGACCCACGACGAATACCGTCGCACCGGATACAACTACTCCGCCGGGCCAACACAACAGATAACGCTCTCTTGAGCTACGTCGCGATATTGCTCAATCTGAGGCGCCAACACCCACTATGCTTCACCGACGAGTAATGGATCATCAAATCCTGAAGGGTTCAAACCCGTTAATATCGAATCCTACGATGGCACAACAGACCCGTGGTCCGGATTGAGGATTATCTCCTCCATATACACATGGCCCGCGGCGGCAATCTTCACGCCATCAAATATCTCCCTCAAGCTTAAAGGACCAGCTCGGCATTGGCTTAACAGCCTGCCCGCAGAGTCAATTGGATCTTTGGGAAGACACGGAAGCCGCATTCCTCGACAACTTCCGGGCATGTATATGCGACCACGGATGCAGATGACCTAAGCCACATAATCCAGCAGCGCACGAATCGGCGGGCAATTACAGACACGGTTCCTAACAAAGAAAAATCAAATCGTCGATTGTCCGGATGCAGAGGCACTCGCTGCCTTCAAACATAACATCCATGACGAGTGGCTGGCCCGACACCTAGGACAGAGAATCGAAATCTATGGCAGCCCTCACATCCCTCATGACCCGCTTCATGCGGGAGAGGATAGCTGGCTCGCTCGCATAACAACCTCAACAAAAACGCCGGCAGTCCGGATACTAAGGACCGCAATGGCAAGTTGCGTCGAAACAAAACAAACGCCGCGTTAACGGCGGCAAAGAATGAGGATCGGCAGTCAACGCGGATTCCGAGGCTCAAACCGGTCAGCGGAAGAAGCCATTCAAAAGAACCACTCCGGGCCGTCCAATTTGGACCGAATACTCGACCGCTCTTGTCAAATACATGGTACTCCCGAAAAGCCAGCTAACCATACCAACAGAGATTGTTGGGTATTCAAGCGAGCAGCAAATTAATCGCCAAAACAGTGACAAGGGCTACACAACGATGACGAGGAAGAGACCGGCCGCCAACAACAGAGGACAAAGGATTCCCCCTCAAGTTCGGACGGTAAACATGATATCGCAACGATATTCCCAAGAGGGAGCGAGCGTGCACTAAGGGCGTATACGCGATGGAGCCATCGCCCCAAAATTCAACCCATGGTCCTCTTGCCCGATCACTTTCGATCGAAGAGACCATCCGACCAGCATCCGCCATGGCGGATTCGCTGCATTGGTTTTAGACCCAATCGTTGATGGATTTCACCTCACGAGAGTCCTTATGGACGGCGGCAGTAGCCTGAACCTGCTTTATCAGGATACAGTGCGCAAGATGGGCATAGACCCTTCAAGGATTAAACCTACAACGACGACCTTCAAAGGCGTCATACCAGGTGTCGAGGCCAATTATGCGAGCTCGCCACACTAGAAGTGGTCTTGGATCCCGGATAATTTCCGAAGCAAGGAGTTAATCTTGACATAGTCCCGTTCATGGCGGCTATCACGCTCTGCTCGGACGAACGCGTTTACAAAGTTCAGCGCGTGCCGCGTTATGCATACCTTAAGCTCAAGATGCGGGCCCTCGTGGAGTCATCACGGTCAATGGAAACACGGGCGCTCCCTCGAGCGGAGGAACATACAGCGGCTCTCGCGGCAGAAGTCTGATCAGCCTTTTAAGGCAATTCTCGAGTCCGGCCGTTAAGCGACCGGACACGACCAAACGCGCCGAGCAACATCAACCAAGACCACAGCACGTTCCGTGCATCAGCGTAGAGTAATGCGGCTAACCCCAGCCCTCGCAAAATTGCAAGACAAACTCTCGCGTACATAATTACATACGGAGATACCATGGGCATAGGGGGAAGGGCACCACCACAACAGACCCAGAGTGCGGTTCGACCACACCAGGGGCTCCCAAGTGTGTCGCTCTTTTTTGTTTTATTTTTCTCTTTTTTATACAGAACTCAGTCCGGCGGCGAACCGGCCGAACTCATGATGCAACAGCCAGGGAAGGACTAAGGCCGCGATGAACACTCAGGTGGTCTCCATCACGAGCATTAAATTTGTTAAAATACAACATTCCGCGGCCTACCCCTGGAGGGAGACGCCTTTAATTCGTCCAATCCCTTGCTTTCCGCACTATTTGTATCATTCCGCACTGATAGCATATCTTCTCGAATAAAATGCAACACTTTTTGCCTTTAATTGCATTACTTTATATATATATGTTCATTTACGACATGTTGCACCTGTGCATCTTAGTACGCCAAACACACGAGGGCTTATGTCCTCCGCTTTATGGTGTGATAAAGTCCGCACACTTTCACAAGTCGGCACCCGAACTTATAGCATTATATGAATCGGCTCGAATCATGTCTTGGGTCAATAGTTGGGTTTCCGGCTCCCATGTTTGGCACCTTACGTTTCCGTTCTATCGGCTAAGGTAGCACGGGAGAACCACTGCGATTGCGCCCGGTTGAGCAGTTAACGCCTCGATGGAAAGCTAAAACTGACCGGCATGATAAGGCGTGAGACTGGTCGCTGTTCGAGAGGTCCTTCGGGTCCTTAAAGACCTCGCCGCTTGAGCGAAGTTCGGATTATGTCCGATGAAGGCGTGGATAGCGCCCCAATTCGGTCTTCGAATACTAGGGGCTTCGCGAAATTTAAAATTATAGAATTCTATGGCTAAGTGAGAGTGTTCAAGCACTATAAGTCCGGTTGCCTAGTTCATTGTGTTGGCGCCTCCTAGATGGACCCAAAATGGGAACAAGAGTGCTCAAGTTTATCCCAACACCCCAAAGACTCGTGGCATGGGGGCTGAAGCCGACGACTTGCCATCTCTCAGATTTAATAAACGGCCGCACAGAAGGTAATATTTTAAATTAAACAAGCGTTGCTTAGCGCATATGAACAAAGTTTTCAGCGCACAGGATAACACATTGCGAATTCACTCAATAATTACATCCCTAGGGCACTCATCCGCAATCTTGCGGGCACCCTTCAGGACAGCCTTATAGTAAAGTTCAGGCGTACGATGCTCCTTGCCCGCTGGTGGCGCGTCGATGATTAGCTTCTCGCATCCAGCTTGCCCCAATGCACCTTTGCGCTGGCAAGGGCCCGACGAGCACCTTCAATACAAAGGAGGGCGCTTGATAACCTCCACCCAGGGGCACGCATCCACCAGCCGTCGCACGAGGCGAAGTAGCTCCAGGCATGGCCTCTCCGGCCACACCGGACTATGAGCCCTTCATGGCCTGCTCGGCCACCTTGTGAAACTCGACCAGCTGCTTCACTGGTCGCTAGGGGCACCGGATGGCGGCCTCGGCATACTAAGACCAGAAGACCTTCTCCGTTGAGCTCCCTCCTCGGCTCGGTAGAATCTGGCGGCATCGAGACACGCTGAGGCAGATCTGCAAACGCCTCGAGAGCTCCGATTGGGTAAGTATCACGTAATTTACATTCACATGCTTGCTTTGCATGAAAAATGCCTTACCCGCCGCTATCTTCTTCATCAACTCAACCTCTGAAGGGCCTTATGGGCCTCGGCCTTGGCGGTTTTGGCACTTTCGAGAGCGAGGCAAGCTCGGACTCTCGAGTCTTTGAGTCACGCTCCAAACTCTCATGCTTTTCCATGAGAGCACGGAGCTCTTGCTGAACCGCCGCCACCCTCGCCTCTTGCTTTTCTCGCTCTGCCCGTTCCGTGGCGCATTGCGTTCGGCGCGGACACGGCCTCCTTGAGGCCGCCACCTCGTTCGTGGCCCTGCAGTACCCATGTTATCCTTGTTATTTTTGTCACAACCTAAATCCTTTTACATAAGGTACAAATTCAAAGTGGTGTTACTCACCTTCTTTGTCTTGGAGCTGCTTCTGGCGCTGCCGAGCTCTTGCCGGACCGCTCAAGCTCCGCTTCAATGCACCGACCTCCATGATCGGTCTGGCGAGGTCAGCAGCGCAGCCTGCAACCCATATTGACATAATTTTTAGCAACCCTGCGTATATCCTTTTTAAGATCCTCGGTCCGGCTTTTCATTCCGAACACCAAGCCGAGCATCGGGGCTCTGTCTATCTGCGGTATTACTTTGCATGTTTTAACTTCTTACCTCAAAGCCCGATAGAAGGCTATTGCGAGCTTCGGTCAGCCCGCCTTTGGCGAAGCTGCACCTTGAATCACCGCACTCATAATAGTGCGGTGTTCTTCCTCGATGGGCGCTCTGCAGCGCCTCAACAAATTGCCGGCGCCTCGGTTGGGCCGGAAGCCGCGGCGTCCACGGTCTTGCCCTTCGATCGAAGGGCCGCTGCCGGACTCGGAACCACTGCGGGTTCCGTTGTGGAGTCGGCGCGAAGTCCGGAGGCGCCTTGTGGCGCCTCGGGCCTCCCCGGTGGGTCCCTCGGGATCCCACCTCGGCGTCTTCAGCGTGGAGGCGGTCGGGATGGAGTCTACATCCGGCGAAGCCAGCGACCCGCTTCGATGAAGCGGGAGATCATCACCGCGGACTACGGTAGCATGCGGCGTTAGAATGACACTATGTGGCGCAAAAAGAAATTATAAATCATTCAGAATCCGGATACTTACGATCTCGCGGAGGCCTGGCCCTTGAAGGCCATTCTTCCTCGCCAACGTTGATGTTGGCAGAGCTGTCCGGGAATAGTCCTTCCCTCTTGGACCCTCCGGCCTCCCGATTGGGGAAGCCTTCCTCTTCCTCTCTCCTCCTCAGGAGAGAGTCCTCTTCCTCCTCCTCATTTTCGGGGAGCAGTCAGCCCGTGGTCGTCGGACACCTGAAAACGGGCACTCTTCGAGCACCGTGGCCTCCTTCTTGGCCTTCTTCTCCGGCACCACGTGCGGTGCGGAACCAACAGCCTCGCTAGACGCGGCGTCTCTTTGGATTTTCGGCATAGGGCCGGACGGTAATCTGCTCCGCCTTCTTCATCCATTCTGTCAAAGGAAAAGGGAAATTAAAACCCGCATAGAGTCAAACTATGGAAAACAAGTGTCCCGTAAAGGGGTAGAATCACTTACCTCGTCGACTGGCGCTGCGAGTGAAATCGCGATCTTGATCGCGGATCACGAAACCGGCGCCTTGAACAACACGCTTCGAGCGCCTTCAGCGTTGTGTTGAAGAGCATGTTCAGCGCTGGTGCTGTTCGGATCGAACTCCATAGATTGAATGCCGCTCTTGGCATGGGAGAATCCGGCGGACGAGCATGACTTGGACCATGTTAACCAGCCCGAGCTTCTTCACGACTTCTTGATACAGAGTTTGGAGTCCGTCGGCTCCTTCAAACTGCCCCACAGCAAGCCCTTCTCTTTCCGGAGGTGAGCTGCGTGGGATACCAGATCTAAACTTCGGGGCCGCCGCCCATTTAGGGTCGCGGCTCGGTGATGTAGAACCACCCGATTGCCACCCTTGACGGATTCCATGAAGGCCCTTGAACCAAAGGGCGTTGGGCATCTTGCCCAACATGGCGCCTCCGCACTCCGCTTGAATGCCCTTCACTACCTTGACTTGACATTGAAGGTCTTGAGCCACAAGCGAAGTGGGGCTGGATGCGAGAGGAAGGCCTCGCACACGACGATAAGCGCCGAGATGTTGAGGATAAAGTTGGCGCGGATCATGGAAATCCAGGCCGTAGTAGAACATGAGCCCCGGACAAAGGGGTGAAGTGGAAAGCCCAGATCCATGGAGGAAGTGGGAAAGAAAGACAACCCTCTCATGGGGCCAGGGGTGGGGATGAGCTGCCCTCGTCGGGCAGCCGGTCTTGCGATGTCGCCGGAGAGGTATCCGGCGCCGCAGGTTTAGCGATTGCTCCTCCTTAACGGTGGAGGCCAACCATTTACCTCCGCTCCGGACATGGTCGGAGAAGGTTGAGGCGAGATCTTGCGAACTTGGGCGCTGGAGCTCGAGTCTTGTGGAGATGGATAAGCGGAGGAGGAAGAAGGCGTGGGTGAGAAGGTGAATCCTTATCCCTTATATGGTAGGCGAAATCTCACGCGCCCCCACCGGCCCGGTAAAACTCGCTTATCTCCCAAGCGTCACCATCAATGATGCGGTTGGGTTACCCACGCCGTATTGATGAGAATCCCGGATTAAGGGAAACACGATCTCGCTTGACAAGGCGTGCCAAGGAAACCGCTTCGCTAAATCGTTGAGGTGGTAAAGTAATGGCTTGGTAGTGGGGTGGCGTCATGCCACGGAAAACGTCGGAGATTGAACTTGTGTATATATTATTATTCTCTCTATGGTGGAATGTGGAATTTATTTTGCGAGCGGACACTATCTGGTGTTCCCAATCTTCTATCATTTGGAGGAGGAACCCGCCTTGCAATGCCAAGCAATATACCGCGCGAACTTATCGTCATTGAAGCCTGGTTCAGGGACTCTTGAGGAGTCTGGATTAGGGGTGTCCGGATAGCGGACTACCATCATCAGCCGAACTATCATTTGCGGACTATCATCATTGAGCGGACTCCAAGACTATGAAGATACAAGATTGAAGACTTCCCCGTGTCCGGATGGGACTTTCCTTGGCGTGGAAGGCAAGCTTGGCGATCTGGATATGTAGATCTCCTACCATTGTAACCGACTCTATGTAACCCTAGCCCTCTCCGGTGTCTATATAAACCGGATGGCTTTAGTCCGTAGGACAACAATCACCACAACCCTTACAATCATTCCATAGGCTAGCTTCTAGGGTTTAGCCTCCTTGATCTCGTGGTAGATCCACTCTTGTAAACATCCACAATATCAATATCAATCAAGCAGGGGCGTGGGTTTTACCTCCATCAAGAGGGCCCAACACAGGTAAACATCGTGTCCCTTGTCTCCTGTTACCATCCGCCTAGACGCACAGTTCGGGACCCCCTACCCGAGATCCGCCGGTTTTGACACCGACAACAACATTGCGGATCAAGAGTCCTAAATTCCCAAGGCCTGCCAAAGCGCACACGATGCCCGGGTTGAAGCCCAGGGCGCCATCTAGGTAATCTAGGAGGCCAGAAAAATTGCGGTGGGTAAGGCGTTTATTATGCAGAGCAAATATGTGAAGAAAAGGTTCCTCTTACTAACCCGGATTTGGAGTTCTCCAGGGGCGTTTGCGGATCTGCCATGCAGCATTTCAGATGTTGCAGAGTTCTTCCAAGCCGAAGAGGGGAGCTCTGCGGAGAAGCTATTTTGGTCGCAATACCCATTGCTAGAACATCCAGTGTCATTTAGCGATCAGCTAAAACAGCTGGTCGAACTACATAGGGTGGCCAAACTAGCCATGAGGATTTAATAATCCGGCTATGGCCTGCCGAAGCCATACCCAGCAGCTACTTCGGGCTCATCAAGCGGTCGGTCTTCATCGAGGGCGCGTGAATGGCTTTCGCCCGAGTCAAGATGCACTGGGTGAAGATGGACGCCGTGAAGCTTATGACCGAGGGACCGCCCGTGGGCAAGGAGCACCGCACGCCCGAGCAGTATTTTGAAGATGTCCTAGAGGGATCCCGCATTGTGGCGGAGCAATGTGCTAAGGATGTTATCTTTGAATGAATACATTCATGTTATCCTGTCCTGTACTATGAAACGAGGTCGTTATGTAGTATAATGCCTGCTATTTAAAATTTTACCTCATGTGCGGCTGTTTTGTTAAATCTGAGAGTTGGCCAGTCGCCGGCTTCCACCCCCACATAGGTAGTACGAGGGTGTTCGGGATGAATCTAAACACTCTTTATCCCAAAGTTTGGTCCTTAAAGGAGGTGTTTAGCACAACGAACCAGGCAATTGGACTATTGTCATACGACAATAAAAATTTAGGCGCAGCCCCTAGTATTCGTAAGTTCGAACTTGGGATGTTGTAAACACCTGATCGGATAAAACCGATTAATCGCATAATGCGGAAAAAATCGCAAAATAAATGAGACCTCTCGAACAGCGACCGGCTCACGCCACATCATGAAAGTCAGTTTTTGAAAGTGCGTTATATCGACTAGAGGGGGGCGAATAGGCAATTTTTATGAATTCTTCACTGAGGAATTTGCTGGTGAGGAAATTCCTTAGCGAAGAACTACTTGTAGCAGAATAAGTACTCAAAAGTAAACATAACAGAACACAAGCATAGTCATCATGATGAAATGAAGACAAGCACAGAGTACAGAAAGCGTAAACACAAGATAACACAGGATGAAGACGAACAGACTGAAGAAATTGAACTGAGGAGATTGAGAAAGTCTTCAGTCAATGTCTTCAAACAAATATGAATAGGCACACAACAACTAAAATGAGGAAATGAAAGAGTTGAGGAAATAGAACCAGTAAGCTTGGTGACGAAAATGATTTGGTAGACCAGTTCCAACTGCTGTCTCAGTTGTACGTTTGGTTGGAGCGGCTAGGTATTTAAACCTGAGGACACGCAGTCCTAGACACACAGTCCTCACCGTATTCTCCTTGAGCTAAGGTCACACAGACCTCGCCCAATCACTCGTGGTAAGTCTTCAGGTGACTTCCAAACCTTCACAGACTCGGTCACTCGGCAATCCACAATTCCTCTTGGATGCTCTAGACCATGACGCCTAACCTTCTGGAAGAAGCATAGTCTTCAAAGGTAACAAGCATCGGATCCACGCAGGATCAATCTCTTCAGTGATGCTCAATCACTTTGGGTTTGAAGGTGTTTGGGTCTGGGTTTTCCTCACTCGATGATTTTCGCTCAAAGTCTTCGGAGGATGGGATGCTCTCAAATGACAAGTGTCAGTTTCTCTCGGAGCAGCCAACCTGCTAGTGGTTGTAGGGGGCGGCTATTTATAGCCTAGGGAGCAGCCCGACATGATAAGACATAAATGCCCTTCAATGATATGACCGTTAGTTGGGTAGATATTTTGGGACAGCTGGTGCTAGCATAGCAACGGTCGAAAATTTGACTCTCAAATTCCTTAGGGCTATCATGTTCCTCTGTGTAGGCAATCCGCAGTGGCGAATTCCTAACTCCTCAGTCAGAACAAATTCCTCGTGACCAGAAGAACTTCGTCTCATCCTTGAAGAAATTGACTGAACTGTATGAGATTTCAATGGCTTCACTCGAAGGGATTGGTAGGTGTAGGATTTTGAGTTGAGCATCACATGGAAATTTTTCCTTAGTATTTCCTCGACCCCCTTTAACAGTACGGTGTTTCCTATGAATCAAGAAAGAGAAAATGAAACTACGAAAACAAAAGTCTTCACGCTTCATGTTCCTCGAATGAATTCCAAGTCTTCAAGGTTACACCAATTTCTTCACTTTCAAAGTCTTCAGAAATCAAAAGTCTTCAGTCGAAGAACTTCATTTTTAGCGGTCGACTTTCTCTGTAAATATCAAACTCCTCATAGACTTATAGACCTATGTACACTCACAAACGCATCAGTCCCTTAACCTATAAGTCTTCAGTACACCAAAATCACTAAGGTGCACTAGATGCACTTACAATCTCCCCCTTTTTGGTGATTGATGACAATATAGGTTAAGTTTTCAACGGGGATAAACATATGAAGTGTAAATACTGATATTGAGGAATTTGATTGCAAGATATAGAAGAACTCCCCCTGAAGATGTGCATAGTAAGGAATTTGCTTTTGAAGCAATGCACACTTGAAGAGTATAATCATGGAGATCTCCCCCTATATCTTGTAATTCATACACGCATTTGACATATAATATGAAGAATTTGAAATGCATGATGAAATATGGTGACTGATGTAATTCAGCATGCGTGCATTGACATTAATGAGGAATAAGCATGCAGAAGAACTCAGCAAAAGTATCAGGCCACCATAGAGTTTAAGTTTACAACTCGATCCAGCAAAGTCATCAGAAGAGCGATAGTTGTAACTTAGCAAAAAAACGCCCATATAAGACCCGCTTGAAGACTAACTCAAATTTCTCCACCTTTGTCATCGAATGACCAAAAGGGTTGAAAATGACGACTAACACCCCTGAAGAATATCATGATGATGGAGGAGCGCCAGCATTGTTGGGGTCGTGTGTCGTTGTAGGGACTGCCGCAGTGTCGTCCAAGCCTTCATACTCGTCCGTGTCGCGTGATGAAGAAAATGAACTGCCTACCAAGGAAGGAACCTTGACCTTCTTGTATTTCTTCGGTGGAGGAGCAGACCAGTCAAAAACTTCCTTGAAACCCATTTGGTTCAGATCTTCTTCACCATATAGATGTGACAGAATAGCCCAGGTGCGATCGAAGACTTCATGGAGGTAGTAATGGTTTTTCTTCACTGCATTATGTGTAGCAGTCATGTTGTGAAGAATAGAACCAAACTGACACTTAACCCATGTGTGGTTTCGATCCACCTTCTGGTGAAGACTAAGAAGTAGCTCACGGTCAGTCATCACATGAGGAGCAGTGGCTTGAGGATTTGGCTTGGATGCATTGGCAGCAGAATCATGAGTGGCAGAGCCATCATTGGTGGAATAAGATGCAGCTTTGCGAAACTGACCATCCAATGGATGCATGCCTTCATCAATAACAGCTGGTCCCTTGCCCTTCTCATCAGCTGAGGAATATGTCCGCTTGAGGACTTCAATTGGGGGCAAGTAGCTGAGGTGATTCTGAAAATCAGCTTTGTAGTTGAGTGAAGACCTTGTTCTGAGGAATCTCATAATCCAAGGGGCATAAGGCTTCAGCTCAAACGGAGAAAGTGCAACATTTGCCAGAGTCCTCATGAAGAAATCATGATAATTGACAGGGATGCCATGCATGATGTTGAATAGCAGATTCTTCATGATGCCAACAATTTCCTCATCAGATGAGTCGTGGCCTTTGATAGGACTCAAAGTCTTCGTCAGAATGTGATAGACTATTATTGGCACATACAACAATTCCTTCACGAGGAATTTGGTCCTTGGGGCTTGACCGGGCTTCAGAGGCTTCATTAGCACTTGCATGTAATGAGCAGTGACTTCAGGTTCTTGGTACAGACAACGAGCAACTTCAGGTGCAGGACTGATTGGCAGGGCATGAAGTAATTCAAAGGCCGGTGCCTTGTAATGAGTGTTTTCGGTCATCCATTCCAACACCCAAGTGTTGATATCATCAGCATCACATGTGATGTGCAGAGTTGCATAGAACTGAAGAATAAGCTCTTCATTCCAATCAACAATGTCAGAGCAAACGTTGAGCAGTCCAGCATCATGAAGCACACTGAGGACTTGAGAGAAGCAAGTCATTGATTCCATGTCCACGTGAGGAATATGCTCGTGGTCGGAGACTTTGTCTTTGTTGAATAGCAGTGAATAATAGAAGTTGGCCTGGCTGGCAGTCCAGAAGCGCTTCCTTCTAAGACGAGCAGAGTCATATGGGTTGAATTCAGCGAAGAAAACATGCTCGCCGAAGAAATCATCAGCCTTGAATTTCTGCTTCTTTGAGAAGGGATCCTTTGGCTTCGGCTGAGGAGTATCAGTCAATTGCATCACCACCTCAGGAATCACAATCTCAGGATCCACAGGTTGAGGAATTTCAGGCTCTTTTTCAGCTGCAGCCTGGGTCTTCAATTCTTCATTAACATTTTCATCAGCACTAGTGGCTGGAATTTCTTCATGGACAGATGGGGTTGCATGAGGTTCTTCAGATCCCATTTGTACTTCAGTAGCAACAGGGGACTGAGGAATTGATTGAAGTGGGGTGAACAGTGGAGAGTTGGGGTGCTGACTTTCCCAAAAGTCATCATTCAACATGGGTGTGGTACAGCCAATGTCCACATCTTCATCTTCCATTTCTTCAATGCCGGCCTCTTCAGAAGTAAACTGAGGCATAGGCGAGGAGACAACTGGTGTTGAAGGGATTGCATCCACTTCAATTTCTTCATCCAACTGCTCTGACGAAGCAGTAGAAGGAATTTCTTCATCTGATTCACTTGGAATCACATAGTCTTCATCAAAAGGAACAAGGTCCTTTGATGGCATGAATGAGACAGGAACGACATCAATTGGGTTGTCAATTGAGCTTGTCAAAGGCTTCATCTTCTTCGGAGCTGAAGAATCTGATGAAGTTGATGCCTTCCTTTTCTTCACAGCTGCACGCTCTGCAGCCTTGGTCTTATTCACATCTGACGCAGATGGAAGGGTTGGAGTTGGTGTAGGCACAGGAGGAGCAGAGGAATTTTGTTTAGTTACTTCAGGCACAACTGATGCAGTTGCCCTGACTTCTTCATTTTCTTCAGGCGCAACACTAGTGGATGCCCTGACAATTTCTTCAGTGCTGGAATGCAGTCATTAGCCCAGGTACTTTCATTTTCTTCAGCAGCCTGATTGTCATTAGCGGTGCTGGCATGTTCTTCAGTAGGCGGTGCAGATGCTTCAGCCTCAGGATTTTCTTGTTGCGTTGGGGCTGCAACATTTGAAGTGAATTTATCAGTAATCTTCACAAATCTGACTTTGGCTCCAAGCCAGTCAGCATAGTAGCGATCAAATTCATCACTCAGTTGCTTGATCTCAGCTTGTAAGGCAACAAATTGTTCAGGGGAAAGATTGAGGACGTTGTCCTTTAGGTAGCGTTGCTTCTTGTACTGCGCTTTCTTCACTCTTCTTCCTTCTTCAAATTTCCATTTTTGTTCTTCAATGAAGGCAGTCAAAACATGACTTTGACCAGGAGTGAGGTTCATCTCCGACAAAGGTGTGTTCGGGTCCTTGTGCCATAGATCAATGAAATCTAGGATCAACTTCGGATCCAAGAACAGTGGCACATTGCTGCCTTTGGCTCTAGCGGCCCTGGCCTGCCTGTCTCTGATGATTTCAGCAAGTTCTTCATCATCAGCCTCATCATCATCAGATGGCACTTGAAAGGCGACCTGCTTCTTGTGAGGACTTGGTCGAGAGCCTCGTCCAGCAGTTGCCTTTTTGTTCAGCAGAGAGGGGCCAGTTGAGGAATTTGGTGCAGCCGAGGAACTCGCAGAAGCTCCTGAGGCAATTGAGATGCCTGTAGTCCTTTGGCACGTGGTGAGATGCACAGGTGCAGAGAATTTAGTTGGAGCAGCTGAGGACTTTGTCGGAGGAGCTGAGTACTTTGAAGGAGGAGGAGCAATTTGAGGAGTTGACCATGAGGGCTTTGAAGAATCTGGCCGTGAGGGCATTGCTGAGGAACTTGGCCGTGAGGGCATTGAGGGAGAAGCACTTGGCTTGTGAGTAGGCTTCTTAGGCATGGCCTTCTTCGGCTTGCTTGCAGAGGCCTCAGCAGCGGTAGCAGCAGCAGCAACAACAGAGTCTTCATTGAATTTCCTCACTGCTTCCTTTGCCTGTTTGGCCAGTTAGGCCTTGGCGCTTGGCCCATTCATTAGGATAGTCCTCACCGCGCTTGAGGCTGGTGGGATCTGCCAATTGCCCAGGTGCCAACGGAGGTCTTGGGCATGGAGGGTTGAGAGCGAATTTCTTCACATACTTGGGAGTAACATATCTGTATTCCCTCCATTCCCGTGCCCATCTCCTCTCAATCTTTTGAATGCGCACCTTGCTCTGATTTCTATCCTCCTCAGGGGGTGTGCAGTACCCAGCATAAATGTCATCAGGGATTTCAAAAGCAGTATTGATCTCAGGCTCTTTCCACCCTTCTGTGGCTTCTTACCATCAGCCATTTTCATCAGTTGAGGAATTTGAACAATGGAATTCTTTGAAGATGTATGCATCTTTTCTTCGAGGAATGCTGCAAATGAGTTAAGTTGATGAGAACCTAGTGATTCAGCAGTGGACATGTGTACCTGTGAACAGAGTACAGTTGCGAGGAATTTTGAGAGGTCATATGCGTTCTCAGAAGGTTTTTCAAAAAGAATAAGTTTGAGGAATTTGACCAAATGAGTCTTGAGGAATTTCACTAAGCGTGCTTTGTATTAGGTTCCAGAGTTGTATAGATCAAAGATCCACACAATTGAGGAATCTTGAAGAAAAATTATTGCTTAGAGAAATGAATCAAGAGCAGATGACATGTGAGGTGTTCAGTGTGTGAAGATTTGAAGAATAAACACCTTTGAAGATTTTCAAGAAAACATTTGAATCAAAGAGGGCAGTAAAAGTAACTTTTAGTTACCCTTGATGAAGAACACGACAAGCTGGGAAGTGTAGATGTGAAGTTCGTCAGTTCAGATCTTCCACGCCCTAACTCGGCAGAGGAAGACAACTACGGCAGCGGCGGGGTGAAGAAATCCCAACCGGCGCGAGTACGATGGTGACGAGGTCGACGCAGTGAAGCTCTTCCTCACCAGCGACGATGAAGTAGCGGCGGCGCTAGGGTTTGAGAAGCTCGAGCGGGAGTGAGAACGAGTAGAGTAAAAAACAAAGTGAGGAAGGGAAGGGGGTATTTAGAGTCGGAGTGAAAAACTGTACGCCCGAGGAAATCGGACGAACGTGCCCCTAGCCCTTCTCATTCTCTTGACATGTGTCACCCACGTACTGAGAGGTGGCGATCGTGTGAGATCGTGGGTGAATAGAAAAGTATTATCGTGGGATGCGGAACTGTTTGAGCAGCAAAGCCGAAAATTTAGATAAGATAAGTTAAAAGTTCCGTTCGCAAATTCTTCAGCTGACAAGGACACAGTGAAGATTTTGAACGAGTTTCAAATAGAACGCACATGAAGAATTTGTGAACAGACTGGGTTGAGTTTAGCATAGAGGGGGAAGGGTCCGATCACATTCACTTAGCAGAAAAATCAACTTGAAGAATTAGCAATAAGTGAATGCTGTAGAGGACATAAACTCATATATTATATATAGCCAATGAAGAAAAATGACGGGGATAGTGAAGACAATGCAAAGTTGAAGAATTTGAAAAACTGACGAATTTCAAAAAAACCGAAGAAAAACTCAAATTGAAGATTTTCAACTTTGGTTGGTGGCGTAACACACCGTATAAGAAAGCTGATTTCAAACACCGCGTACAATTGTCGTAGGGCTCCGAGAATCAATTTCTTCATTAATTTCTTCACACTTAGAGGGTTAGTCTTCATTGATTGAAGAAAAACGTTACTTTGTGTGTTGCACATCTAAGTCATCAATTTTTCATAAGAGTTAGGATGTGTGTCCTTTTCAGAGAACATTCGAAGATTCTAGGATATTTAGCTCACAACGCAACTTGCTAAATCTCTTCTCATCCAAGGGCTTAGTGAAGATATGGGCCAGCTGGTCTTCAGTGCTTGCGTGGTCGTTGGAGATGTCACCCTTCAACACATGATCACAAAGAAAATGATGACGAATCTGGATGTGCTTTGTCTTCGAGTGCTGAACTGGGTTATGAGCAATCTTGATAGCGCTCTCATTGTCGCAGTAGAGAGGCACATTCTTCACGTTGATGACATAGTCCTTTAGTGTTTGCTTCATCCATAGTAATTGAGCACAACATGATCCAGCAGCAATGTACTCAGCTTCTGCAGTAGATAGTGATACGCAGTTCTGTTTCTTCGAGGACCAACAGAGCAAAGATCGTCTGAGGAAATGGCATGTGCCTGACGTTTACTTGCGGTCCACACGATCACCAGCATAGTCAGAGTCTAAATATCCAATGAGATCAAAGGAAGAGCCCTTGGGATACCATAATCCAAGTGTTGGTGTGTGAGCTAGATATCGAAGAATATGCTTCACAGCCTTATGGTGTGATTCCTTCGGTGTAGCTTGAAATCGGGCACACATGCAAACACTAAGCATAATATCCGGCCTAGATGCACGTAGGTACAATAAAAAGCCAATCATGGAACGGTATACCTTTTGATCGAAGTCTTTACCATTTTCATCAGTGCATAGATGGCCATTTGTGGGCATAGGAATTTTGACCCCTTTGCAATCTTGCATGCCGAATTTCCTCAATACATCTTTGAGGTATTTCTCCTGAGATATGAATATGCCATTGCGCTGTTGACGAATTTGAAGAGCTAAAAAGAATTTCAATTCTCCCATCATAGATATTTGATATTCTTCACTCATCATATAGGCAAATTCATCACTATAACATTGGTCAGTACAGCCAAAAATGATATCATCAACATAAATTTGGCACATAAACAATTCACCATCATAAGATTTAGTGAAAAGAGTTGGGTCGAGTGAACCGGGTTTGAAGCCTTTCTTCACGAGGAATTCCTTCAAAGTATCATACCACGCCCGAGGGGCCTGCTTGAGGCCATACATGGCCTTATTGAGTCTGAAGACTTTGTCAGGATGCTTTGGATCTTCAAAACCTGGGGGTTGAGCAACATATACTTCTTCCTCAAGCTTACCATTGAGGAATGCACTTTTCACATCCATTTGTTGTAAGATGATATCATGATGGTTAGCATAAGCAAGTAATATGCGAATAGCCTCAAGTCTAGCAACAGGTGCAAAAGTTTCATCGAAATCAATTCCTTCAACCTGTGTGTAGCCTTGAGCTACAAGCCGTGCCTTATTCCTCACCATAAGGCCATTTTCATCTTGCTTGTTGTGGTAGATCCACTTTGTGCCAATGATATTGTGCTTGCGAGGATCTGGACGTTTGACCAGTTCCCAGACGTTGTTGAGCTCGAACTGATGTAATTCTTCTTGCATAGCTTGAATCCAGTCAGGCTCCAGAAATGCTTCATCTACCTTAGTGGGCTCTGTGATAGAGACAAAAGAAAAGTCCCTACAAAAGTTAGACAAATGAGAAGCTTTTGAGCGTGTGAGAGGACCTGGTGCTTCAATGTCATCGATGATTCTCTCAATTTGCACTTCGTTTGCAACGCGAGGATGAGCGGGTTGTCGTCGAGGAATTTGATACGCATTTTCTTCAGGAACATTTCCCTCAGCACCATTTTCTTCAGGTGCACCAGCTCGACATTCTTCACGTTCTGGAATGAATTCTTCAGCAGATTCTTCGATAGGAATGACATCTTCAGTAGCCTTGAACTTGATAGATTCCTTAGATGCTGGTTCATCTAACATAGAAGGTAGGTGCCCTCTTTGTGAGCCATTAGTTTCATCAAACCGCACATCTACAGTTTCAGCAACTTTGTGAAGAACGTTGTTGAAGACTCTGTAGGTGTGTGAGTCCTTTCCGTAACCAAGCATAAAACCCTCATGTGCTTTCGGTGCGAATTTAGAATTGTGATGAGGATCTCTAATCCAACATTTAGCACCGAAGACTTTGAAATAACTTACATTGGGCTTTTTGTCAGTGAGGAGTTCATAAGCAGTCTTCCTGAAGAATTTGTGAAGATATACTCTGTTGATGATGTGGCACGTAGTATCAATTGCCTCAATCCAGAAACGACGAGGCGTCTTGTATTCATCAAGCATAGTGCCGGCCATCTCAACAAGAGTTCTGTTCTTGCGCTCCACGACGCCATTCTGCTGAGGAGTATAAGGAGCAGATAACTCATGAGTAATACCAAGTTCATCAAGACCGGAATTCTTGAACTCGGTCCCATTGTCACTTCTGATGTGCTTGATCTTCACAGCAAAGTTGGTTGAAGCCCTCGAGGAAAATCGTTTGAAGACTTCCTGCACCTCATGTTTGTAAGTGACAATGTGCACCCATGTGTAACGAGAATAATCATCAACAATAACAAATCCATATAGAGATGCATCATTAGTAACTGCAGAATAATGATTAGAACCAAAGAGATCCATGTGAAGCAATTCAAATGGTCGAGTGGTAGTCATGATATTCATCGCTGGATGCTTGGCCTTTGTCATCTTTCCAGCTTCACAGGCTCCTCATAAGTGATCCTTGAGGAATTTTACATTCTCAATGCCAATGACATGCTTCTGCTTCACGAGCGTGTGCAAATTCCTCATGCCAGCATGAGCAAGTAGTCGATGCCACAGCCAGCCTTCTGAAGCTTTTGCAAGTAGGCATACGGCCGGTTGTGGTCCTATAAAGAAATCAACAATATACAAATCTCCTCTCCTAAAGCCTTCGAAGACTTTGGAATTGTCGGCTTCCATGATCACAACACAACGATATTTGCTAAAGACAACAACCATATCGAGATCACAAAGCATTGAGACAGACATGAGGTTGTATCCTAAGGACTCGACAAGCTTGACTTTGTCCATGTGTCGATCCTTTGAGATCGCAACCTTACCTAGACCCAACACCTGACTTTTGCCTTTGTCAGCGAAGATGATATGCCTCAGATGAGATGGTGATAAGGGAGCATCCATCAATAGATTCTTGTCACCAGTCATGTGATTTGTATATCCACTATCAAGGTCCCACTCATTGGCTTTGGGTTGATCATCCTGCAGATGAATTAGTGCAACTTACGCACTCATATACTTCATCAGTGAAGAATATGACATCAATATCATCAGATCAATTTCATCAAGCAATAGAACAGATAAAATAGTATGAGGACATGAGAAATGAAAGTTCATTTCTTCATGATTAGCCTGCGTCCTTTCAGGCAATTTTCAGGTCTCTAGCAAATTCTTCAGACGTTTTAAGCACGTCTGGAGACCTGACCCTGCATAAGAGATTAGTTCTTTTTCTTCACCACCCACATCTGAAGGGGTGGCAAAGAATTCATCACTCTGCCAGCTCCATATGAGAAAGGTGGCGTAGAAGCCATTCCACTTCGTTTCACATAAGAGGAGTTAGGATAAGCATTTGAATAAGCAGAGAAATTCTTCGAGGACTTATGAACATAATGGTTAGAAGAATAATGCTAATATTCATAGCCTTTAGCTCTTCCCTGTGAAACAGAGGGGTTAGCACGATGATAATCATATGAGGACTTTGATCCTGTTGAGGAATTTGATCCATGTGAAGAATTTGGTCCATATGAAGAATTTGATCTGGAGTTCCTATTCTTCACAGGTGGTGTCATGAGGTCATTCACCTGAAGACTTTCAAGGCACTTTTTGGGAACCCAGATTTTCTTCATAGGGGAACCGTTCCTGCAGTTAGTGCCAACATATCTAGCAAATACTTCACCATTCTGATTTTTGAACAGTTTATAGTTGGAGTCAAATGACTCATCAGAAGAATGAGGAGATTCACATGTAAAGCCAGATAAATTGGATGGATCAACTGGAGGTCCCTTTGCAGCAACCCATGAGGTTTTGGGATACTGCTCAGGTTTCCAATATGTTCCATCAGCATTGAGTTTCCTCTCAAAGGCAATACCCTCTTTCCTAGGGTTCCTATTGAGGATATGCTTTTTAAGCACATCACAAAGAGTCTGATGCCCTTTGAGGCTTTTGTACATGCCTGTCATGTACAATTCCTTCAGCCCTGCATCATCAGTGATACTAGAAATGTCCTCAGATGAGGAATTAGTGATAGCAGAGACAGATGAAGAATTTGTAGCATTAGAAGCATTTGAACATTCATGTGAAGAATTAGCAGATTCACGTTCAATGCACTTCAAACATGGAGGAACAAATTCTTCCTGAGTAGCGCTGATTTGTTGAGCAAGTAATGAATCACACTCCTTCTGAAGATCTTCATAACTCACTCTTAGCTTTTCAAGATCTTGCTTTCTTTGAAGAAATTCATAATAAAGCTTCTCGTGATCATATAAGAGAGTGTTATGATGACTTTGAAGGGTGTCAAACTTAACCAAGTCCTCAAGACTTTCAGCCAAAGCTTTCGATTGATCCATTTCTTCACCCAACATATCATCGCTCTTATTTAGCATGTATTGAACTTTTTCCAAAGCTCTTTGTTGTTTAGTGGCAAGTGAAGCAAGTTTGACATAGCTAGGTCCAAATTCATCTCCAGATTCATCATCACTGGACTCATATAGGTAGTATTCAGTTACCTTAGCACTTTCTGCCATAAGGCATGGTGTAGAAGATGATGATTCTGGTTCGAATGTCATCACATTGAGAGATTCCTTGAAATCCTCAAACCAAGGATCATGACGAGTTCGATGACCTTCATAGACCTCAGAGAGTCGGTCCCAGATAAGCTTTGCATGGTTGAGATGCATGATGTTCCTGAACTGATTTTGAGAAACACAGGAGCAGATGACGTCCATCGCCGTAAGGTTGAGAAGAGTGTACTTGCGAATGTCATCAGCTTCCGCCATCTTGCACAGATCAGTAAGACCAATCTCGGTGACGGTCCACAGCTTGCTGTTCATTGCCATGAGGCGCTTCCTCATCATGGCCTTCCACTTAGGATAATCATGACCGTCAAAGATGGGGCATGTCACTTTCTTCATACCTGCGGTCGACATAACTAAAACTCTAGGCGGTTAAACCAAAATCACATAGAACAAGGGAGTACCTTGCTCTGATACCAATTGAAAGTACGTTATATCAACTAGAGGGGGGTGAATAGGCGATTTTTATGAATTCTTCACTGAGGAATTTGCTGGTGAGGAAATTCCTTAGCGAACAACTACTTGCAGTGGAATAAGTACTCAAAAGTAAACATAACAGAACACAAGCATAGTCATCATGATGAAATGAAGACAAGCACAGAGTACCGAAAGCGTAAACACAGGATAACACAGGATGAAGACGGACAGACTGAAGAAATTGAACTGAGGAGATTGAGAAAGTCTTCAGTCAATGTCTTCAAACAGATATGAACACGCACACAACAACTGAAATGAGGAAATGAAAAGGTTGAGGAAATAGAACCAGTAAGCTTGGTGAAGACAATGATTTGGTAGACCAGTTCCAACTGCTGTCTCAGTTGTACGTTTGGTTGGAGCGGCTAGGTATTTAAACCTGAGGACACCCAGTCCCGGACACATAGTCCTCACCGTATTCTCCTTGACCTAAGGTCACACAGACCTCGCCCAATCACTCGTGGTAAGTCTTCAGGTGACTTCCAAACCTTCACAGACTCAGTCACTCGGCAATCCACAATTCCTCTTGGATGCTCTAGACCATGACGCCTAACCGTCTGGAAGAAGCACAGTCTTCAAAGGTAACAAGCATCGGATCCACGCAGGATCAATCTCTTCAGTGATGCTCAATCACTTTGGGTTTGAAGGTGTTTGGGTTTGGGTTTTCCTCACTCGATGATTTTCGCTCAAACTCCACGGAGGATGGGGTGCTCTCAAATGACAAGTGTCAGTTTCTCTCGGAGCAGCCAACCAGCTAGTGGTTTTGTCGGCGTTCTGGGAACGGGGGTCCACAGACTTGCCTGCCTGCGGCCTGCGGCGTGGCTCAAGTGGTGGCCTAGTACGACCCGTCTTCATCAGCACAAGACTCAAGACCCTCACGAGGGGCCAAGCCTCGCGAGGCGGACGGCACATGGCTTCCTCAGGAACGGCCTCGCCAGGCAGGCTCGCGAGGAGGCGGAGAGATCAAGGCGGGGTACCTCGCGAGGTGCTCGTGACGCAAGCCATGACGATCGAGACCAGGTGGGCGCCAGCCTACGCGGTGTCCTTGTTTCCTCTTTGGTGCAAAGGGGGCAAGCACAGACGTGGAGTACCGAGGCATCAGGCAAAGGTTTCCATTTCAGTGCAACGAGACCAAGGCCAGCAGAGCGGCAGGATGGAGGTCACCGTGGAGCCCAAGACGGCGTCATCGCCTGTGCTTTTGGCAGCCGAAGACCAACTTTAGTCAGGATAACTTGTACTAGATGTTCCCCTTCAAAATGGCCGTTGTTGGCGCCCTTCCCGCTCAATATTTGGGAAGAGGACCAGGGCCTCTATAAATAGAGCTAGCCACCATCGTAGAGGGCATCGAATAGAACCCTAGCCAGAGAGAGAGAGGCGATCAAACTCACCCAAGCAGTTCATCGCACCAGCTCAAGAACACCTCTCGCGAGGCTGTTCGTCCTTTGTACTGTCCATCACCAGCCCTAGAGGCAATCCACCACACCACACACTGGATTAGTGTATTACACCACGACGGTGGCCCGAACCAGTATAAATCATGTGTCCCTCGTGTTGTTCATTGTTTAGCCTAGATTCTCGCGAGAGGATCAGACATAGATCGGTAGGGGAAAGATCTCTGTGTGCACCCCAGACTTCGAACCTTAAGGGTCTGCCGGAACCCGACATCCGACATTTGGCGCGCCAGGTAGGGGTGCGCCGGAATCTTCCTTCCGCTGTTTCACGTTCGATCTTCCGTCGTGTCCATGGCTGACGCTCACCGGGCTCGCGCCGAGTGTCGGGCTGCTCTCGCCGCCCGCGTCGCCCAGACGGCCCTCGTCGGTGGGTGTCCCCGTCGTTCCCCGTCGCCTGCCGCCAACGCCGCCACCGGCCCAGCGGGGAACTAGCAGCAGGCCTCGTCACTGCATCCTTCGGTGCGGCGGGAAGGCCACACCGCCACCCCGTCGCTGACTCCAGCTGGTTCGTCGTCCCACGCACGTCGCGCCCCCACGGACGCGCATGCCGTGTTGCTCCTGGCGCGTGATATCCTGCACTAACGTCCCATCGACGACCTCTACGAGGATTGGCTCACCCGCATCACCGAGCTCGTCTGCAGGGGGCTCCCCTGCGCTATCCCTCTCGCTGCCTCGCCCTCCGTCATGCGCAGGGGGCGCAGATCAGGAGGTTCCTCCGCCACCTCCTCCCTAAGAAGGCACCCTGGCTCCAAGGCGCGCAGCCCCAGGACGAGATCCACCGCGTCCGGCACTGGTTGCGCAGCCCCAGTTGCCAAGAAATCCATCATCCCCAAGAAGGTGCACGCGTGCTCCCGACACTGGTGCGCCACGACCGCATCCCTGTGCCACCACGTCAAGACCCCGTGCTGCTCCAGGCAGCGGCGCGCGGGAATCCCCGGGAGCAAGCCCCGCATCAGCAGAGAGCTCCGGTGGCCACTGCAGGCTGCTGAGCCTTCACCACCGAGCTGCATAAGTGTCGCTGGCGAGCAAGTTCAAGCGACCTGCCTCCTCGCTACGACGGCACTGCCGACCCCGTGGAGTTCCTACAGCCCTACGAGCTGGGCATCGAATCCGCCAACGGAGACGAAAAGTTCATGGCGAACTGGTTTCCCATGGCACTCAAAGACGGCGCCAGACTCGACTCCTCAACTCTGCCTCCCAAGACGATCTCCTCCTGGAGATGCGACTCGCTTCGCCGCCAACTTCCGGGGCACTCGCGATCGTCCGCCAGCCGTGGGCGACCTGTGCCGCATCAAGCAGCAGCCCGGAGAGACCTTGCAGAAGTACATCCAGCGCTTCAACAACGCTCGTCTCAAGATTCCCAGGGTGACCGAGGAGGCCGTCATCTCATCGTTTTCTGATGGTGTCCGCGACGTCAAGATGAAGGAGGAGCTCGCGATCCACGAAGATCTGTGTACATCTCTGGAGTTGTTCAACCTGGCGACCAAGTGTGCAAGGACTGAGGAGGGACGCCTTTCCCTTCTCGAGCTCCCGGCAGCAGACCCAGAAGAGAAGAAAACCAAGGCTAAGGATGTGAAGCGCAAAGGAGCAGCTGTGCTTGCAGCAGAGCCGGACACGAAGCGCGGCAGGGACCAGCCGGAGTCGTCCAAGGGCAGCCAGTACTGTGTGTACCATGATCTCCACACCCACAACACCAACGAATGTCAAGAGCTCAGGCCGTGCGGGAAGGCCGTGTCGGTCGACGTCCCGAGCGCAACGATCGGGGCTACGGCCGGGGCGGAGCAAGAGGTGGAGGACGCTGGGACGACCGTGGCCCTCGCCAAGGGTGGCGTGACCGGCCTCGCGAGGACCGCTAGCAGGACCAGCCTCGCGAGGGAGCTTGGAGAGATCAACCTCGTGAGGATCGCCCGCAAGGCAATGCAGGACTTCCTCCGCTACCACCGCCACCAAGAAGGAATGACGACCACCATCAGGACGAGGGGGCTGGGGGCTTCAAGGAGCCACGTGCGATCGCTTGCATCTTGGGCGGTGCACAGGCCCCAGCCTCTCAGCGCATCTTCAAGCAGTTTTCATGAGGTGAATGCAGTCCTCCCCAAGCTTGAGGCCACGCGCCCTCTCAGGTGGTCTGCGTGCGCCATCACATTCAGCTCAGCGGACCAGCTCAAGTGCGCGGCAACAGCCGGTGTCCTCCCGATGCTCTGCTCCCCAGTCATCAGCAATGTGCAAGTTACCAGGACCTCATCAACGGCGGAGCAGGGCTCAACGTCCTGTCCGTCGAAACGTTCAACAATCTCCCAGTACCATACGATCAGCTTCAACCAACCAAGCCCTTCTCAGGAGTCGCCGACGGTTCCAATGTCCCGATAAGGCAGGTCCGTCTCCCTGTCACCTTTGGGCAGCGCAAGAACTACCGTATCGAGCTCATAGACTTCGACGTCGCCCACATTCGCCTGCCATACAATGCCATCCTCGGGTATCCAGCCCTGGCCAAGTTCATGGCAGTGACTCACCATGGATACAACGTCCTCAAGATGCCAAGAAGTGGCGGAGTCATCACGGTCCCCTGTGAAGAGAAGGATGCGGTGTGCTCCCTCGAGCGCGCCTTCCAAGCCGCGTCAGTCGAAGACCCAGACAGCAAGAGTGGAAACCTTCCTGGAGCAACTCCCAATAAGAAGAAGACATCGCCTGGCTCAGGGCCTCAGGAGGCAGGCACCTCCGGAGGCGCCACACCGGTATCTGTGCCCGTCCAAGGGGCGTCACCCTCCGTCGCATAAGAAGGCGCGCCCGACGCCCTCCTCGGGCAAGGCTCGTGGGCTCTCTCTTGGGGAGTGAGGGAGTCCTGGATTAGGGGGTGTCCGGATAGCCGGACTACCATCATCAGCCGAACTATCATTTGCCGGACTATCATCATCGACCGGACTCCAAGACTATGAAGATACAAGATCGAAGACTTCACCCCGTGTCCGGATGGGACTTTCCTTGGCGTGGAAGGCAAGCTTGGCGATACGGATATGTAGATCTCCTACCATTGTAACCGACTCTATGTAACCCTAGCCCTCTCCGGTGTCTATACAAAACCGGATGGCTTTAGTCCGTAGGACTACAATCACAACAACCCTTACAATCATACCATAGGCTAGCTTCTAGGGTTTAGCCTCCTTGATCTCGTGGTAGATCCACTCTTGTAAACATCCACAATATCAATATCAATCAAGCAGGGCGTGGGTTTTACCTCCATCAAGAGGGCCCGAACACAGGTAAACATCGTGTCCCTTGTGTCCTGTTACCATCCGCCTAGACGCACATTCGGGACCCCCTACCGAGATCCGCGGTTTTGACACCGACATTGGTGCTTTCATTGAGAGTTCCTCTATGTCGTCACCGATAAACGATGGCCTCTTCAATTAACAACGGCGTAGTCTGGCGAGACTTTTCTCCCGGACAGATCTTCGTGTTCGACCGCATTGCGGGCCAATTCACTTGGCCATCTGGAGCAGATCGAAGCTCGCCCTGGCCGTCGGTCAGGTTTGCAAGCCTAAACTTCACGGCCGATATCGCGGGGACTTGATCCTCGATGGATCTGAGCCACAGCCAGCGTGCCCGCGCTGTCACAATGGGCATGACCTAACTCGCGCGGACAACACCTTGGAGGCCGCTGCGAATCCGCTCGACTCATAGTCGGAGCCGATCGCTCGGATCGAGGGCGGATGGCTGGACACCGCCTCGGGAGCTGCAACTTCTCGGCGATGGGCGAACACTTACCTTGTCCCGCATAAAGCCGATGACTCCGAGGTGCCGGACTCCCTGCCGGACTCTGGACCTCCTGCGCCCTTGCCGGTCGAATCCGATTGGGCACCGATCATGGAATTCAGCGCTGCGGACATCTTTCAGCATTCGCCCTTCGGCGATATCATAAATTCATTGAAGCATCTCTCGCTATCCGGAGAGCCCTGGCGAACTCGACCGGGATGGTTGGGGCAGCGACGACGAAGAATTCAGATCCCACCCACCACCCGCCGTAGCCACCGTCGGCGATTTAACCGGCGTACTCGACTACGACTCCGAAGACATCGGCGGTATGGGCGGCGATGCGGAGACTACCAGAACCAGCACCTACGAGGACACCGGAAGACCACCTCGTCATCGACATATACATGGTGGACACCCCAAAATATGGGGCGGCGAAGCGGCGGAGGCCGATTCCTTAAAGAAACAGCCCAGCGCCAGCGTCAACGGCGCCGCTCTAAATCCATACGGCAAGAATGGAGATTCCGGCACGGAGATAATAACACCCCGAAAGTGCGAAGACAACTCCCTCGGCCACGATCCGGTGCGGGAGGAGGCGAAGCAAGCCCTCGGGAGAGGCGGCGGGCGAAGAGTCGGGATGACAATTACTTACCTCCTCCGGAGGCAGGCAAGCCTCGGCGACAGCAGTCGTCGTGCTGAGGATCCCGTCGAACAAGAGCGTTTGAGCGCAGGCTAATGGCCACGGCAAACAGCCTAAAGAAAAAGCAACAACGACTTCAAGCTGATCAAGACCTCTTGGCCGAGCCAGATGGACCGAGGTCCTCGCGGCGAAAGTATGAACTTCGAGCGCCCCTCAAAAGTTACCCAAAATGCAAGTTGCTCCCCGATTAGAGGAGGAGGCATACAAACCTACATCACCGCACTGTCGGCAGACCGATCACCTCATGGCGCGATAGAGGCGTGCAAGCCCCCCACAAAACCGTACCCGGCATCGCTCAAAAGCGAGGAAGCCACGGGGCAGCGGACTTGCGAGATATATTGGAGGACAAGGCAAGACAATCCAGATCTATCTATGGATCACGTGGGCGCCCGACCCACGGCGAATACCGTCGCACGGATACAACTTCTCCGGCCTGGCGAACACAGCAGACAACGCTCTCTCGAGCTACGTCGCGATATTGCTCAATACAGAGGTGCCGCACACCCACTATGCTTCACTGACGAAGTAATGGATCATCAAATCCCCGAAGGGTTCAAACCCGTTAATATCGAATCCTACAATGGCACAATAGACCCCACGGTTTGGATTGAGGATTATCTCCTCCATATACACATGGCCCGCGGCGGCAATCTTCACGCCATCAAATATCTCCCGCTCAAGCTTAAAGGACCAGCTCGGCATTGGCTTAATAGCCTGCCGCGAGTCAATTGATCTTTGGGAAGACACGGAAGCCGCATTCCTCGACAACTTCGAGGGCGCGTATGTGCGACCACGGACCTTGAGATGACCTAAGCCACATAATCCAGCAGCGAGCGAATCGGCGAGCAATTCGGACACGGTTCTTAACAAAGAAAAATCAAATCGTCGATTGTCCGTATGCGAGGCACTCGCTGCCTTCAAACATAACATCCGCGACGAGTGGCTGGCCCGGCACCTAGGGCGGGAGAAGCGAAATCCATGGCAGCCCTCACATCCCTCATGACCCGCTTGCGGGAGAGGATAACTGGCTCGCTCGCGATAACAACCTCGGCAAAAACGCTGGCAGTCCGGATACCAAGGACCGCAATGGCAGGTTGCGTCGAAACAAAACAAACGCCGCGTGCGGCGGCAAAATGAGGATCTGACGGTCAACGCGGATTCGAGGCTCCAAACCGGTCAGCGGAAGAAGCCATTCAAAAGAACTACTCCGGCCCGTCAATTTGGACCGAATACTCGACCGCTCTTGTCAAATACATGGAACCCCGAAAAGCCAGCTAACCACACCAGCGAGATTGTTGGGTATTCAAGCAGCATGCAAATTAATCGCTGAAAACAGTGACAAGGGGCTACATAGCGATGGCGAGGAAGAGACCGACCGCCGAACAACAGAGGACAAAAGGATTCCCCCCTCAAGTTCGGACGGTAAACATGATATCACGCAGCGCATATTCCCAAGAGGGAGCGAGCGTGCACTAAAGGGCGTATCTGCGATGGAGCCACTCGCCCCAAAATTCAACCCATGGTCCTCTTGCCCGATCACTTTTGATCGAAGAGACCATCCGACCAGATATCCGCCATGGCGGATTCGCGCGATGGTTTTAGACCCAATCGTTGATGGATTTCACCTCACGAGAGTCTGATGTACGGCTGCGAGCTCGAACCTGCTTTATCGGGATACGGTCGCAAGATGGGCATAGACCCTTCAAGGATTAAACCTACAAGGGCGACCTTCAAAGGCGTCATACCAGGTGTCGAGGCCAATTATGCGAGGCTCGATTACATCGAAGTGGTCTTGGATCCCGGATAATTTCGAGCGAGGAGTTAATCTTCGACATAGTCCCGTTCATGGCGGCTATCACGCTCTGCTTTCGGACGAACGCGTTTACAAAATTCAGCGCGTGCCGTATTACGCATACCTTAAGCTCAAGATGCGAGGCCCTCGTGGAGTCATCACGGTCAATGGAAACACGGAACTCCCTCGAATGGAGGAACATACAGCGGCTCTCGCGGCAGAAATCTGAGCAGCCTTTTAAGGCAATTCTCGAGTCCGGCCGTTAAGCGACCGGACCACGACCAAACGCGCCGAGCAACATCAACCAAGACCACACAGCACGTTCCGCAAGCAGCGTAGTAATGCGGCTAACCCCAGCCCTCGCAAAATTGTAAGACAAACTCTCCACGTACATAATTACGCCTGGAGATACCATGGGCATAGGGGAAGGGCACAACCACAACAGACCAGTGCGGTTCGACCACACCAGGGCTCCCAAGTGTGTCGCTCTTTTTCTTTTTCTCTTTTTTACAGAACTCAGTCCGTGGCGAACCTGCGAACTCATGATGCAACAGCCGTGGAAGGACAAAGGCGCGGCGAACACTCAGTGGTCTCCATCACGAGCATTATATTTGTTAAATACAACATTCCGCGGCCTACCTGGAGAGAGACGCCTTTAATTAATCCAATCCTTTGCTTTCCGCACTATTTGTATCATTCCACACCGATAGCATATCTTCTCGAATAAAATGCAGCACTTTTGCCTATAATTGCATTACTTTATATATATATATGTTCATTTACGACATGTTGCACCTGTGCATCTTGGTACGACCACATACACCAGGGCTTATGTCCTCCGCATTATGGTGTGATAAAGTCCGCACACTTTCACAAGTCGGCACCCGAACTTATAACATTATATGAATCAGCTCGAATCATGTCTTGGGTCAATAGTTGGGTTTGCCCGGCTCCCATGTTTGGCACCTTACGTTCCGTTCTATCGGCTAAGGTAGCACTAGGAGAACCACTGCGATCGCGCCCGGTTGAGCAGGTTAACGCCTCGATGGAAAGCTAAAACTGACCGCATGATGAGGCGAGAGACTGGTCGCTGTTCGAGAGGTCCTTCGGGTCCTTAAAGACCTCGCCGCTTGACGAAGTTCGGATTATGTCCGATGAAGGCGTGGATAGCGCCCCAATTCGGTCTTCGAATACTAGGGGCTTCACCGAAATTTAAAATTATAGAATTCTATGGCTAAGTGAGAGTGTTCAAGCACTATAAGTCCGGTTGCCTTGTTACGTTGTGTTGGCGCCTCCTAGATGGACCCAAAAATGGGAACAAGAGTGCTCAAGTTTATCCGAACACCCCATCACTGTGGCATGGGGGCTGAAGCCGACGACTTGCCATCTCTCAGATTTAATAAGCGGCCGCCTGAAGGTAATATTTTAAATTAAAAAAGCGTTGCTTAGCGCATATGAACAAAGTTTTCAGCGCATGGATAACACATTGCTAATTCACTCAAAATTACATCCTCAGGGCACTCATCCGCAATCTTGCGGGCACCCTTGAGACAGCCTTATAGTAAATTTGGGCGTCGATGCTCCTTGCCCGCTGGTGGCGCGTCGATGATTAGCTTCTCCGCATCCAGCTTGCCCCAATGCACCTTCTTGGCGGGCAAGGGCCCGACGAAAGCACCTTCAACACAGGTGGAGCGCTTGATAACCTCCACCCGAGGGGCACGATCCACCAGCCGTCGCCACGAGGCGAAGTAGCTCCAGGCATGGCCTCTCGAGCCGCAGCCGGACTATGAGGCCCTTCATGGCCTGCTTTCGGCCACCTTGTGAAGCTTCGACCAGCTGCTTGGCTGGTCGCTAGGGGGCACCGGATGGCGGCCTCGACATCTTGAGACCAAGACCTTCTCCGTTGAGCTCCCTCCTCGGCTCGGTAGAATGCGGCGGACATCGAGACACGCTGCGAGGCAGATCTGCAAACATACAGAGAGCTCCAAATTTGGGTAAGTAACACGTAATTTACATTCACATGCTTGCTTTGCATGAAAAATGCCTTACCGCCGCTATCTTCCTCATCAACTCAATCTCTGAAGGGACTTATGGGCCTCGGCCTTGGCGGTTTTAGCACTTTCGAGGCGAGGCAAGCTCGGACTCTCGAGTCTTTGAGTCACGCTCCAAACTCTCATGCTTTTCCATGAGGCACGGAGCTCTTGCTGAACCACCGCCACCCGCCCTCCTGCTTTTCTCGCTCTGCCCGTTCGTGGCGCATTGCGTTGACGCGGACACGGCCTCCTTCGTGGTCGCCACCTGCGTTCGTGGCCCTGCAGTACCCATGTTATCCTTGTTATTTATTGTTGCAACCTAAATCCTTTTACAGAAGGTACACATTCAAAGTGGTGTTACTCACCTTCTTTGTCTTGGAGCTGCTTCTGGCGCGCCGAGCTCTTGCCGGACCGCTCGAGCTCTGCTTCAACGCACCGACCTCCATGATCGGTCTGGCGAGTCAAAGCGCAGCCTGCAACCCATATTGACATAATTTTTAGCAACCCTGCGTATATCTTTTTCAGATCCTCGGTCCGGCTTTTCTTTCCGAACACCGAACCGAGCATCGGGGCTACTGTCTATGTGGTATTACATTGCATATTTTAACTTCTTACCTCAAAGCACGATAGAAGGCTCTGCGAGCTTCGGTCAGCCCGCCCTTGGCGAGCTGCACTTTTGAATCACCGCACTCATAATAGTGCGGTGTTCTTCCTCGATGGGCGCTCTGCAGCGGCTCCAACAAATTGCCCGGCGCCTCGGTTGGGCGGAGGCTTGCCGCCGGCGTCACGGTCTTGCCCTTCGTTCGAAGGGCGCGGCGGACTCCGGAACCACTGCGGGTTCTGTTGTGAGTCGGCGCAAAGCCGGGAGGGCGCCTTGTGGCGCCTCGGGCCTCCCCTATGGGTCCTTCTTGGGTTCCCACCTCGGCGTCCTCGGCGTCGCGAGGTGGGCGGCGGGATGGAGTCTACATCCGACGGAACCAACGACCCTTCGAAGAAGCGGGGAGATCATCACCGGCGGACTACGAGCAAGATGCGGCATTAGAATGACACTATGTGGCGAGAAAAAGAAATTATAAATCATTCAGGAATCCGGATACTTACGATCTCGCGGAGGCTGGCCCTTGAAGGCCATTCTTCCTCGCCAACGTTGATGTTGGCGGAGCTGTCCGGGAATAGTCCTTCCCTCTTGGACCCTTCGGCCTCCCCCCTGGGGAAGCCTTCCTCTTCCTCTCTCCTCCTCAGGAGAGTCCTCTTCCTCCTCCTCATTTTCGAGGGAGGAATCCGCCCGAGTCGTCGAACACTGAAAGCAGGCACTCTTTCGAGCACCGTGGCCTCCTTCTTGGCCTTCTTCTCGGCACCACGTGCGGTGCGGAACCAAGAGCCTCGCTAGACGGCGTCTCTGGGTTTTCGCATAGGAGCCGGACAGTAATCTGCTCCGCCTTCCTCATCCAGTCTGTCAAAGGAAAAGGGAAACTAAAGCCGCATAGAGTGAAACTATGAAAACAAGTGTCCGTAAAGGGTAGAATCACTTACCTCGTCGGCTGGTGCTGCGGCGAAATCATGATCTTGATCGCGGATGCGAAACCGGCGCGCCTTGAACAACACCTTCCGGCGCCTTCGTGCGTTGTGTCGAAGAGCTTGTTCAGCGCTGGTGCTGTTCGGATCGAACTCCATAAATTAAATGCCGCTCTTGGCATGGGAGAATCCGGCGACGAGCATGACTTGGACCACGTTAACCAGCTGAGCTTCTTCACCACTTCTTGATACAGGCTTGGAGTCCGTCGGCTCCTTCAAACTACCCCACAACAAGTCCTTCTCTTTCCGGAGGTGAGCTGCGTGGGGATACCAGATCTAAACTCGGGGCCGCCGCCCATTTAGGATCACGCGGCTCGGTGATATAGAACCACCCGATTGCCACCCTTGATGGATTCCACGAAGGCCCCTTCGAACCAAAGGATGTTGGGCATCTTGCCCAACATGGCGCCTCCGACTCGGCTTGAGTGCCCTTCACTACCTTCGGCTTGACATTGAAGGTCTTGAGCCACAAGCCAAAGTGGGGCTGGATGCAGAGGAAGGCCTCGCACACGATGATAAACGCCGAGATGTTGAGGATGAAGTTGGGCGCCAGGATCATGGAAATCAGGCCGTAGTAGAACATGAGCCCCGGACAAAGGGATGTAGTGGAAAGCCCAGTCCGCGGAGGAAGTGGGGAAGAAAGAGGACCCTCTCATGGGGCACTGGGGTGGGGATGAGCTGCCCCTCATTGGGCGGCGGTCTGTGATGTCGCCGAAAGGTATCCGGCGCCACAGAAGTTTGGCGATGTGCTCCTCCTTAGCGGTGGATGCCAACCATTTACCTCCGCTCCGGACATGGTCGGAGAAGGTTGAGACGAGATTGCGAACTTGGGCGCTGGAGCTCGAAAAGCGAGATGGATAAGCAAAGGAGGAAGAAGGCGTGGTGAGAAGGTGAATCCTTATCCCTTATATGGGCGGGCGAAGTCTTACGCGTCCCCACCGCCTGGTAAAACTCGCTTGTCTCCCAGCGTCACCATCAATGACGCGTTGGGTTACCCACGCCCGTATTGATGAGAATCCGGATTAAGGGAAACACGATCTCGCTTGACAAGGCGTGCCAAGGAAACTGCTTCGCTAAATGCGCTGAGGTGGTAAAGTAAAAAACAATTCGAGTAATGGCTTGGTAGTGGTGTGACGTCATGCCACGGAAAACGTCAGCAGATTGAACTTGTGTATATATTATTATTCTCTCTATGGTGGAATGTGGAATTTATTTTGCAGAGCCGGACACTATCCTGGTGTTCACAATCTTCTATCATTTGGAGGAGGAACCCGCCTTGCAATGCCAAGCAATATACACGCCGGACTTATCGTCATTGAAGCCTGGTTTAGGGGCTACTAAGGGAGTCCTGGATTAGGGGGTGTCCGGATAGTCGGACTACCATCATCAGCCGAAGTATCATTTGCTGGACTATCATCATCGACCGGACTCCAAGACTATGAAGATACAAGATTGAAGACTTCACCCCGTGTCCGGATGGGACTTTCGTTCGCGTGGAAGGCAAGCTTGGCGATACGGATATGTAGATCTCCTACCATTGTAACCGACTCTATGTAACCCTAGCCCTCTCCGGTGTCTATATAAACCGGATGGCTTTAGTCCGTAGGACTACAATCACAACAACCCTTACAATCATACCATAGGCTAGCTTCTAGGGTTTAGCCTCCTTGATCTCGTGGTAGATCCACTCTTGTAAACATCCACAATATCAATATCAATCAAGCAGGACGTAGGGTTTTACCTCCATCAAGAGGGCCCGAACCTGGGTAAACATCGTGTCCCTTGTCTCCTGTTACCATCCGCCTAGACGCACAGTTCGGGACCCCCTACCCGAGATCCGCTGGTTTTGACACCGACAGGGAGCCACTGACTTTGCCAAGGTCACGAGGGAGGCGCTCGGGCACCACTTGGAGGCGTGCTTCGCGGCATGTTTCTCTCAGGAAGGCGTAAGAAAAGGAGGGCCCAACCCTCAGGAGTTCATCACCAAGGTCGCTCAGGAGTTGCAGGAATCGAGAGTCATGCGCGGCAACCGCCGCCTGCCTAGCATAGCTTCCCATCCAGGCGAGGATGGCGGGCTGCGCATCTGCATCAACTACCCAGGGCTCAATCGAGTCGCGTTTCAGGAGTGCTTCTGGCCCTCACGCATGGGGCGTTGCGCGGGTCCACCGCACAGCTAAGTTTGCATGCCCTTTGGCTTGCCGAACGCGGCTGCTGCCCACCAGCGCCTGATGAGGAGGATCCTGGAAGCTCGAACGGCCAGGCACTGCGCGTTCCTGGAAGAGATGGAGATGGACCTCACCGAGCCGCCCGGACCTCCTGAGCCTCCGGAGGCTCGGAGCCCCGAAGGCTCGTGAGGATTGGCTTCTTCACCATGCGTCGTCAGCTAGTCCGACACTCGCTCTGCAATGGTATCAGGTGACTTCTTTGCAAGTTTCGTTTCAGCTGGGAGCGCCCTCAGGGCTGCATCATTCCCAGGTCGCGTGGGTCTGTCCCCGTGGCATGTATCCGTTTTGCTTATGTCTTCAGCTTACCTTGTTGGGGGCGCCCCTCGGGCTGCATCATCCCCAAGCCGCTTGGGCCTGACCCAGTGGCGTTTGCTTCTTTCTGCATCTATCTAAGTTGATTTGCTTCTTCATGCTTAACCTTCTTGGGATAATCGCCTGCTCGATTGACACCTACCCTTGGAGCCGCTCGCTCTGGCATGGCGCTTGCGCATGGGTCCATCCCTGCAACGCCGACAAATCTGAGTGGTCGAGCTCTGGTCGCGGCAGCCCCGCATAGCGCTACCTCACCAGGCCCTCAGTGCCTCAATCACTCCCTCGAAGCAACCAATGGCTGGTCGACAACCGCGATGGTAGACCTTGTTCTCCTCATGTTGGTGTGCCGGATCCGCCTAAGAAATAGCATGGGGGGCGTCATGAGCCCCCTCTCCCTCTCTCCCATACGATCCGCTCGCACGTTAAAAGGGGGGCGCCTGAGCATCGCGACTCACGGGCTCTTACTGGCTCTCCAGCCCTCACCGCATCGCGACCTGTCATACCAGCGGCGGCTGAGCTCGCTCGAGTGCCGGGACCTGAGGACGTAGAGCATGAAGGAAAGTGCGGGGAAGAGGAGATAAGCTCGCGAGGGCCTGACCCAGTGACACCCCAGCTGTCGGCACGCGGTCCTGGCACCTCACCGGAGAACTACTCCAAACTCATAAGATAAGTCACGCCTCTACAGGAGTTAAATCAACACAACACCAAACCCTCGCCTAGTGCGGCTCTGTCACGACGACGTTGCCTTCCTTTCTCGCCCAGCGGAGGCTGCTTGAGCGCTAAAGGGGACCTCCTGAGCATCGCGACTTAAGGGCTCTTACTGGACCTCGGGCCGCTCACCTCCTGGCCTTGACCACAGCATCGCGACCTGGCATACTAGCGACGGCTGAAGCCTGCCTGGGGACTGGGACCTGTCAGCATAGCGCACCAAGCCCTCGTGAGGATAGAAAGGGGGAGCTGAGCCGAGACAAGACAAGCACCTCGCATGAATTCGTAATAAGGATAATATTCACGAACGACATGGCCGGCGCCTTACATACCCCCACGGGGTGTTTCTTCCATTCCTCGCAGGGAACAAAATGTGCTAATCCTAAGGAACGCTAACTACGCGCGCCGCCACGGGAGACACCATCATCAACAGTGGGCCGTTAAGCGCCGGCGCCAACCCCATCTAGATCAGTGGCGACGGCGGCCTGATGCAGCTGCCCTCCTCCGGGCGCGACGCTAGATCGGGGGCTCGTAGTTGTCGTCGCTCGTCTTCGGAGTCGTGTGAAGCTCGGGGGAGTCGCTGGATTCTCCGGCTCCTTCGTTGCTGCCTGAGGAGCTGTCGGGGAAGCGGGTGGCGGGCCTCGCCCTCGCCACTTGCTGACTCGGATGCCTTCCTTGGGGCAGCACTCCAGCCGGCGTCCTTCCGCGTTGAAGACCTTGAAGAACATCAAGGAGGCGCCATCGTATTCAAGATGAATTACGAGGGCACCCCCCGTCCGGCAGACCCGGGCGATCTCGCCCCAGCCCCGGGTCATGTAGTCCTTGCCCGGAGCAACGACCGCGACCTCCGCTCTAGTCGCAAGGGTGCTGCAGTTAGCATGCTGTAGCCGGAGCTCCAGAGACCCACTAGGCGGCATCTCGAAGGCGAAGGAGGGAGGAAGGCGAATCCAAGAACGTGGAGGCATGGCGGCGTGAAGCACGAGCTCGCGAGAAGAGCCCTCGGCGTGGACTCTAGGGGTGACGACGCGCACCGCTATGACTCGCCGGCGGCGCCGGCGGCGTCGTCGGTGATGCTCGGCGCCTTCTTCTCCAGGGCCCTCGATTCAGGCATACAAGGGCAGCGGAAACCAAGGCGGCGGCCGCTCGTACCAGTGCCGCGACGTCTCCTGCCATGCGACCACGTCGCAGCGGCCGGGGGCAGGCCGCTTCTTCGGCGGAAGCGGATCGGGACCCTCCCGGGGGGGCTTTCCCCTTCTCTTCCGCTGAAAACCGGCGGATCGGCGCCATTGGCATAGGATGGAGCAAGGGCAAGGAAGAAGAAGAAGGAGAGAAGCGGGAAGAGATGGAGTGCGGGGGCTCTCGCCCGCCCGTACTTATAGTCCGGTGGAGGCCAACCGTCGGCCTCCACGATCACAGGTAATCATGACTCATTTCTGCATGCAGGGACTTGTCAAGTCGAGCAGTTGCCGAGGCAGTGTGGGGAAGCGGAGACGCCCACGTCCAATCAACCGCCACGCGACGCCCACGTCCAATCAACCGCCACACGACGCCCAAGGCCGCAGGCTGATGGGGCCCGCGACGCCCCGCACTTGCCCCTTTGCTTCTCCGCTAAGCCAAGTCCAAGCGCGCCTTGGGCCCGGGGGCGCTTGTCGGCGCTTCGAGAACGGGGTCCCTGACTTGCTCGCTGCTGCCCACGGCGTGGCTCAAGTGGTGGCTCAAGACGCCCGCCTTCATCAAGACAAGACTCAAGACCTCGCGAGGGGCAAGATCATGGGCGGACGACACAGGGCTTCTTCAGGAACGGCCTCGCCAGGCAGGCTCCGAGGAGGCGGAGAGATCTAGGCAGGGTACCTCGCGAGGTGCTCGTGACGCAAGCCATAATGATCGAGACCAGGCGGGTGCCAGGCGGGCGCCAGGCGGGCGCCGACCTACGCGGTGTCCTTGTTTCCTCTTTGGTGCAAAGGGGGCAAGCACAGGCGTGGAGTACCGAGGCATCAGGCAAAGGTTTCCATTTCAGTGCAACGAGACCAAGGCCAGCGGAGCAGCAGGATGGAGGTCACCGTGGAGCCCAAGACGGCGTCATCGCTAGTGCTTTTGGCAGCCGAAGACCAACTTTAGTCAGGATAACTTGTACTAGATGTTCCCCTTCAAAATGGTCGTTGTTGGCGCCCTTCCCGCTCAATATTTGGGAAGAGGACCAGGGCCTCTATAAATAGAGCTAGCCACCACCGTAGAGGGCATCAGATAGAACCCTAGCCAGAGAGAGAGGCGATCGAACTCACCCAAGCAGTTCATCGCACCAGCTCAAGAACACCTCTCGCGAGGCTGTTCGTCCTTTGTACTGTCCATCACCAGCCCTAGAGGCAATCCACCACACCACACACTGGAGTAGGGTATTACACCACGATGGTGGCCCAAACCAGTATAAATCTTGTGTCCCTCGTGTTGTTCATCGTTTAGCCTAGATTCTCGCAAGACGATCGGACGTAGATCGGTAGGGGAAATATCTCCGTGCGCACCCCAGAGTTCGAACCTTAAGGGTCTGCCGGAACCCGACATCCGACAATGGTTGTAGGGGGCGGCTATTTGTAACCTAGGGAGCAGCCCGACATGATAAGACATAAATTCCCTTCATTGACATGACCGTTAGGTGGGTAGATATTTTGGAACAGCTGGCGCTAGCACAACAACGGTCGGAAGTTTGACTCTCAAATTCCACAGGGCTATCATGTTCCTCACTGTGTAGGCAATCCGCACTGGCGAATTCCTAACTCCTCAGTCAGAACAAATTCTCGGCGACCATAAGAACTTCGCCTCATCATCAAGAAATTGACTGAACTGTATGAGATTTCCAATGCCTTCACTCGAAGGGCTTGGTAGGTGTAGGATTTTGAGTTGAGGATCACATGGAAATTTTTCCTTAGTATTTCCTCGACCCCCTTTAACAGTACGGTGTTTCCCATGACTCAAGAAAGAGAAAATGAAACTACAAAAACAAAAGGCTTCATGCTTCATGTTCCTCGAATGAATTCCAAGTCTTCAAGGTTACACAAATTTCTTCACTTTCAAAGTCTTCAGAAATCCAAAGTCTTTAGTAGAAGAACTTCATTTTTAGGGGTCGATTTTCTCTGTAAATATAAAACTCCTCATAGACTTATAGACCTGTGTACACTCACAAACGCATCAGTCCCTTAACCAATAAGTCTTCAATACACCAAAATCACTAAGGGGCACTAGATGCACTTACAGTTTTCGGCTTTCTCTACTGAGGTGCTCATCCGGATGAACCAGGGCACAATCGCAGTTGTTCTCCATTTACTACTCTAGCCGATATAGCGGAACGTAAGGTAGTAAGCACAGGAGCCGGGCAACCCAACTATTAACCAAAGACATGATTCAGAGCCGATGCATATAATGCTAAGTTCGGGGTGCCGAACTGTACTGTAAAAAGGTGTTCGAACTTTGTTGCCGTATTATGGCGCGTAATGAAGCCCCTGGCCAATTAAGGCGTACCAGAGTGTACGGGTGCAATTGATAAGAATATCAAGAAAAATAAAAATGAAGTAATAGGCTAATACCACAGAAATTGGGCCGCAAACTATTTTCCATTATAGTTGATTAACACGTCAAAGTGTATTTGTACAAGTAGTGCGATAAGCGACAAGGCTATTTAACATGCCACGACCAAGGGAGAGCTGCGTGCGGGTCCTTAAAACAGGTATAACGATCGTTTAAAGAGACCACCTGGAAATTCCCTTATACGTCAATGCTTCTTGCCTTCTTGGTGTATCCGTCCCTTGATAGGTCCGACAGTCAGGCCACCAGGAAAGGCCTGGGAAAAGGAAACATGAAAAGAAAAAGAAAAAGTGAAAGTATGTGGGTCCAGGAGAGGTTGAGCCGTATTATGGAGCACGATCTAGCTGTGCCTCAGTCTATGCCCATGGTATTTTGAGTGCGTAGTTATGTACGCGCGGTACGAATGCCGCTGTTTTGTCGGGACTGGGATGGAGGCCGAATTGCTAGTCAAGCTCTTGACGAGCTGGACTGTCCTGCTACAGAGTAGTCCGGAATCATTTGACAGTGTCCGGGAGCTTGGCCGTAGAACTAAGGTTCTTCCTGAAAAGGCCGCTCTGTGCTTCTGCTGCAAGGCAGCGGTGTGCTCCTCGGTACGGAGGGAGCGTTTCGTGTTTCCATTGACTGTTATGACACCGCGTGATCCGAGCATCTTGAGCTTGAGATAAGCGTAGTGTGGCACCGCATTGAATCGAGCGAATGCGGTTCGTTCGAGCAGTGCGTGATAGCCACTGCGGAAGGGGACGATATAGAAGATCAACTCTTCGCTTCGGAAGTTGTCCGGGGATCCGAAGACCACCTCCAGTGTGATTGAGCCCGTACAGCGGGCCCCTACACCTGGTATGACACCTTTAAAGGTGGTTTTGTGGGCTTGATCCTTGAGGGATCAATACCCATTTTGCAGACTGTATCCTGGTACAGCAGGTTTAGGCTGCTGCCGCCGTCCATTAGGACTCACGTAAGATGGAATCCATCAATGATTGGGTCAAGGACCAGTGCCGCTGAACCGCCATGACGGATACTGGTCGGATGGTCCCTGCGATTGAAGGTGATCGGGCAGGACGACCATGGGTTGAGCTTTGGGGCGACTGGCTCCATCGTGTAGACGTCCCTGAGCGCGCGCTTGCGCTCCCTCTTGGGGATATGGGTAGCGTATATCATGTTCACCGTTTTGACTTGGGGGGAAACTTCTTTTGTCCCCCTGTGTTCGGTGGCCGAGGCTCCTCGTCATCGTCCTTGCTTTGCGACCCCTTCTCCTTGTTCTCGGCATTTAACTTGCCGGCCTGTTTATTAACCCAACACTCTCTGTTGGTATGATTGGCTGGTTTATCAGGATTACCGTGGATTTGACATGGACGATTGAGTATGCGGTCCAAGCTGGACGAGCCCGGATTGTTTCTTTTGTATGGCTTCTTTCGCTGACCGGACTTAGAGCCACTGAATCCGGCATTGGCCGCCATGTCCTCGGTGTTGTCACCGTTGCTTTGACGCTTGTGTCTGTTGCGTCGGGGCTTGCCGTTGCTATTTTTGGCTTCAGAGGTGCCGGCGTCGCTTGCATTGTTATTGCTACGGGCCAGCCAACTATCCTCGCCCACACAGAAGCGGGTCATGAGTGCCGTGAGGGCTGCCATGGACTTTGGCTTTTCTTGGCCAAGGTGACGGGCGAGCCATTCGTCGTGGATGCTATGCTTAAAGGCCGCTAGGGCTTCGGCATCTGGGTAGTCGACGATCTGGTTCTTTTTAGTTAAGAACCTAGTCCAGAATTTCCTGGCTGACTCTGCGGGCTGTTGAACTATGTGACTTAAGTCGTCGGCATCCGGAGGTCGGACGTATGTACCTTGCAAGTTGTTGAGGAAGGCATCTTCCAAGTCCTCCCAGCTGCCAAGGGAGTTTTCAGGCAGACTGTTCAACCAGTGCCGAGCTGGTCCCTTGAGTTTTAGCGGGAGGTATTTGATAGCGTGAAGATCATCCCCGCAGGCCATATGAATATGGAGAAGAAAATCCTCAATCCATACCGCGGGATCTGTTGTCCCATCATATGACTCGATGTTCACGGGTTTAAACCCTTCCGAGAATTCATGTTCCATTACTTCATCAGTGAAGCAAAGGGGGTGTGCGGCGCCTCTATATCGGGCCAAGTCGCGACGTAGCTCGTATGGAGTTCGTCTGCGGTCTTCGGTCCGGGCGTGGTTATGTTTGTCACGTCCGGACGGATGGCCATCTCGCGCATCGGGGCACGCCCCCGCGATCCATAGATCGATCTGGTCTGACCTGCTCTGTTTTCCAGGTCATGCCGCAGGTCATATGTGTATCCCCAAGCTGTTGTGTTTTATTTTTACGGCGAGGTAGTGCGGGCTGGTGTTCGGCTTGAGTTGCCGCTTTGTCCTGGCCACGTGGTGGTCGGTCAGCCGCATTATGTGTTGGTAGGATGGGCTCCAGCGCCTCGTCATCAAATTTGGGTAACAATTTGCGCTTCGGGTAACTTTTGGTTGGGCGCTTGAGGCCGTATTCTTTGGCTGCTAGGACATTGGTCCATCTATCGTTCAGCAGATCTTTATTAGCTTGAAGTTGCTGCTGCTTCTTTTTCAGGCTCCTTGCAGTGGCTATTAGCCGGCGCTTAAAGCGCTCCTGCTCGACGGGCTCCTCAGGCATGATAAAGTCTTCGTCGCAGAGGCTCGCCTCATCCTGGGAGAATGGAAGATAATTACTATCCTCCGAGTCTTCGTTAACGGCCTGTTCATTAGGGCTGACTCGCCCATCCTCCCGTTCATCTTGTTCGGAAGTTGGCTCAATGGGGTCTTCGTTGTCCTCGCCATCGTCGGGAGTATTATTTTCTCCTATGCGGGTATTGCTGTTTTTCCCACGGCATGGTTTAGGGCGGCGCCGCTGACGTCGACGCTTTGGCTGTATCTCAGGAGGCTTATCCTCGACTGAATCCTTCCCATTGTCGCTGTCGTTCTCTTTGGGTGTATCCACCATGTATACGTCGTACGAGGAGGTGGCAGTCCATCGCCCTGTAAGCGGTGGCTTTTGTGCGTGCTCCTCTCCGGCATCATCGTCCATACCGTCGATGTCTTCGGAGCCGTAATCGAGCATGTCGGTTAAGTCTTCGACAGTAGCTACGAAGTGGGTGGTGGGTGGGAAGCGGAATTCTCCGCCATCGGCTTCCAATCCGAACCGGATATAGTTGGGCTGAGAGTCCCCTGATAAGGAGAGGGCTTTTAATGAGTTTACCACATCGCCTAAAGGTGAGTGCCATAAGATGTCCACAGAGCTGAACATAACGACTGGCGCCTGTAACACCCCGGATGTAACTTTCCATATTTGTAACTCCAACTCTTGCCATTTTCGGCATTGTGATATGTTATTCCCTCCGTGGTTGGGTTTTTCTTCTTTTTGCATTTTGTCCATGTCATGCATTTTATATCATGTCATCATGTGCATCGCATTTGCATACGTGTTCGTCTCATGATTCCGAGCATTTTTCCCGTTGTCCGTTTTGCAATCCGGCACTCCTATGTCCCCCGGCGTCCCCTTTTACGTTTTTCCGTGAGCGGGTACTAAACTTTCTCGGAATGGACCGAGGTTTGTCAAGTGGCCTTGGTATACCACAGGTAGACCACCGGTCAAGTTTCGGGTCATTTGGAGCTCGTTTGGTACTCCAACGGTTAACCGCACTCTCGCAAAGGCCTCTTTTAAGTTGCAGCCCAACACCCCTTCAAAACAGCCCAATAACCCATCTAAGTCACTTCCATGCTCTCCATCGTCGGATCACGATCGTGTGGGCGAAAACCGCACCTCATTTGGAGCTTCCTAGCTCCTTCTACCTATAAATATGCATCTCCCCCTCCAAATCCCGGGTCTTCCTCCCGAAACCCTAAAAATCGTCCCCGCGCCCACCGGACACGTCCGCCGCCGCCGGACGAAATCGCGCCGCCCGCAGCCATCAGCGTCGCGCCACGTGCCGCCCGCACTGCAGGCCACGCGCCAGCCAGCCCGGCCGCACTGCCCGACCAGCGCCTCGCCTCTCCCGTCGCGCCGCGCCCCTGCCAGCCGTCCCCGCCGCCGCCCGGCCGACCCGCCTCCAGCGCCCGGCCGCCGGCTCGCCGCCGCCGTCCCGCCCGCGGTCACCGCTCCGGCCCGCACAGCTTCCGGCGACCACCACCACCGCGCGCCACCTCGGCCACCACCGACCGCCGTCCCACCTCGCCCGGCCGGCCCGGCCCGCGCCGACCTCCCCCTCCTCCGGCCACCGCCAGCCATCTACTCCGCGAGCCGCCCTCGCCTCGGTTTCACAAGCAGCCAGATCTGGATCCAGCCGGTTGATTCCCCCAATTTCGTCCAAGTTTTTATCTCGGTGGTTGATTTGTGGCATTTTCAAGGCATCATAACTTTGCATCCGTAGCTCAGTTTCGTGCGTGTAATATGTCAAAATGTTCGCCTCGAGGAGTAGATCATTTCAACTCATTGCATCATTTTCATTTGAGCTCATCTTGATGCCCGAAATGCTGTTGGAAGAAGGCTATGTGATGTTAGTTTCTGTTTCTTAACAGAACATGCACTTTTGTTATTTTTGCTATGATTGATGTGTGCACCCTATGAATTTGAGTCCTACATGTGTTTTGTAATATGCCATGCCATCTTTCCAGGGGTGTATTGCATGTATTTTTGTGATCTATGTGGTGACTAGCACAAGAATGCAAAGTAGGCTTCCTGATGTTGCTGATTTCAGCCCTGTTTAGCTGATATTTTGATGCCATGTTAACTTGATGCTACCGAGAGATCCATGCATATTTTGAGATACTTCAGTAAGAATGTTTTGAACATATGGTTATGCTCTATCCATCCATGCCTTTGTTTGCAATTAAGGAGTGCCATAGCTTGAGTCAATCGAGCTCTACTTTTGCTACAAAATGTTTCCTGGCAGATTGTTTACATGTTATTCAATTTTGCAAGGTTGTTGTAGTTTATCCGTTTATGCTATGATGTTGTTCTTGCCATGTGTATCTTCTATGCCATGTCTGCTTGATGTATGTATGCTTAGTTTATCATATAAGGCTCTGTAATGAGTGCTTTGAGCTTGTAAACATGCCTACTTGTTATCTGTTTTTGCCATGTCATGTTGCTGAATCTCTTAACGAAACTTGCTATTTTGACATGGGTGTTACTATATTTTCTGATCCTTTTTGGCTTATGGTCAGTAAGGGACTTTTGTTCTATGCTTTGAGTAGATTCATGCCATGCCTTGTTTTGCTATTATAAGTTCCTGTAGCTTGTTGTTTTCTTGCTCTGAACATTGCTACCTGATGCTGTTTTTGCCATGCCCAGCCTGATATTTTTTGCACTTTTGCCATGCTTGTTTGGACCTGTTGTGACGTGAATTAGCCGTAGCTCAGTGTTCATCTTTTGTCAAGCATCTTGAGTAGATCACTGCCATATGCTTTGTTGATACGTTTGGGTGCAGTAGCTTAATTTCTTGTTGCTTGCTAAGTGGTATCATGCTGTTAATGGCAGATTTGTGCCATTCTTGTTTTGCTTGTCATTTGCAAACCGTGCATCCGATTCCGGTGATCTTTATATCAATTTCAACCGAAATCATCTCTTCTTTCCAGCGGCATACTTGGCTTGCCAAGTTGATGCCTGGTTCATCATTTTCCTTCCGGAGCGCGCATACGCATTGCATATCACATCTCGCATATCATGTCTTATATTGCATCATGTTGCTTGTGCATTGCACCGTGATTTATTGTGGTTCCTTTGTTTGTGTTCTTGCTTTGGGTAGAGCCGGGAGACGAGTACGTGAACGAGGAACCTGTTGAGAACGCTTTCGAGGATCAAGCTTTCGACAACTCTGAGAACATTGCAGGCAAGATGACCATACCCTCGAAATCACTTCTATCTTTGCTATGCTAGATGCTCGCTCTTTTGCTATGCCTATGCTACGATGCCTATCACTTGCTTATCATGCCACCCATATTTCCATGTCAGCCCCTAACCATCCTTTCCTAGCAAACCGTTGATTGGCTATGTTACCGCTTTGCTCAGCCCCTCTTATAGCGTTGCTAGTTGCAGGTGAAGATGAAGTTTGTTCCTTGTTGGAACATGGAGATGCTGTTCCTTGTTGGAACATGTTTTACTTGTTGGGGATATCACAATATATATGCTATAATTAACGCATCTATATACTTGGTAAAGGGTGGAAGGCTCGGCCTAATGCCTGGTGTTTTGTTCCACTCTTGCCACCCTAGTTTCCGTCATACCGGTGTTATGTTCCTTGATTTCGCGTTCCTTACATGGTTGGGTGATTTATGGGACCCCTTGACAGTTCGCTTTGAATAAGACTCCTCCAAAGAAGGCCCAACTTTGGTTTTACCATTTGCCACCTAAGCCTTTTTCCCCGGTTTTCGCGAGCCCGAGGGTCATCTTTATTTTAACCCCCGGGCGGTGCTCCTTGAGCGTTTGTCCAAACTAGAGCACCGTCTGGGACCATTCCTCGGCAACTTGGATTACGCCGGTTCTTCAGACGCTTTGCTTATCCGGTGTGCCACGAGAACGAGATATGTGCAGCTCCTATCGGGATTTGTCGGCACATTCGGGCGGCTTTGCTGGTCTTGTTTTATTGCTGTCGAAATGTCTTGTAGTCCGGGATTCCGAGATTGATCGGGTCTTCCCGTAGAAGGAATATCCTTCGTTGACCGTGAGAGCTTATAATGGGCTAAGTTGGGACACCCTGCAGGTATTATCTTTCAAAGCCGTGCCATGCGTTTATGAGGCGAGATGGGAATTTGTTAATGTCCAGCTTGTAGAAAACCGAAGTTGACCTCAACTAAAATACACATCAACCGCGTGTGTAACCGTGATGGTCTCTTCTCGGCGGAGTCCGGGAAGTGAACACGGTGTTGGAGTTATGTTTGACGTAAGTAGTTCAGGATCACTTCTTGATCGCTACTAGCTTCACGACCGTGCTTTGCTTCTCTTCTCGCTCTCTTTTGCGAATGTAGCCACCATATATGCTAGTCGCTTGCAGCAGCTCCACCTTACAACTCTGTCCTTCCTATAAGCTTAAATAGTCTTGATCTCGCGGGTGTGAGATTGCTGAGTCCCCGTGACTCACAGATTCTACCAAAACAGTTGCAGGTGCCGACGATGCGGTCAGGTGACGAACCGAGCTCAAGTGGGAGTTTGATGAGGAACGTGGTCGTTATTATGTGTCTTTTCCTGATGATCGTGAGTGGAGCCAGTTGGGACGATCGGGATCCGTAGCATTTGGTGTATCTTCTTTTATTTTGGTTCCGTAGTCGGACCTTGAGTGTAATATGAATGATGGATGTTTATTTATGTATTGTGTGAAGTGGCGACTGTAAGCCAACTATGTATCTCTTTACCTTATGTATTACATGGGTTGTGTGAAGATTACCTCACTTGCGACATTGCTTTCAATGCGGTTATGCCTCTAAGTCGTGCTTCGACACGTGGGAGATATAGCCGCATCGAGGGTGTTACAAGTTGGTATCAGAGCGACGAAGGGACTGGGGAGTAAAAAGAATCCTACTCTCCGATATATATAATCCTAAGACTCAAAACCTTTTCCGTTCTAGACTCAACAACGCCAGCAAACAATCAAGTAGGGGGGCTCCTAAGTCGGGGAGATATGCTCAGGGCTTGTGTCATTTCCTTCGGTATGAAATGGGAAGATTGTCTTCCATATGCCGAGTTCTCCTACAACAACAGCTTCCAAGCGAGTTCGGGCAAGGCCCCATTCGAAATTCTCTATGGCAGAAAGTGCCGTACTCCTCTCAATTGGTCCGAGACAGGTGAACGCCAACTTCTTGGCAACGACTTGATCACAGAAGCCGAAGAAATGTGCAAAGTCATTCGTGAGAATCTCAAAGCCGCACAATCGCGCCAGAAGAGCTATTATGATGATAAGCACCGTGATGTGGCTTTTGAAATCGGAGACCATGTCTACCTCCGCGTCTCTCCAATGAAAGGCACTCGTCGCTTCGGTACCAAAGGGAAGCTTGCCCCTAGATACGTGGGTCCCTTCAAGATCATTGGCAAAAGAGGCGATCTCGCCTATCAACTTGAGCTCCCGTCCAACTTCGCAAATGTGCACGATGTGTTTCACGTGTCACAGCTTCGCAAGTGCTTCAAGACTCCTGAACGCACTATCAACTTCGAAGAAATTGACCTTCAATAAGATCTCTCTTATCATGAGCACCCCGTTGCTATTCTTGAAGAAACCGAGCGCAAGACTCGCAACAAGTCAATCAAATTCCTGAAAGTGAAGTGGTCACACCATTCCGACCGTGAAGCCACCGGGAGCACGAGGATCACCTCCGTTCGAATATCCGGAGTTCTTTCAGTCCTAGATCTCGGACGAGATCCTCTTGTAGTGGTGGAGTGTTGTAACACCCGGATGTAACTTTCCATATTTGTAACTCCAACTCTTGCCATTTTCAGCATTGTGATATGTTATTCCTCCGTGGTTGGGTTTTTTCTTCTTTTGCATTTTGTCCATGTCATGCATTTTATATCATGTCATCATGTGCATCGCATTTGCATACGTGTTCGCTCATGATTCCGAGCATTTTTCCGTTGTCCATTTTGCAATCCGCACTCCTATGTCCCCCGGCGTCCCTTTTACGTTTTTTCCGTGAGCGGTACTAAACTTTCTCGGAATGGACCGAGGTTTGTCAAGTGGCCTTGGTATACCATCGGTAGACCACCGTCAAGTTTCGGGACATTTGGAGCTCGTTTGGTACTCCAACGGTTAACCGCACTCTCAAGAAAGGCCTCTTTTAAGTTGCAGCCCAACACCCCTTCAAAACAGCCCAATAACCCATCTAAGTCACTTCCATGCTCTCCGTCGTCGGATCACGATCGTGTGGCGAAAACGCACCTCATTTGGAGCTTCCTAGCTCCTTCTACCTATAAATATGCATCTCCTCCAAATCCGGGTCTTCTTCATCCCGAAACCCTAAAATCGTCCCAGCGCCACGGACACGTCCGCCGCCGCCCAAGCAGCCATCGGCGTCGCCACGTGGCGCCCGCACCAGTCTTGCCATGCTGCTGCCCGCCCCACGGCCCGCCCGCCGGGCGCACTGGCCCGACCTCGCCTCTGCTTCTCCCGCGCCCTTAAGGCCATTAAGCGCCAGCCGCCCGCCCGACCCGCCTCCAGCGCCCGGCCAGTCTGCCCCTCTCTGCCGTCCGCCGCCCATGGTCACCGCTCCTGCCCGCCATACCTCCCGCGACCACCGCCCCGCCTTCGCCTCGACCACCGTCGCCCACTGCCACTGCCCTGCCCCCGCCCGACCTCCCCCCTCCTCCGGCCACCGCCGGCTTCATCTACTCCGGCGAGCCGGCCTCGCCTCGGTTTCCGCGCAGCCAGATCTGGATCCAGCCCGGTTGATTCCCCCACCCCAATTTCGTCTAAGTTTTTATCTCGGTGGTTGATTTGTGGCATTTTCAACGCATCATAACTTTGCATCCGTAGCTCCGTTTCATGCGTGTAATATGTCAAAATGTTCATCTCGAGGAGTAGATCATTTCAACTCATTGCATCATTTTCATTTGAGCTCATCTTGATGCCCGAAATGCTGTTGGAAGAAGGCTATGTGATGTTAGTTTCGCTTCTTAACGTAACATGCATTTTGTTATTTTTGCTATGATTGATGTGTGCACCCTATGAATTTGAGTCCTACATGTGTTTTATAATATGCCATGCCATCTTTCCAGGGGTGTATGCCATGTATTTTTGTGATCTATGTGGTGACTAGCACAAGCATGCAAAGTAGGCTTCCTGATGTTGCTGATTTCAGCCCTGTTTAGCTGATATTTTGATGCCATGTTAACTTGATGCTACCGAGAGATCCATGCATATTTTGAGATGTTTCAGTAAGAATGTTTTGAACATATGGTTATGCTCTATCCATCCATGCCTTTGTTTGCAATTATGGAGTGCCATAGCTTGAGTCAATCGAGCTCTACTTTTTCTACAAAATGTTTCCTGGCAGATTGTTTACATGTTATTCAATTTTGCCAAGGTTGTTGTAGTTGATCCGTTTATGCTATGATGTTGTTCTTGCCATGTCTATCTTCTATGCCATGTATTCTTGATGTATGTATGCTTAGTTTATCATATAAGGCTCTGTAGTGAGTGCTTTGAACTTGTAAACATGCCTACTTGTTATCTGTTTTTGCCATGACATGTTGCTGAATCTGTTAACAAAACTTGCTATTTTGACATGGGTGTTACTATATTTTCTGATCCTTTTTGGCTTCTGGTTAGTAAGGGACTTTTGTTCTATGCTTTGAGTAGATTCATGCCATGCCTTGTTTTGCTATTATAAGTTCCTGTAGCTTGTTGTTTTCTTGCTCTGAACATTGCTACCGATGCTGTTTTTGCCATGCCCACTGATATTTTTGCACTTTTGCCATGCTTGTTTGGACCTGTTGTGATGTGAATTAGCCGTAGCTCAGTGTTCATCTTTTGTCAAGCATCTTGATTAGATCACTGCCATATGCTTTTTGATACGTTTGGGTGCAGTAGCTTAATTTCTTGTTGCTTGCTAAGTGGTATCATGTCATTAATGGCGATTTGTGCCATTCTTGTTTTGCTTGTCATTTACAAACCGTGCATCCGATTCCGTGATCTTTATATCGATTTCAACCAAATCATCTCTTCTTTCCAGCGGCATACTTGGTTTGCCAAGTTGATGCCTGGTTCATCATTTTCCTTCCGGAGCGCGCATACGCATTGCATATCACATCTCGCATATCATGTCTTATATTGCATCATGTTGCTTGTGCATTGCACCGTGATTTATTGTGGTTCCTTTGTTTGTGTTCTTGCTTTGGATAGAGCCGGGAGACGAGTACGTGAACGAGGAACCTGTTGAGAACGCTTTCGAGGATCAAGCTTTCGACAACTCTGAGAACATTGCAGGCAAGATGACCATACCCTCGAAATCACTTCTATCTTTGCTATGCTAGATGCTCGCTCTTTTGCTATGCCTATGCTACGATGCCTATCACTTGCTTATCATGCCACCCATATTGCCATGTGAGCCCCTAACCATCCTTTCCTAGCAAACCGTTGATTGGCTATGTTACCGCTTTGCTCAGCCCCTCTTATAGCGTTGCTAGTTGCAGGTGAAGATGAAGTTTGTTCCTTGTTGGAACATGGAGATGTTGTTCCTTGTTGGAACATGTTTTATTTGTTGGGGATATCACAATATATCTGCTATAATTAATGCATCTATATACTTGGTAAAGGGTGGAAGGCTCGGCCTTATGCCTGGTGTTTTGTTCCACTCTTGCCACCCTAGTTTCCGTCATTACCGGTGTTATGTTCCTTGATTTCGCGTTCCTTACACGGTTGGGTGATTTATGGGACCCCCTTGACAGTTCGCTTTGAATAAGACTCCTCCAGCAAGGCCCAACTTTGGTTTTACCATTTGCCACCTAAGCCTTTTTCCCCCGGGTTTTCGCGAGCCCGAGGGTCATCTTTATTTTAACCCCCCCGGGCCAGTGCTCCTTTGAGCGTTGGTCCAAACTAGAGCACCGTGCGGGACCATTCCTCGGCAACTTGGATTACGTCGGTTCCTGTACGCTTCGCTTATCCGGTGTGCCCTGAGAACGAGATATGTGCAGCTCCTATCGGGATTTGTCGCCACATTCGGGCGGCTTTGCTGGTCTTGTTTTATTGCTGTCGAAATGTCTTGTAGTCCGGGATTCCGAGATTGATCGGGTCTTCCCGGTAGAAGGAATATCCTTCGTTGACCGTGAGAGCTTATAATGGGCTAAGTTGGGACACCCCTGCAGGGTATTATCTTTCGAAAGCCGTGCCCGCGGTTATGAGGCAGATGGGAATTTGTTAATGTCCGGTTGTAGAAAACCCGAAGTTGACCTCAACTAAAATACACATCAACCGCGTGTGTAACCGTGATGGTCTCTTCTCGGCGGAGTCCGGGAAGTGAACACGGTGTTGGAGTTATGTTTGACGTAAGTAGTTCAGGATCACTTCTTGATCGCTACTAGCTTCACGACCGTGCTTTGCTTCTCTTCTCGCTCTCTTTTGCGAATGTAGCCACCATATATGCTAGTCGCTTGCAGCAGCTCCACCTTACAACTTTGTCCTTCCTATAAGCTTAAATAGTCTTGATCTCGCTGGTGTGAGATTGCTGAGTCCCGTGACTCACAGATTCTACCAAAACAGTTGCAGTGCCGACGATGCGGTCAGGTGACGCAACCGAGCTCAAGTGGGAGTTCGATGAGGAACGTGGTCGTTATTATGTGTCTTTCCCTGATGATCAGTAGTGGAGCCCAGTTGGGACGATCGGGGATCTGTGTAGCATTTGGGATATCTTCTTTTATTTTGGTTCCGTAGTCGGACCTTGAGTGTAATCTGAATGATGGATGTTTATTTATGTATTGTGTGAAGTGGCGACTGTAAGCCAACTATGTATCTCTTTACCTTATGTATTACATGGGTTGTGTGAAGATTACCTCACTTGCGACATTGCTTTCAATGCGGTTATGCCTCTAAGTCGTGCTTCGACACGTGGGAGATATAGCCGCATCGAGGGCGTTACAGTGCCTGACCAGGTTTGATGGGCGCGGATCCACGCGGTTCGAAACTTATGCCCGGAGACGAATCCGAGGTTCCGGTGACATAGGCCTCGCTCGAGGTTGGATCTGTGTGCGGCTCTAACACCGTTGAGTCTGCAGCTTCCGTGGCAGGGTTGAGCTTCCCGTCCTCGGACGGCGCAATCTGCTCCGGATCTAGGGCCAGAGCGGTTACATGCGCTATCTCCTGGGCATAATCCAATGACAAATTTAGGTCATGTTCATCGTGGTGGCAGGGAGCGACTGTCATGGGCTCGAATCCGTCGAAGATCAACTCTCCATGGATATCGGCAACGTAATTCAAGCTTCCAAACTTGACCTGATGGCCAGGGGCGTAGCTGTCGATCTGCTCTAGATGGCAAAGCGAGTTGGCCCGCAGTGCGAAGCCGCCGAATACGAACATCTGTCCGGGGAGGAAGGCCTCCCCCTGGACTGCATTGTTGTAGATGATTGAAGGAGCTATCCAACCTTTTGGTGACGACACAGCAGAACTCTCAATGAAAGCACCAATGTCGGTGTCAAAACCGGCGGATCTCGGGTAGGGGGTCCCGAACTGTGCGTCTAAGGTTGATGGTAATAGGAGGCGGGGGACACGATTTTTACCCAGGTTCGGGCCCTCTCTATGGAGGTAATACCCTAATTCCTGCTTGATTGATCTTGATGAATATGAGTATTACAAGAGTTGATCTACCACGAGATCGTAATGGCTAAAACCCTAGAAGTCTAGCATGTATGATTATGATTGCCTCTACGGACTAAGCCCTCCGGTTTATATAGACACCGGAGGGGACTAGGGTTGTACAAAGTCGGTTATAGAGAAAGGAATCTACATATCCGAACGCCAAGCTTGCCATCCACGCAAAGGAGAGTCCCGTCCGAACACGGGAAGAAGTCTTTTGTCTTGTATCTTCATAGCACAATAGTCCGACCCATGCTACATAGTCCGGCCGTCCGAGGACCCCTTAATCCAGGACTCCCTTACCCACCCAGGTGCCCCCTTTCGGTGGTTCTTGGCTCTAGAAATTCTCTTTTATTGCATAAAAAAACCTCGCAAAGTTTTGTTCCATTCCGAGAACTTTATTTCTGCACAAAAACAACACCATGATAGTTCTGCTGAAAACAGCGTTAGTCCGGTTAGTTTCATTCAGATCATGCAAATTAGAGTCTGAAACAAGAGGAAAAGCGTTAGAAAAAGTAGATACGATGGAGACGTATCAATTCCCCCAAGCTTAAACCTTTGCTTGTCCTCAAGCAATTCAGTTGATAAACTCAAAGTGAAAAAGAAAAACTTTCACAAACTCTTCTGCTCTTGCTTCCATAAATAAGCTTAAACAACACCCAGGTTTTCAGCAAAGATTATAACCGACCATTTCAACAATAACTCTTAAAAATTATATTAACTCATATCAATGACATAACCAACTAGAGAGCAATAATAAGACATCTCAAATAGCAACATGTTGTCAAAACAACCATGATATAATATGACAACAGTGGCGTCTCGCTAGCCCTTTCTGAGACCGCAAAACATAAATGCAGAGCACCCCCAAAGTTCAAGCAACGACTAAACATTGTAATTCATGGTAGACAAGATCCAGTCATGATGCACCCAACATTAGCTATACACAATGCATCAGCATGACGACAGTGCTCTCAGGTTTTGGCGCTTATTTGAGAAGGTGATGACACAACATAAAAGTAAATAGATAGTCCCTTCGCAAAGGGAAGCGGTGGTTCGCAAAGGTGCCAAAGCTCAAGTTTTTAAAACAGAGGTAAATGAAATTTTGAGACATGCACCCTTCTTGTTTACTTCGCGACCATCAGTTATCGATATCTTCCATGCTAAACAAACTAGTAACGGTTCCCAAATGGTAAAGTAAAGGTTTTTGCTTCATAGGAGTTTTTGTTTGATTATTGATGAACTAGAAATGTCACCCGCGCATTTGTGCGGCTAGAATAACCCTTCTTGGTTATTCCTTCTGACCACTATACAGCCTCCCAATAAACTACTGTTTGATCTAATTTGCCACAAATTATTTATGTCATATAAAAAGATTATGGAGAAAACTGAAGTCACAATGAAACATCTAGTGCATTATATTCTTAAACATATTGCGTGATCTGTGAGGTGGGAAGACTGATGCAATATTATATATGGGCTTTGATACATATCTTCACTTTTCTCCTCTTTGGCCGACTTCTCCTCTTCTCTCATTATGTATCTCTTCAGCATTATGTTTTTGAACGATCCCTCACCAAGAATTAAATCTAAACATGAACGTCGCACATGTAAAGTTATGTTCTCCCACTCAAGTCGATGACTGCTGCATTCTTAGATGCCTTTCTCTATTAATGAAATATCCTGCCTACCTACATAGGTGTCCATAAATGCTTATCTTACTATCACTCCATATGGTTGTATATTGATAACTTTTAGATTAAATATTTTTTAACTCACTCAATTCAAATCTTATTCATGCTAATCATGTCTGTGATTCTTTGTATCATCTTGTATATGTTTTCATTAGTTATATAAATCATCGACTATTAATTGTATATATAATTTACTTTGAAGTTTATCTTCTCCTCAACCACAATTGTAGTTTACTTATTCAAAACCACAATTTCTGGTCACTAACTATACTTGTATTCTTTATCATTTCAACACGGAGTTGTATCTGCTATGGATTTTCATAAACATCTTAGTTGAACTACAGTTCTACAACATTGTAATCTCCACAGCTGTGCAAAATATATTTCATCGTATGTCGTTGAACATGGTGATTTCTTCTCGAATCGTGTTAATATAAACTCTAAATAATCAAAGTCGGCCAGGAATTTTTTTGGATTGAGAGCCACAATGATATGCAGATATATTTCAACTTAATGTCGTGCCTTCTTTTTTCATATTGATCGCTTTTATACTATAATATTATTCAGTAGTTACCACAAAAAAGAAACTAAATAACCTGATGATTAGATGCATGTATTTGATTATGGCTTTGGCGTGTGTGATGGGTCCTTACGAACATTTTTTTTCTTGCGTGTATACTTTGGCTAAATTATTATTATCTATTCTTTTTTTAACCTGCTTCTTTTTCTTATAAGTTTCTCTCTAGCGGTGAGGAAAACCTTGCTCTTTTAGATTTGCTTGTGGGTCAAAAAGATAAGTGGGTTTTATAGCATGCGAGACATAAGCTTTCTTTGATTACCACCCGTAAGAACCAAATCAACATACTGTTTCTCAAGGGCATGGTCTTCCAAAGCCCAAGGATTCAGAAAAGATGCTCGAGAGCCATGCTATGACCTCTACACTACCTTGTCATACATCCATAAGTCCTCTACAATCAACCTAGCTAGGCGCCATCAAACCAAATTTGGTATGGAAGTGAACTCAAGCCTAGAGTCGATTCGTTTGAATAGAAAATTACTGATGCAATCTGCGGTCGCGAGACAGGTGGAGCATGAATGTTATGCTCGTGATTGTGTTTGCTGACTTGGGTCATCATCTATTCAAAAAACTTCATGGCCTTCCTACATCGTCGCTCTCGCCAGATCAATCTTGTCGTATTATATTGGACTCGTGGATATCGCCAAGCTAGGCTCGTCTTATAAGAACATGTTACTTCTGTGTCAATGGCAAGGGGACAACCTGGTTGATAAGGACTTGTTTTAGACCTTGTGAGTGACTCGCTAGTATTCTGCCGGCTGGACTTGTTGGAATTCTTGCCGCAGACTCAGGGCAACTTTGTGTGTTCATCAACTTCTTGCTGATGCGAGATCGATCGTGGTTGTCGCTGGAAATCATCTGAGACTACTGTTTTGAGGTATTTATGTTGGCTTTGCGCCGCGATGCCAATATCCACTCGATGGGCATTGTTCAAGGCTATTGCTACTGCACGCATACTTCTGCAGTTGTTTGGAAGCCACAGCGGTCACCTTATTTATCCATCATGCACACCATGCAAAACGTGATTGCTGAGATGAGACTGCCACCATGGTTATCATCTGAGCGAAGCAACACGATGGCTTTTCTCGAGGTAAAGGTGGATCCGTCGATATCATGCGATTTTGATTCGTCGGGCGTCGTATGATTTCGATTCGATGGACCTCCGGACGTGGCGGATGTGTATTCGTTCGTATTTTGCATAGGACTCGATCTTCCAATCAATGCATATGTGTGGGTACGTGCATGACTTCCTCCCCTAGGACATCGGATCCGGATTATATCGTGACTTCTCTGTTGCTTTTTTTCGTTCTCAATATTGACTAATGCATCTTTCCGTTCACGCAGCTTATGCATATGCATATAATGTGACAACATGGAAGTCCAATACTATTGCTACATATATTTTAAGATGTTACGTAAAATCTTTAAATCTCAGCCGTTATTATTCTAATCAAACGGTGTAAAAAGTATTAACATATGTGGATGAATGTGATGGCTTAATTGACTTCTGTTTTATGTATATAATAGATAGATTCTTTTTGCAATTTGAGACTAGGAATCCCTATTATCTCTCTTTTCTTGTGCAATGGTGAGTGAATAAACACCCAACCTGAGAATAACCCGCTAAGCATGGAAGATACCAACTACCTCCTGTCGCTCTATGAGCAATCCAGGCACACAAAAGGATATTTGTTTGAAGTTTTTAGAGGCGGCACATGCAAATTTACTTAGGACGGCAGGGTAATACCGCATATAGGTAGGTATGATGGACTCATCTGGAATAACTTGGGTTTCGGGTTTTTGATGTACAAGCAGAATTCCCATTTAGTACAGGCGAAGACTAGCAAATAGGTTGAGAAGCGACCAGCTAGAGAGCGACAACGGTCATAAACATGCATTATGCATAAGTAACATTGGATACTAGCATGAGTAGAATATGAACACCATGAACATAAATATCATAGAGGCTATGTTGCTTCTGATTTAACTACATGCATGAACATGTGCCAAGTCAAGCCACTCGAACATTCAGAGGAGGATACCATATCATCATACTACATCACAATCATTTTAACGCAATGTTGACATCCAAGATAAATCATTATCCACTCCTAGCTACTTATGCATGGCATGAGAAACTATAATCTCTAATTGTCATTGCAAGCATGTTTGATCTTAATAGGCTGAATCATGGATACTAGGTTAAACATATTTACAAAAACAGAACAAGTCGAGTTCATACCTGTTTCTCTCTGCCACGACCAATTCATTGAATATCGTCATTATTGCCTTTCACTTGCACGACCGAATGATTTGAAAATAATAATAATGCAAGAGTGCCGTGGACTAAGTTGGAATCTGCAAACATTTTATTCAAAAGGAGAAGGCACGGTAATATGGGCTCTTTGTCAGGTCAACAATAGTGCAAATGAGAGCCATCAACATTTTCATCGTGGTCTTCTCCTCGGTATGACTCAAAAAAAAGAAATTCAGAGAAACACACTGAAATATTTTTGGAGTTTTTGGATTTTCTCTAAGTTTTTCAAACACAGAAGAAGAGAGCGAGAAAACAAATTTAACATGGATAATACAATGAAAAAGTGTGAACACCAACAACTGGAATGAAATGTGTGAACATGAATGTAATGTCGGTGGTACTCCCCCAAGCTTAGGCTTTTGGACTAACTTGGTAATCAGTCAGTAGCATTTGTAATGGTCGGAGTGGTAGCTCACAAAGGCTCTCGGTGCGGATGCCTCAGCCCGCCGTGCAGCCATAATCGCTGCGTTACGAGCTCGGGCCTTGCTCTCAAGAACATAGTATCTTCCCTTATTGTGAACATTAAAGAGAGCAGGGGCAGGCAAATATGTTTCCACCACGGAGTCCTTGTTAAACAACAGCTTATAAGTGAAATTATGGGGATCTCCTTTAAGGATCTTATGACGTTTCATAGCATCAAAGTCTAGGTACTGCGTTGGTAATAAAGGATCATAGGGCAAAGGTGAAACACCCAGCTCTCTTGCTAAGCGTGTGGCATAAATTCCACCATAAAAATATCCACTACCAGCATTGTGCTGTAATCTACGAGCAACAATTGGTCCAAGATTATAACTTCTATCACCATTGAGAGCGGTGTGTATGAGGCTCAAGTCAGGAGCACAAAGTGTACTACAATCTTGCTTGCCTACAATACATTTTCCATTAAATAATGCAAAGTACTGGATTGCGGAAAAATGAATGCTCTTTATTCTATCTTGCGTCACTCCCCTAGTCTCACCATAGCAAAGACTAGTCAAGAATATCTCAAACTCAGACCTTGGCAGTTCATCGAGCGAACCCCAGAATGGAATTTTGCAGTGGTGGGCGAATCTCTCTAAGGATATGTCAAATGGATTTTCATACAATTTAAATGGCACCCTATACTCATGGGGAAGGAATTTAAATCCTTTGACAAATGATTCAGTGAAGATGAGGTGTTGGTTGCACTTATCTGAAATGTAGGGACTGAGATCGGCATTATGAACATATTGCTCAAATTCCTCCTTAACGCCCACACTCATCATATAATCATTGCATGGCCATAAGCATGTTTTGGTGGCTGCATCTCGAATGGACTTTTCACTTGGTTCAACATAAGACCGACGAATGGAGCTGCTACTAGAGGATGCCTTCGAGGATCTCCTCCTCAAAGAACTCCTTCCAAACAAGTTCATAATGTTCGCGTACAATTTTCTGAAACTTTTTGGTCACAAAAATTTGTTAACAAAACTTCATAAGAATGATAGCAACTACTCATAGGGATGTATAGAGGCCATAGCAAGCATACAAACTACTTAGAACTCTAAGAATTCAACATGCAAGCTCATCTACAGTAGCACCAAGAGTAGCTAATTATTCAATATGTAAACCACTAAAACGAAAACTAATTGGACACATGGATGAGTCACATACCAAGCAACAATTCCCCAAAACAGTTTCGGAAATGGAGCTTCGAGCAAAGAGATCGAAATCCGTGGTTTCGGGAGCAAGAACACGAGAGAGAGAGAGAGAGAGAGAGAGAGAGAGAGAGAGCAATGCTGATTTTTTCTGGACGAAAGTGGTGATGTGGGAAGAAGAAGTAAGTGAGGGGGCCATGTGGGGACCACAACCCACTAGGGCGCGCCTGGGGGTCCTAGCGCCCAGGTGGGTTGTGCCCACCTGGTGCACCTCCCTCTGATATTATTTGCACCAGAAATTCTTAAATTTTCAGAAAAAATCGTATTAATTTTGCACGGCATTCTGAGAACTTTTATTTTTGGGTCATTTTTTATTACATGAAAAACTCAGAAAGGAGATAAAGCATGACATTTTATTTTATTTAACTAAGGAAAACAGAAAACAAAAGATTGGGATAGAAGGTAGTGCTCACTAAATTCATCAACTTCATACCTTAAAAAATGATCCATTAATAAGGTTGATCAAGTCTTATTAACAACCACTTTCGATTAGCATGAAACCGAAGAACTTGTTGGAAATATGCCCTAGAGGCAATAATAAAATGATTATTATTATATTTACTTGTTCATGATAATTGTCTATTGTTCATGCTATAATTGTGTTATCCGGAAATCGTAATACATGTGTGAATACATAGACCACAACATGTCCCTAGTGAGCCTCTAGTTAACTAGCTCATTGATCTATGGATGGTTACGGTTTCCTGACCATGGACATTTGATGTCATTGATAACGGGATCACATCATTGGGAGAATGATGTGATGGACAATACCCAATCCTAAACATAGCACAAGATCGTGTAGTTCGTTTGCTAGAGCTTTTCTAATGTCAAGTATCATTTCCTTAGACCATGAGATCGTGCAAATCCCGGATACCGTAGGAGTGCTTTGGGTGTACCAAACGTCACAACGTAACTGCGTGGCTATAAAGGTACACTACAGGTATCTCCGAAAGTGTCTGTTGGGTTGGCACGAATCGAGACTGGGATTTGTCACTCCGTGTGACGGAGAGGTACCTCTGGGCCCACTCGGTAGGACATCATCACAATGAGCTCAATGTGATCAAAGAGTTGTTCACAGGATGATGTGTTACGGGAACGAGTAAAGAGATTTGCCGGTAATGAGATTGAACAAGGTATTGGTATACCGACGATCGAATCTCGGGCAAGTATTGTACCGATAGACAAAGGGAATTGCGTACGGGATTGATTGAATCCTCGACATCGTGGTTCATCCGATGAGATCATCGAGGAGCATGTGGGAGCCAACATGGGTATCCAGATCCCGCTGTTGGTTATTGACCGAGAGTCGCCTCGACCATGTCTGCGTGTCTCCCGAACCCGTAGGGTCTACACACTTAAGGTTCGGTGACGCTAGGGTTGTAGAGATATTAGTATGCGGTAACCTGAAAGTTGTTCGGGAGATCCCGGACGTCACGAGGAGTTCCGAAATGGTCCGGAGGTAAAGATTTGTATATAGGAGGTCCAGTTTCGGCCACCGGGAAAGTTTCGGGGGTCACCGGTATTGTACCGGGACCACCGGAAGGGTCCCGGGGGTCCACCGGGTGGGGCCACCTATCCCGGAGGGCCCCATGGGCTGAAGTGGGAAGGGAACCAGCCCCTGGTGGGATGGTGCGCCCCCCATGGGCCTCCCCCTGCGCCTAGGGTTGAAACCACAGGGGTGGGGCGCCCACCTGACTTGGGGGCAAGTCCCCCCCTTGGCCGCCACCCCCCTTGAGATTGGATCTCTAGGGGCCGGCGCCCCCAGGGCCCCTATATATAGAGGGGGGAGGGAGGGCTGCGCACCCAAGCCCCTGGCGCCTCCCTCTCCCCTCGTAACACCTTTCCCTCTCGCTGAGCTTGGCGAAGCCCTGCCGAGATCCCCGCTGCTTCCAACACCACGCCGTCGTGCTGCTAGATCTCCATCAACCTCTCCTTCCCCCTTGCTGGATCAAGAAGGAGGAGGCGTCTCTCCCAACCGTATGTGTGTTGAACGCGGAGGTGCCGTCCGGCGCTAGGATCATCGGTGATTTGGATCACGACGAGTACGACTCCATCAACACCGTTCTCTTGAACGCTTCCGCTCGCGATCTACAAGGGTATGTAGATGCACTCCTCTCTCTTGTTGCTAGATGACTCCATAGATTGATCTTGGTGATGCGTAGAAAATTTTAAATTTCTGCAACGTTCCCCAACAGTGGCATCATGAGCTAGGTATATGCGTAGTTTCTAAGCACAAGTAGAACACAAATTGTTGTGGGCGTCGATTTTGTCAATTTACTTGTCGTTACTAGTCTTATCTTGATTCGGCGGCATCGTGGGATAAAGCGGCCCGGACCGACCTTACACGTACACTTACGTGAGACAGGTTCCACCGACTGACATGCACTAGTTGCATAAGGTGGCTAGCGGGTGTCTGTCTCTCCCACTTTAGTCAGATCGGATTCGATGAAAAGGGTCCTTATGAAGGGTAAATAGAAATTGGCATATCATGTTGTGGTTTTGGCGTAGGTAAGAAACGTTCTTGCTAGAACCCCATAACAGCCACGTAAAAACATGCAACAACAATTAGAGGACATCTAACTTGTTTTTGCAGCATATGCCTTGTGATGTGATATGGCCAAAAAGGATGTGATGAATGAAATATATGTGATGTATGAGATTGATCATGTTCTTGTAATAGGAATCACGACTTGCATGTCGATGAGTATGACAACCAGCAGGAGCCATAGGAGTTGTCTTTATTTATTGTATGACCTGCGTGTCATTGAATAACGCCATGTAATTACTTTACTTTATTGCTAAACCGTTAGCCATAGTAGTAGAAGTAATCATTGGCGTGACAACTTCATGAAGACACAATGATGGAGATCATGGTGTCATGCCGGTGACAATGAGGATCATGGTGCCCCGAAGATGGAGATCAAAAGGACCAAGATGATATTGGCCATATCATGTCACTATATGATTGCATGTGATGTTTATCATGTTTTACATCTTATTTTCTTAGAACGACGGTAGCATAAATAAGATGATCCCTCATAATAATTTCAAGAAAGTGTTCCCCCTAACTGTGCGCCATTGCAAAAGTTCGTTGTCTCGAAGCACCACGTGGTGATCGGGTGTGATAGATTCTAACGTTCACATACAACGGGTGTAAGCCAGATTTACACATGCAAAACACTTAGGTTGACTTGACGAGGCTAGCATCTACAGACATGGCCTCGGAACACAAGAGACCGAAAGGTAGAACATGAGTCGTATAGAAGATACGATCAACATGAAGATGTTAACCGATGATGACTAGTCCGTCTCACGTGATGATCAGACATGACCTAGTTGACTCGGATCATGTATCACTTAGATGACTAGAGGGATGTCTATATGAGTGTGAGTTCATTATATAATTTGATTAGATGAACTTAATTATCATGAACTTAGTCTAAAATCTTTGCAATATGTCTTGTAGATCAAATGACCCACGCTAATGTTGCCCTCAACTTCAACGCGTTCCTAGAGAAAACCAAGCTGAAAGACGATGGCAGCAACTATACGGACTGGGTCCGGAACTTGAGGATCATCCTCATAGCTGCCAAGAAAGCATATGTCCTAGATGCACCGCTAGGTGAAGCACCCGTTTTCCCAGCAACTCAAGACATTATGAACGCCTGGCAGTCGCGTAGTGATGATTACTCCCTGGTTTAGTGCGGCATGCTTTACAACTTAGAACCGGGGCTCCAAAAGCGTTTTGAGCAGCACGGAGCATATGAGATGTTCCAAGAGCTGAAAATGGTTTTCCAAGCTCATGCCCGGGTCGAGAGATATGAAGTCTCCGACATGTTCTACAGCTTGTAAGATGGAGGAGAATAGTTCATCGTGAGCACATACTCAAAATGTCCGGGTTGCGAACCGCTTATCTCACCGGGAGTTAATCTCCCGGATGATGCGATCGTTGATGAATCCTTGATCGCTCCCACCTAGCTACAAGAGCTTTGTGATGAACTTCAGTATGCAGGGGATGGAAAAGACCATTCCTGAGGTATATTCAATGCTGAAATCAGCGGAGGTGGAGATCAAAAAGGAACATCAAGTGTTGATGGTGAATAAAACCACTGTCGGTGTCAAAACCGGCGGATCTCGGGTAGGGGGTCCCGAACTGTGCGTCTAGGCGGATGGTAACGGGAGACAAGGGACACGATGTTTTTACCCAGGTTCGGGCCCTCTCGATGGAGGTAATACCCTACTCCTGCTTGATTAATATTGATGATATGGGTAGTACAAGAGTAGATCTACCACGAGATCAAGGAGGCTAAACCCTAGAAGCTAGCCTATGGTATGATTGTTGTTCGTCCTACGGACTAAAACCCTCCGGTTTATATAGACACCGGATAGGTTAGGGTTACACAGAGTCGGTTACAATGGTAGGAGATCTACATATCCGTATCGCCAAGCTTGCCTTCCACGCCAAGGAAAGTCCCATCCGGACACGGGATGAAGTCTTCAATCTTGTATCTTCATAGTCTTGGAGTCCGGCCGTGACGATAGTCCGGCTATCCGGACACCCCCTAGTCCGGGACTCCCTCAGTAGCCCCCGAACCAGGTTTCAATGACGATGAGTCCGACGCGTTGATTGTCTTCGGCATTGCGAGGCGGGTTCTTCTCCAAATTCCATATACTTGTCGAACAGTGTCCGGCTTCTGATAAATGCTGCGCTCCTCGGCTTCTACGCCCAATAATGGCCGTCTTCCACGTGTTTGAATGAATGCGAAAAGCCAGGATATTTTTACAATTACCCCCCTAGCCGCGCAAATGAGCCGCCTATAGAAGGGGCAAGGATCTAGATCTGAGTCACACCATCCCCCCTTTGCGAGCTTTCATCGGAGCGCCTCTGACCAAAGCCCATTCCATCATGGACGACCGACGCGGCTCCTCCTCTCGCTCCCAGCCTCAGCCAGAAATTGGGAGAGATGCTCACCCCGCATAGCGAGCTAGTCATACTCCAAGCCAAGGGATTTCTTCCCCCGGCCTTCATGGTCCCGGTTCGAGCCGGACTTGCCACCTACAAGGGCGGAAAGCAAGCGGAGAGCGTCCCCGATCCCTCTAAAGGAGAGCGGGTATGCTTCATCTCTTATCTAGTAAGAGGACTCAGATTTCCCATCCATCCGTTTCTCCGGGGGCTCTTGGAGTTCTACGGCCTCCAATTGCACCACCTTACTCCTGCCTCCATCCTGCACATCGCGGGCTTCGTGGCCCTTTGCCAACTATTCTTGGGCGTCGAGGCTCATTTCGGGCTGTGGAAGAGAATATTCTTCCTAGTACCCCGTTCTCATGAGGGGTCAATATATCAAGTGGGCGGAGCCGAGCTATGGCGCATCGCCGGGACCGGATACCTATCCAGAACCCCAAAGAAGGCGTCCGAAGACTGGCCTTCGGAATGGTTTTACATGGAGGACGTCCCGCTGCTGGATCCTGTTTGGATCGGCCTTCCGGAGTTCAGCAATGCTCCTCTGAAGAAGCGCCTAAGCTGGCGCCATCGGAGCCCCCGGAGAAAAGATGACCGGGATGTCCGTTATTTGATGAGCCGAATAAGGTTACTGGCTCATGCGGATTGACCATGACAGAGTCATGGCAATCTGCATTATGAGGGGAGTGCAGCCGCCCAATACAGGGGCCACCCATGTGGGACTTCAACGGGAGGACGATGCCACACGCCATGGCCGCAAAGGGCTGTGGATCGGTCACCGAACTGGTGAAAATCTTGTCTGCCATGTATAAAGGGGAGGAGGAGGATTTCCTCCGTGTCAATCCACTGAAGGAGTTTTCTTCGAATAATCCTCGAAGCTGGGTAAGAAAACATCTTTGTGACCTGTCCGATCCATGTTCCCATGGTTAAATATCTCATTTCGTGGTTTCTGCGCAGGAACTGCGCCGGACTGTGGAGAAGATACACAGCCCGCCCCCACAACCCGAGGATCCGGAACGGTCCCTCGATCCGACCTCCGAAGAGGATCCGGATATAAAGTTGGAGTTGATCGATGGGGTATTCCACCAACTTAGCATCGACAATGCGTTGGTTGCCATTACGGCTGATTACCCCGGAATACTTCCAGCCTCACAGGTAAATGAGACCGAGATCCCAAAACCCTGATAACGACCCATCCATGCTTATTTTTGATCACCGTATACCAATGGTGCTTCGCAGGGGTACCTTCGAGGCAGGAAGCCGAGCCCGCGGCGGCTGGCCAACAAAGGGCAGTGCGGCCCCGCAGGCTAAAGAGAAGTGTGTTCCGGATCGAAACTCTGCCGCAACAGTATGGCATGTCACCATACTCCCAGGATTGATTCCTGGAAGGCGTACTAATGTTGATGCTCTTTTCAGGAAAAAGAGCGCTCGCCGGACTGAGTCCGGAGAGGTTGCCGATCGAACCTTCACCGGACAAGCTTCAAAGCCAGGTCCAGAGGCTGAGGCAAGCACGAGACGTGCACCGGATGCTCCTCTGACAGGGGATGCCGACAGGTTGTCCGCCACCAACTCCGAGGTGGAGAGCGCCTTGAATCACAGGCGCCGCCGGACAGTTCTTCGTGACGCATGTTTCTCCCAAGGCCTTGAATGCCTTTGATTTGGGAGATCGCACTCCGTGCCGCTCAATATGGTCTAGCGAGCCACGGAGCAGTATGTAAGGACATACGGTAAGGAAATTTGATGATTATATACGCCAAGAGCCCCGAGACTTAAAATAGTTAGAATAACTGATTTAAGGATCATTTGTTATGCAGGATCTTACAGAAAGAATACCCGATTGTCCCAGGAGCTTGAAGAGTGCAAGGCCCAACTGGAGGCCACACTAGCCGCTACAGGGGGAGCCACAGAGACCCCCACTGGTAATATACACTTTAAAATATAAATGGGTTATGAAGTGCGGCGGGTGTATAAATCTGGCAAAAACATTGCAGATGGCGCCGGACTGGATCCGGACAAGCAACAGCTTTTGCGCCAGCTAAAGGCCGGTGAGAGCGTGCTTACGAGGGTGCGGCAGGAGAAAAATAACCTCCAGGATGCCAACACCAAGCTGGGTGAGGAACTAAAAGATGTTTGTGCCAAGTTATCAGACTCCGTAAAGGAGAATCGGCGGCTTCGTCGCGGCATTTTCAGTCAGTGCTTGAACGAACTTTGAAAAGAGTTCGGCGAGGAAGGCGACTAACATAAACATGTATGTAGGTTTGCTCACAGTGTCGTCCCGAGGAGGAGATGCCCAGTTCTTGGTGATCTTCTTCCCGAACTGCGTCCGCACGAACGAGTCCGGCAGTGATGAAAGGCATCGGCCGAGCCTTGTGGCTATCTATCTCCCCGCTCAAGGCATTGGGGAGCTGGCAGAGCGGCTTCAAAGAGCACGGCGGCGCTCCGGCTATGGAAGATATCGGCCTGCCGTCAAAGGCGCCAGGAGGCTCGGGCCATGGTAAAGACGCGGTACACGGTTGTGACCCAAACCACATGGCCGAGGTCGGACATGTGGGGCCGGATGGGATGGAGATCCCTGTAAGCTTAGTGTACGACCAAGTAGAATTGGCCGCCAAGTATTCCCAGCAAGATTGTAAATTAGATAGCCTATTAGATGGCATTGAGGAGGAATACCGTGAGTCGAGTTGACTATGTAAAAATATGACATGAAATAAAGTCTTCTAGCCGGATTGTAGATCGTTTGTCATAGCGGACCTTTTCGCTTCGACCTCCGGACCCAATAATCCGGAGTGTGTCCGAATACCGTTGTGGTTATATGAGAACCGTGGTATGCATGGAGACAAGGCGTAGGGGTCATTGTTGCTGTATCAGACAAGTGCCCAACTAGTTATGTTATATTACATGGGTAGTAAGAAACATCTTCCAGGGAGAATAGTTCCGTTAAGGGTTCCTTTTGCTGGGATGCATGCCCTAAAGTGCATGTCAAAGCTGCTATGAAAGCAGAAAATCATCTGGGGGCAGATGGGTAAATAGTTAAAAATCATCTTTCAGTTCACCGACCGAATATTCCCTTAAGAACGCTAGCTTTCGGCTTCACCCAGTCTGAGGTACACATCCGGCTGACTCGGCAGTAACAATCGCAGAGGTGCTCCCTTTACCACCTAGCCGAACAATTGGTAATGTAGGGGTAAGCACAGGAGCCAGGCAACCCAGCTTGGCCAAAACTTAAAGTCATATCGATGCATATAATGGTGAATAAAAGGTACATGCAAAAGTTTAACGCATGTGTTGGGCATGAAAGCCCGTATAAATAAGCTTCTGTTAAAGAAGCCCCCAGGTATAATGTTGCGAAAAAAAGCGCAAACGAGCCTCTAGAGGCTACAAGAAGAAGGAGGAGGAAGGAGAGAGATAAAAGACAACAAAAAGCAAAAATAAAGAATGCGGACGGAGGAAGGAGACGAACTTGGAGTCCAGCACTTAGGCGTAGAATCTTCGTAGACGGGCTGCGTTCCATGGGTTCGGCTCGAGTCGGTTATCCGATGCGTTTGCAGAGACGTATGCTCCGCCGGTCAGACCTGGTCGATGATGAATGGACCTTCCCATTTGGGCTTGAGTTTGTCCTTTTTCTTGTCCGGCAGGCGTAGAACTAGTTCGCCAACGTTATAAGCTTTGGCCCGTACTTCCCTGCTTTGATATCTTCGAGCCTGCTGTTGATAGAATGCGGAACGAGCTTTTGCCACGTCGCGCTCCTCCTCCAATGCATCCAAACTGTCCTGCCGATCAAGCTCGGCTTCTCTTTCTTCATACATGCGCACGCCGAGGTGAGTCATGTATTATGTCGCAGGCAAGACTGCCTGCGCCATACACCATGAAGAATGGTGTGAATCCGGTAGTACGATTCGGCGTGGTCCGCAGCCCCCAGAGTACGGAGTCGAGCTCCTCAACCCAGTGCGTGTTAGATTCCTTGAGGGACCGCACTAGTCTGGGTTTAATGTCGCTCATGATTAGACCATTTGCCCGTTCGACTTGGCCGTTGGTTTGAGGGTGATAGACTGAGGCGTAATCGAGCTTGATGCCCATGTTTTTGCACCATGATTTGACCTCATCGGCCGTGAAGTTGGTGCCATTGTCAGTGATGATACTATGGGGGACACCGTAACGGTGCACTACCCCTGATATGAAGTCTATCACTGGTCCGGATTCGGCCGTTTTAACAGGCTTGGCCTCTATCCATTTGGTGAATTTATCCACCATGACCAATAGGTATTTTTGCTTGTGGGTTCCTCCCTTGAGGGGTCCAACCATCTCAAGCCTCCAGACCGCGAACGGCCAGGTGATGGGTATAGTTTTAAGGGCGGTGGGTGGCATGTGGCTTTGGTTAGCAAAAAGCTGGCAACTGACGCATTGTTGGACTAAGTCCTGTGCATCTGCCCGGGCCGTCGGCCAATAAAATCCTATACGGAAGGCCTTGCCTACAATGGCCGGGGTTGCGGCGTGGTGCCCACCCAGTCCGGCATGAATTTCAGCCAGGAGGTTTCGCCCTTCCTCTTCGGAGATACACCTTTGAAGGACTCCGGTAGTGCTTTTCTTATAAAGCTCTCCCTCATGGACTTTGTAGGCCTTAGATCGCCGTACTATGCAGCGAGCCTCGTTTTGGTCTTCGGGGAGTTCCTGCCTAGTTAGGTAGGCTAGGAATGGTTCCGTCCACGGGGTGATAACCGCCATTATTTCATGAGCGGAGGGTGTTATCTCGGGGCGAGCCTCCGGTTGTGTCGAGTGTTCGTGTCGCAAGGCGGTTGGGTCCGGATTGTTATTGCGGACTCCCTTCCCATAGTACGGATGGCTTGAACAGCCGCTCGAGAAAGATATTGGGTGGGGCGACATCGCGTTTTGCACCGATGCGTGCCAATATGTCCGCCGCCTGGTTGTTATCCCGGCTATATGATGGAATTGAGCCCTTCAACCGTCTTGACATTTTAGGACCGCATTGCGGTATGCTGCCATTTTGGATCTTTGGCATCAAAGTCTCCGCTTATTTGAGATATTGCGAGGTTCAATCGCGCACCTCTAGGCGTTGAATGCCCATGGAGATCGCCATCCGGAGGCCGTGCGAAGGGCCTCGTATTCGCCGCGTTGTTGGAGTCCGTATACATTATCTCAAGGACGATTGGATCTGTGTCCCGGTTGGCGACGTCGGACGACGCCAGCCCGTGCCGCCAACATTTTGGAGCCGTCAAAGTGCATGATCCAATTGGAGTATGCGCCGTACTCTTTAGGGAGTTCGGATTCGGTCCATTCGGCCACGAAGTCAGCCAAAACCTGCGACTTAATAGCTCGTCGTGGTTTATAAGTTATATCGAATGGAAGGAGCTCTATGGCCCATTTAGCAATCCGGCCCGTCGCGTCGCGGTTGTTTATAATGTTGTTAAGAGGTACTTCGGAGGCTACCGTTATCGAACACTCTTGAAAGTAGTGTCGCAGCTTCCGGCATGCCATGAATACCGCGTATGCTATCTTTTGATAGTGTGGGTACCGGGACTTGCATGGAGTTAGGGCAGTGGACACATAATAAACCGGTTTTTGAACAGGGAACCAGTGTCCGTCCGTTTCTCGTTCGACAACGAGCACCGCGCTGACACCTTGATGTGTTGCGGCGATATATAATAGCATTGGTTCGCCCATGTTGGGCTCGGCCAGGACCGGATTTGTTGCCAAAATGGCCTTTATTTCTTCGAGTCCGGCCGTGGCGGCATCCGTCCACTCGAAGTGTTCGGTGCGGCGGAGGAGGCGGTAAAGGGGTAACACCTTTTCCCCCAATCGGGAAATAAAGCGGCTTAGAGCCGCTACGCATCCCGTCAATTTTTGTATTTGTTTGAGGTCTTTTGGAATGTCCAATTGTGACAGAGCTCGGATCTTGGCTGGGTTTGCTGCAATTCCTCTACCGGACACAATGAAGCCCGGGAGCTTTCCGGCTGGAACGCCGAAGACGCATTTTTCCGGATTGAGCTTGATGTCATATTTTCGAAGATTGTCGAATGTGAGCCTCAAGTCGTCAACTAGAGTTTCGACGTGCTTGGTTTTGACGACCACGTCATCTACATATGCTTCCACTGTTTTGCCGATCTGGTTTGCCAGACATGTCTGAATCATGCGCTGATATGTTGCGCCGGTGTTTTTGAGCCCAAAGGGCATTGTATTGAAGCAGAACGGGCCGTATGGGGTGATGAATGTAGTTACAGCTTGGTCTGGCTCCGCCATCTTGATTTGGTGGTAGCTGGAGTACGCGTCGAGGAAGCACAATGAGTCGTGTCCTGCTGTAGCGTCAATAATTTGATCAATTCGAGGGAGGGGGAAGGGATCCTTCGGGCAAGCCTTAGTAAGGTCTTTAAAATCAACACATAGGCGCTAGGACTTATCCTTCTTTTGTACCATCACCAGGTTTGCTTGCCAGTCCGGATGTTTTATATCTCTGATGAATCCGGCTTCCAAAAGTTTGGCTAGCTCCTCTCCCATGGCCTGTCTTTTGGGTTCGGAAAAGCGCTGAAGAGCCTGTTTGACTGGCTTGAATCCTTTTAGGATATTTAGGCTGTGCTCGGCCAGCCAACGTGGGATACCTGGCATGTCTGAAGGGTGCCAGGCAAAGATGTCCCAGTTTTCTTGTAGAAATTCTCGTAGTGCAGCGTCTACATCAGGGTTTAATTGTGCCCCAATGGAGGCCGTCTTTGCAGGGTCCGTTGGGTGGACTTGGAATTTGACTATTTCATCCGCTGGTTTAAAAGAAGTGGACTTGGATCTTTTATCAAGTATCACATCATCCCTGTTCACCGTGGAGCGCATCGCGGTGAGTTCCTCGGCCGCTAGGGCTTCGGATAGTGCCTCGAGGGCTAGTGCGGCTGTCTTGTTTTTGGCGCGGAGTGCTATGTTCGGATCACTAGCGAGAGTGATGATTCCGTTAGGTTCGGGCATTTTAAGCTTCATGTACCCATAATGGGGTATAGCTTGAAAAATTGTGAATGCCTCTCATCCTAATAAAGCATGATATCCGCTGTTGAACGGGGCCACTTGAAATGTGACCTCCTCGGACCTGTAATTGTCCCGCGAGCCGAACACTACGTCCAGCGTGATTTTTCCTGTGCAGCATGCTTCCCGGCTAGGGATTATTCCTCTAAAGGTTGTGCTGCTTCGCTCAATGCGGTTCCAGTCTATTTCCATTTTTCGGAGGGTTTCCTCATAGATGAGGTTTAGTCCGCTGCCGCCATCCATGAGTACCTTAGTAAGGCGAAAGTCGTCCACTATCGGGCTGAGGACCAATGCGGCTGGTGCCCGGGCAGTTCGGAATTTAGGTTCGTCACTGGCATTAAAGGTAATAGCCGTGTCACTCCATGGATTTATTGTTGCTACTTGGTAGACTTCGGCAAGGTTGCGGAGTGTTCGTTTTCGCATGTTATTTGATGCGAAAGTCTCAAGACTATTAACACCGTCTTCGGTGTTGCTGGGCTAGGATTCGAAGCTAGAAGCTCTTCGCCACTTTTGGCCACCGCCGTAGTATCCAACATGCTCGAAGGCTATGAGTTGGAGTGGCGCCCTCTGTGCTATGAATTTTGCAGGGTCCGTTTAGCCAACCCTCCAGTACGGTTCCGTACCCTTTATGGGGTTTTGGTTTTTTGGTATTTGACCCAGGTGCTTGATAATGGTGCACCCTTTTGTTTCGGACTAGGGATGTATTCAGGGCCGGATTATCCCAAAATTTACTTTTGGTTTTCCAGGCGCTCTCCATCGCACAGTACTTTTGTACTATGGTCACCAAGTCAGTAAAGCGTGTAATTTCGCGACGACTTATGGCGTTTAGAATTCCCCCGTGCAATTATTGCAGAAAATTGGGATTGCGTCCTCCTCTCGGCAATCTTTTATCCTGTTCATAACCAGGAGGAATCTGGCCCAGTAATGATGTACTGCTTCAGCGGGCTCCTGCCGAATTTGAGAGAGATCGCTAATGTTTGGGTGGGCGGGTGGAACTAGATCCGGAACCCCGTCCAATTTAGGACTCAGAGGCCGAGAAGTTTCCGAACTCAGAAGTTTGGATTTTTGAGTATTATCCAATGATTTCGGCCCGCCTCCTAACTTTAAGTTCAGGGTTTGATCGACATCCGTCCCTCCGCAGGAATCCGGCATGGAGGGATCGGGAATCCGGATGTAGCTAGTCCTTAAGATAGAAGAAGAATCGCCGCATTGTTCCTCTATCACAGCAACGTGATGGGTAGCCTGGGGAGAGTTGATCTCTCTCAGATCGGTTTTAGGCCCGATCCGGTCGTAGTCTGTGGCGACTCCCAGGGCGGCGATTCGATCCAAGAGCTCGTTTACGGAGGAGAGCTCGATCAGATCTAATTGTTCGGCAACTTCCGAATTGACATGGAGATTGGTTTCGATGACTCGAGAGGTCATCGTCGGCACGGTGGCCGGACTGGTGGTCATAAGAAAACCACCTAGCCGAAGAGTCTGGCCAGCGGCCAAGGCTCCTTTGGCGTTGGTATCGTCTTTAAAGACGAGATGAGGCATCCTACCTGATGGCGACGACACAGAGGAACTCTCAATGAAAGCACCAATGTCGGTGTCAAAACCGGCGGATCTCGGGTAGGGGGTCCCGAACTGTGCGCCTAGGCGGATGGTAACAGGAGACAACGGACACGATGTTTTTACCCAGGTTCGGGCCCTCTCGATGGAGGTAATACCCTACTCCTGCTTGATTAATATTGATGATATGGGTAGTACAAGAGTAGATCTACCAAGAGATCAAGGAGGCTAAACCCTAGAAGCTAGCCTATGGTATGATTGTTGTTCGTCCTACGACTAAAACCCTCTGGTTTATATAGACACCGGATAGGTTAGGATTACACAGAGTCGGTTACAATGGTAGGAGATCTACATATCCGTATCGCCAAGCTTGCCTTCCACGCCAAGGAAAGTCCCATCCGGACACGGGACGAAGTCTTCAATCTTGTATCTTCATAGTCTTGGAGTCCGGCCGTGACGATAGTCCGGCTATCCGGACACCCCCTAGTCCGGGACTCCCTCAACCACTAAATTCAAGAAAGGCAAGGGTAAGAAGAACTTCAAGAAGGACGGCAAGGGAGTTGCCGCGCCCGGTAAGCCAGTTGCCGGGAAGAAGCCAAATCTTGGACCCAAGCCTGAGACTGAGTGCTTTTTTTGCAAGGGAAACGGTCACTGGAAGCAGAACTGCCCCAAGTACTTAGCGGACAAGAAAGCCGGCAACACCAAAGGTATATGTGATATACATGTAACTGATGTGTACCTTACCAGTACTCGTAGTAGCTCCTAGGTATTTGATACCGGTGCGGTTGCTCATATTTGTAACTCAAAACAGGAGCTGCGGAATAAGCGGAGACTGGCAAAGGACGAGGTGACTATGCGCGTCGGGAATGGTTCCAAGGTCGATGTGATCGCCGTCGGCACGCTATCTCTACATTTAACTACGGGATTAGTTCTAAACCTCAATAATTGTTATTTAGTGCCAGCTTTGAGCATGAACATTGTATATGGATCTCGTTTAATACGAGATGGCTACTCATTTAAATCCGAGAATAATGGTTGTACCATTTATATGAGAGATATGTTTTATGGTCATGCCCTGCTGGTCAATGGTTTATTCTTAATGGATCTCGAACTTGATGTTACACATATTCATAGTGTGAATACCAAAAGATGTAAGGTTGATAATGATAGTCCCACATACTTGGGGCACTGCCGCCTTGGTCACATTGGGTCAAACGCATGAAGAAGCTCCATGCTGATGGACTTTTGGAGTCTCTTGATTATGAATCATTTGACACGTGCGAACCATGCCTCATGGGTAAAATGACCAAGACTCCATTCTCCGGAACAATGGAGCGAGCAACCAACTTATTGGAAATCATACATACTGATGTGTGCGGTCCAATAAGCGTTGAGGCTCGTGGAGGCTATCATTATGTTCTCACTCTCACTCATGACTTAAGTAGATATGGGTATGTCTACTTGATGAAACACAAGTCTGAGACCTTTGAAAAGGTCAAGGGATTTCATAATGAGGTAGAGAATCAGCATGACCGAAAAATAAAGTTCTTACGATCAGATCGTGGGGGAGAATATTTAAGTCACGAATTTGGTACGCACTTAAGGAAATGTGGAATCATTTCACAACTCACGAAGCCTGGAACACCTCAGCGTAACGGTGTGCCCAAACGTCGTAATCGCACTCTATTGGATATGGTACGATCTATGATGTCACTCACTGATTTACCGCTATCATTTTGGGGATACGCTCTAGAGACAGCTACATTCACTTTAAACAGGGCACCGTCTAAATCCGTTGAGACGACACCATATGAATTATGGTTTGGGAAGAAACATAAGCTGTCGTTTCTAAAAGTTTGGGGATGCGATGCTTATGTCAAGAAATTTCAACCTGAAAAGATCGAACCCAAGTCGGAAAAATGCGTCTTCATAGGATACCCTAAGGAAACCATTGGGTATACCTTCTACCTTAGATCTGAAGGCAAGATCTTTGTTGCCAAGAATGGGTCCTTTCTGGAGAAAGAGTTTCTCTCGAAAGAAATAAGTGGGAGGAAAGTAGAACTCGATGAAGTACTCCCTCTTGAACCGGAAAGTAGCGCAGCTCAGGAAGATGTTCATGTGGTGCCTGCACCGACTAGATAGGAAGTTAATGATCAAGGTACTTCGGTTCAAGTTGCTACTGAACTTTGAAGGTCCACAAGGACACGTTCCACACCAGAATGGTATGGCAACCCTGTCCTGGAAATCATGTTGTTAGACAACGGTGAACCTTCGAACTATGAAGAAGCGATGGCGGGCCCAGATTCCAACAAATGGCTTGAAGCCATGCAATCCGAGATAGGATCCATGTATGAAAACAAAGTATGGACTTTGACAGACTTGCCCGATGATCGGTGAGCGATAGAAAATAAGTGTATCTTTAAGAAGAAGACGGACGCGGATGGTAATGTTACCATCTACAAAGCTCGACTTGTCGCTAAGGGTTATCGGCAAGTTCAAGGGGTTGACTATGATGAGACCTTCTCACCCGTAGCGAAGCTTAAGTCCGTCTGAATCATGTTAGCAATTGCCGCATTCTACGATTATGAGATATGGCAAATGGACGTCAAAACGGCATTCCTTAACGGCTTTCTTAAGGAAGAATTATATATGATGCATCCAGAAGGTTTTGTCGATCCTAAGAATGCTAACAAGGTATGCAAGCTCCAGCGCTCCATCTATGGGCTGGTGCAAGCATCTCGGAGTTGGAACATTCGCTTTGATGAAATGATCAAAGCGTTTGGGTTTATGCAGACTTATGGAGAAGCCTGCGTTTACAAGAAGGTGAGTCGGAGCTCTGTAGCATTTCTCATATTATATGTGGATGACATACTTTTGATGGGAAATGATATAGAACTCTTGGAGAGCATAACGGCCTACTTGAATAAGTGTTTCTCAATGAAGGACCTTGGAGAAGCTGCTTACATATTAGGCATCAAGATCTATAGAGATAGATCGAGATGCCTCATAGGTCTTTCACAAAGCACATACCTTGATAAGATATTGAAGAAGTTCAATATGGATCAGTCCAAGAAGGGGTTCTTGCCTATGTTGCAAGGTGTGAAATTGAGCTTGGCTCAATGTCCGACCACGGCAGAAGATAGAGAAAAGTTGAGTGTCGTCCCCTATGCCTTGGCCATAGGGTCTATCATGTATGCCATGTTGTGTACCAGACCTGATGTAAACCTTGCCGTAAGTTTGGTAGGAAGGTACCAAAGTAATCCCGGCATGGAACACTGGATAGCGGTCAAGAATATCCTGAAGTACCTGAAAAGTACTAAGGATATGTTTCTCATTTATGGAGGTGACAAAGAGCTCATCGTAAAGGGTTACGTCGACGCTAGCTTCGACACAGATCTGGATGACTCTAAGTTACAAACCGGATACATGTATATTTTGAATGGTGGGGCAGTAAGCTGGTGCAGTTGCAAGCAAAGTGTCGTGGCGGGATCTACATGTGAAGCAGAGTACGTGGCAGCCTCGGAGGCAGCAAATGAAGCAATCTGGATGAAGGAGTTCATTACCGACCTAGGAGTTATTCCCAATGCGTCGAGGCCGATGACTCTCTTCTGTGACAACACTGGAGCCATTGCCCTTGCCAAGGAGCCCAGGTTTCACAAGAAGACCAGGCACATCAAGCGTCGCTTCAACTCCATTCGTGAAAATGTTCAAGATGGAGACATAGATATTTGCAAAGTGCATATGGATCTGAATGTCGCAGATCCGTTGACTAAACCTCTTCCACGAGCAAAACATGATCAACACCAGAACTCTATGAGTGTTCGACTCATCACAATGTAACTAGATTATTGACTCTAGTGCAAGTGGGAGACTGTTGGAAATATGCCCTAGAGGCAATAATAAAATGATTATTATTATATTTCCTTGTTCATGATAATTGTCTATTGTTCATGCTATAATTGTGTTATCCGGAAATCGTAATACATGTGTGAATACATAGACCACAACATGTCCTTAGTGAGCCTCTAGTTAACTAGCTCGTTGATCAATGGATGGTTACGGTTTCCTGACCATGGACATTTGATGTCATTGATAACGGGATCACATCATTGGGAGAATGATGTGATGGACAAGACCCAATCCTAAGCATAGCACAAGATCGTGTAGTTCGTCTTCTAGAGCTTTTCTAATGTCAAGTATCATTTCCTTAGACCATGAGATCATGCAACTCCCGGATACTGTAGGAGTGCTTTGGGTGTACCAAACGTCACAACGTAACTGCGTGGCTATAAAGGTACACTACAGGTATCTCCGAAAGTGTCTGTTGGGTTGGCACGAATCGAGACTGGGATTTGTCACTCAGTGTGACGGAGAGGTACCTCTGGGCCCACTCGGTAGGACATCATCAAAATGAGCTCAATGTGATCAAAGAGTTGTTCACGGGATGATGTGTTACGGGAACGAGTAAAGAGACTTTCCAGTAACAAGATTGAACAAGGTATCGGTATACCGACGATCGAATCTCGGGCAAGTATCGTAGCGACAGACAAGGGAATTGCGTACGGGATTGATTGAATCCTCGACATCGTGGTTCATCCGATGAGATCATCGAGGAGCATGTGGGAGCCAACGTGGGTATCCAGATCCCACTGTTGGTTATTGACCGGAGAGTCGTCTCGGTCATGTCTGCGTGTCTCCCGAACCCGTAGGGTCTACACACTTAAGGTTCGGTGACGCTAGGGTTGTAGAGATATTAGTCTGCGGTAACCCGAAAGCTGTTCGGAGTCCCAGATGAGATCGCGGACGTCACGAGGAGTTCCGGAATGGTCCGGAGGTAAAGATTTATATATAAGAAGTCCGGTTTCGGCCACCGGGAAAGTTTCGGGGGTCACCGGTATTGTACCGGGACCACCGGAAGGGTCCCGGGGCCACCGGTGGGGCCACCTATCCGGAGGGGCCCATGGGCTGAAGTGGAAGGAACCAGCCTGGTGGGCTGGTGCGCCCCATGGGCCTCCCCGCGCCTAGGGTTGAAACCACAGGGGTGGGGCGCCCACCGACTTGGGGGCAAGTCCCCCTGGTCGGGCGCCCTTGAGATTGGATCTCTAGGGACGCCCCAGGCCCCTATATATAGAGGGGGAGGAGGGTTGCGCACCCAAGCCCCTGGCGCCTCCCTCTCCCCTCGTAACACCTCTCCCTCTCGCTGAGTTTGGCGAAGCCCTGCCGAGATTCCCGCTGCTTCCAACACCACGCCATCGTGCTGCTAGATCTCCATCAACCTCTCCTTCCCCCTTGCTAGATCAAGAAGGAGGAGACGTCTCTCCCAACCGTACGTGTGTTGAACGCGGAGGTGCCGTTCGTTCGGTGCTAGGATCATCGGTGATTTGGATCACGACGAGTACGACTCCATCAACCCCGTTCTCTTGAACGCTTCTGCTCGCGATCTACAAGGTTATGTAGATGCACTCCTCTCTCTCTCTCGTTGCTACATGACTCCATAGATTGATCTTGGTGATACGTAGAAAATTTTAAATTTCTGCAACGTTCCCCAACAGAACTTTCGTTAATCACTAGGTTACCTCAATGGGGATATGAATGACCCCAACAATAAGCATTTCATATTTCTTTTTAACAGTAGGTAGAGGTTGTTGAAAACTTCCAATAGTGATTGTCGGAGATTTTTCAATAACATTAATACCATTCACTTGGAATTGTTTCTTCGGAAAGTGCATCGTATGCTCATTGCCATTGATATGAAAAGTGACCTTGCTTTTATTGCGATCAATAACAGCCCCTGCAGTATTTAAGAAGGTCCTACCGAGGATAATCGACATGTTGTTGTCCTCAGGCATCTCAAGTGTAACAAAATCAGTCAAAATAGTAACATTAGCAACAACAACAGGCACATCCTCACAAATACCGATAGGTATGGCAGTTGATTTGTCACCCATCTGCAAAGATATTTCAATAGGTGTGAGTTTATTCAAATGAATTCTTTTATATAAATAGAAAGACATAACACTAACACCAGCTCCAAAATTACATAAAGTAGTTCTAACATAGTTTATTTTCATGGAGCAAGGTATAGTTGGTATTCCCGGATCTCCAAGTTTTTTAGGTACTCCATGTTTAAAACTATAATTAGCAAGCATAGTGGAGATTTCAGCTTCCGGTATTTTTCTCTTATTGGTGATGATGTCTTTCATGTATTTTGCATAAGGAGGCATTTTTAAGATATCAGTCAATCGAGTGCACAAAAAGACTGGCCTAATCATTTCAGCAAAGCATTCAAACTCTTCATCATCTTTCTTTTTAGTTGACTTAGGTGGAAAGGGCATAGGTTTTTGAACCCATGGTTCTCTTTCTTTAGCAACAAAGTCTCTTTTATCATATCTTTTATTCTTTAGTTGTGGGTTATCAAGATCAACAGTTGGTTCTATCTCAACATAATTATCTGGTTCTTTATCATTTGGTTGAGTGTCTTCATAAACCTCATCATTATATTTTTCATTATCAGAAGGTGAGTGTTCATTACCAGATTGAGTTTCAATATCAGAGATAGAAAATTTCATTATCATTATGTGGAGGATTTTCTACTTCAGGTTCACTAGAGGCATGCAAAGTCCTATCATTTTTCTTCTTCTTTTTCTTTTTAGAAGGACTAGGTGCATCAATGTTAATTCGTTGAGAGTCTTGTTCAATTCTCTTTGGGTGTCCCTCAGGATAAAGTGGTTCCTAAGTCATTTTACCTCCTCTAGTTGCTACCCTACCAGCAAAGTCATTTATATTATTGTCCATTTCATTAAGCAACTCTCTTTGAGATTTAGCAACTTGTTCTAACTGAGTTTGAACCATAGAGGCATGCTCTCCTACACCTCTAACATCATTTTAGATTCTAAATAGCAAGTCACTTAAGCAAGCAATCATATCAAAATTTTATTTCAATTGTTTCATAACATTTGCATTGAAGTGATCTTGCTTTCTAATGTTATTATCAAACTCATAAAGGCATTGACTAGGATGTTTATTACGAGGATCATCACTATCATTGAATTTCATTAAAGAATTTATCTCTACCACTTAGGTGGTGGTGGTGCATCAAGCCCATGTATTTCTTCAATAGGTGGTAAATTTTTAACATCCTCGGCTTAAATACCTTTTTCCTTCATAGATTTCTTTGCCTGTTGCATATCTTCAGGACTGAGATATAAGATATCCCTCTTCTTCGGAGTGGGTTTAAGCGGTGCTTCAAGAGGAGTCCAATCATCATAATTTTTCAATATGTTATTCAATAATTCTTCACCTTGCCTTTGGGTTCATTCCCTGAAAACACAACCTGCACAACTATCTAGGAAATCCCTAGAAGCATCAGTTAGCCCATTATACAAGATATCAAGTATTTCATGTTTCTTAAGAGGATGATCAGGCAAAACATTAAGCAATTGGAGAAGCCTCCCCAAGCTTGTGGGAGACTCTCTTCTTCAATTTGCACAAAGTTAAATATTTCCTGCAAGGCAGCTTGTTTATTAAGAGCAGGGATTTTTTTTGGAGAAGTAATAAATCATATCCTGGGGACTACGCACACAACCAGGAGCAAGAGTATTATACCAGTCTTTAGCATCACCCTTTAATGAGAATGGAAATAATTTGAGGATATAGTAATAGAGAATCTTGTCATCATGAGAAAAAAGGGTGGCTATGTCATTCAACTTAGTAAGATGTTCCACAACAATTTCAGTTTCATAACCATGGAAAGGATCAGATTCAACAAAAGTAATTAACTCTGGTTCGACAGAGAATTCATAATCCTTATCATCAATAAAGATAGGTGAAGTAGCAAACTTAGGATCACATTTCATTTTAGCATTTAAAGGTCTTTCTTTATACTTGCATAATATTTTTTTAGATCATTTATATCCTTAGAAGCAAGAATATCTCTAGTTGCCTCCTCACTCATAGGATAACCTTCTGGTACCTTTGGCAATTCATATCTAGGAGGGCTAGTTCTAGTAGGTGTTTCAAGATTTTCAGTTTCAAGCTCATCATCAGTTTCAACAATATCATGTTGTCTTACTCTAGCAATTTGTTCATCAAGAAATTCACCTAGTAGCACATCATCATCAAGCAAGGTACTAGCATCATCATGAGTAGCATTCATAGTAGAAGTAGCATCATCAACAACTTGCGACATATCAGAATTAATAGCATGTGGTGGTGTTGCAAGTTTACTTATAACATAAGGTGAATCTAAAGCTTAATTAGTCATAGCATCCTTCAGATTCTTCATAGTGATAATATGATAATAATCCAAAGTGACTCAACAAATATAACTATGCTCCCCAGCAACGGCACCAGAAAAAGTTCTTGATAACCCACAAGTATATGGGATCGCAACAGTTTTCGGGGGTAGACTATTCAAACCAAATTTATAGATTCGACACAAGTGGGGCCAAATAATATTTGCAAGTATTAGCAGCTGAGTTGTTAATTCAACCACACCTGGAGATTAATTATCTGCAGCAAAGTGATCAGTAGCAAAGTAGTGTGATACTTTTGATAATAGTAGCAACAACAATAGTAACAGGAACAGTGATAGTAGTGATTTTATAGCAGTAACGATAGCAGTAGCAGCAGTAGTAACTTAGCAAGAACAATATAAGGTAAATTTGTAGGCATTGTATTGATGATTCGTTGGATGATATTCATCATGAGATAGTCACAACCTAGGGCGATATGGCACTAGCTCCAGTTCATAAATATAATGTTGGCATGTATTCCATAAACAGTCATACGTGCTTATGGAAAGAACTTGCATGCCATCTTTTGTCCTACCCTCCCGTGGCAGCGAGGTCTTATCGGAAACTAAGGGATATTAAGGCCTCCTTTTAATAGAGAACCAGAACTAAGCATTAACACATGGTCAATACATGAACTCCTCAAACTACGATCATCACGGGGAATGGTCCCGACTATTGTCACTCTGGGGTTTCCGGATCATAACATGTAGTAGGTAACTATAACTTGCAAGATCGGATCTAGAACATGGATATAATGGTGATAACATAAAGGGTTCAGATCTGAAATCATGGCACCTGGGCCCAAGTGACAAGCATTAAGCATGACAAAGTCATAACAACATCAATCTTAGAACATAATGGATACTAGGGATCATTCCCTAACAAAACTAACTCGATTACATGATGAATCTCATCCAACTCCTCACCGACCAGCGAGCCTACGAAGGAATTACTCACTCCCGGTGGGGAGCATCATGGAATTGGCGATGGAGAAGGGTTGGTGATGACGAAGATCGAAGATCCCCCTCTCCGGAGCCCCAAACGGACTCCAGATCTGGCCTCCCAATGAAGAACAGGATACGGCGGTGGCTCCGTCTCGTGAAACGCGATAAATCTTTCTCCCTGATTTTTTCTGGAAAAATAGGATTTTATAGCGTTGGTTTCAGGGTCTGCGGGGCCACCATGTGGGGACAACCCACTTGGGAGCGCCTGGAGGGGTGGCGCACCCTGGTGGGTTGTGCCCACCCAGGTGCCCCCTCCGGTGGTTCTTGGCTCCAGAAATTCTCTTTTATTGTATAAAAAATACTCGCAAAGTTTCGTTCCATTCCGACAACTTTTATTTCTGCACAAAAACAACACCATGGTAGTTCTGCTGAAAACAACGTCAGTCCGGGTTAGTTTCATTCATATCATGCAAATTAGAGCCCAAAACAAGAGGAAAAGTGTTAGGAAAAGTAGATACAACTGAGACGTATCAATGACTGTTGTGCCGGTGTTGGCAGGGCTGAGGCTAAGAATGGCTGTCAAGTGATACGTCTCCAACGTATCTATAATTTTTGTTTGTTCCATGCTATTATATTATATGTTTTGGATGTTTAATGGGCTTTAATATGCTCTTTAATATTATTTTTGGAACTAACCTAATAACCGAGGGCCCAATGCCAGTTTCTGTTTTTTTTGCCTATTTTAGAGTTTTGCAGAAAAGGAATACCAGACGGAGTCCAAATGGAATGAAACCTTCGGGATGATCTTTCTTGGACCGAAAGCAAACCAGAAGACTTGGAAATGAAGTCGGAGATGCAACGAGGCGTCCACGAGGTAGGAGGGCACGTCCAGGGGGTAGGCGCCCCCACCCTCATGGGCCCCTAGTAGCTCCACCGACCTAGTTCTTTCGCCTATATATACTCTTATACCCTAAAAACATCAGGGGGAGCCACGAAACCACTTTTCCACCACCGCAACCTTCTGTACCCATGAGATCCCATCTTGCGGCCTTTTTCGGCGATCTGACAGAGGGGAATTCCATCACGGAGGGCTTCTACATCAACACCATTACCTCTCTGATGAAGCGTAAGTAGTTTACCACAGACCTTCGGGTCCATAGTTATTAGCTAGATGGCTTCTTCTCTCTCTTTGATTCTCAATACAAAGTTCTCCTTGATGTTCTTGGAGATCTATTCGATATAATACTATTTTGCGGTGTGTTTGCCAAGATCCATTGAATTGTGGATTTATGATCAAGATTATCTATGAATATTATTTGGTTCTTCTCTGAATTCTTATATGCATGATTTGATATATTTGCAAGTCTCTTCGAATTATCGGTTTTGTTTGGCCTACTAGATTGATCTTTCTTGCCATGGGAGAAGTTCTTAGCTTTGGGTTCAATCTTGCGTTGTCCTTTCTCAGTGACAGTAGGGGCAACAAGGCACGTATTGTATTGCCATCGAGGATAACAAGGTGGGGTTTATATCATATTGCTTGAGTTTATCCCTCTACATCATGTCATCTTGCTTAATGTGTTACTCCGTTCTTTATGAACTTAATACTCTAGATGCATGCTGGATAGCGGTCGATGTGTGGAGTAATAGTAGTAGATGCAGGCAGGAGTCGGTCTACTTGACACAGACGTGATGCCTATGTTCATGATCATTGCCTTAGATGTCATCATAATTATGCACTTTTCTACCAATTGCTCGGCAGTAATTTGTTCACCCACCGTAATACATGCTATCTCGAAAGAAGCCACTAGTGAAACCTATGGCCCCCGGGTCTCTTTTCCATTATATTGAATCTATTTTCCATCATATTGCATCTCTATTCCATATTACTGAATCTCGTTTACATCTTGCTAGTTTCCGATCTACTATTTTGCAATCGTTGCTTTCCAATCTATAAACCAAAAATACCAAAAATATTTACTTTATTATCTCTATTAGATTTCACTTCTGCGAGTGACCGTGAAGGGATTGACAACCCCTTTATTGCGTTGCTTGCAAGCTCTTGATTGTTTGTGCAGGTATTCGGTGACTTGTGCGTCGTCTCCTACTGGATTGATACCTTGGTTCTCAAAACCGAGGGAAATACTTACGCTACTTTGCTGCATCACCCTTTCCTCTTCAAGGGAAAACTAACGCAAGCTCAAGAGGTAGCAAGAAGGATTTCTGGCGCCGTTGCCGGGGAGATCTTCGTCAAGTCAAGCCATACCAAGTACCCATCATAAACTCTTCTCCCTTGCATTACATTATTCGCCATTCGCCTCTCGTTTTCCTCTCCCCCACTTCTGAAACGATTTTGAAAACCTTTGCCTTTTCTTCGCCCCTCTTCCGTTCGCATCTTTTCGCTTGCTTCTTGTGTGTTCGTGTGTTAGATCGTTTGTTTCACCCTCATGGCTAGTCCTCATATTATTGTTAGCACTCCCGATAATGAAGTTCTCAATTTTATATAAAGGGAGGGAGAAAATATAAAAGATGCTTGGTATAGAATTTGCAATGCTGGAAATAGATCTACTAGGAAGCAATCTACTTCTGTTCTTCTTCACAATTTTTATGTAGGCATTACTCCTTGGAATAGATATGTTCTTGACACCATTACTGGAGGGAATTTCTTGGGAAGCCATACTTTTGATTTTTATAATGCCATGATAGATTTGCTAGGCCCACCACCTCTTTTGGTTAATGTAACCATTTTAACCTTGGAACATGTAGTGCAAAGGCTTGATATTATTGAAAATAAAATTGCTATTGTTGAGTTAATCGAAAATTTGGATAAAAAGATTCATAATCAAATTACTCAATATGGATCTAAGGTAGGAGTTACGCTGAAAAATCTTAGAGAAAAGGAACCCATATTTAATGAAAAGATAGATCAAGACTCTACTAGAATTGATAAACTCGAAGATATTATTACTAACTTGGGTTTCGCTATTTCTGATGTTAAAAATACCTCAAATCTTCCTCCTGCCAAAGTTGCCAAGTTTATCTATGTTCCTAAGAATAAAGGTGAATCTTCTAGCAAGGAAAATGAAGATCTCAAATCAATAAGTGTTCACCCCAATTTTTTGGATATCATTAAGGAACCTTTTACCACACATGAATTTCTCGATTTATTGCCTAGGAATTTGATCATTTACAAAACCAAAGAACCTCCTAAGGGCTATACATGTTCAATTGAAGGATTGCATGCCGAAGATGGCAATACCTAGATCTATTCTTGTTTTTATGCCTAGCTAGGGGTGTTAAACGATAGCGCTTGTTGGGAGGCAACCCAATTTTATTTTTAGTTCTTTACTTTTTGATCTTGTTTAGTAATAAATAATTGATCTAGCTTCTGGTTATATGTGGTTTTATATTTTAATTAGTATTTGTGCCAAGTAGAACCTTTGGGAAGACTTGGGTGAAGTCTTTGCGATCTTGCTGTAAAAAACAGAAACTTTTGCCCTCACGAGAATAGCTGTCATTGTTTACGGAAGAGTTCTTTTAGGTTGATTCTTTTTGAAGAAAATTAATAGACAAATTCCTCACGTCCAGAAATTTATTTCATAATTTTTGGAGTTACAGAATTATTCAAAAGTTACAGATTGCTACAGACTGTCCTGTTTTTGATAGATTCTGTTTTTCGTGTGTTGTTTGCTTATTTTGATGAATCTATGAGTAGTATCGGGCGGTATGAACCATAGAGAAGTTGTAATACAGTAGGTTTAACACCAATATAAATAAAGAATGAGTTCATAACAGTACCTTAAAGTGGTGGTTTATTTTCTTATACTAACGGAGCTCATTAGATTTTCGGTTGAAGTTTTGTGTTGTGAAGTTTTCAAGTTTTGGGTAAAGATTTGATGGATTTTGGAATAAGGAGTGGAAAGAGCCTAAGCTTGGGGATTCCCAAGTCACCACAAGGTAAAATTCAAGGACAACCAAAAGTCTAAGCTTGGGGATGCCCCGGAAGGTATCCCCTCTTTCGTCTTCGTCTATCGGTAACTTTACTTGAGGCTATATTTTTATTCACCACATGATATGTGTTTTGCTTGGAGAATCTTGTATGATTTGAGTCTTTGCTTTTTACTTTACCACAATCATCCTTGCTGTACACACTTTTTGGGAGAGACACGCATGAATCGTGATTTATTAGAATACTCTATGTGCTTCACTTATATTTTTTTGAGCTAGACAATATTGCTCTAGTGCTTCACTTATATCTTTTTAGAGCACGGCAGTGATTTTATTTTATAGAAATTGTTGATCTCTCATGCTTCACTTATATTATTTTGAGAGTCTTTTATAACAGCATGGTAATTTGCTTTGGTTATAAAATTAGTACTAATATGATGGGCATCAAAGATGGGTATAATAAAAACTTTCATATAAAGTGCATTGAATACTATGAGAAGTTTGATTCTTTATGATTATTTTGAGATATGAAGATGGTGATATTAGAGTCATGCTAGTATAGTAGTTATGAATTTGAGAGATGCTTGTGTTAAAGTTTATGATTCCCGTAGCATGCACGTATGGTGAACCGTTATGTGATGAAGTTGGAGCATGATTTATTTATTGATTGTCTTCCTTATGAGTGGCGGTCGGGGACTAGCGATGGTATTTTCCTACCAATCTATCCCCCTAGGAGCATGCGTGTAGTACTTCGTTTCGTTATCTAATAGATTTTTGCAATAAGTATGTGAGTTCTTTATGACTAATGTTGAGTCCATGGATTATACACACTCTCACCCTTCCACCATTGCTAGACTCTCTTGTGCCACACAACTTTCGCCGGTACCATACACCCACCATATACCTTGCTCAAAACAGCCACCATACCTACCTATTATGGCATTTTCATAGCCATTTCGAGATATATTCCCATGCAACTTTCCACCATTTCGTTTATTATGACACGCTCCATCATTGTCATATTGCTTTGCATGATAATGTAGTTGGCATCGTATTTGTGGAAAAGCCACTGTTCATAATTTTTTCATACATGTTACTCGTGAGTCACTGCAAATCCCGGTACACCGCCAGAGGCATTCACATAGAGTCATATTTTGTTCTAAGTATCGAGTTGTAATTCTTGAGTTGTAAGTAAATAAAAGTGTGATGATCTTCATTAATAGAGCATTGTCCCAGTGAGGAAAGGATGATGGAGACTATGATTCCCCCACAAGTCGGGATGAGACTCCGGACAAAAATTAAAAAAAGAGAAAAAAGAGGCCATAAAAAAAAGAGAAAAGGCCCAAACAATGAGAGAAAAAGAGAGAAGGGGCAATGCTACTATCCTTTTTCCACACTTGTGCTTCAAAGTAGCACCATGATCTTCATAATAGAGAGTCTCCTATGTTGTCACTTTCATATACTAGTGGGATTTTTCATTATAGAACTTGGCTTGTATATTCCAATGATGGTCCTCCTAAAAAATGCCGTAAGTCTTCGTGAGCAAGCAAGTTGGATGCACACCCACTTAGTTTCTTTTTGAGCTTTCATACACTTATAGCTCTACTGCATCTGTTGCATGACAATCCCTACTCACTCACATTGATATCTATTGATGGGCATCTCCATAGCCCATTGATACGCCTAGTTGATATCAGACTATCTTCTCCTTTTTGTCTTCTCCACAACCACCATTCTATTCCACCTATAGTGATATGTCCATGGCTCACGGTCATGTATTGCGTGAAGATTGAAAAAGTTTGAGAACATCAAAAGTATGAAACAATTGCTTGGCTTGTCATCGGGGTTGTCCATGATTAAATACTTTGTGTGATGAAGATAGAGCATAGCCAGACTATATGATTTTGTAGGGATAGCTTTCTTTGGCCATGTTATTTTGAGAAGAAATGATTGCTTTGTTAATATGCTTGAAGTACTATTATTTTTATGTCAATATTAAACTTTTGTCTTGAATCTTTCGGATCTGAACATTAATGCCACAATAAAGAAAATTGCATTGATAAATATGTTAGGTAGCATTCCACATCAAAAAAAAATCTGTTTTTATCATTTACCTACTCGAGGACGAGCGGGAATTAAGCTTGGGGATGCTTGATACTTCTCCAACGTATCTATAATTTTTTATTGTACCATGCTATTATATTATCTGTTTTGCATGTTTAATGATCTTTAATATGCTCTTTTATATTATTTTTGGGACTAACCTATTAGTCGAGGGCCCAGTGCCAGTATCTGTTTTTTTTTGCCTATTTTAGAGTTTTGCAGAAAAGGAATACCAAACGGAGTCCAAACGGAATGAAACCTTCGCGGTGATCTTTCTTCGACCGAAAGCAAACCAGAAGACTTGGAGATGAAGTCGGAGACGCAACGAGGCGTCCACGAGGCAGGAGGGCGTGCCCAGGGGTAGGCGCAGCTCCCACCCTCGTGGGCCCCTCGTAGCTCCACCGACCTAGTTCTTTCGCCTATATATACTCTTATACCCTAAAAACATCAGGGGGAGCCACGAAACCACTTTTCCACCGCCACAACCTTCTGTACCCGTGAGATCCCATCTTGGGGCCATTTCCGGTGATCTTCCGAAGGGGGATTTGATCAAGGAGGGCTTCTACATCAACACCATTACCTCTCCGATGAATTGTGAGTAGTTTACCACAGACCTTCGGGTCCAAAGCTATTAGCTAGATGGCTTCTTCTCTCTCTTTGATTCTCAATACAAAGTTCTCCTCGATGTGATCTATTCGATATAATACTCTTTTGCGGTGTGTTTGCCGAGATCTGATGAATTGTGGATTTATGATCAAGATTATCTATGAATATTATTTGGTTCTTCTCTGAATTCTTATATGCATGATTTGATATCTTTGCAAGTCTCTTCGAATTATCGGTTTAGTTTGGCCTACTAGATTGATCTTTCTTGCCATGGGAGAAGTGCTTAGCTTTGGGTTCAATCTTGTGTTGTCCTTCCCCGGTGATAGTAGGGGCAACAAGGCACGTATTGTATTGCCATCAAGGATAACAAGGTGGGGTTTATATTATATTGCTTGAGTTTATCCCTCTACATCATGTCATCTTGCTTAATGCGTTACTCCGTTCTTTATGAACTTAATACTCTAGATGCATGCTGGATAGTGGTCGATATGTGGAGTAATAGTATTAGATACAGGCAGGAGTCGGTCTACTTGACACGGAGGTGATGCCTATGTTCATGATCATTTCCTTAGATGTCATCATAATTATGCGGTTTTCTATCAATTGCTCGGCAGTAATTTGTTCACCCACCGTAATACATGCTATCTCGAGAGAAGCCACTAGTAAAACCTATGGCCTCAAGGTCTCTTTTCCATTATATTGAATCTCTTTTCCATCATATTGCATCTCTTTTCCATATTACTGAATCTCGTTTACATCTTGCTACTTTCCGATCTACTATTTTGCAATCTTTACTTTCCTATATATAAACCAAAAATACCAAAAATATTTAATTTATTATCTCTATTAGATTTCACTTTTATGAGTAACCGTGAAGGGATTGACAACCCCTTTATCACGTTGGTTGCATGTTCTTATTTGTTTGTGCAGGTATTCGGTGACTTGTGTGTCGTCTCCTACTGGATTGATACCTTGGTTCTCAAAACTGAGGGAAATACTTACGCTACTTTGTTGCATCACCCTTTCCTCTTCAAGGGAAAACCAACACAAGCTAAAGAGGTAGCATCAAGCAAGGGTAGCGGCGGAGCTGCGAGACGTCCGGCGTGGAGGAGGAAGAAGAGAGGAGAGTGCAAATGGATCCGGTAGGTAAGGGGGCGGATATGGTGCATTTTGTGGTAGTGTACGCCTGTCTGGTCTGATGTGGTGGGCACGCTCGGGCATCCCCATATCTGCCTATATTTTGGCTGGATATGAGGGGTGCTATTCAGCCCGGGAATTTGAGGCCGTTCGAGGTGCCCGCTGAGTCAAGTTTTTCCGACTAGTCAGTAACCAGAGGGGGCCCGCCTGATACGTCTCCAATGTATCTATAATTTTTTATTGTTCCATGATGTTATATTATCATTCTTGGATGTTTTACAATCATTTTATAGTCATTTTATATCATTTTTGGTACTAACCTATTGACATAGTGCCCAGTGCCAGTTGTTGTTTTCTGCATGTTTTTTACGTCGCAGGAAATCAATATCAAACAGAGTCCAAACGCAACAAAACTCCTGGAGGATTACTTTGGGCCAGAATACATCCAGTGGGCCAAGGAAGCACCTGGGGAGTGGCTTGAGGGGAGCAGCACCCACCAGGGCGCGCCAGGAAGCCCAGGCGCGCCCTGGTGGGTTGTGCCCACCTCGGGTGCACCCTGAACCACCTCTTTGCTCTATAAATACCCCAATATTCCAGAAACCCTAGGGGAGTCGATGAAAATCAGTTCCAGCCGCTGCAGAGTCCAGAACCACCAGATCCAATCTAGACACCGTCATGGAGGGGTTCACCACTTCCATTGGTGCCTCTCCGATGATGCGTGAGTAGTTCTTTGTAGACCTTCGGGTCCGTAGTTAGTAGCTAGATGGCTTCCTCTCTCTCTCTCTCTCTCTCTTCATTATCAATACAATGGTCTCTTGGAGATCCATATGATCTAAGTCTTTTGCGGTGTGTTTGTTGGGATCGGATGAACTTTGAGTTTATGATCAGATCTATGTTTTTATCCATGAAAGTTATTTGAGTCTTCTTTGATCTCTTATATGCATGATAGCTTATAGCCTCGTATTTCTTCTCCGATATTTGGGTTTTGTTTGGCCAACTTGATCTATTTATATTGCAATGGGAAGAGGTGCTTTGTAGTGGGTTCGATCTTACGGTGCTTGATCCCAGTGATAGAAGGGGAACCGACACGTATGCATCGTTGCTACTAAGGATAACAAGATGGGATCTATATCTCGCAATAGATAAATGGATCTCGTCTACATCATTTCACCGTTCTTATTGCATTACTCCGTTTTCTCATGAACTTAATACACTAGATGCATGCTGGATAGCGGTCGGTGTGTGGAGTAATAGTAGTAGATGCAGGCAGGAGTCGGTCTACTAACCTTGGACGTGATGCCTATATTATGATCATTGCCTGGATATCGTCATGATTATTTGAAGTTCTATCAATTGCCCAACAGTAATTAATTTTCCCACCGTTTGCTATTTTTCTCGAGACAAGCCACTAGTGAAACCTACGGCCCCGGGGTCTCTTTTCATCATATTTTCCTTTGCGATCTATTTTACCTTGAATTTATTTTCAGATCTATTGAACCAAAAATATAAAAATACCTTGCTGCAATTTATTTGTTCCACGATCTATTTATCCTACCTACCACTTTTACCTCACGTTATTTGCCTATCTTGAGGCGCCGTACCCGGAAGGGATTGACAACCCTTTTAACACGTCGGGTTGCGAGTATTTGTTATTTGTGTGCAGGTGATGTTTACGTGATGTGAGGAGGTTCTCCTACTGGTTCGATAACCTTGGTATCATCACTGAGGGAAATACCTACCGTCGCTATACTGCATCACCCCTTCCTCTTTGGGGAAATACCGACGTAGTTCTAGCAGACATCAAAAGGAATTTCTGGGGCCATTGCCGGGGACGATCTTCAAAATCAACTAGGTTCCTAATCACAAATCTCATCTCCTCGCAATTTACATTATTTTCCATTTGCCTCTCGTTTTCCTCTCCCCCACTTCACAAAAATTTGCCGTTTTATTCGCCCTATTTTTTGTTCGCCGTTTTCTTGTCAGATCTGTTTTTGAGTGCAATCTTGTTGCGTAATCATCGTGACTCAAGAGAACACCAAGTTGTGTGATTTCTCAAATACCAACAATACTGACTTTATTAGCACTCCAATTGCTCCTCCCGCCACTAGTGCAGAGTCTTGTGATATTAATTCTGCTTTGCTGAATCTTGTCATGAAATATCAATTTGCCGGTACTCCTAATGAGGATGTCGCGTCCCATCTTAACACATTCATGGAATTATGCAATAAGAAAAATAAAAAATATGTGGACAATGATGTTGTGAAGTTAAAATTATTTCCATTTTCTTTGCGAGATCGCGCAAAAATTTGGTTCTCTTCTTTGCCTCGCAATAGTATCAATTCTTGGAACAAGTGTAAGGATGCTTTTATCACTAAGTATTTTCCGCCCGCAAAAATTATTTCCCCTAGAACCCAGATCATGAATTTCAAGCAACTTGAACATGAGCATGTTGCATAATCTTGGGAAAGGATGAAATTGATGCTAAGGAATTGCCCAACTCATGGGTTAAATCTTTAGATGATCATACAAAATTTTATGCGGGATTGAATTTTGTTTCTCGTAATCTTTTAGATTCAGCCGCAGGGATAATTTTATGGAAATTACTTTGGGTGAAGCTACTAAATTGCTAGACAATATTATGGCAAATTACTCTGTAACATCCCAAATTTTCAATTTGGAATGTTATACATTAGGTCATCATGCATATCATATTTTTTCCGCATTTTCCGATCCTAGAAATTTCACGCAACTCAAGGACCCTCGGAGAGAGTTGGAAGTTTCATTATTTTCATATTTGGGATTTTCCAAATTTTGAAAATAGGATCATTTGGATTATTTAAAATTATCTTCATAAAGTTTTTCCTATAAAATTTTTTTCGAGAGGGAATAATATGACTTTCCCAAACAATTAGGAAAAATGAAGATATTATAAATAAACCAAATTTGGTTTTGAAAGATTTATTTTGCTTAGGCAAAAATGAGCATTTTAAAATTTTTACGCATGTTTGCTGTTTTTAAAGTTCATTTTGTTCGACTCATTTTTAGGAGTCGGGGAAAATTTGTTTTATTTAAATCCGAGTTCGTTTGGTTTTTTTTAATTCGTTTTGGTTTAATTTATAAAAAAATCGCTTTCGACCGAGGCCCACCCGCCCAGCCAGCCAGCCCAGGCCCAGCGCCTCCCGCCCACCTCCTCCTCCTCCTCACACTACCAGCGCGGTGTCCACCGCCGACGGCAGCCGCCGCCGCCGAGTCCCGCCTGACCCGGCGCCTGCCCCCCCCCCAAGGAACCGCCGCCCCTTTATAACCGCCGCCCCCCTCTCTCACTCGCTCGCCGGAGCCGCCCGCCACCAGCGCCGACGCCGAACCCCCGCCCGCCGGGGCCGCCGCCGCCGCGCCGCTCGCCGCCGAACCCCGCCGCCCTCGCCTCCCGACCCGCCGCCTAAACCGAGCCCCTGAGAGCCTCGCCGGCGATCACCGGAGGTAGCCACCGCCGCCGCCGCCCGATCCGGTTTTTCCCCTCGAACCGATCCGGTTTTTATAAAAAAAAATATATGTTCGGTTTTTTTTTAAAAAAAAAACCTAGATTGGTTTTATTTTTTTCGGTTTTCTTAATTAATGAACGTTCACCGAACCGTTCGTTTTAGTGAACGCGTTCGTTGGATACGTTCTGGTAGCGAACGTCCGCTATTTAACCCGTTCGTCGTTTTTCTTTTTAATCGAATTTAATCCGTTATTTTCTGATTTGATTTCAGATCCGATTTTCAAAACTGTTTTATTTCTCGCTCGTTTATCGGAATCAGGTGATTCAAGCGCCTGGAGTTTCGTAACGAAACCGCCGTTCCGACTACCCTACTTTCACAGAGTTTTGCCACTGTGAAATTTTGACCTAATTTCAGATTGCTTAACCGAGTCGTTCTCCCTCGAGTTTCGATTTTCGGAGTTTGTTTTGATTCGATTCTTTTGCAACCAGGGTTCTTAAGTTGAACTTTCTGGTTAGATCTTTTATTCGAGATTTCCCCGTGCATTAGATGAGTACTTATTGTATGCTTGTTGTTTGTCTGCGTTAGATCACCCGGAGTGCGCCGCTTGTTACTTCGAATCCCTAGGACTCGCGGATCATCAGCAAGGCAAGTAACACTTTGATCATACCCTTCTCATACCCAGTTTTATGCATTAGATCTATTCCTCAAACACTTGCATGATTAGGATCTAATTAAATTGTGGGTTTGGGAAGTAGATTGAGGTAGTACCTATTACCTGTTTTATTTATGAAACCTTGGGAGTTACTTCTACGTTTGCTTATTGCCATGCTATGCTAGTAGACGTGGATTGGGTGAGTGAATATCCATGACAGATGTGAGATTGTTAATTAATGGTTTATCTAAGGTGGCAACCTAAACACACATCTGGGTGGATTGTGGCACCTGGTTTCCATCAGGACTTGCCTGTATTTCTTCGGACCGCCACCCAGGCTCTAAGGGATCATAAGATTATTCAAACTGGAAACTTCCGTGTGCAGCCACAAGCCAATTATGGGCTCTGGCGTAGTTGACTAAGTCGTGCGAACTCTTACTGGTAGGCTAGCTGATGTAGGGGATGTAGGTTGGTACGGTCTACCCACATGTAAGGTGCTAGCGCTTCGAAAGACTATGTCTCGGTCATCCGCTTCTCAAACACCATGTAGTGCGAGAACCAAGCGGAGGCGATCGAGTCTTGTGGGGAAAAGTGCATAAACCTCTGCAGAGTGTATAAACTAATCATGATTAGCCGTGTCCCGGTTATGGACAATTTGAGTATCCTGTAATTGAATATCATGTGAATCTCAACATGTTACCTCTAATAAAAGTTATTGGGTTTTGATGAGTACTTTTAATCGGGATTGAGGATGTGTCAACCATTCTCAATGTTTAACAACCACCATGATAGTTAAATAAAGTTATTCCTTTGATGTAGGGAAAATCAGCTTTATGCAAATGTAACAGTAGAGCCTTACCACCAGCCATATATGCATGTAGTGTAGGCTTATTCATTCATTGCTCTTATGTGTTACATTGCCAGATATTCCATGTCTCAACCCGTTTTGGGCTGCAACTTTTCACGCTATGCAGACTTTTCGAATTTACAGTAAGGTGTTAGGTCGTGGTTCTATACTCAGTGATGCCGTTGGAGTTGATGGACTCGCTTATCTTCCAAGCCTTCCGCTGTTATTATTAGATGGCCTTAAGCCATATTTTTGTATTTAGTTCCCTTGTGGACAACGATGTAATAAGTGTGTGATTGCTACTCGCTATAAATCCTTCAAGTACTGTGTGGTGTCAAGACATCGATCCAGGATGACATCGAGCACGAGACTTGATCCATTCGGTCTGGTCGCTCAGAGAATGGTATCGAGCACACACCGATCGTAGGACACACCACTAAGTTAAAGCCATAGATCACTACTCTCTTCCCATTTTCTAACTCCTCATCTTTTCTACTCTCTTTAGGATGACGGACGCGAAGATCAAGTACACCCAACCGGATGAAGGCACACCTTTTGGATTTCACTTGAAGGAAGTTACTAAGTACCGAACATTGGATTACCAAGCTTCACCGGACTTTCAACGCCACTCGCTCAAGAGGAGCGCTGGAAGATTCATGCTCACGCCCAGAAGGACATTCGCCCCAATCACCAAGCCTATAGATAGTGTTTTCATTGCACCCACTTGGAGTCCAGGAAAGAGCATGGCAGCTCACATCACCATGGGACGCATTGGAGAAGTTTATCAAGAAGACCTCAAGGACACCATCTACCAGATTTGCGGACGCCGAGATGAAAACTGGACGTCGTCAACACCAAGAAGGATAGGTCCATTGCAGCTTTCATCCAGAGTTAAACCAGCACATTCGACGCCAGAAAACCAAATGTGCAATGACATGTTGGAGTTGCGTAAGACAAAGGAAGAATCATCGAATCGGAAGAAGAACTAAAGACTACACGCAAGGACTACATGGACGAGATCGTAGCTCGGCAAGACACAATAACGATCTTAAGTACGAGATCAAGAACTCAAGAAGAAGTTGGCGCCAGAATGAAGACCAGATGTCGAATACCCAATCGACTACATCAACATCGACGACACAGATTCGGATCCAAGTGAACCCGACTTTGAAGACGAAGCGAGCGGACATCATGGAGTCTTCCACGGTTCAAATTAGTAGAAGTCCCCCACATATTAGTAGTATTCCCTCCATGTAAACATTTTAGTACACGCACTTTTGCGATAGTTAGACCGTTGTAAACCCTTGTTTGATTGAATGAAGTGATTTTGTGTGCATTTGATCATGTGCATTTGGGTAGTGATTCCCCTTAGACCTCATTCTATTCTACATTTCTCTTCTCTTCTCAACCCTTCAGATGCCTCCGAGACGCGACCCCGGATTCGTTTTCCCGCCAGAGATCACCCAATTGATCCAGCAGCAGAATACCCTGATTCAAACATTGGTGCAGAACAACAACAACAACAACAACAACCCACCGCCACCACCACCACCTGCGGATCATCTGACTCGCTTCCTTAGACTGAACCCGCGGTGTATTCCAAAGAGCACCGAGCCGATTGTAGCAGATGACCGGCTCCGCAAGATAGGAAGGAGCTGACCACTGCAGGATGCACAGATGGTGAAAGAGTGAAGTTTGCAGCACATCAGCTTGAAGGACCCAGCAGCATGGTGGGAGAATTTCACACCACTTACCCGTGACACCGCCACATGGGATCGGTTTGAGAAGCTTTTCGACCGCTCATGTTTCAGCAGGAGCCATGGCCATGAAGAAGCGTGAGTTCCGCAACTTACGCCAAGGAGGAAGGACTGTTGGCGATCGTGGATGATTTTAGTAAATTAGCACGTTATGCCCCGGATGACGTTACTACGGATGCAGCTAAACAGAGAAGTTTCTAGAAGGACTAAATGATGAGTTCAGCATGCCGTTGATGGTAGCAAGTTTCAACAACTATCGGGAGTTAGTAGACCGAGCTCTCATGATTGAAGGAAGCAGCAGAAAATTGAGAACTGCAAGCGGAAGTATGGACAAGGGAAGTATAACTCGATCCCAGCAGAAGCCTCGTTATACCCCTAAATCAGGAATTCAGTTTCAACATACCCATGGAGGAGGAAATTCGATAACCATAATGGCACCAAGAATGGGAACGGAATGGAGGAAGCAACGGACAGAACCGCACCAACCCGTCTACACCATCCAAGGTAGACCTGAGTCACATTACTTGCTTTAAGTGCCGCAAGACTGGGCATTATGCAAATGACTGTCCGGAAGGCCAGAATGGAAATGGCAATGGAAGCTCTGAAAGAAGCCCAACCCTTTCAACAGGGGACAAGTGAACCACATTGATGTGGAGGAGGTTGAAGATCAGCCCGATGCAAGAATCGGTAAGTTTTGGTTAAGTCATTTATCTGAGGTTGTTCTTTTTGATACTGGTGCATCGCATTCATACATATCAAGGGGATTTGTGGATAAGTACAAGTTACCAACCCAAGCCCTTAGGTCACCCATGCTAGTAACCTCACCCGGAGCAGAGCACATGGCTAGTAAATGGTGTGATCGACTGCCACTAAGGATTGGACACTATGTTTTCCCCTCAGACCTAATAGTTCTAGAATCCCAAGGATTGGATGTGATATTAGGTATGGATTGGTTATCAAAGTATGGAGGAAACATAGATTGTACCACAAGGTCAATTTTGTTCACCACACCAGAAGGAAGAAGGATTAAGTATGTATCACGGCACGAGCCGAGGAGAGCACAAGTTAATTGCTTATCAGGAGTGGTACAGGAAGAAGTACCAGTGGTAAAGGATTATCCTGATGTATTTCCTAAGAGTTGCTGTGAATGCCGCGGATAGAGACATTGAATTTTTGATCGAGCTGTTGCGTGAACAGGCCCGATATCGAAGCGACCGTCACAGGATGCCCGCAAAGGATTTGGCGGAAATCAAGAAGCGATTAAGGAACTATTGGATAAAGGTTTTATTCGCCCAAGTTCTTCACCTTGGGGATCACCCGCTTATTAGTGGAGAAGAAGGATGGATCTTTGAGAATGGTTGTTGATTACCGTGGATTGAATGAAGTAACAATCAAGAACAAGTACCCACTACCTATGATAAATGATCTGTTTGATCGCTTGCAAGGAGCCAAAGTGTTTTCTAAGATCGACTTGCGATCAGGGTACCATCAGTTGAAGATTCGGGAGCAGGACATACCCAAGACAGCATTTACCACGAGATATGGACTGTATGAGTATACCGTTATGTCATTTGGACTGACTAACGCGCCAGCCTATTTCATGAACCTGATGAACAAAGTGTTTATGGAGTTTTCGGATAAGTTCGTCGTGGTGTTCATTGATGACATTTTGATTTTCTCGAAGAATGAAGAGGAACACAAGGAACATTTGAGATTGGTTTTGGAGAAACTGAGGGAACACCAGTTGTATGCCAAGTTCAGCAAGTGTGAGTTTTGGCTAAAGGAAGTTGGATTTCTCGGACATGTTATATCCGGAGAAGGGATAGCAGTTGACCCCACAAAATTTGAGACCGTAACCAAGTGGGAAGCACCAACGACAGTTGGAGAGATTCGGAGTTTCCTTGGACTCGCAGGATACTACCGAAGATTCATTGAGAATTTCTCAAGGATTGCAAAGCCTACGACAGAATTGTTGAAGAAAGAAAACAAATTCATATGGACTGAGGACTGTGAGGCAAGTTTTCAGGAGTTGAAGAAAAGATTGGTTACCTCACCAGTTTTGATATTGCCAGATCAAACTAAGGATTATGAGGTGTATTGCGATGCTTCACGTCGAGGACTTGGAGCAGTGCTTATGCAGGAAGGAAGAGTTGTTTCGTATGCTTCACGACAACTTAAGCCCCATGAGTTGAATTATGCCACTCATGATTTGGAGTTAGCAGCCGTTGTGCATGCCTTGAAGACGTGGAGACATTTTCTCATTGGAAATCATTGTGAAGTATATACGGATCACAAGAGTTTGAAGTACATCTTCACACAGAAGGAGTTGAATCTCGACATGAGGAGATGGTTAGAGCTAATCAAGGATTATGATATGAGATTGCATTATCACCCGGGAAGGCTAATGTTGTAGCAGACGATTGAGCCGTAAGAGCCACGCCAATACCCTAATGATGGGAGAAATACCCAATGAGTTAGCCGAGGACCTTCGAGAGCTATGTTTGGAAATAGTTCCAGAGGCTATGTAGTAGCATTGGAGGTTCAGTCGACACTGATGGACAAAATCGAGAAGCCCAAAAGGCCAGATAAGGAAGTTGCCTCTATAAAGGAGAAAATGAGCAAAGGAAAAGCTAAAGGATTTCGAGAGGATGAACACGATACCCTATGGTTTGAAGACCGTGTTTATGTGCCAAATGACCCAGAGATCAGGAAGTTGATTTTACAAGAAGCCCATGATTCACCCTATTCGATACACCCAGGAAATACCAAGATGTATTTGGATTTGAAGAATATTTTCTGGTGGACCGGAATGAAGAAGGATATTGCGGAGTATGTAGCAGTTTGCACGTATGTCGAAAGTAAAGGCGAACATCGAAGCCAGCAGGATTGTTACAACCATTGCCGATACCGAATGGAAGTGGGATAAACTAGGCATGGATTTCATCACAGGTTTGCCAAAGACCCGTTCAGGATATGACTCGATTTGGGTCATAGTCGACCGATTGACCAAGGTAGTTCATTTCATACCAGTCAAGACTACCTATAGCAGTGCTAAGTTGGCAAAGATATACATGACCAGAATTGTGTGTTTACACGGAGTTCGAGGAGCATTGTATCGAATGAGGAACCCAATTTACTTCAAATTTTGGAACCAGTTACACGAAACATTGGGAACCCGATTGAATTCAAGATAGCTTTCCACCCACAGACCGATGGACAGACCGAGAGAGTCAATCAGATTTTGGAGGACATGCTTTGAGCTTGTGCACTAGATTATGGATCCAGTTGGGATGATAATTTGCCGTATGCAGAATTTTCCTACAATAACAGCTTACCAAACCAGCTTAAAGATGGCACCTTCGAGGCTTTGTATGGAAGAAGGTGCAGGACACCATTGTCATGGGACTAAACCGAGATCGCCGCTTGTTTGGACCAGATTTGATTAAGGAGTCTGAACAGAAAGTTGTTGATTCGAGACAGGCTCAAGGTAGCCCAGTCCGCATGTAAGAGCTATGCCGATTCAAAGCGCAGCGATTGAGTATGAAGTTGGAGACAGAGTATATCTCGAGTATCCCCGCTTGAGGAGTTAAGCGTTTTGGAGTTAAAGGAAAGTTAGCACCCGTTTCGTTGGACCATATAAGATTTTGCAACGCATGGGAGAAGTTATGATAAGTTGGAATTGCTGAAGGACTGTCAGAGTACATGATGTATTCCATGTTTCTCGATTGAAGAAATGTCACCCCGAGATAGCAGAGATACCGTTAAGAGACACAGTGCCATTGGAAGCAATTCAGTTGAAGGATGACTTGACATATGAGGAGAAGCCAGTTAAGATTCTCGATTATGCCAGCAGAGTTACCCGCAGCAAGGTTATCAAGTTTTGCAAAGTTCAAGGAGCCACCACACCGAGGATGAAGCCACCGGGAAAGAGAGGAAGTTTTGCTTAAGGACCACCCTCACCTATTTTCTAGCCAAGCCGAATCTCGAGGGCGAGATTCATCTTAAGGGGGTAGGTTTGTAACATCCCAAATTTTCAATTTGGAATGTTATACATTAGGTCATCATGCATATCATATTTTTTCCGCATTTTCCGATCCTAGAAATTTCACGCAACTCAAGGACCCTCGGAGAGAGTTGGAAGTTTCATTATTTTCATATTTGGGATTTTCCAAATTTTGAAAATAGGATCATTTGGATTATTTAAAATTATCTTCATAAAGTTTTTCCTATAAAATTTTTTGAGAGGGAATAATATGACTTTCCCAAACAATTAGGAAAAATGAAGATATTATAAATAAACCAAATTTGGTTTTGAAAGATTTATTTTGCTTAGGCAAAATGAGCATTTTAAAAATTTACGCATGTTTGCTGTTTTTAAAGTTCATTTTGTTCGACTCATTTTTAGGAGTCGGGAAAATTTGTTTTATTTAAATCCGAGTTCGTTTGGTTTTTTTTTAATTCGTTTTGGTTTAATTTATAAAAAAATCGCTACCGGACGAGGCCCACTGCCAGCCCAGCCAGCCCAGCCCAGGCCCTCCCTGCCCACCTCCTCCTCCTCCTCACTACCCCAGCGCTGTGTCCCACCGCAAGACGGCCAGCCGCCACCGCCGAGTCCCGCCTGGACCCGGCCCCCTGCCCCCTCCCAAGGAACCGCCGCCCCCCCCTTATAACCGCCCCCCCCTCTCTCTCCTCGCCACTGGAGCCGCCCGCCACCAGCCCTCGACGCCGAACCCCGCCGCCCGTGGGCCTGGCCGCCGCCGCCGCCCCGCCGCCGCCGCCGAACCCCGCCGCCCTCGCCTCCACCACGCCTAACCGGAGCCCGGAGAGCCCGCCGGCGATCACCGAGGTAGCCACCGCCGCCGCCGCCCGATCCGGTTTTTCCCTCGAACCGATCCGGTTTTATAAAAAAATATATGTTCGGTTTTTTTAAAAAAACCTAGATTGGTTTTATTTTTTCGGTTTTCTTAATTAATGAACGCTCACCGAACCGTTCGCTTTAGTGAACGCGTTCGTTGGATACGTTACGTAGCGAACGTCCGCTATTTAACCTGTTCGTCGTTTTCTTTTTAATCGAATTTAATCCGTTATTTTCGATTTGATTTGAGATCCGATTTTCAAAACTGTTTTATTTCTCGCCGCTTATCGGAATCAGGTGATTCAAGCGCTGGAGTTTCAGAACGAAACCGCCGTTCGACTACCCTACTTTCACAGAGTTTTGCCACTGTGAAATTTTGACCTAATTTCAGATTGCTTAACCGAGTCGTTCTCCTCGAGTTTCGATTTTGAGTTTGTTTTGATTCGATTCTTTTGCAACCAGGGTTCTTAAGTTGAACTTTCTGGTTAGATCTTTTATTCGAGATTTCCCGTGCATTAGATGAGTACTTATTGTATGCTTGTTGTTTGTCTGCGTTAGATCACCCGGAGTCGCCGCTTGTTACTTGAATCCCTAGGACTCGCGGATCATCAGCAAGGCAAGTAACACTTTGATCATACCCTTCTCATACCCAGTTTTATGCATTAGATCTATTCCTCAAACACTTGCATGATTAGGATCTAATTAAATTGTGGGTTTGGGAAGTAGATTGAGGTAGTACCTATTACCTGTTTTATTTATGAAACCTTGGGAGTTACTTCTACGTTTGCTTATTGCCATGCTATGCTAGTAGACGTGGATTGGGTGAGTGAATATCCATGACAGATGTGAGATTGTTAATTAATGGTTTATCTAAGGTGGCAACCTAAACACACATCTGGGTGGATTGTGGCACCTGGTTTCCATCAGACTTGCTGATTTCTTCGGACCGCCACCTGTGCTCTAAGGGATCATAAGATTATTCAAACTGAAACTTCCGTGCAGCCACAAGCCAATTATGGGCTCTGGCGTAGTTGACTAAGTCGTGCGAACTCTTCTTGGTAGGCTAGCTGATGTAGGGGATGTAGGTTGGTACGGTCTACCCACATGTAAGGTGCTAGCGCTTCGAAAGACTATGTCTCGGTCATCCGCTTCTCAAACACCATGTAGTGCGAGAACCAAGCGGAGGCGATCGAGTCTTGTGGGGAAAAGTGCAAACCTCTGCAGAGTGTATAAACTAATCATGATTAGCCGTGTCCCCGGTTATGGACAATTTGAGTATCCTGTAATTGAATATCATGTGAATCTCAACATGTTACCTCTAATAAAAGTTATTGGGTTTTGATGAGTACTTTTAATCGGGATTGAGGATGTGTCAACCATTCTCAATGTTTAACAACCACCATGATAGTTAAATAAAGTTATTCCTTTGATGTAGGGAAAATCAGCTTTATGCAAATGTAACAGAGAGCCTTACCACCAGCCATATATGCATGTAGTGTAGGCTTATTCATTCATTGCTCTTATGTGTTACATTGCCAGATATTCCATGTGTGACCCGTTTTGGCTGCAACTTTTCACGCTGCGAGACTTTTCGACGCATTTAGTAAGGTGTTAGGTCGTGGTTCTATACTCATGATGCCGTTGGAGTTGATGGACTCGCTTATCTTCCAAGCCTTCCTGTTATTATTAGATGGCCTTAAGCCATATTTTTGTATTCAGTTCCTTGTGGACAACGATGTAATAAGTGTGTGATTGCTACTCGCTATAAATCCTTCAAGCATCTGTGTGGTGTCAAGATTATCGATCCGGGGATGACATCGAGCACGAGACTTGATCCATTCGGTCTGGTCGCTCTGAGAGAATGGTATCGAGCACACGCGATCGTAGGACACGACCACTAAGTTAAAGCCATAGATCACTACTCTCTTCCCATTTTCTAACTCCTCATCTTTTCTACTCTCTTTAGGATGACGGACGCGAAGATCAAGTACACCCAACCGGATGAAGGCACACCTTTTGGATTTCACTTGAAGGAAGTTACTAAGTACCGAACATTGGATTACCAAGCTTCACCGGACTTTCAACGCCACTCTGCTCAAGAGGAGCGCTGAAGATTCATGCTCACGCTCCAGAAGGACATTCGCCCCAATCACCAAGCCTATAGATAGTGTTTTCAGTGCACCCACTTGGAGTCTGGGAAAGAGCATGGCAGCTCACATCACCATGGGACGCATTGGAGAAGTTTATCAAGAAGACCTCAAGGACACCATCTCCCCGGTGCCTTCTTCATCCCCGGGCAAGCCACAATACCCACTTGCATGATAGTAATGCAGTAGCCATGGTTTTCAACTTGAATCTTTATTAAAATTTTGCTTGTTAAAAAGATGGTTATCGTTGTTCCGGTGATGTTTAGATTTGCATGTTCACTTTTGTGCTATGTTGTCTTGCACTCTGTTATCATGTTCTACCTGCTAGTATTTCCTTTCATATGTTTATGCTTGCTAGTAGTACATTTTTATGTTGGTGATGGTCATGCTAGTCAGTATGCCATGCTCAGTGGATATGATTTGTTGTTGATATGGTGGATAGTTATGTGATACCGTCATGATTATGTTGATATCATGTTCATGCATTTTATCATGGCTCAGCATATTTGCATTCAAGTTAAACGGATTAAATTGAACTTGAACAACTGTTGGCTGAGTCATGGTGCCGCTGAATCGATGTTGACCAGTGCAACCACGCTTACCCGTATGGGACGGTTCTAACTGGGTCTATTGTTGTGCCTCTCACCGGTGCCTCCAATGAGGGAAGGTTATGGGTGCACGCTACCCCGATCAGGTAGGCGGACATAAGCCTTATGTGCCTGTTGTTGAGTTAGTTTTTGGATCCGTGTCCCAGAGTGGGACGGGCCACGACGGTGGTCGTTGTGTCTTGAGGTAGACACGGGGCCACCCATGACTTAGCCCAGTGGGGAGTGAGTCGGAGTGGCCGGGAGAGTGTCATGGCAGTAGGACGGTTTTGTCGGAACGCCGTTGGTCCACCCGAATGGGAGTGCGAGGCCATGTGTTCCGTAGTGTGGGTACAGTGTACTAACCTCTGCAGAGTGTATATTAAATCTATCGATAGCCGCGCCCGCGGATAAGGCCCATGTCGAAAGTAGGGTACACCATGAGTCAACAGTAATAAGAATAATGTGTTTAATAACAATGAGATAAGTTGGTTGTGATCACCGTAAGGATCACGGGCCATTGAGTGGTCGGGTTGTGATCGTCGTAAGGATCACGGGCCAAGTGTTGGTCGGGTTGTGATCGCCGTAAGGATCACGGTGGTATCGAGGATACCGAGTTGATGTATGTTCGTGATGTTGTACGAGAATTGTGGGTAAAGATCAAGCTCCTTGTGGTCATTTACTGATCGCTACGGTATTGTTTATACCAAGCTTGATTTGATCCTGAGATGATCGTGTGATGTCCGAGATTGGTAAGTGATGCATGTGAGCAGAATAAGTGGTGCATATAATGTCATCATGTTGCATGCTAGTATTGTCGGATTAATATGTTCATGTTGTGTTAGCTGTATCATGTTTATGTTGGTCATGCCATGTTATTCTGATGATCTCATGATAATTCCTGCTTAACCTGTAATTGCCATGCTGTTGTCTGCCTTGAATGCTTCTGGTTATTGTGAGCTTGCAAGTACATTCAATGTACTGACCTTGCGTGTCATGCCAGTTTGCAGGTCATGCCGGATTTGATTGCTTGCTTGTCGTGGTTTCCGTTCGTGCGAGCTAGGATAAGCGTTCCAGCCAGAGTCCCTGCGGAGTGGAGTTCACCACCGTCGTCGTTGTTCCGCTGCTAGAGTTCTTCCGCTGCATCGTGTTGTTCTGCTGCTTGCATAGAGCAACAGTGGCAGGTGTAGTGTCGTCGTGCCGATGCAATCATTGTACCCAAATAGATTGTAATAAAGAGCTGGTTTGTTCTATGCTAAGCAGTGCCGTATTCCAGAAGACTTCATCTCGATCTCTGGGCTGGAATACGGGGCATTCCGGTTTTCTCTGAGCCAGGGTGCCACATATTGCAAAAAAATAAGAATAGGTTTGCTATAGTACTTATAGTAGTGGTTTGGTTTCTTATACTAACGGATCTCACGAAGGTTTTGTTTGAGTTTTGTGTGATTGAAGTTTTCAAGTTTTGGGTTATCTTATGATGGATGAAGGAATAAGGATAAGCAAAAGGCTAAGCTTGTGGATGCCCGAGGGACCCCAAGATAATATTCAAAGAAGTAGCAAGCAACTGAGCTTGGGGATGCCCCCGAGTGGCATCCCCGCTTTCTTCTAACAACCATCGGTATTTTACTTGGAACTATATTTTTATTCGTCACATGATATGAGTTTTGCTTGGAGCATCTTGTATGATATGATTCTTTGCTTGTTTTGCTTTGTGTTTTAAGTGTTGAATCCTTGCTTGACACACCTTTTTGAGAGAGCCAAAAATTATGCTATGCTTTCTCCTATGCTTCACTTAAATTTTTAGAGCCATGGAGTTGCTCTACTACTTCCCTTATATCTTTTTGAGCATGGTGTTCTTTATTAATTTTGAAGAAATGCTCTCATGCTTCACTTAGATTTATTTGGGAGCTAGAAAAATTTTAAGAAATTCTCTCTTGCTTCACTTAGATTATTTTGAGAGAAAGAAAAAAATTATGCTCATGATCTTCACTTATATTTGTTTAAGCTTATCAAAAGCAACATATGAAATTAGTCCCAAAGTGATAGATATCCAAGGAGGATATAATAAAAACTTTATGAAGATCATTGGACAAAATAAACGTGATTCTTAGTAATGATTTTTAGATATGACGATGTGATATGTGAGTCATGTTGATGAGTAATTGTGCTTTAGTAAGAATATTGATGTTAAGGTTTGTGATTCCCTATGCAAGCATGAAAGTCAATTGTTATGCAGTGAAATTTATATCCTACTTATGGTGCATTGTTCGGTGTTACTTATGCTTAATGCTTGGGTACGATATTTTTCTTTTTTTGGTTGGTTGCTTCTTAATCTTTTTGCTAGCCTTCATTTTGCACTAAGTATGATCACTACTTGTGCATCCAAAACCCTTTAAACCAGTTTTTCCATATGAGTCCACTATACCTACCTATATGCGGTATTTCCATGTTGTTCGAAGCAAATTTGCATGTGCCATCTCTAATTTTCAAAGTAAATTTCTCTTTTTTGTGCTCTACTGCTCGCGAAGCGGTAAAGGGTAGCCAATATTTTCCATGCTGGACGTGTTATTCTCACAATGAGTGTTTATTCACTTGTCATTACACGGGAGTACGACAAAGGTATTAGGGATGCCCAGTCCCGAAATGAATAATGAATTTACTTTATGTTGTCAAATAATAAATTCCTTGGAAAGTGTTGGTATGGAGGGCACCCGTGGATACGGTTAGCCATGGAAAGTGAAAGTAATGGTGGAAAAAGGAATAAACTTTATTTTCTGTTTGGGAACCGCCTATCATGTATCTAGCATGGAAAGTGTTGGGATGCTCCAAGTCGTATTCGTTGGTGGGAAAAGTATGCCTCTCGAAAATAATTTTTTATCTCTCAATTTAAGATTTGAGCTCTGGCACCTCTACAAATCACTACTTCCGTCCGCGAAGGGCCTTTCTTTTACTTATGCAATTTTTACTTTGAATTTGAGTCTCCATCTTCCGGCTACGGCCTTGGCCCTGGCTGAGCTGTCTTTTTATGTTGTGTTGCGTTTCTGGGCTTGTTGAGCTGTGCCCTCAGCGGAACCTCTGGACCTTATTTGTGCGACTTGGGTGTGTGTGTTGAACTAGTCTTGTATGTGCTCCTGGCGGTTTGCTTTATTTATAAAGCGGGGTGAAAGCCTTTTTCGGTATAAAGCACCAACTAAGGGGCATTATGATCGTATTTGAGCATTGGGTGTAGCTAACATTCGAGTGTGTTTCATGAATGGATCAATGATTGACCATGATGGGCTAGGATAACTTGCTTTAGTGTTGATATTTTGAAAGACATGGTTGCTTGTTGGTATGCTTGAGTATTAAAGTCTTCATGTCAAAACTAGACTATTGCTTTCAATCATATAAAATTCCATATGTCCATGCTATAAAGAAAAGAAATGTGATGAACATGTTAGGCAGCATTCCATATCAAAAATTCTGTTTTTGTCATTCACCTACTCGAGGACGAGCAGGAATTAAGCTTGTGGATGCTGATACGTCTCCAACGTATCTATAATTTTTGATTGTTCCATGCTGTTACATTATCATTCTTGGATGTTTTACAATAATTTTATAGTCATTATATCATTTTTTTGGTACTAACCTATTGACATAGTGCCCAGTGCCAGTTGTTGTTTTCTGCATGTTTTTTACATTGCAGGAAATCAATATCAAAAGGAGTCCAAATGCAACGATACTCTTGGAGGATTTTTTTGGGTCAGAAGGCATCCAGTGGGCCAAGGAAGCACCTGGGGGTGGCTCGAGGGAAGCAGCACCCACCAGGGCACGCCAGGAGGCCCAGGCGCGCCCTGGTGGGTTGTGCCCACCTCGGGTGCCCCCTGAACCTCCTCTTTGCTCTATAAATACCCCCAATATTCCAGAAACCCAAGGGGAGTCGACGAAAATCAATTTCAACCGCCGCAGAGTCCAGAACCACCAGATCCAATCTAGACACCGTCATGTACTTAATACACTAGATGCATGCTGGATAGCGGTCGATGTGTGGAGTAATAGTAGTAGATGCAGGCAAGAGTCAGTCTACTAATCTTGGACGTGATGCCTATGTAATGATCATTGCCTGGATATCGTCATGATTATTTGAAGTTCTATCAATTGCCCAACAGTAATTTCACCCACCGTTTGCTATTTTTCTCGAGAGAAGCCACTAGTGAAACCTATGGCTCCCCGGGTCTCTTTTCATCATATTTGCCTTTGCGATCTATTTCCCCTTGCATTTATTTTCAGATCTATTAAACCAAAAATACAAAAATACCTTGCTGCAATTTATTTGTTCCACGATCTATTTATCCTATCTAGCACTTTTTCCTCACGTTATTTGCCTATCTTGAGGTGTCGTACCCGGAAGGGATTGACAACCCCTTTAACACATCGGGTTGCGAGTATTTGTTATTTGTGTGCAGGTGTTGTTTACATGGTGTGAGGAGGTTCTCCTACTGGTTCGATAACCTTGGTCTCATTACTGAGGGAAATACCTAGCGTTGTTATACTGCATCATCCCTTCCTCTTTGGGGAAATACCGACGTAGTTCTAACAGACATCACAGCCCAGGCATTTTGGGGGGGGGGGGCAGGGGTTGAGGCTCCCGGCTATAGATGCTCTTATATAGTGGGTTCTCTCCACCACACTAGGTGATATGTTAAGAAGACGATATGCGCTCACTCGCCTAGCCTGGCCGGGCTTGAGGCAGTTGCCATTTTATTTTATGATGTTTTGGCAGCCAAGTTGATTGTTTCTTGTTCGTTAAGTATATGACTTGGAAACCAAGTTGGTTTGAGATCGTAATCGCGACACGATACAACCACTGGTACTCCTATATATACTACTGCTTACTGGCCACGTCCAAAGACACATCGAAAACACTTAGGGTTTTGCTTCATCTCTCAACTTGCGTCGCCACTCTAGTCTACTCCATCCTGAACGCCAGCGTGCATCGGCATGCCGAAGAGCACGTCTCCGGAATAGTTCATCCTTGTGGTCCTGCACCGGGAGGGGTCAAATCAGTTTTTTGGAACCTTGGCATGATCATGAACAAATCCTAAGGAAGTGTCATTCCAAGGCATACGGAGGACACCACGCAGGACACAGAACTGCACATAAGGTATTACAATCTAGTTTTTATTGGCCTACTCTCTTCAAGGATGCACGTAAGTTTGTTCTTTATTGTGATGGATGTCAAAGAATTGGTAATATTGGTAGACGTTAGGAAATGCCTATGAATTGTTCACTCGTTATTGAACCATTTGATGTTTGGGGATCTGATTATATGGGACACTTTCCTTCCTCCAATGGGTAAGCACATATTTTAGTTGTCATTGATTATGTCAATAAGTGGGTAGAAGCCATTCCAACCAGTAGTGCTGATCACAACACATCTGTTAAAACGCTTAAGGAATTTATCTTTTTGAGGTTTGGAGTCCCTAGATATTTAATGACTGATGGTGGTTCACACTTTATTCATGGTACATTTCGTAAACTTGTTGCATCACCTTATCATCCTCAATCTAGTGGTCAAGTTGAATTGAGTAATACAGAAATAAAGTTAATCTTACAAAAGACTGTTAATAGATCCAGAAAGAATTGGTCTAAGAAACTTGATGATGCATTATGGGCTTATAGAACTACTTAGAAAAATCCTATGGGTATGTCCCCATATAAAATGGTCTATGGAAAAGCATGTCATTTACCTCTTGAGTTAGAACATAAAGCTTATTGGACAATTAAAGAACTTAACTATGATTTCAAACTTGCCGATGAAAAGAGGTTATTTGATATTAGTTCTCTAGATGAATGGTGGACACAAGTTTATGAAGATGCCAAGTTATTTAAAGAAAAAGTTAAAATATGCCATGACAAAAGAATCCAAAAACAGGAATTTCAAGTAGGTGATCAAGTTAAATTATGCAATTCTTGTTTCAGATTCTTGGCAAGAAAACTTCTCTCTAAATGGGAAGGACCATATATCATTGAGGAAGTCTATCGCTCTGGGGCTATCAACATAAAAAATGTTGAGGGCACTAATCCGAGAGTGGTTAATGGGCAAACAATTAAACATTATATCTCAGGTATGCCCATTAATGTTGAAACCAATATTATTCAAATAATGACACCGGAGGAACACATAAAAGAAACATTCCAGAACGGTCGGAACTCTAAAAAGGAGTAGGTATGTGGTACGGTAAGTAAAGCGACTCCAAAAGTTCCTTAAACTTACTTTTTGTTCATTTTATAAAAATTATGAAATAATAAACAATCAGGAAAGTGCATGAGGGAGCGATGAGATCAGGGGGTACGTCTTGTGAGCTCGTGACTCCCCCGTGGACTTTCTCGACTCCGTTTTCTTGCAGATTACTTGTCACGCACGGGTAATATTAATTTTGTATACTCACAGATGTTTTGACCACCGTATCGCAAGTTTTATCCTCTATTTTTTATTTTGGGTTATTTTTCTAGAAGACCGAGATCAATATGTTGTCTCAAGAATTAGACGGGGAGAGCTATGTCTCGCACTTCACTGCCGACCATAGAATCTACTGGGAGGTTGACTCATATGGATGGACTACAGATGAGTAGGAGGACGCCGATCTGAAAAGGATGGAGTCCTTGAGCGAAGAAGAAAAGGGAGCACCCCTACCTCAGCCAGGAGATGTGCATGTGGAGTTCAAAAAGTCAAGTTTGCCAAATAATGTTAAACCTTCCATTACTCGGTTTACCCCTTATTGTCGTGCGCAGGGTGATGTTGCTTATTGCTCCACAACCAAATTGCACCCCTTGGTTGATGGTGCACTAACCTTCACCAATAAATCCGCAAGGAGAATTTGGATCTTAAAAAAGAAGTCAATGAGCTTAAGGAGGAGAAAATCACACTCCAAGGGGAATCATCGCCAGTAAAATTTCTCCCCCGTCATCACCAAAGAAAGACACTTGAGTACACGGGTATGGGCACCACCCTTGGCTTGTTCCAAGCTTGGGGGAGGTGCCCCTGTATTGTATCACCATCAGTTTTAGCATTGTTATCTTCTTTAGTTCAACCCTTAGTTATTTCATGATTTAGAAGAACAAAGGTTTAGTATGATATAGTTTCAAGCGCTTGTTTCGTGATCTATCTATCTATGCAACCGAGTGTGATAGTTATATAATACAGAGTAGGTTGAGTTAAGAGTTGCGTGCGGGTGCACTGCGGCAAAGTCGCCGAGACCGAGTCCACGACAGAGTCATTGTGGATCTACGTCGTCGGCAATCTCGCAAAACCTCCTGGTGTGAGCTTGTCTGGATTGAAATCCGCGCCAGCCGGGTCACTAGTGAGTCGCCAAGTTCTGGCCGCGTCATACATCAGGCTAGATCATACTGCAGGGTATATCCCCGACACCAAATATGGTGAAGTGCCATGTAGTCGACATTCACGTGACACCACTAATGGAATCGCAACATACATATCATCAAAATATCAAACACATATCAAGTTCACATGATTACTTGGAACATGCCTTCTCTCGTGACCTCAAGAACGAAAGTAACTACTCACAAATAATAATCATGCTCAGGATCAGAGGGGTATTAAATAGCATAATGGATCTGAACATATAATCTTCCACCAAATAAAACATACACCTCGTTTGGATGTAGATATTCGGGCGTGGAATTCGCATTCGGCATTTGCATGTCCCGAATGCCTCCGTTTGGGTGGTCGAGATATTCACGCAAGGAATTCAGTTACAATATCAAACTGGTTTTTGCAAGACTGTCGCGTCCCTCCGCCAATTCGCAGCATACGCGCTCGGTTTTCGGCGACATTCGGCTCGCGCTCTCCCCCATGACTTGCTACCTCTTGGGCAGATGAGAAACACGACTAGAGACGATAATCCCAAGCAGAGCTCCACAGCGGCGCAGGTCAGCCCATCTCCTGCCTCGCTGGCTAGCCCGCTTTACTCCTCTCCGCGTTGTTCCGCTGCGCCCCCACCCTTCCCCCACCGCCACTTCAACTCCGGCCATCCCTTTCATCCCTCTCCCGGCGCCTCTCCCATTCCTGCGTGGTGCACAGGTTGGGCAGCAGGAGCTCCCGCACCACGCCTCATACTCGCACGGCTTGAGCCCCCGTTCGCCAACCGCGTCTGGGAGCTCGACGACGTGCACCAGTACTCGCCAGCAGGATCGACCTACGATCCATGCGGCGGCTCTGCCACCACGGAGGAGACGCAAGAAAGGTCGTTTCCATGGACAACAGCGACTCCATGACCGACATCTTCGAGGGCAGGGTCCAGTTCATGTCCGTTGCTTACGAAATGCCAGACTATTCAGCTCCACGTGTTGTGACAGTCCTGGCATGGGAGTGCGGCCACTTCGTGCGGATGACAAGGAGGAGAGGATCCTTTGGTCTAGACGAGCAGGCTCAATGTGTGGCCAATGGCGCCGGCCAGCTTGCCCAGGACTCCACAAGCCGGTCCATGAACTGCAGGCATATGTCGCGTCCCCAGACTGAACCTTGTAGTCCATTTGCGCACCAGCGCTAGTAATATCCAGCACGTGACAAGCACCGCTACCCTCCATTTTCTACTTCTACTCATGACAACAACATTAGTCCGTGAGTGTACCTAGTAGGCAACTACGGAAGTGCAAAAGTATACGCAACAACATCGATGCAAGATAGTAGTAGCCAACTGATGCATGTTTATATGTGTGTGTTGATAAATTATGAAACTTAGGAATTCCACGCTTTGTCCATCCAAACATGAATTGACATTGTTGCTCACTTAAGATTCCAAGTGTCAAATACATAAACATCCAAACACTAGAATTGGCATTGAAGCTCAATATCAAAGTCTTGGGATATTCGACATTGGAGTGAATTCAATGCCAAGGCCTTGAATATCTACATCCAAACAGAGCAATATAGTAATCAACACTAATAGTCACCCAAAAGTACCAATGTGAGGTTCCGGTACAAAGATTGAACACAAGAGATGAACTAGGGTTTGAGAGGAGATAGTGCTATTGAAGATGTTGATGAAGATTGCCCTCCCAAATATGAGAGGCTTGTTGGTGATGACGATGGCTTCGATTTCCCCCTCCGGGAGGGAAGTTCCCCCGGCGGAATCACTACGTCGGAGGGCAGAAGTGCTCTTGCACAATTTCCGCATCGAGAAGGCGGCGCTCCATCCCGAAAGTCCTCCCCTTAGTTTTTCTAGGTCAAAATGACCTATATACCAGAAGATGGGTGCCGGAGGTGGGCTGGGCTGAGCACAACCCACCTGGGGGGCCTGGCGCACCCTGGTGACTTGTGCTCACCAGGTGGCCCCCCTGAGGTAGTTCTTTTCTCCAATATTTATTCAATATTCCAAAACAATTCTTCGTAAATTTTCAGCTCATTTGGAGATGTGTAGAATAGGTATCTCCGAGATTGCTTTTCCAGGACCCGAATTCCAGCTATCGACATTCTCCCTCTTTGTGTAAACCTTGCATATTATGAGAGAGAAGGCATTAGAATTACTCCCAAAAGCATTATTATGCATAAAACATTATAAATAACAGTAGGAAATCATGATGCAAAATGGACATATCAACTCCCCCAAGCTTAGACCTCGCTTGTCCTCGAGCCAAAGCTGATATCTAAAAACATATCCATATGATTAGAGAGAGATGTGTCGATAAAAACAAAAGATGGACATAGTAGCATCATGCTTATTATTATAACAACAATAAACTTTATCATAAAACCTTTTCATATAATCTTATCATATAACTTCTCATGAACAAGTAACAAATCATCACAACATCGAAGTATAAAGTATAAACCTTATTGAAAACCAACAAACTATGTTCTTAGTTGACTTTGCAACTACAATTCATCATATTTTCAGGAAGGGTTTCATATCGGAGCCTTTTGGCAAGTCCACATACTCAACCATCTTTCAGTCTTCTATGATTGCTAACACTCAAAGCATACCCATGAGCAAAAAGTTTCAACCAAACACATAGAAAGATAGGGGCTTATAGTTTTGCCTCCCAGCGTATTCACCTCAAGGGTGATGTCAACAATAACAACTCATGATCACTCACACTGAACTAGATATATGTGCCTAGATCTTTCCTCACCACATGATGCTTGCAAAAAGAGAAAATAAAAAGGAATACGAAAGAATACTTTGACCCTTACATAAAGGTAAATATATAAAAGTAAAAGATATGCCCTTCGCAAAGGGAAGTAGAGGTTGTCATGCGCTTTTTGGTTTGTATGCCTAGTCCATTAATGCAAAAGAATGTCATGTTATACTGCCCCTTATGACAACAACCTTTATTATGTAGTATGTCTCTTTTATTACTTTGCCATCACAAGTCCGTACAACGCTCAATTTTCTCTTACATTAAATGATCAAACACATTTAGAAGCAATTTTTATTGCCTTATTACACCGATGACAACTTACTTGAAGGATCTTACTCAATCCTTAGGTAGGTATGGTGGACTCTCAAAACATGAATTTGGGTTTAAGGTTTTTGGATGCACAAGTAGTATCTCCACTTAGTGCGGAATTTTTGGCTAGCAAAGATATTGAGCAAGCATAACTCATTGCGCATGTTGAAGGATCTATGACAATATAACTTCTATGTGAATATGAACAAACATAACTCATTGCGTTGTCTTCCTTGTCCAACGTCAACAATTTTGGCATATAATATTTAATGGGGGCTCACAATCATAAAAGATGTCCAAGATAGTGTATTTGCATGTGAATCTTCTCTTCCCTTATTAATTCTTTCATGAATTGCATCATTGACCAATGTTGTGTTTGTCAATCTCCAACAAATTTTATCACTTATAGTTTTTTATGTGATGTCTTTACTCACCATAAGATGAGCATATGATCTTTTTCATTCATTTATTCTGTTATTTGATTGCAACATAAAAGTAAAGAAACAAAAACTCACACTAAACTTTATTATATAACTCTCACTCGATTACAAAGAAGGATAGATCACGAAACTAAAACTCAAAGATTGATCATGCTAAACTTTATTCAACTAATTCATGATGTAAGTAAGGATCTGTTGGGGAACGTAGTGATATCAAAAAATTTCCTACGCACACGCAAGATCATGGTGATGGCATAGCAACGAGAGGGGAGAGTATTGTCCACGTACCCTCGTAGACCATAAGCGGAAGCGTTATGACAACGCTGTTGATGTAGTCGTGCGTCTTCATGATCCGACCGATCCAAGTACCGAACGTCACGGCACCTCCGAAGTTCAGCACACGCTCAGCTCGATGACGATCCCGGACTCGATCCAGCAAAGTGTCGGGATGAGTTCCACAAGACGAGGTGTGGTGACGATGATGATGCTCTACCGGCGCAGGGCTTCGCCTAAACTCCGTGACGATATGACCGAGGTGGAAGATGGTGGAGGAGGCACCGCACATGGCTAAGGAATGAACCGTAGATCAACTTGTGTCATGGGGTGCCCCCCTGCCCCCATATATAAAGGAGCAAGGGGTGCGGCCGGCCCTAGGGGAGGCGCTGCCGAGGAGTCCTACTCCCACCGAGTAGGACTCCCCTTCCTAGTTGGATTAGGACTTGGGGAGGGGAAGAGGAAGGGGCGCCGCCTCTCCTTGTCCTATTCGGACTAGGGGAGGGCGCGCCTGCCCTAGCCGCCCTCCTCTTCTCCCTTATGGCCCATCAAGGCCCATTGACCCCGGAGGGTTCCGTAACCCCGGTGTTCCGTAAAATCCGCTTTCATCCGTAACCTTCCAAGTCCAAACATAGGCTTCCAATATATCGATCTTTATATCTCGACCATTTCGAGACTCCTCGTCATGTCCGTGATCACATCCGGGACTCCGAACAAACTTCGGTACATCAAAACTTATAAACTCATAACAAACTGTCATCGTAACGTTAAGCGTGCGGACCCTACGGGTTCGAGAACTATGTAGACATGACCTAGAACTGTTCTCGGTCAATCACCAATAGCGGAACCTGGACGTTCATATTGGTTCCTACATATTCTACAAAGATCTTTATCGGTCAAACCGCATAACAACATACGTTGTACCCTTTGTCATTGGTATGTTACTTGCCCGAGATTTGATCGTCGGTATCCAATACCTAGTTCAATCTCGTTACCGGCAAGTCTCTTTACTCGTTCTGTAATACATCATTTCATAACTAACTCATTAGTTATAATGCTTGCAAGGCTTAGGTGATGAGTATTACCGAGAAGGCCCAGAGATACCTCTCCGACAATCGGAGTGACAAAACCTAATCTCGATTTATGCCAACTCAACATATACTTTTGGAGACACCAGAGAGTACCTTTATAATCACCCGATTACGCTAGACGCTTTGGCAGCACACAAAGTGTTCCTCCGTAAACGGAGTTGCATAATCTCATAGTTGCAGGAACTTTGTATAAGTCATGAAGAAAGCATAAGCAACATACTAAACGATCAAGTGCTAAGCTAACGGAATGGGTCAAGTCAATCACATCATTCTCCTAATGATGTGATCCCGTTAATCAAATGACAACTCATGTCTATGGTCAGGAAACATAACCATCTTCGATTAACGAGCTAGTAAAGTAGAGGCATACTAGTGACACTCTGTTTGTCTATGTATTCACACATGTATTATGTTTCTGGTTAATACAATTCTAGCATGAATAATAAACATTTATCATGATATAAGGAAATAAATAATAACGTTATTATTGCCTCTAGGGCATATTTCCTTCAGTCTCCCACTTGCACTAGAGTCAATAATCTAGTTTACAAAGTAATGATTCTAACACCCATGGAGTCTTGGTGCTGATCATGTTTTGCTCGTGGAAGAGGCTTAGTCAATGGATCTGCAACATTCAGATCCGTATGTATCTTGCAAATCTCTATGTCTCCCATTTGGACTTGGTCCCGAATGGAATTGAAGCGTCTCTTGATATGCTTGGTCCTCTTGTGAAATCTGGATTCCTTTGCCAAGGCAATTGCACCAGTATTGTCACAGAAGATCTTCATTGGTCCCGATGCACTAGGTATGACACCTAGATCGGAAATGAACTCTTTCATCCAGACTCCTTCATTTGCTGCTTCCGAAGCAGCTATGTACTCCGCTTCACATGTAGATCCCGCCACGACGCTTTGTTTAGAACTGCACCAACTGACAGCTCCACCGTTTAATAAAAATACGTATCCGGTTTGCGATTTAGAATCGTCCGGATCAGTGTCAAAGCTTGCATCGACGTAACCATTTACGATCAGCTCTTTGTCACCTCCATATACGAGAAACATATCCTTAGTCCTTTTCGTATTTCAGATGTTCTTGACCGCTGTCCAATGATCCACTCTAGATTACTTTGGTACCTTCCTGCCAAGCTTATTGCTAAGCATACGTCAGTCTGGTACACAACATTGCATACATGATAGAGCCTATGGCTGAAGCATAGGAACATTTTTCATTTTCTCTCTATCTTCTGCTGTGGTCGGGCATTGAGTCTGACTCAATTTCACACCTTGTAACATAGGTAAAAAACCTTTCTTTGCCTGATCCATTTTGAACTCTTTCAAAACTTTATCAAGGTATGTGCTTTGTGAAAGTCCAATTAAGCGTCTTGATCTATCTCTATAGATCTTGATGCCCAATATGTAAGCAGCTTCACCGCGGTCTTTCATTGAAAAACTTTTATTCAAGTATCCTTTTATGCTATCAAGAAATTCTATATCATTTCCAATCAATAATATGCCATCCACATATAATATCAGAAATGCTACAGAGCTCCCACTCACTTTCTTGTAAATACAGGCTTCTCCAAAAGTCTGTATAAAACCATATGCTTTGATCACACTATCAAAGCGTTTATTCCAACTCCGAGAGGCTTGCACTGACCATAAATTGATCGCTGGAGCTTGCACACTTTGTTAGCACCTTTTGGATCAACAAAACCTTCTGGTTGCATCATATACAACTCTTCTTCTAGAAATCCATTCAAGAATGCAGTTTTACATCCATTTGCCAAATTTCATAATCATAAAATGCAGCAATTGCTAACATGATTCGGACAGACTTAAGCATCGCTATGGGTGAGAAAGTCTCATCGTAGTCAACCCCTTGAACTTGTCGAAAACCTTTCGCAACAAGTCGAGCTTTATAGACAGTTACATTACCATCAGCGTCACCTTCTTCTTAAAGATCCATTTATTCTCAATTGCTTGCCGATCATCGGCAAGTCAACCAAAGTCCATACTTTGTTCTCATACATGGATCCCATCTCAGATTTCATGGCTTCAAGCCATTTTATGGAATCTGGGCTCACCATCGCTTCTTCATAGTTCGTAGGTTCTCCATGATCTAGTAGCATGACTTCCGAATAGGATTACCGTACCACTCAGTGCGGATTTTATTCTGGTTGATCTCTGATTCGGTGACAACTTGATCTGAAGTTTCATGATCATTATCATTGTCTTCCTCGCTAATTGGTGTAGGTGTCACAGAAACCGATTTCTGTGATGAACTACTTTCCAATAAGGGAGCTAGTACTATTACCTCATCAAGTTCCACTTTCCTCCCACTCACTTCTTTCGAGAGAAACTCCTTCTCTAGAAAGGATCCATTCTTAGCAACGAATGTCCTGCCTTCGGATCTGTGATAGAAGGTATACCCAATTGTCTCCTTTGGGTATCCTATGAAGACACATTTTTCCGATTTGGGTTCAAGCTTATCAGGTTGAAGCTTTTTCACATAAGCATCGCAACCCCAAACTTTCAGAAACGACAACTTTGGTTTCTTGCCAAACCACAGTTCATAAGGTGTCGTCTCAACGGATTTTGTCGGTGTCCTATTTAACGTGAATGCGGCCGTCTCTAAAGCATAACCCCAAAACGATAGCGGTAAATCGGAAATAGACATCATAGATCGCACCATATCTAGTAAAGTACGATTACGACGTTCGACACACCATTACGTTGTGGTGTTCCCGGTGGCGTGAGTTGCGAAACTATTCCGCATTGCTTCAAATGTAGACCAAACTCGTAACTCAAATATTCTCCTCCACGATCAGATCATAGAAACTTTATTTTCTTGTTACGATGATTTTCAACTTCACTCTGAAATTCTTTGAACTTTTCAAATGTTTCAGATTTATGCTTCATCAAGTAGATATACCTGTATCTTCTTAAATCATCTGTGAAGGTGAGAAAATAACGATATCCGCCACGAGCTTCAACATTCATCGGACCACATACATCTGTATGTATGATTTCCAACAAATCTGTTGCTCTCTCCATACAACCGGAGAACGGTGTTTTAGTCATCTTGCCCATGAGGCATGGTTCGCAAGTACCAAGTGATTCATAATCAAGTGATTCCAAAAGTCCATCTGTATGGAGTTTCTTCATGCGTTTTACACGATATGACCTAAACTGCAGTGCCACAAATAAGTTGCACTATCATTATCAACTCTGCATCTTTTGGCTTCGACATTATGAATATGTGTATCACTATTGTCGAGATTCAACAAGAATAGACCATTCTTCAAGGGTGCATGACCATAAAAGATATTACTCATATAAATAGAACAACCTTTATTCTCTGATTTAAATGAATAACCATCTCGCATTAAACAAGATCCAGATATAATGTTTCATGCTCAACGCTGGCACCAAATAACAATTATTTAGGTCTAAAACTAATCCCGAAGGTAGATGTAGAGGTAGCGTGCCGACCGCGATCACATTGACTTTGGAACCGCTTTCCCACGCGCATCGTCACCTCGTCCTTTGCCGTGCTTCGCTTATTCCGTAGTCCCTGCTTCGAGTTGCAAATATTAGCAATGAACCAGATCAAATACCAGTGCTACTACGAGCTCTAGTAAGGTACACATCAATAACATGTATATCACATATACCTTTGTTCACCTTGCCTTCCTTCTTATCCGCCAAATACTTGGGGCAGTTCCGCTTCCGAAGTCCATCGCTTGCGGTAAAACACTCGATTTCAGGCTTAGGTCCAGATTTGGGTTTCTTCTCTTGAGCAGCAACTTTCTTGCTGTTCTTTTGAAGTTTCCTTCTTCTTCCCTTTGCCCTTTTCTTGAAACTAGTGGTCTTGTTGACCATCAACACTTGATGCTCTTTCTTGATTTCTACCTCCGCGGCTTTTAGCATTGCGAAGAGCTCAGGAATTGTGTTAGTCATCCCTTGCATATTATAGTTCATCACGAAGCTCTTGTAGCTTGGTGGCGTGATTGGAGAATTCTGTCAATGACACTATCATCCGGAAGATTAACTCCCAGCTGAATTAAGTGATTATTATACCCGGACATTTGGAGTATGTGCTCACCGACGAACTATTCTCCTCCATCTTGCAGCTATAGAACTTATTGGAGACTTCATATCTCTCAATCCGGGCATTTGCTTGAAATATTAACTTCAACTCTTGGAACATCTCATATGCTCCATGACGCTCAAAACATCGTTGAAGACCGGTTCTAAGCCATAAAGCATGGCACATCGAACTATAGAGTAGTCATCAGCTTTGCTCGCCAGACGCTCACAACTTCGGCGTTGCTCTCAGCAGAGGCACGGCACCCAGCGGTGCTTCCAGGCGTAATTCTTCATGCAGCAATGAGGATAATCCTCAAATTACTGAACCCAGTCCATGTAATTGCTACCATTATCTTTCAACTTTGCTTTCTCAAGGAACGCATTAAAATTCAATGGAACAACAATACGAGCCATCTATCTACAGTAAACATAGACAAGCAAAATACTATCAGGTACTAAGTTCATGATAAATTTAAGTTCAATTAATCATATTAAAAAACTCCCACTTAGACAGACATCTCTCTAGTCATCTAAGTGATTACGTGATCCAAATCAACTAAACCATAACCGATCATCATGTGAGTTGGAGTAGTTTTCAATGGTGAACATCACTATGTTGATCATATCTACTATATGATTCACGCTCGACCTTTCGGTCTCCGTGTTCCGAGTCCATATCTGCATATGCTAGGCTCGTCAAGTTTAACCTGAGTATTCTGCGTGTGCAAAACTGGCTTGCACCCGTTGTAGATGGACGTAGAGCTTATCACACCCGATCATCACGTGGTGTCTGGGCACGACGAACTTTGGCAACGGTGCATACTCGAGAGAACACGTCTTGATAATTTTAGTGAGAGATCATCTTAAAATGCTACCGTCAATCAAAGCAAGATAAGATGCATAAAGGATAAACATCACATGCAATCAATATAAGTGATATGATATGGCCATCATCATCTTGTGCTTGTGATCTTCATCTCCGGCACCGTCGTGATCACCATTGTCACCGCGCGACACCTTGATCTCCATCGTAGCATCGTTGTCGTCTCGCCAACTATTGCTTCTCGACTATCGCTACCGCTTAGTGATAAAGTAAAGCAATTACATGGCGTTGCATTTCATACAATAAAGCGACAACCATATGGCTCCTGCCATTGCCGATAACTCGGTTACAAAACATGATCATCTCATACAATAAAATATAGCATCACGCCTTGACCATATCACATCACAACATGCCCTGCAAAAACAAGTTAGACGTCCTCTACTTTGTTGTTGCAAGTTTTACGTGGCTGCTACGGGCTGAGCAAGAACCATTCTTACCTCGCATCAAAACCACAACGATATTTTGTCAAGTTGGTGCTGTTTTAACCTTCGCAAGGACCGGGCGTAGCCACACTCGGTTCAACTAAAGTGAGAGAGCAGACACCCGCCGGTCACCTTTAAGCAACGAGTGCTCAAGCGGTGAAACCAGTCTCGCGTAAGCGTCTGTAATGTCGGTCCGGCCGCTTCATCTCACAATACCGCTGAACCAAAGTATGACATGCTGGTAAGCAGTATGACTTATATCGCCCACAACTCACTTGTGTTCTACTCGTGCATATGACATCAACGCATAAAACCAGGCTCGGATGCCACTGTTGGGGAACGAGTGATATCAAAAAATTCCTACGCACACGCTAGATCATGGTGATGGCATAGCAACGAGAGGGAGAGTATTGTCCACGCCCTCGTGAGACCGTGGCGAAGCGTTATGACAACGCGGTTGATGTAGTCGTCGTCTTCACGATCCGACCGATCCAAGTACCGAACGTCGGCACCTCCGAGTTCAGCACACGCTTCAGCTCGATGACGATCCCGGACTCCGATCCAGCAAAGTGTCGGGATGAGTTCCACAAGACGAGGTGTGGTGACGATGATGATGCTCTACCGGCGCAGGGCTTCGCCTAAACTCCGTGACGATATGACCGAGGTGGAATATGGTGGAGGGGGCACCGCACACGGCTAAGGAACGAACCGTATATCAACTTGTGTCATGGGGTGCCCCCCTGCCCCCGTATATAAAGGAGCAAGGGGGGTGCGGCCGGCCCTAGGGGAGGCGCGCCGGAGGAGTCGGGAGTAGGACTCCCCCCCCCCCCCTTCCTAGTTGGATTAGGACTTGGGGGAGGGGGAAGAGGAAGGGGGCGCCGCCCCCCCTCTCCTTGTCCTATTCGGACTAGGGGAGGGGAGCGCCAGCCCTAGCCGCCCTCCTCTTCTCCCTTATGGCCCATCAAGGCCCATTGACCCCCGGAGGGTTCCGCAACCCCGGTGTTCGGTAAAATCCCGTTTTCATCTGGAACCTTTCCGGAGTCCAAACATAGGCTTCCAATATATCGATCTTTATGTCTCGACCATTTCGAGACTCCTCGTCATGTCCGTGATCACATCCGGGACTCCGAACAAACTTCGGTACATCAAAACTTATAAACTCATAATAAACTGTCATCGTAACGTTAAGCGCGCGGACCCTACGGGTTTGTGAACTATGTAGACATGACCTAGAACTGTTCTCGGTCAATCACCAATAGCGGAACCTGGACGTTCATATTGGTTCCTACATATTCTACGAAGATCTTTATCGGTCAAACCGCATAACGACATATGTTGTTCCCTTTGTCATTGGTATGTTACTTGCCCGAGATTTGATCGTCGGTATCCAATACCTAGTTCAATCTCGTTACCGGCAAGTCTCTTTACTCGTTCTGTAATACATCATTTCATAACTAACTCATTAGTTATAATGCTTGCAAGGCTTAGGTGATGAATATTACCGAGAAGGCCCAGAGATACCTCTCCGACAATCAGAGTGACAAAACCTAATCTCGATTTATGCCAACTCAACATATACTTTTGGAGACACCTCTAGAGTACCTTTATAATCACCCAGTTACGTTGTGACGCTTTGGCAGCACACAAAGTGTTCCTCCGTAAACGGAGTTGCATAATCTCATAGTTGTAGGAACTTTGTATAAGTCATGAAGAAAGCATAAGCAACATACTAAACGATCAAGTGCTAAGCTAACGGAATGGGTCAAGTCAATCACATCATTCTCCTAATGATGTGATCCCGTTAATCAAATGACAACTCATGTCTATGGTCAGGAAACATAACCATCTTCGATTAACGAGCTAGTAAAGTAGAGGCATACTAGTGACACTCTGTTTGTCTATGTATTCACACATGTATTATGTTTCCGGTTAATACAATTCTAGCATGAATAATAAACATTTATCATGATATAAGGAAATAAATAATAACTTTATTATTGCCTCTAGGGCATATTTCCTTCAGGATCGAACTAAATTAGATAAAGGTAATGAAAGTGATGGTGATACGAAACCGGGGCACCTCCCCCAAGCTAGGCACATGCTAAGGCGAGTGCCCATACCCGTGTACTCAAGTCTCCTTTGATGGGGAAGATGATGATGGTGGTGGTGATGATCTAGTCATGTTCTTCTTCTCAAGCTTGCGTCGGAGGCTAAAATTATCCTCCCTAAGATCCTCATTCTCTAATTCAAGCTTTAATATCTTCTTGCATAGTGCAGCCTTGCTATCCTATAGAAAACGAGAAGGGATAGATTGGGTTTATTTTTGCTGGGTAGGCTTGACTTCTTGAACCTCACGTGCGTATTTCCTGGTTGAGGTAGTGGAACTTCATCTTCATCTGAGGATGCATCCACTGGATCAGTGTGCCCCTCCTCATCCATGAACCAAAAGTATGGGAAGGTCTTCTTAAAGACATTTCGATTGAGGGGTTGGTAAGAAATGGGGCTCTCTCTCCCTCCAAATCTTGAGACGACATATTTTCAGATCTATCAGAAAAACAGCACGAAACAAGAACAGGGGATTTTTATGCAATGCGGTGGTCAGATCGTTCTGGGGTATATATAGCTATTTTTTATCATGGGAAACAAGAAAATGGAAGGAGAACGGAGTCGGGAAGGTTCCTGAGGTGGGCACAACCCACCTGGGCACGCTAGGCAAGGCAGGCGCGCCCTGGTGTCCTGTGCCCTCCTCAGTTGCCTTCCTGGTTATTTCTTATTTTCCTAATTTTTGTAATATTCCAAAACTAACATAAAATATTTTTGCGGATTTTTTGGAGTCCGTTTACTAACCGTATCATGTACCTCCTCTTTTTCAGGGTTCTGGAGTGTTTCGGAAGGTTTCTTTTATGTGTTCCTCTGGTGTCATGGTTTGAATAATATTGCTTTCAACATTGCTAGGCGTACCTGAGATATAGTGTTTAATTCTTTGTCCATTGACCACCTTCTGGTTAGTACCTTCGGCATTATTAATCTTAATAGCTCCAGAGTGATAAACCTCTTCTATAATATATGGTCCTTCCCATTTGGAGAGAAGTTTTCCTGCAATGAATCTAAAACGAGAGTTGTACAAAAGGACATATTCTCCTACTTTGAATTCCCGCTTTTGGGTTCTTTTATCATGCCATCTTTTAGCCTTTTCTTTGAATAGTTTGGCATTTTCATAGGCTTTGGTTCTCCATTCATCTAGTGAGTTAATATCAAATAACCTCTTTTCACCGGCAAGTTTGAAGTCATAATTAAGTTCTTTGATTGCCCAATATGCTTTATGTTCTATCTCGAGAGGAAAATGACAAGCTTTTCCATAAACCTTTCTATAAGGAGACATACCCATAGGATTTTTATAAGCTGTTCTGTAGGCCCAAAGTGCATCATCTAGTTTCCTAGACTAATTATTTCGGGACCTATTAACAGTCTTTTGTAATATTAGATTTATTTATCTATTGCTAAGTACAACTTGACCACTAGATTGAGGATGATAGGGTGATGCAATTCTATGGTTAACATCGTATTTAGCAAGCATTTTACAAAAAGCACCATGAATAAAGTGTGAACCACCATCAGTCATTAAGTATCTAGGGACTCTGAACCATGGGAAAATAACCTCTTTAGGCATTTTAATGGAAGTGTTGTAATCAGCACTACTAGTTGGAATAGCTTCTACCTACTTAATGACATAATTAAAGCCAACCAAAATATGAGTATACTTGATGACCCACTAGTATATGGGGTCAATTGTAGCTCTTTTCGATAAGTAAGAGTGTCGAATCCAACGAGGAGCAGAAGGAAATGACAAGTTGTTTTCAGCAAGGTAATGTCTGCAATGCTAAAATTGTAAGTAGTGGAGTAGTTTGGTAGCAAGATAATTTGTAACGACCAAGTAACAATAGTAGTAACAAAAGTGCAGCAAGGTATCCCAATCCCTTTGAGGAAAAGGACAGGCCAAAACGGTTTCTTATGATAAGCAAAGTGTTCTTGAGGGTACACGGGAATTTCATCTAGTCACTTTCATCAGGTTGGCTTAATTCGTGTTCAGTACTTTGATAATTTGATATGTGGATGGACCGGTGCTTAGGTGTTGTTCTTACTTGAAAAAACCTCCTACTTATGATTAACCATCTCGCAAGCATCCGCAACTACGAAAAAATTATTAAGAATAAATTCTAACCATAGCATTAAACTTTTGGATCCAATCGATCCCTTACGGAATAGTGCATAAACTGGGGTTTAAGCTGCTGTCACTCTCGCAACCCACCATCTAATAACTACTCCACAATGCATTCCCTAAGGCCCAAATATGGTGAAGTGTCATGTAGTCGACGTTCACATGACACCACTAAGAGAATGGCAACATACATACCATCAAAATATCAAACACATATCAAGTTCACATGATTACTTGCAACATGATTTCTCCCGTGACCTCAAGAACGAAAGTAACTACTCACAAATGATAAGCATGCTCAAGATTAGAGGGGTATTGAATAGCATAATGGATCTCAACATATATTCTTCCACCAAATAAACCATATAGTAATCAACTACAAGATGTAATCAACACTACTAGTCACCCACGGGCACCAATCTATAGTTTTGTTACAAAGATTGAACGCAAGAGATGAACTAGGGTTTGAGAGGAGATGGTGATGTGAAGATGTTGATGAAGATAACCCTCCTAAAGATGGGAGAGTTGTTGATGATGATGATGACGATGATTTCCCCCTCCGTGAGGGAAGTTCCCCCGGCGGAATCGCTCCACTAGAGGGCAAAAGTGCTCTTGCCCAACTTCCGCCTCGATGCGGCGGCGCTTCATCCCGAATGTCCTCCCCTTATTTTTTATAGGTCAAAATGACTTATATACCAGAAGATGGGCACCGGAGGTGGGCCGAGGAGGGCAGCACCCACCAGGGCGCGCCTGGGCCTCCTGGCACGCCCAGGTGGGTTGTGCCCACCTGGTGGCCCTCCTCTGGTACTAATTTTCTCCAATATTCCTTAAATATCCATAAAAAATCCTCGGGGAGTTTCAGATCATTTGGAGTTGTGCAGAATAGGTAGCTTGACGTAGCTTTTTCAGGTCCACATTTCCAGCTGCCAGAATTCTCCCCCTTGGTGCATACCTTGCATATTATGAGAGAAAAGGCATTAGAATTACTCCAAAACACATTATTATACAATAAAAAAACATAAATAACAGTAGGAAAACATGATGCAAAATGGACGTATCAACTCCCCCAAGCTTAGACCTCGCTTGTCCTCAAGCGAAAACCGAAATCAAAAAACGTGTCCACATGCTTAGAGAGAGAGAGAGAGAGGTGTCGATAAAAAAATACGAACATAGCAGCATCATGTGACTTATTATAACAGCAACAAACTTTAATATAAAACTTTTATTATAGAACTTTATCATAGACTTCTTATGAAGAAGTGACAATTCATCACAGCATTGAAGTATAAAGCATAAACTCTATTGGAAACCAACAAACTATGTTCTCAGTCAACTTTGGAACTACAATTCATCATGTTTTCAGGAAGGGTAACGTATCAGAGCCTTTAGGCAAGTACACATACTCAACCATCATTTAGTCTTCTATGATTGCTAACACTCACCGCGTACACATGAGCAAAACATTTCAACCAGACACAAAAAAAGATAGGGGCTTATAGTTTCGCCTCCCAACACACTCACCTCAAGGGTGATGTCAATAATAATAACTTATGCCACCCATATTCAACTGGACATATGTGCCTAAATCTTTCCTCACCACATGATGCTTGACAAAGGAGAAAAATAAAAGGAATAGGGAGAAAAACTTTGACTCTTGCATAAAAGTAAATACATGAAAGTAAAAGATAGGCCCTTCGCAGAAGGAAGCAGAGGTTGCCATGCGCTTTTTGTTTGTATGCTCAACCCCTTAGTGCAAGAGAACGTCACGTTACATTTCCCCTTGTGATGCCAACCTTTATTATGCAGTCTGTCGCTTTTATTCTTCACCATCACAAGTTCGTACAACGCTCAATTTTCCCTTACACTAAATGATCTCACACTTTATAAGCAATTTTTATTGCCCTTTTTGCACCGATGACAACTTACTTGAAGGATCTTACTCAATCCATAGGTAGGTATGGTGGACGCTCAAACAAGATAGGGTTTAAGGGTTTTGGATGCACAAGTAGTATCTCTACTTAGTGCAAAAATTTTGACTAGCAAAGATAGGGGCAAGCACCAAATGTTGAAGGATCTATGACAATATGACTTCTATGTGAATCTGAACAAACATAAATCATTAAGTTTTCTTCCTTGTCCAACGTCAACAATTTTGGCAAATCACAATCACAAAATATTTCCATGATAGTGTATTTATATGTGAATCTTATCTTCCCTTATTAATTCTTTCATGTGTTGCATCATAGACCAATGCTATGTTTGTCAATCTACAATAAAATTTTCTACTTATACTTTTCCTTGTGTAATGTCATCACTTACCATAAGATTAGCATATGATCTTTTCTTTTTATTTCCTTTCTTTTTATTCTAGCAAGAAAGTAAAGAAGGAAAAACTCAAACTAAACTTTATTATATCTCGCACACGATTACAAGGATTGATCACTAAGCAAATTCACACAAAGAAAGGATCGAACTAAATTTTTATTCATCTAATAGCAAAAGGTAACCATTGATCGAACTAAGAAAATAAAGGCAAAAGATAGTGGAGATTGATACGATACCGGGGCACCTCCCCCAAGCTTGGCGAAAGCCAAGGGGAGTGCCCATACCTAATACTCAGTTTTCTTCTGGTGGTGATGAAGAAGATGGTGGTGATGAAGTAGACGCAATCCAATCTTTAAGGATCAAGAGGCTCTCCAATCTTCGGATGACTCTCCGCAGGGGAGCAATGTGCTCCATATGCAAAATATTTTCACGATTGAGATACTTATTTTGTATATGCACCGTATTAATGATCCTGAAGGCTGCAATCTCAACAGCGGTAAGATGAGCATAGTAGGGTTCAAGGATATCTTCCTCTTCTTCATCGGCGGGCAATGCTTGCTTGTCCATCGGCACTTGATCTCCGGGTGCCTCCTTGCTCTTATCCTCCTTTTCTTCTCCAGCGGGGTCTTCTCTCTTCATCTCGATCTTCATCAACCAAGCATCTTCTTCCATACGATCAGAAGGGGGAGAAGATCTGATGCCTAGCTCAACAGATGTCGGGGAAGCTGATCGTGGCCCACGAACACCTACGGGACCTGGGTCCCTTGTGGTTCGGAGGGGGGCGGAGATTGCACAAAGAGCGGATCGAAGCGATGCACACGAGCAGATTTACCCAGCTTCGGAGCTCTCCGGAGAGATAACACTCCTACTGCTGCTTTGTGGATTATATTGTGTTCTTGCTAGGGAGCAATGGGAGCTACAAAACCTAGCTTGAGTGTGGTCTCGTATGAGTAGAATGAACTAAGCCGGAGCCGAAACGAACCCTTTCTACGTTGCACTTGGGCCTCCTTTTATAGGCACAAGGGGTCACCACAGGTGGCAAGTAGACAAGGGTAAGATAGTAAAAACAGAGGTTGGTACACCGCTTTATGCGAGGTACGAGGATCTATACCTAACTCGACGGCAAGGGACAAGAGTCATAAATGCCCGTCTCAGTCGCCTGAACAGTGTAACAGGGATCGTCAAGTGCGCCTCCGTTTGCCACGATGGTAACTTGTCAGCGCCGCTCATCGCTACTCCCCGCTGGCTGCACAGCCCGTCGACACGCGTGCTTGGAAAGCCCCATGGCGACACGTTGGCGGATGAGCTGGAGAGGAGATGAAGAGAGGTCACTTGTCGCGGCGAGCACCTTGCCGCGGCAAGGTTCTTGTCGCGCTCGGGAGCTTGTCGCTCGCCAAGCCCTCCCGGCAAGCTCCTCTTCCCGGGGCCTTGTTTCCTTCGTGCCTTGAGTGGTCTTCCCGGCAAGCTCCTCTTGCCGGGGCCTTGATTACTTTGTTCTTGGATGGCTCCAAAGGAGTCGTGGAAGATCTTGATGGTCACCAGGCCAGCCCTGTCGCGGGGTGCTGCAACTGTCTGTGCACGAGTTCGGGATACTAGGGTACCCTACTCTAGTACACCGGCAGAGCCCCGGCTGGGCCACACAGCGCTGAGTTCTGCTGGGCGGGCCCAAAAGCAAGCTGCACGGGCACGCTCGGTCCGGATTACGCCATTACTGCGCCTGGACCGCCACGCCTCCCACGAACGCCACGCACCGGACGTGGCGTCGTGGGGAGATCGTGGGGCTTTCTTTAATGGGAAAATCGAACGCGCCCCTCTCCCTTTATAAGCAGGGGGACAGGGCAGGGCCCACTTGCCATTGCTATCACATCGAAACCCCGTCGCTTCCCGTTTCTTCTCGAGCCCAAAGAGAGCGACGCCCGCCCCTCCATTGCCACCGGTGCCACTAACGCCGTCGACCTCCTCCACCACCTCTCCCCATGGCTCAAAGGCCGACAAGGAAAAAGGCGTGAATCGGCGAGGCGCAGCGGCTCATGGCGCATGGAAGGAGCGAGCCCTCTTGATCCTCTCGCTGACAGAAGGAGCTGCGGAGCTGTACTATCTCTTCTCGTCGACGGAGACCGGGCGCACCCGCATGAGAGTCATCTCCACCGCCACATCCGAGAAGGTTTCCATCAGGTACCCTTTCTTGGCGCTTTTTCTTCCATCAGGGCTCTGCCGCCTTTTCTGAATTCTTCGTGATGTCATGAACACTTATGGCCTCCGCCTCCTTGATTTCACCCCCAACTCCGTCCTCACCTTGGCCGTTTTCGCACACCTCTGCGAGAACTTTGTCGGGGTCCACCCAAATGTAGCACTCTTCCGCCATTACTTCATGCCCCGCGTAGAGAGAGGAGAGCCGCTTGCCGGAGGGATTGCATGGATCTCTAGGATCGGCAAGAAAGAAGCATATCTTGACGGAGAGCTGCGTAGCAAGTGGGAGGAGTGGAGAGCTGACTGGTGTTGGATCTTAGAAGAGGAGCCACAGCCTTTTACCGCCCTGCGCCAAACTCCCATAGTGCGCGGCAATGATTGCAGCAACTTGGCGCCGGAGGACGACAAGTTGAAGATTGTCGTGACTAGGATTTTGCGTCTCCGGCAAGCAGGGCTTACCGTAGGAGCTGTTGGCGCGGACTTCCTTCGCCGCCGCATTGCGCCCTTGCAGGAGAGGAGGAGGCCTGCTTGGGAATTCCAAAATGCGGCGGACATCATGAGGCTGCGCCCGGGTCTGAATTGGAACTTCACTGTCTTGGAGTTGGACGGCATGCTGCGGGAGCTGTTCAAGCCTGATGCGGATCACCCCGAGTGGTGCATGTTGCCGAGGGGGGTCGTTCCCTTGTGCAACAACTCGTCGCCGACAAAGATCCGCGTGATGATGCGTTGCCAGCGATTCCCATGGAATCGCTCCAACTTGGCAGAGCCCGCCGACGATGTCGTGCAGCAGTTCTTCGACAACTTGGCGGAGGTGCCGATCCGCGCCGACGAAAGAGACAGCTCACCCGCGACACCACCGATCGAGAGATGGCGCGACGCCACAAGGTTGGAGGAGGCGGCGGAAGCTGCTGCCGCCGGCGTGTTTGGGTTCACCGTCGAGGAGGCGGAAACAGCCGAGGCGGCAAGCCTTACCGACCGAGAAGAGCTTGTCGGTGAGGAGGAACAGGCCGAGCCCGACGTCAATCCGGAAGAGCCGGCCGGTGGTGCTTCCCCTCCGCCGTCAAGCAGCTTGCCGCAGGAGGAGCCCGCGGCCCCGCCAAGGAGACGCCTCCGCAAGACCGGATAAGTGGCGGGGCGGCAGACGGCCCAACAACCGCCTCGCCGCCCGACGCGCTCCACCGCGGCAAGTACCGTTGCCGCGGGAGCGCCTCCTGCCGCCACAGCAACGGGAGCGGGGTCTTCTGGAGTCACGGCCCCTGCATCCGCCAAGCGTCCGAGGGAATCTTCTCCTCCAATTCGTCGCGCCGGAGCGGAATTTGATCTCTCCGCCCTCAGCTCCGAGGAAGAAGAGGAAGAGTAAGATCTTGTTGTTGTTGCTTGTAATTCTCCAATTTATTGCTTTATTTTGTATCTGACTGGCTTCACTCTGAACCTTCTCCTTCTTCAGGACGCTAGCTCAGAGGGCGTCGAAGAGGGCCAAGACCCCGGTGGTTGTCGTCTCAGATGATTCCCCTGTGGCGACAGGGGGCACGTCTGGGACTCCCTTGCCGGACCCGGCAACCCTTCAACAGAGCAGCCCCCAGCACAGCCCCCAGCGTAAGTGTTTGGTTTACTTCTCATGGTTAGGTGTGCTTGGGTGCTTCTCCGTCACTGATATTTGGTTTGTTGAATTATGTAGGAGCATAGCAGCCTCATCAGGAAGCACCGGAGGTCACTCCCGAAGTTCTGCTTGCTTCAACTACGCCGCCAAGGGAGAACTCTCCGCCAAGGGAGCGCTCTCCGGCAAGGGAGGCCTCTCGACAAGGGGAGCTTCCCGACAGGGCCAGCGCCGACGACCCTCCAGCTTGTGGAGACCGCGCAACAGATCCCATTGCAGGTAACTTTCTTGTTTGGAAACCTCCTTGGATTCTCTTTTCTTCTGTTCTTCTCTTTCAACATTTGCTTGACTTGTTCTTTCTTTTTCGACCATCGATCCTTCCGCGGAGATCGAGATGGAGACTAAGGCTGCGTCGATGAGGACGCCATGGCGACAATGTCGACGCCGCCAACATGGAGGAGGAGGCGGCGCCGATGGCCCCGCCGGGCGAGGAGGCTACTGGCTGCCGGGCGCAGAGGCTGGGAGGATCCGGCGATCGACCGACGGCCCCGAGGCCGCAGGAGCGCCAGCGCTGCACCGACCGCCGATCCTCCCGCCACCGATGCCGCACTGCACTCAAGAGCCCCAGCCCGCGCCTATCTCAAGGCCGGCGAGGGTGTCTTTATCAAGCTCCCCGGGCATCAAGCTCCAGGCACCGCCGAGGGGGACACCTTCGACGCTGAACTGCTTGCCTCCGCCGGGCTGTCGCTGGTCGATGCTCGAGCAGCAGCAGCGTGAGCCCGAGGAGGAGCAGCTACTAAGGAGGTTGTTGTCGCTCTACCGCGCCCGACAAGCCAAGCCGGAGTCGTGGAGGCGCTTGTCGCGAGGGCGGAGCTGACTTGAGAAACGCGCAAAGAGCTCCGCGCCAACAAAGAAACTCTCGGGACATAGCAGAGGCGCTGGAGCAGCTTGTTGAGGCGCCGCGGCCTTCATCTTGGAGAAGGCCGAGGTCGAGGAGCAGCAGAGGCTTGCCGCAGAAGCTCTCCACGCAATAAGGTGAGCTGGCGCGGAAGATCAACCTCAACAGCTATGAGGAAGATCTCGCCGTCGCGAGCAATCGATTGGCGGGCCACTTCAGAGGCAAAGGATGCGCTGCGGCTGCCGAGTCCGCCAAGAAGGAATTGGAGACGAGGTGGCTCAGCTGGAGTCCACCCTCCAAGAGCGCCGAGGAGGTCACCGGTTGAAGCGTGAGCGAGAAGGACGCCACACCCTCGGTGAGTTGCAGGGTCGCCTCGCTGAAAAGATCAAGGAGATCGACGCCGCCAAGGACTCCAAGGCGGATCTGGAGCTGAAACTGACCACCTTGACGGAGACGTTGGAAGGCGCCAAGGAGCGGGAAGCGGGCCTGCTGGAGAAGATCAAGGCCAACGAGGAGCTGTTGTCGAATGCTGTGACCGCCCAGAATAATCTCAGGGACAGCATAATGCACTGGACAGAAGGTCTTGTGGACACCGCCGCCGGCATCCATAATGAGCTGATGGAGCTGGGGATGGTGGATCTTGGGTACTCCACCGACGAGAACCTCCAACCCAGCGTCAAGCTCAGCCTGTTCTTCAAGGGCGTGCTGACGGGTCTCCAGCTGACTCGGGAGGAGATCCCAAAGCAATCAAGCGGAGGAGTCGCGCCAAGTTTGCGCCGGGGCTCTCGAAGGTCGATGAAGGTGGCCTTCGCAACCCAAAGCCGATTTCACCAAAGTCCTCAAGTCCCTGCCTCCATCTGCTGACGTTGAAGCGCTCAAGACCCTTGTCGCACCCATTGTGGACAGGGTGAGTGGAGTCAAGAGGCTCGATGGCGACCGCGTGGACTAGGCCGCCAAGCTTATCTTTCTCTTGTCGCTGTAGATCATGTTTAGGCAAAAAAATCTATTAGATCCGCGACAGGTCATTATGTAATATACACTATCTTAGGCAACCGAATGCAGTGTTATTTCCTTTACTTGATTTTTTTTTGTATGTTTATGCCCTACGCTTTTAGGGGACTTGTCGGTGCGAACACCTTTGCCGCGAGCGCTGAGTGCGGAACTTCAGCAGCCTCTTTGGCGATGCCGCCTCAACAAGCAACCTTGTCGCAACTAGTTGCAGCACACTTAAGTTGTTGACCGGACTCGAAACAAAGTAAGGGCGCAAGCTAGTCGCGAGTCGGTTCCTCCGCGCACAGGTTTTCCATACAAAGTACTATCGTTCGAGGAAGATAACTTAAAATTTTAAAACTGATTGTATAAACTCAGCAACTTAGCTTCTCTGTTGTCCACTTCCCGGCAAGGCGATAGTCCCTCGAGCAACGCTTGGCGGCCCACACCATTATCTTCTCCTCCCCGGTTAACTTGTGGGTGGATGAACCTTCTTCTTGTTTCGAGAAGAAAGAAGAGAAAATAAAGTTATGGAGCCTAGTGGCACGTTATCGCTTACCGGGTGTGGATGCTGCACAAAATGTTAGAGAACACATGCATATAAGATTATGAAAGCATGTACTGACAAGTTGTGCGCAACACATGGGCTTTACTGATCCACGGGGTCTGCGCCCGGCTTTGTACAAAGGATTACATGCAACAGCGGCAAGACTTGTACAAAAGGGTGGTTGCCGGAACAGGTTCCAGCAACTGCGCCTTATGGGTAAAACTTGCGAAGGTGTTCTATATTCCAGGAATTGCTCACCGGAACGCCATCTTCGGTCTCAAGGCGGACAGCGCCGGGCCTGGTGACTCGTTTCACCCGATAAGGGCCTTCCCACTTCGGCGTCAACTTGTTGGCATTCTTGGTGGATTGAACGCGCGAAGAACAAGGTCGCCTTCCTCGAAGCTTACGCATTAACTTTGCGGCTATGGTAGCGGCGCAAAGCTTGCTGGTAACGAGCAGCTCGTCAAAGAGCTGAAGACGATCCTCCTCGAGGAGCAGCGCGTCATCTTGTCGTAGCTGCTCTTGCTCGAGCTCATCATAAGCGAGCACTCGAGGTGACCCGTATACGAGTTCCGTGGGGAGAACTGCCTCTGCTCCATAGACTAGAGCGAAGGTGTCCGCCGGTGGCTCGATTTGGCGTCGTCTGATCGACCAAAGAACCACCGCAGCTCGATCCAGTTTCTTCCGACTTACGCAGCTCGTCGAAAGTTCTGGTCTTGAGTCCCCGCAGCACTTCAGCGCTTGCTCTCTCGCTGACCGTTGCTTCTCGGATGAGCAATGAAGCAAAGCAGATCTTGGCGCCAAGATCTTGGGCGTCTTGCATGAAGGTGCGGCTCGTGAACTGTGTGCCGTTGTCGGTGATGATCCTGTTAGGAATCCCAAAGCGGCAAACAATTGACTGAAGAACTTGATCTGGATCGTGCTATCACCTTCCTCACTGGTTCCACTTCCGCCACTTTGTGAACTTGTCGATTCATGACGCACAAGTACTCAAAGCCCCGACTGCTTTCGGGGAAGGGCCGAGGATGTCGAGCCCCTGCACCAAAAAGGGCCAGGATAAAGGGATCATCCGGAGAGCTTGAGCTGGTTGGTGTATCTGCTTGGAATGGAACCGCACGCTTCACACTTGGTTACTTGTGCGGTTGCATCTCGAGGGCTTCGCCGAAGAAACCTTGCCGGAAAGCTTTGCGGCAAGTGCTCTTCGCCAATGTGGTGACCACATATGCCTCCGTGTATCTCTGCCAACAGCTTATGTCCATCTTCCCGGCAAATACACTTCAATTTCACACCGTTGAGTCTTCTTTTGTACAGGATGTTGTCAACAAACTGGTACATACTTGACTGCCGGGCTATTTTTTCCGCTTCTTCTTGCTCTTCGGGAAGTTCTCTGTCTCAAGGAAATGGACGATTTGTTGCGCCCATGCCGGAGCACGTGGCTCGACAACAAGGACTAAAGGCTCGTCTACCATGCGGAAAATTAGCTTCCACGGCAAGAACTCGCGGTTCTGCCGAGTTGATGATCCCGGCAAGCTTGCCGAGCAAAGCTTGTCGGGAGCGCTCGCTTCAAGGAAACAAACCACAGGGTTTGTCGGAGCAGACTGCTCTCGGTGATATTTTCGTTGATTTTAGGGACCTTCTTGGCGGCGGCTCGGGAGCTCTGCCGAAAGTAGTCGCCGAAACCAATTTTCTTCTTGTTCTTCTCTCTGTTGATGGTGTTACGGTTGGTGAGTCAGCTTGAGCACAAAAATCCTGGTTCCAGAGGTAACTTAAGTGCGGCACATTTTGAGAGGCCATCAGCTATATCATTCTGAGCTCTTGGAACATGTTCCATTTGCAGGCCTTCAAAGTGCTCTTCTAGCTTCCTTACTTCATCGACGTAGGCTTCCATCAACGGACTCTGATAATCTTTGTTTACTTGGCGGAGGACAAGTTGCGAGTCCCCCCTGACAATGAGCTTCTTGATCCCAAGGTCTACCGCAATCCTGAGACCGGCAAGCAAACCTTCATACTCTGCAGTATTGTTTGTTGCTTGTTCCTTGGGAAAGTGCATCTGGACTATGTACTTGAGGTGCTCTCCGGTGGGTGCGATAAACAACACGCCAAGCACCGGCGCCTTGCAACGAGAAGGCACCATCAAAGTACATCAGCCACTCTTTATTTGCTTCCTTGACGGGATGCTCGTCTCGGAGTTTCTTCATCCGCGTTGGCGCCCACTCTGCTATGAATTCTGCCAATGCTCTGCTTTGGATAGTTGAAGTGCTTTCAAACTTGAGACCAAAGCTTGACAGTTCCAGTGCCCACTCGACAATTCTGCCTGTTGCTTCTGGATTTTGCAAAATCCTCTTCAGCGGAAAGAGAGTGACAACTGTTATCTCGTGTGCTTGGAAGTAATGGCGCAGCTTTCTCGAGGCCATGAGGAGGCCGAAAAGCAACTTCTGCACGCCAGAGTACCTTGACCTAGCCCCCTGCAGAAGGGAACTGACAAAGTAGACTGGGCGCTGCACCATCCTTTTTTGTATCTTGTCGCAACCCTGCGCTGACCTGTCCTTGTCGGGACCAGAGCTTGACGGCGAAGCCCCCTGCTTGTCACTGGATGCACCTGCCTCGGTTGCCGGCTCATCATCTGCCTCCCTCTCCGCTACTAACGCAGCACTAACCACTTGATTGGTCGCTGCTATATATAGCAGCAACTTCTCTTGTGGCCTAGGTGCCACAAGTATTGGAGTGGAGGACAGGTAACTCTTCAAGTCTTGCAGCGCAGCCTCCGCTTCGGGAGTCCATATCATTGGGCCTGCCTTTTTCAAAATCTTGAAAAATGGCAGGGCGCGCTCAGCAGACTTAGAGATGAACCTGCTGAGAGCAGCCACGCAACCGGCAAGCCTTCTGACATCCTTCACGCGCTTTGGTGCTTCAATATGCTCGATGGCCTTGATCTTGTCGGGATTGGCTTCAATTCCCCGCTGAGACACAAAGAACCCGAGAAGCTTGCCGGAAGGGACTCCAAACACGCACTTCTCGGGGTTGAGCTTGAGATTGATCTTGCGCAGGTTTGCAAAAGTCTCATCCAAATCTTGAACTAGAGTTGCTTTGTCCTTGCTCTTGACCACTATGTCATCCATGTAGGCTTCTACATTTCTGTGTATTTGTGGCTCAAAAGCATCATGGACTACTCTTGCAAAAGTTGAACCAGCATTCTTCAAACCGAAAGGCATCCGTATGAAGCAGTACGTGCCACATGGTGTGATGAATGCGGTTTTCTCTTCATCCTCTTCTGCCATGAAGATCTGATGATATCCTGAATATGCATCAATAAATGAAAGCATATCACATCCAGCCGTGGAGTCAACAATCTGGTCGATACGTGGCAAGGGAAATGGGTCTTTGGGACAAGCTTTATTAACATCAGTGAACTCAATACAAAGTCTCCATTTCCCATTAGCCTTGCGTACAACTACCGGATTGGCCAACCACGTGGGATGGAGGACTCCTCTGACAAGCCCTGCTGCTTCCAACTTCTTGATTTCTTCGCTATGAATTCTTGGCGCCCACCGCTGTTTCCTAACTTTTTGCTTGACGGGCGCAAGTGAGGACAGACAGCTAGGTGGTGCTCAATTACTTTCACAGGAACACCGGGATGTCGATGGTTGCCATGCAAACACATCGACATTCGCCTGCAGAAAGCAACGAGCTCGCCTTCCTATTTAGGGTCAAGCGTGGCACTGATGGTGAAGGTACCACCAGTGTTGTCCTCCTTAGCGGGCACCTTCTTGGTCTTCGGCGGAGCTGCCATCTTCTTCTTGCACTTGCCGGTGGAGCTCGATGGTGCGTCCTCGACGGCAGCGCAGCACTCCGAAGAGGTGCGCTTGCCGGAGTGGGCATCAGAGCTCTTGCTGGACTTGGTGGTCTTCTTCCCCCCGGGAGCTTCAGCGGCAAGTGGTTTGCTATCCGTCGCGGCTGCTGCATCCCGGTAAATCTTGTCGGCGCAGATAAGCGCATCCTTCTTGTCGCCATGGACAGAAATGATGCTTATCGTGCCGGGCATCTTGAGTAAGTTGTAAGCATAATGAGAGGCGGCCATGAACTTGGCGAGTGCTGGACGGCCAAGTATGCCATTGTAGGGCAATGGGAAATCGGCAACGTCAAACGTGACCCTCTCAGTTCTGAAGTTGAGCTCGCTGCCAAATGTTACCGGCAACGTGATCTTCCCTTTGGGCTTGCTCCTTCCTGGGTTGATTCCTTGGAAAGTACCAGTCTCTTCGAGCTCGCTGTCAGGGATTTGAAGCTTCTGGAGCACTGCAGAGGAGATCAGGTTCAGGCCGGCCCCGCCGTCAACCAACATCTTTGTGACCTTGAGGTTGCGGATAGTTGGTGATACCAACATCGGCAAGCACCCGACCGCAGTGATGCGATCAGGGTGGTCCTCAATGTCAAAGATGATGGGCGTGCTGGACCACTTCAGAGGTTTGCGCGACTCTATGGATGGTTCTGCTGCATTAACCTCACGCATCCATTGCTTGAGTTGGCGGTGCGAGGTATGCAGAGAAGCACCACCGTCAACGCAAAGGACCTCTGTTGCCTTTTGAAACTCTTGCTCGTCAGCTTCATCGTCTTCCATCTCTTCGTCATCTTCATCTTCGTCTTCTTCCTTGTCGCGGCCGCGGGGAGGTCTGTCTCCTTGCCGCTGCTTGGCCTTGCCGCGGCGTCCTCCCCGACCGGGTCTCTTCTTACTAGCTGCACCTGCACCTTCCTGGGCCTTCTCCTTGTCTCGCCGCTCGTATTCAGCCCTCTGTAGCTCAACAAGCTGCTCGACTTTCTTGCAGCTCTGGAGATCGTGGCCCTTGGTACAGTGGATCTTACAAGATCTTGCTTGTTGGAGCTGTCAGGCTTGTCGGCAGCCGCCACAGCTTGGCGGTCGGTGTCAGCGGCAACCTCCTTGCCGGAGCCACCAGCCTTGGCTTTGTTGGCGGCGCCATCCTTGCCGGACTGCTCGACAACTAGTACTTCTTGGTTTTTCTTCTTTATGTTGTTTCGCCGCCGGCTCTTCATTGCCGGGGCGGTCTCCTCACTGTCAGACTCTGCTCCCACATTCCTCTCCCAGAGTCTTCTTCCTTCTTGATGCGTGCACACTTGTCGGCCGTATGAGCTCACGACGATTTCACTTTGCACATCGCCATCTCCTCCTCATCCTGCGGTTTCGCACATTCGATGAAATGCACCGATTACATGGCGGGGTGGACATCCGGGATGTTGTAATGTACACGGCTGAATCTCGGATGAATTTGCGCAGGACTCTCCTTCCTTCAGGCGAGTAGGTGAAGGTCACTCTCTTGGCCATGAGGCTTGTGGCACCTGTGAAGGCGCCGACAAACTGGTGGCACAACCGCCCAAGAAGAAATAGAGCTGTCCGGCAAGTGCATGAGCCAAGACCGACGTTTGGCTTGAGCACCGAGAGGAAATAGTTGGCGAGGATCTTGTCGCCTCGTCCCCGCAGCCTGCACCGCAATGGTGTAGATCTTTGAGAACTCCGATGGGTGTGTCCTGCCATCATACTTCTCCGCACATCTGGCTTGAAGTTTTTCTTGTCGGGCCACTGGACTTGCCGCAGCTCACGAGTGAACGCAGGGCAACCTACCGCATACGGCAAGTCGCCTGGTTCCCCTGGCGCATGCATATCGACAGTGGGCCCGGTGCGCTGGTCAGATTGACGACGCGCTTCTCTTCGGCGCTCGATACGGGTTCGAGCGTCTTCTTCTTGCCGCTCTCGAAGAACTTGGCGCTGGTCGCGACGAGCTCGCGGATCCGACGACGCTGTGGAGTCGTTGTCGAGGTGGATCCGGCGAGTCGGCGATCTTGGCCTTCGGGAAGGGGAGTGTACGGTGGCTGCACCCCCGCAAGTCTCGTCGCCATCAGCTCGTGCCTTGTCGCCTTGCCGCGGCTGCGAGGCGCTTGGTTGCCGCGGGACGTCGCCGTTGGCAAAGCCGATGAGACTCTGAATCGTGGCCCTCCATTCGTCGACCTTGTCGGCCGTTGGAGGGTAGTCTAGAAGTAGCTGAGCTCTTGCCAAGGCTTCTGCTGGTGTGGTGGGTGGCAATGGCGTACGTAGCGAGGAACGGGATGTGCTCGGACTCCTAACCAAGTTAGGAGGAGCAGCATCCCGCCTAAGCAACCGTACTCGCTTCAGCATCGCATCTTTGGTGTGCATGCGGGTCTCGAGGGCCTCGGGATCCTCCAGCTTGGCCTTGATCCAACGAGCGTATGGTGCCGCGAGCATCATGACGCTGTCGGTCCAGCGCCTCGAGAAGGACGCGTGCGACTCGGACGCCGATGCTGCGCTGCCTTGTCCTTGACCTGGCGGCATTGTGGGCTTTCTCGACGACGCCCGTTCCTCCGCCAGCGTTTCCCCCACCAACTGACAGCTCCGGTGGTGGTGGGTTCGACGCGGACGGCTCTGCTGCTGCCGAAGACTTCTTCTTCGGCGCCATGTTGGTGAAGATGATGATGAAGTTGCTCGTGTGACCGCTGGATCAGGTTCACACAGCCTCGACGCCCCTACCGGCGCGCCAAAGATGTCGGGAAGTTGATCGTGGCCCATTTAACACCCACGGGACCTGGGTCCCTTGTGGTTCGGAGGGGGCGGAGATTGCACAAAGAGCGGATCGGCGATGCACACGAGCAGATTTACCCAGCTTCGGAGCTCTCCGGAGAGATAACACTCCTACTGCTGCTTTGTGGATTATATTGTGTTCTTGCTAGGGAGCAATGGGAGCTACAAAACCTAGCTTGAGTGTTGACTCGTATGAGTAGAATGAACTAAGCCGGAGCCGAAACGAACCCTTTCTACGTTGCACTTGGGCCTCCTTTTATAGGCACAAGGGGTCACCAGAGGTGGCAAGTAGACAAGGGTAAGATAGTAAAACAGAGGTTGGTACACCGCTTTATACAAAGGTACTGATGATCTATACCTAACTCGACGGCAAGGGACAAGAGTCATAAATGCTGTCTCGATCGCTGAATAAAGGTAACAGGACCGTCAAGTGCGCCTCCGTTTGCCACGATGGTAACTTGTCAGCGCCGCTCATCGCTACTCCCCGCTGGCTGCACAGCCCGTCGACACGCGTGCTTGGGAAAGCCCCATGGCGACACGTTGGCGGATGAGCTGGAGCGGAGATGAAGAGAGGTCACTTGTCACGGCGAGTACCTTGCCGCGGCAAGGTTCTTGTCGCGCTCGGGAGCTTGTCGCTCGCCAAGCCCTCCCGACAAGCTCCTCTTGCCGGGGCCTTGTTTCCTTCGTGCCTTGAGTGGTCTTCCCGGCAAGCTCCTCTTGCCGGGGCCTTGATTACTTTGTTCTTGGATGGCTCCAAAGGAGCCGTGGAAGATCTTGATGGTCACCAGGCCAGCCCTGTCGCGGGGTGCTGCAACTGTGCGTGCACGAGTTCGGGATACTAGGGTACCCCTACTCTAGTACACCGACAACAGATCTGACAGAAAACAACAAGATAAGAAAACAGGAGATTTCGCCATGATATGGAGGTTAACAGGTTCGGGATGTATTTATAGATTTTTTATCTTGGGAACAAGTAGAACGGAAGAAAACCGAGATTGGAAAGTACCCGAGGTGGGCACAACCCACCAGGGCGCGCCAGGCAAGCCTGGCATGCCCTGGTGTATCGTGCCCACCAGGGTCACTTTCCTGGAAGTTTCTTATTTTCCTAATTTTCTAAATATTCCAAAACTGATAAAAAATATTTTTGCGGATTTTTCGGAGTCCGTTTACTTACCGTATCACGTACCTCCTTATTTTCACGATTCTGGAGTGTTCCGGAAGGACTCTTTTATGTGTTCTGTCAGTGTCAAAGTTTGAATAACATTGCTTTGTACATTAATGGGCGTGAGATATAGTGTTTTATTCGTTGCCCATTGACAACCTTTGGGTTTGTCCCTTCGGCATTATTTATTTTCATAGCTCCAGATCGATAGACCTCCTCGATGACATAGGGTCCTTCCCATTTGGAGAGGAGTTTTCCTGCAAAGAATCTGAAACGAGAGTTGTACAAAAGAACACATTCTCCTACTTTGAACTCACGCTTTTGGATTCTTTTGTCATGCCATCTTTTAACTTTTTCTTTGAATAACTTGGCATTTTCATAAGCCTGGGTTCTCCATTCATCTAATGAGCTAATATCAAATAACCTCTTTTCTCCAGCAAGTTTGAAATCATAATTGAGTTCTTTTATTGCCCAATATGCTTTATGTTCTAACTCAAGAGGTAAATGACAAGCTTTTCCATATACCATTTTATATGGAGACATACCCATAGGATTTTTTTAAGCTGTTCTATAAGCCCAAAGTGCATCATCTAATTTCTTAGACCAATTCTTCCGGGACCTATTAACAGTCTTTTGTAAGATTAGCTTTATTTCTCTATTACTAAGTTCAACTTACGCAATTCTATGATTAACATCATACTTAGCAAGCATTTTACAGAAAGCACCATGAATAAAGTGTGAACCACCATCAGACATTAAATATTTAGGGACTCCAAACCTTGGGAAAATAACTTCCTTAAGCATTTTAATAGAGGTGTTGTGATTAGCACTACTGGTTGGAATAGCTTCTACCCACTTAGTAACATAATCAACAGCAACCAAAATATGTGTATACCCATTAGAGGAAGGAAAAGGTCCCATAAAGTCAAATCCCCAAACATCAAATGGTTCAACAGCAAGTGAATAATTCATAGGCATTTATTGATGCTTACCGATATTACCTATACTTTGGCATTCATCACATGATGATACGAACTTATGGGCATCCTTGAAGAGAGTAGGCCAATAAAAACCAGACTGCAATACCTTATGAGCGGTTCTGTCTCCCGCATGATGTCCTCCATAAGCTTCGGAGTGACATTTCCATACGATTTGTTCCTGTTCGTGCTCAGGTACACAACGTCTAATAATACCATATACTCCTTCTTTATAAAGATGTGGGTCGTCCCAAAAGTAATGTCTTAAGTCATAGAAGAATTTTTTCTGTTGTTGGTATGTGAAGCTAGGTGGTATGCATTTAGCAACAATATAATTAGCATAGTCAGCATACCAAGGTGTACTATGCGAAACATTTATTGCAGCTAGTTGTTCATCGGGGAAGTTATCATTAATAAGTTGTGGGTCATCAAGAATACTTACAAGTCTAGACAAGTTATCAGCTACAGGGTTCTTTGCTCCTTTCCTATCAGTAATATGCAAATCAAATTCTTGTAGCAGAAGAACCCACCTAATGAGTCTAGGTTTAGCATCTTTATTTTCCATAAGATATTTTATAGCAGCATGATCGGTGTGAACAATTACTTTAGAATCAATAATGTAAGATCTGAATTTATCACAAGCAAACACCACTCCTAAGAATTCTTTTTCGGTAGTAGCATAGTTTCGTTGAGCACTGTCTAGAGTTTTACTAGCATAATGAATAACATTTTGTTTCTTATCAACTCTTTGTCCTAGAACAGCACCACCAGCATAATCACTAGCATCACACATAATCTCAAAAGGCAAGTTCCAATCAGGTGGTTGAACTACATGTGCAATAATTAAGGCTTTCTTTAGTGTTTCAAAGGCTTCCATACAATCATCATCAAACACAAAGGGAATATCCTTTTGCAAAAGATTAGTAAGAGGCCTAGAAATTTTAGAAAAGTCTTTGGTAAACCTCCTATAGAAACCAGCATGACCAAGGAAACTACGAATACCTTTGATATCTTTAGGACATGGCATTTTCTCAATTGCATCAACCTTTGCTTTGTACACTTCAATGCCTCTTTCAGAAATTTTATGGCCCAAGACAATACCTTCATTAACCATAAAGTGGCACTTCTCCCAATTCAAGACAAGATTTGTATGTTCACATCTCTGCAAAAGTCAATCAAGATTGCTTAAACAATCATCAAAAGACTTCCCATAGACGGAAAAGTCATCCATGAAAACCTCAACAATCTTTTCACAAAAATCAGAGAAGATAGCATTCATACATCTTTGAAAGGTAGCAGGTGCATTACATAAACCGAAAGGCATACGTCTATAAGCAAATGTTCCAAAAGGACAAGTAAAAGTGGTCTTTTCTTGATCAGATTGTAAAACAGGTATTTGTGAAAAGCCATAGTATCCATCAAGGAAGCAAAAATGTGTGTGCTTAGATAGTCTTTCTAACATTTGATCAATAAAAGGCAGAGGGCAATGATCTTTTCTAGTAGCTTTATTTAATTTTCTATAATCAATTACCATTCTATAGCCGTGACAATTCTTTGTGGAACAAGCTCATTCTTATCATTAACAATACTAATACCTCCCTTCTTAGGGACACAATGAACAGGACTTACCCATCTACTATCAGCTATAGGATAGATTATACCTGCTTCCAGAAGTTCCGATATTTCCGTTCTTACCATTTCTTTCATTTTTGGATTTAACCTACGTTAGTGATCAACAACGGGTTTAGCATCAGGTTCCATATTAATCTTGTGCTGACATAGAGTGCGACTAATGCCCTTAAGATCATCAAGAGTATATCCAATAGCAGCTCTGTGCTTCCTTAGAACTTTCAATAATCTCTCTTCTTCATGTTCTGAATGGTTAGCACTAATAATAACAGGATATGTCTTCTTTTCATCAAGATAAGCATATTTCAAGGTGTCTGGCAATTGTTTTAGTTCGAACACAGGATCACCCTTAGGTGGAGGAGGACCTCCTAGAGTTTCAATAGGGAAATTGTGTTTAAGCAGATGTTGTTGTTCGAAAAAAAAATTATCTATTTCATTTCTCTCACGCATATGCAAATCATTTCCATGGTCTAGCAAATATTGTTCCAAAGGATCAGTAGGAGGCACAGCAATAGAAGCAAGACCAACAATTTCATCCTTACTAGGCAAATCTTTCTTATGAGGTTGTTTACTAAACTTGGAAAAATTAAACTCATGAGATTCATCACCAAAGCTAACACCGACAGTTTGTTTCTTACAATCTATTTTAGCATTGACGATGTTCAAGAAAGGTCTACCAAATATAATGGGACAAAATTCATCTTGTGGGGTGGTAAGAATCAGAAAATCAGTAGGGTATTTTATCTTCCCACACAAGACTTCAACATCTCTAAGAATCCCAATTGGCGATATAGTATCTCTATTAGCAAGTTTACTAGTAACATCTATGTCTTCTATTTCAGCAGATGCTATTTCATCTTTGATTTCTTCATATAATGAGAACGGAATAGCACTCTCACTAGCACCTAGGTCACATATCCCATGATAACAATGATCTCCTATCTTAACTGAGACAACAGAATGCCAACAACTGGTCTATGTTTAACTTTTTCTTCAGGTTTAGCAATTCTAGAAGCTTCATCACAGAAATAAATAACATGCCCATCAATATTATCAACTAAGAGATCTTTAATCATAGCAACACTAGGTTCAACTTTGATTTGTTCATATGTTTTGGGTGTTCTAACATAAATTTTGTTAACCACAGTTGAAGCTTTAGCATGTTCCTTCATCTTAACAGGAAAAGGTGGTTTTTCAATATAAGCAGTGGGAGCAACTAGATCAACATTGTAAATGATAGTTTCTTATTTAGCTTTTATCGGTTATTTAATTTCTTCTTTAATTGGTGGGTGATATTTAAACCACTTCTCCTTAGGGAGATCAACATGAGTAGCAAAAGATTCACAAAAGGAAGCTAATATCTCAGAGTCAAGTCCATATTTAGTGCTAAACTTTTGAAATGCATCGGATTCATAAAAGATTTAACACAATCAAACTTAGGTTCAATACCTGACTCTTTACCTTCATCGAGTTCCCAATCTTCAGAATTGCATTTAATTCTTTCTAAAAGATCCCACGGGAATTCAATAGTCTTCTTCACAAAAGAACTAGTACAAGAAGTATCAAGAATGGATTGATCATTATGAGAAAGTTGAGCATAAAAATTCTGGATAATAATTTCTCTCGAGAGCTCATGATTGGGGCATGAATATAACATTGAATTAATCCTCCCCCAATCTAGTGCGATATTTCTCCTTCACGAGGCCAAAAATTATATATATAATTCCAATCACGATGAACTAGATGCTTAGGATAAAATTTCTGATGAAATTCCAATTTCAAACGGTTCCAGTTCCAAGATCCAATATCATCGCATAGCCTATACCATGTCAATGCTTTTCCGTTCAAAGATAAAGGGAAAAACTTCTTCTTAGCTTCATCTCCGGGCAAACCTGCAAGCTTAAATAATCCATAAATTTCATCCACATATATCAAGTGCATATCAGGATGTTCGGTTCCAGCTCCTGCATAAGGATTAGCTAGCAGTTGTTCTAACATACCCGAAGGAATTTCATATTCAATATTTTCAGTAGGTGTAGTAGGTTGAGGGGTAACTAATTGTGGTTCCAATCGAGGTGAAGATACCCTAAACAAACCCCTCAAAGGATTGCTTTCCATAGTAGGAAGTGACAATAAATTTCAGCATGTAGTAATAATGTTTCCTTACCACTTTCCACTTACCAAGAGCGCTTCACTCCCCGGCTACGGTGCCAGAAAATTGCCTTGATGACCCACAAGTATATGGGGTCAATTGTAGCTCTTTTCGATAAGTAAGAGTGTCAAACCCAACGAGGAGCAGAAGGAAATGACAAGTGGTTTTCAGCAAGGTAATGTCTGCAAGTGCTAAAATTGGAAGTAGCGGAGTAGTTTGGTAGCAAGATAATTTGTAACGAGCAAGTAACAATAGTAGTAACAAAAGTGCAGCAAGTTAGCCCAGAACTTTTGAGGCAAAGGACAGGCCAAAAAGGTTTCTTATGATAAGCAAAGTGTTCTTGAGGGTACACGGGAATTTCATCTAGTCACTTTCATCATGTTGGCTTAATTCATGTTCGGTACTTTGATAATTTGATATGTGGGTGGATCGGTGCTTAGGTGCTGTTCTTACTTGAACAAACCTCCTACTTATAATTAACCCTCTCGCAAGCATCCGCAACTATGAGAAAAGTATTAAGAATAAATTCTAACCATAGAATTAGACTTTTGGATCCAGTCGGTCCCTTACGGAATAGCGCATAAACTGGGGTTTAAGCTTCTGTCACTCTCGCAACCCACCATCTAATAACTACTCCACAATGCATTCCCTTAGGCCCAAATATGGTGAAGTGTCATGTAGTCGACGTTCACATGACACCACTAAGAGAATGGCAACATGCATACCATCAAAATATCGAACACATATCAAGTTCACATGATTACTTGCAACAAGATTTCTCCTGTGACCTCTAGAACAAAAGTAACTACTCACAAATGATAAACATGCTCAAGATCAGAGGGGCAATTAATAGAATAATGGATCTGAAAATATAATCTTCCACCAAATAAACCATATAGTAATCAACTAGAAGATGTAATCAACACTACTAGTCACCCACGGGCACCAATCTATACTTTTGATACAAGGATTGAACGCAAGAGATGAACTAGGGTTTGAGAGGAGTTGGTGTTGTGAAGATGTTGATGAAGATAACCCTCCCCAAGATGGGAGAGTTGTTGGTGATGATGATGACGATGATTTCCCCCTCCGGGAGGAAAGTTCCCCCGGAGGAATCGCTCCGCCAGAGGGCAAAAGTGCTCCTGCCGAAGTTCCGCCTCGAGGCGGCGGCGCTTCGTCCCGAATGTCCTCCCCTTATTTTTTCTAGGTCAAAATGACTTATATACCAGAAGATGGGCACCGAAGGTGGGCCGAGGAGGGCAGCACCCACCAGGGCGCGCCTGGGCCTCCTGGCGTGCCCAGGTGGGTTGTGCCCACCTGGTGGCCCTCCTCTGGTACTTATTTGCTCCAATATTCCTTAAATATTTCAGAAAAAAATCCTCGGGGAGTTTCAGCTCATTTGGAGTTGTGGAGAATAGGTAGCTTGACGTAGCTTTTTCAGGTCCAGATTTCCAGCTGCCAGAATTCTCCCCCTTGGTGCATACCTTTGCATATTATGAGAGAAAAGGCATTATAATTACTCCAAAAAGCATTATTGTACAATAAAAGAACATAAATAACAGTATGAAAACATGATGCAAAATGGACGTATCAATACCCATTAGAGGAAGGAAAAGCTTGCATATAATCAAAATCCCAAACATCAAATGGTTCAAAAAAAGTGAATAATTCATAGGCATCTCCTCATGCTTACCGATATTACCAATTCTTTAACATTCATCACAAGACAAGACAAACTTGCGGGCATCCTTGAAAAGAGTAGGCCAATAAAAACCAGATTGCAATACCTTGTGAGCAATTCTATCTCCCGCTGATGTCCTCCATAAGCTTTGGAGTGACATTTCCGTAAGATTTGTTCCTGTTCATGCTCAGATACACAATGTCTAATAATACCATCTTTTATAAAGATGTGGGTAATCCCAAAAGTAGTGTCTTAATCATAGAAGAATTTTTTCTTTTGTTGGTATGTGAAACAAGGCGGTATATATTTAGCAACACTGTAATTAGCATAGTCAGCATACCAAGTAGTATTATGAGAAACACTTATTGTAGCTCATTGTTCATCAAGAAAGCTATCATCAATAGGTAGTGGGTCGTCAAGAATATTTTCTAACCTAGACATGTTATCAGCTACTCAGCTCCTTTCCTATCAGTGATATGTAAATCAAATTCTTGTAGCAAGAGAACCCACCTAATGAGTCTAGGTTTAGCATCTTTCTTTTCCATAAGATATTTTTATAGCAGCATGATCAGTGTGAACAATCACTTTAGAATCAACAATGTAAGATCTGAATTTATCACAAGCAAACAAAACTACTAAAAATTCTTTTTCTGCAGTAGCATAATTTCTTTGGGCATTGTCCAGAGTTTTGCTAGCATAATGGATAACATTTAATTTCTTATCAACTCTTTGTCTTAGAACATCACCAACAGCATAATCACTAGCATCAAACATAATTTCAAAATGCAAGTTCCAATTAGGTGGTCGAACAATAGGTGCAGAAGTTAAGGCTTTCTTAAGTGTTTCAAAGGCTTCTACACAATCATCATCAAAAACAAATGGAACATCCTTTTGTAAAAGATTAGTAAAAGTCCTAGAAATTTGAGAGAAGTCTTTAATAAACCTCCTATAGAAACCAGCATGACCTAGGAAACTATGAATACCTTTAATATCTTTTGGACATGGCATTTTCTCAATTGCATCAACTTTAGCTTTATCCACCTCAATACCTCATTCAGAAAATTTATGCCCCAAGGCAATACCTTCATTATCCATAAAGTGGCACTTCTACCAATTCATGACAAGATTAGTTTTTTCACATCTCTTTAAAACTCGATCAAGGTTGCTTAAGCAATCATCAAAAGAAGTTCCATAAACAGAAAAATCATCCATGAAAACCTCAACAATCTTTTCACAAAAATCAGAGAATATAGCATTCATACTTCTTTGAAAGGTAGCAGGTGCATTGCATAAACCAAAAGGCATACATCTATAAGCATAAGTTCCAAAGGGATAAGTAAAGGTGGTATTCTCTTGATCAGGTTGTGACACGGGTATTTGAGAGAATCCAGAATATCCATCAAAAAAATAAAAGTTTGTGTGCTTAGATAATCTTTCTAACATTTGATCAATAAAAGGCAGAGGGTAATGATCTTTTCTAGTAGCTTTATTTAACTTTCTTAAATCAATTACCATTCTCTAGCCAGTAACAATTCTTTGTGGGATAAGTTAATTTTTATCATGAGGAACAACAGTAATACCCCCTTTCTTAGGGACACAATGAACAAGACTTACCCATCTACTATCAGCTATGGAATAGATTATACCTGCTTCTAGGAGCTTTAGTATTTTAGTTCTTACCACTTCTTTCATTTCAGGATTCAATCATCATTGGTGATCAACAATGGGTTTAGCATCAGGTTCCATATTGATCTTGTGCTGACATAGAGTGGGACTTATGCCCTTAAGATCATCAAGAGTATATCCAATAGCAGCTCGGTGCTTCCTCCGAATGTTTAATAATCTTTCTTCTTCATGTTATGAAAGGTTGGCACTGATAATAATAGGATATATCTTTTTCTCATCAAGATAAGCATACTTCAAAGTGTCAGGCAATTGCTTTAGTTCAAACACAGCATCACCTTTAGGAGGGGCGCAACCAGGATTTGGACATGAGGGGGAAAGAAACCAATGCTTAGAATAGAATAAATATCATGACATATTGAGACTCACAATAACGTTGGGACAAAGCATAAGAAATATTAATAGACCTATAAAATAAAGTTCCATATCTATTTGCTTAAACTGAGCCCTACGACCACCAGTGTCGAACAAATTGATTATCTCATTAGATGTGATCTTTGGAGCTATTTCCTTCCCAATATAGACGACCATGTAATACCGAGGATCGTCGTCTCCAATTCTATTTCGAAGATGTGTCTTGACTAGTTTCATAGCTGAAAAAGCTCGCTCGGTTGTCGCAGTTGACACCGAAAGAGTTATGACCAACCGTAGTAATCTATCAACCATTGAGTATGTAGCAGCTTTACATGTATTTAATAATCAAGCAGTAAAATAAGCAAAAGTTATGAACAACTGCAGTAACCTATCAATCATTCAACCATTGAGTATGTAGCAACTTTACCTGTTTTAAATAATCCAATAGTCAAATCAACAACTGAGGGCGAACTCTTTAGCTCTGGATGGTTGCAAACATCAAGCTGGAAATGGGGAAGTTGAGACTCCAATTGAGCTCGTTCTTGACTAGAAAAGTTAGTACGATAAAACAATTTCACTAATGTGCATATATTAGACACGTCAAATGAGTCATGTCGTGGATCCAAAGATGCACAAATGTGTCAAAAACTCTGTGTATTAAACATCGAAATGGTCATTTAGCTCAACCAATTGTTGATCTATGGCAACATTGACCACATCTGCTTTGTAGTGTAGTAGTGTTATCATGTTTGTTGTGAGACTTTGTAACATCTACGTACCTACAAATCACATCATATATGAGTAAATATGATAAATAATATTCTAAATTGTGTACAAGAAAATATATGTTACCTACTATTCAGATCAGGGATGTCAATCTCATGCTTCAAACAAAAATATTGAACCTCCTTTCGAAGGGGATCCCAACCATCTTCTCTCAGCTTACCAAGTAGCACCTTGTGTGTTTGAGACCAAATCTAATGCATTCAGAATGTCTAGTGACTTGTTTTGGAGTGTTTGACATAAAACATCAGTGATTTTCATGATTTTCTCCATTAGATGTAAAATAAACACAAAATCAAATGACATAATTATTTTTAGTGCTTCTATGACATCTCCTCTAGAATATTTTGAGGTTGCATGGTCATTTTCTATACTCCTTAGGACCTCAACTGTAGCGCCAAACATGTTTTGTAAACTCTAAATTGACTTGAAGTGGGAACTCCATCTAGTGTCGCCAGGTCTGTGTAAAGTTCTATCTGATTTACCCTTCCTATATCGAGTTCTCCCAATTCAATGTTGCACGCAATCTTCATAGCTTTATTTACTAACAACTCATCATTATGTTTAGTCGATGCACTAACATTTATACTGAAATGTTCATTTTGGAAAAATTTATGCATATCATGTACCTCTCTTGACGCTGCAACAAGCGCCAACTGTAACTGATGAGCCATGCAATGCACATAGTATGCATAAGGGCAATCACTCAGAATTAGAGCCTTCGATCCATTCCATTCACCTCTCATATTACTTGCCCCATCATAGCCTTGTCCTCTAATGTCTTGGACATTCAAATTATTATCAGAAAGGACTTCGCAAATTGCCTTCTTGAGAGTCAAATCAGTAGTGTCAGTGACATGAACTACATCAATAAAACGCTCTTGTATGAACCCCTCAGTGCTCGGGAATCGAAGAACCAATGCCATTTGCTCTTTTTTAGATTCATCTCGTGCTTCGTCTACCATTATGCAGAACTTGCTAGTACCAATTTCATCTCTAATTTTTCTCTTAACTCTACTAGAAAGTAATGTGAGGACTTCTAGTTGCACTATATGGGAGGTGTAATTCTCATTCTTTAGAGCATTTTCCAAAACAACCGCATTCACCTCTTTGATATAAAAAGCCGAGAACATCACTACTTGAAGAAAATTACCCTGATTACTTGATCCTGGAGATTCATCATGGCCTCTATAAGCACAAGCTTGAAATGTTAACCACCTGATGAAACCAACAAGAAAAAAGGTTATAACTTGCTTTATTGTACATTATAGAATATTTGAATTCTCAAAATAGAAAAGTTTGCTTACTTGATACAATCAATTGTAACTTTAAGCCTTAGCCTTGCATCTACGACAGCTTTTGCAGACACTTTCACCATTGCCTTGTCGATGTGAGTCACACTATTTTTCGGATTATCATGACACCGCTGAGAAAAGTTATGAACATAGTCAGAATCTTTGCCCATGTGAGTTAAGAAAGCACATTCATTTCCATCATTCACCTTCTTCCAATTATTAAATCCCTTGATTGTGAATGCATCATAGCCACACCTTCCACTTGGCCTTTTTGTGAAGACAAAACAAGGTAGGCAGTATGAACGATGTGTTTCCATTGAATACTCAAGCCAAGGAAAATAATTGAAATAACTGTATTGAAATCGACGATGATTTTTCCCCTGTTTTATTATATGTATATTCTCTCATGTATGGTTGATAAGCTCCCTTCAAAATATAGAAGCGGCGTGCTTCTTCTTTCTCATCATGAGGGAATTCCTAAATTTGCTGGCGCATACCAGGGTCCCTTACATATTTTGTGCTTCCATTTGTACCTTCTCCTGCTGCAACTTCTTCAAGTGCCACAAATTGTTGCTCATCAGGTTGCATATCAATAGGAATATCATTTGTTTGGTTATCTGCAACAGGTTGCTCCTCAGATGGAATCACATTTTTGGCACCAGTAATGTTGGAGCTTGAAGTTGACCCAACTGGCTTGAAAAAGGAATTTATCCCACTAGTTGTTGGTGCCTTTCGCTTCCTCATTGACTATGGGGCAAACAACAAAAGGCAGCCAGAACCACATGAAAATGACATGGGCTTTTGTTCTAGGACTTATTATATGAGTACTCATATGGGCTACTTTCCCTAAAAAACCTTAGATGGGATAATGATGTGATTATCTCCGGCCAATTAGCGCATCTACAGTATACTACCTATACTAGTACCTGCTAGAAATCATTGGGGGCAAGCGATTGGCAGGGATCTAGCCCCTGCTCGCCCCCTTTCTTCGCCCCTGCCTTTAGGTGGAGGAGGACCTCCTAGAGTTTGAATAGGCAAATTGTGTTTTAGGACAGGTTATTGCTCAAAGAATATTATATCTATTTAATTTCTTTCACGCAAGTGCATATTGATACGTCTCCAACGTATCTATAATTATTGATTGTTCCATGCTATTATATTATCATTCTTGGATGTTTTACAATCATTTTATAGTCATTTTATATCATTTTTGGTACTAACCTATTGACATAGTGCCAATTGCTATTTTCTGCTTGTTTTTACATCGCGGGAAATCAATACCAAACGGAGTCCAAGCACAACAAACTTTTTGTGGATTTCTTTGGACCAGAAGACATCCAGTGGGCCGAAGAAGTATTGGAGAGGGATCCCGAGGGGGGCACAAGACACCAGGGCGCGCCTGGGCCCCCAGGCGCGCCGAGGTGGGTTGTGTCCACCTCGGTGGCCTCCCGCACCGCCTCTTTGCTCTATAAATACCCCAATATTCCAAAAACCCTTGGGGAGTCAACAAAAATCAATTCCAGCCGCTGCAAGTTCCAGAAACACCAGATCCAATCTAGACACCATCACGGAGGGGTTCATCATGTCCATTGCTGCCTCTCCGATGATACGTGAGTAGTTCTTTGTAGACCTATGGGTCCGTAGTTAGTAGCTAGATGGCTTCCTCTCTCTCTTGATTCTCAATACAATGGTCTCTTGGAGATCCATATGATGTAAGTCTTTTGCGGTGTGTTTGTTGGGATCCGATGAACTTTGAGTTTAATTATGATCATATCTATGTTTTTATCCATGAAAGGTATTTGAGTCTTCTTTGATCTCTTATATGCATGATTGCTTATAGCCTCATAGTTCTTCTCCGATATTTTGGTTTTGTTTGGCCAAATTGATCTATTCATCTTGCAATGGGAAGAGGTGCTTTGTGATGGGTTTAATCTTACGGTGCTTGATCCCAGTGACAGAAGGGGAAACGACACATATGTATCGTTGCTATTAAGGATAACAAGATGGGGTCTATTTCTACATAAATAGATCTTATCACATCATGTCATCGTTCTTATTGCATTACTCCATTTTTTCATGAACTTAATACACTAGATGCATGTTGGATAGCGGTCGATGTTTGGAGTAATAGTAGTAGATGCAGGCAGGAGTCGGTCTACTAATCTTGGACGTGATGCCTATATAATGATCATTGCCTGGATATCGTCATGATTATTTGAAGTTCTATCAATTGCCCAACAGTAATTGTTTTCCCACCGTTTGCTATTTTTCTCGAGAGAAGCCACTAGTGAAACCTACGGCCCCCGGGTCTCCTTCAATCATCTACAACGATGCGGTCCAGGGTGAGCTTTTCCTCCCCAGACAGATCTTCATATTCGGCGGCTTCGCAATGCGGGCCAACTTGCTTGGCCATTTGGAGCAGATTGATAGCTATGCCCCTGGCCATCAGGTCAGGTTCGGAAGCCTGAATTACACTGCCGACATCCACGGAGACTTGATCTTCGGCGGATTCGAGCCCATAACAGGTGCACCCTATGGTCGCGGTGAGCATGACCTAGATCTGCCATCGGACGGTGTTCAGGAGATTGCACCTGCAGCTGCCCTGGCTTTAAATTCGGACCAGATCGTGCCATCCGAGGATGGGTGGATGGACCCCGCCACGAAGGTCGCACGCTTAGCGGCGATAGAGCCGAGCACAGACTTCGCCTCCAATGAGGTCTGTGTCATCGGACCTTCAGACTCGTCTCCAGCCATAGGCTCCAAACCGCGTGCATCCGTGCCCCTTGAACCTGACTGGGCACCGATCATGGAGTTTAGCTCCGCGGATATTTTTCAGCACTCACCCTTGGGCGACGTGCTAAACTCATTAAAATCTCTCTCCCTGCCAGGAGACTCTTGGCCGAACTATGTCCAGCTCGATTGGGAAGCGGACGACGAAGGAATTCGTTACCCATCCACCACCCACTTAATAGCCACTATCGATGACTTAACCGACACGCTCGAATTCGACTCCGAAGACATCAACAGCATGGACGACGATGCCGGAGTGATACCGGCACAAGAAAGAATAATACCCCGGACGACGCTAAAAATAACGACGACCCCGTAGACCCAGCGATGGAGCAGGATGAGCCAAGGGACGGCGAACGTAGTCCGGGGCCGCTGTCCGATCACAGCGATGCCAAAGACAAAACTTATAAACCTGTCTCCGGAGAGGGGAACAGTTCGGACAACGATGCACGCATCATCCCGGAAAAGCACTTAGAACAAGAGCACCTCCACAAAAGGCTTATTGCTACCGCGAGGAGCTTAAAGAAGCAGAAGCAACGGCTTAAAGCCGCGTAGATACGCTCAACCACCGATGGAGCAAAGTGCTCGACACTGACGAAATACATGGCGGTGATCGCCACACAAAGAGCTACCCAAAACGCAAGCATCTGCCCGAATTCCACGACGAGGCTATCACGCCCATTCCGCCGAAAAACAATACAGACGATCTGTTGGACCGACCACCCCGTGGTCGAGATAGAGCGGCTATTGATGCCGCACACAAGTCTGCACATGATCTACGTGAGCACCTAGACAAAAAGGCTGGTATGACCAGGTCCATTTATGGATCTAGGAAACGTGTTTCTGCGCAGGATCACGGCCACCAAACCGACTATACTGATCAACTACCAGCTCGGAATCAACATCGAACACTACAGCCGTCGGACCCATGCCACGACACATCCAAATGCAGGGCGCCCCCGTGCTTCATCGATGAGGTGCTGGATCATGAATTTCCAGAGGGATTCAAACCCGTGAACATCGAGGCATACGACGGAACGACAGACCCTACAGTCTGGATTCAGGACTTTATCCTTCTCATCCACATGGCTCGTGAAGCGATCTCCACGCCATCAAATACCTACCCCTCAAGTTGAAAGGACCGGCTCGACACTGGTTGAAAAGCCTCCCCGAAAATTCCATTGGAAGTTGGGAGGAACTCGACGACGCTTTTAGGGCTAATTTTCAAGGGACGTATGTCCGATCTCCGGATGCAGACGATTTAAGTCACATAATCCAACAACCCAGAGAGTCAGCCCGTAAGCTTTGGAACAGATTTCTCACCAAGAAGAACCAAATCATCGACTGTCCGGACGCTGAAGCCCTAGCAGCTTTCAAACACAGTATCTGGGACGAATGGCTTGCCAGACACCTCGGCCAGGAAAAGCCAAGGACAATGGCATCCCTAACAACTCTTATGACCCGCTTTTGCGCGGGCGAGGATGTTGGTTGGCCCGCAGCGGCACCAGCGATCCAGGCACATCCGAAATCAGGGATGGCAATGGAAAGCCACGAAGCAATAAAAATAAGCATCGAAATAATGAAGACAGCCCAGACAATACAGCGGTAAACGCCAGATTCAGGGGCTCCAGACCCGGTCAACGGAAAAAGCCATTTAAAGGCAGCAGAGATGGTCCGTCCAGTCTAAATAAAATTCTAGACAGGTCCTATAAAATTCATGGCACCCCCGAGAAACCTACGAATCACACCAACAGAGAATGTTGGGTCTTCAAGCAGGCCGGCAAGCTAAACGCCGAACACAAGGAGAGGGAGCCACCAAGTGAAGACGAGGATGAACCTAGCCAGCCGAACACTGGGGGACAGAAAAAATTTCCACCAGAGGTCAAAACAGTAAACATGATTTACGCCACCCACATACCAAAGAGGAAGCGCAAACGCGCACTCCGAGACGTATACATTGTGGAACCAGTCGCCCCCAAATTCAATCCATGGTCGGCCTGCCCGATCACCTTTGATCACAGGGATCATCCAACTAGTATCCGGCATGGAGGTTCGGAAGCCTTGGTGCTCGACCCAATAATCGACGGATACCATCTCACCCGAGTCCTCATGGACGGCGGTAGTAGTCTTAATCTGATATATCAGGACACTGTCCGCAAGATGGAGATAGACCCGTCGAGAATCAACCAAAGCAGTACTACCTTTAAATGAGTAATACTAGGCGTAGAGGCCCGCTGCACGGGCTCTTTGACGTTAGAGGTTGTATTCGGCTCTCCCGACAACATTCGAAGCAAAGAACTAATCTTCGACATTGCCCCATTCTAGAGCGGCTATCATGCACTACTCGGAAGAACAGCCTTCGCTCGTTTCAATGCAGTACCGCATTACGCGTATCTTAAACTTAACATGCCCGGTCCACGCGGTGTCATCACTATCAGCGAAAACACAGAGCGTTCTCTTCGCGCGGAAGACTACATGGCGGCTCTAGCAGCCGAACCACTGAACGGCCTCTTCAACCAGAGTAACTGATCGGTCCTCGAGACCACGGACACGGCTAGACGTGTCCGGCGCACCACTAGCTGTGCAGCCTTGATAAACCTAAGCTTAATTAATGGTTACGCCCCATATGTGGTGCTAGGGGCTGCCCCCACAAGGCCCATAGTTCGGCCTGAATATGTTTACACTCAAGATATCAATTTTCACGGTTCATTAAGATTGACCAACTTTACGCACGGTCACACCAGATTCTTTCACCTGGGTTTTTTTCTTTCTTTTTACAGATGACCATCGTGCTCTACCCTTCCAGGATACGGCACAACGGAGACAAAGGCCCAGACGTGCAGCAGGGCCCCGTTCAAAGGTTTCTTTTTAGATTAAGACCTTGTGTAAACATTTTTTATTGTCTCTTGTTGGCTCATACCCTCCTGGTACTTAAAATAACCAAGAGGGATACCGGCGTTATTGGCAAGCTTATTATTCTCGATCTAAAATAGACGTTACAAGGGCAGCAACCAATGTGTTTTTAGGTATTTATACCCTCATCACAGCCGCTCTTTCGTCACGCCGGATCAATGCACGTACCTGGAAATTCAGGGATCATTATCGAGGGCAATACTCAGCCCAGTATATGTTATAAAGTCCGAATACCTTCGGAAGTGTTCGGCGTCGCGAGTTTGGCCTTATATGCATCAGCTTCGAATCATGTCTTTGGTCAATAGTTGGGTTTGCCCGGCTCCCGTGTTTTGCTACCTTACGTTCCGCTCTATCGGCTAAGGTGGCACCGGGAGAACTACTGCGATTGTGCCCTGGTTCATCTGGATGAGCACCTCAGTCGAGAAAGCCGAAAACTGACTGCCATGATAAAGCGCGAGACTGGTCAACCACTCGATGACTCATCGGAATCTTCGTGATTCCTCCGCATTAATGAAGGACCGGTTTCCCGATCACGTATGTACACGCACCCTATTCGGACGAGCGCAGACATACCAGGGGCTATATAGTAGCCCCACCATCAAACTCCTATGGCTAAGTGAAAGTGTTAAGCTATATAGTCTGATTGCCTTGTTCGCCGTGCTACCACCTCCTTAACGGACCAAGATGTTGGATCAAGTGTGATTACGCGCTTTGCTGAACACCCCCGCATTATATGCGTGGGGACTGAAGCCGATGACTGCAAACTTTCAGGTTATATACATACATACATAAACGGCCGCGCAGGAGGCACTACAATACTTTACGGGCAAAAGTATAAATATAGCCTTTATTACCAAAAGCTTTGTTTTTACAATCAAGATACATGTCACTGAAACATGGTATTCTTTGAGCACTGAGCCTCTATTAAATGGGCACCTTCTAGGACTTCTTCAAAATAGTGCTTGGGCGAGTCCTGACCCCCGGGCGGACCCCTGGTTGCAATATCGGTGGCCTCCATCTTCGCCCAATATGTCTAAACACGGGCAAGAGCCGTCCGCGCACCCTCTATGCACGCCGACTGTCGGTGTCAAAATCGGCGGATCTCGGGTAGGGGGTCCCGAACTATGCGTCTAAGGCTAATGGTAACAGGAGGCGGGGGACACGATGTTTACCCAGGTTCGGGTCATCTCGATGGAGGTAATACGCTACTTCCTGCTTGATTGATCTTGATGATCTGAGTATTACAAGAGTTGATCTACCACGAGATCATAGAGGCTAAACCCTAGAAGCTAGCCTATGATTATGATTGTTCTTGTCCTACGGACTAAACCCTGTGGTTTATATAGACACCGGAGGGGGCTAGGGTTACACAGAGTCGGTTACAAAGAAGGAGATCTACATATCTGAATTACCAAGCTTGCCTTCCACGCAAAGAAGAGTCCCACCCGAACACGGGACGAAGTCTTCAATCTTGTATCTTCATAGTCCAACAGTCCGGCCAACGTATATAGTTCGGCTGTCCGAGGACCCCCTAATTCAGGACTCCCTCAGTAGCCCTCGAACCAGGCTTCAATGACGATGAGTCCGGCGTGCAGATTGTCTTCGGCATTGCAAGGCGGGTTCTTCTCCAAAATCCCTGAGTACCTGTCGTAACGAGCAGTGTCTAGCTTCCCATTAATGTTGCACTCCTCGGCTTCAGTGCCTTAATAATGGCTATCTCCACGTGTCGAGCGAATGCGAGAAGTCAGGGCATTTTTACATTTGACACCCTGACCAAGTAAGTAAATCGTCTATTTAATGAGACGGGGATCCTCAGATCCAGATCACACCATCCTCTCCTAGCGAGTATCCATCAGAGCGCGCCCGGAAAAACCATCGGTCATCGCAGCTCCTCCTCTCGCTCCTGTAGCACTAAGCCAGGAGATTAGGAGAAGTGTTCCGTCCCCCACAGCCGATTAGTAGAGTTGCAGACCCAGCGGTTTATCCCGCCTGCAATATATGGTCCCTGTTCGAGCTATGGAAGAGGCTATTCTGCCTCGTACCCCGCACTCAGGAGGGGTCAATATATCAAGTGGGCGGAGCCGAAATATGGCGCATCACCGGGACCGGATACCTGTCCGGTATTCCGAAGAAGACATCCGAAGACTGGCCTTCAGAGTGGTTTTATATGGAGGACGTCCCCCTTCCGGACCCTATTCGGATGGGCCTTCCTGAGTTTGCAAATGCCCCATTGAAGAAACGCCACAGCTGGTGTCTCCGGAGCCCCCAGGAGGAAGATAACAGAAAGGTCCTTTACCTGATGGGCAGGATAAAAACGCTGGCCCAATCAGGACTGACAATAATCGAGGTTATGTCAATATGTATAATGTGGGGAGTGCGGCCACTTCAATATCGGGGGAAACCCATATGGAACTTCAATGGAGAAGATGATGCCACCCGCTGCGGCCGTAAAGGTCCGGACTCCGCCACCGCTCTGGCGAAAATATTGTCCAATTTGTACAAAGGAGAAGAAGAGGAGTTCGTCCGTATCAATCCACGGGATGGATTCTCCATGTACAACCCCCCAAGCCGGGTGAGCTGCTATCTTTTATTCTAGTCCTTCCCGCATTATTTATCACAAATATTTACCTTGCCAATTCATAGTAGGAACTGCAAAAAGCTGTGAGGGAGGTCCACAGCCCGTCTCCACAGTCAGAGGACCCCGACCGGGCCCTCGACCCCGGACTTGAAGAAGATCCGGACATCTTTGTGGAGCTCGTCGACAGGACATTTTACCAGTTAAGCTGTGATGGTGCCCTGGTGGCCATCATAGTTGATTATCCTGGCCTACTCCCTGCGTCCCAGGTAAGTAAAACCGGAGTCCCAACTTCCAAGAAGGATCCCCTCTTTGCGCCTCACCCACCGCACATGTATGGCGTTTTACATGGAAGGCCATCGGGGCGCCGTGCCGAACCCGTGGAGACTCGTCAACAAGGGGCACCGAAGCCGGGTAGGCTTAAAAGGAAGGCGGTCAGGACCGAGATGCCATCGCAGAGGTATGATTAAAAACCTGCTACCTAATTATCATCTTTTAAAATATAACAATGTCCATAGTTTCCTGGCAGAAAAAACGCTCGCCGGACTATATCCAGAGAACCTGCCGGCCACGCCTCCACCAGCCGGACTCCAAGGCCGGACTCGAGGGCGGAGGTCAACACGGGGACAATGCCGGACAGTCCTCCTACAGAGGATGCGGATAGACTGTCCGCTACGAATCCCGAAGTGGAGAGCGCCATGAAGCACAGGCATCGCCGGGCCGTACTCCGCGACCCTGGTTTCTACTAAGAGGCGTTCGATGCCTTCAACTCAGGACACGCGTACATCCGAGCTGCTCAAAATGGCCTTGCCAGAGCCACGGACCAGTATGTAAAGGATATTCGGGTAAGAAAATCTGATAATTATGTATATTAGTAGCCCCTGAGACTTGAAACAGTTGGCACAACTGATTTAAGGATCATTGTATGCATAGGTTCTTACGGAGAAGAATACCCAGTTGTCTCAAGAGCTGGAGGAGTGCAAAGCCCAGCTACGGGCCGCAGTTGCCGGAATGGAGGAGTCCAAGAAGGCCCCATCTGGTAATACTTGTCTTGATCGGAAAGAATGAAATGGCATATACCAGTTAGTATTCGGCATGCATGCAAATCTAACAATAGATTCTGCAGACAATCCCGGAGGTAATCCGGAGATCGTATCGGGGGATGAGCAACATGCTCAACGACAGCTAAAGGCTGGCGAGCCCGTGCTTACAAAGGTTATACGGAAGAAAAATAATCTCCAGGACGCGAATACCCGACTGGACGTCGAATTAAAGGATGTTCGGGCCCAGCTTGCTGACTCCGTGAAGGAGAATAAGAGGCTTCGACGCGGCATTTTTAGTAAGTGCTCGAACGAACCTTGATAAAGTTCAGCAAAGAAGCGGGCTAACAGTATTATGTCTGTAGGTATGCTGACAGGTCGTCCCGAAGAGGATATGCCCGGATCTGCAGCCAATCTTCTGCAAGAGCTCTCCCAACTGCACGGACAAATTCGGCAGGTGATGCAGGGTATTGCCCAGGCCTTGTGGCCGTCCGCCTCCCTGCCAAGAGGCATGGAAGAGCTTGTAGAGATGCTCAAGGGAGTGCGGCGGCACTTCCTATTATGGAAGATATCGGCCTGCCGACAAGGTGCAAGGGAAGCCTGGGCCATGGTGAAGACGCGATACACCAAGGCTGACCCGAACCACATGGCCGAGGTCGGACCTGTAGGGTCGGATGGGAAAGAGATCCCTGTTAGTCTGGTATATGACCAGGTAGCATTATCCGCAAAGTATTCCCAACAGGATTGTAGGCTAGACAGCCTGTTGGATGGTATAGAAGAAGAATTTAGTCAGTCTAAGTGACTTTGTACTTCAAAGGACATATTTTGTCCCTAGCCGGATTGTAAATCATTTGTCTTGGTGGACCTTTTCGCAACCTTCGGACCCGATAGTCCGGAGTGAATCTGAATACCCGCTCAGTTATCTAAAAACCAGGGCACACGTGGAAACCAGGCGTAGGGGTCATAAGTGCTTGAACAGACAAGTACCCAACTAGCTATGTTATACTACATGGATAGTAAGAAACATCTTCTAGGGAGAATAGTTCCGTTAAGGGTTCCTTTCCCTAGGTACGCATGCATTAATGTGCATGTCCGAACTGCGAAAAGCGACGCATGATATAAACATCTGGGGGCATGTATTGCAATAAGTAAGAAACATCTTTTGTTCACCGATCAAATTTTCGCTTAAGAACGCTAGCTTTCGACTTCACCCAGTCTGAGGTACACATCCGGCTGACCCGGCAGTAACAATCGCAGAGGTGCTCCCCTTATGCCCTAGCCGAATTAACGGGAAAGTAGGGCATAAACACAAGAGCCAGGCAACCCAGCTTGGCCAAAACATAAGTCATATCGATGCATATAATGGTGAAAAAAGGTACATATGGAGGAATGACGCATATGTGGTGGGCATAAGGCCTAGAAGATAATTATATTAAGCTTCTGTATAAGAAGCCCCCAGGTATATTGAGCACGCATAGCGCGGCAGGAGTGTGCGTTCGAAGCATACTTGAAGCTTTTAAGGCTATATAAAAAAAGAAAGAGAGAGAGGATATAACTTAAAAAAGAAAGGCAGAGGTAAGGAGATGAACACAGCGTTCGGGACTAGGCGTAGAATCTTCGGAGTCTGGCCGCGTTCCATGGGTTCGGCTCGAGTCGATTATCTGATGCATCACACAGACGGTACGCTCCTCCGGTGAGAACTTTATCAATGATGAAGGGACCCTCCCACTTGGGCTTGAGCTTGTCCTTTTCTTCTCTGGTAGGCGTAGAACGAGTTCGCCAACGTTATAAGTTTTGGCTTGTACTTCTCTGTTTTGATACCTTCGAGCCTGCTACTGATAGAATGCGGAACGGGCCTTTGCGACGTCACGCTCCTCCTCCAGGGCATCTAAACTGTCCTGCCGATCTAGCTCGGCTTCTCTCTCTTCGTACATGCGCACTCAAGGTGAGTCATGAATGATATCGCAGGGTAGCACTGCCTCTGCGCCGTACACCATAAAAAATGGTGTGTATCCGGTTATGCGATTTGGCGTGGTCCGCAGCCCCCATAGTACGGAGTCGAGCTCCTCGACCCAGTGCGTATCTGATTCCTTCAAGGATCACACTAGTCTAGGTTTAATGCTGCTCATAATAAGACCATTTGCTCGTTCGACTTGACCGTTTGTTTGGGGGTGATAGACGGAGGCATAATCGAGCTTAATGCCCATTTTGCCGCACCAAGTTTTTCACCTCGTCGGCTGTGAAGTTTGAGCCGTTATCGGTGATGATGCTGTGGGGGACACCGTAACAGTGTACGACCCCGGATATGAAGTCTATCACTGGTCCGGACTCGGCCGTTTTAACTGGTTTGGCTTCTATCCATTTGGTCAATTTATCCACCATGACCAACAAGTATTTTTCTTATGGCTTCCTCCTTTAAGGGGTACGACCATATCGAGCCCCCAGACCACAAAGGGCCAAGTTATGGGGATTGTTTGGAGAGAGGTAGGTGGCAAATGGCTTTGATTTGCAAAAAGCTGGCACCCGACGCAATGTAGGACAAGGTCCTATGCGTTTGCTCGGGCTGTCAGCCAGTAGAAACCTGTACAGAAGGCCTTGCTTACAAGTGCCCGAGCTGCGACATGGTGGCCGCCGAGTCTGGCATGAATTTCGGCCAAGAGCTGCCGACCTTCCTCTTCGGAGATGCACCTTTGGAGCACTCTAGTCGCGCTTTTCTTATAAAGCTCTCCCTCTGGACCTTGTAGGCTTTAGAGCGCCGCACAATGCAACGTGCCTCATTTTGGTCCTCAGGGAGTTCTTGCCTATTTAAGTAGGCTAAGAAAGGTTCAGTCCACGGGGCGATGACATCCATAATCACGTGGGCCGAAGGTGTTATTTCGGTGGCGGAGCCTCCGATTACGTCAGAATGTTCGGGATCTGGGGTTGTGTTTGGATCCGGACTGGTATTGCCGGTCTCCCCTTCCCATACCACGGATGGCTTGAACAGCCTTTCCAAGAAGATATTAGGTGGGACGGGGTCGCGCTTGGCGCTGATGCGGGCGAGGATATCCGCCACTTGATTGTTTTCTTGGACCACATGGTGGAATTCGAGCCCCTCGAACCGAGCTGACATTTTGAGGACGGCATTGTGGTAAGCCGCCATTTTTGGGTCCTTGGCGTCGAAGTCTCCATTTATTTGAGATATTGCGAGGTTCGAATCCCCACGCACTTCTAGGCGTTGAATGCCCATGGAGACTGCCATCCGAAGACCATGCAATAGAGCCTCGTATTCGGCTGCATTGTTGGAGTCTGTGTATAGTATTTGGAGTACGTATTGGACTGTATCTCCGGTGGGGGATGTTAGGACAACACCTGCCCCCAGACCAGCCAGCATCTTAGAGCCATCAAAGTGCATGATCCAATTGGAGTACGCGTCGTACTCTTTAGGGAGTTCGGCTTTTGTCCATTCGGCGACGAAGTCAGCCAGTACTTGCGACTTAATGGCTCGTCATGGTTTATATGTTATGTTGAACGGGAGGATCTCGATAGCCCATTTAGCAATCTGGCCCGTGGCATCGCAGTTGTTTATTATATCGTTGAGTGGTACTTCAGAGGCCACCGTGATTGAACACTCTTGAAAGTAGTGTCATAGTTTCCGGGATGCCATGAAGACCGCCTATGCTATCTTTTGATAATGTGGTTACCGTGACTTGCATGGAGTGAGGACAGTGGACATGTAGTATACAGGCTTTTAAAGCGCGAACTTATGTCCGTCCGTCTCTCATTCGACGACGAGCACTGCGCTTACAACCTGGTGTGTTGCAGCTATATACAGCAGCATAGGTTCGCCAATATTTGGTGTGGCCAGGATTGGATTGCTGGCCAAGAGGGCCTTTATTTCTTCCAGTCGGCCGTGGCCGCATCCGTCCACTCGAAGTGTTCGGTGCATCGAAGAAGGCGATAGAGAGGTAGTGCCTTTTCTCCTAATCGGGAAATAAAGCGGCTTAGGGCAGCCACACATCCAGTTAATTTCTGGATTTGCTTGAGGTCTATTGGGGTAGCCAACTGTGACAGAGCTCGGATTTTAGCCGGATTTGCTTCAATTCCTCTATGGAAATGATGAAGCCCAATAGCTTTCCGGCAGGTACGCCGAAGACGCATTTTTTCGGATTGAGCTTGATGTCATATGTTCGTAGATTGTCGAACGTAAGCCTCAAGTCGTCTATTAAAGATTCGACGTGTCTGGTTTTGATGACCACATCGTCTGAGTATGCCTCCACTGTTTTGCCAATTTGTGTTTCCAGGCATGTCTGAATCATGCGTTGATAGGTTGCACTGGCGTTTTTGAGCCCGAAAGGCATGGTGTTAAAACAAAAGGGGCTGTATGGAGTGATAAATGCCGTTGCGGCTTGATCGGACTCCGCCATCTTGATTTGATGGTATCCGGCGTATGCGTCGAGGAAGCACAATGAGTCGTGTCCTGCAGTAGCGTCGATGATCTGATCGATGCGGGGGAGTGGGAAGGGATCCTTGGGGCAAGCTTTATCGACACATAAGGGCCAGGCTTTGTCCTTCTTTGGTACCATCACCAGGTTTGCTAGCCAGTCCGGATGTTTTATTTCTCGATGAATCCGGCCCCGAGTAACTTGGCTAGCTCTTCTCCCATGGCTTGTCGCTTAGGTTCTGAAAAGCGCCGAAGAGTCTGCTTGACCGGCTTGTATCCCTTCAGTATGTTTAGGCTATGCTCGGCCAGCCTGCGTGGGATACCTGGCATGTCTGAAGGATGCCAGGCGAAGATGTCTCAATTCTCGCACAAGAACTCTCGCAGTGCGGCGTCTATTGTGGGGCTCAGTTGTGCCCCGATGGATGCTGTTTTTGTAGGGCCCGTTGGGTTGACCTGGAATTTGACTATTTCGTCCGCTGGTTTGAAAGAGGTGGACTTGGGTCGTTTGTCAAGTATCACGTCGTCCCTGTCCACTGTGGAGCGAAGCGCGGTTAGTTCTTCGGCCGCGAGGGCTTCGGATAATGCCTCAAGGGCCAGTGTGGCGGTTTTATTTTCGGCGCGTAGTGCGACGTCCGGATCACTAGCTAGAGAGATGATTCCATTGGGCCCGGGCATCTTGAGCTTCATGTACCCGTAATGGGGTATAGCTTGGAAGCTCCTGAATGCATCCCGCCCTAAAAGGGCGTGGTATCCATTATTGAATGGGGCCACTTGGAATGTGATTTCTTCGGACCTATAATTCTCCGGCGTGCCGAATACCACATCTAGTGTGATTTTTCCTGTGCATCGTGCCGCACGGCTAGGGATGATACCTATGAAGGTCGTGCTGCTTTGCTCAATGCGGCTCTTGTCTATTTCCATTTTGTTAAGAGTTTCCTCGTAGATGAGGTTTAATCTGCTGCCGCCGTCCATGAGCACTTTAGTAAGCCGGAAGCCGTCCACAATTGGACTAAGGACTAAAGCGGCTGGTGCTCGGACTGTTCAGAATTGAGGTTTGTCACTGGCGTTGAAGGTTATGGCCGTGTCGTTCCATGGATTTATTGCTGCAACGTGGCAGACTTCGGCGAGGCTGTGGAGTGCTTGCTTACGCCTATTATTTGAGGCGAAAGTCTCGAAGACTGTCAGTACTGTATTGTTATTTTCCGCGGGATGGTGCTCTGCGGTATTGTTGATGAGGAGATCCTCGCCGCTCTTGGCCACCTGCCGGAGTATCCAACATGCTCTAAGGTTGTGTGTTGGTATGGTATCTGGTGTACTGTGAATTTTGCATGGCCCTCCAATACGGTTCCACGCCCTGTAGTGGGCTTTGGTTTCTTTGTAATTGGATCGGATGACTTGCGAGAGTGCACCCTTTTTGTTCGGACGAGGGGTTTAGTGAGAGCCGGAGGATCCCAGAATTTTGTTTGGGTCTTCCATGCGCTTTCCATCACACAGTACTTATGTACTATGGCCGACAAGTCAGCGAAGTGTGATGTGTCACGGCGACTTATGGCGTTGAGGATTCCCTTGTCCGTGCAACTTTTGCAAAAGAATGAGATTGTTCCTCGCGACAGTCCTTAACCTTGCTCATTACAAGGAGGAATCTGGCCCAGAAGTGATGTACTGTATCTTGGGGCTCTTGTCTAATGTGGGAAATATCACTTGTGTCTGGGTGTGTGGGTAGATTTAAGTCCAAACCCTGACCCGATCTGAGACCCAGGGGCAGAGGAGCTTCCGAGCTTGGCGGCTAAGACTCCCGGATGCTGCCCAATTTTCCTGGCCCGCCGTTTGATTCTAGGTCTGGAGCCTGGGCCATGTCCTCTCGTAAACGGGTATCCAGCTCGGAGAGCTCGAGAATCCGGACATAGTTCATCCTCAAAATAGAGGAAGAATTGCTGCATTGCTCCTCCACCACCGCTATCTGATGGGTGACCGGCGGAGAGTTAATCTCCCTTTGGTCGGGTTTAAGCCCGATCCGATCATAGTCCGTAGTGACTCCCAGGGCGGCGATGCGATCTAAGAGCTCGTTCACGGAGGAGAGCTCAATTGGATCCATCTGCTCGGTGAATTCTGAGCTGACATGGAGACTGTTTTTGATGACCTGAGAAGTCATCATCGGCGCGACGGCCAAACGGGCGGTCATGACGAAGCCGCCTAGTCGGAGAGTTTGGCCTAGAGCAAGCCCCCCCCCCCCCCAGAGGTGATATTTTCTTTGACAACAAGGCGAGCCATCGAGCCTTATCGTGACGGCACAGTGGAACTCTCAATGAAAGCACCAATGTCGATGTCAAAACCGGCGGATCTCGGGTAGGGGTCCCAGCGTGCGTCTAAGGCTAATGGTAACAGGAGGCGGGGACACGATGTTTACCCGGAGTTCGGCCCTCTCGATGGAGGTAATACCGACTTCTGCTTGATTGATCTTGATGATATGAGTATTACAAGAGTTGATCTACCACGAGATCGTAGAGGCTAAACCCTAGAAGCTAGCCTATGATTATGATTGTTCTTGTCCTCTGGACTAAACCCTCCGGTTTATATAGACACTCGGAGGGCTAGGAATTACACAGTCGGTTACAAAGAAGGAGATCTATATATCCGAATTGCCAAGCTTGCCTTCCACACAAAGGAGAGTCCCATACGGACGGGATGAAGTCTTCAATCTTGTATCTTCATAGTCCAACAGTCCGGACAACATATATAGTCCGGCTGTCAGAACTTAATCCAGGACTCCTCACACCGAGGGAGTCACGGATTAAAGGGGTATCCGAATAGCCGGACTGTATACATCGTCCGGACTATTGAAGCGATGAAGATACAAGACTCAAGACTTCGACCGTGTCCGGATGGGATTCTCCTGGCGTGAAGGCAAGCTCGTGATCCGGATATTGTGTTTCCTTCCTTGTAACCGACTCCATGTAAACCTAGCCCTCTCCGTGTCTATATAAACCGGAGAGGTTGGTCCTTAGAAGGTCGATCACAATTATAATCATACCATCATAGCCTAGCTTCTAGGGTTTAGCCTCTACGATCTCGTGGTAGATCTACTTGTACTACCCATATCTTCAATATTAATCAAGCAGAAGTAGGGTTTTACCTCCATCGAGAGGGCCCAAACCTGGTAAACATTGTGTCCCTTGCTTCCCTGTTACCATCAGCCTAAGACACACGTATCGGGCCCCTACCCAGATCCGCCGGTTTTGACAATCGACATTGGTGCTTTCATTGAGAGTTCCTTTGTGTCGCTACTCTGAGGCTCGATAGCTCCTCCAGTCATCGTCAACAACACGATCCTGGGTGATACCTTTCTCCCCGGACAGATCTTCATGTTGGCGGCTTACATCATGGGCCAACTCGCAGGCCATCCGAGCGAATCGACAGCTATGCCCCTGGCCACCAGATCAGGTTCGGAAATCTGAACTACACGGCGGACATTCGCGAAGACTTGATCTTCGACGGATTTAGGCCTATGCCAGGAGCACCGGACAGTCACGACGAGCACGACTTAGACCTGTTGTCGGACAAAGCTCGGGGTATCACCCCCGCAGTAGCCCCAGACCTAAATCCGGAGCAGGCTGCGCTGCCTAAGGACGGAGGGATGGACCCCGCCCCATAGGTCGCACACTCATCCGCGGTGGAGCCAAACACGGGTCTTACCTCTGTGGTGGCCTGTGACTCCGGACCCCCGGATTTGTATCCGGACGTTGGTTCCAGTCCGCGCACTCGAGCCAGGTCGAGCGGGTTGGGCTCCGTAATGGAGTTCACGCTGCGGATATCTTCCAAACTACGCCCTTTGGCGACATCTTTGACTCTCATTAAAGTCTCTATCTTTGTCGAGAGGCTCTTGGCGAACTATGTCCGCCTCAGTGGGAGGTGGCGATGAAGGTTCGTTGCCCACCCACCACCCACTTCATTTCCACGGTCGATGATTTAACCAAGGTACTGGACTTTGACTCCGAAGACATCGACGGTATGGACGACGATGCAGGAGAAGTAAATGAACCACCGCTCACTGGGCGGTGGACAACCACCTCTTCCTATGACATATATATGGTGGACACTACGAAGGAAACAAATGGCGATGAGGCAACGGAGGATAAAACCTCAGGGAAAAAAGCAAAGAATGGGCGTCGTCGGCGCCACTCGAAGCCCCGCCACAGCAATACCGGCCCACGAGACAAAAACAATCTGAATGGTGCCGAAGAAGAATACAACCCTGATCAGCCCGCCTTCGAGCAGGCCGAACAGGAAGATGAGCAGGTCAACCCAGAAAAACAGGCGACGGACGAATACCCGGAGGAGGAAAACTACATGCCCCCCTCCGAAGACGAGATTAGCCTCGGCGGCGATGAGTTCGGCGTGCTCGAGGATCCGTGAGAGCGAGGAGCACTTCAAGCATCGACATAGCCACTGCGAGGAGCACGAAAAAAAGCAGCAACAACTCCAAGCTGATCAAGACCTGCTCCGGATAGATGGATGAAGTCACGGCAGCCAAGGAATACGGACTCGGCGCCATACGGCTGACCGGCCACCTCGTGGCGGGATAAACGGCATATCAGCCGCATACCAGCCAACACCCCACGCCAACATACTATGGCCCGGGGCAATAGGCGGGACACCGCAAGATATCTTTGGAAAACGAGCGGGACAACCAAGATCGATCTACGGATCGCGGGGGCGCGCCTCGGCACGCAACGACGACCGTCACGCCGGATACACCTTCAACAAGTCCGGCCGGGCCGAACATAGCCACCCAGAGCAATTCGAACTGCGTAGCCACATAGCCCGGCACAGAGGCGCCGTGCACCCCCTGTGCTTCACCGATGAAGTGATGGATCATGACTTCCCAGAAGGGTTCAAACCCGTAAACATTGAATCATATGATGGCACAACAGACCCTGCGGTATGGATTGAAGATTTCCTTCTCCACATTCACATGGCCCGCGGAGACGATCTACACGCCATCAAGTATCTTCCCCTTAAGCTCAAAGGGCCAGCCCGGCACTGGCTAAACAGTCTGCCAGAAAATTCCATTGGCAGCTGGGAAAACCTGGAAGACGCATTCCTCGACAACTTCCAGGGCACATATGTGCGACCACCAACACCGATGACCTGAGCCACATTACTCAACAACCCGAAGAGTCAGCCAGGAAATTCTGGACTCGGTTCCTAACTAAAAAGAACCAAATAGTCGATCGTGCGGGCGCGAAGCCTGGCGGCTTTTAAGCATAATATCCGTGACGAGTGGCTCGCCCGACACCTCGACCAGGAAATCCCCAAGTCAATGGCAGCTCTCACAACACTAATGACCCGCTTTTGCTTGGGCGAGGGCAGCTGGTTGGCTCGCAGCAGCACTGCGGCACATTCTGGCACTCAGGACGGCCGCGCCAATAACGACAAGCCACGGCGTAATAGACATAAGCGACGGAACAACGGCGACAACACTGTAGACACGGCAGTCAACGCCGGATTCAGCGGATCCAAGTCCGGTCAGCGGAAGAAGCCGTTCAAGAGAAATAATCGAGGACCGTCCGGTCTAGACCGTATCTTTGGGCGCTGTAAGCCAAATTCATGGCACCGGACAAGCCAGCCAACCACACCAATAGAGACCTGCTGGGTGTTCAAACAGGCGGCAAAATAAGCGCCAAAACAAGGACAAGGGCTACAAAGCGATGATGATGAAGAGCCCGGCGTCCGAACACGGAGACGAAGAAATCCCCGGTGAAAACGGCCAACATGATTTACGCCACGCACATTCCCAAGCGGGAACGGAAGCGGGCACTACGGGACGTCTATGCGATGGAGCCAGTCGCCCCCATATTTAGCCCATGGTCAGCTTGCCCGATCACCTTTGATCATAGGGATCACCCTACTAGCATCCGTCACGGCGGCTCGGCCGCATTGGTCCTAGACCCAATCATTGACGGATTCCACCTCATGCGAGTCCTTATGGATGGTGGCAGCAGCCTGAACCTGCTTTATCAGGACACAGTGCGCAAAATGGGCATTGACCCTTCAAGGATCAAGGCCACCAAAACCACCTTTAAAGGTGTGATCCCTGGAGTAGAGGCCCGTTGCACGGGCTCTATAACATTGGAAGTGGTCTTCGGATCTCCGTATAACTTCCGAAGCAAAGAGTTAATCTTCGATATCGTCCCTTTCCGCAGTGGTTACCACGCACTACTCAGACGAACCGCATTCGCTAGATTCAATGCGACCACCACACGCATACCTCAAGCTCAAGATGCGGGACCACGCGGGGTCATAACGATCAACGGGAATATGGACCGCTCTCTCGAGCGAAGAGCATCCGCAGCCCTCGCGGCGGAAGTACAATCGACCTCCTCCGACAAACCAATCCGCGACAACAACTTCAAGCACCGTCAAGAGAGTCCGGAGCACCCCGCAACAGGATAATCAGCACGCCAAGAGCGCGACTAGCAGTCCGCCTCGCTTAAGCCCCATCAAAGCAGCATTCGTGCCGCGCGTACACAATTACGCACTCAAGATACCATGGGCGTAGGCGGAGGCGCAACAATGACTCAGTCAACAGTGCGGTATAACCGCCACATACCTTCATAACCTGTCCTTCTTTTTCAGGACGTTGCTTTAGAGCAGCCTCTTCAGAAGAGCCGGATTGTCGGACTTACATAGGATAGAAAACCAAGGAGGCAACAGGCTTCGCGCACAGAAGGAAACACCCAGGTGGAATCTATTTACGATCATTATACCTGTTTTATATATCCATACGCGCCCTGCTCCTGGATAGGACATGTTAAATAGTCCTATTTATCCCCGCTTAGTGCATTCATTGTAAATATACGCTTAAACGTATTTTCATCAATGGGAGATTATATATAGCGTCAGCTCATTATTCTTATTTGAACATTTTTCTTACAAATATCTCTTTGATATTGCATCCGTACACTTTGGTACGGTCCGTTTGCCAGGGGCTTCCTATGGTGCCCCGTTCTATGGCAAATAAAGTCCGAACATTTTAAACAGTGCGGCACCCCGAACTTATAGCACTATATGCATCAGCTCCGAATCATGTCTTGGGTCTACAGTTGGGTTAGCCCGGCTCCCTTGTTTTGGTACCTTACGTTCCGTTATATCGGCTAAGGTAGCGTAGGGAGAACTACTGCGATTGTGTCTCGGTTCTTCCGGACGAGCACCTCAGTAGAGAAAGCCGAAAACTGACTGGCATGATGTGGCGAGAGCTGGTCGCTGTTCAAGAGGTCTTAAAATCCTTAAAGATTTTCCGCTTTAGGCGATAAATCGGCTTCGTCCGATCTAGGCGTGTATAGCGCCCCAATTCGGCCTTCCGGATTCTAGGGGCTTCGCCGAAATTTAAAAATTGTAGACTTCTATGGCTAAGTGAAAGTTATAAAGCCGCATAGTCCGATTGCCTTGTTCGCTACGCCGGATACCTCCTTAATGGACCAAACATTTGGATAAAGAGTATCCGGGTTTTCGAGAACACCCGGCACTAGTTGCGTGGGGCGGAAGCCGACGGCAGCCTACTTTCAGTATTCTATAAGCGATCGCCGAAGGTAATATTTTAAATCAAACAGTGCTACATAGCACAGCAACTCCGTCCTTAAATTACAGCGGTGGCGAGGTACATTTAGTCAAAGATCTTGTCTTTAGTACATTAAATGGCCACGAGGCGGCGCCCTTCATAGCGCCATCATAGTACTTCTCGGGATGGCGTCGCCTTGCCCTCTGGTGGCCCGCCCTTCACCAGCTTCTCGCATCAGCTTGCCCCAATGCACCTTCGCACGGGCAAAGGCCCGGCGGGCACCCTCAATGCAAACGGATCGCTTGATCACTTCAAGCCGCGGACATGCATTTACCATCCGCTTGATCAGGTCGAAGTGGCTAGTGGGCAGGGGCTTACCAGGCCACATCCGGACTATGAAATCTTTCATAGCCACTTTGGCCGCCACAACAGTTCGACCAACTGCTTGATTGGTCACTCGAGCATCGGATGTTCGGCACCGACATCTTGGGACCGAACAGCTTCTCCGTCGAGCTCCCTCCTCGGCACGGTAGAACTCCTTGGCGTCACGAGGCGCTGTGTGGCAACCTGCAAATGCCCCGGAGAGCTTGGTCGGGTAAGTAAAAGAAACGCCTCCTCCACATGTTTGCTTTGCATAAAGAATTTCTTACCCGCCGTTATCTTTTTGGCCTCCTGGATTTCCTGCTGTGCCTTCTCGGCTTCGGCCTTGGAGTCTCTCATACTCACTAAGGACTTCGCAAGCTCGGCTTCTTTCATCTTCAGATCATGCTCCACGGGCTCGAACTTCTTGCCGAGGTCCTGGAGCTCTTGATGTACCTCGCCCACTCTAGCACTTTGCTTCTCGCGCTCCTTGCATTCCAAGGCCGCCTTTTCTTCGGCCTCGGATAGCGCTTTCTTCAGGGACGCCACTTCGGCGGTGGACCTGTCACCTGATCCACGGCAACCGTCGTCGAGACTAAACAATTTTATCTATCTTTACATACATAAGAGCGGAGAATCACTCACCTTTGCTATCTTCGAGCCGCCTCTTCATGAGGTCGAGCTCTCCCTGCGCTTGCTCCAGGTTCCGCTTTAGTTCGGCAACCTCGGCTGTGCGGGCAGCAGTGGCAAGCAGCACGGCCTGCTTATTCACATAAAAGCTTATTAGACTCCTGCGGATTATAATTGACCCTCTGTTTGGCTTTTCTTTCCGAACACCAAACAGAGTATCAGGGGATACTACCTATCGGGTGGTAATTTTACACATTTTTATTACTTACCTCGAAGCCCGTCAGGAGGCTTGTGTAGGCTTCGGTTAGTCCGGTTTTGGCGGACGAACCTTTGAATCACCGCACTCATAAAAGTGCGGTGCTCGTCATCCATGGGCGCCTCGGCGCTTCCACCAGACAATTCGGCGCGCTAAGCGCGGCGAAAGTCCTCGACACGAGCAGCTCGCCCTCCCTAACGAGGGCTGCCGCTAAATCCGGAACCATCAAGGGTTCCGGAACAGTGTTTGGTCGAGAGTCCGCCTTGCTGCGGCTCTCATCGACGTGATCCGCGGGGATCTTGAACCCCGCGTGTCCGACATCTGGAACTCCGCCTTGGGGCGTCTCCAGGGTCACCTCCCCCCGCTCGGGGAACATTCGGGACAACACCTCCGTGTCATCTGTAGGCTGAGGAGTGGTGGCCGTCGGGAGCGAGTTCATCTCTGAAGCGCTCAAAGACCCATCCAAAGACGACACCTCCGGATGAGCCCTGGCCGGACTGTATATATGTTCGGCGTTATTAAACAACTATGAAGTAAAATCACGATAGAATACGGACACTTACGATCGCGCTAGGGGCTTCCCCCTGGGCAGCCACTCTTCCTCGCTATGAGCGGCCGTGGTGGAGTAGTCCGGAAGGGACGTCTTTCCCTTCTTGTTCGTCCTGGCCTCCCCCTCCTGGGCGGCTTTCCTCTTTCTCTCCTCCCCAGCGCGGGGAGGTAGAGTTTCTTCTTGCTTCCCCCCGCCTCCGCGGGAGGAATTTGTTTCGTCGTCATCAGACGACGTGGGTATGACGGCCTTGCGTCGAGGGCCTCTCCTGGCCCCATGGCCCGTCTCCTCGGGCCCCTCATTTTTTCTGGATGGGGCGGCTTCTTCTTCTTCCTCCTCCTCTTCGGGGGAGGAGTGTACCTCGTCATCTTCAGACGAGGCTTCCGGCACAACCTTACGCCGGAGACCCTTCCTTGTCCCTGGGGCCTTCTTTTCGGCCTTCTTCTCCGGTGCCTTGTAGGGCGCCGGGATCAGCATCTTCGTCAGGAGAGCATCAGCTGGACCTTCTGGCAGCGGAGTCGGACAGTCAATTTGCTCCGCTGTCTCCACATAATCCTGAACAAATATGCACAATTACTTAAGGCTCCCCCATGAATATATTGGGAAGAACCGAATCCGGTGGTGGCCTGAAAAACTCACCTGGCTAGGAGGCCGCGCGGCAAGGAGCCCACGGTCCTCGGATGTGGGAGGAGCTACTTCGGAGGCCTTGAACAACGCCTTCCACGCGTCTTTGTGCTTCATGCCATAGAGCCTCTGAAGCGTCTGGCGTTCAGCCGGGACGAACTCCCACAGATTGAATGACCGCCTTTGGCACGGCAGAATCCGGCGAACGAGCATGACCTGGATCACGTTGACAAGCTTGATGTTCTTGTCCTTCATGCTCTTGATGCAGGTTTGGAGTCCGGTCAGCTCTGTAGGTTCGCCCCAAGTCAGGCCCTTCTTTTCCCAGGAGGTAAGCCACATGGGGGCTCCGGATCGGAACTCGGGGGCCGCCGCCCAGTTGGCGCCGCGCGGCTCGGTGATGTAGAACCACCCCGATTGTCACCCTTTTACGGTCTCCGCAAAGGAGCCGTCCAGCCAGGTGATGTTAGGCATCTTGCCCACCATGGCCCCTCCGCACTCCGCTTGCTGGCCGCTTACAATCTTCGGCTTGACGCAGAAGATCTGTAGCCACAGGCCGAAGTGAGGCCGGATGCGGAGGAAGGCCTCGCATACGACGATGAACGCCGAGATGTTGAGGACGAAATTGGGGCTAGATCATGGAAATCTAGCCCGTAGTAGAACATGAGCCAGCAGACGAAGGGATGAAGGGGAAATCGAGTCCACAGACGAAGTGCGTGACAAACACGACCCTCTCGTGGGGTCACGGGGTCGGAATGACCTGCCCGGCGTCCGTAGCTGATGCGCTATGTGCGCGCCAAGTATCCGCCACCAAAGATTTGCGATATGCTTCTCCTTGACGGTGGAAGCCACCCACTTGCCTCCTGCTCCGGACATGTTTAGCTGTGCGGAGAAGACTTGGGCTTGGGCGCTGGAGCTCGAGTGGGCAAGAATAGGCAAAGGAGGAAGAAGGCGTGGGTAAAAATGGGGAAATCTTATCCCTTTATAGAGGCGACGAAAGCGGAGCGCATCCCCACTTGCCCGTTGGGAATCGCTTGCTTCCCAGGCGCCACGATTAATGGCGTGGTGGGATTACCCATACCCGTATTGATGACAATCCCATGATAAGGGGGCACGATCTCTGCTTTGACAGGACGTGTCAAGGAAACCGCCTCCCAATATGTGTTGTGGCTGGTTGTAGGAAAACGGTTCGAATAATGGCCCGACCGTAATGACACGTCGCGTTGTCTAAAAAGTTGCCAGCAGATTACATTTGTGAAGTATCATTCTCTCTACGGTGGCATGTGAAGATCATTTTGTGGATCCGGACACGATTCAAGTGTTCGATAATTACTTTGGAGTACTCGGAGAAGGAACCCGCCCTGCAATGCCGAAGACAAGACTGCGCGCCGGACTCATCGTCATTGATGCACGGTTCGAGGCTCTTGAGGAGTCTGGATTAGGGGGTATCCGGACAGCTGGACTGTATACATCGTCCGGACTATTGAAGCGTGAAGATACAAGACTCAAGACTTCGACCCGTGTCCGGATGGGATTCTCCTTGGTGTGGAAGGCAAGCTTGGCGATCCGGATATTGTGTTTCCTTCCTTGTAACCGACTCCATGTAAACCCTAGCCCTCTCCGGTGTCTATATAAACCGGAGAGGTTGGTCCTTAGAAGGACGATCACAATTACAATCATACCATCATAGGCTAGCTTCTAGGGTTTAGCCTATACGATCTCGTGGTAGATCTACTCTTGTACTACCCATATCTTCAATATTAATCAAGCAGGAAGTAGGGTTTTACCTCCATCGAGAGGGCTCGAACCTGGGCAAACATTGTGTCCCATGCTACCTGTTACCATCAGCCTAAGACACACAGATCGGGACCCCCTACCCGAGATCCGCCGGTTTTGACACCGACACCGACCTCTTGACAGCGTCGATATGCGGCACAACACGAAGAAATCGTTGCACCAAACCAAAATAACTATCCGAGCTCGGTTCCTTCGGCCATAGATGATCCACGACAGCCTTCATGGCAAGCCCGGATAACCTATGGAGCTCGGACCACTCGGCCATCTGCTCATTCAACAGCAGCGGACGCCTTGGAGCACTGAACTGCGACCAGAACAATCTTTCCACCTCATGATCTTCTCGATCTTTGAAATACTCCGTCGCATCAGCAGCACTTTTTGCTAAATCCAAGTACGTGTCTGAAGAACTCCACAATTGGTCAAGAGGGGCATACTTCGGATCACCGAACTTCGTTCACAATAAAAAGGGCTTCCCGGCCGCGATATCCCCGGCTTGTCGAAGCTCCTCCCGCGCCGCTCTGATTTCAGAGCGAGTCTCCTTTGCTGCTTGAAAGGCCTTCTTTAGGTCACCATTTTCATTTGGTTTTCCCTTTCGAGAAGCTCATATCGGCTGGCGGCATTTTCCAGCTCAATTGCCATGTTGGCTATTTTATCCTCACTCTGGCGATGAGCAGCTTGTTTGGCTTTTAATTCTTCGGCTACCTTCAGGGCGGCTGCATCACTTCTCCTGGCTTGCTCCTTGGCCCGGGCAAGTTCTGCCCGAAGGGTCTCCATGGTGGCAGCTCCATCTGCAGTCAAAGCATATTATAAATACCAGTATCATGCTCTTATTAATATTTGCTGACCACCCAAATACACATACCCTGTGCCTCATCAAGCCGTTTGTTCACAAGCGTGATGTCCGCATCCGCCACGTCAAGTTGCCGCCTTAGTTCGGCAAATACAGCAGTCCGGTCAGCCGCCGGATCTGCAGCCGCCTGCGTACAAAATCAATGCTATCATTACCTGAGACTATGATCCTCTGCTCACCTTGTCCGGACGGCAACCAGAGTCTCAGGGGCTACTATTTGTACAAAGCACACCTTGCGTGTACAGTACAATCAAAAATATATATCACTTTGCGTACCTCAAAGCCTCTTAGTAGGCTCGTAAAAGCTTCATTCAACCCGCTTTTTGCGGATGAAATCCTCTCTACCACCGTACCCATTAAGGTACGATGTGCCTTTGAGATATCTGCTTGCTGCATAAGACCCATCAATGTGTCCGGTTGTACACCGGGCGATCCCGGGCGTTTTCTGTTGGTCTCCCTAGGAGCCGAGAACCCTGGACTTCGGGCGGCCAAAGATTTACCTTCTAGCCTTTGCGGATCGGGAGAGACCCTCCGGGACGACACCTCAGGGAAGTCCGCCTCATGAAGCGGGGAAGTGGGAGGAGGTGTTTCACTCTCCATCATCTCCGGAAGAAGATCCCCCGAGGACGAACATTGTTGTGAAGGGCTATGAGCCGGACTGCAAAACATATGTCTCGGTTGTTATTCTCAGGAAAGGAATAGGGCATGCTTACTAAAGTACCTTTGTTCACTTACGGCTCGGTTGACGACTGGCCCCCTTGTGGGCGTTGTGCGGTAAGGTCGCCTTCCGAGGCAGGGCCCCCTGATGCAGGTTTCTTCCCTCATTGGGAGACCTCTGCTTCCAAATCTTCAGGGGCGCTCCTTTTCTTCCCATGGGGAGAGGGGATGCTAGAATCTCCTCCCCGTGCATCCTCCACCATGGGGATACTAACTTTTCCGATTGGGATGCGTAATGTACCTCCATCATGAAGTCCGCTTTTGGCTTCCCTATTCCTCCCCTCGTCCTCCCCTGATGGCACTTGATAAGGTGCGAGCCAGCATCCTGATTAGTACAGGATCCGGTTAGTCTTCGGGAAGAGGGGCCGAACACCTGATCCTCTCCGCCTTTCTTATCCAGTCCTGGCCAAGGGTGGTTTTTCAGAATAATGTTGTGACAAATATAATGACAGCATGTTCGGTCACAGAATTACTTACTTGGGTATTTGGACGGTTGCAGTTGAGACCCGCATCCTCTGTTGTGTCCGAACACTTTATTCGTGATCCGAAGAATAATCGATACATCCCTTCGAGCATCACGCCAAAGAACTGTTGAATGGTTCGCGGTCCTTCCGGGTTGAACTCCCACATACAGAGAGATCGACGTTGGCATGGCAAGACCCAACGAACTAACATTACTTGAATTACTTTAACGAGACTGATATCCCTCTTGAGGAGATCTCGGATGCGGCTTTGCAATGTCAGCACGTCATCAACCGGTCCCCAGTCCAGCCCCTTATTGACCCATGATGCAAGTTGTGGCGGAGGGTTAGAGCGAAAGGCCGGGGCGGCTGCCCACTTTGTACCTCGGGGTGTTGTGATATAAAAGCACTCCCGTTGCCATAGGTCCGACACCTCCAGGAAGGAGCCCTTTGGCCATAAGGCGTCGGCACCTTTGCTTATTATAGCGCCTCCGCACTCCACGTGTCGGCTGTCGATCATCTTTGGTTTCACATTGAAGGTCTTGATCCATAAGCCGAAGTGTGGGGTAATGCTTATAGTGTTTTGGCTTCACATTGAAGGTCTTGAGCTTCTAGGGTTTAGCCTCTACGATCTCGTGGTAGATCTACTCTTGTAATACTCATATCATCAAGATCAATCAAGCAGGAAGTAGGGTATTACCTCCATCGAGAGGGCCTGAACCTGGGTAAACATTGTGTCCCCCGCCTCCTGTTACCATTAGCCTTAGACGCACAGTTCGGGACCCCCTACCCGAGATCCGCCGGTTTTGACACCGACAGCAACTAAGTGTGCTTCCGGTCGAGGTGAAGATACCCCAAACAAACCCCTGAAAGGATTGTTTTCCATAGTAACAAGTGACAATAAATTTCAGCATACTATATAAATTTTTCCTTACTAATTTCCACTTACCAAGAGCGCTTCTCTCCCCGGCAATGGCGCCAGAAAAGACTCTTGATGACCCACAAGTATAGGGGATCAATCATAGTCCTTTCGATAAGTAATAGTGTCAAAGCCAACGAGGAGCACAAGGAAATGACAAGCGGTTTTCAACAAGGTAATTTCTGCAAGCACTGAAATTGTCGGTAACAGGTAGTTTGATAGCAAGATAATTTGTAACGAGCAAATAACGGTAACGGTAAATAAAGTGCAGCAAGGACAGCCCAAGACGGTCTCTTATAATAAGCAAAGCATTCTTGAGGGCACATGGGAATTTCACCATGTCACTTTCATTATGTTGGTTTGATTCGTGTTCGCTACTTTGATAATTTGATATGTGGGTGGACCGGTGCTTAGGTGTTGTTCTTAATTGAACAAACCTCCTACTTATGATTAACCCCCTCACGATCATCCGCAACTACAAGAAAAGTATTAAGATAAAACCTAACAATAACATTAAACATTTGGATCCAAATCATTCCATTATGAAGTAGCGCATAAACTACGGTTTAAGCTTCTGTCACTCTAGCAACCCATCATCTAATAACTAGTCCACAATGCATTCCCTTAGGCCCAAAGATGGTGAAGTTCCATGTAGTTGACGTTCACATGACACCATTAAGGGAATCTCAACATACATATCATCAAAATATCGAACACATATCAACTTCACATGATTACTTGCAACATGACTTCTCTTGTGACCTCAAGAACAAAAGTAACTACTCACGAATGATATTAATGCTCAAGATCAGAGGAGTATGATACGTCCATTTTGCATCATGCTTTTATATTGATTTTTATTGCATTATGGGCTGTTATTATACATTATATCACAATACTTATGCCTTTTCTCCCTTATTTTATAAGGTTTACATGAAGAGGGAGAATGCCAACATCTAGAATTCTGGACTGGAAAAGGAGCAAATATTAGAGACCTATTCTGCACAACTCCAAAAGTCCTGAAACTTCACGGAGATCAGTTTTGGAATAGATAAAAAATATTCGGCGAAGAAAGCACCAGAGGGGGGCCACCAGCTAGCCACAAGGTTGGAGGGCGTGACCTACCAGCTGAGCACGCCCCCTGTCTTGTGGGCCCCCTGGCATGCCCTCGGTGCCCATCTTCTGCTGTATGGTGTCTTTTGCCCTGGAAAAAAATCATAGAGAAGCTTTCAGGGTGAAGCGCCGCCGTCTTGAGGTGGAACCTGGGCAGGACCAATCTAGGGCTCTGACGGAGCTGTTCTGCCGGGAAAAACATCCCTCTGGGAGGGGGACACCGCCATCGATCCTCTCATCGAGAGTGGGTCAATCTCCATCAACATCTTCACCAGCACCATCTCCTCTCATCGAGAGTGGGTCAATTGAGAGTGGGTCAATCTCCATCACTATTCGGTGGAAGATCATATGTTCAGATCCTTAATGATAATCAATACTCCTTTGATTATGAACATGAATATGCTTTGTGAGTAGTTACATTTGTTCCTCGGGACATGGGAGAAGTCTTGTTATAAGGAATCATGTGAGTTTGGTATTCGTTCGATATTTTGATGAGATGCATGTTGTCTCTCCTCTAGTGGTGCTATGTGAACGTCGACTACATGAAACTTCACCATGATTTGGGCCTAAAGGAAGGCATTGGGAAGTAATAAGTAGATGATGGGTTGCTAGAGTGACAGAAGCTTAAACCCTAGTTTATGCATTGCTTCGTAAGGGGCTGATTTGGATCCATATGTTTCATGCTATGGTTAGGTTTACCTTAATTCTTCTTTCGTAGTTACGGATGCTTGCGAGAGGGGTTAATCATAAGTGGGAGGCTTGTCCAAGGAAGGTCAGCACCAAAGTAATGAATGTGAATAATATGAGCATGATGAAAACTAGCTTGACAGTAATTCCCATGTGTCCTCGGGAGCGCTTTGCTTTATATAAGAGTTCGTCCAGGCTTGTACTTTGCTACAAAAAGGATTGGGACACCTTGCTGCACCTTAGTTACTTTTATTACTTGTTACCCGTTAGAAATTATCTTATCACAAAACTATCTGTTACCGATAATTTCAGTGCTAAGAATACCTTGCTGAAAATCGCTTGTCATTTTCTTCGGCTCCTCGTTGGGTTCGACACTCTTACTTACCGAAAGGACTACGATAGATCCCCTATGCTTGTGGGTCATCATGGTATTAAATAGCATAGTGGATCTGAACATATAATCTTCCACCAAATAAACCATATAGTAATCAACTACAAGATGTAATCAACACTACTAGTCACCCACAGGTACCAATCCGAGGTTCCAGTACAAAGATTGAACACAAGAGACGAACTAGGGTTTGAGAGGAGATGGTGTTGTTGAAGATGTTGATGAAGATTGCCCTCCCAAAGATGAGAGGGTTGTTGGTGATGACGATGGCTTCGACTTCCCCCTCCGGGAGGGAAGTTCCCTCGGCAGAATCGCTTCACCGGAGGGCAAAAGTGCTCCTGCCCAAGTTCCACCTCAAGACGACGGCGCTCCGTCCCGAAAGTCCTCCCCTTATTTTTTCTAGGTTAAAATGAACTATATACCAGAAGATGGGCACCGGAGGTGGACTGGGCTAAGCACAACCCACCAGGGCGTGCCTGGGGGGCCTGGCATGCCCTCGTGTCTTGTGCTCACCAGGTGACCCCCTCCTGTAGTTCTTTTCTCCAATATTTATTAAATATTCCAAAAGAATTCTTCATAAATTTTCAGCTCATTTGGAGATGTGCGGAATAGGTATCTCTGACATAGCTTTTTCAGGTCCATAATTCCAGCTGCCAGCATTCTCCCCCCTTGTTTAAACCTTGCATCTTATGAGAGAAAAGGCATTAGAATTACTCCCAAAATCATTATTACGCATAAAAACATTATAAATAACAGTAGGAAATCATGATGCAAAATGGATGTATCAGCCTCCCCACCTTTATATAGGCATGGAGGGGGCTGGTGGCTTGCCTTCCAAGGCCCTAGGGTCATTGGCCAAAGGGGGAGGAAGGAAATCCCTCCTTTCCTTCCCCACCGATCGCTATCCCTCCTTTTTAAGGATCCTGAACTTATCCTTTGGGACATGCTACTATTCCTTTTAAGGGAGGATCTTGGTGCGCCTAGACCAGGGTTGTGAGGACTTTCCCCACTACCCACGTTCATGTGGGTCCCCCATGCAGGTGAGCCCACTCCAAAACCTTCTAGAACCTTCCCGGTACAATACAGAAAAAACTCGAAATTTTTCTAGAACCCCGATAACAACTTTCCATATATGAATCTTTACCTTCGGACAATTCCAGAGCTCCTCGTGATGTCCCAGATCCCATCTGGGACTCTGAACAATCTTCGGACTTTCCACTATTAATATCTCAATACTACCCTCGCGCTACCGAACGTTAAGCGTGCGACCCTACGGGTTCGGGAATATGTAGACATGACCGATACTCCTCTCCAGTCAATAACCAATAGCGGGACCGGGATGCCCATATTGGTTCCTACATATTCAACGAAGATCTTTATCGGTTGAACCACGATGTCAAGGATTCAGTCAATCCCGTATGCAATTCCCTTTGTCCGGTGATATGTTACTTGCCCAAGATTCAATTGTAGGTATCTCCATACCTAGTTCAATCTCGTTACCGAAAAGTCTATTTACTTGTTCTGTAATACAAGATCCCGTGGCTAACTCTTTATTCACATTGCTTGCAAGCTCATTGTGATGTTGTATTACGAGTGGGCCCTGAGATACCTCTCCGTCATACGGAGTGAAAAATCCCAGCCTTGATCCATGCCAACTCAACAGACACCCTCAGAGATACCTATAGAGCATCTTTATAGTCACCCAGTTATGTTGCGACATTTGATACATAGAAGGTACTCCTCCGGTGTCAGTGAGTTGCATGATCTCATGGTCATAGGAACCGATACTTGACATGCAGAAAATGATAGCAATAAACTTGATATGATCATATGCTATATGCTTATAGTTTGGGTCTTGTCCATCACATCATTCTCCTAATAATGTGATCCCTCTATCAAATGACAACTCATGTCTATGACTAAGAAACCATAGCCATCTTTGATCAACGAGCTAGTCAGGTAGAGGCTCACTAGGGACATGTTGTTGGCTATGTATCCACACATGTATTTGAGTTTCCAGTCAATACAATTATAGCATGGATAATAAATGATTATCATGAACAAGGAAATATAATAATACCACTTTATTATTGCCTCTAGGACATATTTCCAACAGAAAGTGTCGCGAGACATTCGGGTTGCGGCTGCCCCCGACCTGCGTCAAGTGCCGCCTTGAGTTCGGCGATTTCATGCCGAAACTTCTCGCGCTCCACTTCGAAGGCGTCCTCTCGCCACTTCTACTCTTTTGCATGATCACCGACAAGCTTTGAGCGGTCTGCCTCCGCCTTCGCGTTGGCATCTGCCTGGATCTTCTTCTCCTTAGCCTTCCATTGGGCATTGGACTCAGAGACGTGCTTTGCATGGGCCTCTTGAGTGTCAGCCAGCGGGCACCCTAATGCCTCCAGGCGCTCACGCTCTGCGGCCTGCTCGGTCGATATCTTCGCAAGGTCCGCCTCGCAGGCCCCGAGCTGGTCCTCCCGCAATTGGAGCAGCTATGACTGCACGGCCTGCTGGTCCTAGAGCTCCTTCATGCGGGCCTCCACCTCTCCATGGCGCTTGGTAGCCTCCTCGACCTCAGCCAGCGCTTTTGCGCAAGTCACCCTTGCTTCGGTGGCCTCCTTCCCGCTCTCCGCGCGAATGGCCTTGTTCTAGTGTTGGCCCGTCTTCACGGAGACATCATGGAAGTGGACACTTATCATTTAAGTATTGTCATGGAACACTTCTACGACAACACATGTATGACTATCTTGATTCTGTCATAAAATTATCATGAATGTACACGCATGACAGAAAACGTGACCTACTGTTGCAAACATGTATCATCACAGAAGTGTTTTTTAGTGACTACTTTGCCCCCGATGCGCTATTCAAGCCCTATTTTCACCATCGATTTTGGATGAGATGACATGTTCGATCGCATCTACCTTACTGTCCCGATCTATGATGCTTACTTCATCCTAAAGAAGGATATGTTCGAACCATTGGGTTCTTTGGTTACCAGAAATGCATGGTTGCAATGGGGATGCTTGCATATGGTACAGTCACAAATTCATGGGACGAGTACCTTCAGATGTTTGAAAGCACATGCCTCGAATCGGTGGTTAAATTTGTTGGTGCAATGGTGAAGGTTTTTGGACTAAAGTGCTTGAGAGAACCAACTCCCACAAACACAACAAGGCTCATGGCAATTGGAGAAGCAAGAGGATTTCTACGTATGCTCGAATCTGTGGACTACTCATTGTAAATGAAAGAACTACCCATATGCTCAACAAGGTCAATACCAAGGCATTGAAAAAATCTTACCATCATTCTTGAAATAGTTACATCACATGACCTCTGGATTTGACAATCTTTCTTTCGCATGCCTGGATCTCACAATGACATCAATGTGATGTAGCAGTCTCCATTGTTTGCAAGGTTGTGTAGGATCGAAGCTCATGAGTGCAACTATACCATCAATGGTCATGACTACAATATGGGGCGCTATGTTATAAATGGTATCTATCCTACGTGGGCGACTTTCGCCAAGACCATCTACGAACCAAGGGGTAACAAAAAATGTCACTTTGCCTAAAGACAAGAACCTACTAAAAAGTATGTTTAGAGGGCATTTAGAGTGCTCCGAGACTGTTTTGCAGTTGTTCGGGACTTGCTAAACTTTGCGATCTAGAGACATTGTGGAAGAATGGAAGGTGATGATAGCTTATGTGATGATGCACAATATGATTGTGGAGAGTGAGGGTCATGGAGTTTTCCATGGTCTGGATTTTCAAAACTTGGGTGATTCTATGCAGCTTCCAAAGCAGATTCCGACGACTTGAGGATTTTCTCCAAATGCATCGTCTGATTTACAATCGAGGAATCATGAGCAACGTTAGAATGATTTGGTTGAGCATCTTCGGGCGTTTCATATGGACAATTGGAACATGTTCGACTAAGTTGAATTCAAAACTTGAACTAATTTATTTCAAAAATTTATGTTTGGATTTTAGTTTTTTATTTGAATTATTGTTGGAATATTTATCTTTCAACTACATAAGAATAGTGTTATTTATCTTTGAATATTTTGAGTACTTAGGGTATAGACAAAAATTGAGAGGGGATATTTGGTGCTTGTGGTTGGATGCCTCCACCCCTGTCACTGCTTGTTTGTGATCCAAGTTGGAGTTTCCCTAACATTTGGTGAGGCTCGTTGTGGTGATTGGCGTTGGAGTTGCCCCAACATTTGGTGAGGTTTGTTTTGGTGGTCCCGCATTGGAGTTGCCCTAACAAATTTTAGTTCGTTCCTGTAGCGTCAAACATCTCATTACTATATATATGCTCAATTATTATTTTTTACCACAAAACAGCATGAGAGGCTCCTATTGTATATTCATTTAAATAAAAGAAAGATCGTACATAATATACATACAAAGTAGCCACTTTGGGCTAGGTCCAAGAAAGACCAGCAAGCAACAACAGGAAGCTAAGGTCTAAAAATTTCAGGAATTAGCTCAGAGTGTGCAAAAAAAATTATAGGCCCATGCCTTATTTGGTTGGTTATGCAGCACAAGCTAATGCATTCACAGTCGAGTCGGCACCATGAACATACAAAACTAACATTGCAAATCTTATAATGTACTTCGACATTGACCGAAGATCCATGGAACTAGTATAAACGCTTGCGAGAAACCGTACCTCCAATGCGGCTCCAAGTAGTATGCTTGTTTTCTTTTTAAATACCATGAATCAGATATGTCTTTAACAAACACTTTGACAAATTAAGGGTCACTTGTTTTGTGATGACTATGATACTGGCTTTAGGGGGAAAATCACATTTTTGGTAGGCCGCTACTTTTGCATCAGTCAATTTGTTGTGATTCGTTGGATTAAAAACGAGTGGCCAGATTGTCCTCTTCTTCCTCCAACCGCCCCCTCCCCCTCAAACTGTTCATCTTCTTCTTCCTAACCAACAGAAATACGAGCCGCGATTTCTTCCTCCTCCCTCCCAACCCGTCTCCTGCCTTTTCTTCCTCCTCTCTCCCAACCCGTCTCCTGCCTCGCCTCCAACAAGTTCCAGTCCGCTCCCTCATCGGGGACACAACGTCACTTCCGTCTCCAACTCGGGTTTCGTCCAATTTAAGCGATGGCCAGAGTTAAAACCCCCCTCCCAACCACATAGTCAAACCTCCGGCTTGCCTCCGCTTGCGACGCCGCGTCGTCGACGGCTCCGCCTCACGTGTTGCTTCTCCTTTGCGAAATATCGACTGGCGTAAATGGGATTTTCAAGCAATTGGATGATGGTGAATGGCAAAACCGAATAAGTTTTATTATAGATTCTTGTGTTTTCAGTTCCTGCAGAGCATTCCAATTTTATTTTATGGTTCTTAGGACCGAAGCATTTGACAAAATGGAAACAAAAGTAGGCAAAACCTCACTAGAATATTTACCAACTTGGACTGGGGACTGACTGACCTCGCAACGACAGCCCACCCCACACGAGGGGAGTGAAGTCCAACACACGCGCACCAACCCTCCTCCTCCTTTCCTTCTCCCCACCTCGCCTCCTCCCCCAAACTCCGCAGATTCTCCTCGCCGCTCTCCAATCCGGCCGTCCCTGGACGGTCACCGTCGCCGCCCGCCCTCCCGACGAAGCATCCACCCCTTCCCGCCTCCGCCTGCCTCGTCGCCGGCGCATGAGAGGTGAGCTCCTCTCCGCATCCCGTCTCATCCCCCATCCCGTTCGTCGGTGCCTTCTTGCCGTCGCTGCCACGTCCTCGTACCAGGAGCGTCCCCGTGCCTCCCTGCACCCACCTCGCTCCGTCTTCTCCTGCCGCGGAATGCGATCCGGGTAACCAACGGGTGCCGGTGCGGATTCGGTCGCCTGCCGGCCGGCCGGCCGGCCGAGATGTGGATCAGCTCATCCTCCGATGGGCTGCGAGTTCGTGAGGAGGATGGCGTCGATGCGTCGCACTACGCGCGCTCCTCCTTATCGGCAGCTCCCTTGCTAGTAGCCGCTAGGTTCGATTTGTCTGACGCCGTAGTTCCACTGCAGGCGACGAACGTCCTAGGTGACAGTATTTCCATGGAATCAAAATGATGAAACTGGCAGTGAGACATAGCGGGTCCCTCGATGCAGACCGGGTTTATAGAGGAGCACATTCCAATGTGGTATGTTGCTCACCACAATGTGGATGTGCATCTGAAACTACATCAGAGGCTTGATCTGCGCTTACTACCCTGTAAATGAATGTGCAGACCAGTCACTTGGAACTAACAAGAGCGCTCTTTGACCATTGCCCGTCTATGAATTTCACACTCTGTCCTGCCAATGATTTTGATTTTGGTTACTGGTGGCGAATCTTATCCCTTGGCTGGCATCTAGGACTCGTGCCTTCAGTTTACGTTTATTGCGCTGATTCACTGATCTTTACGGGTGCTGGCATCTATGACCAACTGTTCTCTTCATTCCCTACTTTCCTCAACAATGTGCATTTATGTGCTGCATTACTCCGTCTAGCTTTGGGTTGAAATGGGAGCTCCAGCCTTCCAATCTTTTTTTATTTTCTTGCACCAAACAGCTAATGGTTGTATTTCCTTGATGACACTTAAGTTTGTCTGCGTATTCTACATTTCCATATTGAGTTAATACTTCTGATCTTTGCTATTTCCAGTGAATCATGGGAGGGTTTTGCTGCTGCCTTTCCACAGATGATTTTGAGGAATATGTTCATCCAAATAATCCTGTCTATAGGCAATGCATATCCCTAAGGCATTTGTTCCAGAACATGTTTGGAGGGGTAATGTTACCTCTTACTCCATGAATTTTCCAGTATGCAAGATGCAACCACTTATATGGGTATACATGTACATTTAATCTTTGGTTTCCAATTTATCATACATCTTCTTATAGTAGTATGTTGATCTATACCACCCAAAAAAATGTTGATCTAAAAGGACAGACACAGTGCATAGAAGCTCCCACACAAGGTGGGGTCTGGGGAGGGATTATAGTTAGCATGTTGACCTAATTATCCAAATTGCCACTGCTATGTTGATTACATGCTATTTTTATGGCAAATGGCAAATAGCACAATATGCTCTTATATAGAGGAGTATTTTAAATGGCACATTGGTGCCACTGATGTTTGTTGGACAAAAATATAACACCAATTTCGAACTGTACAATGATCGGTACACAACATTTATGGAAGGCAAAAGATGGTCCAGAGTCCAGACTAGAGAGACAATTGACCTGTTCTTGATGTATAAGTATTGATCTTTTGATTGTGTTCAACCAAATTTATATGCTTTATGGTATATACACATTGTCTGGGCAGATTCATTGCAAAGAGAAATAGAGAAATCATAAACAAATATAGAGCATGTATGGCATATTTCATTTTCAATGATTTTTCAGGATATAGTTCATTTATTTTCATGCTGAATGTTTATTCTAACTCCAGCATTCCTCTTTGGTCCATGTAGTATACTGCAGCATTTCAGAGGCTCGAGTCTAGGCCAAACAACCCAGCTCAAGGAGCTGCGCCATTGGCATCTACTAATCCAAGTACTAATATAACTGAGAGTTCGCTGTCTGAAACTTTTCACCTTGTTTCTAGACCACCCCCATACGACATTGACCCTAGATATGCCCGAGTTCAAAGAGAGGGACTGGTATCAAGGCGTGAAAAGTCTATAAACCTCACGCATGAAGAGTCCCCAGCTCTTAGACGAAATGGCAGCAGCTCCGGTGTCGAGCATTTAGCTGCTCAAAAGAAAAGGAGCAGCACTGATCCTGAGGGTGAACATAAGGTGCGTCGTTCTGAGTCGACTAAGAGTCTTTCTGGAAGAGCATATAACAGCAGTTATGCCGTCATCACTTCAGACGACGAAGATGTCTGCCCTACTTGTCTGGAAGGTTTGTTTGCACGTGTTTATATCTGAATACAGAGGACATGTTCTGGTGTGTGTGAACATTTTCTCACTGCTTGCTCATCACACAGAGTACACCCCGGAGAATCCGCAGATCATAACTAAATGCTCCCACCATTTCCATCTAAGTTGTATTTATGAGTGGATGGAGAGAAGCGACACCTGCCCAATTTGTGGGAAGGTAGGACATCTCATGCTCCAGACTTTATATTCCTTAGAAATGTACTCCCTCCGTTCCTAAATATTTGTCTTTCTAGAGATTTCAACAAGTGACTACATACGGAGCAAAATGAGTGAATCTACACTCTAAAATATGTCTATATACATCCGTATGTGTTGTCCATTTGAAATCTCTAAAAAAACAAATATTTTGGAATCGGAGGGAGTATTATCTCTGCATGCCTGACAGCTCCCATAATCTGCTGGAATTGCAGGAAATGGAGTTCTGCGAGAGCCCCTGAGAGAAACTTGCATGCTGGTCTATCAGGAAGAGCGGGAAAAGGTATCTGCAGCATGGGATGCTGAAGAGTCTGTAAAGGGAAGAAGTATCTACAGCATGGGATGCTGGAGTCTGTAAATAATACCGTAGTTCTTTGCTGTCTGAAACCTGTCTCGTTCTCGAGACTGACTTATGTGTACTGAAATCAATCTACCAAAAAGTCTTACTAGATATTTCGTGTGTATATTGTTGAATGGCAGGTCAGCGATGGAGTTCGATAGTATTTCTCCCTGCGGATGGGAATATAAGTCGGGCGCGGGCCTTAGATTTTCGATTTGTTAGTGTGTGGCATATTACACATGTTTCGCTCGTTAAATGGACGACCTAAAATCAAGTACCTGACTTAATTCCTGTCGGGAGGGAATGCTTTAAAAAAATTGTTCATGAGTTATTAATGGGTCCTCCGGGGGTGTGACAATGACCTAGTTATTCACATTCACCATTGTCCAAATAAAGTGTGCCTAAGGTGTCATGTGTTTAAGAATATACGTGTAATAGAAACTTTCCCAAACTGCAGTTAGAGGACTTCGACAGACCAATGTTGATAGCAGTTGTTGTGGGCGTAACCCTTTCTCGAAGTTCCAAAATTTCACCCAAAATATATGATCTTGCTGAAGTGAGCAGTATAAAAGGGCAATTTTGAGCATACATATATAGTTCCTACAAATGGCATAAAGATTACTTTGTCTTCTGTTAAACTGTTATTGTTTAGTTAGATCATCAATGAAAACAGAACATGGGTCTGATATATTCCAAAACATTACTGAGCTAAAGTTGCCAACATTCCTGTAATCTTGCGAACATACAGATAACAGCAGTAAGGAGAAATGCATTTGCCTAAGATACACAAATAAGGCTCGCTCAAAAACAATTGATCAGAAAACGAATAGCAGTTGCAAGCAACAGGCCTCAGTTACACAATGACAGCCAGGCGCGCCTAGAATACAGAGAAGCTCAACCAGAAAACTGGTAGCATTTCATTTCCAAATGGAAGGAGAGAGCCAGCAAGCTGGCATTTTTATTGGGTAATCGTTTGATGGCCAGCGCCGGTACCAAATCATTCTATCCGATAATTTTAGCGCCTACAGGTTGGCGGCGGTCTTGAGGGCGTTGCCCTTCTCCTCCAAGCTCGTGAGCAGGCTGTCGAAGCTCCCCTTGAAGGAGCTCACGCCCTCATGCTCCAGCTGCTTGCCAACCTCTTCCCAGTCGATGCCCAGCTTCTCCAGGGCATTGTATATGCCCTCGGCTTCTGACACGTTCGCGTCAATTGTCCTAGCAACTGTGCCGTGGTCGATGAACGCGTCCAAAGCTTGGTCGGGCATCGTAGAGACCTGAATGTGCAAAGGGTGGCGAGCAAGTTAGGATGCGCTTAAAAGTTCTGAATATGTAAAAAATGACAAGTCGGTGATTATGATCCCGACGAACAAGACGAAAGGAACTTGCTGTTGAAACTCACGGTGTCAGGTCCGATGAGAGGATCGACGTAAAGAGTGTCCAAGTAAGCCGGGTTCTTCACGCTGGTGGATGCCCACAACAACCTCTGCTTCTTGGCTCCCTTCTTCACCAAAGCCTCCCACCTCGGGCCAGAGAATTTCTTCAGGTAAAGCTGATTTGCTATCTTTGCTTGTGCTACGGCAGCCTGAGAGAACAGAGGGTGGTTGTTAGTCAAAACTTGAATGTGATAATTTAGAAAGTTCTGCTACTAGGCGACAGGTAATTCCAAATTGTCTCTACCTTTCCCCTCAGAGCAAGAGCTTCCGGTGTTCCAATCTTCTCAAGCATTTTGTCGATCAGACTGTCAACTCGGCTGACAAAGAAGGATGCTACACTGGTCACTCGGGATAAGTCGCTCAAACCAGAAGCCTCAAGCCCGTCGAGGTAAGCATCAATCACAGCCTCGTATCTTGCAACGGAGAAGATAAGCTGCAGGGACATCAATAAACTTGTGATCAATAGGTTTGGCATCAAAGACTCAAAGTATATAACAATCACAGCAAAGTTTACACTAAACTAATATCATAAACGGTCTAGTGGGAAAAAAAGCATAGATGATACGTTGGAAACTAAGGAGATATTACAAGATAATGATGGCAAAGCCAGAGCTCAGCACTTACAGTGACATTGACGCTGATGCCATTAGCAATGACTTCCTTGATGGAAGGAACGCATTCTGCGGTAGCTGGGATCTTGATGTACACATTGGGGCGGTTGACCACTTTGTGTAACCACTTCGCAGCTTCGACGGTTCCTTGGGTGTCATTTGCCAGCCTAGGAGACACCTCCACTGAAACGTAACCATCAGCCCCATCGGTCTCGTCGTAGATGGGCTCAAACAGTTTGCACGCGTCTTGGATGTCCTTTATGACGAGTTCCCAGTAAGCGCTCTCCGCATCCTTCCCAGCCGATATAAGCTCCTTGAACTGACCGTCATAGGCGTTTGATGAAGAGATGGCTTTCTGGAAAATCTGCATTGCGTTGGGGACAGTCAGCAGGAACCATTGCATACAGATCACACATGAGCAATCCATACAGCATATAAGAAAAATAAAATGGTAAAAGGGTGATTACCGTTGGGTTGCTGGTGACTCCACGGACACCATTGGCGATGTAGGGCAGCAAATCGGTGACAGGCCGGCAGAGGTTGTCGTACCACGGGGACTGACCCTGTTGCTCATAGAGGTCATGGAGCGTTGTCCTCTTCGTCACGGCACCGTTCCCTTCCTTGGCGGAAGCCATCGCACTGAAGAAGGACAAGAATTAACGTCACATTAAAATGATTGCTGCATCACATACATATATACAACAGAAACAAAAGGAACTTTCTGTTCCTCTTTTTTTGTGGCAAAATGAACTTTCTATTCATGATCATGAGCACTGTAAAATGTTAGTGAGCTTTCCATGCATATGCACGACGCTGTGGCAACTTAGTGCACAATATTAGTGAACGCAGGATGCAAAGCCATACGAGATTACCAGAAACAAATGGAAAAACGGGAGGCTATGCTTATCCCCATCAATCAATCAAGCAGGAAGAATCCAGAAGCGACGGCCTGCTGTGGCGTGTAGCCCAACCAACCCGGCGGCGCGCTTGCATAGGTTACATCGCCTTCAATCACGTAGCGACGAATCCGCGCACGGCAACACGGGCCATCTCGGCCGAGTTGACCGAGACGGCCCGCGAAACCACCCGATCCCGGCGGTCCATCCCCCATCGGACGGCCGCCCAGGCCTCCCTGGAAGGACCTCGAGGCCACCGCGGATCCGAGCAAGGCGCCGAGCCGGGCCGGGGCCACGCGCGATCTATTCTACGCGGCGGCGGAGCATCAGCGCTGCGATCCGACCCACCCACCCACCGCAATTCGAACTGCGAAAGCGTGAATTAAGATAAAAAAAAAAACTCCTCCCAAATCACGGCTCGGCCGCTCTGATCTGACCGAACCTCGCCGGCGACGCAACCCCAGTCAGTCAGTCGCCTTCCGTCCGTACCGCAGCAGCTCGCCCCAGCGGAATCGCGAATCTAATCGGCCGGGGACGCGAGGAGGAGGGCGAGTAGGAGGAGCGGAGGGGGTGTGTGTTTTCTCACATGACGGGGCTCCTGGCGCGGCCGGCGAGGGAGACGCGGAAGCGGCGGGCGGAGGGGGCGAAGGCGAGCGCGGCGGCGCGGAGGGGCTGCGAGGGGAGCGGCCCCGCGGCCGCCGGCCTCGGGGCGGCGAGCTTGGGCACGGTGCCGGCCATCGCGGCTCTGCTTCCGACTCCGGGGTTGGTGAGGAGAGGGGGGCGGCTGGGCTGGGTTGGTCGCTCACGGGGGTTGTTGCGAGGTTTAGCGGAGCGGAGCTGCCTCACACGCACCGATCTGTCTTTCCTTCTTCCTGCCGTTGGTCCTTGTCATCGTCAATAAATAGATGCACCATTCTAATGCCAGTTTACGCTTACACCCTTGTGGTTTCCGGTATTTGTGATGTGTCATGGGCTGGTGAAGGGGCGGGTCAGCCGTGCGCCGGTGGGGTGTGTACGCGGAGGCATGTGAACGTGCGATGCCATGATCCGGTCGTGGAGATGCCTTGCAGTGGCATATTGCCCCTTTGCCTCTCCTTGGCTTGAGCAAAGAGAAAGCAATTGAACCACCACTTGTGAGGATTGAGGAGGCCAGAGGCCAAGCTAGTAAGCAACGTGTACTGTTCCGATCCAGTAGCGAAGAGCAACAAGATCTGCTAGCTAATGAACATTGACGTGGTTTTTCATGAGACGGGAATCGAATCGACCACTTTCTTGTGCCTTCATTCTGGAAAATGGAGATAGGCCGTAGTTGGAAGCAGGGGATTGAATTGGCCGCTTTCCCCCTGAGGAAGACGATGTGTTGTGGTTGGCTCCTCGTCGACAACAATGGGTGCCACAAAGAAATGGCTTTGGGTGAATCATAGTTTATTTGTCTGTAAAATTAGAGACGGTAAATTTGTCTGTAAGAAAAACGAGAGCTAACAATAGTGCCGTGTCCCGCAAAACATGCGGGAGATGTAGTTGAATTTGTCCACTTTCTCCTCGACGACGACGTTGGGTTGGAGTTGGCTATGATAGGTAGCACGGGGAAGTGACCTTGTTGGAAAGTCGTTTAGACATTCAACAAATATCTAATGTTGTGAAATTCTTTCTGTTTCAGCCGCTTACAACAACACTAGCTTTGATGTTTTTTCGGTAGCAAGCATCTTGCGCGTTGATTTCTACCTAGGCGGTATCATGTGTGTGTGTGTGTGGGCCAATTGAGTAGGTCCACCTCTTTCTCGTTGAAAATGATGTCGAATTGAAGTCATCTCTCTTTTGACGATGATAGGCCATGAACAAATTAACTGGGTGGATCGCGGTTCAGACCTCCGAAATACTTCTGCAAAATCATACAAGATTGGCGTGAAAATGCAAAAGAGACTAAAAGTATAATGTGGCCCCACAAGGAGAGAGAAAAGCAGGTTGTCAATGGAGCACAATGGCGTGGGTTGGTGGCGTTTATGACGGGGTTGTTGACGATGTTAAGCCTGACCCCAATATTATCCTTATCCGGACCCAAAAAAAATGCCATCATCAAAAGATAAGCGGGTGATATATATAGTACGGTACTATTATCACAACTCAATTAACACGACGTTCCTAAATTCAGGTAGGCCCCTGGCTCTCCTCGTATTGAGACATAGGGTCCTGCCGCTGGTGTCAGCGGCCCTAGATATACATACAGGTGGAGGGAAGTTGGCCCCGCCGGCCCTTGGACGCGGGAAAAGTCCACGAAGCCGCTGCAGCAGCTTTGTTTGCCCCGTCGGGCTCCGGTTCTCTCATCAGGTGCGTCGTACCTAGCCGCACGATACACACGCACACGCAGGGTCGTGGCGGATCCTAAAAAAAAAACAAGACGCAGGGTGGCGGCTACTGCCTACCGCAGCCGCGGCCACCCACCCTTCCACGTCCAGACTCCAGACTCGAGTCTCTTTCTCGTCAGGATCCCGGGCACACCAACCGGCGAGAATAATCGGATCGGGGCAACTCTCATCCGTTTGCGGTTCCTTCCGACCACTACTCTCTTCTGTCGCTGTTCAAAAAATCACAAGCATCAACTAAAAGCATCTACAGCCGGACGCCCCCAAACCGGTATGAAACACTCGGGCAGCCCACCAGGTTATTGATCGGTCACGGACGCCTCAAACCGGTCTGAAACACTCGGGCGGTCCGCCCGGTTATTGATCGGTCATGATTTTTCGACCTAGACGGCTCCCTCAAAAGGGCTTCAAACGCCCGGGCTGACCGACATCTCTCATATTCAGCTCAAACATAGGGCAGATATGGGTGCGCCCGGGCGCGCCCGCCACGTTGGTCTGACGCCGGGGTCCCACACGGGAACGCCCGGAAATCCGGCGGTCCGACGGACGCCGCGTCCGTCGTCGCGATGTCAATTATGTGTGGCATCGCTTCGGCTCGGCGCCCAAGACCAAATCTGCCTATTTAAGTCAGTCGGCGTCCTCCAACCCTAGCCCATCCACTTCTCCCTCTCCGTGCTACCAATCCGAGCACATCCACCTCTTCCTCTCTTTCTCGGGCGCTCTGCCCATGCTCCGGCGCTCCGCCATGGTCCGGAGGAAGATCACCTACTACGCAATGCTCACGCCGGAGCGCCAGTATGAGATCCAGCAGGAGATCCGGGCGAAACAAGCCGCGCGCGCCGCCCGCATCGCTGCCGGGTTGCCTCCGAATTCGCTGGAACCGGAGGAGGAGGAGGAGGAGGAGCAGTCGGAGCTGTCGGGCTTCAACATGGAGCAGGCGGAGGCGGAGTTCGTCATCGCCCAATTGGAGGAGATGCGGGAGCAGCAGGCCATCATGGAGTCCAACCAGGATGAGACCTATGTAGAGGCCAACCAAGCGTTACTCCGGTAGGAGCAGGCGGCGTCCGACGCCCTCTTCGCCAAACTCGACGCGGAGATAGAGGCGGAGGAGGCTGGAGCGGACCAGCCGGAGGTGGCGAAGCTGCAGCTGCCGCCCATGTTGCCGGATCCGGACACGGAGATCGTCGACATCTCCCACAACAAGTAGCTAGGTGATCGACGTAGTATGTAGGTCTATTTCGTTTGCATGTCTTTGTATGAATTTAAGAATATAGTATGATATGTCCGGATGCAACTCATGAAATTTGAGGCATGCCCGGTCACTACGCATGGACGCGCCCGGGCGCGTTCGCGGGCGTTTGAGGGGCCATATTTGACATATCCGAGTGTAGATGCTCTAAGGGCATCTCCAATGGCAACCCGCAAATTTCTCCCGCATCCATCTATGGACAGGCCGCCATCCAATTGTAGCCGCATACATTTTAACAACAGTTCGAACCAACCGAACAAAATTCATGCAAACACAACCGGATTTCATATAAACATGACATATTTCATACAAGTCGGATGAAAACGTTTACACTTTGAACATATTTTAACGAAAAAATAAACTATGTGCACATACGGTCGCGCGGAGCTCCACTCCCACGACACGGATACACTATACTACTCTACGACCGGCCGCGGCGGATACCTTTGTCTTGCCCATGTCCGGCAGCCCACTCACCGCAAGGAGCCCTAGAGGTATATTCTTCAGCATAAAGGGCGGTTCGTTTCCCCGCTGCTCATCAGAGTGAAACCGCCGACTGATGCTTCAGCCAGAGGAGAAGGGGTGACGCCTCCGCTTTCATGGAGCCCAGACGAGGGGGCGACGATGGTCTGCGCTAAAGAACCGGGCAAGATATACCGGCATCGCCTCAGCAGTGGCCCTCATGGGACCCAAGCGGCGGCGGCCTCCCGTGTTCTACTTCTCCTCAATGATGGCGGCGTCCGTGGATGTGCGGGCCGCCACCTCGTTGATGCCCCCGCAGCCGGCTTCTTTCTCTGCCAGCATGGCGCGGCTACGCGCACATTGGCGACGGATGGCGCCGGCACGGGAGGCGCGGTACGACGCGTCGTCCACAACGCTCACGACGATGCCCGTGCCACCGTGCTCCCGCCATGCCGTCCTGAAGCAACTCGCAACTCCTCCACGAGCTGGCTTGGAGCAGTGAGTTACTGAACCTCAGTCGGGCTAGGCGAGGTAGGTGGAGCAACGAGTTGCCTCGCTCGTATCCGCCAGGCTCGGCGGGCCACCATGCCGGCTTTTATGCTGGAGAACTGCTCTTGCTGCTCATCGGATGCCATCGAAAGGGTGGAGAAAATGGTGGAAGGATATGGGGAGTGGCGAGATTCTTGCCTGGCGTCTGACCTCGTTAAATAGATGGCGGACGAGAGGAGCTTGCCCGCTGTTGCATTTAATGTCGTCCCAATCATGAATGGACATGTGGTCGGAGTAGATTTCTGATACGTCTCCAACATATCTATAATTTTTTATTGTTCCATGCTATTATATTATCCATCTTAGATGTTTTATATGCATTTATGTGCTATTTTATATGATTTTTGGGACTAACCTATTAACCTAGAGACCAAGATGCAGCTTTGTTTTTTCCTTGTTTTGAGTTTTAGAAAAGGAATACCAAACGGAGTCAATTGACCTTCAATTTACGGAGATTTTTATGGACGGAAGAAGCCCCAAAGCAAAAGAGTTGGGCCAAGAGTCTGAGTCATCCACGAGGGTGGGGCGCGCCAACCCCCCGATAGCGTGCCCCTACCTCGTGGCTGACTCAAGACCCCCCGACGTGAAACCGGCGCCAAAATTCCTATAAATACGAAACCCCGAAAAGAAACCTAGATCGGGAGTTCCGCCGCCGCAAGCCTCTGTAGCCACTAAAAACAAATCGGGACCCTGTTCCGGCACCCTGCCGGAGGGGGAATCCATCACCGATGGCCATCTTCATCATCCCGGCGCTCTCCATGACGAGGAGGGAGTAGCTCACCCTCGAGGCTGAGGGCATGTACCAGTAGCTATGTGTTTGATCTCTCTCTCTCTCTCTCTCTCTCTCTCTCTCGTGTTCTTGATTTGGCACGATCTTGAGGTACTGCGAGCTTTGCTATTATAGTTGGATCTTATGATGTTTCTCCCCCTCTACCTTCTTTTAATGGATTGAGTTTTCCCTTTGAAGTTATCTTATCAGATTGAGTCTTTAAGGATTTGAGAACTCTTGATGTATGTCTTACATGTGCTTATCTGTGGTGACAATGGGATATTCACGTGATCTACTTGATGTATGTTTTGGTGATCAAGTTGCAGGTTCTGTGACCTTGTGAAATTATGCATAGAGGTTGGCACATGTTTTCGTCTTGACTCTCCGGTAGAAACTTTGGGGCACTCTTTGAAGTTCTTTGTGTTGGTTTGAATAGATGAATCTGAGATTGTGTGATGCATATCGTATAATCGAATCCGCAGATACTTGAGGTGACATTGGAGTATCTAGGTGACATTAGGGTTTTGGTTGATGTGTGTCTTAAGGTGTTATTTTACTATGAACTCTAGGGTTGTTTGTGACACTTATAGGAATAGCCCAATAGATTGATCGGAAAGAATAACTTTGAGGTGGTTTCGTACCCTACAATAATCTCTTCGTTTGTTCTCTGCTATTAGTGACTTTGGAGTGACTCTTTGTTGCACGTTGAGGGATAGTTATATAATCTAATTATGTTATTATTGTTGAGAGAACTTGCACTAGTGAAAGCATGAACCCTAGGCCTTGTTTCTAAGCATTGCAATACCGTTTTCACTCACTTTTACCATTAGTTAAATTGCTGTTTTTATATTTTCAGATTACAAAAACCTATATCTACCATCCATATTGCACTTGTATCACCATCTCTTCGCCGAACTAGTGCACCTATACAATTTACCATTGTATTGGGAGTGTTGGGGACACAAGAGACTCTTTGCTATTTGGTTGCAGGGTTGTTTGAGAGAGACCATCTTCATCCTACGCCTCCCACGGATTGATAAACCTTAGGTCATCCACTTGAGGAAATTTGCTCTTGTCCTACAAACCTCTGCACTTGGAGGCCCAACAACGTCTACAAGAAGAAGGTTGCGTAGTAGACATCAAGCTCTTTTCTGGCGCCGTTGCCGGGGAGGTGAGTGCTTGAAGGTATATCTTTAGATCTTGCAATCGAATATTTTAGTTTCTTGCTTTATCGCTAGTTTAGTTTATAAAAGAAAACTACAAAAAATGGAATTGAGAGTGCCTCATATGCTTCATCTTTTTAATGTCTTCCATGAAAATGATGGAAAGGAAAATTGTGCTCAAGTGTTAGAAGAAGAAGTTTATAAAATTTTTGGCACTAAATTTTTGAATGATGAGCATGATTGCAATGTTGTTAGTACAAACTCTTTGAATATCCGTAGTACTAATGATGATTGCACTAGTCATGATAAAAATGTCTCTTATAAGCATGTCAATTTTTGTGGAGTACATAGAGTTTGCAAGTACACACCAAATAGGAAAGATAGATTTTGCAAGAGGCATAAGTATTTAGCAACTAAATGGTTGCAAGAGAGGCTAGATGTTTGTGCTGAAAATTTAGATATTCTTAGCCATCCTTGTGAACTTTGCAATGAACGTGGTCATTTAAATATCCAATGCAAATTGTTTCATGATCGAATCGTGTCCAAAAATTGTGAAGACTTGATTTCCCTTACGCATCATAATGAACTTAGTTTGCTTCTGGGTTATGAAGAAATGAAACGTATAACTAAGGTTATTCCAAAATTTGCCCTTGAGATAGTTCTTGATTTTGATCTAGAGGAAATTTATATGTATTGTGCGGTGAATTGCATTGAAAATCCTTATATTGCCAATTACATAAAGATAAAAAACAAATAGAAGATGAAGAGAATACTAATGAAAGGGAATGAGTTTCCCAATATCCTCCTATTCTTTCTTATGACGAATCAGGTAAAGAGTAGGAGCTTTCTATTCAACCAATCTCATTAATAAGGAGCTCCAAAAAGAGGATTAAAACCACACATAATGTGAAGAAGAAAAAGAAAAGACGGGGAAGCAAAGGTAAAAAGGTATCCTTCCCAAATGATGTTGCTCCTATTATTGTTATGCCTATTACTCATTATCGTGATTATGATTGGGAAAGTAATGATACTTGTTATAATCTTGAAAACCTTTTTGGCACCAGCTTAGAAAATTTTGATGATAATAATTGCTATATTATTCGTGCTATCCATACTATGATGATGAGAGTGATTATGCTTATGATATGCAAAGGCCCAAGCTTGGAGATGCTATATTTGATGGGAATGACATGTTTGAGAATTTATTTGTTGCAATTAATGTTTGTCCCAAGCTTGGGGATGCAATGCTTATTGAAGATGATATTTTTAGCCTCCCAAGTTTTGATATGCAAATTTATTATGATGATAACATGCCTCCTATTTATGATGATTATATTGATGAAAGTGGGTTTGGAAGAGTGTCAACTTTAGGGAGTAATGATCCCACTATTCTGGAGGTGTTGAATCTTATTGTGAAAATTATGAAAGTGGATTTGGAGAGGTCATAACTTTATTTAGTAATGATTCCACTATTTCAGAAGAGGTTTGAATTGATTATGACGAGAACAAAGTTGCTACTTATGATGATTATTGTGATGACACTTATGTTATAAAAAGTAGTGATGATTATATTTATAAAACTTGTCATGATTATGATTACCCTTTTTTTGAACATAACTCTTTTAATGTGGAAACAATTTATAGTATTCGAGTTTCCTATGATACTCCCACTATTCCGAATGAGAAGAATTTTGCTTATGTGGAGAGTAATAAAATTTATATGCTTGGGGATCAAGAAAACAATGCTTTATGTGATGGTTATATTGTTGAATTCATTCATGATGCTACTGAAAATTATTATGAGGGAGGAATATATGCTTGTAGGAATCGCAATAATATCAAGTTTCCTCTCTATGTGTTGAAAATTTTGAAGTTATTCTTGTTTTGCTTTCCTATGATAGTTGATTCTTGTTCCCATAAGTTGTTTGCTCACAAAATCTCTATGCATAGGAAGTGGGTTAGACTTAAATGTGTTAGTCATATGCTTCATGATGCTCTCTTTATGTTTCAATTCTTATCTTTCATGTGAGCATCATAGAAATTATCATGCCTAGCTAAAAAGGCATTAAAGAAAAAGCTTGTTGGGAGACAACCCAACATTTACCCCTACTGTTTTTGTGTGTTCACATGATTAATCTACTGTAGTAATCATGTTTTATAGCTTTTATTTTAATAAAGTGCCAAGTAAGACCTTTGGGATAGATTACGGTGATAGTTGTGTTGATCCTGCTAAAAATCAGAAACCTTTGCGCCTAGTAAATTAGTTTTAATATTTCAGATAAACGTGCTTGCTTTTGATCTGATTCATTTTGATCTAGATTGGTACACAAATTTCTCAGGTTTTCCTAATTTGGCTGTATTTTTGGAGTTACAAAAGTATTAAAGAGTTACAGATTACTACAGACTGTTATGTTTTTGACAGATTATGTTTTCTTTGTGTTGTTTGCTTATTTTGATGAATCTATGAGTAGTATCGGAGGGTATGAACCATGGAGGAGTTGTAATATAGTAGATCCAATATGAATTTAGAATGAGTTCACAACAGTATCTATGTGGTGGTTTTATTTTTTTATACTAACGGAGCTTACGAGTTTTCTGTTGAGTTTTGTGTTGTGAAGTTTTCAAGTTTTGGGTAAAGATTCGATGGACCATGGAATAAGGAGTGGCAAGAGACTAAGATTGGGGATGCCCAAGGCACCCCAAGGTAATATTCAAGGACAACCAAGAGCCTAAGCTTGGGGATGCCTAGGAAGGCATCCCCTCTTTCGTCTTCGTTCATCGGTAACTTTACTTGAAGCTATATTTTTATTCACCACATGATATGTGTTTTGCTTGGAGCGTCATTTTATTTTATTAGGTTTTGCTTGCTCTTTGAATAATATCCCAAGATCTAAAATTCTTAAATGTTAGAGAGTCTTCACATAGTTACATAATTATTCGACTACTCATTGATCTTCACTTATATCTTTCGGAGTAGTTTGTCGTTTGCTCTAATGCTTCACTTATATCTTTTTAGAGCACGGCGGTAGTTTTATTTTGAAGAAATTTATGAACTCTCATGCTTCACTTATATTATTTTGAGAGTCTTAAACATCATGGTAATTTTCTTAGGTTATGAATTTAGTCCTAATATGATAGGCATCCAAGAGGGATATAATAAAAACTTTCATATGAAGTGCATTGAATACTATGAGAAGTTTGATTCCTTATGATTGTTTTGAGATATGAAGATCGTGATATTAGAGTCATGCTAGTGAGTAATTGTGGATTGTAGAAATACTTGTGTTAAAGTTTGTGATTCCCGTAGCATACACGTATGGTGAACCGTTATGAAAGGATCGATGTAGTTGACTAGAGGAGGGGGGGGGGGGTGAATAGGCAACTAACAATTTTTAGCTTTTCTTTACCAAATTAAACTTTGCATCAAAGTAGGTTGTCTAGATATGCAACTAGGTGATCAACCTATATGATGCAACAACAATAAACACACAAGTAAGCAAAGGATAGAACACAATATATCTTGCCAAGTAAAGGTAAGAGATAACCAAGAGTGGAACCGATGGAGACGAGGATGTGTTACTGAAGTTTCTTCCCTTTGAGGGGAAGTATGTCTCCGTTGGAGCGGTGTGGAGGCACAATGCTCCCCAAGAAGCCACTAGGGCCACCGTATTCTCCTCACGCCCTCACACAATGCGAGATGTCGTGATTCCACTATCGGTGCCCTTGGAGGCGGCGACCGAACCTTTACAAACAAGGTTGGGGCAATCTCCACAACTTAATTGGAGGCTCCCAACGACACCACGAAGCTTCACCACAATGGACTATGGCTCCGCGGTGACCTCAACCGTCTAGGGTGCTCAAACACCCAAGAGTAACAAGATCTGCAAGGGATTAGTGGGGGGAATCAAATTTCTCTTGGTGGAAGTGCAGATCGAGGCCCTCTCAAGCAATCCCTAAAGAATCAACAAGTTTGATTGGCTAGGGAGAGAGATCGGGCGAAAATGGAGCTTAGAGCATCAATGGAGCTTAGGGATGGAAGAGGTGGTCAACTCGGAGAAGAAGACACCCCTTTTATAGTGGAAGAACAAATTCAACCGTTATCCACCAACTCAGCCAGCGACGCGCGGTACTACCGCACCATACAAGCGGTACTACCGCTGGCTTGGCAGAGGCCAGGACTAGACCTGTAGTGCAAAGAAGGAGAGCGGTACAACCGACGGCGCGGTACTACCGCGCCCCTTGCGGTACTACCGCAAGGCAGGGATAGTCAAGCCAGAGTAGGCACGGACATAAAAAATTACATCCGTGACTACTTCCGCTGAGTTTAGGTCTATGCAAAAATCCGACACGGTACTACCACACGACCAGCGCGGTACTACCTTGTAGGGCGCGAATGTAAAAATTACATCCGCCCCTACTTCCGTTCATGCCGCAGAGCCTGGCCAGGGTTTACGGTACTACCGTGCCGAGGGCGCAGTACTACCGCGTTGGGTACGGATGTAAAAAATTACATCCGCCCCTACTACCGCTCGGGCAACAGCGCCTGACCAGAATCTTACGGTACTACCGCTCCCACGGAGCGGTACTACCGTGAGCTCTTACGGTACTACCGTGCAGGATGACGGTACTACCGCAAGGGCAAGCAGTAGTACCACTCTGGGGAGCAGTACTACCGCGTGCCTCAGTACAACAACATTAGGAGTCCTTCATTTTGCCTAGACAAGGAAAGACGGAGGATGCTCCAATAATCCAAAGGAAAGATGGTGCAAAAGGAACAAATGTGTACGTGAGATTCCACCCAAACCTTTCCAACACGGACCTACTCTTAATAGTATGGCTTTCCTACGACTCAAACCCACCGAAAAGAAACATAGAGAAACGCTGTCTTCAATAGTCTTCGAGGGGCACCAAATCGTCTTGTGTTTAGATATGATATATCTGGAATGCTCAATGCACATGATTAGTCCGCAAAAGCATTGTCATCAATCACCAAAACTACTAAGAGATAAAATTGCCCTTACATCCCCCTTTTTGGTGGATTAATGACAATACGGGATTTGCACATAGGGATATAAAATGAGGCAACGACAAACCCACCATCTATAAAATATAGACGGGCTCCCCCTAGATGTGTGCACTCTAGAGATGAGCTTTGGACTACACGACACACATACTAGGATCAACACTCCCCCTATATTTTATAGATAAGGCATCTCTTGCTACAATATAACTAACACTAAGCGAGTAGGCAAGATGAAGGATATGACTAAGCAACAATGACAATAAGATACGATAGAGTGCATATGTCTTACACCATATGATAGATAACTTAGTCTTACGAGCACAAACCAAACCAAAGCAAACGAGGTTCAACAGACCGAAAGCAAAGCGACAAAGCGAAACACACGTGAAAATCCTACACTCTCTCCCCCTTTGGCATCGAGACACCAAAAAGGCAGAGAGGACACTGATACGTCCATTTGCATCATGCTTTTATATCGATATTCATTCCATTATGGGCTGTTATTACACGTTATGTCACAATACTCATGGCTATTCTCTCTCATTTTACAAGGTTTTACATGAAGAGGGAGAATGCCGGCAGCTGGGATTCTGGGCTGGAAAAGGAGCAAATATTGGAGACCCATTCTGCACAGCTCATAAAAACCTGAAATTCCACAAAATTCATTTTTGGAATTAATAAAAAATATTCAGCGGAAGAAATACCTGAGGAGGGCCACCCACCGTCCACAAGGGTGGGGGGCGCGCCCTACCCCCTGGGCGCGCCCCCTGCCTCGTGGGCCACCTGGCAGCCCTCTGGTGCCCATCTTCTGCTATATGAAGTCTTTTACCCTGAAAAAAAAATCATAAGCAAGCTTACAGGACGAAACTCCGCCGCCACGAGGCAGAACCTTGGCGGGACCAATCTAGGGCTCCGGCGGAGCTGTTCTGCCGGGGAAACTTCCCTCCGGGAGGGGGAAATCATCACCAACGATCCTCCCATCGGGAGGGGGTCAATCTCCATCAACATCTTCACCAGCACCATCTCCTCTCAAACCCTAGTTCATCTCTTGTATCAAATCTTTGTATCCAAACCTCAGATTGGTACCTGTGGGTTGCTAGTAGTGTTGATTACTCCTTGTAGTTGATGCTAGTTGGTTTATTTGGTGGAAGATCATATGTTCAGATCCTTAATGCATATTAATACCCCTCTGATTATGAACATGAATATGCTTTGTGAGTAATTACGTTTGTTCCTGAGGACATGGGTGAAGTCTTGCTATTAGTAGTCATGTGAATTTGGTATTCGTTCAATATTTTGATGAGATGTATGTTGTCTCTCCTCTAGTGGTGTTATGTGAACGTCGACTACATGACACTTCACCATTATTTGGGCCTAGAGGAAGGCATTGGGAAGTAATAAGTAGATGATGGGTTGCTAGAGTGACAGAAGCTTAAACCCTAGTTTATAAGTTACTTCGTAAGGGGCTGATTTGGATCCATATGTTTCATGCTATGGTTAGGTTTACCTTAATACTTCTTTTGTAGTTGCGGATGCTTGCAATAGGGGTTAATCATAAGTGGGATGCTTGTCCAAGAAAGGGCAGTACCCAAGCACCGGTCCACCCACATATCAAATTATCAAAGTAATGAACGTGAATCATATGAGCGTGATGAAAACTAGCTTGACGATAATTCCCATGTGTCCTCGGGGGCGCTTTTCTCATTATAAGAACTTGTCCAGGCTTGTCCTTTGCTACAAAAAGGATTGGGCCACCTTGCTGCACCTTATTTACTTTCATTGCTTGTTACCCGTTACAAATTACCTTATCACAAAATTATTTGTTACCTAAAATTTCAGTGCTTGCAGAGAATACCTTACTGAAAACCGCTTGTCATTTCCTTCTGCTCCTCGTTGGGTTCGACACTCTTACTTATCAAAAGGACTACGATAGATCCCCTACACTTGTGGGTCATCAAGACTCTTTTCTTGCGTCGTTGCCGGGGAGTGAAGCGCCTTTGGTAAGTGGAACTTGGTAAGGAGACATTTATATAGTGTGCTGAAATTTACTGTCACTTGTTACTATGGAAACTAATCCTTTGAGGGGCTTGTTCGGGGTATCTTCACCCCGACCAGTAGAGCAAAGAGTTGCTCCTCAACCTACTGAACCTACTGAAAATGTTTACTTTGAAATTCCTTCGGGTATGGTAGAGAAACTGCTAGCTAATCCCTTTGCAGGAGATGGAACATTGCATCCCGATTTACACCTTATCTATGTGGATGAAGTTTGTGGATTATTTAAGCTTGCAGGTATGCCCGATGATGTTATTAAGAAGAAGGTCTTCCCTTTATCTTTGAAGGGAGACGCATTGACATGGTATAGGCTATGTGATGATATGGGATCCTGGGACTATAAACGATTGAAATTGGAATTTCGCCAGAAGTTTTATCCTATGCATCTTTTTCATCGTGATCGCAATTATATATATAATTTTGGCCTCGCGAAGGAGAAAGCATCACTCAAGCTTGGGGGAGGCTTAAGTCAATGTTATATTCATGCTCCAATCATGAGCTCTCAAGGGAAATGATTATTCAAAATTTTTATGCTCGGCTTTCTCTCAACAATCGCTCCATGCTCGATACTTCTTGTGCTGGGTCTTTTATGATGAAGACTATTGAATTCAAATGGGATTTATTGGAAAGAATTAAATGCAACTCTGAAGATTGGGATTCCGACGATGGTAAGGTGTCAGGTATGACACCTAAGTTTGATTGTGTTAAATCTTTTATGGATACCAATGCTTTTCGTGGATTTAGCACTAAATATGGACTTTGACTCTGAGATAGTAGCTTCTTTCTGTGAATCATTCACTACTCATGTTGATCTCCCTAAGGAGAAGTGGTTTAAATATAATCCTCCCATTAAAGTAAAATTAGTTGCACCTGTTACAGTTGAAGAAAAAACTATCACTTATAATGATCCTATTGTTCCTACTACTTATATTGAGAAAGCACCTTTCCCTGTTAGGATAAAGGATCATGCTAAAGCTTCAACTGTTGTTCGTAAGAGTAATACTAGAACATATACACCTCCTGAGAAAATTAAAGTTGAACCTAGTATTGCTATGGTTAAAGATTGTAGCGACCCGACCTTAGATGGTCAAGTCTCTGTGTTTCAAAGTCATCCTCGGATCAAGAATGCTTTGACACAGTACTCAAGGATTTATAACAGAGTAGCAATCGCACACTTATTACATCGAATGTCTCAAAAGAGAACTTATTACAATAATATGGCTTAAGGCCATCTAATGCGATAACAGCGGAAGGCTTGGAAGATAAAGTGAGTCCATCAACTCCAACGGCTTAGCTGAGCTGCACGACAATGAACTAACAAACCTTACTCCTCGTCTGAAAAGTCTGCAACATAATACGTTGCAGCCCGAGAACGGGTCAGCACATGGAATATGCTGGCAATATAACACAGTAAAGCAAGAACAGGATAATGCTATCACTACATGCATATTTGGCTGGTGGAAAGCTCTATGGTTGTAGTTTTGCGAAAAGCCAATTTTTCCATACAACAATGGAATAGATTTTAATTTAACTATCATGGTGGTTGAAAAATTGAGAAGGTATAACCCCAACTCAATCCAAATTAAAGTAGTTAACAACCCAACAATATTAATTAAGCGTGATGAGATACATGTGATAACCCAAGTACTAGATACTCAAGATTGTCCATAACTGGGGACACGGCTAACCATGATTAGATTGTACACTCTGCAAAGGTTAGCGCACTTTTCCCACAAGACTCGATCGCCTCCGTTGATTTCTCACACTGCATGGTGTTTGAGAAACGGATGACCGAGACACAGTCTTTTAGAAACATTAACTCTCTACTCCGGGTAGACCATACCAAACCTACAAAACCCACTACTTGCTGATCTACCTCTTCAAGAGCTTCACGTAACCTACTCAACTATGCTAGAGCCCATAATAGCTTGTGGCTGCACACGGAAGTTTCTAGCATGAATCATCTCGCCCCTTTAAGCCCGGGTGGCGGTCCATAGGAAGATCACACGGGTACCCCGGGATTTCCAAAAAAACAGACAACACTGGGTTCCCCAGGTGCCTCAATCCACCCAGATGTTAATTTTAAGTTGCCACCTTAAGTTGAACCAATAATTAACAATCTCACATCTGTCATGGATTCACTCAAACCCAACCACGTCTACGAGCATAGCATAGCAATATAAGCAACACGTAGAAGTAACTCCCGAGGGTTTGATAGAAACAGGGCAATAGGTTCTACTTCAACAACTACTTCCCAACCCACAAGTTAAAGACATCCTAACCATTCAATGTTAACTAATGCATAAAAACTGGGTATGAAAAGAGTATGATCAATGTGTTACTTGCCTTGCTGACGATCCGCGAATCCTAGAGACTCGTAGTAACACGCTTCGCACTCCGGGAATTCTATCGCAAACAAACAATAACATACATAAGCAACAAGCAAAGATGCAGAAGCAAAACTCAACTAAAAGAGGTTGACCAGAAAGTTCAACTTAAGAACTCCGGTTCGCAAAAAGAATCAAACCGAACGGAGCAACGAAACTCAAACGGCAAAAGAAACAAGATCCGTTTACTAATCGTAACTAGGGCCAAATTTTACAGTACCAAAATCTTGTTTAAGTTGATTAAACAGAAAGAGGGTCTCGAGACGAAGATCTAGGCGCTTGAATCGCCTGATTCCGACTAACGAGCAAAAAGATAAACAGAAACTAAGATCGGATCAGAAATCGCAATCGAGAATAATCGCAGAAAAATCCGATTAAAAGAAAACTGATGATCAGACTAACGAACGAGCATTCGTTAGCTGTAACTAACGGGCGAACTACCGTTCGTTAAAATGAACGTACGGATGAACGTTCGCAGATTAGAAGAACCGAGGAAAACCGGCGAACCGAAAAAAAACCGAACTAGGGTTTCTAAAAAACCCGAATGGTTTAAAAAAAACCTGCGGCTCGGATCGGCGCGGTACCTCGACGAGGTGGCTCCGGCGGGGCGGGGTTGGGCGGCGGGGCGGCGGCTCGGGGGCGTGGCTTGGCGGCAACGGGCGCGTGGCGGCGTGGCTCGCAGGCGAGGGTCGGGTAAGTCTTCTTGGCGGCGGCTTGGGCTCAGGCGGCGGTGGTATCTAAAGGGGAGGGGGCGGCGGCTGCTTGGGGGAGGGGGCAAGGCAGCGGCGGCGGCGTGGAATCCGGCTCGGACTTGGAGTCCGGGTCGGCGGCGGCTGGGCCGGCGGCCTGGCTGGGTTTCGGTCGGGCATAGGAGATTTATTTTTTAAAATGATTTCACCGACAGAAATAAAATCCTAGAAAATAAAATAAAAACCTAAAAATGCCACAACAAATTTTCACCGTCTAAATGAAATATTTAGAACGAGATGAACATTTTCTTGGCCCTAAAATGCAATTTTGAAAACGTGCAATTTTTCTAAGGTGAATAAAATCCAAATAAAAAATCAAATAAAATCAAATAATTGATTTTAACATTTTTCCTCCAATACTTCAATTGTTTTGGAAAAGTCATATTATCTCCTCTCATATATTTGAATATGAAATATTTTTTGAAGAGAAAATAATTAAAATCAAAAATCCTCGTTTCACTATTTGATAGGAATCAAATATGAAAACCGGAAAATCCCCAACTCTCTCCGAGGGTCCTTGAGTTGCTTAGGATTCCGAGGATTGCGGAACGAGAATGCAATAAAATATGATATGCATGAATGACCTATGTTTAACATTCCAAATTGAAAATTTGGGATGTTACAAACCTACCCCCCTTAAGATGAATCTCGCCCTCGAGATTCGGGTTGGCTAGAGAATAGGTGCGGGTGGTCCTTGCGAAGATCATCCTCTCGTTCCCAGGTGGCTTCCTCCTCGGTATGGTGGCTCCACTGATCTTTGCAAAACTTAATAACCTTGCTGCGGGTGACTCGGCTGGCAAAGTCAAGAATCTTCACTGGCTTCTCCTCGTATGTCAAATCACTGTCCAATTGAATTGCCTCCAAAGGTACTGTATCTCTTAACGGTATATCGGCCATCTCAGCATGACACTTCTTCAACTGTGAGATGTGGAACACATCGTGAACTCCTGACAGTCCTCTGGTAATTCCAGCTTGTAGGCAACTTCTCCCAGCCGTTCCAAAACACGATAAGGTCCTACAAATCTCGGGGCTAACTTTCCCTTAACTCTAAAACGTTTCACTCCTCGCAAGGGTGATACTCGCAGATATGCTCTATCTCCAATTTCATAGGTTACTTCCTTGCGTTTCGAGTCTGCATAACTCTTCTGTCTGGACTGAGCAATTTTTAGTCTATCACGGATCAGTCTAACCTTCTCCTCGGACTCCTTGATCAAGTCTGGTCCAAACAGCTATCGGTCTCCTACCTCATCCCACATCAGCGGTGTTCTGCATCTGCGTCCATACAGAGCTTCAAACGGTCCCATCTTCAAACTGGCCTGGTAGCTATTGTTGTATGAGAACTCTGCGTAAGGCAAATTGTCATCCCAACTAGATCCATAATCTAGCGCACAGGCTCTCAACATGTCCTCCAGAATCTGGTTGACTCTCTCGGTCTGTCCATCTGTCAGTGGGTGAAATGTTGTACTGAACTCCAATCTCGTTCCCAAAGTCTGGTGCAGCTGATGCCAAAACTTTGAGGTAAACTGTGTTCCTCTATCTGATACGATGGTCCTCGGAACTCCATGCAAACATACGATCCTGGACATATATATCTTGGGCAACTTCGCACTTGTATAAGTTGTTTTCACTGGGATGAAGTGAGCCACTTTGGTCAAGCGATCTACTACTACCCATATTGAATCATATCCTGCTTTGTTCTGGGCAATCCGGTGATAAAATCCATGCCAAGCTTATCCCACTTCCATTCGGGTATCGGCATAGGCTGTAACAGTCCTGCTGGTTTCTGATGCTCTGCCTTCACTCTCTGACATACATCACATACGGCTACATACTCGGCAATATCCTTCTTCATACAAGTCCACCAGAAACGTTCCTTCAAATCTAAATACATCTTGGTGTTTCCGGGGTGTATCGAGTATGGTGAGTCATGAGTCTCCTGTAGTATTAACTTCATGATCTCTGGGTCATTGGGCACATAAAATCGGCCCTCAAACCATAAGGTATCGTGCTCATCCTCACGAAAACCTTTGGCCTTTCCTTTGCTCATCTTCTCCTTTATCTTGGCAATCTCTTTGTCATCCTTCTGAGCTTCTCGAATCTTGTCCAACAATGTCGACTGAACCTCCATTCTCGCAACGAAACCTCCTGGAACAATCTCCAACCGAAGTTCCACGATATCCTCAGCTAACTCCTTTGGCAATCCCTTACTTTCAAGGATATTAGCATAACTCTTCCGGCTCAAAGCGTCTGCTACGACATTGGCCTTTCCTGGATGATAGTGTAGCTTCATATCGTAATCCTTTATAAGCTCCAACCATCTCCTCCACCTAAGGTTCAGCTCCTTTTGCGTGAAAATGTACTTCAAACTCTTATGATCAGTGTACACATCACAACGGTTTCCAATAAGATAATGTCTCCAGGTTTTCAATGCATGCACTACGGCTGCTAGCTCCAAATCATGTGTGGCATAGTTCAACTCATGGGGTTTTAGTTGTCGTGAGGCATACGAAACAACTCTTCCGTCCTGCATAAGCACATATCCAAGTCCTTAGCGAGAGGCGTCGCAATAAACTTGGAACTCCTTATGTATATCTGGCAGTGTTAACACTGGCGCTGTAGTCAAACATTTCTTCAATTCCTGAAAACTTGCCTCGCAATCTTCCGTCCATCTAAACTTGGTATCCTTCTTCGATAGTTCAGTCATGGGCTTAGCAATGTTGGAAAAATTCTCAATGAATCTCCGATAGTATCCTGCGAGTCCAAGGAAACCGTGGATCTCGCTAACTGAAGTGGGTGCCAACCATTCGGTGGATCGATCGAACCTTCTTTGGGATCCTTTGCTATACCCTCTCCTGATATAACATGCCCAAGAAATCCAACTTCCTTCAACCAAAACTCGCACTTGATGAACTTGGCGTATAACTAGTGTTCCCTGAGTTTCTCGTGAACTAAACGCAAATGCTCCTTGTGCTCCTCTTCATTCTTCGAGTATACCATAATATCATCAATGAACACCACAACAAACTTGTCCAGGTACTCCATGAACACCTTGTTCATCATGCTCATGAAATAGGCAGGGGCGTTAGTCAGTCCAAACGACATGACCGTATACTCGTATAACCTATATCGCGTGGTAAACGCCGTCTTTGGTATATCCTTCTCGCGGATCTTCAACTGATGGTATCCAGATCGTAGATCGATCTTCGAAAACACCTTAGCTCCTTGCAGCTGATCAAACAGATCATTGATCATTGGCAGTGGGTACTTATTCTTAATCGTTACTTCATTCAAGGCTCGATAATCAACAACCATCCTTAGGGATTTATCCTTCTTCTCCACCAAAAGCACCGGGGCTCCCCAAGGTGATGAACTCCTTCGAATGTAACCTTTTTCCAATAACTCCTTGATCTGTTTCTTAATTTCCTCCAGATCATTTGCGGGCATCCTATAAGGTCTCTTGGATATTGTCCTGGTACCTAGCAGTAGCTCTATCAAAAACTCAATGTCTCTATCCGGTGGCATGCCTGGTAACTCCTCTGGGAAAACATCCGGAAAAATCCTTTACTATAGGCACTTCCTCCTGTACAACTCCCGTGAGGGCATTCACTTGGCTCCTCCTAGGCACATGCCTAGATACATACTTAATCCTTTTTCCTTCCGGGGTGGTGAGATAAATCGACTTACTAGCACACTCAATGCTTCCTCCATACTTTGACATCCAGTCCATGCCTAATATTACATCCAATCCTTGTGACTCCAAGATAATTAGGTCGGACGGAAAAACATGGGTGCCAATGGTTAGGGGTATCTGGTTGCACCATTGGCTAGCCATGTACTCTGCTCCAGGTGAGCTCACTAAAAGAGGGGTCCTAAGGGTTTGGGTTGGTAGTTTAAACTTATCCACAAATCCCTTGAGATGTATGAATGTGATGCACCAGTATCGAAAAGAACAAGAGCGGTAAATGACTTAACCAAAAACTTACCTATTACCGCGTCCGGCTGCTCTTCAACCTCCTCCACGTTAATGTGGTTCACTTGTCCTTTGTTGAATGGATTATGCTTCTTCCCAGCGCTCCCATTTCCGTTTCCATCCCTTCCTTCAGGGCAATCATTGGCATAGTGCCCTGTCTTTCCGCACTTAAAGCAAGTAACTTGACTTAGGTCCCTTTTGGCGGGTGTAGCTGGATTGGAGTGGTTCTGATTGTTATTAACTCCGTTCCCATTTCCATTCTTAGCACCATTGTGGTTATGCGATCCTCCTCCAGTGTGGTTGTGACCTCCATGGTTATGAACAAGTCCTCCCGAGTTCGGGGTTAAGCGAGGCTTCTGCTGAGCTCCTGAGTTATACTTCCCTTGTCCATACTTCCTTTTACGGCTCTCAGTCTGCTACTGCTTCCCTTCAATCATAAGATCCTTATCTACCAACTCCTGGTAGTTGTTGAAGGTTGCCACCATCAACTGCATGCTCATCTCATCATTCAGCCCTTTCATAAACTTCTCCCGCTTCGCGGCATCTGTGGCCACATCATCAGGGGCATAGCGTGATAACTTGCTAAACTCATCCACGTACTGAGCCACAGTACGGTTCCCCTGGCGTAGGTTGCGGAACTCCCGCTTCTTCATCTGCATGACTCCAGTTGAGACATGGGCTGTGCGAAAAGCTTGCTGAAACTGGTCCCAAGTAACATTGGCCATAGGAAAAGTAGCCGTATAATTCTCCCACCATGAGGCTGCTGGTCCATCCAATTGGTGTGCGGCAAAGCGCACCTTCCCCGCATCTATGCAACCTGCGGTGGTCAACTCCCTTCCAATACGGCATAGCCAATCATCAACAACTATTGGCTCGGTGCTGCTGGAAAACTTCAGCGGTTGTAACCTCAGAAAACGGGCTAAGTTGTCCACTGGCGGCGGGTTATTGTTGTTGTTGTTGTTGTTGTTGTTGTTGTTGCCCTGGTTCTGAACTAGCAATTGCATCAAAGCATTCTGCTGCTGGATCAACTGGGTGAGCTCCGGTGGGAAAGCAAAACCGGTGTCACGTCTCGGAGGCATCTGATGGGTTTAGATGGAAGAGATTAGAATAGAAAAAGGTCTAACGAGAAAGCACTACCCATATGCACATGAGACAAACACAATCATTTCACTCAATCAATCAAGCAAGGGCATACAACGGTCTAGAACTATCGCATAAGTGCTCAACTACTACTAAATACATGGGGGAATACTACTAATATATGGTGGTCATCTAGAAATTTTGATCGGTGGAAGACTCCATGATGTCTGCTCCAGCTTCGTCTTCATAGTCATCATCACTAGGATCAGAATCGGTGTCATCGATGATGATGTAGTTGTCTGGGCAAGTGGGGTCGTCGTCTTCTTCTCCCGATGCTGGTCCTCCCATGAATACTCCGATCTTCTTAACCAGGTCGTCATTCTTCTCCAGTAGTGTCTTGATTTCTTCCTCATATCCATCACGTGTAAATTTGAGTTCTTCCTCCAACTCAATGATCCTGGTCTTCGCCTTCTTTAATTCCATCATGTCTGCGCACATCTGGTTCTCCTGACGTCGTGCTAGTTTAGCTCCTGGATGAAAGCTGCAATGGATCTATCCTTCTTGGTGCTGATCACTTCCCATTGCTCGTCTCGGCGCCCACATATTTGATAGATGGTGTCCTTGAGTTCCCTGTTGTAGACTTCTCCAATACGTCCCATGGTAATGTGGGCTGCCATGCTCTTGCCTAGGCTCCAGGTGGGTGCTTCGAAAGAAAATTCTATGGGTTTAGAAGTTGGCGAGAACGTCCTTCCTGGAACTTGTACTTATATCATCCAGCATTCCTCTTCTGGTAAGGTGGCGTTGTACGTCCCGGTGAAGCTTGGTATTCCAATGTTAAAGTATCTAGTAACTTCCTTCAGGTAGCGTCCAAAAGGTGTGTCTTCATCCGGTTGCGCAAACTTGTTCTTCATCTCCGTCATCCTAAAGAGTGGAAAAATGGAGAGGAGTCGGAAATGAGTAGAGAAGAGTGACCTATGGTTTATCTTAGTGGTCGTGTCCTACACTCAGCGTGTGCTCTGATACCATCTTGTAGCGACCCGACCTCGGATGGTCAAGTCTCGTGTTTCATGTCATCCTGGATCGAATGTCTTGACACACACGAAGATCGAAGGATTTATAATAGAGTAGCAATCACACACTTATTACATCGAATGTCTCAAAAGAGAACTTATTACAATAATATGGCTTAAGGCCATCTAATGCGATAACAGCGGAAGGCTTGGAAGATAAAGTGAGTCCATCAACTCCAACGACATAGCTGAGCTCCACGGCAACGACCTAACGAACCTTACTCCTTGTCTGAAAAGTCTACAACATAATACGTTGCAGCCCGAGAACGGGTCAGCACATGGAATATGCTGGCAATATAACACAGTAAAGCAAGAACAGGATAATGCTATCACTACATGCATATTTGGCTGGTGGAAAGCTCTATGGTTGTAGTTTTGCGAAAAGCCTTTCCCTACAACAATGGAATAGATTTTAATTTAACTATCATGGTGTTTGAAACATTGAGAAGGTATAACCCCAACTCAATCCAAATTAAAGTAGTTAACAACCCAACAATATTAATTAAGAGTGATGAGATACATGTGATAACCCAAGTACTAGATACTCAAGATTGTCCATAACCAGGGACACAGCTAACCATGATTAGATTGTACACTCTGCAGAGGTTTGCACTTTTCCCACAAGACTCGATCGCCTCCGTTGATTTCTCGCACTGCATGGTGTTTGAGAAACGGATGACCGAGACACAGTCTTTCAGAAACATTAACTCTCTACTCCGGGTAGACCATACCAAACCTACAAAACCCACTACCTGCTGATCTACCTCTTCAAGAGCTTCACGTAACCTACTCAACTATGCTAGAGCCCATAATAGCTTGTGGCTGCACACGGAAGTTTCTATCATGAATCATCTCAGTTCCCTTTAAGCCTGGGTGGCGGTCCATAGGAAGATCACACGGGTACCCCGGGATTTCCAAAAAAAAACAGACAACACTGGGTTCCCCAGGTGCCTCAATCCACCCAGATGTTAATTTTAAGTTGCCACCTTAAGTTGAACCAATAATTAACAATCTCACATCTGTCATGGATTCACTCAAACCCAACCACGTCTACGAGCATAGCATAGCAATATAAGCAACACGTAGAAGTAACTCCTGAGGGTTTGATAGAAACAGGGCAATAGGTTCTACTTCAACAACTACTTCCCAACCCACAAGTTAAAGACATCCTAACCATGCAATGTTTGAGGATTGAAACTAATGCATAAAAACTGTGTATGAAAAGAGTATGATCAATGTGTTACTTGCCTTGCTGACGACCCGCGAATCCTAGAGACTCGTAGTAACACGCTTCGCACTCCGGGAATTCTATCGCAAACAAACAATAACATACATAAGAAACAAGCAAAGATGCACAAGCAAAACTCAACTAAAAAAGAGGTTGACCAGAAAGTTCAACTTAAGAACTCCGGTTCGCAAAAAGAATCAAACCAAACGGAGCAACGAAAGTCAAACGGCGAAAGAAACAAGATCCGTTTACTAATCTTAACTAGGGTCAAATTTTACAGTACCAAAATCTTGTTTAAGTTGATTAAACAGAAAGAGGGTCTCGAGACGAAGATCTAGGCGCTTGAATCTCCTGATTCCGACTAACGAGCGAAAAGATAAACGGAAACTAAAATCGGATCAGAAATCGCGATCGAGAATAATCGCAGAAAAATCCGATTAAAAGAAAACTGACGATTAGACTAACGAACGAGCGTTCGTTAGCTGTAACTAACGGGCGAACTACCGTTCGTTAAAACGAACGTACGGACAAACGTTCGCAGATTAGAAGAACCGAGGAAAACCGGCGAACCAAAAAAAACCGAACTAGGGTTTCTAAAAAAACTAAACTAGGGTTTCTAAAAAAACCGAACGGTTTTTTTTTTAAACCGGCGGCTCGGATCGGCGCGGTACCTTGACGAGGTGGCTCGTGAGCAGGGTTAGGCGGCGGGCGGCGCTTCTCGGCGGCGGGGCTTGGCGGCGGCAAGGCGGCAAGCTGGCATGGCGGCTGGCTCGGCACGGCGGCACGGCTCAGCCTTGGCTCGGGCGACGGGTTGGCGAGGGCTGGCGGCGGTTTAGGCTCAGGGGGACAGCGGTATTTAAAGGGGGGGGGCGGCTGCTTGGGGGGGCAAGGCAACAAGCGGCAAGGAGTCTGCTCGGACTTGAAGTCCGGGTTTGCGGCCACAGCCGTGAGGAGGTGGCGGCGGCGGTGGGCATCGGCTCGGTTGGGTTTCGCCCATTCAAGTAGGAGATTTATTTATTTATTTATTTTTAAAAAAATTCGCCGACAGAAATAAAATCCTAGAAAATAAAATAAAAACCTAAAAATGCCAAAACAAATTTTCACCGTCTAAATGAAATATTTAGAACGAGATGAACATTTTCTTGGCCCTAAAATGCAATTTTGAAAACGTGCAATTTTTCTAAGGCGAATAAAATCCAAATAAAAAAATCAAATAATTGATTTTAACATTTTTTGTCCGATATTTCAATTGTTTTGGAGAAGTCATATTATCTCCTCTCATATATTTTAATATGAAATATTTTTTAGAGAGAAAATAATTAAAATAAAAAATCCTCGTTTCACCATTTGATAGGAATCAAATATGAAAACCGGAAAATCCCCAACTCTCTCCGAGGGTCCTTGAGTTGCTTAGGATTTCGAGGATTACGGAACGAGAATGCAATAAAACATGATATGCATGAATGACCTATGTTTAACATTCCAAATTGAAAATTTGGGATGTTACAAAGATCTCTTGGTTGATAATATTGATGGGCATGTTATCTATTTCTGTGATCAAGCTGCTAGAATTGCTAGACCCGGTGCTAAGCAACATAGACCTGTTGTAGGCATGCCTGTTATTTCTGTTAAAATAGGAGATCGTTGTTATCATGGCTTATGTGATATGGGTGTTAGTGCTAGTGCAATACCTCATTCCTTATATAAAAAAATTATGCATGACATTGCATCTGCTGAGATAGAAGATATTGCTGTTACAGTTAAGCTTGCCAATAGAGATACTATTTCACCAATTGGGATTGTTAGAGATGTTGAAGTCTTGTGTGGGAAAGTTAAATATCCTGCTGATTTTCTTGTTCTTGGTTCCCCACAAGATGACTTTTGTCCCATTATATTTGGTAGACCCTTCTTGAAAACTGTTAATGCTAAGATAGATTGCGAAAAGGATGTTGTTACTATTGGTTTGGGGGATATGTCTCATGAGTTTAATTTTGCTAAATTTCATAGACAACCCCATGATAAATAATTGCCTAGTAAGGATGAAATTATTGGTCTTACTTCTATTGCCGCGTCTCCTACTGATCCTTTAGAACAATATTTGCTAGACCATGAAAATGATATGTTTATGAATGAAAGAAGAGAAATAGATGAATTATTCTTTAAACAATGACCTATTTTGAAACACAACTTGCCTGTTGAAATCTTAGGGGATCCTCCACCACCCAAGGGTGATCCCGTGTTTGAGCTTAAACCATTACCTGATACTCTTAAATATGCTTATCTTGATGAAAAGAAGATATATCCTGTTATTATTAGTGCTAACCTTTCAGAGCAGGAAGAGGAAAGATTATTGAAAACTCTGAAGAAGCACCGTGCTGCTATGGATATACTCTTGACGATCTTAAGGGCATTAGTCCCACTCTATGCCAACACAAATAAAATTGGAAGAAGACGCCAAACCAGTCATTGATCACCAACGACGATTAAATCCTAAGATGAAGGAAGTGTTAAGAAAAGAAATACTAAAGCTCCTTGCGACAGGTATAATTTATCCCGTTGGTGATAGTAAGTGGGTATGTCCTGTCCATTGTGTCCCTAAGAAGGGAGGTATTACTGTTGTTCCTAATGATAAAGATGAATTGATCCTGCAAAGAATTATTACAGGTTATAGGATGGTAATTGATTTCCGCAAATTAAATAAAGCTACTAAGAAAGATCATTACCCTTTACCTTTTATTGATCAAATGCTAGAAAGATTATCCAAACATAGACATTTTTGCTTTCTAGATGGTTACTCTGGTTTCTCTCAAATACCTGTGTCAGCGGAGGATCAAGAAAAGACCACTTTTACTTGCCCTTTCAGTACTTTTGCTTATAGACGTATGCCTTTTGGTTTATGTAATGCACGTTATACCTTTCAAAGATGCATGATGGCTATATTCTCTGACTTCTGTGAAAAGATTTGTGAGGTATTCATGGATGATTTCTCCGTTTATGGATCCTCTTTTGATGATTTCTTGAGCAACCTTGATCGAGTTTTGCAGAGATGTGAAGACACTAGTCTCGTCTTGAATTGGGAAAAGTGCCACTTATGGTTAATGAAGGCATTGTCTTGGGGCATAAAATTTCTGAGAAAGGTATTGAAGTGGATAAAGCTAAGGTTGGTGCTATTGAAAAGATGTCGTGTCCCACGGACATTAAAGGTATAAGAAGTTTCCTCGGTCATGCCGGTTTTTATAGGAGGTTCATTAAGGACTTTTCTAAAATTTCCAGGCCTCTAACTAATCTATTGCAAAAAGATATTCCTTTTGTCTTCGATGATGATTGTGTAGAAGCATTTGAAATACTTAAGAAAGCTTTGATTTCTGCACCTATTGTTCAGCCACCTGATTGGAATTTACCCTTTGAAATTATGTGTGATGCTAGTGATTATGCTGTAGGTGCTGTTCTAGGACAAAGAGTTGATAAGAAACTAAATGTTATTCAATATGCTAGTAAAACTCTAGACACTGCTTAGAGAAATTATGCTACTACTGAAAAAGAATTCTTAGCAGTTCTATTTGCTTGTGATAAGTTCAGATCTTATATTTTTGATTCTAAAGTAACTATTCACACTGATCATGCTGCTATTGAATATCTCATGGAAAAGAAAGATGCTAAACCTAGACTTATTAGATGGGTTCTATTGCTCCAAGAATTTGATTTGCATATTATTGATAGAAAGGGAGCTGAGAACCCCGTTGCAGATAACTTGTCTAGGTTAGAGAAGGTTCTTTATGACCCACTACCTATTGATGACAGCTTTCCTGATAAACAATTAGCTGTCATAAATGCTTCTCGTACTGCTCCATGGTATGCTGATTATGCTAATTACATTGTTGCTAAATTCATACCACCTAGTTTCACATACCACCAAAAGAAAAAGTTCTTTTATGATTTAAGACATTACTTCTGGGATGATCCACACCTTTACAAAGAAGGAGTAGATGGTGTTATTAGACATTCTGTACCTGAGCATGAACAGGAACAGATCCTACGCAAGTGTCACTCCGAGGCATATGGAGGACACCACACTGGATATAGAACTGCACATAAGGTATTGCAATCTGGTTTTTATTGGCCTACTCTCTGCAAAGATGCCCGTAAGTTTGTCTTGTCTTGTGATGAATGTCAAAGAATTGGTAATATTAGTAGATGTCAAGAAATGCCTATGAATTATTCTCTTGTTATTGAACCATTTGATGTTTGGGGCTTTGATTATATGGGACCGTTTCCTGCCTCTAATGGGTATACACATATTTTAGTTGCTGTTGATTATATTACTAAGTGGGTAGAAGCTATTCCAACTAGTAGTGCTGATCATAACACCTCTATTAAGATGCTTAAAGAAGTTATTTTTCCTAGGTTTGGAGTCCCTAGATACCTAATGACTAATGGTGGTTCACATTTTAATCATGGTGCTTTTCGTAAAATGCTTGCTAAGTATGATGTTAATCATAGAATTGCATCTCCATATCACCCACAGTCTAGTGGTCAAGTAGAATTGAGTAATAAAGAGCTTAAATTATTTTTGCAAAAGACTGTTAATAGATCTAGAAACAATTGGTCCAAGAAACTTGATGATGCATTATGGGCTTATAGATCTGCATATAAGAATCTCATGGGTATGTCTCCATATAAAATGGTCAATGGAAAAGCATGTCACTTACCTCTCGAACTAGAACATAAGGCATATTGGGCCATTAAAGAGCTCAATTATGATTTCGAACTTGCCGGTGAGAAGAGGTTATTTGACGTTAGCTCACTTGATGAATGGAGAACCCAGGCCTACGAGAATGCCAAACTGTTTAAAGAAAAAGTTAAAAGATGGCATGACAAAAGGATACAAAAGTGTGAGTTTAACATAGGTGATTATGTGTTGCTATACAATTCTAGTTTAAGATTTTTTGCAGGAAAACTTCTCTCTAAATGGGAAGGCCCTTACGTTATCGAGGAGGTCTATCGTTCCGGTGCCATAAAAATCAACAACTTCGAAGGCACAAATCCGGAGGTGGTGAACGGTCAAAGAATCAGACATTATATCGCAGGTAACACTATAAATGTTGAAACTAATATTATTGAAACCGTAACCCCGGAGGAATACATAAGAGACACTTTCCAGAACGTTTTAGACTCCGAAAAGGAATAGGTATGTGGTACGGTAAGTAAACCGACTCCAAAACAGTTCTAATAGCAATTTTTCTCCGTTTTGGAATATTTAAGAAAATAGGAAAATAAGAAGCAGTCCAGGAAGGACATGAGGCATCCACGAGGGTGGAGGGCGCGCCCTACCCCCCTGGGCGCGCCCCCTGCCTCGTGGGCACCTCGTGTGCCCTCCGGACTCCTTCTTCTTGCACGACAATTCTTTCGGTCGGTAAAAATTCATTATATAATCTCCCGAAGGTTTTGACCACCGTATCACGCAAAAATCTTCTGTCTTTGTTTCGAGCTGTTTTTCTGACAGATCAAGAGCACCATGACGTCTTCAAGCGCCCCCAAGGACAAGTTTTTCAAGAGGGTCATCAACCCCTACCTCGCAGAGGTGCTGCATCACCCTCAAACCATTGAGATGCGTGAGGGGGTGCTGCACATCCGCGATGTGGAGGGACCAAGGAGTACCGGAAGCGTGTAGGCAAATCTCGAAACAATGGAACAACAAGTTTTCAAGTGCCAAGGGATGGTGGAACACGGACTCAACGCCAACCAGATGATGATCGCGGAGTTCACCAACAACCACAAGCTGGACGCCAAGAACATTGAGGAGATAATCTTCAAGCTTCATGAGAAAATCGAGCACCTCCAAGCCCAGATCTATGACCTGCAAAACCAAAACTGTGAGTATGAATATAGATTCAAGAGGATGAGTTTGGCTGCAGATTTGAGGATCCCGGAGACTCGATCATCCTTCTATGATGGTGAGCCTATGCCTTGGAAGACAGACGACAAGCCTACATCATCAACAACTCCATCATCACCACCCTCTTCACCAGGAAAGGAGACATAATCACATGGGTATGGGCACTCCCCTTGGAAACTGCCAAGCTTGGGGGGGGGGGGGTTGCCCCGGTATCGTATCACCATCACAGTCATATCTTTACCGTTTTACTTAGTTCGATCCTTTTGGTAATATCTTGATCTAGTAGAATAAAGTTTTGGTATGAATTAGTTTTGATTTTTGCTTTGTGATCCCTCTATGTAATCGAGTCCGTGAGCTATATATAATAAAGATTAGTGTTGAGTCAAGGGCTTTGCTATCTTGCTATGATCTTAAGTGCACAAAAATAATAAAAGAAATAAAAGAGATCATATTGATTTTATGGATAGTAATGACTTCACATATAGAGAGTATGATGATTAAAAGTTGTTGAGAGTTGGCAAACATAGTTTTGGTCATCGCTGCAATTAATAGGAAGTAATAAAGAAAGAGAGGTTTTCACATATAAATATACTATCTTGGACATCTTTTATGATTGTGAGCACTCATTAAAGTATGACATGCTAAAGAGTTGATGTTGGACAAGGAAGGCAACGTAACGGGTTATGTTTTCTCACATCGCAGTTAAAGTATATTGTCATGGATTGTCCAACATGTTGAGTTTGCCTTTCCCCCTCATGCTAGCCAAATTCCTTGCACCAAGTAGAGATACTACTTGTGCTTCCAAATATCCTTAAACCCAATTTTGCCATGAGAGTCCACCATATCTACCTATGGATTGAGTAAGATCTTTCAAGTAAGTTGTCATGTTGCATGCAATATAAATTGCTTTCTAAATATGCATGACTTATTAGTGCGGAGAAAATAAGCTTTATATGATCTTGTGATATGGAAGTAATAAAAGCGACGGACTGCATAATAAAGGTTCATATCACAAGTGGCAATATAAAGTGACGTTCTTTTGCATTAAGATTTCGTGCATCCAACCAATAAGCACATGACAACCTCTGCTTCCCTCTGCGAAGGGCCTATCTTTTACTTTATGTCTTATACCTTATGCAAGAGTCAAGGTGATATTCACCTTTCCTTTTTATATTTTATCCTTTGGCAAGCACCTAGTGTTGGAAACATCCTGATATATATATCCAATTGGATGTAAGTTAGCATGAACTACTATTGTTGACATTACCCTTGAGGTAAAAGGTTGGGAGGCAACACAATAAGCCCCTATCTTTCTCTGTGCCCGATTAAAACTCCATAAGCATAAGTATTGCGTGAGTGTTTCTACCGCTCCCTTGGAGCGGTACTACCGCTCGGGGCGCGGAAGTAAAAAATTACTTCCGCTCCAGGCGCGGTACTACCGTGCCACCCCGGCACGGTACTACCACAGCTGGAGCAGATGTAATTTTTTACATCTGTGCGCCGGTCCGGTACTACTGTAGATGTGCAAAATATACTTTTTTCGTTCCAAATCTCGTTCTTGCTTGTTTCTCTTGGCTTTGGCCCTGGTCTTTGCATTGATCATTCTTGTTTTTCGTGCGTGTTCTTGTGTTGCGTGTCTAGGTGGTGGCTCTGGTTCCAATGTTCATCGTTCGAATCCCAGCCGTAACACGGGCTCGAAGTGCCTCCGCAACCAAGACGAAGCTCCAGAGGGCTCCAATGCCTCCCAACACAGAACCAAGCACATCGCCACCAAGCACAAGGAGCCCACCATAGGCATGGATGAGATACCTCTGGCTGAGTTCATTGTTCGAAGGAAGATCAACCCCTATGTGAATCCCCGTGCCGACTTCATAGGCAATGATCTGTTCTAGACCAAGCAACAGAACCTTATCTATCTGGATGTGATGAAGGCCAAGAAGAACATCTACGTGGACGTGCACTAGATTGACATGCATCACATGAGGCAGGATAAGCACCGTGCATATTTTGGTGAGGCTTTGGACCTGGTGGAACAGTTTGGCATTGAGCACATGCTTAACTTTCACCTGGACTTTGACCCAAACATTGTAGCTCAGTTCTTTGCTTCGGTCCACTTCCATTCTGATGAGCCAAGGACCATGACATGGATGACCAATGGTCAACAGTTGACTACTAAGTGGAAGGACTTCATGGATTTGCTTCAGGTTCCTGATGAGGGGCTCGACACGCCATTTGGAGTTCGCCCTCATGCCAACTCTGAGTCTGCCAACAAGAACAAGCTCCAGCCCCTCCTTGTTGAGAAGACGCTTGCTAATAAGAAGAAAGTGTGGGTGCTGAACTCCTTCCTTGATATCATGCATCGGACCTTCCGCAACTCCCTATTCCCGCGCATCGGTGACAAGGACAAGGTGCATGCCTATCTTGTGGATATGATGCTCCTTTGTGAGGAAGCGCGTCAGTCCCAGACGCAACCACTTGATGTCTCACATATCATGTGGTGCGAGCTTCAGTTTGCGGTGTTCAACCGTAAGGTCCCCATCTATGGGCCTTACCTGTTCCATTTGATCAACAAGACTTGGAAGAAGCTCTATCCCAATGATGAGTTTGTGGCCCCCGGCTAGATTCGTCATGAGCCCATCAAGCTCCGTGTCAAGAGCCAATGGGCTAACACCACCACCAGTGCTGAGGCCGAGGCTGCCACGATGGATGTGGATGAGGATGAGATCGAGGAGGAGGAAGCTGATGAGGACAGTTTTGATGGATACATCCCTCCCTCTACTGAGCCCTCTTGGGCTAAGAAGCTGAAGACGAAGATGAAGAAATGTTCTGCATGCAGACCCAGGGGAAGTACAGGGCCCATGTTGACTCCAAGAGGAGTCACCGGCGCGATAAGAAAATATTGAGGACCTTTGGCGAGACTATCACCACTGGCTCAAAGGAGGCTGCCTGGATAGCCAAGCAGGGGTATCAGTGGACAGAGTCAGAGGAGGAGCCTGTTCCCACTGTCGAGTCAAACGAGGAGTCATTTTCAGCCTGAGCTACCACCTATGTCATAGGTGTCTGATGACCCACAAGTTTAGGGTATCTATCGTAGTCCTTTCGTTAAGTAAGAGTGTCGAACCCAACGAGGAGCAGAAGGAAATGACAAGCGGTTTTCAGTAAGGTATTCTCTGCAAGCACTGAAATTGTAGGTAACAGATAGTTTTGTGATAAGATAATTTGTAACGGATAACAAGAAATGAAAGTAAATAAGGTGCAGCAAGGTGGCCCAATCCTTTTTGTAGCAAAGGACAAGCCTGGACAAGTTCTTATAATGAGAACAACGCCCCCGAGGACACATGAGAATTATCTTCAAGCTAGTTTTCATCACGCTCATATGATTCGCGTTTGTTACTTTGATAATTTGATATGTGGGTGGACCGGTGCTTGGGTACTGCCCTTTCTTGGACAAGCATCCCACTTATGATTAACCCCTATTGCAAGCATCCGCAACTACAAAAGAAGTATTAAGGTAAACCTAACCATAGCATGAAACATATGGATCCAAATCAGCCCCTCATGAAGCAACTTATAAACTAGGGTTTAAGCTTCTGTCACTCTAGCAACCCATCATCTACTTATTACTTCCCAATGCCTTCCTCTAGGCCCAAATAATGGTGAAGTGTCATGTAGTCGACGTTCACATAACACCACTAGAGGAGAGACAACATACATCTCATCAAAATATCAAACGAATACCAAATTCACATGACTACTAATAGAAAGACTTCACCCAAGTCCTTAGGAACAAACGTAACTACTCAAAAAGCATATTCTTGTTCATAATCAGAGGGGTATTTATATGCATTAAGGATCTGAACATATGATCTTCCACCAAATAAACCAACTAGCATTGTCGGTGTCAAAACCGGCGGATCTCGGGTAGGGGGTCCCGAACTATGCGTCTTAGGATCAATGGTAACAGGAGACAAGGGACACGATGTTTTACCCAGGTTCGGGCCCTCTTGATGGAGGTAAAACCCTACGTCCTGCTTGATTGATATTGATATTGTGGATGTTTACAAGAGTAGATCTACCACGAGATCGTAGAGGCTAAACCCTAAAAGCTAGCCCATGGTATGATTGTTGTTGTATATGAGATTATCTATCGACTAGCCTGGCCTCGGTTTATATAGTGCACCAGAGGCCTAGGAGAACAAGAGTCCTAGCCGAATATGCCGGTGGGGAGGAGTCCTTGTCTTGATCGCCAAGTCTTGTTGATTCTTCCTTGTATCGGCAGCTGTCCGACCGCCCATGAGTATCTGCCATGGGGTCCTCGGCCCAATCAACCGATCGGGAGATGACGTTGAGTACCCCTAGTCCGGACACCGTCGATAGCCCCTGAACCGGTCTTCAAGTTAGGGGCGCTCCTCGATTCTTCCGAACTGTTCTTCATCTTGGTTGCGGTCTTGAAAACTGGTTCAACAAATCTTCTCATCTTCTATCTTGAGGATCGCGAAATGCATTCGACGTTGGGCATCCGAGGAGCCCCTTTAAGTTCTGACCTTTGTCAATGCCTTGTTATTTTTATGCCATGCCTCGGGTTTGAAGTTGTTCCCGGTGGCAAGGTCCTCTTCGCGTCCGAGCTCCAACGCGGACTGCATTCGAGGTATCTTTTGCAGTGAGCACCAATGCGGACTGCTTCCCAGCTCTAACGCCGGACTATGTATCCGAGCTCCAACGCGGACTGTATCCGAGCTCCAACGCCGGACTTTATCCGAGGTGTCATAAATCACCTTGGTTCAAAGAAGTTTGAAGGGTTTAACCGAGCTTAATGCGGAAATGCCCTCTAAGGAGCCAGCCACTTGCATCCGAGCTATATGTTGAACTGCCTCCGAGGTGGTTAAGCACCTCGGTCGTGGGCTGATTTTTGGTCAATGTTTTTATTGATGTAATTTATTCTCGGCGAGATGTATAGCGGTAGCCCTCAAGGTATGTATCGGTCTAAAACCGAGATGCACGAAGGATGACATAAGACCACTTGATCCCGTGGCACGAGACTCGGGTTGATTTGCAAAATCGATGCGAGGATCAAGTCCTAACTTCGGCAGAACACTCCGGGACACAAAAGCGGCATGCTCGGTCCTCGAGACTCGGGTTGGGTGCGGCCGACCAACACGAGGATCAAAATCTCCTCGAAAGCTGTATTGCACTTAAGATTTTACGCATAGAACAAGCAATGCGGTAGCCCCGAGACAACTGGTTGGGTGGCAACACGGATCGAGGATCAATGTGCCCCTTTAATATTTGTAAATAATAAGCCCGAAGCCCAGTAGCCCCCGAGCCTTAATGCGGGCACGGGTGGCCGAATTAAGGATCAATATCCATAGTAAAATCACAAATTATGTGTAATGACTCAATGTATCCAAGTACTTTATGTCATTAATGCTCGGATCCGCATTGTACAAAACTTTGTTGACCGACCATCAGCTTCAACCTCCTCGGCCAATATCCGAGGAGTGTTTGTCCTACTTTATAAAGCCTTTATGAGGGCAAAGATTTACAACAAACAAGGAAATCTGGCCATACGGTTTTATAAACAAAGGTACGCGGAGAGATATGTTATATTGTTGTTTAACAGAAGAAATGTCTTCCAAAGAAAATAGTCCCGCTATCGGTTCCTTTCTTTGGGTTGTCATGCTAAGCATGATCATGAAACCTCGGCTCCAATGTAAGAGCAAAAGATCGAGGATTTAGTTTGGGAGGCCAGTTACTAGCCCCGCCGTGTTCGGCGACAGACGAGGTCAAGCCGGAAACACTTCGGCCAATGTTATGAATGGCCCGTCATTTAATATAGTCATCGGATCGCTGACCAGTTTACACCTATTGTGAAAGTCAGTTTTTGGCTTTCTCCACTGAGGTGCTTGACCATGCAAGCTGGAAGCACAATCGCAGTGGTTCTCCCTTCGCACACCTTGCCGAACAAAGCGGAACATAGGAGGCAAGCGCGGGAGCCGGGCAGCCCAACTATTGACCGAAGACACAATTCAAAACTGATGCATATATAGCAATATCCGAGAATGTTTTTGCCGAATCTCTAAAGGAGTCCGGCGTTGCCTCATGAGACTTGTGCTGAAAACACACAAATAGTTTAAAAGTGCCAAAATCTTGGAAAACCAAAAAGTCAGTAAAACTTGGCGTCCGAACAAGATCAAGTGTTGGTGCCAATCCGAAAATTGGACTTTAGAAAAAAAGTGCTTCCTGCCGTGCTTTAACTTTGCAACGACTAAGAAGAAAAACACTTAGTATGAAACGGCTCAAATAAACATAAGAGCCCCCAAGTGACTTGGGTAAAAGTTGACTATAAAATGTAAGGTGACATGTAGAATGCCTTCTAGCGGATTGTAGATCGTTTGTCGTAGCGGACCTTTTAAGCTTCAACCTCTGGACCCAATAGTCCGGAGTGTGTCCGAATACCCTCGCGGTTATATAAGAACCGTGGTATGCGTGGAGACAAAGGCGTAGGGGTCATTAGTGCTGTATCGGACAAGTGCCCAACTAGTTATGTTATATTACATGGGTAGTAAGAAACATCTTCCAGGGAGAATAGTTCCGTTAAGGGTTCCTTTCGCTGGGACGCATGCCCTAAAGTGCATGTCAAAGCTGCTATGAAAGCAGAAAATCATCTGGGGGCAGATGGATAAATAATAAAAAATCATCTTTTAGTTCACCGACCGAATATTCCCTTAAGAACGCTAGTTTTCGGCTTCACCCAGTCTGAGGTACAGATCCGGCTGACCCGACAGTAACAATCGCAGAGGTGCTCCTTTACCACCTAGCGAACAATCGGGAGCGTGGGGTAAGCACAGAGCCGAGCAACCCAGCTTGGCCAAAACTTAAGTCCTATCGATGCATATAATGGTGAATAAAAGGTACATGCGGAAGTGTGACACATGTGTTGGGCATAAAGCCCATATTTATAAGCTTCAGTTAAAGAAGCCCCGAGTATAATGGCGCGGGTAGCGCGTCAAGTATGTGCAAACAAAGTTTGGACAAGGAAAATTTTTACAAGCAACTTTTTTTCCAACAAAGTATAATGCTTGGTCGAACCGAACACAAGTTAGAAATTTAAAACTTTGAGCATGAAGGCAACTTAGCTGGTTAATGTGTTCGGTATTGACGACGCAGTCCGAGCTTGATGCGGGACAAGGTTCCATCCCCCAAGCCGGTCCCGAGGTGGCGGAGCAAGGAGCTCGGCACTCCGAAGTGGTGACATAGCACGGTCAATGCAGGACGGCAGAGTGATGCCGAAGTCCCCGGCATGGGGTAATGAAGTGTTGACGAAGCCCCCCGTCCAGCCGAGGTGACGTCAAAGGATATAGTCCGGCTGGATCATTTTCCTGTGCACAAAAATAGTGCAGACCGGGGATAATAGTAATAATAGGAATTAAAAAATGTTGCATAATAAATAATTTATGCAAAGTGAGTAGTAAAAGAAATATGGCCTGGCGCCGAAGTCGATGTCGATGCAGGTCGTCGGCGTAATGCAATAAAGGCGTGGTAAAGCCTGGATTCACAGGTCGGTCCGAGTTCCGGATGCGGCGTTCGCCGAACTGTGTACGGAAACTGACCGAACCATCAAGCGACCGTCGATAATGCGGCCACCATTTGATAGACCCATGCCTGGTCGGCTAGTGATGCCGAAGTGTCCGGAGTAGGTTGATGAAGAGATGGCGAAGCCCCCGGTCCAGCCGAGATGTCGAAGTAGGTCGGCGTGATGGACACCAGCTTGAAGAAGCAGTAGTGCGGCCCTGCCGATGCAGGTCGTGACGTGGTCGATGCCGGCTTGATGAAGCGACCGTGCGGCGATGCTGGTATGCCCGCTCCGTGTAATCCGTGGGGCGGCGATGTTGGTGATGATTTATCCTTCGCGATGCCGGACTCTTGTTCGGCTTGCCAAGATGATGATCCGAAGAAGTTGAGCTTGGCTCAACAAAGTGACGACGCGTCTAGCGCAGGTCGGCAGCCGTGGAGCAATATTGCCAGACTGGTTTGACACCAGCATGATGTTGAAGATCATGTTCAAAAGATCTTAAAGTTAGTGGGATGTGTTCGGGAACAAAACACAATACCCCGTACAAAACTTCCTTCAAAAAGGATGTCCCAAATCCGGTTCATAAAAAGACGAACTCGGGTCGGATTCGTTTTCGCGCAGAAAACAGATCCGAAAAGTGATGCACTAATCGGAAGGTTCCGGAGTTTGGGCGGTCGGATCGAGCTGAAATTTTGAGGGTGGTAGATATAGGAATTCCGCAGCCGATCAACGGTTGGATCTTCCAAAGGAAGTCCGAGCTAGAAGCTGGACACCACGCCCTAAACTCGTCCGGATTCTCGTCCAGATTCAATGCGGCTCCGGTATATCGGAGATTGCCAGAGATTCCTCCATCGGAACTCGACGAAATTTTCCAGGGTTGTTGTAGACTCAATTCCGCACAATTCCACCGAAGCAATCGTCAAACCGACGCTCGAGGAGGCGCTGACGGCGGATTCGAGTTCGCTGTCCAGAAAAACAGCACGGTCGCCCGAGGGCAATGTTGACGTTGATCCCCCGGGCTCCCTGGATGATTCCTCCATGATCTTGATAGAGATCGGAGTTGATGTTGAAGAAGGCCCTCATCCGAACATGACAATCGGAGATAGGACGCAGTCCTTGGTCGAACCAAGGTGACCAGTCGAGCTGGTGACGAAGAAGCCGACGCCGCAGTTGACCTGCAGTCGAGCCATTGATCCCTTCACCGAACACACAGCGGAACTCTCAATGAAAGCACCAATGTCGGTGTCAAAACCGGTGGATCTCGGGTAGGGGGTCCCGAACTGTGCGTCTTAGGATCAATGGTAACAGGAGACAAGGGACACGATGTTTTACCCAGGTTCGGGCCCTCTTGATGGAGGTAAAACCCTACGTCCTGCTTGATTGATATTGATATTGTGGATGTTTACAAGAGTAGATCTACCACGAGATCGTAGAGGCTAAACCCTAAAAGCTAGCCCATGGTATGATTGTTGTTGTATATGAGATTATCTATCGACTAGCCTGGCCTCGGTTTATATAGTGCACCAGAGGCCTAGGAGAACAAGAGTCCTAGCCGAATACGCCGGTGGGGGAGGAGTCCTTGTCTTGATCGCCAAGTCTTGTTGATTCTTCCTTGTATGCGGCAACTGTCCGGACTGGCCCATGAGTATACGGCCGTGGGGGTCCTCGGCCCAATCCAACTAATCGGGAGACGACGCGTTGAGTACCCCCTAGTCCAGGACACCGTCAAGCATCAACTACAAGGAGTAATCAACACTACTAGCAACCCACAGGTACCAATCTGAGGTTTGGATACAAAGGTTGGATACAAGAGATGAACTAGGGTTTGAGAGGAGATGGTGCTGGTGAAGATGTTGATGGAGATTGACCCCCTCCTGATGAGAGGATCGTTGGTGATGACGATGGTGATGATTTCCCGCTCCCGGATGGAAGTTTCCCCGGCAGAACAGCTCCGCCGGAGCCCTAGATTGGTATCGCCAATGTTCCGCCTCATGGCGGCAGAGTTTCGTCCCGTAAGCTTGCTTATGATTTTTTCTAGGGTAAAAGACTTCATATAGCAGATGATGGGCACCGGAGGGCTGCCAGGTGGCCCATGAGGCAGAGGGCGCGCCCAGGGGGTAGGGTGCGCCCACACCCTCGTGGACGGTGGGTGGCCCCCCTCAGGTATTTCTTCCGCTGAATATTTTTTATTAATTCCAAAAATGACTTTCGTGGAGTTTCAGGACTTTTGGAGCTGTGCAGAATAGGTCTCCAATATTTGCTCCTTTTCCAGCCCAGAATCCCAGCTGCCGGCATTCTCCCTCTTCATGTAAAACCTTGTAAAATGAGATAGAATAGCCATAAGTATTGTGACATAATGTGTAATAACAGCCCATAATGCAATGAATATCGATATAAAAGCCTGATGCAAAATGGACGTATCAACTCCCCCAAGCTTAGACCTCGCTTGTCCTCAAGCGGAAGCCGATATCGAAAAATATGTCCACATGTTTAGAGATAGAGGTGTCGATAAAAATAAAATACGGACATGCGAGCATTATGATCATCTTTATAACAGCAACATATATATTTTGTCACATGATTTCTTATGCTCAAGTAACAATTTATTCACAATGTCAAGTATGATTCAGAAACTTCATTGAGAACTAACAAACTATAATATCAGTCATTGAAGCAATTGAAATTTATCATAACATCGGAAAGAGTCAATAATAGAGCTTTTCAGCAAGTGTACATACTCAATTATCATTTAGTCTTCCACAATTGCTCTGCGCAAGGAAGATCACGAGCGAGGATGTGGTAGTACCGCTCGGGAGGAGCGGTAGTACCGCACGGATTCAAATGTGCGGATCTAGATCAGGAACAGCCGCAAAACGATATCGGTACTTCCGTTGACCAAACTAAACTATTGTGACATACCAAATAGCATACTTGTTGCACTACCACTCGCCTACAATTCCCTCTTGCATAGATCTAGCCAAAAATCACATGAACTACACATGCATCTCCCCAAGACCTAGAAGCACAAGAACAGAACAAAAGGAGGAGGACTTGGGGAAATACCGGGGTCCATGGCAAGAGGACGAGGTGGGGAACGATCCCACCGGACGGATGCAAGGAGAGCAGTCGGAGAAGGAGATCCGACGAGGACCGCCGGCGCCGTTCTTGGGCAGGAGAGAGAGAGAGACGGGGTGGAGAAAAGAGACGGGGTAGTACCGCAGGTCATCACGGTAGTACTGCCCGGGTGGAAGTACCACTTGCTGGGCGGTAGTACCGCTCTTCCAGCGGCAGTAAAAAATTACTGCCGTGATGGAAGCGGTAGTACCGTGCACCTGGGATGCAACTGTGCATGCACAGAGCAAACCACTCCTGGGGTAGTACCGTGGCTTGCCACGGTAGTACCGTACCCCCAAGAAAATGCAAGTTTCGGAAAAGATAGGGAAATGGCCTTTGCAAATCAACCTTCAAGACACCAAACACACCATGTGGCAAGCACAAATGATGACACAAGCACGGCACAAAGAGAAGGCAAAAGACAACGAAGACCCAAAACACGAACTCCAACTCTCAGGAAGAGAGGGCGGTGGCCGGAGCCACCTATGTATGAGTCAATTGGTATGGCACCGCGAAGAATTATCCTTGGGCCCATGACCATGGCTCGTCTTTGAAGCACAAGTACCATAAAAAATGGCTAGCGTGAAAGAGTTGATCAATTTATGCATAATGGGGGAGGGAAAGTTCATTGAGAGAACAACACTCCCCCTATGTCCATGCCTACACCTAAACAAGATAGCACGTTGAGTATGGTGGGGTGTGCAAGAGTTCAAGCTACATTGCTCGAATCAATGATATTTAGCTCATGCCTTAACTCGCGAAATCTTGCTTCATCCAAGGGCTTCATGAAAATATCGGCAAGGTTATCATGAGTGTTGACATACTTGAGCTTGATCTCCCCTCGCGTTATGTGATCCCGGATGAAGTGATACCGAATCTCAATGTGCTTCGTCTTGAAGTGTTGCACCAGGTTGAGAGAGATCTTGATGGCACTTTAATTGTCACACCAAAGAGGCACTTTGTCACAAGTGACACCATAATCCTTCAAAGTTTCCCTCATCCGTAGAAGTTGAGCACAACAACTACCGGCAGCCACATACTCCGCTTAGGTGGACGAGAGAGATACACAACTTGCTTCTTAGAAGACCAACTCACCAAAGAGCAACCAAGAAATTGGCACCCTCCAGAGGTGGAATTCCTATCCACTTTGTCTCCCGCCCAATCTGAGTCTGAATAGCCCAAAAGATCAAAGTTGGCTCCTCTTGGGTACCATAAGCCAAAGTTTGGGGTATGAGCCAAATATCAAAAGATTCGCTTGACCGCCACAAAGTGGCTTTCCTTAAGTGCGGCTTGAAACCATGCACAAATTCCCACACTCAACATGTAACAAAGGTAAAGCAAGGATCCAATCATGGAGCGATATACCTTTTGATCCACCGCTTTACCATTGGGATCAATGTCAAGTTGGCATTTGATGGGAATTGGAGTGGAAGCCGGCTTGACATCGCTTACCTTGAATCTCTTGAGCATGTCTTGAGTGTATTTGGCTTGTTTGATGAAGGTTCCTTCTCCTCTTTGCTTGATTTCGAACCCGAGAAAGAACTTCAACTCTCCCATCATAGACATCTTGAACTTTGAGGTCATGAGAACGGCAAATTCCTCATTGAAAGCTTTGTTAGGGGAACCAAAGATAATATCATCAACATATAGTTGGCACACAAACAACTCCCCTTTGACCTTCTTAGTAAAAAAGAGTGGGGTTGATTTTCCCAATTTCGAACCCACGATCTTGCAACAACTCAGTAAGATGCTCATACCACGCACGTGGGGCGTGTTTAAGGCCATAGAGTGCCTTGTTGAGTTGGTACACATGATTGGGGAAATAGGGATCCTCGAACCCCGGGGGTTGTTTGACATACACCAACTCATCAATGGGACCATTAAGAAAAGCACTTTTCACATCCATTTGTTGCAACTTGAAATTATGATGAGAAGCATAAGCAATCAACAAACAAAATATATTCCAGGCGAGCAACGGGAGAAAAGGTTTCACCATAGTCGATACCCTCGACTTGGGAGTAGCCTTGTGCCACCAGACGAGCCTTGTTGCGAACAATGATTCCATGAGCATCTTGCTTGTTCTTGAATATCCATTTGGTTCCAATGACATTATGATTCCCGGTTGGCCTTGGCACTAGTTTCCACACCTGGTGTGCTTGAAGTTGTTGAGTTCTTCAGGCATGGCATTGAGCCAATCCGGATCCTCGAGCGCCTCATAGACCTTTTCTGGTTCGACACAAGAAAAAAATGCATGATGTTCACAATAGTTTGCTAATTGTCTACGAGTACTTACCCCCTTTCTTAGGCTTCCAACCACATTCTCCGTGAGATAAACTTTAATTGTGAGCTTGGAAGCGATCTTCGCGGCACGATGCTCTAATTACTCCTCGGGTGTGAAAAAAGGAGGGGAACCTTGATCGTCTTGAGCGCCGTCTTGAGCTTGTTCTTGATCTTGAGCTTGCTCTTGATCTTGAACTTGCTCGAAAGGGAGAACTTGACCTTGGGCATCATTTGGTGGATCACCACCATCTTGAGGTTGATCTTGCCCTTGATCTTGTTCACGTGGTTGAGGGCCTTCACTTTGTTCTTCGGAAGCGTGTGGGTCTTGAGTTGGTAATGGCTCCACTTGAGTGGAGCATTGTCCTTCTCCTTCGGGCACAAGGGGTTCCTCAATCGGTAGGATATGACCAACACCCATTCTTCTTATGGCTTGGGGAGGAATTTCATCACCTACATCACAAGTACCACTTTGCTCCACTTGGGAGCCATTATTCTCGTCAAACTCCACGTTACACGTCTCCTCGATGAGTCCCGTGGACTTGTTGAGGACACGGTAAGCATGAGAGTTTGTAGCATAACCAACAAATATGCCCTCATGAGCTCTAGCCTCAAATTTAGACAAATGAACACCTTTCTTGAGAATGAAACACTTACACCCGAACACCTGGAAGTACTTGAGGTTGGCCTTGTTACCAGTGAGTATTTCATAAGGAGTCTTGTTCAAGCCTTTGCGGAGATAGAGCCAATTGGATGCATGACATGCGGTGTTGATGGCTTTGGCCCAAAAGTTGTAAGGAGACTTGAACTCCGCCATCATGGTCCTTGCCGCATCCATCAACGTCCGATTCTTCCTCTCCGCGACACCATTTTGTTGAGGGGTGTATGGTGCAGAATATTGATGCTTGATCCCCTCATCACTAAGAAACTCATCCAATGTGTAGTTCTTGAACTCGGTGCCGTTGTCACTTCTTATTTTCAAGATCTTTGCATCGTGTTGACGTTGAGCTTCATTTGCAAAGTCGATGACGGTTTGTTGAGTCTCACTCTTCCTCTTGAAGAAATATACCCAAGTATATCTTGAATAATCATCCACAATCACCAAGCAATACTTTCTACCCCCAAGACTATCAAAGGATGGAGGCCCAAAGAGATCCATGTGAAGGAGCTCCAAGGGTCTCTTCGAGTAGATGATAGTCGTGGGAGGGTGAGCCTTCTCATGTAGCTTTCCTTCGATACAAGCACTGCAAGCACGATCTTTGGAAAAACTAACATTTGTTAGTCCACGGACATGGTCCCCCTTGAGAAGACTTTGCAAAGATCTCATATTGACGTGGGCTAAACGTGATGCCAAAGCCACCCCATATCAACTTTGGCCATTAGGCATGTCGCGGTCTTAGTGGGTTGCTCTTAAAAGTTAATCACATAAAGACCGTTCTCGACATGCCCAACAAAGGCTACTTTAAGAGTCTTGCTCCACAAGAGGGCCACGGTATCTGTCGGATTTCGGGTTACGGCAGACCCTTGAGGTTTGAACACTGGGGTGCGCGCGGAGATCTCTCCCCTACCAGCTCACGCGTGTATGGATTGCGATGGATCTCAACCAGGAACCAAGAACAACGCAAGGGACACGAGATTTATACTAGTTCGGGCCACCATTGAGGTGTAATACCCTACTCTAGTTTGTGGTGTGGTGGATTGCCTCAGGGGGCTGATGATGAACTGTACAAAGGAAGAACAGCCTCGCGAGGGGCTGTTCTTGAGCTGGTGCGATGAACTGCTTGGGTGAGTTTTGTCGCCTCTCTTTCTCTCTTTGCGTGATCTCGATCTCTCCCTCTCTTTGTGGTGGCTAGTCCTATTTATAGAGGGAGGCCCTGGGCCTCTTCCCAAATAATGAGCGGGAAGGGCGCCAACAATTGGCATTTTGAAGGGGAACATCTAGTACACTTATCCTGACTAAAGTTGGTCTTCGGCTGCCAAAGGCTCTGACGGTGACGCTGTCCTGGGCTCCACGATGACCTCCATCCTGCCGTTCTGCTGGTCTTGGTCTTGTTGCACCGAAGCGGCAACCTTTGCCTGATGCCTTGGCCTGTGCTTGCCTCCTTGGCACCAAAGGGGAAATGAGGACACTGCGTGGGCTGGCGCCCGCCTGGCCTCGATCGTCACGGCTTGCGTCACAGGGCACCCTTGCGAGGTACCCTGCCTTGATCTCTCCACCTCCTCGCGAGCCTGCCTGACGAGGCTGCTCCTGAGGAATGTTCCTGTCGTCCGCCCCTCGAGGCTGGCCCCTCGCGAGGGTCTTGAGCTTGAGCTGATGAAGCTGGGCCGTGCTGGGCCCCCATTTGAGCCACGCCGCAGGCCGCAGGCAGGCAAGTCTGGGGACCCCCATTCCTAGAATGACAGTAGCCTCCGGGCCCAAGGCGCACCCGGACTTGGCTTAGCAGAGAAGCGAAGGGGCAAGTGTGAAGCGCCGCGGCCCCAACAGCCTGTGGCCTTGGGCACCGCGTGTCGATTGGTTGGTCGTGGGCGTCTCCACTTCCCCATGATGCCTCGGCAACCGCATGACTTGACAAGTCCCTGCATGTAGAAATGGGTCATGATTACCTGCCATCGTGGAGGCCGACGATTGGCCTCCTCCGTCTATAAGTACGGAACGGCGCAAGCCCTTCCAGCGCATCTCTTCTTGCTTCTCCTTCTTCTCCATGGCTCCGTCGAAGAGGTTCTCGGTCGCTGAGAAGGGAAAGGCCCGCCAGGTAGAGCCTGACTCTCCCCCGGCCAAGCGCGGTCGAGACCGTCCTCGCAAGCACCCTGTGGCTCCCGCAGCGGCTTCCCGCGGCCGTGGAGGCGACCTCCTGCGCGGCGATGGGCACCAAGCTATCGATGGGGGGTGCGTTGCGACCACGCGGCCTCCTAGGCCGCGCTTCCACTCGGCAGAGGTGCTGCCGGACTTTGTCGTGTGGTCGGTGGAGCCGACTAGCACCTGGCTCCAGCTTCCCCGCTTCCTTTTAGGTGAACTTCCGGCCGGCGCCCCGGGCGGCCTCTGGCTTCAGGCGGACGGTTGCTGCAGCCGGGCCTCCTGGGCTTCGCTGGAGGTCTCCGCCGCTGGGAGTGTGGCCCTAACCCACGGCTGGCTAACGTTTGCCCGCGCGCGTGGTCTAAGCCGGCGGTGCACCCTGCACTTAAAGTTCGACGGTGATGCCACCCTCTACGTGAGGGTGTTTGGGGAAGACGGTCGCCACGCTGGGTGCTGCCCCGAGGACGACGACCGCGGCCGTGGACCCAGCCCCGGCGATGATCGGGATGAAGATGACGGCGCACGCGTGGTCGGCGGCGCTCGGGGCTCATCGAGCTTCGGCGGCTCTCCTTCGGACAACAGCTCCTCCAGCGGTGGCCGCGACCAGCCTCCGTGCCGCCGCGCCCGCCTGGAGGGAGGTAGCAGATCTGCTCGCCGTCGTGCCCCGGTGAAGCTGGAGAGGGAGTCCGCCTGAGCTCCGGAGGCAGTACGAGCCTTCGCCGCGAGTTGGTGCCAAGCGAGTCGTGCCTATTTTATTCTTCTCCTTTTCTGCGCAAAGAGCGGTAGTGTAGGGCCCAGCGAGCGTGCTTGGACTATTCTGTTAATTATCGTCTGTTTTACGCTATTTACGTATTATGCTTTTGTGCCACACGCCTGCGCGTAGAAATTACTTAGCTCGGGGGGACCTGTCGCAGTCTTGGCTTCCCGAGGCCGAGGCCTCGTCGAACGCTTCATGTCCTGCAAAGATTAGTCAGGAGAGGTAGCTTCCGGCCTCAGTTGTGGAGGCGATCGACCCAGGTCCCGTGTTCGCGTCGCGGTGCTCGTGGGGCACGGACTGGGAGGGGTGCTCCCGTAGCGGACCCGGCTTGGAAAGCCTCAAACGATAAGGGCAGAAAACACTCGCGAGGGTGCCCTCGCCGCTCCCTCGCGAGACTTGCGCGAGAGAAATCGAGGCAGGAGTGCGAAAAAGGCAAAGAGTCACAAGCCAAAGACGGCAACAACTTCAGTAAAACTTCAAATAGGAATGAACAAGCCAACTGCAGAAAGCAAATGAAAAAGCCGTGTCCGGCACCTAATCTAGTCTCGACGTCTTCTCACCAGCACGGAGCTAAGTGCTGCCACTAGGCGTGGGAGGGAGCCCCAGGGCCTGAGGCCGGCGCTCCTGAGACTCCGGGGCGTGTACAGCCCCAACTAATTATTACGTGAGAGTGTCACGGGCGGAGAGCTTCACATGCATTGGCCTTCTTCACAGGCTCCGGGCCTTTCTTGGGGAAATGAACTTCACAGGCGTTGGCCTCTTCACAGGCTCCGGGCCTTTCTCAGAAAAATAAGCTTCACAGGCGTTTGCCTTCTTCACAGGCTCTGGGCCTTTCTTAGAAAAATAAGCTTCACATGCATTTGCCTTCTTCATAGGCTCTGGGCCTTTCTTAGAAAAATAAGCTTCACAGGCGTTTGCCTTCTTCACTGGCTCTGGGCCCTTCTCAGAAAAATAAGCTTCACAGGCATTTGCCTTCTTCACAGGCTCCGGGCCTTTTTCAGGGGTAGAATTCCGGAGATGCTGGATGTTCCACCCGTTCGGGATGGGCGCCCCTTCCTGAGTCTCCAAGCGTGCAGAGCCGGGCCTGGAAACGTGAACAACTTTGAACGGGCCCTCCCACATGGGAGAGAGCTTATGCAACCCTTCCCTGGAGAGGACCCGTCTGAGCACGAGGTCCCCTACCTCTAGAGTCCTGGGGCGGATGTTGCGGCAGTGGTATTGCCGCAGCGCCTGTTGATACCTTGCCGCTCGCAGCGCGGCCTCTCAATGATGCTCCTCTCCCAGCACGAGATCCGTCCCCCGCATGGCGTCCTGCTGCGCCTCGTCGAACGCCAGGACCCGTGCGGAGCGACGCCTGGCCTCGTGAGGGAGGACGGCTTCTGCTCCGTAGACGAGGAAGAAGGGGGTCTCACCAGTCGACTTGGCCGCGGTTTTGTGGATGGACCACAGCACAGACTAGAGCTCGTCGTGCCAGCCCCTGCCGCAGGCCTCCAGCTTCTTCTTGAAGGTCCTGGTCTTCACGCCCTTAAGGACCTCCGCGTTGGCTTGCTTGGCCTGGCCGTTGCTCCGAGAGTGCGCCACCGAGGTGTAGCATATCTGCGTTCCAAGGTTAGCACAGTACGTTTTGAAGAGATTATTGGTGAACTGCGAACCATTGTCGGTGATGATGCGGTTAGGCACCCCAAACCGGCTCACGAGGCCCCTGATGAATTTGACTGCAGAGACTGCGGGGATGGTGTGGACAGCTTCCACCTCAGTCCACTTGGTAAATTTGTCCACGACGACGTAGAGGTAGCGATAGCCCCTGGCGCCTGGCGCCCGAGGGAACAGGCCCAGAATGTCCAGCCCCCAAACTGCGAATGGCCATGAGAGGGGTATAGTTTGCAGACCTCCCGCCGGCTGATGGATCTGCTTGGCGTGAAATTGGCAGGCCTCGCAAGCCTTTACCAGCTCAGCTGCGTCGCTGAGCGCTGTGGGCCAGTAGAACCCGCTGCGGAACGCCTTGCCAACGAGGGTTCGCGATGATGAGTGGTGCCCACAGTCTCCGCCGTGTATGTCTTCCATCAACTCCTTCCCTTGCTCTCTGGGAATGCAGCATAGGGACACGTCCTTCGGCCGCCTCCGGTAAAGCTCTCCATCCCTGATGCAGTAGGCCGTGGCTTGCCGTGCCACACGCTCCGCCTCCTTCTCCTTCTCCGGCAGGGTCCCCTGTATTAAGTAGCTCTTGAGCTCCGTGATCCAGCACCCCTCTTGAGGTTCCAATCCCAGGAGCAGGTGTGCTCCTGAGGCCGGGCCGCAGGCCGGGGCTCCCGAGGCAGGCGGCTGGGGGAGCTCCTCCCGAGGTTGCGCCACGCTTGATAGTGATGGTGCCACTGAGGGCATGAAGAGTCGCTCCTCGAATACGCCAGGCTCCTGAGGCAGCCGCCTGGACGCTCTCTTGGCGATGTCGTCCGCCTCTTGATTGGTGCCGCGTGGCACATGCTGCAGCTCCAGTCCCCAGAACTATTTCTCCATCTTGCGAACCTCCGCGAGGTAGGCTTCCATGTGCACGTCCTTCGGCTCGTATATCTTGTTGGAGAAGTTGACGAGGAGCTGTGAATCACCCTTGATGATGAGGCGCTTTACCCCCAAAGCGATTGCGGCTCTCAGGCCGGCTATCAGGCCTTCATATTCTGCTATGTTGTTGGAGACCTTTTCCCATCTTTGGAAACAGAGCTGCACGGCGTAGTAGAGCTTGTCTGAGTAGGGGATCTGAGCCTTTGCACGGCCCCCGCGCCATGTCGGGAGAATGCCCCGTCGAAGTACATGACCCAGCCGTCCGGTGCTTCGCTCCCCGGAGAAAGCGACCGGTCTTCGCCTGCTTCGAGGCCAGGTGCCTCCGTCCATTCTGCCATGAAATCTGCCAATGCGGCCCCCTTGATGACTCTGGTTGTGTTGAACTCCAGCTGAAATGCTTGCAGTTCGATGTTCCACTCGGCGACTCTTCCGGCTGAGTTGGGGCTCTGAGCACCCTCTCCGGAGGTATCTTTGAGGCGACCTTGATGGGATGACCACGGAAGTAGTGCCGCGATTTGCGTGAGGCTACCAATAGCGCGAGAGGAGCTTTTGGGGCATGGGGTACCGCAGCGCCCTTGCATCCCGCAGCACCGTCTTGACGAAGGCACACCAGGTGCTCGGCGAGAGTAGGAGTCTTGTGAGGCCCGTGCCCTTGAGGGTCTGATGCCTCCGGCGATGGAACCCCAGCCTGGCCGCTGGCGCGCCCTCTTGACTCTAGGGGCATCTTCTGCTGAGGCTGGTCTCCGTCTGCGGGGCCATGACCTTCGCGAGGCCTTCTTGGTCTTGTGCTGCCGCGGCCGGGGCCGTGGCTAGGCGTGGCGCAGCCTTGATCTGGCGCTCTTCCCGAACCGCCACTAGGGCTGCGCTAGCGGAGTAGGGTGTGGCGGCGAGGTAGAGCACCAGGGGCTGAAGTGGGCGTGGCGCGACCATCACAGGAGGGCTGGTAAGGTACCTCTTGAGTTCTTGGAATGCCCTGTCGGCCTCTTCAGACCATTGAAAGGGGCCCTTCTTCTTCATTAGCTTGAAGAATGGTAGTGCTTGTTCTCCCAGCTTGGAGATGAAACGTCCTAGCGCGGTCACGCGCTCGGTGAGTTTCTGCATTTCCCTGAGGGTCTTTGGCGGGCTCATGTCTTCGACTGCCTTGACCTTTTCCGGGTTGGCCTCGATGCCCCTATGGGACACGAGGAAACCCAGGAGCTTGCCCGAGGGGACTCCAAATATGCACTTCTCCGGGTTGAGCCGCAGGTCCACTTTTTCAAGGCTTGCGAAGGTTTCTTCCAAGTCCTGTATCAGGGTTTTTACCTCCCGAGACTTCACCACAATGTCATCGACGTATGCCTCAGCATTCCTCCCGAGCTGTCGGCCCAAGGCGATGTGCATCAGCCACTGAAAGGTCGCGCCTGCATTGCGCAACCCAAATGGCATGCAGGTATAGCAGTACACTCCACACGGGGTCAGGAAAGCCGTTTTTTCCACGTATTCTACCGCCATCTTGATCTGGTGATAGCCTGAGAAGGCATCCAGGAAGCACAACAGGTCACACTCAGTGGTGGAATCGATGATCTGGTCAATGCGAGGAAGCGCAAATGGATCATGTGGGCAGGCCTTGTTGAGGTTGGTGAAGTCGACGCACATACGCTCCTTTCCCCCTTTCTTTGGCACGACAACTCGGTTGGCCAGCCAATCCGGGTAGCGGACCTCACGAATAACCCCTGCTGCCTCCAGCTTGCGGGTCTCTTGGACGATAAAAGCTTGTTTCTCTATGGACTGTCGCCTGCTTATACGCTTGGGCGACGTTGGGAGCACACGTTGAGGTGATGCTCAATCACACCCTCGGGACCCCCTTGGCCGATCAGGCCCCATGCAAACACCTTCTTGTTTGCGCGCAGAACTTTACCAAGGCCTCCTCCTGCTCGGGTTCGAGGTTTGCACCTATGGTGATGGTGGCGTCAATGGACCCGTCCTCGCTGACTGGTACCTGCTTGGTTTCCGCCTTGTTTTGGGTGAATAGCTGCTTCTTCTTGGACGGCGCAGCCCCTATGGGCTCGGGGGCGTCAGTGCTGGCGGGCCGTGCCGCTGCAGCCGCCTTGAAAACTAGCTCGAGCACCTGCAGTGCATCTCCGGTGTTTCCTGACACGGTAAGGACGCCGCCGCTCCCGGGCATCTTCATGAGGTTGTACGCCGGGTGAGTTGTTGCCATGAACCGGGCCAAGGTCGGGTAGCCGAGGATGGCATTGTAGGGAAGGCCGATGGGGGTGATGTCGAAGTTGATCAGCTCCGTGCGGTAGTTGTCGCGGGTGCCAAAGGTCACCGGGAGGCGGATTTGTCCCAGGGAGGCGGTGGAACCGGCTCCGACTCCCGAAAAAGGCCTACTGGACTGGAGCCGCTCTGGCGGCACATGGAGGAGGCTGAAGGCCTCCACAGAAAGTACGTTGAGGCCGGCTCCGCCGTCGATGAGGGTCCTGGTGACTGCCACTTCACAGATGGTGGGGGTGCACAACATTGGAAGAGCGCCCGACCCGGCGGGGTTGGCAGGGTGATCGTCCGAGTTGAAGAGCAGGTTGGACTCGGGCGCCACCCAGCCCGGCGGGGCTCCCTGGTGCTTGGAGGCGGCGACAATCTGGCGGGTGAACGGTTTGACGTGGCAGCTCGAAGGTGGCGCCAGCGAGCCGCCCAGAAGAGCTGCGACGACCGGGGGCGCCGGCCCGGCGCGATGGGCGAGGTAGAGGTCGCGCAGCTCTCCCCAATAGGCTTGCTGCTTGTTCCCCGCCGGTCCGGTGGCGGCGTTGGCGGCAGGCGACGGGGAACGACGAGGGCGTCCGCTGACGGGAGCTGTCTGGGTGACTCGAGCAGCGCGAGCAGCCCGACGCTCGGCGCAAGCTCGGCGAGCGTCAGCCATGGACACGATGGAAGATCACACACGACCGGCGGAAGAAAGATTCTGGCGCACCCCTACTTGGGCGCGCCAAATGTTGGATTTCGGGTTCCGGCAGACCCTTGAGGTTCGAACACTGGGGTGCGCGCGGAGATCTCTCCCCTACCAGCTCACACGTGTATGGATTGCGATGGATCTCAACCAGGAACCAAGAACAACGCAAGGGACATGAGGTTTATACTAGTTCGGGCCACCATTGTGGTGTAATACCCTACTCTAGTTTGTGGTGTGGTGGATTGCCTCAGGGGGCTGATGATGAACAGTACAAAGGAAGAACAGCCTCGCGAGGGGCTGTTCTTGATCTGGTGCGATGAACTGCTTGGGTGAGTTCTGTCGCCTCTCTTTCTCTCTCTGCGTGATCTCGATCTGTCCCTCTCTTTGTGGTGGCCAGTCCTATTTATAGAGGGAGGCCCTGGGCCTCTTCCCAAATAATGAGCGGGAAGGGCGCCAACAATTGGCCATTTTGAAGGGGAATATCTAGTACACTTATCCTGACTAAAGTTGGTCTTCAGCTGCCAAAGGTCCTGACTGTGACGCCGTCCTGGGCTCCACGATGACCTCCATCCTACCGTTCTGTTGGTCTTGGTCTTGTTGCACCGAAGCGGCAACCTTTGCCTGATGCCTTGGCCTATGCTTGCCTCCTTGGCACCAAAGGGAAATGAGGACAACTGCTGGCTGGCGCCCTTTGGCCTCGATCGTCACTGACTTATGCCACAGGGCACCCTTGCGAGGTACCCTGCCTTGATCTCTCCGCCTCCTCGCGAGCCTGCCTGACGAGGCTGCTCCTAAGGAAGGTTCCTGTCGTCCGCCCCGCGAGGCTTGGCCCCTCGCGAGGGTCTTGAGCTTGAGCTGATGAAGCTGGGCCGTGCTGGGCCCCCATTTGAGCCGCGCCACAAGCAGGCAAGTCTGGGGACCCCTGTTCCCAGAATGCCGATAGTATCAATATCAAAGAATCTGGCAAAGCCCGTGAGTGCAAGTTGACGAACGGAAAGTAGATTTTATGCAAGGGACTCAACAAGCATGACTTTCTCGATCGTGAGATCATGAGAAACGACAACCTTGCCAAGACCCAATACCTTAGAGGACGAGGCATCACCCCACTCGACGTGGGTGGGCATAGATGGGATCTTGTGCACGTCCACCAGCAAGTCCTTGCTTCCGGTCATATGATTTGTGGTTCCACTATCGAGCAACCATGATCCCCCACCGGAAGCAAACACCTACAAGAGATCAATGCTTGGTTTTAGGTACCCAATTTGTCATGGGTCCTTTGATGTTAGTAACAAGGGTCTTAGGAACCCAATAAAACCATTCAATGTACTCATAAGGAGAACCAACAAATTTAGCATAAACATGCCCATCACTAGCACGGCACAACACATAAGAAGGGTTAAAGTCGCCGGCTTTGTTGGAAGGGGTGCCATTGCCCTTTTTGACATCACCACCCTTCACATTGTTCTTCTTCTCCTTTGGAGCACCCTCTCCCTCCTTCACAAAAGTTTTCTTGAGAGGAGGAGGTCGTTTGGTCTTGTCGTTCTTGTTCTTGTCCTTGGACTTGGGTGCGAACCCAACTCCCTCCTTGGCCACAACTTCCTTTTGATTGCTCAAAAGATCATTGAGATTCTTCTCACCTTGTATGCACGTCACAAGGCCTTTCTTAAGTTGCTCCTTCAACTTGGCATTCTCCTCCACAAGATGCACATGCTCACAACACGGGTTAGTAGCATTTGCATTATCAATTAATACCATATGAGGAAAAATGGCTTTCTCCTTGGTTAGCTTCACTTGGAGTTGATCATGAGACTCTTTGAGGCTAGTATGAGCACCCTTCAAGACCTTGTGGGCCTTGTCAAGTATATCAAACTCCTCCTTGAGTCTAGCATGGTCAACCCCAAATTTAGCCTTCTCGGAATTTAGCACACCAGATGCAACAAGAGCATGATCAAGATCTTTCTATAATTTAGCATGGTCATCATTGTGTGACTCCTCAAGAGCCAAACGATGAACACGCTCTTCCTCAAGTGCATTAGAGAGATCCGATATCTCATCGGCATAGTCACGACTATGACCTTCCATCTTAGAGATGGTTTCTTCATGAGCCTCGATCATGTCATTGGCTTCACCAAGTTGTTCCAAGAGAGCAACGAAGTGCTTCTTGGATTTGCCCTTGATCTTACTCATAAAAGACTCAAATTCATTTACTTCCTCATTAGACACCTCACTTTCATCAATGCAATCCGTCAAGGAGGGATTAGTAATGATGGTGGTTTTGAGGTTGGGGGTTACCTTGTTGGAGGCTTTAGCCATGAGGCACTTGGCGTTGATGTTCTTATTGGGTGAGTCGAAGAGGGACACCCGTGGAGTTGTGGCAGTGGCAACGGAGGCCATGTCCATGGCTTCACTATCTTCATCATCATCATCATCATCCTCATGGTATTCTTCTTGAGCCACCAACCCTTTAGTTGGAGTATTCTTGGTGAAGTTTTTCTTGTTGGGGAAGGACTTGGCTTTGTCTTTTCGGATGAGCTTGCCACCATTGTCTTCCCTCTTCTCGTAAGGGCACTCCGCAACAAAATGGCTCACATTGCCACAATTGTAGCATGTTCTCACACGTTGCTTGCCCTTGAAGTCACTTGAGTTATTCTGTTGGGGAACGTACCCAAAATTCAAAATTTTCTACGCATCACCAAGATCAATCTATGGAGATTCTAGCAACAAGAGAGGGAGAGAGGGAGTGCATCTTCATACCCTTGAAGATCGCTAAGCGGAAGCGTTACAAGAACGCGGTTGATGGAGTCGTACTCACGGCGATTCAAATCGCGGAAGATCCGATCTAGCGCCGAACGGACGGCGCCTCCGCGTTCAACACACGTATAGCCCGGGGACGTCTCCTCCTTCTTGATCCAGCAAGGGGAGAGGATAAGTTGAGGGAGAGCTCCGGCAGCACGACAGCGTGGTGGTGGAGCTTGTGGTTCTCCTGCAGGGCTTCACCAAGCACTACGGAGGAGGAGGAGGTGTTGGAGGAGGGAGGGGCTGCACCAGGGAAGAGGTGTGGCTGCCCTCCCACCCCTCCACTATATATAGGGGCAAGGGGAGAGGGGGAGGCGCCCTAGGGTTTCCCCTAGGGGGCGGCGGCCAAGCAGATTGGATCTCCCTAGGGAAAATCCTAGGGAGACTTGCCCCCCAAGCCAAGCAGGTGGAGGATTGCCTCCCAAGCCAGGTGGAGGCGCCCCACCTCCCCAAATAACTTGGGAAAGGGTGTGGGGGGCGCACCACCCCTTAGTGGGCTGGTTTGCCCCTTCCCCTTTGGCCCATGAGGCCCTCCAACACTTGTCGGGGCTCCCGAAACACCTTTCGGTCATGCTAGCCATAACCTGGTACCCCCGGAACACTTCAGGACTCCAATACCCTTCGTCCAATATATCGATCTTCACCGCCGGACCATTCCGGAACTCCTCGTGACGTCTGGGATCACATCCGGGACTCCGAACTACCTTTAGTAACCACATACTATTTCCCATAACAACTGTAGCGTCACCGAACCTTAAGTGTATAGACCCTACGGGTTCGGGAACCATGCAGACATGACCGAGACGTTCTCCGACCAATAACCAACAACGGGATCTGGATACCCATATTGGCTCCCACATGTTCCACGATGATCTCATCGGATGAACCACGATGTCAAGGATTCAAGCAATCCCGTATACAATTCCCTTTGTCAATCGGTACGTTACTTGCCCGAGATTCGATCGCCGGTATCCCAATACCTCGTTCAATCTCGTTACCGACAAGTCACTTTACTCGTTCCGTAATGCATGATCCCATGACTAACTACTTAGTCACATTGAGCTCATTATGATGATGCAATACCGAGTGGGCCCAGAGATACCTCTCCGTCATACGGAGTGACAAATCCCAGTCTCGATTCGTGCCAACCCAACAGACACTTTCGGAGATACCTGTAGTGCACCTTTATAGCCACCCAATTACGTTGTGACGTTTGGTACACCCAAAGCATTCCTACGGTATCCAGGAGTTGCACAATCTCATGGTCTAAGGAAATGATACTTGACATTAGAAAAGCTTTAGCAAACGAACTACACGATCTTGTGCTATGCTTAGGATTGGGTCTTGTCCATCAGATCATTCTCCTAATGATGTGATCCCGTTATCAATGACATCCAATGTCCGTGGTCAGGAAACCATAACCATCTATTGATCAACGAGCTAGTCAACTAGAGGCTCACTAGGGACATGTTGTGGTCTATGTATTCACACATGTATTACGGTTTCTAGTTAATCAATTATAGCATGAACAATAGACAATTATCATGAACAAGGAAATATAATAATAACCATTTTATTATTGCCTCTAGGGCATATTTCCGAACGTCTCCCACTTGCACTAGAGTCAATAATCTAGTTCACATCACTATGTGATTGTAGTGAATCCATTCCTGGATCACACTTGTACCCCTTGACTGACTCATGGCAAGGCACACTTTAGGTGTGGTACACAGCATAGCATACTATGGAGCCTACGTCTAAGCATAGGGGATGACCTTCGTCCTTTCTCTCTATTCTGCCGTGGTCAGGTCTTGAGTCTTACTCAATACTCACACCTTATAACACAGCCAAGAACTCCTTCTTTGCCGATCTATTTTGAACTCCTTTCAAAATCTTGTCATGGTATGTGTTCGTTTGAAAGTACTATTAAGCGATTTTGATCTATCCGTATAGATCTTGATGCTCAATGTTCAAGTAGCTTAATCTAGGTTTTTCATTGAAAAACACTTTTCAGATAACCCTATATGCTTTCCAGAAACAATATGTCAACAACATATACTCATCAGAAATTCTCTAGTGCTCCCACTCACTTCTTTGGAAATACAAGTTTCTCATAAACTTTGTATAAACCCAAAATCTTTGATCATCTCATCAAAGCGTATATTCCAACTCCGAGATGCTTACTCCAGTCCTTAGAAGGATTGCTGGAGCTTTGCATACTTGTTAGCATCTTTCAGGATTGTCAAAACCTTCTGGTTTTATCACTTACAACCTTTCCTCAAGAAAATCGTCAAGAAAACAATGTTTTGACATCCTATCTGCAAGATTTCATAAATAATGTAGTAATTACTAATATAATTCCAATAGACTCTCATCGCTACGAGTGAGAAAGTCTCATCGTAGTCAACTCCTTGAACTTGTTAGAAAACATCTTAACGACAAGTCGAGCTTTCTTAATGGTGATACTTACTATCATTGTCCGTCTTCCTTTTAAAATCCATATGTACCCAACAGCCTTACTACCATCAAGTAGTTCTTCCAAAGTCCATACTTTGTTTTCATACATGGATCCTCTCTCGGATTTTATGGCCTCGAGCCATTCGTCGGAATCCGGGCCCACCATCGCTTCTCCATAGTTCGTAGGTTCATTGTTGTCTAGCAACATGACCTCCAAGATAGGATTATGTACCACTCTGAAGTAGTACACATCCTTGTCGACCTACGAGGTTTGGTAGTGACTTGATCCGAAGATTCATGATCAATATCATCAGCTTCCACTTGACACACTAGTTGAAGTGACGGTTCAATAACCTCATCAAGTCCCCACCATCCTCAAACTCAATTCTTTCGAGAGAAACTTTTCCTCAAGAAAGGACCCGATTCTAGAAACAATCCCTTTTGTTTCCGGATCTGAGAGAGGAGGTATACCCAACTGTTTTGGGTGTCCTATGAAGATGCATTTATCCGTTTTGGGTTCGAGCTTATCAGCCTGAAACCTTTTTCACATAAGCGTCGCATCCCCAAACTTTTAAGAAACAACAGCTTAGGTTTCTCTAAACCATAGTTCATACGGTGTCGTCTCAACGGAATTGCGTGGTGCCCTATTTAAAGTTAATGCGGTTGTCTCTAATGCCTAACCCATAAACGATAGTGGTAATTCGATAAGAGACATCATGGTATGCACCATATCCAATAGGGTGCAGCTATGATGTTCGGACACACCATCACACTATGGTGTTCCAGGCGGTATTAGTTGTGAAACAATTTGCACAATGTCTTAATTGTATACCAAACTCATAACTCAGATACTCATCTCTATGATCATATCATTGACATTTTATCCTCTTGTCACGACGATCTTCAACTTCACTCTGAAATTACTTGAACCTTTCAATAATTCAGACTTGTGTTTCATCAAGTAAATATACTCAGCATCTACTCAAATCATCTGTGAAGTAAGAGAATAACGATATTCACTGCGTGCCTCAGCACTCATTGGATTGCACACATCAAATGTATTACTTCCAACAAGTTGCTCTCTTGTTTCATCTCACTGAAAAACGAGGCCTTTCAGTCATCTTGCCCATGTGATATGATTTGCATGTCTCGAGTGATTCAAAATCAAGTGAGTCCAAACAATCCATATGTATGGAGTTTATTCATGCATATATACCAATAGACATGGTTCGCATGTCTCAATCTTTTCAAAACGAGTGAGTCCAAAGATCCATCAACATGGAGCTTCTTCATGCGTTTTATACCAATATGACTCAAACGGCAATGCCACAAGTATGTGGTACTATCATTACTATCTTATATCTTTTGGTATGAACATGTGTATCACTACGATCGAGATTCAATAAACCATTCATTTTAGGTGCAAGACCGTTGAAGGTATTATTCAAATAAACAAAGTAACCATTATTCTCCTTAAATGAATAACCGTATTGTGATAAACATAATCCAATCATGTCTATGCTCAACGCAAACACCAAATAACAATTATTTAGGTTTAACACCAATCTCGATGGTAGAGGGAGAAGGCGATGCTTGATCACATCAACCTTGGAAATACTTCCAACACACATCGTCATCTCACCTTTAGCTAGTCTCCGTAGCCTTTTTATTTCGAGTTACTAACACTTAGCAACCGAACCGGTATCTAATACCCTGGTGCTACTAGGAGTACTAGTGAAGTATACATTTAATACAATGTATATCCAATATACTTCTGTCAACCTTGCCAGCCTTCTCATCTACCAAGTGTCTAGGGTAGTTCTGCTTCAGTGACCGTTCCCTCATTACAGAAGCACTTAGTCTTGGGTTTGGGTTCAACCTTGGGTTTCTTCACTAGAGCAGCAACTGATTTGCCGTTTCATGAAGTATCCCTTCTTGCCCTTGCCCTTCTTGAAACTAGTGGTTTTACAAACCATCAACAATTGATGCTCCTACTCGATTTCTACTTTCGCGGTGTCAAACATCACGAATTGCTCAAGGATCATCATGTCTATCCCTGATATGTTATAGTTCATCACGAAGCTCTAATAGCTTGGTGGCAGTGACTATGGAGAACCATCACTTTCTCATCTGGAAGATTTAACTCCCACTCGATTCAAGTGATTGTAGTACTCAGACAATCTGAGCACATGCTCAATGATTGAGATTTTCTCCCTTAGTTTGCAGGTTAAGAAACTTGTCAGAGGTCTCATACCTCTTGACGTGGGCACGAGCCTAAAATCCTAATTTCAGCTCTTGAAACATCTCATATGTTCTGCGACGTTTCAAAAATGTCTTCGGTGCCTTAATTCTAAACCGTTTAACATTACGCACTGAACTATCACGTATTCATCAAAACTTGTATGTCAGATGTTCGCAACATCCACAAACGACGCTCGAGGTTCAGCACATTGAGCGGTGCATTAAGGACATAAGCCTTCTGTGCAGCAATGAGGACAATCCTCAGTTTACGGACCTAGTCCGCATAATTGCTAATATCAACTTTCAACTAAATTTTCTCTAGGAACATATCTACAACAGTAGAACTAAAGCGCAAGTTACGACATAATTTGCAAAGACCTCTTGACTATGTTCATGATAATTAAGTTCATCTAATTATATAATGAACTCCCGCTTAGATAGACATCCCTCTAGTCATCTAAGTGATACATGATCCGAGTCAACTAGGCCGTGTCCGATCATCACGTGAGACGGACTAGTCATCATCGGTGAACATCTTCATGTTGATCGCGTCTGCTATATGACTCATGTTCGACCTTTCGGTCTCTTGTGTTCCGAGGCCATGTCTGTACATGCTAGGCTCGTCAAGTCAACCTAAGTGTTTTGCATGTGTAAATCTGGCTTACACCCGTTGTATGCGAACATTAGAATCTATCACACCCGATCATCACGTGGTGCTTCGAAACAACGAACCTTCGCAACGGTGCACAGTTAGGGGGAACACTTTCTTGAAATTTTATGAGGGATCATCTTATTTATGCTACCGTCGTTCTAAGCAAATAAGATGCAAAAACATGATAAACATCTCATGCAATCAAATAGTAACATGATATGGCCAAATATCATTTTGCTCCTTTTGATCTCCATCTTCGGGGCGTCATGATCATCATCATCACCGGCATGATACCATGATCTCCATCATTGTGTCTTCATGAAGTTGTCTCGCCAACTATTACTTCTACTACTATGGCTAACGGTTTAGCAATAAAGTAAAGTAATTACATGGCGTTATTCAATGACACGCAGGTCATACAATAAATTAAGACAACTCCTATGGCTCCTGCCGGTTGTCATACTCATCGACATGCAAGTCATGATTCCTATTACAAGAACATGATCAATCTCGTACATCACATATATATCATTCATCACATCCTTTTGGCCATATCACATCACACGGCATATGCTGCAAAAACAAGTTAGACGTCCTCTAATTGTTGTTGCAAGTTTTTTACGTGGCCGCTATAGGTTCCTAGCAAGAACGTTTCTTACCTACGCCAAAACCACAACGTGATATGCCAATTTCTATTTACCCTTCATAAGGACCCTTTACATCGAATCCGATCCGACTAAAGTGGGAGAGACTGGCACCCGCTAGCCACCTTATGCAACTAGTGCATGTCAATCGGTGGAACCTGTCTCACGTAACCGTACGTGTAAGGTCGGTCCGGGCCGCTTCATCCCACGATGCCGCCGAATTAAGATAAGACTAGTAGTGGCAAGTAAATTGACAAAATCGACGCCCACAACAACTTGTGTTCTACTCGTGCATAGAAACTACGCATAGACCTAGCTCATGATGCCACTGTCGGGGAACGTACCAGAAATTCAAAATTTTCTACGCATCACCAAGATCAATCTATGGAGATTCTAGCAACAAGAGAGGGAGAGAGGGAGTGCATCTTCATACCCTTGAAGATCGCTAAGCGGAAGCATTACAATAACGAGGTTGATGGAGTCGTACTCGCGGCGATTCAAATCGCGGAAGATCCGATCTAGCGCCGAACGGACGGCGCCTCCGCGTTCAACACACGTACAGCCCGGGGACGTCTCCTCCTTCTTGATCCAGCAAGGGTAGAGGAGAAGTTGAGGGAGAGCCCCGGCAGCACGACGGCGTGGTGGTGGAGCTTGTGGTTCTCCTGCAGGGCTTCACCAAGCACTACGGAGGAGGAGGAAGTGTTGGAGGAGGCAGGGGCTGCGCCAGGGAAGAGGTGCGGCTGCCTCCCACCCTCCACTATATATAGGGGCAAGGGAGAGGGGAGGCGCCTAGGGTTTCCCCTAGGGGCGGCGGCCAAGCATTGGATCTCCCTAGGAAAATCCTAGGAGACTTGCCCCCAAGCCAAGCAGGTGGAGGATTGCCTCCCAAGCCGGTGGAGACGCCCACCTCCCCAAATAACGTGGGAAAGGGTGTGGGGCGCACCACCCCTTAGGGGCTGGTTTGCCCTTCCCTTTGGCCCATGAGGCCCTCCAACACTTGTCGGGCTCCCAAACACCTTTCGGTCAAGCTGGCCATAACACAGTACCCCGGAACACTTCAGACTCCAATACCCTTCGTCCAATATATCGATCTTCACCGCCGACCATTCCGAACTCCTCGTGGCGCTTTGGGATCACATCCGGACTCGAACTACCTTCGTAACCACATACTATTTCCCATAACAACTCTAGCGTCACCGAACCTTAAGTGTGTAGACCCTACGGGTTCGGGAACCATGCAGACCATGACCAAGACGTTCTCCGACCAAAAACCAACAGCGGATCTGGATACCCATGTTGGCTCCCACATGTTCCACGATGATCTCATCGGATGAACCACGATGTCAAGGATTCAAGCAATCCCGTATACAATTCCCTTTGTCAATCGGTACGTTACTTGCCCGAGATTCGATCGCCGGTATCCCAATACCTCGTTAAATCTCGTTACCGACAAGTCACTTGACTCGTTCCGTAATGCATGATCCCGTGACTAACTACTTAGTCACATTGAGCTCATTATGATGATGCAATACCGAGTGGGCCCAGAGATACCTCTCCGTCATACGAAGTGACAAATCCCAGTCTCGGTTCGTGCCAACCCAACAGACACTTTCGGAGATACCTGTAATGCACCTTTATAGCCACCCAGTTACGTTGTGATGTTTGGTACACCCAAAGCATTCCTACGGTATCCAGGAGTTGCACAATCTCATGGTCTAAGGAAATGATACTTGACATTAGAAAAGCTTTAGCAAACGAACTACACGATGTTGTGCTATGCTTCGGATTGGGTCTTGTCCATCACATCATTCTCCTAATGATGTGATCCCGTTATCAATGACATCCAATGTCCATGGTCAGGAAACCATAACCATCTATTGATCAATGAGCTAGTCTACTAGAGGCTCACTAGGGACATGTTGTGGTCTATGTATTCACACATGTATTACGGTTTCCAGTTAATACAATTATAGCATGAACAATAGACAATTATCATGAACAAGGAAATATAACAATAACCATTTTATTATTGCCTCTAGGGCATATTTCCAACATATTCTTGTTGAAGTTGGGCCTCGTGTTCTTCTTGCTCCAAAATTGCCTTGAAGCAAGAGCCATGTGCTCATGGTAATCATACTTAGTATCTTCGGGGTTGCTCTCCTCTTCTTCGTCATCATCCTCTTCTTCCACACAAACCTTGGCCTTCAAGGCAAGGTTGGGCTTCTTTGCTCTTTGAGAACGCAACACCGCATTGTCAGCGGTCTTGTCCAAGATCCTCATTGCCACAAACTCATCCAACACTTCAGTTGAGGACAAAGTGTGGAAGTCCGGCCTTTGACAGATGACGGAGGACATGGCCTTGTGGTAGGGCATCATGGCCTTGAGGAACTTGCGCTTGATCCAATTGTCATCTGTATCCTTGCTCCCATGATCTCGGAGTGAGACCGCGAGAGTGGTTAATCTCCGGTAAAGCTCACGAGGTTCTTCATCTTCATTCATTGCAAACTCATCGGCTTCATCTTGCACCACTTCATAGCTGGAGCGTTGAATGCTTGCCCATGTGGAAACAACATGGTGCCATGCTTCCTTGGCCACGGTGAAGGTCCGGAGATGAGAAATATCTTCGGGTGGAATAGAATCTTGGAGGATGAAGACAACATTCTCATTGAATTGATTATCCGCGGCTTCTCTTGGGGTGAAGTTGTGTCGGTCGTGCGGATAGAAACCTTCTTCAATGATTCTCCAAAGATTAGTGTTAACATGGTTTAAATGACGCTTAAAGCGATAGACCCAAGCATCAAAATCCTCATTTTTTTTACAATATTAGGGGGAGAACCGGCATGATTTAAATTGGTAGAGGGAATCAGTCCTCCATAAGTAAGTGGAGGTTCCACATGGGCAAAAGTGCCACTACCATTTCTACCACTAGACAAAGGAACTTTCTCACTAGTAGCTTCCCCCTTGTCGGAGTTAGCATCCGTCACTTTGTTAGTGGGATTAGCCACTACCAATGGTGCGGTGGATAATTTGAGACCATCAAGAAAGTTCTTAAGCATGCCTTTGACCTCAGCCGTCATGAAGGTTTTCAATGTGTCCAAAGCCATTGAATTCCTCACGTGAGACCGAGGTTCCCCCATCGACAGTAGACGACGACAGAATCACACCGGGGTGCTCGTCCTCACCGTCTATGGTGTCAACCATACTCTTTGGATGGCAAAGTCCTTAATATAGAGACGAGGCTCTGATACCAATTGAAAGGATCGATATAGTTGACCAGAGGGGGGGGGGGGGTGAATAGGCAACTAACCATTTTTGGCTTTTCTTTACCAAATTAAACTTTGCATCAAAGTAGGTTGTCTAGATATGCAAACTAGGTGAGCAACCTATATGATGCAACAACAATAATCACACAAGCAAGCAAAGGATAGAACACAATATATCGTGCACAAGTAAAGGTAAGAGATAACCAAAGTGGAACCGATGGAGACGAGGATGTCTTACCGAAGTTCCTTCCCTTTGAGGGGAAGTACGTCTCCGTTGGAGCGGTGTGGAGGCACAATGCTCCCCAAGAAGCCATTAGGGCCACCGTATTCTCCTCACGCCCTCACACAATGCGAGATGCCGTAATTCCACTATTGGTTCCCTTGGAGGCGGCGACCTAACCTTTACAAACAAGGTTGGGGCAAGATCCACAACTTAATTGGAGGCTCCCAACGACACCACGAAGCTTCACCACAATGGACTATGGCTCCGCGGTGACCTCAACCGTCTAGGGTGCTCAAACACCCAAGAGTAACAAGTTTCACAAGGGATTGGTGGGGGGAATCAAATTTCTCTTGGTGGAAGTGTAGATCGAGGCCCTCTCAAGCAATCCCTAAAGAATCAACAAGTTTGATTTGGCTAGGAAGAGAGATCGGGCGAAAATGGAGCTTAGAGCATCAATGGAGCTTAGGGATGGAAGAGGTGGTCAACTCGGAGAAGAAGACACCCCTTTTATAGTGGAAGAACAAATCCAACCGTTATCCACCAAATCAGCTCATGACGCTGGTACTACCAAGACCATACAAGCGGTACTATCAAGACGGGCTCATGATACTACCGCTGGCTCGGCAGAGGCCAGGAGTAGACCTGTAGTGCAAAGACTGTGAGTGGTAGAACCGCTGGCGCGGTACTACCGCGCCCCCTTGCGGTATTACCACCAAGGCAGGGATAGTCAAGCCAGAGTAGGCACGGACAGAAAAAATTACATCTGTGACAACTTCCGCTGAGTTTAGGTCTATGCAAAAATCCGACATGGTACTACCGCACGACCAGCGCGGTACTACCGTGTAGGGCGCGGATGTAAAAAATTACATCCGCCCCTACTTCCGTTCATGCCGTTGATCCTGGCCAGGGCTTACGGTACTACCGCACCGAGGGAGCGGTACTACCGCGTTGGATGCGGATGTAAAAAATTACATCCACCCCTACTACCGCTCGGGCAGAAGCGCCTGACTAGAAGCTTACGGTAATACCGCTCCCACGGAGCAGTACTACACAGAGGATGCCGGTACTATCAAGAAGGGCAAGCGAGTATCTGCCTCGGGGAGCAGATACTACCGCGGCCTCAAGACAAAGAACATTAGGAGTCCTTCATTTTGCCTAGACAAGGAAAGACGGAGGATGCTCCAACAAGCCAAAGGAAAGGTGGTGCAAAAGGAACAAATGTGTACGTGAGATTCCACCCAAACCTTTCCAACGCGGACCCCCTCTTAATAGTATGGCTTTCCTATGTCTCAAATCCACCGAAAAGAAACGTAGAGAAACGACGTCTTTAATAGTCTTCGAGGGGCACCAATTCGTCTTGTGTTTAGACATGATATATCTGAAATGCTCAATGCACATGATTAGTCCGCAAAAGCATTTCATCAATCACCAAAACTACTAAGGGATAAAAATGCCCTTACAATTTATGTGATGAAGTCGGAGCATGATTTATTTTTTGATTATCTTCCTTAGGAGTGGCGGTCGGGGACGAGTGATGGTCTTTTCCTATAAATCTACCCCCTAGGAGCATGCGCGTAGTACTTCGTTTTGATAACTAATAGATTTTTGCAATAAGTATGTGAGTTCTTTATGACTAATGTTGACTCCACGGATTATACACCCTCTCACCCTTCCACCATTGCTAGCCTCTCTAGTACCGCACAACTTTCGCCGGTACCATACACCCACCATAACCTTCCTCAAAACAGCCGCCATACCTACCTATTATGGCATTTCCATAGCCATTCCGAGATATATTGCCATGCAACTTTCCACCGTTCCGTTTATTATGACACGCTTCATCATTGTCATATTGCTTTGCATGATCATGTAGTTGACATCGTATTTGTGGCAAATCTACCGTTCATAATTCTTTCATACATGTCACTCTTGAATCATTGCACACCCTGGTACACCGCCGGAGGCATTCACTTAGAGCCATATTTTGTTCTAAGTATTGAGTTGTAATTCTTGAGTTGTAAAGTAAATAAAAGTGTGATGATCTTCACTATTAGAGCATTGTCCCAATGAGGAAAGGATGATGGAGACTATGATTCCCCCACAAGTCGGGATGAGACTCTGGACGAAAAATAAAAAGATAAAAACAGAGGCCAAAAAAATGATGAGAGAAAAAGAGAGAAGGGGCAATGTTACTACCATTTTTCCACACTTCTGCTTCAGAGTAGTGATACATCCATTTTGCATCATGCTTTTATATCAGTATTTATTGCATTATGGGCTGTTACTACACATTATGTCACAATACTTATGCCTTTTCTCTCTTATTTTACAAGGTTTGCATGAAGAGGGAGAATGCCGGTAGCCGGGATTCTGGGCTGGAAACTATTAGAGACCTATTCTGCACAACTCCAAAAGTCCTGAAAATCCATGAAAGTCAATTTTGGAATATATTAAAAATATTGGGCGAAGAAAGCACCCGAGGGGGTCCACCCACTGTCCACAAGGGTGGGGGGCGCGCCCTACCCCCCTGGGCGCGCCCCCTGCCTCGTGGGCCACCTGGAAGCCCCCCGATGCCCATCTTCTGGTATAAGTTGTCTTTTGCCCTGGAAAAATCAGAAGGAAGCTTTCGGGACGAAGCTCCGCCGTCTCGAGGCGGAACCTGGGCGGAACCAATCTAGGGCTCCATCGTCACCACCAACATCTTCACCAGCAACATCCTTCCGGGGAAACATTTTTCCGGGAGGGGGAAATCGTCACCATCGTCATCACCATCGATCCTCTCATAGAGAGGGGGTCAATCTCCATCAACATCTTCACCAGCACCATCTCCTCTCAAACCCTAGTTCATCTCTTGTATCCGATCTTTGTCTCATAACCTCAGATTGGTACCTTTGGGTTGCTAGTAGTGTTGATTACTCCTTGTAGTTGATGCTAGTTGGTTTATTCGGTGGAAGATCATATGTTCAAATCCTTTATGCATATTAATACCCCTCTGATTATGAACATGAATATGATTTGTGAGTAGTTACATTTGTTCCTGAGGACATGGGAGAAGTCTTGGTATAAGTAGTCATGTGAATTTGGTATTCGTTCGATATTTTGATGAGATGTATGTCGTCTTTCCTCTAGTGGTGTTATGTGAACGTCGACTACATGACAGTTCACCATTATTTGGGCCAAGGGAAGGCATTGGGGAGTAATAAGTAGATGATGGGTTGCTAGAGTGACATAAGCTTAAACCCTAGTTTATGCGTTGCTTCGTAAGGGGTTGATTTGGATCCATATGTTTCATGCTATGGTTAGGTTTACCTTAATTCTTCTTTCGTAGTTGTAGATGCTTGCGAGAGGGGTTAATCATAAGTGGGATGCTTGTCCAAGGAAAGGCAGTACCCAAGCACCGGTCCACCCACATATCAAATTATCAAAGTACCGAACGCGAATCATATGAGCATGATGAAAACTAGCTTGATGATAATTCCCTTGTGTCCTTGGGAGTGTTTTCCTTTATATAGGATTTTGTCCAGGCTTGTCCTTTGCTACAAAAAGGATTGGGCCATCTTGCTGCACCTTGTTTAGTTTTTTTACTTGTTACCCTTTACAAATTGCCTTATCACAAAACTATCTATTACCGATAATTTCAGTGCTTGCAGAGAATACCTTACTGAAACTGCTTGTCATTTCCTTCTGCTCCTCGTTGGGTTCGACACTCTTACTTATCGAAAGGACTACGATAGATCCCTTATACTTGTGGGTCATCAAGACACTTTTCTGGCGCCGTCACCGGGGACTGAAGCGCCTTTGGTAGGTGGAATTTGGTAAGGGAAAAATTTATATAGTGTGCTGAAATTTACTGTCACTTGTTACTATGGAAAATAATCCTTTGAGGGGCTTGTTTGGGGTATCTTCACCTCGACCAATACAACAAAGAGTTGCTCCTCAACCTATTGAGCCTAGTGAAAATGTTTACTTTGAAATTCCTTCGGGTATGATAGAGAAACTGCTAGCTAATCCTTTTACAGGAGATGGAACATTACACCCCGATATGCACCTAATCTATGTGGATGAAGTTTGTGGATTATTTAAGCTTGCAGGTATGCCCGAGGATGTTATCAAGAAGAAGGTATTCCCTTTATCTTTGAAGGGAAAGGCATTGACATGGTTTAGGCTATGTGATGATATTGGATCATGGACCTACAACCGATTGAAATTGGAATTTCATCAGAAGTTTTATCCTATGCATCTGGTTCATCGTGATCGTAATTATATATATAATTTTTGGCCTCGCGAAGGAGAAAGTATCGCTCAAGCTTGGGGGAGGCTTAATTCAATGTTATATTCATGCCCCAATCATGAGCTCTCAAGAGAAATTATTATTCAAAAAAATTTATGCTCGACTTTCTCTCAATAATCGCTCCATGCTCGATACTTCTTGTACTGGTTCTTTTATGATGGAATTCAAATGGTATTTATTGGAAAGAATTAAATGCAACTCTGAAGATTGGGAACTCAATGAAGGTAAGGAGTCAGGTATAACACCTAAGTTTGATTGTGTTAAATCTTTTATGGATACCGACGCTTTTAGTGAATTTAGCACTAAATATGGACTTGACTCTGAGATAGTAGCTTCTTTCTATGAATCATTTGATACTCATGTTGATCTCCCTAAGGAGAAGTGGTTTAAATATCATCCTCCCTTGAAGTAAAGTAGTTGAACCTATTAAAGTTGAAGAAAAGACCATCACTTATAATGTTGATCCTATTGTTCCTACCGCTTATATTGAGAAAACACCTTTCCCTGTTAGAAAAAAGGATCATGCTAAAGCTTCAACTGTGGTTCATAATAGTAATGTTAGAAAACCTACACCCCCTGATCAAATTAAAGTTGAACCTAGTATTGCTATGGTTAAGGATCTCTTGGTCAATAATATTGATGGGCATGTTATTTACTTCTGTGATGAAGCTGCTAGAATTGCTAGACCCGATACTAAAAATAAACATAGACCTGTTGTAGGCATATCTGATGTTTCTGTTAAAATAGGAGATTATTGTTATCATGGCTTATGTGATATGGGTGCTAGTGCGAGTGCAATACCTCATTCCTTATACAAAGTAATTATGCACGATATTGCACCTGCTGAGATAGAAGATATTGATGTTATAGTTAAGCTTGCCAATAGAGATACTATTTCACCAATTGGGATTGTTAGAGATGTTTAAGTCTTGTGTGGGAAAGTTAAATATCCTACTGATTTCCTTGTTCTTGGTTCCCCACAAGATGAATTTTGTCCCATTATATTTGGTAGACCCTTCTTGAATACTGTTAATGCTAAGATAGATTGCGAAAAGGATATTGTTACTGTTGGTTTAGGGGACATGTCTCATGATTTTAATTTTGCTAAATTCCGTAGACAACCCCATGATAAATACTTGCCTAGTAAATATGACGTTATTGGTCTTGCTTTTATTGCTGAGCCTCCTAATGATCCTTTAGAACAATATTTGCCAGACCATGAAATGACATGTTCATGAACGAAAGAAGGGAAATAGATGAAGTATTCTTTAAACAGGGACCTATTTTGAAACACAACTTGTGTGTTGAAATCCTTGGGGATCCTCCTCCACCCAAGGGTGATCCCGTGTTTGAGCTTAAACCATTACCTGATACTCTTAAATATGTTTATCTTGATGAAAAGAATATATATCCTATTCTTATTAGTGCTAACCTTTCAGACCAGGAAGAAGAAAAATTATTGAAAACTCTAAAGAAGCACTATGCTGCTATTGGATATACTCTTGATGATCTTAAGGGCATTAGTCCAACTCTATGCCAGCACAAAATAAAATAGGAGAAACACGGTAAACCAATTGTTGATCACCAACGACGGTTAAATCCTAAGATGAAAGAAGTGGTAAGAAATGAGATACTAAAGCTTCTAGAGGCAGGTATAATTTATCCTGTTGGTGATAGGTAGTGGGTAAGTCTTGTCCATTGTGTCCCTAAGAAGGGAGGTATTACTGTTGTTCCTAATGATAAAGATGAATTGATCCCACAAAGAATTGTTACAGGTTATAGAATGGTAATTGATTTCCACAAATTAAATAAAGCTAATAGAAAAGATCATTACCCTCTACCTTTATTGATCAAATGCTAGAAAGATTATCCAAACACACACATTTTTGCTTTCTAGATGGTTATTCTGGTTTCTCTCAGATACCTGTGTCAAAAGAGGATCAGGATAAGACCACTTTTACTTGCCCTTTCGATACCTTTGCTTATAGACGTATGCCTTTTGGTTTATGTAATGCACCTGCTACCTTTCAAAGATGTATGACTGCTATATTCTCTGACTTCTGTGAAAAGATTGTTGAGGTTTTCATGGATGATTTCTCTGTGTATGGAACTTCTTTTGATGATTGCTTAAGCAACCTTGATCGAGTTTTGCAGAGATGTGAAGAAACTAATCTTGTCTTGAATTGGGAGAAGTGCCAGTTTATGGTTAATGAAGGTATTGTCTTGGGGCATAAAATTTCTGAAAGAGGTATTGAAGTTGATAAAGCTAAAGTTGATGCTATTGAAAAGATGTTGTGTCCTAAGGACATCAAAGGTATAAGAAGTTTCCTTGGCCATGCTGGTTTTTATAGGAGGATCATTAAAGACTTCTCAAAAATTTCTAGGCCTCTGACTAATCTCTTACAAAAGATGTCCCTTTTGTCTTTGATGATGATTGCGTAGAAGCATTTGAAATACTTAAGAAAGCCTTGATTTCTGCACCTATTGTTTAGCCACCTAATTGGAGTTTACCCTTTGAAATATGTGTGATGCTAGTGATTATGCTGTAGGTGTTCTTCTAGGACAAAGAGTTGATAAGAAATTAAATGTTATCCAATATGCTAGTAAAACTATACACAGTGCCTAGAGAAATTATGGTACTACTGAGAAAGAATTTTTAGCAGTTGTATTTACTTGTGATAAGTTCAGACCTTATATTGTTGATTCCAAAGTAACTGTTCACACTGATCATGCTGCTATTAAATACCTTATGGAAAAGAAAGATGCTAAACCTAGACTTATTAGATGGATTCTCTTGCTACAAGAATTTGATTTGCATATTACTGATAGAAATGGAGCTGAGAACCCCGTTGCAGACAACTTTACTAGGTTAGAAAATGTTCTTGATGACCCACTACCTATTGATGATAGCTTTCCTGATGAACAATTGGTTGTCATAAATACTTCTCATACTGCTCCATGGTATGCTGATTATGATAATTATATTGTTGCTAAATTTATACCACCTAGTTTCACATACCAGCAAAAGAAAAAGTTTTTCTATGATATAAGACATTACTTTTGGGATGACACACACCTTTGGAAAGAAGGAGTAGATGGTGTTATTAGACGTTGTGTACCTGAGCATGGACAGGAACAGATCCTACGGAAGTGTCACTCCGAGGCATATGGAGGACACCACGCCGGAGATAGAACTGCACATAAGGTATTGCACTCCGGTTTTTATTGGCCTACTCTCTTCGAAGATGCTCGTAAGTTTGTCTTGTCTTGTGATGAATGTCAAAGAATTGGTAATATTAGTAGACGTCAAGAAATTCCTATGAACTATTCACTTGTTATTGAACCATTTTATGTTTAGGGCTTTGATTATATGGGACCCTTTCCTTCCTCTAATGGATATACACATATTTTAGTTGCTGTTGATTACGTTACTAAGTGGGGAGAAGCTATTCCAACTAGTAGTGCTGATCATAACACTTTCATTAAGATGCTTAAAGAAGTTCCCGAGGTTTTTCTGAGGTTTGGAGTCCCTAGATACTTAATGATTGATGGTGGTTCACATTTTATTCATGGTGCTTTTCGTAAAATGCTTGCTAAGTATGATGTTAATCATAGAATTGCATCTCCATACCATCCACAGTCTAGTGGTCAGGTAGAATTGAGTAATAGAGAGATTAAATTAATTTTGCAAAAGACTGTTAATAGATCTAGAAAGAATTGGTCCAAGAAACTTGATTATGCATTATGGGCCTATAGAACTGCATACATAAATCCTATGGGTATGTCTTTGTATAAAATGGTTTATGGAAAAGCATGTCACTTACCTCTCAAACTAGAACATAAGGCATATTGGGCTATTAAATAGCTGACTTATGATTCCAAACTTGCTGGTGAGAAGAGGCTATTTGATATTAGCTCACTTGATGAATGGAGAACCCATGCCTATGAGAATGCTAAACTGTTTAAAGAAAAAGTTAAAAGATGGCATGAATAAAGGATACAAAAGCATGAGTTTAATGTAGGTGATTATGTTTTGCTATACAACTCTCGTTTAAGATTTTTTGCAGGAAAACTTCTCTCTAAATGGGAAGGTCCTTACATTATCGAGGAGGTCTATCATTCCGGTGCCATAAAAATCAACAACTTCGAAGGCACAAATCCGAAGGTGGTGAACAGTCAAAGAATCAAACATTATATTTTAGGTAATCCCATAAATGTTGAAACCAATGTTATTGACACCATAACCCCGAAGGAGTACATAAGGGGCACTTTCGAGAATGTTTCAGACTCCAAAAAGGAATAGGTATGTGGTAAGGTAAGTAAACCGACTCCAAAACAGTTCTAATAGATTTTTCTCCGTTTTGGAAGAATATTTAAGAAAATAGGAAAATAAGAAGTAGTCCGGAAAGGACACGAGGCATCCACGAGGGTGGAGGGAGCGCCCCCCTGCCTCGTGTGCCCTCCGGATTCCATTTTCTTGCACGATACTTCTTTTGGTCGGTAAAAAATCATTATATAATCTCCCGAAGGTTTTGACCACCGTACCACGATGAAATCCTCTGTTTTTGTTTTGAGTTGTTTCTGCCGCAGATTAGAGCAATATGTCGTCCCTCTCCTCCAACAATGTGGGCGACGATGCTTGGCTAATGAACATAGAGACGAAGCGAGAAGAAATCAGGAAAATCAAGGAAGGTGACAAGATCAAGGAGGTCGCAAAGGAGCAAGTCCCGACAATAGAAGAAGAGGGCTTCTCTCAACCTTACTACAATTCTCACCCTGAGGGAGTGCTGGATTAGGGGGTGTCCGGATAGCCGGACTATGACCTTTGGCCGGACTCCTGGACTATGAAGATACAAGATTGAAGACTTCGTCCCGTGTCCGGATGGGACTTTCCTTGGCGTGGAAGGCAAGCTTGGCGATACGGATATGTAGATCTCCTACAATTGTAACCGACTCTGTGTAACCCTAACTCTCTTTCGGTGCCTATATAAACCGGAGGGTTTTAGTCCGTAGGACGAACAACAATCATACCATAGGCTAGCTTCTAGGGTTTAGCCTCTCTGATCTCGTGGTAGATCTACTCTTGTACTACCCATATCATCAATATTGATCAAGCAGGAGTAGGGTTTTACCTCTATCGAGAGGGCCCAACCTGGGTAAAACATCGTGTCCCTTGTCTCCTGTTACCATCCGCCTAGACGCACAGTTCGGGACCCCCTACACGAGATCCGCCAGTTTTGACACCGACATTGGTGCTTTCATTGAGAGTTCCTCTGTGTCGTCATCTTTAGGCCCAATGGCTCCTCCGATCATCAACAACGATGCGCTCTAGGGTGAGATTTTTCTCCCCGGACAGATCTTCAGATTCGGGCGGCGTTACAATCATGGGCCAATTCGCTGGCCATCCGAGCAGATCGAAGCTACGCCCCTGGCCACCAGGTCAGATTTGGAAATTTGAACTACACGGCTGACGTCCACGGAGACCTGATCTTCGACGGGTTCGAGCCCCAGCCAAGCACGCTGCACTGTCACGAGGGTCATGATCTAGCTCTGCCGCCGAACAGTGTCCTGGAGGCCGCACCAGTGTCCGCTCCGACCTTTAGCTCGGAGCCAACTTCGCCGATCAAGGACGGGTGGTTGGACACCGCCTCGGGGGCTGCGATCTCTATGGCGATTGAGCCGTACACCTACCCCATCCTTTGCAAAGCTCGTGACTCCAAGGTGCCGGACTCCTCTCCAGACTCCGAGCCTTCCGCGCCCCCGCCAATCGAATCCGATTGGGCGCCGATCATGGAATTCATCGCCATGGACATCATTCAGACTCGCCTTTGGCAACATCCTGAATTCACTAAAGTCTCTCTTTATCGAGAGCCCCGGCCGGATTATGGTCGAAGGTTGGGATGCGGACGGCAAAGAAATTCAAAGCCCACCCACCAATCACTTCGTAGCCACTGTCGATGATTTAACCGACATGCTCGACTTCGACCAAGACGCCGACGGTATGGACGACGATGCAGAGATTTAACAAGAACCAGCGCCATAGGCACCGGAAGGCCACCTCATCGTATGACATATACATGGTGGACACCCCAAAAAGAAGGGAACGGCGATGGAACAACGGAGGATGACCCCTCCAAGAAACAGCCTAAGCGCCGGCGTCAGCGGCGCCACTCTAAATCCCTCCACAGCAAAAACGGCGATTCCGGCACCGGAGAAAATAACACCCCGGACAGTGCCGAAGACAACCCCCTCTAGCAAGATTCAGCACAGGAGGATGGAGAAGCCAGCCCTCATGAGAGAGTGGCAGACAGAGAGGTAGAGGAAGATAATTACATGCCTCCCTCCGAAGACGAGGCAAGCCTCGACGACGATGAATTTGTCGCGCCTGAGGATCCCGTCGAACAAGAGCGTTTCACACGCATGCTTATTGCCACGGCGAGCAGCCTCAAGCAAAAACAGCAACAGCTTAGAGCTGACCAAGACCTGCTAGCCGACAGATGGACTGATGTCCTTGCGGCCGAAGAGTACGAACTCGAACGCCCCTCCAAGAGTTCCCCAAAACGCAGGCTGCTACCCCGATTAGAGGAGGAAGCACCTAAACCTACATCACCAGCGCATGATATGGCCGACCGCCCTTCCATTCACGCGACAGAGAGCCTCTCGCCCTCCACTCAAGCCGCACTCGCCCGCTCAAAGAATACCAAGGCACGGGGAAATGCGCCAGACCTGCGAGATATATTGGAGGACAGGGCAAGGAAAACAAGATCGATCTATAGATCGCGTGGGCGCCCCACGACACGTGACAATAACCGTCATGCCGGATATGATAAATCCGGCAGGGCCGAACACAGTAGACAAAGCTCATTTGAGCTACGTCGTGACATAGCCCAATAAAGAGGCGCCGCACATCCACTATGCTTCACAGATGAAGTAATGGATCATCAAATCCCTGAGGGTTTCAAACCCGTAAACATCGAATCATACGATGGCACAACAGATCCGGCGGTATGGATCGAGGATTATCTCCTTCATATCCACATGGCCCGCGGCGATGATCTACACGCCATCAAATACCTCCCACTCAAGCTTAAAGGACCAGCTCGGCAGTGGCTTAACAGCTTGCCAGCAGAATCAATTGGTTGTTGGGAGGACCTGGAAGCCGCATTCCTCGACAACTTCCAGGGCACCTATGTGCGACCACCGACGCCGATGACCTAAGCCACATAATTAAGAAGCCGATGAATCGCCGGACAATTCGACACGGTTCCTAACCAAGAAAATTCAAATAGTTGATCGTCCGGACGCCGAGGCCCTTGCAGCCTTCAAGCATAACATCCGTGATTTAATGGCTTGCCCGCACCTAGGACAGGAAAAGCCAAATCCATGGCAGCCCTCACAACACTTATGACCCGCTTATGCTGGAGAAGACAGCTGGCTAGCTCGTAGTAATAACATGACCAAGAGCCCCGTAATTCGGATACCAAGGACAACATTGGCGGTCGCGTCGCAACAAGCAAAAGCGCCGCATTAACGGCGATAATGCCGAGGATACGGTAGTTAATGCCGGATTCAGAGGCTCTAAACCCGTCAGCGAAAAAGCCATTCAAAAGAAATACTGGGCCCATCCAATTTGGACCGAATACTCGATCGCTCGTGCGGATACACGGCACCCCGAAAACCAGCCAACCACACCAACAGGATTGTTGGGTGTTCAAGCAAGCAGGCAAGTTAAACGCCGAAAACAATGACAAGGGGCTGCATAGCGATGACGAGGAGGAGCCCCGGCCGCCGAACAACAGGGGATAGAAGGGTTTCCCCCCACAAGTCCGGGCAGTGAACATGATATACGCAACCCACATACCCAAAAGGGAGCGGAAGCGCACTCGTGGACGATATGCGTTGGAGCCGCTGTTGCCCCAAAATTCAACCCATGGTCCTCCTGCCCGATCACTTTTGATCAAGGACCACCCCACTAGCATCCGCCATGGAGGATTCGCCGATTCGTTCTAGACCCAATCATTGACGGACTTCACCTCACTAGAGTCCTTATGGACGGCGGCAAGAACTGAACCCGCTTTATCAGATACAGTCACGAAAAATGGGCATAGATCCTCAAGGATTAAACCCACAAAGATGACCTTTATAGGCGCCATACCAGGTGTAGAGGCCAATCAGATAGGCTCGCCACACTTGAGGTGGTCTTCAGATCCCCGGATAATTTCCGAAGCGAGGAGTTAATCTTCGACATAGTCCCGTTCCGCAGTGGCTATCACGCACTGCTCGGACGAACCGCATTCGCAAAGTTCAATGTGGTGTCGCACTATGCATAACTCAAGATCAAGATGCCGGGCCCTCGAGGAGTCATTACGGTCAATGGAAACACCGAACGCTCTCTCCGATCGGAGGAGCATACGGCGGCCCTCGCGGCGGAAGTACAAAGCAGTCTGTCAAGGCAATTCTCCAGTCCGGCCATTAAACGTCCGGACACCATCAAGCGCGCCCGGAGTAACCTACAACAAGACCGCCTGGCATGTTCCGAGCACACGTAGCAATGCGGCCCCAACCCTAGCCCTCGCGAAATTGTGAAACCAGTACTACACGTACATAACTACGCTCTGGAAATACCATGGGCATAGGGGGAGGGGCACGACCATGGCACACCCAAGATGCGGCTCAACCGCACAAGGGGCTCCCGATTTTGTCATTCTTTTTTTCTTACTTTCAGGACTCCACTTTCCGGAAGGCCTGTCCGGCAGCATAATCGCCGAACACACGATGCAACAGCCAGGAGGCGTAAAGCTACGCCGAGTGTCCAGTGGTCTCTATAACGAGCAGTATACTTGTTTCACATATCATCCCGCAGCTCGCCCCTGGAGGGGGGACATGTTAAATAGTCCCATCTCTTGCTTATTGCACTATTTGTATCGTTCTGCTTTTACCGCAGACTTTTCGAATAAACAATACATAGCTTTTGTCTATTATTGCATTCCTTTTTTTTTTACAATATGATCAGTTATGACATTATGCAACCGTACACTTTGGTACGGCCAATACACCGTGGGCTTCGTGCATTCTGAATATGGTGTGAGAAGTCCAACACTCTCATGAGTGCGGCACCCCGAACTTATAGCATTATATGCATCGGCTCCGAATCATGTCTTGGGTCAATAGTTGGGTTTGCCCGACTCCCATGTTTTGGTACCTTATGTTCCGTTATATCGGCTAAGGTAGTGCTAGGAGAACCACTGCGATTGTGCACCGGTTGAGCTGGGTTAAGCGCCTCAGTGGAGAAAGCTAAAATTCACGTCATGATAGGGCGAGAGCCAGTCGCTGTTCGAGAGGTTTTCGAGTCCCTAAAGACTTATGCCGCTTAGAGCGAGGAGTCGGCATTGTCCGGCCTAGGCGTGGATAGCGCCCCGAACTCGGTCTTCCGAATACTAGGGGCTTCGCCAATATTTAAAATTATAGAATTCTATGGATAAGTGAGAGTGTTCAAGCATTATAGTCAGATTGCCTTGTTCGTTGTGTTGAGCGCCTCCTCAAGGACCCAATAATGGGAAAAGAGCGCTCAAGTTTATCCTCAACACCCCAAACTAGCGGCATGGGGGCGTGTTTACAACTCGCCATCTCTAAATTTTGATAAACGGCCGCATGTAAGGTAATATTTTAAATTCAAAAGCGTTGCTTAGCGATATGAACAAGTTTTCAGCAGACAGATTACAAATGCGAAGTTTACTCAAAAATTACATCTTTGGAGCACTCATCCGCTATGCGGCGGGCACCCTTTAGGACGCCCTCATAATACATCTCGGGCTTGCGGTGCTCCTTGCCCGGTGGTGGTCCGTCCGTCACAAGCTTCTCAGCGTCCATCTTGCCCCAGTGCACTTTAGCATGGGCAAGGGCCCTACGGGCACCTTCGATGCATACGGAGCTCTTGATGACTTCAAGCCTTGGACAGGCATCCACCAGCCGCCTTACCAGCCCAAAGTAGCTCCCAGGCATGGCTTCCCCAGGACATAGCCGGACTGCGAGACCCTTCATGGCCTGTTTGGCCACCTTATGGAGCTCAACCAGCTGCTTCAGCTAGACGCTCAAGGGCACCGGGTGTCCGGCCTCAGCAATACTGACACCAGAACACCTTCTCCGTCGAACTTCCCTCTTCGGCTCGGTAGAATGCGGCAGCGTCGGACACACTCCGGGGAAGATCTGCGAATGCTCCTGGAGAACTCCGGACTCGGGTAAGTAACAAGTAATTCAATTTCGCGTGCTTGCTTTGCATAAAGAATGCCTTACCCGCCACTATCTTCTTCATCGCCTCAATTTCCTGGAGGGCTTTTTGGGCTTCGGCTTTGGCAGATTTGGCGCTCTCAAGCGCCGAGGCGAGCTCAGACTCTCGAGTCTTTGAGTCATGCTCCAAACTATCGTGTTTTTCCACGAGAGCCTGGAGCTCTTGCTGCACCGCCGCCACACGCGCCTCCTGCTTCCCTCGCTCGGTACGCTCCACGGCCGCATTGTTTTCGGCCTTGGATAGCGCTTCCTTCAGTGTCGCCACCTCGTTCGTGGCCCCTGCATACCCACGTTGATCCAGTCATTTTTTGCAACCACATCTTTTTTTATATACTTACCTTCCTTGTCCTCGAGCTGCTTCTTGGCAAGGCCGAGCTCGTCCTCGGACCGCTCGAGGCTCGCTTCAATGCATTAACCTCCGCAGTCGGGCGGCATGTGTCACAGAGACAGCCTGCATTCCCATATTGACATACTTATGTTAGACTTCAGAGATCTTTTTGATCCTCGCCGGCTTTTCTTTCCAACACCAAACCGAGCATCGGGCTACCGCCTATGCGGTAATATTTTTACATATCTTAAATACATACCTCAAAGCCTGTTAGAAGGCTAGCACAGCTTCGGTCAGCCCGCCTTGGCGGATCGAATTTTTCGGATCACCGCACTCATAATAGTGCGGTGCTCCTCGTCGATGGAGGCGCCGTTAAGCACCTCCAGTAGATTATCCGGTGCCTTCGGTTGGACGGAGGTCACCGGCGTCGTAGGCTTGCCCTTCATAGTAGGGGGCCGCCTGACGGATGCCAGAACGGTTGAAGGTTCCGGTGTGGTGTCCGGCCTAGGGCCGGACTTAGAGCCCTTTGGGGTTTTATCCCCTTTTCGCCTGGAGTGCGGGAGTTCGCCTTGCGGCGCCTCCAGGACCACCTCCTCCTGGCTTGGCCCCTTTTGGGACACCACCTCAGCATCATACGCAGCGCGAGGAGAGGAGGCGGTCGGAAGTGAAGTGTTGTTCACGTCTGACGAACCCAGGGAACCGCTCGACGAAGCGTCGAGCCTGGCCTTGGGCAGACTGCATGATTATGTTCGGCGTCAGAAGGTACTGTGCAATAAAGAAACGCCATGAGTTATTCTGGTACCCGGATACTTACGATTTCGCCAGGGGCTTGGCCCTGGGTGGCCACTCTTCTTCGCCGTCGTCGGCGTTGGTGGAGTAGTCCAGAGGGAGGGTCCTTCCTTCTGATTCTCCGCCCCCCGCTTGGGCGGCCTTCCTTTTCTTCTCTCCCCCTGCTAGGGGAGAGACCTCTCTTTCCTCCTCCTCATCTTCACGCGAGGAGTCCGCCTCGGAGTCATGGGACGATGAGTCTGACACCACCTGGCGCCGGGAACTCTTTTCCGGCACCACGTAAGGTGCCGGGACCAGCAGCCCCGTCAAGTGGGCGTCTGATGGATCTTCGGGCAAAGGAGCCGGACAGTCGATCTGTCCAGTCTTCTTCTGCCATAACTGTCAAAGAAACGGGAGCTTAGATCCCGCATAGAGTTAAACTATGAAAAACAAGTATCCCTTAAAGGGTAAAATAAGCTTACTACGCTGGCTTGTCGTTTCGCGCGGAATCCGCGATCCTCGGTGATGGGAGGGGGAACCTCGGCGCCCTTGAATAGCACCTTCCAGGCATCCTCGTGCGTTGTGTCAAAGAGCTTGGTCAGAGTTTGTTGCTGGGCCGGGTTGAACTCCCACAAGTTAAAGGCCCGTCGTTGACACGGGAGGATCCGGCGGATGAGCATGACCTGGACTACGTTGACGAGTTTAACCTCTTTGCTCACCAGGTCTTGGACGCAGGATTGGAGTCCGATCCGCTCTTCCGAATTACCCCACGACAGGCCCGTCTCTTTCCAGGAGTTGAGCCTCATAGGGAAGCCAGATCGGAATTCGGGGCCCGCTGCCCATTTAGGGTCACGCGGCTCGGTGATGTAGAACAACCCCAATTGCCACCCCTTTATGGTCTCCACAAAGGAGCCCTCGAGCCATGTAACGTTGGGCATCTTGCCCACCATGGCGCCTCCGCACTCCGCTTGTTGGCCGCCCAATACCTTCGGCTTGACATTGAAGGTCTTCAGCCATAAGCCGGAGTGGGGCTTGATGCGGAGGAAAGCCTCGCACACGACGATAAACGCCGAGATGTTGAGGACGAAGTTCGGGGCCAAATCATGGAAATCCAGGCCGTAGTAGAACATGAGCCTCGGACAAATGGGTGAAGAGGAAAACCTAGTCCGCGGAGGAAGTGGGTGAGGAACACCACCCTCTCATTGGGCCTGGGGGTGGGGATGAGCTGCCCCTTGTCTGGGAGCCGGTGCGTGATGTCGTTAGACAAGTATCCGGCCTGCCTCAACTTCTTGATGTGTCCCTCCGTGACGGAGGAGACCATCCACTTGCCTCCCGCTCCGGACATGGCTGGAGAAGGTTGAGGTTGGATGTGCGGACTTGGGCGCTGGAGCTCGAGTGCGCGAAAATGGATAAGCAAAGGAGGAAGAAGGCCTAGATGGAAAAGGTGGATCCTTATCCCCTTATATGGGCGGACGAAACTATGCGCCCCCACCAGCCTGGTAAAACTCGCTTATCTCCCAAGCCCAGAGATTAATGGCACGGTTGGGTTACCCACGCCAGATTTATGAGAATCCTGAATAAGGGACACGATCTCGCTTCGACAAGACGTGCTAAGGAAACCGCCTCGCTAAACGCGCTTAAGGTGGGACAAGAAAACGATTCAATAAAGGCTTGGCCGTGGTGTGATGTCACATTGCGAATACGCCAAGAGATTGGATTTGTGCAAATGTTATTCTCACGGTGGTATGTGGAAATTATTTTGCGAGCCGGACACTATCCTTGTGTTCAAAATATTCTATGAAGTATTCTCGAGCAGAAACCGCTTTGCAATGCCAAGACAATATGCGTGCGGACTCATCGCCATTGAAGCCTGGTTCAGGGGCTACCGAGGAGTCCTGATTAGGGGTGTCCGGATGGCCGGACTATGACCTTGGCCGCACTCTGGACTATGAAGATACAAGATTGAAGACTTCGTCCCGTGTCCGGATGGGACTTTCCTTGGCGTGGAAGGCAAGCTTGGCAACACGGATATGTAGATCTCCTCCCATTGTAACCGACTCTGTAACCCTAGCCCTCTCCGTGTCTATATAAACCGGAGGGTTTTAGTCCGTGAGGATCTAACAACAATCATACCATAGGCTAGCTTCTAGGGTTTAGCCTCTGTGATCTCGTGGTAGATCTACTCTTGTACTACCCATATCAACAATATTAATCAAGCAGGAGTAGGGTTTTACCTCCATCGAGAGGGCCCAAACCTGGGTAAAAACATCATGTCCCTTGTCTCTTGTTACCATCCGCCTAGACGCACAGCTCGGGACCCCCTACCCGAGATCCGCCGTTTTTGACACTGACAACATGCTAAAAAGTTGATATTGGACAAGGAAGACATCATAATGGTTTGTGTTTTCCTATATCTGAAATAAATTATATTGTCATGGATCATCCAACATGTTGAGCTTGCATTTCCCCCTCATGCTAGCCAAATTCTTTGCACCAAGTAGAGATATTACTTGTGCTTCCAAATATCCTATACCCAGTTTTGCCATGAGAGTCTGTCGGGTTTCGGGTTCCGGCAGACCCTCTAGGTTCGAACTCTGGGGTGCATGCGGAGATCTCACCCCCTACCTACCTGCACCTCATCGCCTCGCAAGGATCTAAACTACGCAAAGAGCAACACAAGGGACACAAGGTTTATACTGGTTCGGGCCACCATTGTGGTGTAATACCCTACTCCAGTGTGTGGTGTGGTGGATTGCCTCTGGGGCTGATGATGAACAATACAAGGAAGAACAGCCTCGCGAGGGTCTGTTCTTGGCCGGTGCGACGAACTGCTAGGGGGAGTTCGGTCTCTCTCTCTCTCTCTCTCTCTCTCTCTCTCTCTCTCTCTCTCTCTCTCGATTGCTCGATCTCTAGCTCTATTCTGGGTTCTGGATCCTGGATCCTCTCCCCCTGTGGGTGGCTAGTCCTATTTATAGGCATAGGCCCTGGGCCTCTTCCCAAATATTGAGCGGGAAGGGCGCCAACAATTGGCCATTTTAAGGGGAACATCTAGTACACTTATCCTGACTAAAGTTGGTCCTCGCATGTCAAAGGCTCTGGCGGTGACGCCGGCTTGGGCTCCACGATGACCTCCTTCCTGCCGTTGTGTTGGTCTTGGTCTTGTTGCACCGAAATGGTCGACTTTGCTTGATGCTCTCGCCTGTGCTTGCCTCCTTTGCACCAAAGAGGAAATGAGGACACTGCGTGGGCTGGCGCCCGCCTGGCGCCCTTGGTCGTCATGGCTTGCGTCATGGGCACCTCGTGAGGTACCCCGCCTTGATCTCTCCGCCTCCTCGCGAGCCAGCCTGACGAGGCCGCGCCTGAGGAAGATTCCTGTCCTCCGCCCTGCGAGGCTTGGCCCCTCGCGAGGGTCTTGAGCTTGTGCTGATGAAGATGGGTCGTGCTGGGCCACCCCTTGAGCCACGCCGCAGGCAGGCAAGTCTGGGTACCCCCGTTCCCAGAACGCCGACAGAGTCCACCATATCTACCTATGGATTGAGTAAGATCCTTCAAGTAAGTTGTCATTGTTGCAAGCAATAAAAATTGCTCTCTAAATATGTACGATCTATTAGTGTGGAGAAAATAAGCTTTATACAAGCTTGTGATATGGAAGAAATAAAAGAGACGGACTGCATAATAAAGGTCCCTATCACAAGTGGCAATATAAAGTGACGTTCTTTTGCATTAAGATTTTGTGCATCCAACCATAAAAGCACATGACAACCTCTGCTTCCCTCTGTGAAGGGCCTATCTTTTATTTTTGTCTTCTCCTTATACAAGAGTCATGGTGATCTTCACCTTTCCTTCTTACACTTCATCCTTTGGCAAGCACTATGTGTTGGAAAGATCCTCATATATATATATATATATATATATATATATATATATATATATATATATATATCCAATTGGATGTAGGTTTTCATAAAATATTATTGTTGACATTACCCTTGAGGTAAAAGGTTGGGAGGCGAAACTATAAGCCCCTATATTTCTCTGTGTCCGATTAGAACTTCATACCCATAAGTATTGCGTGAGTGTTAGCAATTGTGAAAGGTTAAATGCTGGTTGAGTATGTGGACTTGCTGAAAAGCTCTTATATTGACTCTTTTCGATGTTATGATAAATTGCAATTGCTTCAATGACTCAGATTATAGTTTGCTAGTTTTCAATGAAGTTTCTGATTCATACTTTACATCGTGAATAGATTGTTACTTTAGCATAAGAAATCATATGACAATATATATATTACTGTTCTAAGTATGATCATGACGCCCTCATGTCTGTATTTTATTTTATCGACACCTCTATCTCTAAACATGTGGACATATTTTTTCAAGATGGGCTTCCGCTTGAGGACAAGCGAGTTCTAAGCTTGGGGTATTTGATACGTCCATTTTGCATCATGCTTTTATATCGATATTTATTGCATTATGGGTTGTTACTACACATTATGTCACAATACTTATGCCTTTTGTCTCTTATTTTACAAGGTTTGCATGAAGAGGGAGAATGCCGGCAGCCGGGATTCTGGGCTTGAAAAGGAGCAAATATTATAGACCTATTCTGCACAACTCCAAAAGTCCTGAAACTCCATGAAAGTCAGTTTTGGAATATATTAAAAATATTGGACGAAGAAAGCACTAGAGGGGGGCCACCCACTGTCCACGAGGGTGGGGGGCGCGCCCCCTGCCTCATGGGCCACCTGGAAGCCCCCCGATGCCCATCTTCTGGTATAAGGTGTCTTTTTCCCTGGAAAAAATCAGAAGGAAGCTTTTGGGAGAAGCACCGCCGTCTCAAGGCGGAACCAATCTAGGGCTCCGGCGGAGCTGTTCTGCTGGGGAAACTGTTTCCCTCTAGGAGGAGGAAATTATCACCATCGTCATCACCATCGATCCTATCGAGAGGGGGTCAATCTCCATCAACATCTTCACCAGCACCATCTCCTCTCAAACCCTAGTTCATCTCTTGTATCCGATCTTTGTCTCAAAACCTCGATTGGTACCGTGGGTTGCCGAGAGTGTTGATTACTCCTTGTAGTTGATGCTAGTTGGTTTATTCGGTGGAAGATCATATGTTCAGATCCTTTATGCATATTAATACCCCTCTGATTATGAACATGAATATGATTTGTGAGTTGTTACGGTTGGTCCTGAGGACACAGGAGAAGTCTTGTTATAATTAGTCATGTGAATTTGGTATTCGTTCGATATTTTGATGAGATGTATGTCGTCTTTCCTCTAGTGGTGTTATGTGAACGTCGACTACATGACGCTTCACGTTTATTTGGTCCTAGGGGAAGGCATTGGGAAGTAATAAGTAGATGATGGGTTGCTAGAGTGACAGAAGCTTGAACCCTAGATTATGCGTTGCTTAATAAGGGGCTGATTTGGATCCATATGTTTCATGCTATGGTTAGGTTTACCTTAATTCTTCTTTCGTAGTTGCGGATGCTTGCGAGAGGGGTTAATCATAAGTGGGAAGCTTGTCCAAACAAAGGCAGTACCCAAGCACCGGTCCACCCACATATCAAATTATCAAAGTACCGAACGCGAATCATATGAGCATGATGAAAACTAGCTTCACGATAATTCCCATGTGTCCTCGGGAGCGCTTTCCTTTATATAAGAGTTTGTCTAGGCTTGTCCTTTGCTACAAAAAGGATTGGGCCATCTTGCTGCACCTTGTTTACTTTTGTTACTTGTTACCCGTTACAAATTACCTTATCACAAAACTATCTGTTACCAATAATTTTAGTGCTTGCAGAGAATACCTTACTGAAAATTGCTTGTCATTTCCTTCTGCTCCTCGTTGGGTTCAACACTCTTACTTATCAAAAGGACTACAGTAGATCCCCTATACCTGTGGGTCATCAAGTAGCACCATGATCTTCATGATAGAAAGTTCCTATGTTTTCACTTTCATATAATAGTGGTAATTTTTCATTATTGAACTTGGCTTGTATATTCCAATAATGGGCTTCTCAAATTTCCCTAGGTCTGCGTGAGCAAGCGAGTTGGATGCACACCCACTTAGTTTCTTTTTGAGCTTTCATACACTTATAGCTCTAGTGCATCCGTTGCATGGCAATCCCTACTCACTCACATTGATATCTATTGATGGGAATCTCCATAGCCCATTGATACACCTAGTTGATGTGAGACCGTCTCCCTCTTTTTGTCTCCTCCACAACCACCATTCCATTCCACGCATAGTGATATGTCCATGGCTCACGCTCCTGTATTGCGTGAAAGTTGAAAAGGTTTGAGAACATCAAAGTATGAAACAATTGCTTGGCTTGTCATCGGGGTGTGCATGATTTGAATATTTTCTGTGATGAAGATAGAGCATAGCCAAACTTTATGATTTTGTAGGGATAAGCTTTCTTTGGCCATGTTATTTTGAGAAGACATGATTGCTTTATTAGTATTCTTGAAGTATTATTGTTTTTGTGTCAATGTTAAACTTTTGTTTTGAATCTTATGGATCTGAACATTCAAGCCATAATAGAGCAGATTACATTGATAAATATGTTAGGTAGCATTCCCCAACAAAAATTCTGTTTTTATCATTTACCTACTCGAGGACGAGCATGAATTAAGCTTGGGGATGCTGGATATGTCTCCAACGTATCTATAATTTTTTATTGTTCCATGCTGTTATATTATCTATCTTAGATGTTTTATATGCATTTATGTGCTTTTTTAAATGATTTTTGGGACTAACCTATTAACATAGAGCCTAGTGTGAGTTTCTGTTTTTCCTTGTTTTTGAGTTTTACAGAAAAGGAATACCAAACGGAGTCCAATTGACCTGCCAATTTACGAAGATTTTTTATGGACCATAAGAAGCCCCCGAAGCAAAAGAGTTGGGCCAGAAGAGTCCCGAGTCATCCATGAGGGTGGGGGCGCGCCCTACCCCCTGGTAGCATGCCCCTACCTCGTGGCTGACTCGAAGACCCCCCTGACGTAAAACCAACGCCAAAAATTCCTATAAATACAGAAACCCCCGAAAAGAAACCTAGATCAGGAGTTCCGCCGCCGCAAGCCTCTGTAGCCATGAAAAACCAACCGGGACCCTATTCCGGCACCCTGCCGGAGGGGGAATGCATCACTGGTGGCCATCTTCATCATGCCAGCGCTCTCCATGACAAGGAGGGAGTAGTTCACCCTCGGGGCTGAGGGTATGTATCAGTAGCTATGTGTTTGATCTCTCTCTCTCTCTCTCTCTCTCTATCTATCTATCTCTCTCTCTCTCTCTCTCTCTCTCTCGTGTTCTTGATTTGGCACGATCTTGATGTACCGTGAGCTTTGCTATTATAGTTGGATCTTATGATGTTTCTCCCCCTCTACCTTCTTGTAATGGATTGAGTTTTCCCTTTGAAGTTATCTTATTGGACCGAGTCTTTAAGGATTTGAGAACACTTGATGTATGTCTTGCATGTGCTTATCTATGGTGACAATGGGATATTAACGTGATCTACTTGATCTATGTTTTGGTGATCAACTTGCGGGGTCTGTGACCTTGTGAACTTATGCATAAGGGTTGGCACACGTTTTCGTCTGGACTCTCTGGTAGAAACTTTGGGGCACTCTTTGAAGTTCTTTGTGTTGGTTTGAATAGATGAATCTGATATTGTATGTTGCATATCGTATAATCAAACCTGCGGATACTTGAGGTGACATTGGAGTATCTAGATGACATTAGGGTTTTGGTTGATCTGTGTCTTAAGGTGTTATTTTACTACGAACTTTAGGGGTGTTTGTGACACTTATAGGAATAGCCCAATAGATTGATTGGAAAGAATAACTTTGAGGTGGTTTCGTACCCTAGAATAATCTCTTCGTTTGCCCTCCGCTATTAATGACTTTGGAGTGACTCTTTGTTGCACGTTGAGGGATAGTTATATGTCCTAATTATGTTATTATTGCTAAGAGAACTTGCACTAGTGAAAGTATGAACCCTAGGCCTTGTTTCTAAGCATTGCAATACCGTTTTCGCTCACTTTTACCATTAGTTACCTTGCTATTTTTATATTTTTAGATTACAAAAACATATATCTGCCATCCATATTGCACTTGTATCACCATCTCTTCGCTGAACTAGTGCACCTATACAATTTACATTTGTATTGGGAGTGTTGGGGACACAAGAGACTCTTTGCTATTTGGTTGCAGGGTTGTTTGAGAGAGACCATCTTCATCCTACGCCTCCCATGGATTGATAAACCTTAGGTCATCCACTTGAGGGAAATTTGCTACTGTCCTACAAACCTCTGCACTTGGAGGCCCAACAACGTCTAAGAAGGTTGCGTAGTAGACATCAGTTTCTCGGCTCCCACATGAGTTTAATTGAGGCATTTGAATACGGCGAGGTGGCATGTTCAACCGGACGTGTAGCAGGAGGCGCCCTCGACCGACGCGTTATTTCAATGGCGGAGGCAGTGAGAGGTCACGTCTGCCCTGAGTCGTCTTGAATGTGGAGTGGCGCACTCTACTGCGGCATGAATGCGGGCAACTGCTACGTCTTGAGCTTGCGTTGGTTTTCCTTGAAGAGTATAGGGTGATGCAGCAAAGTAGCGTAAGTATTTCCCTCAGTTTTTTAGAACCAAGGTATCAATCCAGTAGGAGGCTCCTCAAAAGTCCCACGCACCTACACAAACAAACAAAGAACTCGCAACCAATGCAATAAAGGGGTTGTCAATCCCTTCACGGCCACTTGTTAAAGTGAGATCTGATAGAAATAATAAGATAAGATAAATATATTTTTGGTATTTTATAATATAAATGCAAAAAGTAAAGATGCAAATAAAAGTAGATTGAAAGCTTATATGATAAAAGATAGACCCGGGGGCCATAGGTTCCACTAGTGGCTTCTCTCAAGATAGCATAAGTATTACGGTGGGTGAACAAATTACTGTCGAGCAATTGATAGAAAAGCGAATAATTATGAGATTATCTAGGCATGATAATGTCTATAGGCATCACGTCCGTGACAAGTAGACCAACTCCTGCCTACATCTACTACTATTACTCCACACATCGACCGCTATCCAGCCTGCATCTAGAGTATTAAGTTCATAAGAACAGAGCAACACATTAAGAAAGATGACATGATGTAGAGGGATAAACTCAAGCAATATGATATAAACCCCATCTTTTTATCCTTAATGGCAACAATACAATACGAGGCTTGCAACCCTTTCTGTCACTGGGTAAGGACACCGCAAGATTGAACCCAAAGCTAAGCACTTCTCCATGGCAAGAAAGATCAATCTAGTAGGCCAAACCAAACTGATAATTCTAAGAGACATGCAAAGATAACTCAATCATACATAAAAGAATTCAGAGAAGATTCAAATATTTCTCATAGATTAACTTGATCATAAAGCCACAATTCATCGGATCTCGACAAACACACCGCAAAAAGAGTTTAATCGAATAGATCTCCACAAGAGAGGGGGAGAACATTGTATTGATATCCAAAAAGAGAGAACAAGCCATCTAGATAATAATTATGGACCCGAAGGTCTGTGGTAAACTACTCACAACTCATCGGAGGGGCTATGGTGTTGATGTAGAAGCCCTCCGTGATCGATTCCCCCTCCGGCGGAGCGCCGGCGAAGGCTCCAAGATGGGATCTCACGGATACAGAAGGTTACGGCGGTGGAAATTGTTTTTCGTTGGCTCCCTGGATTTTTTGGGGTACGTAGATATATATAGGAGGAAGAAGTATGTCGGTGGCCGCTCGTGGGGCCCCGGAGACAGGGGCCGCGCCGAGGAGGGGTGGGCGTGCCCTGCTATCTCATGGCTGCCTTGTTTGCTTCTTGACTTGCACTCCAAGTTCTCCGGATCACGTTCGTTCCAAAAATCATGCTTCCAAAGGTTTCATTCCCTTTGGACTCCATTTGATATTCCTTTTCTTCGAAATACTAAAATAGGCAAAAAAAAACAGCAATACGGGCTGGGCCTCCGGTTAGTAGGTTAGTCCCAAAAATGATATAAATGTGTAAAATAAAGCCCATAAACATCCAAAAGGTGTAATATAATAGCATGGAACAATCAAAAATTATAGATGCGTTGGAGACGTATCAAGCATCCCCAAGCTTAATTCATGCTCGTCCTTGAGTAGGTAAATGATAAAAACAGAATTTTTGATGTGGAATGCTACCTAGCATAATTCTCAATGTTATTTTCTTTATTGTGGCATGAATGTTCAGATCCAAATGATTCAAAATAAAAGTTCATATTGATAAAATAAATAGTAACACTTCAAGCATACTAATCAAAGCAATCATGTCTTCTCAAAATAACATGGCTAAAGAAAGTTCATCCCAACAAAATCATATAGTTAGGCTATGCTTCATTTTCGTCACACAAAGATGTTCCCAGATTCTATACCCCCTATGACAAGCCAAGCAATTGTTTCGTACTTCAATAATCTCAAACTTTTTCAACCTTCATGCAATACATGAGCGTGAGCCATGGATATAGCACTACGGGTGGAATAGAATATGATGATGGGGATTGTGTGGAGAAGACAAAAAAGGAGAAAGTCTCACATTGACGAGGATAATCAACGGGCTATGGAGATGCCCATCAATTGATGTCAACATGAGGAGTAGGGATTGCCATGCAACGGATGCACTAGAGCTATAAATGAATGCTCAACAAAAGAAAACTAGTGGGCACTACAAAAAAATACACTTCTGTGATGATACGTGTTTGTCACAGTAGGTCGCGTTTTTTGTCATGCATGTACATCCATGACGATTTTATGACAGAATCAAGATAGTCATACATGTCTTTCAGAGAAGCGTTCCATGACATTACCAAAATTATCATCACGGAAGTGTCCACTTCCATGATGATAAATCGCGCGTCACGTATGCTTTTCGTCAAGGGTGACCGACACGTGGCATCCACCGTAACGGAACGCCGTTAAGCTATCGGGTCGGGTTTTGGATCCGATAATCCGTTAACAGCCCCGACCAATGGGGATTTTCCACGTGTAAAATCATCATTGGCTGGAGGAAACACGTGTCGGCTCATCATTGGGACAGATGTCATCCACTCATTGGACAGAGGCGCCTATGATACGTTGACACGTGGCACGGCCCAACAATGGCCCATTCCTGTGAAAAGGTCGGCCCGTTTGACTTGGTCAAAAGGTGGCGGGCCGGCCCATGGAAAGCCTGTTAATGGCCTGTTCGCATATAGCCCATTTACAGCCCGCTAACCCAAGGCCCGTTATGCCCTATCCGAATTAGGCCCAGTAGCGTCATCTGGGCCATCCAATATGATTCCAGCCCATTTTCACTTCTAGCCCATGTATGGCCCATGACGTCTTTCGGCCCATATGAGGCCCTTTGTAACTCTTGGCCCATTAACGGCCCGTGGTGAAACTGGCCCGTATTGAACAGTGTATCACTTTACACCCATTAACGGCCCATGGTGAAACTGGCCCGTAATGAACAGTGTATCACTTTATACCCATTAACGGCCCGTTATTCCTTTGGGCCGCTTCCAGCCCAAGTTATCTTTTGGCCTTCTGAGGGCCCATTTGTTCTTGGGCTCATTTGCAGCATTCGGTTACTTACGGCCTGTTACTGTCATTTTTTGCTTGTGGGCCAAATTCAGCCCGTAGTTATAGTAGGCCCGTTTGTGGACCGTTAATCTGTTGGGCCATTTTCATAGCACCACCAAATACGGCCTATTAACGGCCCGTTATGGTCAATCCATAAAACGTACGATTTCCATTAAAGGCTCGTCTACGGCCCATTAAAGGCCCGTACAAGACCCATAAATGAGTCGGCCCTTACAAGGCCCATGGATCCTACGAGACGTAGAAGGCCCAAGGATCCTACGAGATGTTGAAGGCCCGTGGATCCTACAAGATGTAGAAGGCCTATGGATCCTAAGAGACGTAGAAGGCCCATGGATCCTACGGCCCGTTGAAGGCCCATGGATCCGATGGCCCGTACATGGCCCATGGATCGTACGGCCCGTGAAGGGCCATGGTTGGGCGAGTTGGCCCCCGTTTGAACGATATAGCATATTCAAAGAATTATCCTACTCAATACTATCACCTCTAAAAAACATAAACTATACAACAAAGAGACCAAGGAATAGAAAGGTAGAATAATCCTACACTATACAATAAAGAAATTACAGCCAATTATACCCATTGGGCATTATGGTTCGGTGTCGGTGTCAAAACTGGCGAATCTCGGGTAGGGGGTCCCGAACTGTGCGTCTAGGCGGATGGTAATAGGAGACAAGGGACACGATGTTTTTACCCAGGTTCGGGCCCTCTCGATGGAGGTAAAACCCTACTCCTGCTTGATTAATATTGATGATATGGGTAGTACAAGAGTAGATCTACCACGAGATCAGAGAGGCTAAACCCTAGAACCTAGCCTATGGTATGATTGTTGTTCGTCCTACGGACTAAAGCCCTCCGGTTTATATAGGCACCGAAGAGGGTAAGGGTTACAGAGTCGGTTACAATGGTAGGAGATCTACATATCTCAGATCACCAAGCTTGCCTTCCACGCCAAGGAAAGTCCCATCCTGACATGGGACGAAGTCTTCAATCTTGTATCTTCATAGTCCAGAGTCCGCCAAAGGCTATAGTCCAGCTATCCTGACACCCCTAATCCAGACTCCTCAAGAGCCCTCTAACCAGGCTTCAATGACGACGAGTCCGGCGCGCATATTGTCTTCGCATTGCAAGGCGGGTTCCTCCTCCGAATACTTCATAGAAGATTTTGAACACAAGGATAGTGTCCGGCTCTGCAAAGTAAGTTCCACATACCACCGTAGAGAGAATAATATTTACACAAGTTCAATCTGCTGACGTATTCCGCAGCATGACATCACACAACGGCCAAGCCTTTATTCGAATCGTTTTTACTGTTCCACCTCAGCGCGTTTAGCGAGGCGGTTTCCTTGGCATGTCTTGTCAAAGCATAGATCGTGTCCCCTTATTCCGGGATTCTCATCAATACAGGCGTGGGTAACCCAACCGCGCCATTTATTACGGCGCTTGGGAGATAAGCGAGTTTTATCAGGCCGGTGGGGACACATAGCTTTGTCCGTCCATATAAGGGGATAAGGATCCACTTTTTCACACACGCCTTCTTCCTCCTTTGCTTATCCATTTCCGCGCACTACAGCTCCAGCGCCCAAGTCCGCACATCCCACCTCAACCTTCTCCAACTATGTCCGGAGCGGAGGCAAGTGGATGGCCTCCTCATCACACGGAGGGCACATCAAAAGCTGCGGAAGGCCGATACATGTCCGACGACATCATCAGATCGGCTCCCCGACAAGGGCAGCTCATCCCACCCCAGGCCCCATGAGTGGGTGGTGTTCCTCCCCACTTCCTCCATGGACTAGGGTTTCCACTTCACCCATTTGTCCGGGGCTCATGTTCTACTACGGCCTAGATTTCCATGATCTGCCCCAATTTCATCCTCAACATCTCGGCGCTCATCTTCGTGGTGTGCGAGGCCTTCCTCTGCATCCAGCCCCACTTCGCTTATGGCTGAAGACCTTCAATGTCGAGCCAAAGGTAGTGGGCGGCTGCTGCCGAGAGTGCGGAGGTGCCATGGTGGGCAAGATGGCCAACGTCCTATGGCTCGAAGGCTCCTTCGTGGAGACCATAAAGGGGTGGCAATCGGGGTGGTTCTACATCACCGAGCCACGCGACTCCAAATGGGCGGCGGCCCCCGAATTCCGATCTGGCTTCCCTACATGGCTCACCTCATGGAAAGAGACGGGCCTAACGTGGGGTAATTCGGAAGAGCTGACTGGACTCCAAACTTGCGTCCCAAACCTGGTGGACAAGAAGCTCAAGCTTGTCAACGTAGTCCAGGTTATGCTCATCCGCCGGATCCTCCCATGCCAGCAATGGGCCTTCAACTTGTGGGAGTTTGATCCAGCACAGCACCGAACCTTGAGCCGGCTCTTCGACACTACGTACGAAGATGCCTGGAAGGTGCTGTTCAAGGGCGCCGAGGCTCCCGCATCCGCTACCGAAAAAATCGCGGATTCAGCTCGCGGCATCAAGCCAGCGAGGTAAGCTATTTTACCCTTTACGGGACTCTTTTTTCATAGTTTGACTCTATGCGGGATCTAAAACTCCCTTACCTTTGACAGGACTGGCAGAAGACGTCTGGACAGGTTGATTGTCCGGCTCCCTTGCCAGAAGACCCAGCGGACGCCCAATTGAAGGGGCTGCTGGTTCGGGCACCTTACGTGGTGCCGGAGAACAAGGCCAAGAAGAAGGCCACGGGGACTCGAAGGAGTTCCCGGTGCCAGGTGTTGTCGGACTCATCGTCCGATGACTCCTAGGCGGACTCCTCCCACGAAGACGAGGAGGAGGAAAAAGAGGCCTCTCCCCCAGCAGGGGGAGAGAAGAAAAGGAAGGCCGCCCCAACTGGGTAGGCCGGAGGGTCCAAGAAGGGAAGGACCCTCCCTCCGGACTACACCGCCAATGCCGACGACGGCGGAGAGGAGTGGCCACCAAGGACCAAGCCCCTGGCGGAATCGTAAGTGTCCGGACACCGGAATAACTCACGGCGTTCCATTTGTCGCACAACATCTTCTAACGCCGAATATAACCATGCAACCCGCCCAAGGACGGGCTCGACGATTCGTCGAGCGACTCCCTGGATTCGTCGGATGTGAATAGCACCTCACTTCTGACCGCCTCGTCTCCTCCCGCCGCGGATGACGCCGGGGTGGAGTCCCAAAAGGGGCCCAGCTAGGAGGAGGTGGCCCAGGAGGCGCCGCAAGGCGACCTCCCGGACTCCGGGCGCAAAGGGGATAAAACCCCGAAGGGCTTCAAGTCCGCCTCGTGCCGACTCGTCTTGAACCTTCAAGGTTCCGAGTCCGGCAAGCGACCCTTCGTAAGAAGGGCAAGATGCGACGCCGGTGACCTCCGTCCAACCGGAGGCACCGGATGATTTGATGGAGGCGCTTAACGGCGCTTCCATCAACGAGGAGCACCGCACTCTTATGAGTGTGGTGATCCAGAAAGTTTAGTCCGCCAAGAGCGGGCTGACCGAAGCCTGTGCCTGCCTTCTAACAGGATTTGAGGTATGTATTTAAGATATATAAAAATATTACCGCATGGACAGTAGCCCCTGATTTTCAGTTTGGTGTTCGGAAAGAAAAAGCCGAACTGAGGATCTAAAAGATATACGCAGGAGTCTAACATAAGTATGTCAATATGGGAATGCAGGCAGCGCTGCTGACCTCTGCAGACCGATCATGGAGGTTGATGCATTGAAGCAGAGCCTCGAGCGGTCCGAGAACGAGCTCAGACTTGCCAAAAAGCAGCTCGAGGACAAGGAAGGTAAGTAATACCTTATGGGAGTATTTAAAAGATGTGGTTGCAAAAGATGACAGGAATAACATGAATACTGCAGGGGCCACGAACGAGGTGGCGAACCTGAAGGAAGCGGTGTCCAAGGCCGAAAGCAATGCGGCCGCGGAGCGCACCGAGCGAGAGAAGCAGGAGGCACGGGTGGCGGAGGTGCGGCAATGTTGGGGAACGTAGTAATTTCAAAAATTTTCCTACGATCACGCAAGACCATGGTGATGCATAGCAACGAGATGAGAGTGTTGTCTACGTACCCTCGTAGACCAGCAACGGAAGCGTTGACGCAACGTAGAGGAAGTAGTCGTATTTCTTCCCGATCCAACCGATCCAAGTACCGAACGACGGCACCTCCGAGTTCTGCACACGCTCAGCTCGATGACGTCCCTCGAACTCCGATCCAGCCGAGTGTTGAGGAGAGTTTCACAAGACGACGGCGTGGTGGCGATGATGATGTTCCACCGCGCAGGGCTTCGCCTAAGCTCCGCAACGGTATATTCGAGGTGTAGTTTGGTGGAAGGGGCACCGCACGGCTAAGGAACGATCTCAATGATCAACTTGTGTGTCATGGGGTGCCCTCTGCCCTGATATAAAGGAGGGAAGGGAGGGCTGGCGGCCACCTAGGGCTGCGCTGGGAGTCCTACTCCCACCGGAGTAGGATTCTCCCCCAATCCTAGTCCAACTAGGATTGGCCAAGTGGGAAGGGAGAGAGGCGCCACCCCTTCTCCTAGTCCTAATAGGACTAGGGAAGGGGGAAGGTGCGCCAGCACTTGGGCCCCTTTCCTCCTTTCCACTAAGGCCCATCAAGGCCCATTGACCCCCGGGAGGTTCCGTAACCCCGGCATCTCGGTAAAATTCCCAATTTCACCCGGAGTGATTCCGAGTCCAAACATAGGCTTCCAATATATCAATCTTTATGTCTCGACCATTTCGAGATTCCTCGTCATGTCCGTGATCTCATCCGGACTCAACAACCTTCGTACATCAATATCATATAAACTCATAATAACTGCCATCGAACGTTGTTAAGCGTGCGGACTACGGGTTCGAGAACTATGTAGACATGACCGAGACACCTCTCGGTCAATAACCAATAGCGGGACCTGGATGCCCATATTGGTTCCTACATATTCTACGAAGATCTTTATCGGTCGACCGCATAACAACATACGTTGTTCCCTTTGTCATCGGTATGTTACTTGCCCGAGATTCGATCGTCGGTATCCAATACCTAGTTCAATCTCACATCGGCAAGTCTCTTTTCTCGCTCCGTAATACATCATCTCACAACTAACACATTTAGTTGCAATGCTTGCAAGGCTTATGTGATGTGCATTACCGAGAGGGCCCAGAGATACCTCTCCGATAATCGGAGTGACAAATCCTAATCTCAAATATGCCAACCCAACATGTACCTTCGAGACACCGTAATGTACCTTTATAATCACCCAGCTTCGCCAGTGACGCTTGGTAGCACCCAAAGTGTTCCTCGGCAAACGGGAGTTGCATAATCTCATAGTCATAGGAACATGTATAAGTCATGAAGAAAAGCACTAGCAACAAACTATACGATCAAGTGCTATGCTAATGGAATGGGTCATGTCAATCGATCATTCAACCAATGATGTGATCCCATTAATCAAATAACAACTCCTTGTTCATGGTTAGGAAACATAACCATCTTTGATTAACGAGCTAGTCAAGTAGAGGCATACTAGTGACACTCTGTAGGTTTATGTATTCACACATGTATTATGTTTCCGTTAATACAATTCTAGCATGAATAATAAACATTTATCATGATATAAGGAAATAAATAATAACATTATTATTGCCTCTAGGGCATATTTCCTTCAGCCTCCCACTTGCACTAGAGTCAATAATCTAGATTACACAAGAATGATTCTAACACCCATGGAGTCTTGGTGCTGATCATGTTTTGCTCGTGGAAGAGGTTTAGTCAACGGTCTGCAACATTCAGATCCGTATGTATCTTGCATATCTCTATGTCTCCCACCGACCAAATCCGGATGGAGTTGAAGCGCCTTTTGATGTGCTTGGTTCTCTTGTGAAATCTGGATTCCTTTGCCAAGGCAATTGCACCAAGATTGTCACAAAGATTTTCATTGGACCCGATACACTAGGTACAACACCTAGATCGGTTATGAACTCCTTCATCCGACTCCTTCATTAGCTGCTTCCAAGCAGCTATGTACTCAGCTTCACATGTAGATCCCGAACGACGCTTTGTTTGGAACTGCACCAACCGACAGCTCCACCGCTTAATGTAAATACGATCCGGTTTGCGATTTAGAATCGTCCGGATCAGTGTCAAAGCTTGCGTCGGCGTAACCGTTCTGACGAGCTCTTTGTCACCGCCATAAATGAGAAACATATCCTTAGTCCTTCTCAAGTACTTAAGGATGTTCTTGACCGCTGTCCATGATCCACTCTGGATTACTTTGGTACCTGCCGCTAAACTTACAAAGAAGGCACACATCAGGTCTGTACACAGATTGCATACATGATAGAGCCTATGGCTGAAGCATAGGAACATCTTTCATTTTCTCTCTATCTTCTGCGGTGGTCGGGCATTGAGTCTTACTCAACTTCACACCTTGTAATACCGCAAGAACCCTTTCTTTGCTCGATCCATTTTGAACTTTTTCAAAACTTTATCAAGGTATGTGCTTTGTGAAAGTCCTATTAAGCGCCTTGATCTATCTCTATAGATCTTAATGCCCAATATGTAAGCAGCTTCACCGAGGTCTTTCATCGAAAAACTCTTATTCAAGTATCCCTTTATGCTATCCAGAATTCTATATCATTTCCGATCAATAATATGTCATCCACATATAATATCGTAAATGCTACAGAGCTCCCACTCACTTTCTTGTAAATACAGGCTTCTCCAAAAGTCTCAGATAAAACCAAATGCTTTGATCACACTATCAAAACGCTTATTCCAACTCCGAGAGGCTTGCACCAGTCCATAAATGGATCGCTGGAGCTTGCACACTTTGTTAGCTCCTTTGGATCGACAAAACCTTCTGGTTGCATCATATACAACTCTTCTTCCGTAAATCCATTCAGAATGCAGTTTTAACATCCATTTGCCAAATTTCATAATCATAAAATGCGGCAATTGCTAACATGATTCGGACGGACTTAAGCATCGCTACGGGTGAGAAGGTCTCATCGTAGTCAATCCCTTGAACTTGTCGAAAACCTTTTGCAACAAGTCGAGCTTTATAGACAATAACATTACCATCAGCGTCGCCTTCTTCTTGAAGATCCATTTATTCTCAATTGCTTGCCGATCATCGGGCAAGTCAACCAAAGTCCACACTTTGTTCTCATACATGGATCCCATCTCAGATTTCATGGCCTCAAGCCATTTTGTGGAATCTGGGCTCACCATCGCTTCTTCATAGTTCGAGGTTCATCATGTTCCAAAGAATATGACTTCCAAAATAGGATTACCGTACCACTCAGTGCGGATCTTGCTCGTTGATCTACGAAGTTCTGAGAAACTTGATCTCAAGTTTCATGATCATCATCATTAGCTTCCTCCCTATTTGGTGTAGGTGTCACGAAACTGTTTTCTCGTGATGTACTACTTCTCAATAAGGGAGTAGATACAGATTATCTCATCAAGTTCTACTTTCCTCCCACTCACTTCTTTCGTGAGAAACTCTTTCTCCAAAAAGTTTCCGAATTTAGCAACAAAATCTTGCCTTCGGATCTGTGATAGAAGGTGTACCCAACTGTCTCCTTTGGGTATCCTATGAAGACACATTCGATTTGGGTTCGAGCTTATCAGGTTGAAGCTTTTTCACATAAGCATCGCAGCCCCAAACTTTCAAAAACGACAACTTTGGTTTCTTGCCAAACCACAGTTCATAAGGCGTCGCCTCAACGGATTTAGATGGTGCCCTATTTAAAGTGAATGTAGCCGCCTCTAAAGCATAACCCCAAAACGATAGCGGTAAATCAGAAGAGACATCATAGATCGCACCATATCTAATAAAGTACGACACGACGCTCGACACACCATTACGCTGTGGTGTTCCAGTGGCGTAAGTTGCTAAACTATTCCGCATTGTTTCAAATGTAGGCCAAACTCAGAACTCAAATATTCTCCTCCACGATCAGATCGTAGAAACTTTATTTTCTTGTTACGATGATTTTCCACTTCACTCTGAAATTCTTTGAACTTTTCAAATGTTTCAGACTTGTGTTTCATTAAGTAGATATACCCATATCTGCTCAAATCATCTGTGAAGGTGAGAAAATAACGATATCCGCCATTTAGCCTCAACATTCATTGGACCACATACATCAAGATGTATGATTTCCAATAAATCTGTTGCTCTCTCCATAGTTCCGAGAACGGTGTTTTAGTCATCTTGCCCATAAGGCACGGTTCGCAAGTGCCAAGTGATTCATAATCAAATGACTCCAAAAGTCCATCAAGATGGAGTTTCTTCATGCGCTTTACACCGATATGACCTAAACGGCAAGGCCACAAATAAGTTGCACCATCATTATCAACTCTGCATCTTTTGGTTTCAACATTATGAATATGTGTATCACTACTATCAAGATTAAGTAAAACAAACCATTCTTCAATGGTGCATGACCATAAAAGATATTATTCATATAAATAGAACAACCATTATTCTCTCGATTTAATGAATAACCGCCTCGCATCAAACAAGATCCAGATATAATGTTCATGCTCAACGCTGGTACTAAATAACAATTATTTAGGTCTAATACTAATCCCAAGGTAGATGTAGAGGTAGCGTGCCGATCGCGATCACATCGACTTTGGAACCATTTCCCACGCCAGATTGTCACCTCGCCCTTAGCCAATCTTCGCTAATCCGTAGCCCTGCTTCGAGTTGCAAATATTAGCAATGTAACCAGATCAAATACCAAAAGCTATCTGCGAGTATTAGTAAGGTACACATCAATAACATGTATATCACATATACCTTTGTTAACCTTGCCATCCTTCTTATCCGCCAAATACTTGGGGCAGTTCCGCTTCCAAAGGACCAGCCTGCTTGCAATAGAAGCACTCGGTTTCAGTGCTTAGGACCAGACTTGGGTTTCTTCTCTTGATCAACAACTTGCTTGCCGCTCTTTTGAAGTTTCCTTTTCTTTCCTTTGCCCTTTTCTTGAAACTAGTGGTTTTGTTAACCATCAACACTTGATGCTCCTTTTGATTTCTACCTCCGCTGCTTTCAAAGATCGCCAAGAGCTCGGGCATTGTTTTGGTCATCCCTTGCATATTATAGTTCATCACGAAGCTCTTGTAGCTTGGTGGCAGTGATTGGAGAATTCTGTCAATGACGCAATCATCCGGAAGATTAACTCCCAGCTTGAATCAAGTGATTGTTATATCCGACATTCTCGAGTATATGCTCACCGAGTAACTGTTCTCCTCCATCTTACAGCTATAGAACTTATTGGAGACTTCATATCTCTCAATCCGGGCATTCGCTGAATATTAACTTCAACTCCTGGAACATCTCATATGCTCCATGGTGTTCAAAACGACGTTGAAGTCCCGGTTCTAAGCCGTAAAGCATGGCACATCGAACTATAGAGTAGTCATCAGCTTTGCTTTGCCAGACGCTCACAACTTCGGCGCAGCCCTTGCATCAGGCCCGGCACCTAACGGTGCTTCCAGGACGTAATTCTTCCGTGCAGCAATAAGGATAATCCTCAAATTACGGACCCAGTCCGTAATTGCTGCCATCATCTTTCAACTTTGCTTTCTCAAGGAACGCATTAAAATTCAACGGAACAACAAAGACGAGCCATCTATCTACACATCATAGACAAGCAAGATACTATCAGTACTAAGTTCATGATAAATTTAAGTTCAATTAATCATATTACTTAAGAACTCCCACTTAGAAAAATATCCTCCAATTCTCTAAGTGATTGCGTGATCCATATCAACTACACCATGACCGATCATCACGTGTGATGGAGTAGTTTCAATGGTGAACATCAATATGTTGATCATATCTACTATATGATTCACGCCGACCTTCGGTCTCCGTGTTCCGAGGTCATATCTTATATGCATAGCTCGTCAAGTATAACCTGAGTATTCTGCGTGCAACTGTTTTGCACCCGCTGTATTTGAACGTAGAGCCTATCACACCCGATCATCACGTGGTGTCTCAAAGACGAAGAACTTTCGCAACGGTGCATACTCGGGAGAACACTTCTTGATAATTTAGTGAGGATCATCTTATAATGCTACCGTCAATCAAAGCAAAATAAGATGCATAAAGGATTAACATCACATGCAATCAATATAAGTGATATGATATGGCCATCATCATCTTGTGCTTGTGATCTCCATCTCCAAGCACCGCCATGATCACCATCGCCACCGGCGCGACACCTTGATCTCCATCGTAGCATCGTTGTCGCCTCGCCAACTATTGCTTCTACGACTATCGCTACGCTTAGTGATAAAGTAAAGCAATTACATGGCGCTTGCATTTCATACAATAAAGCGACAACCATATGGCTCTGCCAGCTTGCCGATAACTCGTTACAAAACATGATCATCTCATACAATAAAATATAGCATCACGCCTTGACCATATCACATCACAACATGCCCTGCAAAAACAAGTTAGACGTCCTCTACTTTGTTGTTGCAAGTTTTACGTGGCTGCTACGGGCTGAGCAAGAACCGTTCTTACCTACGCATCAAAACCACAACGATATTTCGTCAAATAGACTCCGCTTTAACCTTCTCAAGGACCGGGCGAGCCACACTCGGTTCAACTAAAGTGAGAGAGACAGACACCCGCCAGTCACCTTTAAGCAACGAGTGCTCACAGCGGTGAAACCAGTCTCGCGTAAGCGTCGCTGTAATGTCGGTCCGGCCGCTTCATCTCACAATACCGCTGAACCAAAGTATGACATGCTGGTAGGTAGTATGACTTGTATCGCCCACAACTCACTTGTGTTCTACTCGTGCATATGACATCAACGCATAAAACCTGGCTCGATACCACTGTTGGGGAACGAGTAATTTCAAAAATTTCCTACGATCACGCAAGACCATGGTGATGCATAGCAACGAGATGAGAGTGTTGTCTCGCACCCTCGAGACCAGCAACGGAAGCGTTGACGCAACGTAGAGGAAGTAGTCGCATTTCTTCCCGATCCAACCGATCCAAGTACCGAACGTCGGCACCTCCGAAGTTCTGCACACGCTCAGCTCGATGACGCCCCTCGAACTCCGATCCAGCCGAGTGTTGAGGGAGAGTTTCACAAGACGACGGCGTGGACGATGATGATGTTCCACCGGCGCAGGGCTTCGCTTAAGCTCCGCAACGGTATATTCGAGGTGTAGTTTGGTGGAAGGGGCACCGACACGGCTAAGGAACGATCTCAATGATCAACTTGTGTGTCATGGGGTGCCCTCTGCCTCAGTATATAAAGGAGGGAAGGGAGGGGCTGGCCGGCCACCTAGGGCTGCGCTGGGAGTCCTACTCCCACCGAGTAGGATTCTCCCCCAATCCTAGTCCAACTAGGATTGGCCAAGTGGGAAGGGAGAGAGAGCCACCCCTTCTCCTAGTCCTAATAGGACTAGGGAAGGGGAAGGTGCGCCAGCACTTGGGCCCCTTTCCTCCTTTCCACTAAGGCCCATCAAGGCCCATTGACCCCGGAGGTTCCCAGAACCCCTGCATCTCGAGAAAATTCCCAATTTCACCCGGAGTGATTCCGAGTCCAAACATAGGCTTCCAATATATCAATCTTTATGTCTCGACCATTTCGAGATTCCTCGTCATGTCCGTGATCTCATCCGGACTCAACAACCTTCGTACATCAATATCATATAAACTCATAATAACTGCCATCGAACGTTAAGCGTGCGGACCCTACGGGTTCGAGAACTATGTAGACATGACCGAGACACCTCTCGGTCAATAACCAATAGCGGACCTGGATGCCCATATTGGTTCCTACATATTCTACGAAGATCTTTATCGGTCGATCCGCATAACAACATACGTTGTTCCCTTTGTCATCGGTATATTACTTGCCCGAGATTCGATCGTCGGTATCCAATACCTAGTTCAATCTCACATCGCAAGTCTCTTTTCTCGCTCCGTAATACATCATCTCACAACTAACACATTTAGTTGCAATGCTTGCAAGGCTTATGTGATGTGCATTACCGAGAGGGCCCAGAGATACCTCTCCGACAATCGGAGTGACAAATCCTAATCTCAAATATGCCAACCCAACATGTACCTTCGGAGACACCTGTAATGTACCTTTATAATCACCCAGATTCGTTGTGACTTTGGTAGCACCCAAAGTGTTCCTCGGCAAACGGAGTTGCATAATCTCATAGTCATAGGAACATGTATAAGTCATGAAGAAAAGCACTAGCAACAAACTATACGATCAGGTGCTATGCTAATGGAATGGGTCATGTCAATCAGATCATTCAACCAATGATGTGATCCCATTAATCAAATAACAACTCCTTGTTCATGGTTAGGAAACATAACCATCTTTGATTAACGAGCTAGTCAAGTAGAGGCATACTAGTGACACTCTGTAGGTTTATGTATTCACACATGTATTATGTTTCCGGTTAATACAATTCTAGCATGAATAATAAACATTTATCATGATATAAGGAAATAAATAATAACATTATTATTGCCTCTAGGGCATATTTCCTTCAGGCAAGAGCTCCAGGCTCTCGTGGAAAAACACGAGAGTTTGGAGCGTGACTCAAAGACTCGAGAGTCCGAGCTCGCCTAGGCCCTTGAGAGCGCTAAAGCCGCTAAGGCTGAAGCCCAAAAAGCCCTCCAGGAAATTGAGGCGATGAAGAAGATAGCGGCGGGTAAGGCATTCTATATGCAAAGCAAGCATGTGAAAGTGAATTATCTGTTACTTACCCGAATCCGGAGCTCTCCAGGAGCATTCGCAGATCTGCCCGCAGTGTGTCTGATGCTGCCGCATTCTACCAAGCCGAGGAGGGCAGCTCGACGGAGAAGGTATTCTGGTCTCAGTATGCTGAGGCCGGACACCTGGTGCCCTTAGGCGACCAGTTGAAGCAGCTGGTCGAGCTCCATAAGGTGGCCGAACAGGCCATGAAAGGCCTCATAGTTCGACTGTGGCCTAAAGAAGCCATGCCTGGGAGCTACTTCGGGCTGGTGAGGCGGCCGTGGACGATGTCCATGGGTTGAAGTCGCCAAGCGCCTCCGTCTGCATCAAGGTGCCAGTAGGCCCTTGCCCGTGCTAAGGTGCACTGGGCAAGATGGATGCTTGAGAAGCTTGTGACGGACGGACCACCACTGCGCAAGGAGCATCGCAAGCCTGAAATGTATTATGAGGGTGTCCTCAAGGGTGCCCGCCTTATAGCGGATGAATGCTCCAAAGATGTAATTTTTAGTAGACTCGCATTTGTTATCCTGTCGCTGAAAACTTGTTCATATGCACTAAGCAACACTTTTGAATTTAAAATATTACCTTCATGCGGCCATGTATTAAATTTGAGAGATGGCGAGTCGTCGGCTTCAAATTTCCCCCATGCCACGAGTCTTTGGGTGTTCGGATAAACTTGAGCGCTCTTGTTCCCATTCTTGGGTCCTTCGAGGAGGCGCCAACGAACGAACAAGGCAACCGGACTATAATGCTTGAACACTCTCACTTAGCCATAGAATTCTATAATTTTAAAATTCGTGAAGCCCCGGTATTCGGAAGACCGAGTTCGGGTCGCTATCCACGCCTAGGCCGGACAATGCCGACTCCTCGCTCTAAGCGGCATAAGTCTTTAGGGACTCAAAAACCTCTCGAACAGCGACCGGCTCTCGCCCTATCATGACGGTCAGTTTTAGCTTTCTCCACTGAGGTGCTTAACCCAGCTCAACCGGGGCACAATCGCAGTGGTTCTCCCAGCGCTACCTTAGCCGATATAACGGAACACAAGGTACCAAAACATGGGAGCCGGGCAAACCCAACTATTGACCCAAGTGCCGCACTTGTGAAAGTGTTCGGACTTATCACACCATATTGTGGGGTACTTAAGCCCCTGGTGTATTGCCCGTACCAAAGTGTACGGTTGCATAATGTCATAAATGAACACATATATATATAGAAAAAAGGGAATTCAATAATAGGCAGAAGCTATGTATTGTTTATTCAAAAGGGCTGTTGTAAGAGCAGAATGATACAAATAGTGCGATAAGCAAGGGACGGGACTTTTTGACATGTCCCCTTCCAGGGGTAAACCGCGGGATGGTGTGTAAAACAGGTATACTGCTCGTAATAGAGACCACCTGGACACTCGACGTAGCTTTCTGCTTCACTGGCTGTTGCATCATGTGTTCGGCGATTCTACTGCTGGACAGGGCTTTGTGAGAACGGAGTCCTGAAAGTAAAAAAAGAAGAAGAAAATAAAAGAATGACACAATTGGGAGCCCCTGGCGCGCTTGAGCCGCATTCTGGGCATGTCGTGGTCATGCCCCTTCCCCTATGCCCATGGTATTTCCAGAGCGTAATTATGTAGGCGTAGTACTGGTTTCGCAATTTCGCGAGGGCTGGGGCTTGGGCCGCAGTGCTATGCGTGCTCGGAACATACCAGGCGGTCTTGTTGTAGGTTACTCCGGGCGCGCTTGACGGTGTCCGGACGTTTAATAGCCGAACTCGAGAATTGCCTTAAGAGGCTGCTTTGTACCTCCGCCGCGAGGGCCACCGTATGCTCCTCCGTCCGGAGAGAACGTTTGGTGTTTCCATTGACCGTAATGACTCCTCGAGGACCTGGCATCTTGAGCTTGAGATATGCATAGTGCGGCACCACATTGAACTTTGCAAATGCGGTTCGTCCGAGCAGTGCGTGATAGCCGCTGCGGAACGGGACTATGTCGAAGATTAACTCCTCGCTTCGAAAGTTATCCGGGGATCCGAAGAACACTTCAAGTGTAACTGAGCCTGTACAGATGGCCTCTACACCTGGTATGAAGCCTTTAAAGGTCGTCTTTGTGGGTTTAATCCTTGATGGGTCTATGCCCATTTTGTGCACTGTGTCCTGATAAAGCAGGTTCAGGCTGCTGCCGCCGTCCATTTGGACTCTAGTGAGATGAAATCCATCAATGATTGGGTCTAGAACCAATGCGGCGAATCCGCCATGGCGGATGCTAGTGGGGTGGTCCCTTCGATCAAAAGTGATCGGGCAGGAAGACCACGGGTTGAACTTTGGGGCGACTGGCTCCATCGCATATAGGTCCCTTAGTCCATGTTCACCGTCCGCACTTGCGGGGGGAAGCCCTTCTGTCCTCTATTGTTCGGCGGCCGGGGCTCCTCCTCGTCATCGCTATGCAGCCCCTTGTCATTGTTTTCGCCATTTAACTTGCCTGCCTGCTTGAACACCCAACAATCCCTGTCGGTGTGATTGGCTGGTTTATCGGGGGTGCCGTGTATCTGGCACGAGCGATCGAGTATTCGGTCCAAATTGGACGGGCCCGGAGTATTTTTTTTAAATGGCTTTTTCCGCTGACCGGGTTTAGAGCCTCTGAATATGGCATTGACCGCCATCATTGTTGAGGAAATCATTAACTGGTAACTTCTCGGTTGGCTAGCGAATAGGGGATTAATAGGCTAATCGGCAATTTAATCGGCCATTTGATCAATTAATCGGACGATTTATTGGTTTATCGGCTACTCAGTGACCCTAGGAGTAGGGGTTAATCGGCAAGTTAACTGGTTAATCGGACAAATTCTTGAACAGGGCCGCCGTATCCTCAGCATTATCGCCGTTAATGCGGCGCTTGTGCTTGTTGCGACGTGACCTGACATTGCTGTCCTTGGTATCCAAATTACCAGGGCTCTTGGTCATGTTGTTACTACGAGCTAGCCAGCTGTCCTCTCCCGCGCAAAAGCGGGTCATGAGTGTTGTGAGGGCTGCCATGGATTTCGGTTTTTCCTGTCCTAGGTGCTGGGCAAGCCACTCGTCGCGGATGTTGTGTTTGAAGGCTGCAAGGGCCTCTGCATCCGGACAATCGACGATTTGATTTTTCTTGGTTAGGAACCGCTTCGAATTGTCCGCCGATTCCTCCGGCTGCTGAATTATGTGGCTTAGGTCATCGGCATCCGGTGGTCACACATATGTGCCCCGGAAATTGTCGAGGAATGCGGCTTCCGTGTCTTCCCAACAACCAATTGACTCTGCCGGCAAGCTGTTAAGCCAATGCCGGGCTGGTCCTTTAAGCTTGAGGGGAGGTATTTGATGGCGTAGATCATCACCGGGCCATGTGGATGTGGAGGAGATAGTCCTCGATCCAAACCGCAGGATCTGTTGTGCCATCGTATGATTCAATGTTTACGGGTTTGAAACCCTCAGGGATTTGATGATCCATCACTTCATCTGTGAAGCATAGTGGGTGTGCGGCGCCTCTGTATTGGGCTATATCACGACGCACCTCAAATGAGCTTTGTCTACTGTGTTCGGCCCGGCCGGAGTTGCCATACCCGGTGTGGCGGTTATCGTCACGTGTCATGGGGCGCCCACGCGATCTGTATATCGATCTTGTTTGCCTTGCCTTGTCCTCCAATATATCTCGCAGGTCTGGCGCATTTCCCCGCGCCTTGGTATTTTTTGAGCGGCGCCGGGGTGCGGCTTGAGTTGAGGGCCGAGAGGCCTCTCTGTCGCAGCCACGAGGTGGCCGGTCAGCCGTATCATGCGCTGGTGATGTAGGTTTGGGTGCTTCCTCCTCTAATTGGGGTAGCAGCCTGCGTTTTGGGTAGCTCTTGGAGGGGCGCTCGAGTTCATACTCTTCGCTGCAAGGACTTCATCCATCCGTCGCCTAGCAAGTCTTGGTCAGCTCTAAGTTGTTGCTGCTTTTTCTTGAGGCTGCTTGCCGTGGCTATGAGCCTGCGTTTGAAACGCTCTTGTTCGACGGGATCCTCGGCACGATTTAATTGCTGTCGTCGAGGCTTGCCTCATCTTCGGAGGGAGGCATGTAATTATCGTCCTCGACCTCTCTTTCTGCCGCTCTCTCATGAGGGCTGGCTTCTCCATCCTCCTGCGCTGAATCCTGCTGGAGGGGGTTGTCTTCGGCACTATTTGGGGTGTTATTGTCTCCCGTGCCAGAATCACCGTTTTTGCTGTGGCGGGATTTAGAGCGGCGCCGCTGACTCCGGCGCTTAGGCTGTTTCTTGGAGGGGTCATCCTCCGTTGTTCCATCGCCATTCCCATCTTTTGGGATGTCCGCCATGTATATGTCGTATGACGAGGTGGCCTTCCAGTGCCCTGTGGGTGCTGGTTCTTGGTCGTCTCCTGCATCGTCGTCCATAGCATCGATGTCTTCGGAGTTGAAGTCGAGCATGTCGGTTAAATCATCGACAGTGGCTACGAAGTGGGTGGTGGGTGGGCTTTGAATTTCTTCGTCGTCCGCATCCCAACCTTCCTTACCATAATCTGGCCAGGGCACTCCTGATAAAGAGAGAGACTTTAGTGAATTCAGGATGTCGCCAAAGGGCGAGTGCTGAAAGATGTCCGCGGCGGTGAATTCCATGATCGGGGCCCAATCGGGTTCGATTGGCGGCGGCGCGGAAGGCTCGGAGTCCGGAGAGGAGTCCGGCACCTTGGAGTTACAAGCTTCGCAAAGGACGGGGTAGGTGTACGGCTCAATCGCCGTAGAGATTGCAGCCCCCGAGGCGGTGTCCAGCCACCCGTCCTTGATCGGCGCAGTCGGCTCCGAGCTAAAGGTCGGAGTGGACACCGGTGCGGCTGCGCAGGACACTTGTTCGTCGGCAGAGCTAGATCATGCCCTCGTGATGGGCTGGCGCGCTTGGCTGTGGCTCGAACCCGTCAAGATCAAGTCACCGCGGACGTCACCGTAGTTCAAACTTCCAAATCTGACTGGTGGCGGGGCGAAGCTTTCAATCTGCTCCAGATGGCTGCTTAATTGGCCCGCAGCAAAGCCGCCAATACGAAGATCTGTCCGGGGAGAAAAGTCCCACCCTAGAGCGCATCGTCGTTGATGATCGGAGGAGCCATCGGGCCTAAGGATGACGACACAGAGGAACTCTCAATGAAAGCACCAATGTCGGTGTCAAAACCGGCGGATCTCGGGTAGGGGGTCCCGAACTATGCGTCTAGGCGGATGGTAACAGGAGACAAGGGACACGATGTTTTTACCCAGGTTCGGGCCCTCTCGATGGAGGTAAAACCCTACTCCTGCTTGATTAATATTGATGATATGGGTAGTACAAGCATAGATCTACCACGAGAGCAGAGAGGCTAAACCCTAGAAGCTAGCCTATGGTATGATTGTTGTTCGTCCTACGGACTAAAACCCTCCGGTTTATATAGGCACCGAAGAGGGTTAGGGTTACACAGAGTCGGTTACAATGGTAGGAGATCTACATATCCGTATCGCCAAGCTTGCCTTCCACGCCAAGGAAAGTCCCATCCGGACACGGGACGAAGTCTTCAATCTGGTATCTTCATAGTCCAGGAGTCCGGCCAAAGGCTATAGTCCGGCTATCCGGACACCCCCTAACCCAGGACTCCCTCATTCGGCACAGGTGATAATAAAGCATACACAAATAGCAAATTACATACACTGGGTAAATACAGCTCATACATCATGGACGCGCATCAACTTAACTCCATTTGAACTATAATCTCTTCAGAAAATAGGATTGGCCAGATTCAGATAGCACAAATTTCAGTCTGCAAAATCTCCAATTCCTTCATGGTTACCTCAGTGTCTTGTTTCATTTTTTTGACTCCTACATCTAATACGTGCATGTCCAGTCTCAACTTGTTGATTATACGTTGACAATCATGTACACGTTGTCTTGCCACCTCTAGTTGATGCTTGAGAACATCAGCAGATTCCAGTTACAATCCATAATCATTCGGTAACGGCCATGCTGTACTGCTCGCAGATCTTTGTGTTGATGTCACTTCATCCTGAAATGTTTCTGTAAGTACACATGACTAGGGCAAAAATATAGTTACAACAGTGAAGCGAGCAAGACACTATTTTGTACAACATGGCAAAATAAGACTAACAATAATGTTACACGTCATGAAGCATAAGCAGGTGATATTTTAAAAATTATAAAAAGATAGTTTGTGCAGCCTGCATACAGAAATCCCTCTTAGCTCACCAGAGGAGCATGATGTTGGGGCCCAATCAAAAACACAGACAAGTTACAAATTTAGACAGCATGTTGTGTATAAGTAGCAAGCAGTTGGCCATTCTGTAGCTCAATTAAATTCTTAGGGAGCATAATGAACAGCAGAGGGTTTCATACAAACATACTACAACAGGCAAAACTATGCAATCATTAGCGTAGTATAAACTAGATTGTGAGCCTCATGCAATAATAGTTGGTTAATAGACTTCAAAGCTTCAGGCATACTTCGGCCGAGTAATTAAATGGTAAGGCCTTTAATTATGTCAACTAATAGTTATACAAGTACCATACATCAGGCATGATTATTTGGGAATCTCATTAACTGAGGACAAATAAAGCAATTGAAAAGAGCATAATGTCCCTGAAACAAACAAGGAATTGAACTGTTGAGTTGCATACAATGACTTACCTTAGCAGGTTGAAGAGGCTCAGCGCAGCTCCTACTTCTCTTGCAAGGCTCCTTCCTAACATCTTGTACTTGGAAATCCTCAATCTTATCTTCATTGCACCCCTCCGCAAGGTGACACAAACTAGTTACTCGCCTCCTTGAAGATAAATATGCATACTTTCCATCAGGAACACAAAAGGACGAGATTATAACAAAACAACACCACATAATGAAACATGCCGCATCTCTTGCACTTGCACACAATGAAATGAGCATTTACTATGTCTGCACTATGTAAAAACTAGGCATACCTTCGAACTGGATCTCCAGGTACTCTTGGAGAGCCTACGGTAGTGTACAGCCAAACCTTTATGTCACCTATGAGTTAGACAAGGCCCCACTACAGCAGCCCTTAGTGTTTAAATCGTTGACAAGCTCTGTTAGAGTGTTAGGTCAATAACAGCAAGTAATCAAAGCAAACAGTCCTAGTATGGCTGGCTAATGCAAACAAGCAATTGAACACACGTGTGAGCAAATCTTACATATTAAGAAAAGAAGCAAAGAAGGAGGCGTAAAGACCATCACTTGACTGACCAGATTTAAGGGGCATTTAAACATCATGTGCAACGTATGAACTAACATAAACATTGCATATTCCAGATTCTACAATGGAATGTACATGTATTAGGTTATGCCATGTATGATGATGCCTAAATGTATAGATAGCAGGCAGGAGTGATTCATCATTGCACGCACAATAGAATTGCAGGTTAAGGGCCAGTTTGATTCCGCCTTTTCAGGGCATATTATCAAAATAAGCCATAAAAGATGTAAAGAAGTCATTTTTGAGTTATGGGCTTGGGTTTAACTAATTTCGCTTTGGAGGGGGTGTTTCGGGTAAAACCTCACTAAAAATTGAAGGGAGGGGGAATAGTGAAATGACTCATTGTTCCGCCTATATTACACTCAAAATGCAATCTACGACGCCTGTGTCACACCTCGACCCTCAAGTAAAACAAACACGCAAGCATTCATTGCCCTGCCCGCTTGTATCTCCTCTCCCCTTTCCCTCTACCTCGATCCCCTCCCTGTAGCACTAGGGTTCCTCCAACGAGTCGTCGCCACTGGTCCCATCTGGCCTGGTCCTCGACGATGCTATGTCCAGCTTGGCTACATGGCCGGTGGGAGGGCAAATCTCCCCGCTGCTCCTCCTCTGCGCCGCCTCATTCTCATGGTCTCCAAGAGTGCTCCACTATGGTTCGTCCAACGCACTACTCCGGCGGGCGCTGCACAACTACGGCCGATGCCACACTGTGGCAGAAGGCACCTTATTCCCCCTCCCCTCCTCCCAGGCCATGGCCTTGAGGTGCTGTTGAAGGATGAGCTCATCCAACAAGGTGAGGATCTCCTCTGATTTTTTGCCAAATTTTCATTCTGATCCACTATACGATGAATTGCTATGAGTTGTCTCTGTTGTTGCTATATGATGCATTGCTATGAGCTGCTCCTGCTGCTGCTATATGATGAATTGAGATGAGCTACTACTATATGATGAATTTCTATGATCTGCTGCTGCTATATGATGAATTGCTATGAGCTGCTACTGCTATATGATGAATTGCTATGAGCTGCTGCTGCTATATGATGAGTTCCTATAAGCTGCTCCTGCTGCTACTATATGATGAATTGCTATGAGCTGCTCCTGCTGCTGCTATATGATGAATTGCTATGAGCTGCTCCTGCTGCTTCTATATGATGAATTGTTATGAGCTATTGCTGGTATATAATGAATAGTACGGCCAGGGCTCTCCTGGTAAAGAGAGAGACTTTAGTGAATTCAGAATGTCGCCGAAGGGCGAGTGCTGAAAGATGTCCGCGGCGGTGAACTCCATGATCGGCGCCCAATCGAATTCGATTAGCAGGGGCGCGGAAGGTTCGGAGTCCGGAGGGGAGTCCGGTGCCTTGGAGTCACAAGCTTTGCAAAGGACAAGGCTGGTGTTCGGCTCGATCGCCGTAGAGATTGCAGCCCCCGAGGCGGTGTCCAGCCACCCGTCCTCGATTATGCGCGATCGCCTCGAGTTGAGGGTCGGAGCGACATCGTGCGGCCTCCAGGGCACTGTTCGGCGGCAGAGCTAGATCATGCCCATCGTGACAGTGCGGCGCGCTTGGCTGTGGCTCGAATCCGTCGAAGATCAAGTCTCTGCGGACGTCAGCCGTGTAGTTCAAACTTCCAAATCTGACCTGATGGCCAGGGGCATAGCTTTTGATCTGCTCCGATGGCTGCTTAATTGGCCCACAAAGCAAAGCCGCCGAATCTGAAGATCTGTCCGGGAGAAAAATCTCACCGACCACGCCGTTGTTGATGATCGGAGGAGCCATCGGGCTTAAAGATGACGACACGCAGGAACTCTCAATGAAAGCACCAATGTCGGTGTCAAAACCGCGGATCTCGGTAGGGGGTCCCGAACTGTGCGCCTAGGCGGATGGTAACAGGAGACAAGGGACACGATGTTTTACCCAGGTTCGGGCCCTCTCGATGGAGGTAAAACCCTACTCCCGCTTGATTAATATTGATGATATGGGTAGTACAAGAGTAGATCTACCATGAGATCAAAAGGCTAAACCCTAGAAGCTAGCCTATGGTATGATTGTTGTTCGCCCCACGGACTAAAACCCTCCGGTTTATATAGACACGGAGAGGGCTAGGGTTACACAGAGTCGCCATAAATGGGAGGAGATCTACATATCCGTATCGCCAAGCTTGCCATCCACGCCAAGGAAAGTCCCATCCGGACATGGGACGAAGTCTTCAATCTTGTATCTTCATAGTCCAGAGTCCGCCAAAGGTTATAGTCCGCCATCCGGACACCCCTAATCCAGACTCCTCAACAAGGCCAAGGAATCGCGTGTGGGTGTGGGCATGTGGCAGTGGTAGAAACAAGAAACGTGATGGTCGCCGTGGTTCAACTTCCATGGACAAGCTGTCATGTCTGCTGACACATGTATATCAAAACTAGAGTGTTTATATTTCAAGCACGTGAACAAGTATTATTCTACTACTTTGGATTCATTGCAACACACGGGCCAGCACATTGGTAGTAGTAGTGTCCATCTCTATCTCTAGAGGCCTTCCCTCGTTCATCATTTTCTCTCACAAGATAAACTACTCATACAAATGCATCTTGATGTTCCGTGGAACGCATGAGGATGTTTCCTTGGGGATCTCTCCAGCGCGGCGTGGCCGTAGTTGCAAGTTGACGCCCCTTGAGATGCCGACGTTGAGGGGCACTCGGATTTCCTCCGATGAGCAGGTAAGATGAGTTTGATAACATAGTAAATGCATTCTAATGACTACTTCCGTGTCCATTTCCTAATTCTCCCCCTGCCCATTGTTTCACAGGCTAGGCTCGGTGCGAGTGGAGATTGGCTTGCATATGTACGGTAGGGTACCAACATCAATTTGCACAACATTTACAACGGTGACACCATTCCCGTAGAACCTTTGTCAAACATTGGGATCAGCCATGCAACGAGCCACCGCATGAATTGGTACGATGTAACCACGGTGAGATTGAATAAGATAGCACGAACCTTGCACATGGCGGTCAAAGGCGGACCATGCTGTCTGCGGCCGATTTGTTGCCGTACGAGTACGAAGACGCTGTGCTCCTTTCTAACCGCATCTTCACGGTGACAAACCAGGGGACTTATTTTGTATGGCAGACATATACGATATACTCCCTCTCTCCCAGTTTATTAGTTTTGAATCTTTTCATTTTATAAGTTTCAAATTCAAATTTAGAGCTCCCCATCACATGTTGACATTACAATGTCCATTAAATCATTGCGTGCATGTATAGTAAAGAAACAAATCTCGAGTTTGGCATGAGTTCGTGCAGTGGTAGCACCACAAGCCCTGGCGCAGGAGTTACATTTCCCTCTCAGGGCCGTCGGGACTGAGCTTCAGCGCCTTACTACACATACCTTTGAGTTAATAACAAGTGGACCCGATAGGTGACTGGTCCACATGTAATGCTCCCGAAGGCAGAGGGGCAGTGGGGCCAAGAGGGGTGAGCCGCAGGTCGGGGGACGTGTGGTGTCATGGGTTCGAGCGGCGTCGTGGGAATCGCATGTGGCTGTGGTAGAAACTTGATGCTCGCCGCATTTTAGGTGGCCCACATGTCATGCACACAAAGGCAGAGGGGCGGTGCGGCCGAGAGCGGTGAGGCGCACGTCGGGGGACGTGGTGCCGTGGGTTGGAGATGCATCGTGGGAATCGCGATGTGAAACGTGATGGTCGCCGTAGTTGAACTTCCATGGACAAGCTGTCATGTCTACGGACACATGCACTGCACACCGATCACTGGAAGGAGTAGCAGAGAAAGCTATATATGCGGATAAATATTTCCTTATACTCAAGCGGACCCATGCTACTACTCTGCTCCAAAGAAATGCACACCATCGAAATAGTCGATCTATATCAATATACACCGAGAGGGAATAATTTTTTTTACAAGAGAGGAAATAGTTCATCCATCCATAATGCCCTCCTGCTGGTGCAGCCTTTTCTTCTTCTTCTTCTTCTTCTTCTTCTTCTTCTTCTTCTTCTTCTTCTTCTTCTTCTTCTTCTTCTTCTTCTTCTTCTTCTTCTTCTTCTTCTTCTTCTTATTCTCATTTTCTGTGGGAGACGGCTTCGCAACAAACTCTTTTGACCTTGCACCTATCTCGAAACTCACACGGGCATCGAGGGCAGCATATTTTATCCGCTCGTACGTCAAGGGATAATTCTCCCATCTAGACGACGATAATGCCACCGTCTCGTCACCCTTCTAAAGATTTGTACAGAGCACAAAATTTGCTACGTCGAATAGGGATGGTGTCTGTTTATCACAATCTTCTACAAGAATTTTGATTCTGGTTTGTAGGTCAGTGATGCTTTTCAAATCAAGGTTGTACGGCTCCAGCTTCTATTTGTCCCCTTCGATGGCTGCCCCACAGAAGTATACGTCCTCCCGAGACAAGAAATCGTGAAGCTCACCTAGTATGGAGGGCGAGTGTATGATGTGGTACACCAAAACATCATCTTCGAGGCACAATCGAAGGACGGCGGCGCTACCGGATCTTCCTGAGGCACGCCTGTGTACTCTGATCGAGACCGATGACCCTCGTCTCTACCTTTTCGAGGGAGTTGGATACATTGTTGATCCACTGCCGAACAACCCTTGGGTGGACGGTGACGGTGGCAACTATGTGCATCGAGCCTTCAACGAGGACATGTTGGACGCTAAAAACCTGCATCTCGATCTCTTTCGCCATTTGGAACCGCTAGAACGGAGGGCTATGGTTTGGAGAATTAGGATTAGATGGCTAGTCTAACTGAAGTAGTAGATGATTATTTAAATAGGTTAAAACAATGTGAACGCAGTGGGGTTTGGATGCAAATGAAGATGAAGGGGAGGTGAAGAAGCCGAGGAAAATCGGTTCCCGATGGAGAAGTAAATGGGAGAAGTGGCGTGCAGGCAGTTGATTAGACGGCTAGGTAGACTAAACGAAAAAGTTATGCGGGTAGAATGATGAGTCGTACCTGTTCGTGTACGTGCCCATCCTTCCTGATAGGTGGGACCTATGCAAACAGACAAAAATGTGTTGTAGCTTTTTTTTTAGCGCGTGAGTGGGAAACACAACATTCTCTGATTAAGGAATACTCCCTCCGTTTAGGTGAGTATAAGTCACCTTATGAAAATCACGTTTTTCCAAAACCTTTAGGCGTGGAGCATTAGCTTCCTGCTCGATCCCCTCCCAGCCTCATTAGCCAGCGTTCTCTTCCTCTGCTGCCGCGTTCTACCTTTCCATTTTTCCTCTTCTCAAGTGTGTAACGATCTGCACGCCGTCCTTGATGCACCAGAACGACCACTGCATGCATCGCGGCACGGCATTGATTGGGCATGCATGAGAATTTGGTTCTGCTCGCAATATGGATGATACCTGAATGATGAAGTGAACAGCCATGCTAGCACGGGAGACCTATTTCTGCTCTACAATACTGGAGTACTCATGTTCCTACTAGTAGTAGTAGTACAACTGTGGTACACTTGATGGTCAAATACTATTCATCTGGTCCTCACAGTGAAGTGACAACAACCTGCGCCTGACACTAGTCCAGGCGAGGCGGCGTGTTCGGGGTTACCAAAGTCAGCCTCACCCTGTGCACTGTGCAGTCTGTCACCACCGATGTACAGCACATTGGCGCCTCGCCTCGTCTCCCTCTCCTCTCCATAGCACCACTCCGTCCCCATCTCCTTCTCCGTCTCCATCTCCATCTCACTGTGCGCCGTGTACCATCACCTCACTCGCCTCCCCCAGTACCACTATTCCCTCGCTAGCCGCCCTAGCACCGACAGCCTTCTCCCCCGTAAATCAAGCCCCCCAAAACCCCCACCTTCCAAACTCCACCATGGCCGAACGCAAACCGCGAAGCATCCATATGAGCCGCGATTGGAGCAATCTCCCCAGTGACATCCTCGACCTCTATTGTTCGTGTATGGATATGTTGAGCGCCCTGCGGCTGGCTGCATGCTCGAGGGACATGCACACAGCCATCGTCGAAGCGAGGCCTAAGCTTTTCAAGACACCCTGCTTGCTACTATCTGGTCTTGCGAGATTGGCTCGCCATGATACGGAGGCGTACATGATGCCCCTCGACTTCAATCCGATCTCCATTAGGTGGAACTTCTTTGCAGGTATGTAGTGGGTCGTCGTACATCATTTCCCTCGACATCGATCCCATCACCATCGCCCGAAACTTCTTGGCAGGTATGTACTGGGTCGGCATGAACTCCCACTGGATGGCTGCCATCAGAGAAGACGGTAAAAACTTGCACTACAAAAAAAACACAAATCCGTGACATTTTGGGCCGAAAGAAATTTTTTCCTGTCATACATATGACACTTCTATGACGATAATTGTAACAAAACACGGTATCATCATAGATGTGGTGGGCTCCTACTTCTATGACAAAAAATCATGGCAGAAAATGGGCTTTTCGTCCTGGGTGGGCCGGAGACGCAGCTGCATGACATTCTTTGGGCCGTCCATGACGGAAAAAACCGTGGTAGAAGCGAGGGGAAGGAAAATTTTGGGAGTTCCGGTTACGGTGGGAGGTCGGGGCGAAAGCGATGCGCGCTTTCTCGTCGTACGCATACGCAGCGTGTGTGCGGCGTTAGCTCTAATCGAACCCGAAGCGAGGCGTTGGGCTCTAATCGAACCCGAGCGATTGCAGATGCGAGCTACGCGTTACTAAACCCGAGCAATCGATCGATGGCTGTTAACTGAACCCGATCGAGCGATTCCTTCGCTACTACTGCTAACTGAAGCCGATCAATTGGATGAACCGTGAGCATTGCGGGGGGGTTTGGATGAACAGTGAGCGGTGGCGTTGCCTCTGGATGAATAGGACCCAGTGGTGTGGTGGAGGGCTGGATTAACAGTAGACGGTGGAGGGCTGCCCGTGGAGGGGTGGTTGAACAGGACCCCGTGGTGTGGAGGGCTGGATGAATAGTAGACGGTGGAGGGGTGGTTGAACAGGACCCCGTGGTGTGGAGGGCTGGATGAACAGTAGACGGTGGAGGGGTGGTTGAACAGTAGTCGGTGGAGTAGCGTGCGGTGGAGGCTGGATGAACAGGGGCCCGTGGAGGCTGGAGGAGGTTGACGGTGGAGATGAACAAGAACTGTGGAGTCCTGCTTTTGCGATGCGCCACACCCTCCCGATGAACAGACCCTGTTTGACCGTAGCACTCCAACACAAGTCCGTTTGCTTCGCTTTTGCGGCACGCCACACCCTCCCGATCAACAGGACCCCCGTTTCGACCGTAGGAGGTCCGTTTCATCCGTTTTGCGGTACGCCACACCCCTCCTGATCAACAGGACCCCCGTTTCGACCGTAGGAGGTCCGTTTCGACCGTAGGAGGTCCGTTTCCTCCATTTTGCGGTTCGCCACACCCCTCCCGATCAACAGGACCCCCGTTTCAACCGTAGGAGGTCCGTTTCCTCCGTTCTGCGGTACGCCAGGCCTCGTTTCCATCGCCTGTTCCGTCCAAGCCCTCCCGATGAACACGACCACGCATTCCGTTCCGACCCAGCTGGTTGGCTCCCACGCGTTCCGTTGCCTCCCGATGAACACAACGCATTCCGTTGCCTCCCGATGAACACGACGCATTTCGTTGCCTCCCCATGAACACGACGCATTCCGTTGCCTCCCCATGAACACGACGACGTTGTTTCTCCGTTCCGACCCAGCCATGTACACGAGCCCTGGCCGTGACGTGTCTGCGAGTAGGCGTTCGAGACCCGCCAGATGTACACATACGTGGCCGTATTTTCTTTCTTGCACCCTGGCCGATGTACGTACGTGTACATGCTACGTGCACGCCTCTACTACGACACGTGTGCGCCTCTACATCGACCAGTATGTACATACACGTTCGCGGCCAGAATGACAACGCTACGTACGCTTCGACCAGGTGGGTCCCGACTGTCAGGCACTTCCTTGCGTGCGAAGATGTAGCTGATGGGTCCCAGCAATCAGGGGGGCGAATCATTTTTTTTTGCCCGGACGCACTTCCTTGCGTGCGAAGATGTAGCTGGTGGGTCCCAGCAGTCAGGGGGAAATGTTTTTTTCATGAAATACAGTGGCCCGTCCGGTGGGTCCCAGTTGTCAGGTGGAGGAATCATTATTTTCCGCGTAATAAGGAGGCACTTCCTTGCTACGGCCGTGGACCCAGCTGTCAGCCTCTCCACGTACAGTCCACGTCCGATGGAATTCGTTCCTTGACCACGTTGACCACACCGCTCCGAGAGCACCAGGGCGGTGGACGACGGCGAGGCCTAGGAAGGGGACGACGGGGAGCCGGGGAAGACGCGGCAGTGGAAGCCCACGCGGAGAGGAGTACGAGGGTTCACTGGTTCGGCTGCGGTGTGAGGCCACCATCGCCGCAGGGCCTGGCCAGCGGTGGGAATAGTAGGGGGCGGTGAGACCTCCGTGGCAGCACAGCCGGCCATGGGAGGCAGGAGCATGCGGCACGACCGGCGCTGCTTTGGACGGCTGGAGCAAGAAGACCAGAGGTTGAAGAAGCACTACGGCCGTTGGATGGACATCGTACGGTCACTGGAGCTAGAATCGTTCATACTGACTAAAGTTGACAAAGGCCCCCGTCCCAGTGAACTTAGTAGGCCCACAAGTCAGCCTCCCACCATGGTGGGTCCCAGCTAGCAGTGGGAGTATTAATTTTTTTGCGTAATAAGGAGGCACTTCCGGTGGGTCCGAGCTGACAGCGGGGGGAATGTTTTTTTCACGAAATACGCTGGCCCATACGGTGGGTCCCAGCAGTCAGGGGGAAACGTTTTTTCACGAAATAAGGTGGCCCGTCCGGTGGGTCCCTGCTGTCAGGTGGAGGTATAATTATTTTGCGCGTAATAAGGAGGCACTTCCTTGCGGCCGCCTGGACCCAGTTGTCAGCCTCTCCACGTACAGTACTCTTCCGATGGAAGTCCGTCGTTGACCACGCCGCACCGAGAGCACCAGGGCGGTGATCTGGACGACGGCGAGGCATAGGAAGGGGACGACGCGGAGCCACGGAAGACGCAACAGTGGAAGCCCGCGCGGAGAGGAGTACAAGGGTTCACTGGTTCAGCTGCGGTGTGAGGCGGTCGTCGCCGCAGAATAACAAGGGGTTTGGGTGAGTAGAGGGATGGCCTGGCCAGCGGTGGGAGTAATACGAGACAGTGAGGCCTCCGCGGCATCACGGCCGGCCACGGGAGGCAGGAGCACGCGACAAGACCGGCGCTGCTTTGGCCGGCTGGAGCAAGAAGACCAGAGGTTGAAGAAGCACTACGGCCGTTGGATGGACATCGTATGATCACTTCATCTAGAATCGTTTATATTGACTAAGTTGACAAAGCCCTTGGTACGCGTCAACTTAGTAGGCCCACAGCTCGGATTTGGCAGAGAACATATAGCCCATTTGCGATTTGTAAGAATGTATAGCCCATTTTTTAATTCTAACAGAATTTACTACAGCCCATTTACAGTTTGTTAAAAGTACAGCCCAACTTCTAGCTAGGACAACGATTAATAATTTCAAACAACCGCTCAAAACAGAATTCAAAAAAATTCCCACATTTTGATTGGATCCGAAATTTCTAGTCAGGTTAAATATAATTTCAAAATAAAGTTGTATTAGGTTAAAATCCAACGAAATATTGCGCGCGCAACAAGTAATGAAATTAAAAATTTCAAATTCCAAAAATAGTATATTCTTCAAACTAATTACGTGTTTGGCGCGGCGTGGTCAACGTGCGGAGAATAATGCAAACCTCCTAGGAAAGTTTCTTAAATTCCACCGCGCGGAGAATAATGCACCGCTCAAAACATAATAAATGAAATATTGCCCAGTTATTGTAATTACATCCCATTTATTATTTCTTAATTTCCATTTTCTTGTTAAGCCTGACGCATACCTCCTAGGAAAGTTTGCAGCCCAGCGGGGCGGAGAATAACAAGTTGACCCGGATATTGTGTACAACTGTCGGCCCAGTTGCATTGCTGATGTTGAAAAAAAGGCATGTGTAGTACAGTACAACCTAACATGGTTACTCAGCCCACATTCAGCGACGCCGGAAAGGCCCAAACAAGGCTTCTGTACAACTTTTTGAAGTCACTGAGCTCAATTAATAACTTAAGAAAAAAATTAGATTACAGTGGAACCTAATTAAAAGCTGTCACGAGCAAATAAATAATTCAACGGGTCCCACTTGTGCGTGTGCGTGTGTGTGTGTGTGTGTGTGTGTGAGAGAGAGAGAGAGAGAGAGAGAGAGAGAGAGAGACCCATCGGTCGATGCTCGTAAATACATCTTTCAGCCATCTGCATTGTTGATGCTCAGTACAAACTTATATAGTTGACACAATCATATAGAACATCATAGCACACTGAACTTTCATACAAAAATTTCACGCAGGCGGCACAAGCAGGATGGAAGCAGTGGATCGCTATGGGAAGGGCTATGTTCAAACCAACGAAGTCGTACATAACGGTTCATTGTCTTTATCAATGACGGGAAATATCTTGAATGTTGTGCAAAGAAAACAGACAGACAACACAATAAGTTCTGCTAGCACATTAAGTTGACGTACAGCCCTTTCTAAAAAAAAGTTCAGGTACAAAATTAGAACTGGTCACAATCAAATGTACTGGCATATCAGTGCTTCACACCCATAGCTCGGATTTAACTAGTATCTGACAAGATTCAGTTGTTACCTCAAATTAGAGCACATCCAGGCAGCCAGCCCTGCCACTTCTCCCAAAGAAGCAGTGGCCTGCGCCGCGCGATGGAGTAGGCCATGTGCCATCCATTGTTCCGAGCAACACGGGGAAAGTCTGATGTTGACTCCTGTAATGGACGTCGTCGACGGACCCTGGCACCAGCGGCGGCGGCAGGACTTCGATTGATGGATTGACCACTTCTTCGACATGCAGGAACACTCGATACAGGTACATCCCTAACGTGGTCCTTGGCGGCCTTGGTGGCGACAAATAGTACAACCCGGTTCCTGCACCGGTATCTCAACACCAATCACCTTCGGTATGGTGGACGGCTTCTTCATCCATGCCATAACTGTCAGAGCCCAGCTGTCTAGAGGAACAAACATACTTACGAGCTCACCTCCAAGGTCGTTGATAAGCTCGTTCATGGACTCGCTGTTCCAAGCACGTCGAGGCATGCCATGGAAGGTAAGCTTTGTTAAAAACTCAAGCTCAGAGGGCACCGAGCCCCATCCTGGGTGCCACCGATCAAAGCTCACTAGCGCACCATCACAGAACAAACGCCGGGAAGATTCAAACACACGTCTGCAATCAAAAGTTGTCCAGAACATGACGAAGAAATCAGCCGGTGGCGGACAGACTTCGACGAGCAAGTCACTTATTTGGATGTCGTGCGCAATGCCAAGAGCTTTGACAAGGTCGTCCGGTGAGACGGGAGGCCGGTCGCCGTTGATGGTTACCATTAGCACTTCTCGGCAAACTGGTCGTCAAGCGCCGCCATGCCACTGTTGAGCGACAGCACGCAGCGACCGAAGGCAGGACGGACCTCAGGATCTCCGACCGGCGACATGATAGTGTGCTTGAGTACAGGGAGTACAGGAGGGGGATTTGGGGGAACTGGAGTAGGAATCGAGATTCCAGAGGTGGGGGAGGGGCGGGAGACCGGGGATGGAAAGGTAGCATGAATTTCGAGCACACGCCAATATGCTCTCGGCGCGCAAGCGCACGAAAACACCGGTGGCGCCCACATGTCGGCCTAAGAGTCCTTATTCTTTCTTTTTTGGAGAGTCCGGCCTTTTTTTTAGGATCTTTTGAGAGCCCGTCCTGAGAGTCATAATTGACCTGTTTGGCATTGCATTACTACTCGGCCCATATTCAACGACACCTCACTGGCCCAAACAAGTGTACATCATCGAAAAGGCACTGAGCTCAAATTATATAACTTGAAAAAAGTTACTCAAAAAAATATAACTTGAAAAAAGGAGATATACTCTGAACAATGGAGAATGGTGATGCCCTCATTTAGCCCACCAGTAGTTTGAGACAATAAACAGTTCGAAAAAACGATATAACATTCAAACACTGACTAGTGACTACTACTGACATAAACAGCAAGACATGATAGTTCGTAAGAAGTCTTGCTACACCACCAAAACACACCCATCTACAGCGCTCAGACTCTTGTGATCTAGACGAGAATGACATTCTAAACAGAAGCAACTATTACATAGTAAGAGTGACATAGACGAGGATGACCAAATGACAAGGAATATGCATAACAAAAGAAAGAACTACCCATCCAGAACCAGCAGCAAAGACAACAAAGTCATTCGAAGAGATGATCCAACACCATCATAATTTGCAGCCCGCTTCAGCGACCAGTGATCCGGAGACACCAGTACTCCACCCTTTCGATGCAACAGCCCAATTACCTATCAACCTGAAGGCTTGAACCACATCACTGCCTGTCATAATTGAGACATCCAAGGATCAAAGTTAATCCGGATGCCTTTGTCATTCTCACCTTCTTTTGGCTGCAGGTTGTATCGTTGACAATCAGGGGAGTTTGCTCCCGAACTCCTAGGGCTCACCGTGTAGACACAGTTTTCCATAGCAAACAGAGCCTCTCTGCCATCAAGGTCCTTGCCAATGGTGATCTCCTGGTTAATCGGATAATTGAGTCTGAGAAACAGAGAGTGTGAACCAAGGTTGTTTACACTCCTCCAACTAAAAAATCCTAAAGGCCCCAACAAGCTGGTATCCTGCTCATAGACGTAACAGCCACTGTCCGGATACTCACGTATTACACGGTGCTTGTATCCAGTGGGGTTTTGCAATATAACTTTTCTGGCTCATGTGTCCGAATGATCATCAGTTTTTAGTCGTCGTCTGATCGAGCGAGGAACTAGTTGTGCTTCCGTGTTTTGGCAAAGGTGGTGTGATTACAAAGGGCAGTAACTGTAGGGACACTGCATCATATCAAAAAGGACAGGCATTGTTAATGTAAGATCAGCATTGTTCAGAGTATGAGTAGGATAATGCAAGAAACAGCATTGATATGTCCCTGTTGGAACTGGGAGGAAAATACAGGGAAATGTATACTGGGTTCGAAAATATAGAAGTGCCATGCATGGTTATACTCATGTTATCTCGCAATCGATTCTTCACAGGAAACTACCATGTCATGCATGTTATGTAATCATGTTCTGTCCTCACAAACAAATTCTTCAAGGTAACTAACAGACCATGCATTGTTATATACTCGTGTTCTGTGGGGAAAATTTTTGTGAGGATATTATTCTAGCCATTGATTGCTGAAGGGCGAATATAGGTATGTACACATGGTAAGCATTGCAGGATTTCACTACTTCCAAATATAGAGTTCTCCATATGCACATTTACTTCCTTAATGTATGGTTAGATGAAACCAACAGTGTGGTTCATGTTTCTACCTCATGAAAATGAGGAAACTAACATGGCCATTGATACACGCTCATATTTAGTAGTAGTATATAGATTACTGTAAAATAAGGATAATATCCATATATTCCTAACCATTTGATTATTCAGGGTACAAATTGGCTGTAATGACATGGTCACAATCGCATGAATTAACTCATTCCAAATATAGCTGATTTACGGCGTCTCTAATACATTGCCATAGTTCTACTCAAATTCTGCTCAAACAGGGATATGCCAATCATCACAAAAAGTTCAAACAGTGTCATGGCGTCATCATTAAAATGAGACGGAAACAACTTACACGCGCCGTCCCAGCAATACGTGGTGCCATCTTCTTTGTCGATCGCGTAGATGATGCCATTGTGTTCAATAGCATCACAAAAGTGTGTATCAGCTTTGACGATGATCCACTGCGAGCCGAGTTGTCTCCAGCTAAAGAAGGCACCGGCGTAAAGATAGGCGAGTCCGCGGTCGAACAAGGCAATTAGCTTGAAGTCTGCGTAATTCGCATGTCGTGTGGGCACTTGGCATATTACAATCTTCTGCAAAACAAGGTCCGTCCAACTGACGTAGTAATCTAGATGACTTGGACCGCGATGGTAATACTCTATATAATCCAACAGAGGAAGGATAATCTCATGGGAGGTCTGGAAGTTCACGAGCACCAACTTTTTACCTTCTTCTCTGAAGGCAGCCATCCAGTGGGAGTTCATGCCGACCCAGTACATACCTGCCAAGAAGTTTCGGGCGATGGTGATCGGATCGATGTCGAGGGAAATGATGTACGGTGACCCACTACATACCTGCAAAGAAGTTTCGGCTAATGGAGATCAGATTGAAGTTGAGGGGCATCATGTACGCCTCCGTATCATGGTGAGCCAATCTCGCAAGACCAGATAGCAGCAAGAAGGGTTTCTTGAAAAGCTTAGGCCTCGCTTCGATGATGGACGTGTGCATGTCCCTCGAGCATGCAGCCAGCCGCAGGGCGCTCAACATATCCATACACGAACAACAGAGGTCGAGGATGTCACTGGGGAGATTGCTCGAATCGCGGCTCATATGGATGCTGCGCGGTTCGCTTTCAGCCATGGTGGAGTTTGGAAGGGGTCTTTATTTACGGGGGAGAAGGATGTCGGTGCTGGAGCGGCTAGCGAGGGAATAGTGGTACTGGGGGAGGCGAGTGAGACTACGGTACATGGGGGCACAGTGAGACGGAGACGGAGACAGAGAAGGAGATGGAGATGGAGTGGTGCTATGGGAGCGAAGAGGGAGACGAGGCGAGGCGCCAATGTGCTGTCAACAAGGTGACAGATCGCACAAAGGCATGTGGTGAGGCTGACTTTGGTAACCCGAACACGCCACCTCGCCTGGACTAGTGTCAGGCGCAGGGTGTGGTCACTTCACTGTGAGGACCGGATGAATAGTATTTTAACCATCAAGTGTACCACAGTTGTACTACTACTACTACTACTACTAGTAGTAGTAGTAGTAGTAGTAGTAGTAGTAGTAGTAGTAGTAGTAGTAGGAACATGAGTACTCCAGTATTGTATAGCGGAAATAGGTCTCCCGTGCTAGCATGCCTGTTCACTTCATCGTTCAGGTGCCATCCATATTGCGAGCAGAACCAAATTCTCGTGCATGCCCAATCAACGCCCTGTCGCGATGCATGCAGTGGTCGTTCTGGTGCATCAAGGACGGCATGCAGATCGTTCCACATTTGAGAAGAGGAAAAATGGAAAGGTAGAATGCGGCAGCAGAGGAAGAGAACGCTGGCTAACGAGGCTCGGAGGGATTGAGCAGGAAGTTAATGCTCCACGCCTAAAGGTTTTGGGAAAACCTGATTTTCATAAGGTGACTTATACTCACCTAAACGGAGGGAGTATTCCTTAACCAGAGAATGTTGTGGCTGCCACTCACGCGCTCAAAAAGAAGCTACGACACATTTTTTATCTGTTTGCATAGGTCCCACCTATCAGGAAGGATGGGCACGTACACGAACAGGCACAACTCATCAGTCTACCCGCATAGCCTTTTCGTTTAGTCTACCTAGCCGTCTAATCAACTGTCTGCACACCACTTCTCCCATTTACTTCTCCATTGGGAACCGATTCTCCTCGGCTTCTTCACCTCCCCTTCGTCTTCATTTGCATCCAAACCCCACTACGTTCACATTGTTTTAACCTCTTTAAATAATCATCTACTAATTCAGTTAGACTAGCCATCTAATCCTAATTCTCCAAACCATAGCCCTCCATTCCAGCGGTTCCAAATGGCGAAAGAGATCGAGATGCAGGTTTTTAGCGTCCAACATGTCCTCGTCGAAGGCTCGATGTGCATAGTTGCCACCGTCACCGTCCACCCAAGGGTTGTTCGGCAGTGGATCAACAATGTATCCAACTCCCTCGAAAAGGTAGAGACGAGGGTCATCAGTCTCGACACAGAGTACACGGAGCATGCCCTCGAAGATCCAAAGCCGCCGTCCCTTCACTATGCCTCGAAGATGATGTTTTGGTGTACCACATCATACACTCGCCCTTCATACCAGGTGAGCTTCATGATTTCTTGTCTCGGGAGGACGTATACTTCTGTGGGGTAGCCATTGAAGGGGACAAACAGAAGCTGGAGCCGTAAACCTTGATTTGAAAAGCATCGCTGACCTACAAACCAGAATCAAAATTCCTGTGGAAGATTGTCATAAACAGACACCATCCCTATTCGACGTAGCAAATTTTGTGCTCGGTACAAATCTTCAGAAGGGTGACGAGACGGTGGCATTAAGGTCGTCTGGATGGGAGAATTATCCCTTGACGTACGAGCGGATAAAATATGCTGCCCTCGATGCCCGTGTGAGTTTCGAGATAGCTGCAAGGTCCAAAGAGCTTGTTGCGAAGCCGCTCCCACAGAGAAATGAGAAGAAGAAGAAGAAGAAGAAGAAGAAGAAGAAGAAGAAGAAGAAGAAGAAGAAGAAGAAGAAGAAGAAGAAGAAGAAGAAGAAGAAGAAGAAGAAGAAGAAGAAGAAGAAGAAGAAGAAGAAGAAGAAGAAGAAGAAGAAGAAGAAGAAGAAGAAGAAGAAGAAGAAGAAGAAGAAGAAGAAGAAGAAGAAGAAGAAGAAGAAGAAGAAGAAGAAGAAGAAGAAGAAGAAGAAGAAGAAGAAGAAGAAGAAGAAGAAGAAGAAGAAGAAGAAGAAGAAGAAGAAGAAGAAGAAGAAGAAGAAGAAGAAGAAGAAGAAGAAGAAGAAGAAGAAGAAGAAGAAGAAGAAGAAGAAGAAGAAGAAGAAGAAGAAGAAGAAGAAGAAGAAGAAGAAGAAGAAGAAGAAGAAGAAGAAGAAGAAGAAGAAGAAGAAGAAGAAGAAGAAGAAGAAGAAGAAGAAGAAGAAGAAGAAGAAGAAGAAGAAGAAGAAGAAGAAGAAGAAGAAGAAGAAGAAGAAGAAGAAGAAGAAGAAGAAGAAGAAGAAGAAGAAGAAGAAGAAGAAGAAGAAGAAGAAGAAGAAGAAGAAGAAGAAGGTGAACAAGGGAAGGCCTCTAGAGATAGAGATGGACACTACTACTACTAATGTGCTGGCTCGTGCGTTGCAATGGATCCAAAGTAGTAGAATAATACTTGTTCACGTGCTTGAAATATAAACACTCTAGTATTGATATACATGTGTCAGCAGACATGACAGCTTGTCCATGGAAGTTGAACCACGGTGACCATCACGTTTCTTGTTTCTACCACTGCCACACCCACACGCGATTCCCACGACGCCGCTCCAACCCACAGTACGACGTCCCCCGACGTAGACATGGATCCTCTGACGTGGCTATCACTGACTTTCCCTGCCTTTCCTTCGCTGATAGGTGGGACCCATGCTTATGGGTCCCACATGTCGGTGACAGAATGGTAGGATTGTTCGCGTCAGGGGATCCTCATCCCCCCGACGTGCCCCTCATCCCTCTCGGCCCCACCGCTCCTGCGCCTTTGTGTGCATGACATGCGGGCCAGCTGAAATGCGGCGACCATCAACTTTCTACCACAGACACACCCGATTGGACGTGGTTTGCCCGCTCCGTTGCGTGCTCGATCCGCATCTCCGCACCATCGATTTTTCATCCAGCGGCTGTGACACATTTCGCTCCGCATCAATCCTCAGCTGGAGTACTTATGTACTACAGGTAGTACCCGCCGGTGTGGCCATCTACGCCTCGTAACGCCCCGACGCCTAGCTGTGGCACCCTCGCCACGGCCACGCCACCACCGGCTGGTTCATCTCGAACGAGTGAGTCGCGAACCACGCCACCACCATGAGAATGACATGTGGGCCAGCCGCATTTAAGGTCCGCATGTCATTGACACATAGGTCGGGCACTAAGCCACTGAAGTTCGGTCCCGTGGGCCCCGGGAGGGAAATGTAACTCCTGCGGCAGGCCTTATGGTGCTCCCGCAGTACGAGCTCGTGCCAAAACTGGAATTTGTTTCTTACTACTACCAACTAGTACTAGTAAGGTACACGTGCATTGCACGCATGAGATTCTGGTGGTTTGTGCATTATGCTTCTACATGTGGAGTTTTTTGGATTCTAACATGTGGCAAAATCTGGTGGAATGTAAGGTTAGGCAAGTTTGATTAACATAGGTGAGTGTTTGGTTCAAGCCACACCTTAGGCAAGCCACACTAAGGCCCCACATGACATACACACAAAAAATGTGGCAAGATTCCCTTAGGCTTGCCAACTTGTGGCTCTCATTTTGAAGAACTAATAACTTTGCCTAAGCTTAGTTGTGGCAAAGTTAGTCAGGAATTAAGTTCAACCATGGAGTCTTCTAGATTATATGTGTGGCAAAATCTGGTGGATGATATCCAATGGCCAGTAGTGCTCAGATTTGCCATCTTTGTACCGTCGGATTGGCTTCATCCAACGACCAACTTTCAAAGTTTTTCACACACTATATAGGGGGTATAGATATAGATGTGTCGGTCCATTGCAATGGATCCAAAGTATATCTATTTAGTGGAGTGCACTCTAAACACATTATCTATTTATTTTTCTCTAACCTTCCGTAGCCATGCAACCAAGCCACATAAGCTTCATGGGTGCCCCCCACATCATATTATTCATACTACGTTGATTGAAAAAAAGATAAATCACCCAAAACAGGATCTTCCGTTTTTTGTTCCTACGATGTTGTGTCGCGTACGCACCTACTAGTTGTATAGTGGTAGTACTAGTAATATAGTATTAGGAGTACAAACTTGGTACTAGTAGGAGTAGTACTAGTACGGAATGCTCCTACTCTATCAACGAGCCCCGTCTGACACCAAATTTCTTGGCTTCCGTGCTACACCTAGATCTTCCCCTCGTTTCTGTTTTCCAACCCGGCGGTGGGCGGGGTGTTGGTTTGCTCAACGGCGGTCCCACATGAAAGCGAGAATGCTAGGCAACACGCCTTCCCTAAGCTATGTGTCGTGTCGGACGGGCCGTGGAGTACTCCCAATTCCTGGGCGTGTGGGGGTGCGATGCGAATGCGGTAGGCCTTTTCCTTTTACTAGCAATGTGCCCGTGCATTGCGACGGATCCAATGTAGTAGAATAGCAGTATTTGTTCACAAACTTGAAAGAAATCACTATTGTTTTGATATACTCCTAATATATTACTCCCTCCATACCTAAATATTTGTCTTTTTTGAGATTTCAAATGGACTATCACATACGGATTATATAGACATATTCTATTGTTTCTAGCAAGATGCCCGCGCGTTGCATGAAGTTGATGGAAAAGGTAAGCACAACTTATAAATTGACGGATGGAGTACTAGTTACAGTGATGCATATAATTAAGCAAAGGGATTGCACATGTCGGTATTGACTGGAACGAGAATGCAACAGCACAATAAGAATTAAGGCCAAATGATGCGATCGCAGTGGTGGTTACAGAAGGAAAGAAGAAAGATAGATCCACGAACGTACGACATCCTCCTCCTCAACTTAGTGCGCCAGGCCACCGACCGGCGGCTAAGGAACCATATATAATGCTCAATGCTATGCAAAAGCAATAAAGGGGCGACGGCTTTTGTGGCGAGGTCGAGGTGCTTCTCAGCAAAGGCATCCAAGGCTTCCAGCCGGTTGAGGAAGGCCAACGTCGTAGCGTCCTCACTGGCCTTGTGTAGGTCGACGAATTCTTGCGGCGGCGATGCCGCTGGCGAGCGCGACCTCAGTGGACATTCTTCGTGGCGTCGCAGGCGTCGCAGGCCACCAAGCTTGAAAGAGGTTCCGCCAAGGAGGCCGATTAGGGTGGCAGGCAATGAGGAGCCCGGGCACGCGGGCTGGGGGAGTATGGCGATGTCGTCCGCGAGCTTCTTGAATATGGTGAACTTGTTGCTGGTGGCAACGATCATCTGGTCCAACTGAAAGTCGTAGTTGGCGTCGACGGCGGCCATCCACCAAGCGGTCTCCAACACCGTCTGGAGACGATCCTCGGTGCCATGCCGCAGGCCGGCGTCGTGGACCATCTGGCGCAGCCGCTGGCCGCTCACGCGCATCGCCGCCATGGGTCTGGAGTGAGCTCTTTTGCGCTTAGTGTAGGTGCTTAGGCAAATGCTTAGGTGTGTACTATGCGGTAGATGCATTGGAATGGAGGGGCGCCTTTATATGAGGGCAATGAGGGCAAATCATGTTGCATTCACATCGCAGCCTCTTTTCCCGGACCTCCTCCCATTACTTCCTCATGCATTAATTGAAGGAGGATGTATTGGCCGTTCAACATATCGGGAACCGCTACTCCCTCCTCGTCTGCATTAAAGCCATATCGGAACTGCGCACCAAGCAGTCAAATCAATACTCCTCCGTCTAGGTGAGTATTAAGTCATCTTACTTAAAACCAAATAGTAAACACATAGGCGTGGTGCATTAACTCTCACATTGTTTCTTATTTTTGACATAAATAGAGGAATCAACCAAGAAGAGATGTGGGGCTTGTATGCTTTTAATGACTTGAGACTATCGAACCGACATGCAAAGGGTCAGTTTGTTGCACAAGAACAAATACAACCCACGCTCACAGACATGCATCTTATAGCATCACATCCAATGGCTATAAAAGATGAATGAGACCAAATTATATCTCATCTAGATGAGTTCTAGCAAAACTGTATTAATAATACTTAGTACTCCTGCGCCATGTATCATATATTAGTATCATGTAGTACTTTATTTATTGCCATGTATGACACATAGTACTCAACTCTCTCTCTTTCTTCATTTAATTCTACGACACCTCATCAAAATTGCTAAGGCTAGTACCATTACAACCAGCCTTAGCAAATACTAAACATTAATTTCTCTCATTTTCCTCTCCACCTTGGTCACCTAGACGGAGGGAGTATATCACATGGCTTTTCCTCGTGGTAGGCGGTGGCAGTTCCGCCTAGTCGGTTCGAGAGAGATGCGAGAAGACGAGGGAGTAGGCTGCTGCAAACGTAGGGCTGTGTGATTTGACAAATGAAGTTATCACTGGACAGGTGGGGCCCGTGATTTGACTTGCCATTATCATTTTAATCATGGCGCCACGACCGGCGTGAGTCTCCGATTCTGACCACCTCCATACAGGTGCCTCTCCCAATGCTCCACCATGTAGTAGAGGCTGGCTCTTGCATGAGAGCCCACTTCTCCACTTTTTCCTTGCCTCTCTTTCCTCCACATAAGCAAAAATGCCATGTAAAGCGCACTATTGTACTTACTTGTTCCTCACAAGTGCTAAGCTTGCCACATAGGCATAAAGTCTGATGTGGCAAGTTAATCAAGAAGAGAGAGACTAGTTTGGTGACCCAAGGAAGAAACGGTGCTAAGCGCGTGTACCTAGGTGAAAAGACAATTTTGAGTCTACAGCTAATTAAATGAAGCAAACTTAGGGCATCTCCAACAGGTTGTATGTTAGTCTTGTTGGTAAAATGTTCATGTCATCAACCAATAAGCTATCATACAACTAATCCAATAGATTGTATGTAAGCTATCCAATAGATGGTAAGAAAATAAATGTGATTGCTCTCTATTTCACCTTGGAGCTTGTGCAAAGGTTGTTGGTTAATCTACATACAACTTTGCTCTCTCTCCACATTTATTACATGCCACATCATCACTATGTCCTAGGTGGCAAATTAACCAACACCTATCTTACGACTGTTGGAGATGCCCTTAGCAACACCATTTCATTGCAAGAGGTCACTCCTTGGCAAATGCAATAGATACTAGTACTCCATGTGTCCCATAATATAAGAAAGTTTTTGGCACTACACTAGTGTCAAAAACGTTCTTATATTATGGGACGGAGGGAGTACGAAGAAAGAGATAGAGAGGAGTAAAAAAATACACTTATAGCCAACCTTGTTGTAGTATGAGTGACTAAGTGATGACTATGTATGACATGCCAACATCAGATAGCCTAACGCACCGTGTTAAGTCTCCAAGGGCGCGACCGCGCAAGCAACGCGACTGTCGTGGTAGGCGCGACCATGATACGGGCTGCTAGCAGCCCTTGGATCTGAGATCAAACGACCGCATGCTAAGTTGCTGAAAAATTGCATAATAACCCTCTAGGATAGGATATTCACCCATAGGTCTAGAATCACGCCATGCAACCGTTTGATCTCAGATCCAAGGGCCCTCGGAAGCCCGTATCATGGGAGGATGGAAAGCCACTACCCTGCCGTTCGCACTCTGGCAGTTCGCACCTACTCGTCCCCGCACGTCCTTCAATACTACGGCGGTTCGCTCCTAGTCGTCCCGTCCATTCACATTACAGCAGTTCCACTAATCCTAACCCTCCTCCCAAATCCATGGCCTCCCAAATCTCCCCGATCGGCGGTGAGTAAAAGTTTAGAACCATCACCGGCGATGAGTTCGATGTCATCTACACCCGTTCTTCCGCGACGGTGAAAGGATGCCTTTCGCTTGCATTTATGTTCAAGACTCGATGATGAGTGGGTCATTGGCTAGATGTTGAGTACAAAGACACCTGGGACGAGAGAAGGATCTAAAGGACGAAGAGAGGAAGAAGCCCGCCATGATCCAGGTTTGCGTGCATGACTTATGCTTGGTCAGGGTCCTTAGTTTTGTCAAAGAATTCCAAGGTGCTTAGTTTTATTTGAGGGGTGGGTTGTGCACTTGTGCTGGACACCATTATTGTGACAAGCCTTTTTAATAGTACTATATGCATAATTTGGCGACAAGTGCTCTCTATATCTACCACCTTTTTTTAATTTCAAGTTTTGCTCCATGGCGCAATCCGTCGATACTACTACTGTACAAAAGTGGAGTATATACATTTTTTAAAAGGCTAGAGGGCGAGGCAGTCTAGCTCGGTCGGTTTCATGAGAGGCGAGGGCCTTTGTGATTTGACGGCTCATTACTGCTGTCAAATCGAATTGTACTGCGCCGCCCGCTGCACGCCCGGCGCCTCCATTAAACCCCTCCGTTAAACCCGCATGAAAGCCAAGAATCCTACTCCGGCCACATGTTCGTTCATGAGCGGGCCGGAATTAAACACAACACCGGCCGAGCTCCTCCCATCCGCACTCAGTTTAAACGAGGCCAGACGCCGATCAAGCTCCTACCGTCCGCCCTCTATTTACACGAGGCCAGATAGACAGCGGGCAAGAATCGCACCCCTCTGCCGCTCCCCCATCTCCTCCTTCACCATTTTCTCCACTCTTCTGATGGCTTTCGATGAGCCGTTCTCCGGCATATTACCCGGCTGGGTGGCCCACCGAGCCCTCCGGATACGGGCGAGGCCGCTCGGTGCTTCACCAACCTCGCTTGGCCCGATGGAGCCAGTTGCCGCCCCAAGCAGGCGCGTGGTTCAGCAACTCGCCGCTCCAGTTCAGCTCGATGAGGAGTGGCGAGTTGCTCCACGCCGCACGGGCGGCGAAGCACGCTGGTACGGGCGTCGCTGCTGCCGCGCGTCGTCATCGCCACCGATGTCTGCGGTGGCGCGCCTCCCGTGTCGGTGGCGCGCCTCCGTGCTCAAGGCAGCGCCATGTAGGCAGAGACAGAATCCGGGTGCATGGAGAGCGACGAGTCGGTGGCCAGCTTCTCCGTGTCCGCCGCCATCATCGAGGAGAAGTAGAACACGGGAGGCCGCCGCCACTTGGGACCCATGAAGGCCACCGCCGAGGCGACGACCGCGGATTCAGGTGGTTTCTTTGTTGCTTCGTCTCTTCCGAGGGCCTTCGTCAACCCCGCAAGTGTCTGATAGACATGAGGAAGACAAAGGGATCCGCGGGCGGCCATTTAGAACTAAAATAAGTCTAGATACATCCATTTCTAGGACAAGTATTTCCGGACAGAGGGAGTATTAATTTTACAAGAGAGCCGGATTGGCACCTCTTAGTTCATGTAAATGTAATGAAATCCATCATGTTTATATGAAGATCCGGCTTTTTTATACGAAATCCTTGATGCTTATATGAAATCAGTCCGTGTTTGCACGAATTTCATCTGGTTGGTTAGAGTTGTAAAAATGTATGCCGCTGGCGTTTGATGTCGTCCTCCGCGGAAGGAAGCGGGAGGAAATTTGCCGGCTGCCGTTGGAGATGCTCTTTATGCTGGAAATAATATAGTGCCATCCAATCCATTTGAGTTAATTGCTTGTATGATTGTCCCTCTATAAAAAGTTAATTGCATGTATAGTGTACACGTGACTTGCAAGGTGGCTACAGCTTCGTACAGAAAGTTAAAAAGAAACAAGTCCATCCTTAATCTTGTATTCTAAGTACTATGTGGGTTCCACTGTTAGTACAGTAGCGAAAGAAGTATATATTAAATAAGTAGATTAATATATAATATAAAAATCTAAAGTTAAAAGACAGAATTCGAACTCATGTCATCGCATTGCGAGCATCCGGCGCTAACCAGCCCAACACATTTTTGTTGTAGACCATGCTGGAGATATATCTCCATGTCTACTCTTATATATACTCCATTCGTTACTAAATATTTGTCTTTTTCAGATTTCAAATGGACTACCACATACAGATGTGTATGTAGACATATTTTAGAGTGTAGATTCACTCATTTTGCTCCGTATGTCTTTTCAGGAAGGGGTCAGATTTGTCCTTGATTTATTTATGAGATATCCAGATGGCACTGCACCGCCAAGAAAAGAGGGTCACATCAAAATTATGGACTGCTTTTTTGAGTATGTTGGTAAGGTCCGGTCATAGTCACTTCTTGAAATCTCTAAAAAGACAAATAAAATAGAGTTGGTGATGATGGTGTGCGTGTCATCCTGCAATATAGGCCGTCGGATTTATATCTAACGGGTAGGAAAGAAACTATGGCAATTTCGCAAAAATATACCCACACCTCTCTCCACGTTCGCAAATAAGGCCTTCCCTCGTTCAGCCTTTTCTCTCACAAGATAAACTACTCATACAAATGCATCTTGATGTTCTGTGCAACGCACGGGCAGCTAGCTAATTTGTTTTAAAATAGTTGATGCGATAATTGGGTTGAAGTGATATATTTTATGTCTGCCCCGAATGATTTCAGATTCACTAGTAGTAACAGAGAAAAGGTTGCCTTGTTAATTAACAGAAAACAGGGTGAAAACTATCACATGAGGCCGGTAAAAACAAGGCACACTAGGTTCAACGTCATCGTCACTACAGCTGTGCGCGCGCGAGAAGTCTACATATCGAGGGGGCTACCGAGCGAGGCACCGAGACACAATGTTTGAGAGAGAAACCAATTGACAGATTATGATCAGATCGAGTTGTCACCCTTCTGCTGTCATTGTTGGGGGGGGGGAGAGAAAGACGTATCGAGAGTGTGCGCGGTAGGCACAGAGGCACAACTAGCGAGTGTGTGTGTGTGTGTGTGTTTTTGAAAGAGGAGTAGATAGATTATTATCAAGATCGATGTGCCACCCTACTCCTTCGGTGCCGGGTAGTGTGTGTGTGTGTGTATGTTTGAGAGAGAAGCCAGTCGATAGATTAGTATCAAGATCGAGGTGTCACTCTACTCCTTCGGTGTTGGGAAGTGTGGGTGTGTGTGGGGGGCGGCAGTGACACTCACATATCTCTACTCTTATAAAAAAACAGAGTTGGTGATGATGGTGTTCCTGCCATCCTGCAATATAGGCCATCCGATTTATATCCGACGGACAGGAAGGAAACTATGGCAATTTTGCAAAAAGATACCTACACCCCTCTCCGCATTTGCAAATAAGGCATTCCCTCGTTCATCCTTTTCTCCCACAAGGTAAACTTCTCATACAAATGCATCTTGATGTTCCGTGCAACGCATGGGCATCTTGCTAGTACGGAGAAGGAGTTTGTGTGACACATATCTAGCTATATTAAGGGATAGGTAGATAGCATATGTGTGAGAGACATTATTATACTGACATTAGTGGATGTGGGTGGGCGGAATTAAAGGGGTGGGCGTGCTAGACATAGAGAGCGTGTGTGTTTCTGTGTGAGAGACTTGTAGGACGGGGTACAAAGACGAATTTAACCCTGATGAAGGGAGAGAAATACATGAAGTGCGCGTGTGTGATTCCGATGCCCATAGGGAAATGAGATATGTATGCGTGTGAGAGAGATTGCATAATTCATTCACGTATGACTATCTAGCGATCGTGGACGTGCATCGCTTGAACATAAGTCAATATCTACTTCGTATCGTGGCCAAAGGCACAATATTGATTCAACTCTATAAAGATTGGACACTCACATATCACATTTTTTTCTATTTAAATAAACCTTTTCAGTTGTGCATGCCAAAGTTACAGTGATGTTTCTTCAAACAACCAATGTAGCTATCATGTACATGCACCATTGTTACTCTTGCATTCAAATTCATTAGTCTTGGATGATTTAAGTTTCTATTTTGAAGTAATATATGTAATATTCATATATGAATTCAACTGGTATGCAATTTATGAAATTGAGGCTATGTAATCATATGAGGTAACACTTTTAAGTAGCTGACTACAATATCCATTTCTTTTTGTGCGCCTCTACACTAACACGTCAATGCATTATGTTTAAAGTAAATAACCAATGGCACTAAATTACCTATTTACACGAGAAATACATAGGCTGAGCGTTTGATCCCTTTTTTGTGAGCGCCACTACACCCGTCACGATTGGCGCGCCGTGTGAACGTCAAGTTATCGGCGCATCATCCCGAGTTATTGTCTTTTTTCGGGGTGGACTTCACACCGTTATTAACTACGACGCGCATGCCCGTGTACACAGTCTAGCATGACCTTCCCACTAGCACGGTCCAAAATTAGTTGAAACTGGATACGAACGAACGATCCCGCGGGCGGCAATATCTCCCGCCTCCTTCTAAAATTTCCGCCACCTTAGTCTTTAGCATGCGAAATCCCCCTTTTGTCCTTGGTGCACGGAGACCAACATTTACAATACCGCCCTCATCTACATGATAGGTCGGGGCTGCTTTGGTAACTTCGGTTCCCCCACTACACGGCACCCCCATTTCCTCTCCCCCTCCCGCAAAAACGACTAACTCCACAGCACCAGAGCATCTTACATCACGCCATCCATACTTCATCGCCCTTTCTCCCCTCCCCTCTCGAAACCCTAGACTGCTCATCCACCGGCATACCATAGCCCATTCACTGCCAGCGGCGTCCACCTCGCCGGATCTGCTTCTGTGGCCGCATCTACCCCTCCCACCTCCCCTAGAAACAAGTAGACTGCTCATCCACCACTGTACCACAGCCCATTCAGTGCCGGCCTTGTCCACGGCGCCGGATCTGCTTCGCCGGTACACTTGTCAGATGCGCGGCTCATTCGTACTCCCCACCGGAGACGCTTCGTCCACACCCCCGGGAGCCGCCCCACCGACGCTCCCGTCGACGGCCTCTGATCCTCTTCGCCGACACCTTCCTCTACCCTACCGGAGCCGCTCCGCCGACACCTTCCTCAACCCTACCGGGCAGCCGCCACGACACCATCGTCAACCCTACCGGAGTAGCTTCGCCTATACCATTCTCAACCCTACCGGGGCCGCTTTTCCAACTCACAAGTCCACGGCCTCAGATCCGCTTCCTCGCACCCTCATCCAACCAACCGGAGCAGCTTCTGACGCCCCGTCCACGGCCGCAGATCCGCATCGTCGACACCACCCTTAACCCAACCACCGGAGCAGCTTCTCACGCCCCGTCCACGGCCGCAGATCCGCATCGTCGACACCATCATTAACCCAACCACCGGAGCAGCTTCTGATGCCCCGTCTACGGCCGCAGATCCGAGTCGTCGACACCATCCTTAACCCAACCATCGGAGCAGCTTCACCTACGCCCTCGTCCACGGCCACAGATCCACTTCGCCCACACCGTAGTCCACCCTACCGGAGCCGCTCCACAAACACCCTACTCGACGGTTCTAGATCTCCTTACCGGACCCCGACAACCAGCGCAGCTTCATCACCCTCGACGTTTCTAACCTGATTCCCACCATCTGTGGAGATGCCAAGCACCCGCCACGGCCTAGGTACTTGTCACCTTTAAACTCGTCCAGCATCACCTGCCCGATGTACTTCAAATATACCAACCAGTCGCTATTACCTGTTATGCAGGTGGCAAAAACTACAAGGACGATGTTTCTTCTGGATCTAACAGCTTGGCCAACCAAGATCCTGGACTGAGGCATTGCTATGATCTTGTAAGCGTGTCTCTCTCTCTTGTATTGTTCGGTGCCTGCCAGCGTGCTTTGCTAGGATTTTCGACCAGTAATCCCTTTGTGCAGACAATGATTTCTACTACTGGCTGCTAAATTAGATATGTAGATGTCATACATGATACTACCTCGTACCTCCGTTCCTAAATATAAGTCTTTCTAGAGATTCCACTATAGGCTACATACGGAGCAAAATGAGTGAATCTACACTTGAAAATGCATCTATATACATCTGTATGTGGTCCATACTGGAATCTCTACAAAGACATATATTTAGGAACAGGGTTAGTACATTACCCAAAATCGTAGGTGGCATGTAGGAATTCCAGTGCACTACATTAGGCTCCCTTAGAGTGCCTGCTAGTCCAGCATACAGAGTCATGGCTAGTTTATGGTACGCACACAATCGTTAATTGGTGGTTTAAATATGCGCAAGGGATATGCAATGTAGTATCATGTAGAGATGTCTGAAATTAGCCGTGTCAACTTGCAGATAGGGTTACACAATGAAAAAGTACAAGATGTATGTGGCAATTTCATGGAACATCGCAAAAAAGGAGAGGCAGCGGTGAGCCTATACAGTGTGCTATGGTACGTCACTCCTCCATTGCAATCATCGTGACATGTTATTTGTATGCCAGTTCTATTAGCCAAGTTTCTTAGGGACAGTTATTATGAGTTATCCTAAGAAAATAAGCACTGTGAATATAAGCTCCATGTAATAAGCCAACCAGTTCTTTTCATTGCGTTTTCAGCTTATCTTTGGTATGATCGTGGAAAGTCTAGATTGCATTATATATTTTTTCATTTTCTGCCCATATGGAAATTAATTTGACTTGCAAACATCACAAATTGAACCCAGTGCAGTAATTAATATGATAGGAAAACAGACCATCACTATTTGCTCAAAATGCAAATACAAAGATACCATCTACTTGGCACAATCTACTTTGGTCAATGTTTTCCATAGAGATCACATTGCCTAATTTAAACAAAGAATGCATGACCCAAATTTAAATGAAGAACAGATATTTATTGAAATTCGATGGTCCAAGTGGCTGGTTATTATCATAGCAACTCATCATACAACAAAGCAGATCAGCAATTCATCATATACCAGCAGCAGCTCATAGCAATTCATCATATAGCAGCAGCAGGAGTAGTTCATAGCAATTCATCATATAGCAGCAGCAGGAGCAGCTCATAGCAATTCATCATATAGTAGCAGCAGGAGCAGCTTGTAGCAACTCATCATATAGCAGCAGCAGCAGCAGCAACTCATCATATAGCAGCAGCAGCAGCTCATAGCAATTCATCATATAGCAGCAGCAACAGCTCATAGCAACTCATCATACAGCAGCAGCAGCTCATAGCAATTCATCATATAGCAGCAGCAGGAGCAGCTCATAGCAATGCATCATATAGCAGCAGCATAAGCAGCTCATAGGAATTCATCGTATAGCAGCAGCAGAAGCAGCTCATAGCAATTCATCGTATAGTGGATCAGAATGAAAATTTGGCAAAAAATCAGAGGAGATCCTCACCTTGTTGGATGAGCTCATCCTTCAATAGCACCTCAAGGCCATGGCACGGGAGGAGGAGGGGAATAAGGTGCCTTCGCGCGATGTGGCATCGGCCGTGGTTGTGCAGCGCCCACGGAGTAGTCGTTAGGCGAACCACAATGGAGCAGCTGCTAGAGACCATGAGAATGAGGGGGCGCCAGAGGAGGAGCAGCCAGGAGATTTGCCCCTACCATGGCCATGTAGCCTAGCTGGACATAGCATCGTCGAGGACCAGGCGGATGGGACCAATGGCGACGGCTCATTGGAGGAACCCTAGTCTTTGCGGGCGGGGATCGAGGTAGAGGAAAGGGAGAGGAGATGCAAGCGGGCAGGGCAATGAATGCTTGCGTGTTTGATTTTACTTGAGGGTGAGGTGTGACACGGCGTCGTGATTGCATTTTGAGTGTAATATAGGCGGACAACGAGTCATTTCACTATTCCCTTCCTTCAATTTTTAGTGAGGTTCTACCCAAAACACCCCTCCAAAGCGAAATTAGTTAAGCCCAAGCCCATAACTCAAAAATGACTTCTTTACATCTTTTATGGCTTATTTTGACAATATGCCCTAAAAAGCGGAATCGAATCGCCCTTAACCTGCAATTCAATTGTGCGTGCAATGATGAATCACTCCCTGCTATACACATACATTTAGGCATCATCATACATGGCATAACCTAATACATGTGCATTCCATTGTAGAATCTGGAATATGCAATGTTTATGTTAGTTCATACGTTGCACATGATGTTTAAATGCCCCTTAAATCTGGTCGGTCAAGTGATGGTCTTTAAGCCTCCTTCTTTGCTTCTTTTCTTGATATGTAAGATTTGCTCACACATCTGTTCAATTGCTTATTTGCATCAGCCAGCCATACTAGGACTGTTTGCTTTGATTACTTGTTGTTCTTGACCTAACACTCTATGAGCTTGTCAATGATTTAAACACTAAGGGCTGCTGTAGTGGGGCCTTGTCTAACTCATAGGTGACATAAAGGTTTGGCTGTACACTATAGTAGGCTCTCCAAGAGTACCTGGAGATCCAGTTCGAAGGTATGCCTAGTTTTTACATAGTGTAGACATAGTAAATGCTCATTTCATTGTGTGCAAGTGCAAGAGATGCGGCATGTTTCATTATGTGGTGTTGTTTTGTTATAATCTCATCCTTTTGTGTTCACAGACTGGAAAGTATGCATATTTATCTTCCAAGGAGACGAGTAACTAGTTTGTGTCACCTTGTAGAGGGGCAATGAAGATAAGATTGAGGATTTCCAAGTACAAGATGTTAGGAAGGAGCCTTGCAAGAGAAGTAGGAGCTCTGTTGAGCCTCTTCAACCTGCTAAGGTAAGTCACTTGTATGCAACTCAACAGTTCAATTCCTTGTTTATTTCAGGCATAGTTAATTTTCTCTTTTCAATTGCTTTATTTGTCCTCACTTAATGAGATGCCCAAATAATCATGCCTGATGTTCGGTACTTGTATCACTATTAGTTGACATAATTAAAGGCCTTACCATTTAATTACTCTGCTGAAGTGTGCCTGAAGCTTTGAAGTCTATTAACCAACTATTATTGCATGAGGCTCACAATCTAGATTATACTACGCTAATGATTGCATAGTTTTGCCTGTTGTAGTATGTTTGTATGAAACCCTCTGTTGTTCATTATGCTCCCTAAGACTTTAATTGAGGTACAGAATGGCCAACTGCTTGCTTACTCACACGCAACGTGATGTCTAAATTTGTAACTTGTCCGTGTTTTCGATTGGGCCCCAACATTATGCTCCTCTGGTGAGCTAAGAGGGATTTCTGTATGCAGGCTGCACAGACTATCTTTTTTATAATTTTTAAAATATCACCTGCTTATGCTTCATGACGTGTAACTTTTTTTTTAAAGTGACGTGTAACATTATTGTTAGTCCTGTTTTGCCATGTAGTACAGAATAGTGTCTTGTTAAGCTTCATTTGTTGTAACTATATTTTGCCCTAGTCATGTGTACTTACGAAACATTTCAGGATGAAGTGACATCAACACAAAGATCTACGAGCAGTGTGGCATGGTCGTTACCTAATGATTATGGATTGGAATTGGAATGTGCTGATGTTCTCGAGCATCAACTAGAGGTGGCAAGACAACGTGTACATGATTGTCAACGTATAATCAACAAGTTGAGACTGGACATGCAGGTATTAGATGCAGGAGTCAAAAAAATGAAACAATACACTGAGGTAACCATGAAAGAATTGGAGATTTTGCAGACTGAAATTTGTGCTATCTGAAGACGGCCAATCCTATTTTCTGAAGAGATTATAGTTCAAATGGAGTTAAGTTGATGCGCGTCCATGATGTATGAGCTGTATTTGCGTAGTGTATGTAATTTGTTGTTTGTGTATGCTTTATTATCACCTGTACCGAACCATAATGCCCAGTGGGTATAATCAGCTGTAATTTCCTTATTGTATAGTGTAGGATTATTCTACCTTTCTATGACTTGATCTCTTTGTGGTATAGTGTATGCTTTTTAGAGGTGGTAGTATTGAGTACGATAATTCTTTGAATATGCTATATCGTTCAAACGGTGGCCAACTTGCCCGACCATGGCCCTTCACGGGCCGTCGGATCCATGGGCCATGTACGGGCCATCGGATCCATGGGCCTTCTACGTCCCGTAGGATCCATGGGCCTTCCACGTCTCGTAGGATCCATGGGCCTTCCACGTCTCGTAGGATCCATGGGCCTTCCACGTCTCATAGGATCCATGGGCCTTCTAAGTCTCGTAGGATCCATGGGCCTTCTATGTCTCGTAGGATCCATGGGCCGCCGACTCATTTATGGGTCTTGTACGGGCCCTTAATGGGCCGTGAAGCGACCTTTAATGGAAATCGTGCGTTTTATGGGCTGACCATAACGGGCGTTAATAGGCGTGTTGGTGATGCTATGAAAATGTCCCAACAGACTAACGGTCCACAAGCGGGCCGACTGTAACGACGGGCTGAATTTGGCCCACAAGTAGAAAATGACAGTAACGGGCCGTAAGTAACCGAATGCTGCAAATGAGCCCAAAAATAAATGGGCCCTCAGAAGGCCGAGAGTTAACTCGGGCTGAAATATTAGCGGAATAACGGGCCGTTAATGGGTATAAAGTGATACACTTTGTTCATTACGGGCCAGTTTCACCATGGCCGTTAATGGGTGTAAAGTAATACATTTGTTCATTACGGGCGATTTTAGCACGGGCGCTAATGGGCCAAGAGTTACAAAGGGCCTCATATGGGCCGAAAGACATCATGGGCTATACATGGGCCAGAAGTGAAAACGGGCTGGAATCATATTGGATGGCCCAGATGACACTACTGGGCCTAATTCGGATAGGGCGTAACGGGCCTTGGGTTAGCGGGCTGTAAATGGGCTATATGTGAACAGGCCGTTAACAGGCTTTCCATGGGCCGGCCCGCCAGCTTTTGACCAAGTCAAACGGGCCGGCCTTTTCACAGGAATGGGCCACTGTTGGGCCGTGTCATGTGTTGACGTATCATAGGCGCCTTCTGTCCAGTGAGTGGATGACATCTGTCCCAACGATGAGCCGCCACGTGTTTCCTCCAGCCAATGATGATTTTACACATGGAAAATCCCCATTGGTCGGGGATGTCAACGGGTTATCAGATCCAAAACCCGACCCAATAGCTTAGCGGCGTTCCGTTACGGTGGATGCCACGTGTCGGTCACCCTTGACGAAAGCACTTCTGTGACGCGCGATTTATCGTCATGGAAGTGGACACTTCCGTGATGATAATTTTGGTAATGTCATGGAACACTTCTCGACAAAGACGGTATGACTATCTTGATTACATCATAAAATCGTCATGGATGTGCATGCATGACAAAATACGCGACCTACTGTGACAAACACGTATCATCACGGAAGTGTATTTTTTTATAGTGTTGGTGCTCGTGAACTTCCAGATCTCCCATGAGATTATCCTTCCTCCGTTGGATTATATAGAGTATTACCATCGCGGTCCAAGTCATCTAGATTACCACGTCAGTTGGACGGACCTTGTTTTGCAGAAGATTGTAATCTGCCAAGTGCCCACACGACATGCGAATTACGCAGACTTCAAGCTAATTCCCTTGTTCGACCGCGGACTCGCCTATCTTTACGTCGGTGCCTTCTTTAGCTGGAGACAGCTCAGCTCGCAGTGGATCATCGTCAAAGTTGATACACACTTCTGTGATGCTATTGAACACAATGGCATCATCTACGCGATCGACAAAGCAGATGGCACCGCGTATTGCTGGGACGACGCGTGTAAGTTGTTTCCATCTCATGTTAATGATGACGCCATGACAGTGTTTGAACTTTTTGTGATGATTGGCATATCCCTATTTGAGCGGAATTTGAGTAGAACTATGGCAATGTATTAGAGACGCCGTAAATCAGCTATATTTGGAATGAGTTAATTCATGCGATTGTGACCATGTCATTACAGCCAATTTGTACCCTGAATAATCAAACGGTTAGGAATATATGGATATTATCCTTATTTTACAGTAATCTATATACTACTACTAAATATGAGTGTGTATCAATGGCCATCTTAGTTTCCTCATTATCATGATGTAGAAACATGCACCACACTATTGGTTTCATCTAACCATACATTAGGGAAGTAAATGTGCATATGGAGAACTCTATATTTGGAAGTAGTGAAATCCTGCAATGCTTACCATGTGTACATACCTATATTAAGCCCTTGACAATCAATGGCTAGAATAATATCCTCACAAAATTTTGCCCACGAACACGAGTATATAACAATGCATGGTCTGTTAGTTACCTTGAAGAATTTGTTTGTGAGGACATAACATGATTACATAACATGCATGACATGGTAGTTTCCTGTGAAGAATCGATTGCGAGATAACATGAGTATAACCATGCATGGCACTTCTATATTTTCGAACCCAGTATACATTTCCCTGTATTTTCCTCCTAGTTCCAACAGGGACATATCAATGTTGTTTCTTGCATTATCCTACTCGTACTCTGAACAATGCTAATCTTACATTAACAATGCCTGTCCTTTTTTATATGATGTAGTGTCCCTACAGTTACCGCCCTTTGTAATCACACCACCTTTGCCAAAAACAGGGAAGCACAACTGGTTCCTCGCTCGATTAGACGACGGCAAAAGACTGATGATCATTCGGACACATGAGCTGGAAAAGTTATATTGCAAAAACCCCACTGTATACAAGCATCGTGTAATATGTGAGTATCCGGACAGTGGTTGTTACGTCTATGAGCAGGATACCAGCTTGTTGGGGCCTTTAGGATTTTTTACTTGAAGGCGGGTAAACAGCCTTGGTTCACACTCTCTGTTTCTCGGACACAATTATCCGATTAACCAGGAGATCACCATTGGCAAGGACCTTGATGGCAGAGAGGCTCTGTTTGCTATGGAAAACGGTGTCTACATGGCGAGCCCTAGGAGTTTGGGAGCAAACTCCCCTGATTGTCAACGATACAGCCTGCAGCCAAAAGAAGGTGAGAATGACAAAGGCATCCGGATTAACTTTGATCCTTGGATGTCTCAATTCTGACGAGCGATGATGTGGTTCAAGCCTTGAGTTGATAGGTAATTGGGCTGTTGCATCGAAAGGGTGGAGTACTGGTGTCTCCGGATCACTAGTCGCTGAAGCGGGGCTGCAAATTATGATGGTGTTGGATCATCTCTTCGAATGACTTTGTTGTCTTTGCTGCTGGTTCTGGATGGGTAGCTCTTTCTTTTTTTTATGCATATTTCTTGTCATTTGGTCATCCTCGTCTATGTAACTCTTACTATGTAATAGTTGCTTCTGTTTAGAATGTCATTCTCGTCTGGATCACGAGAGTCTGAGCGCTGCATATGGGTGCGTTTTGGTGGTGTAGCAAGACTTCTTATGAACTATCATGTCTTGTTGTTTATGTCAGTAGTAGTCACTAGTCAGTGTTTGAATGTTGTATATATCATTGTTTCGAACTATTTATTGTCTCGAACTACTGGTGGGCTAAATGAGGGCATCACCATTCTCCGGTGTTGAGTATATCTCCTTTTTCAAGTTATATAATTTGAGCTCGGTGTCTTTTCGATGATGTACACTTGTTTGGGCGGTGAGGTGTCGTTGAATATGGGCGAGTAGTAACGCAATGCCAAACAGGTCAATTATGACTCTCAGGCCGGGCTCTCAAAAGATCCTGGAAAAAAAGGTCGGGCTCTCCAAAAAGAAAGAATAAGGACTCTTAGGCCGACATGTGGGCGCCACCGGTGTTTTCGTGCGCTTATGCCCGAGAACATATTAGCGCGTGCTCAAAATTCATGCTACCTTTTCATCCCCGTCTCCGCCCTCCCCACCTCTGGAATCTCGATTCCTACTCCAGTTCCCCCAAATCCCCCTCCTGTACTCCTTGTACTCAAGCGCACTATCATGTCACCGGTCAACACGGATCTCCAAGCCGGAGATCCTGAGGTCCGTCCTGCCTTCGGTCGCTGCATGTTGTCTCTCAACAGTGGCATGGCGGCGCTTCACAACCAGTTTGCCGGCAAAGTGCTGATGGTAACCATCAACGGCGATCGGCCTCCCGTCTCGCCGGACGACCTTGTCAAAGCTCTTGGCATTGCATACGGCATCCAAATAAGTGACTTGCTCGTCGAAGTCTGTCCGCCACCGGCTGATTTCTTCGTCAGGTTCCGGACAACTTTCGACTGCAGACGTGCGTTCGAATCTTCCCGCGTTTGTTCTATGATGGCGCGCTGGTGAGCTTTGATCGGTGGCACCTAGGATGGGGCTCGGTGCCCTCTGAGCTTGAGTTTTTAACAAAGCTTACCTTCCACGGCATGCCTCGACGTGCTTGGAACAGCGAGTCCATGAACGAGCTTATCAACGACCTTGGAGGTGAGCTTGTAAGTATGTTTGTTCCTCGGCATACCGGGCTCGGCGGTTATGGCATGAATGAAGAAGCCGTCCACCATACCGAAGGTGATTGGTGTTGAGATACGGTGCAGAACTGGGTTGTACTATTCATCGCCACCAAGGCCGCCGCAGACCACGTTAGGGATGTACCTGTATCGAGTGTTCGTGCATGTCGAAGAAGTGGTCAATCCATCAATCGAAGTCCTGCCATCGCCGCTGGTGCCAGGGTCCGTCGACGACGTCCATTACAGGAGTCAACATCAGACTTTCCCCGTGTTGCTCACAACAATGGATGGCACATGGCCTACTCCATCGCGTGGCGCAGGCCACTGCTTCTTTGGGAGAAGAGGCAGGGCTGGCTGCCTGGATGTGCTCTAATTTGAGGTAACAACTGAATCTTGTCAGATACTAGTTAAATCCGAGCTATGGGTGTGAAGCACTGATATGCCAGTACATTTGATTGTGACCAGTTCTAATTTTGTACCTGAACTTTTCTTTAGAAAGGGTTGTACATCAACTTAATGTGCTAGCAGAACTTATTGTGTTGTCTGTCTGTTTTCTTTGCACAACATTCAAGATATTTCCCATCATTGATAAAGACCATGAACCGTTATGTACGACTTCGTTGGTTTGAACATAGCCCTTCCCGTAGCGATCCACTGCTTCCATCCTGATTGTGCCGCCTGCGTGAAATTTTTGTATGCAAATTCAGTGTGCTATGATGTTCTATATGATTGTGTCAACTATATAAGTTTTTACTGAGCATCAGCAATGCATATGGCTGAAAGATGTATTTACGAGCATCGACCGATGGGTCTCTCTCTCTCTCTCTCTCTCTCTCTCTCTCTCTCTCTCTCTCACACACACACACACACACACACACGCGCGCGCGCGCACGCACAAGTGGGACTCGTTGAATTATTTATTTGCTCGTGACAGCTTTTAATTAGGTTCCACTGTAATCTAAATTTTTTCTTAAGTTATTAATTGAGCTCAGTGACTTCAAAAAGTTGTACAGAAGCCTTGTTTGGGCCTTTCCGGCGTCGCTGAATATGGGCTGAGTAACCATGTTAGGTTGTACTGTACTACACAGGCATTTTTTTCAACATCAGCAATGCAACTGGGCCGACAGTTGTACACAATATCCGGGTCAACTTGTTATTCTCCGCCCCGCTGGGCTGCAAACTTTCCTAGGAGGTATGCATTAGGCTTAACAAGAAAATGGAATTTAAGAAATAATAAATGGGATGTAATTATAATAAGTAGGCAGTAACTATGCACCAAAAGCGTAATTAGTTAAAAAATATATTTTTGGAATTTGAAAATTTTAATTTCATTACTTGTTGCGCGTGCAATATTTTGTTGGATTTTAACGTCATACAACTTTATTTTGAAATTATATTTAACCTGACTAGAAATTACGGATAAAAATATATCGGATCCCATCAAAATGTGGGAATTTTTTTAAATTCTATTTTGAGTGGTTGTTTGAAATTATTAATCGTTGTCCTAGCTAGAAGTTGGGCTGTACTTTTAACAAACTATAAATGGGCTGTAGTAAATTCCATTAGAATTAAAAATGGGTTGTACATTCTTACAAATCGCAAATGGGCTATATGTTCTCTGCCAAATCCGAGCTGTGGGCCTACTAAGTTGACGCGTACCAAGGGCTTTGTCAACTTAGTCAATATAAACGATTCTAGCTGCAGTGATCGTACAATGTCCATCCAACGGCCGTAGTGCTTCTTCAACCTCTGGTCTTCTTGCTCCAACCGCCCAAAGCAGTGCCGGTCGTGCCGCGTGCTCCTGCCTCCCGTGGCCGGCTGTGATGCCGCGGAGTCCTCATCGCCCCGTACTACTCACACCATGGGCGGATCTGGGCCCCAGGCAGCCCAGGCCATTGCCTGGGGCGTGGGAATATTTCTCAGCCCATATTTTGAAAAAAAAGTTTGGCCTGGGGCGCAGCCCACTTCTAAGCCAGGCAGCCCAGGCCAACTGGCCCAGCCGCCCAGGCCATTGCCTGTCGCTTCTCTTCCCGCACGGCACGAACAGAGCCAGCGAACACGGACAAACCAGCCGCCCCTTTCCCTCGAGTTGGACGAACCCTAGGCCACTTCCCTGCCTGCCGCTGCCGCCTGTCGTCATGCCCATCCAGTTGGCCTTCTCCGTGGGCATCTCCCCTCCCACTCTGCTGCCCGCTTCTACCCTTCTATTGCGCCAGGTTGCGTTGATGCTGCTGCTGCCTTGTCCGGCGAGGGTCCGACCCTGGTGAGGAGATAGGCTGCCCGGCGTCCGGCGGCGAGGTGGGCCTTAGTTGTTTGCGAGGGGGCGACTTCATGCTCAGAAGCCAGCCGAGCCGCAACAGAGGCACCGAGCAAATCAAAGGTATTGTTTGATGCCACCGTTTTTGTTTCTAGATGCCACTGTAAATTGTTTGATGATTATTTTCGTTGCTAGATGTGCTAGGTGCCAATGTTGTTGCTTGATGTCATTCTTTGTTAGATGTGGAAATGGATATAACATTTAGTAATTTTTGTTTCTATGCAATATTACAGGAAGTCAATATGAGTAAAAGAAAAGACATTGAATTCTTTTTTTCAAGTTCGAACCACGGGAATATGGTTATAAGTGGTCAGCTTGCCATCAATATGGTTATAAGTTAGAAACCAACTAGGCTCATTCATTCTAGAAGCAAGAGCTGATCCACGGTAGAAAAGGCATTCTCAACAATGAGCGTTATCAAGACTGGGTTGAGGAACAAAATGGGTGACGATCGGATGAATCACAGAATGGTATGTTACATTGAGTGAGATGTATTTGTTAGTATTGAAGAATCAAATATCATCGAGTGATTTTAAGGTTATCGCTCAGGTAAAGGCCTTTTGCCTCGTCCTAGACCTAAGTTTTCACATTTTGCATCTGTTATTAACTAGTTTTACATGCTATATTATGCATTGATTTGCATTTCAAAATTTATGATTGAAGGTTTACCTTCTTCTGCTATTGAAGATATAGTCATGGGAGGTCCAGATCAACCAATCCTTTGATTTTGTATCAATCTTTTGTATTATCTATAGATGCTACATATTGTCTTTTGATTGAACTTGCTTTATTAGTTCATCCATCATGAAACAAATGTTGCCATAGAATATTGTGTTTGGTTTCTTATTAGTTATGCAACATAGATTGACTTATGTATGCCTCGAAACTAGAGTTCTTTTTGATAGTTTCTAGCGCTTAATTTCTCGCCTGGGGCGTCAGCCAATCCTAGGTCCGCCACTGACTCACACCACTGGCCAGGCCATCCCTCTACTCACCCACACCCCCTGTTATTCTGCAGCGACGGCAGCCTCACACCGCAGTCGAACCAGTGAACCCTCGTACTCCTCTCCGCGCGGGCTTCCACTGATGCGTCTTCCCCGGCTCCGTGTCGTCCCCTTCCTAGGCCTCACCGTCGTCCACCGCCCTGCTTCTCTCGGCGCGGCGTGGTCAACATGGTCAACGATCGACTTCCATCGGAAGAGTACTGTACGTGGAGAGGCTGAGAGCTGGGTCCAGGCGGCCGCAAGGAAGTGCCTCCTTATTACGCGCAAAATAATTATTCCTCCACCTGACAGCAGTGACCCACCGGACGGGCCACCTTATTTCGCGAAAAAACGTTTCCCCCCTGACTGCCGGGACCCACCAAACGGGCCACCGTATTTCATGAAAAAAACATTCCCCCCGCTGTCAACTCGGACCCACCGGAAATGCCTCCTTATTACGCACAAAAAATGAATACTCCCCTGCTAGCTGGGACCCACCATGGTGGGAGGCTGACTTGTGGGCCTACTAAGTTGATTGGGACGGGGACCTTTGTCAACTTTAGTCAATATGAACGATTCTAGCTCCAGTGATCGTACGATGTCCATCCAACGGTCGTAGTGCTTCTTCAACCTCTGGTCTTCTTGCTCCAGCCGCCCAAAGCAGCGCCGGTCGTGTCGCATGCTCCTGCCTCCCGTGGCCGGTTGTGCTGCCGCGGAGGCCTCACCGCCCCCTACTATTCCCACCGCTGGCCAGGCCCTGCGGCGACGGCAGCCTCACACCACAGCCGAACCAGTGAACCCTCGTACTCCTCTCCGCACGGGCTTCCATTGCCGCGTCTTCCCCGGCTCCGAGTCGTCCCCTTCCTAGGCCTCGCCGTCGTCCACCACCGTGGTGCTCTCGGTGCGGCATGGTCAATGTGGTCAAGGAACGACTTCCAACAGACGTGGACTGTACGTGGAGAGGCTGACAGCTGGGTCCACGGCCGCAGCAAGGAAGTGCCTCCTTATTACACAGAAAATAATGATTCCTCCACCTGACGGCAGGGACCCACCGGACGGGCCACCATATTTCACGAAAAAAAAAACGTTTCCCCCCTGACTGCTGGGACCCACCAGCTACACCTTCGCATGCAAGGAAGTGCGTCCGGGCAAAAAAACAAAATGATTCGCCCCCCCCTGACTTCTGGGACCCACCAGCTACATCTTCGCACGCAATGAAGTGCGTCCGGGCAAAAAAAACGATTCGCGCCCCTGACTGCTGGGGCCCACCAGCTACATCTTCGCAGCAAGGAAGTGCTCGATACCGGGACCCACCTGGTCGAGCGTCGTAGTGTTGTCATTCGGGCGATGTAATACATATACCGTCGTTGTAGGCGGCGCAAGTGTCGTAGTAGAGGCGCGCACATAGCATGTACACGTACGTGCAGCGGCTAGGGTGCAAGAAAGAAAATACGATCACGTACGTACATACGGGCAGGGTCTCGAACGCCTACTCACGCATACGTGTGGCTGGGGCTCGTGTACATGGCTGGGTCGGAACGGAGAAACAGCGTCGTCGTCGTGTTCATGGGGAGCCAACCGGCTGGGTCGGAACAGAATGCATCGTCGTGTTCATCGGGAGGGCTTAGACAGAACAGGCGATGGAAACAAGGCCTGGCGTACCACAGAATAGAGGAAACGGCCTTGTGTTCGACCGGCCACGTTCGAAACAGGATCCTGTTCATCGGGAGGGGTGTGGCGTACCGCAAAATGGAGGAAACGGACCTCCTACGGTCGAAACAGGGGTCCTGTTGATCGGGAGGGGTGTGGCGTACCGCAACACAGACGAAACGAACCTCCTACGGTCGAAGCGGGGTCCTATTGATCGGGGCGTGTGGCGTCGCAAAACAGACGAAACGGACTTGTGTTGGGCGCTACGGTCAAACGGGGTCCTGTTCGCCGGGAGGGTGTGGCGTGCAAAACAGGACTCCATGGGATCTGTTCATCTCCACCGTCGACCTCCTCCAGCCTCCACGGGTTCTGTTCATCCAACCCCCGAGGGAGTCTGGATTAGGGGTGTCCGGATAGCCGGACTATAGCCTTTGGCGGACTCTGGACTATGAAGATACAAGATTGAAGACTTTGTCCGTGTCCGGATGGGACTTTCCTTGGCGTGGAAGGCAAGCTTGGCGATCTGGATATGTAGATTTCCTACCATTGTAACCGACTGTAACCCTAACCCTCTTTGGTGCCTATATAAACCGGAGGGCTTTAGTCCGTAGGACGAACAACAATCATACCATAGGCTAGCTTCTAGGGTTTAGACTCTCTGGTCTCGTGGTAGATCTACTCTTGTACTACCCATATCATCAATATCAATCAAGCAGGAGTAGGGTTTTACCTCCATCGAGAGGGCCCGAACCAGGGTAAAAACATCGTGTCCCTTGTCTCCTGTTACCATCCGCCTAGACGCACGATTCGGACCCCCTACCGAGATCCGCCGGTTTGACACCGACATTGGTGCTTCCATTGAGAGTTCCTCGTGTCGTCATCCTTAGGCCCGATGGCTCCTCCGATCATCAACGACGATGCGCTCGGGTGAGACTTTTCTCCCGGACAGATCTTCGTGTTCGGCGGCTTTGCTGCTGCGGGCCAATTAAGCAGCCATCTGGAGCAGATTGAAAGCTATGCCCCGCCACCGTGTCAGATTTGGAAGTTTGAACTACGGGCCGGCGTCGCGGAGACTTGATCTTGACGGGTTCGAGCCACAGCCAAGCGTGCCGCCTTTGTCACGAGGGCATGATCTAGCTCTGCCGCCCGAGCGGTGTCACGGAGGCCGCACCGATGTCGCTCCGACCTTTAGCTCGGGTGGACAAAGACCGATCGAGGACAGGTGGCTGGACACCGCCTCGGGGGCTGCAATCTCTACGGCGATTGAGCCGTACACCTAACCCGTCCTTTACGAAGCTCGTAACTCCAAGGTGCCGGACTCCTCTCCGGACTCCGAGCCTTCCGCGCCCCCGCCAATCGAATCCGATTGGGCACCGATCATGGAATTCACTGTCGCGGACATCTTTTAGCACTCGCCCTTTGGCGACATCCTGAATTCACTAAAGTCTCTCTCTTTATCAGGAGAGCCCTGGCCGGATTATGGTCAGGAAGGTTGGGATGCAGACGACGAAGAAATTCAAAGCCCACCCACCACCCACTTCGTAGCCACTGTCAATGATTTAACCGACATGCTCGACTTCGACTCCGAAGACATCGACGGTATGGACGACGATGTAGGGGAGGAACATGAACCAGCGCCTATAGGGCACTGGAGAACCACCTCATCTCATGATGTATACATGGTGGACACACCTAAAGGAAGCGACGATGAGGAACAACGGGACGCTACGAAGGATCATTCCCTTGAAAAGCAGTCAAAACAGCGACGTAAGCGCCTCTCAAAGTCCCGCCTCGACAAAGACAATAGCCATACAGACCGAGCCATAGAGCAGGGTGAACCGGTGGACGACGAACATGCTATCGAGCAACCGTCCAAACAGGACAATCTGGATAAACAACCCGTCCCCGGCGAATATAACAGTCCGGACGATCTCACGCCGGACAAGTTGCTGGAGCAGAAGAACCTCCACAAAAGGCTCGTCGCCACTGCATGTAGCCTAAAAAAGCAGAAGCGGAAGCTCAAAACAGCGGAAGATGCACTCAGAATCAGATGGAGCAAAGTACTCAACACCGCAGACAAATACGGCGACAATCGCCGAACAAAGAGCTACCCAAAGCGAAAACTACTGCCTGAATTTGATGAGGAGGCCGTAGAGCCCCCGCAATCAAAAAACAAAGAGGCCACCCGGTCGGATGGACGACCCATGGCAAACAGAGAGCGGCAAACGGCGCCGCACACAAGCCGGCACGCGATCCGCACAAGGATTCGCATCAAAAAGATGGCCCAGTTAGATCTATCTACGGGCCAAGAAAGCAAGCTCTAGTAAGCAATGCAACACATCAAGTATCCGAACATCACGGTACACCTAAATATAGGGGTGCCGCACACCCCCTATGTTTCACCGATGAGGTCTTTGGATTATGAATTTCCAGTGATTCAAGCCCGTAAACATAGAGGCATACAACGGAACAACGGACCACAGAGTGCGGATTGAGGATTACATCCTCCACAGACACATGGCTAGAGGAGATGATCTCCAGGCCATAAAATACTTACCCCTCAAGCTCAAAGGGCCAGCCCGGCATTGGCTTAAGAGCCTTCCCGAAAACACCATTGGAAGTTGGGAGGAGCTCGAGGATACTTTTTGGGAAAAATTTCAAGGGACCTATGTCCGACCTCCGGATGCCGACGATTTAAGTCACATAACTCAACAACCCGAAGAGTCAGCCCGGAAATTTTGGAACAGATTCCTTACTAAAAAGAACCAAATAGTCATTGTCCAGGACGCCAAGCCTTAGTAGCTTTCAAACACAACGTCCGAGACGAATGGCTCGCCAGACACCTCGGCCAAGAAAAGCCAACAACAATGGCCGCATTAACAAGCCTCATGACCCGCTTTTGCGCGGGAGAGGATAGCTGGCTGGCAAGATGCAACACCAGCGACCCAAGTACATCCGAAGTCAGGGATGGAAACAGGAAACCACGACGCAGCAAGGACCAGCGTCGGACCAAGGGAAACAGCCCGAAGAGCACGGTAGTCAACGCCGGATTCAAAAGCTCTCGGCAGAATTATAAAAAGCTGCCCCTTAAGGATAACAGGGACGAGCTATCTAACTTAAACAAAATCTTGGACAAGATATGCCAAATCCACAGTACTCCCGGGAAGCCTGCAAACCATACCCACAGAGATTGTTGGGTCTTCAAGCAGTCCGGCAAACTCAACGCCGAACACAAGGGGCTCGACACACAAAGCAAGGACGATGACGAACCCCAAAAGAAGAGCACCAGAAAACAAAAGAATTTCCCACAGGAAATCAAAACAGTAAACTCACTTCACGTGACAAAAGGGAAAAATAGAGCGGCGCCCATAGAGGTACGCGCCATATGGCCTATCCCGGAGGAGTCCCGCCACTGGTTGTTAAAACCAATCACCTTCGACCGTCGGGATTACTCTAGAAGTATACGGAATGCAGGTTGGACTGCCTTGATATTAGATCCGATAATTGGTGGACTCCAATTTTCACAAGTCCTAATGGACGGCGGCAGTGATCTAAACCTGCTATATCAGGACACAATCCGCAAAATGGGGATAGACCCAACCAAATTTCGCCATAGCAACACTTCCTTTCAAGGGGTAATGCCAGGCCCATATGCCCATTGTACGGGCTCTCTACTGCTAGAAGTTGTGTTCGGCTCACCCGACAACTTCCGCCGCGAAAAGTTAACCTTCCACCTCGCCCCATTTACAAGTAGATATCAAGCACTATTGGGACGCGAAGCTTTCGCCCGCTTTAACGCAATACCGCATTATGCATCTCTTACACTTAAAATGCCTGGTCCACGCGGCATCATCTCGTTAAAAGGAAACATTGAGGGTTCCTCGAGTCCGGAAAATCGTGCGGCTGCCTTGACAGCCACACAATAAACCGGCTTCACCAATAAAAACACTTAGACAGGTCGTCCAGACCCCGGACACGGCTGGACGAGTCCAGCGTAAACATACAAGGGCTTACTAGACACATACCCCCGTACAAGGGGCTCACAACAAGAGACCATAAAGCTCAATTTTATTCATTTTTGAATTGTACTTCGTTTATTTAATATAACGTACATTTCCGCATGACATTTTTCAACTAAGTTCCTCTCTTTTACAGATGAACATCCTGCTACACCCGTCCAGGATACGGCACAATGGAGACACGGGCGCAGACGTGCAGCAGGGACCCGTCGCAAGGATTCTTTTCAGATTAAGACCCTGCGTATACCTTTTTCACTGTCTCTTGTTGATACACATCCCCCGGTTTCTTGCTATAACCGAGGAGGAGGCTGGCGTTTTGGCATAGGCCACATCAGAATTTCGCGCGTACCTGGACACCAGGGGCTTATTACCAAGGGTGATTGTTCGGCTCGTTTTCATAAAGACCGAATACCTTAGGGAGTGTTCGGCGTCTCGAGTTAGGCCTTATATGCATCAGCTCCGAATCATGTCTTTGGTCAAATGTTGGGTTTGCCCGGCTCCTGTGTTTTGCTGCCTTACGTTCCGCTCTATCGGCTAATGCGGCACCAGGAGAACTACTGTGATTGTGCCCCGGTTCGGCCAGGCGAGCACCTCAGTAGAGAAAGCCGAAAACTGACTGTCATGATATAGCGTGAGACTGTTCAACCACTCGATGACCCGCTGGAATCTTTAGAATTCCTCCGCATTGACGAAGGGTCGTTTCCCGGTCAGGCACATACGCGCCCCGAATTCGGGTGAGCGCGGTGCCCCTAGGGGCTATATAGCAGCCCCACTGTCGAACTCCTATGGCTAAGTGAAAGTGATAAAGCATTATAGTCTGGTTGCCTAGTTTGTTGCGCTATCACCTCCTTTGTAGGACCAAGACGTTGGATCAAGTGTGAAAAGGCGCTTTCTGCAAACACCCCCGCATTATATGCGTGGGGGCTGAAGCCAAAGACTGCCATCTTTCAGGTTATATACACATATACATTAACGGACGCACATGAGGTATTTTAATTCTTGAAGGCACAAGTATAAAAAGCTTTTATATTCCATCGAAACATTGTTTCACAAATAATACATGTCATTCGAACATAATATCCTTCGAGCACTGCGTCTCTATTAAACGAGCGCCCTGCAGAACTTCCTGAAAATAGTGCTCGACAGGTACTCGGCTTCCGTCCGAATCTTGGGATGCAACATCGGTGGCCTTCATCTCCGCCCAGTATGTCTTGACACGGGCAAGAGCCATCCGCGCACCCTCTATGCATGCTGACCGCCTCATTGCTTTGATATGCGGCACCGCACCAAGGAACTACTGCACCAAGCCAAAATAGCACTTCGGCTCGGGCCTTTTCGGCCACAAATGAGTCACGACATTCTTCATGGCAAGTCTGGACAACCTATTCAGCTCCGCCCATTCGGCCAAACGATCGGTTAATGGAAGTGGACGCTCTAAATTACGGAACTGCGACCAAAAAAGCTCTTCCATCTCGTGATCCTTTTGATCTCCGAAGTGTTCGGACGCGTCCGCGGCACTCGCCGCCAAGTCCAGATAAGCATCCTCACTACTCCACAGCCGGTCCAACTGAGCATATTTAGGATCCGTGAACTTCCTCCGCAGCAGAAAGGGCTTTCCAGCCGTGATATCTCCGGCCTGACGTAGCTCCTCCTTCATAGATCTCATCGCAGAGTGAGCATCCTTGGCCTTGGTGGTGGCCTTCTTCAGGTCCTCTTGCTCCGCCCGACCTTCTTTTTCAAGAAGCTCGCAGCGGTAGGTAGCATTCTTCAACTTCACGGCCATCTCGTCCATTTCCTTCTTGCTTTGGCAGTGAGTAGCCTGTTCTGCTTTTAGCTCTTCGGCCGCCTTTAAAGCAGCCGCATCACTTTTTCTGGCCTGCTCCTTGGCTCGGGCAAGCTCCGCCCGAAGGTTCTCCATGGCAGCGGCATCATCTGCATCAAGCATACATGTTGTAAGGCACGGGCATCAAGCTCCCTTACCAGGTGTCCGCGGAGAAACCGCATATCTTGTGACTCGTCAAGCCGCTTATTGACAAGCGCGATGTCGGCATCTGCCACGTCAAGTTGCCGCTTTAGTTCGGCAAATTCACCAGTCCGGCTAGCCACCGGACGCTCCGCCACCTACATAGGAAGGGCGACATATTATAGCTGGGATTATGATCCTCGGCACGCCGTCATTTTTGACAACGCACCGAGTCTCAGGGGCTACTATCTACACAAGGCGCATCTTATATATGCGGAACCATCAAAAGGTACATCATTGCACGTACCTCAAAACCCGTCAGTAAACTCCTGGCGGCCTCGTACAACCCGCTTTCCGTGGACGAAATTTTCTCAATCACCGCACCCATCAATGCACGGTGATCCTCGGAGATAGACACTCGCCCGAGCAGATCCTTCAACTCCTCCGACCGTGCACCAGGAGGTGCCGGACTCGTCTGATGGCCCTTTTCGAAGGCCGGACACGGAGGGCTCTGGGGCCCTCGATCGCCCTCCGCCTCTGCGGATTCGGAGAAACCCTCGCGACGACACCTCAGATCGTCCGCCTCGCTAAGCGATGCGGCAGGGGCGTTCCGCTCTCCATCATCTCCTGACGAAGATCCCACAAGACGAGCTCTGCTGAGAAGGGCTGAGATCCGAACTACAAGGTAAAATTTGGGTCATCTTGAGAAATAAAACAGGGGTGTCTCTTATTTTAAAACTCCCTCTCTACTTACGGCTCATTGGAGGCTGATCTCCTTGGGGAAATAATGCGGCGGGGCATCTTCCGCCAGAGACCCTCTGGCGAAGATTTCTTCCCGCTTTGAGGCCTTGGTCTCCGGATCTTGAGGCGGTCCTCTTCTCCCCTTGGATGGAGGGATTCTCGATCCTCCTTTCTTGAGAACCTCCTTCGCGGAGGCAGTAGCTTCCTTGTTCCCCCTTCGCCTTCTTCTAAAGGCGCAGCCTCCAGCATCTTGGTTAACACGGGATCCGACGTGGTCTCACAGAGGGGGGCCGGACACCTGATCAGTTTTGCTTTCGCTATCCACTCCTGTTTAAGGGACAGCTCTTTTAAGGGCAAGTTTATGATAAATATACGGATAGCGTGTCCGGGTACGGGACTACTTACTTGAGCATCCGGGCGATTGCAGCTCAGACCTGCGTCCTCAGTCAAGTCCGGACACATTGCTTGTGATCCGAAGAACAATTTGTACATCTCCACGGGCGTTGCGCCCATAAAATGTTGGAGAGCTCGTGGTCCCTCCGGATTGAACTCCCACAGGCGGAGGGGCAACGTTTGCGAGGCGGGATGCGATTTAATCAGCATGACCTGCGCTACTACGACCAGATTGATCTCTCTCTCAAGGAGGTCTCGAATGCGGCCCTGCAACAAGGGCACGTCCTTGGACGGCCCCCAGTCAAGCTCTTTATTGACCCATGACGCCAGCCGCGGTGGAGGACCCGAGCGAAAGGCAGGTGGCGCCACCCATTTGGTGCCCCTGGGAACTGTGATATAAAACCACTCTTGTTGCCATAGACTGAGCTCCTCTTGAAAAGAGCCCTCGGGCCATGGAGCGTCAGAATTCTTGCTTATAATAGCCCCTCCGCACTCTGCCTGTTGCCCCTTGATCATCTTCGGCTCCACCTTGAAGGTCTTGAGCCACAATCCGAAGTGAGGGGTAATGCGGAGGAAGGCTTCGCATACGACGATGAACGATGAGATGTGGAGAATGGACTCCGGATCCAAGTCGTGAAATTCCAGCCCGTAATAAAACATGAGCCCCCTCACGAAGGGGTCCGCCGGGAAACCTAGCCCCCGAAGGAAGTGAGACGCGAACACCACGCTTTCACCCGGCTTGGGAGAGGGAATAACCTGCCCTTGGGCAGGCAGCCTATGCGAGAAAAGATTTCGTTGGTTAGATACCTAGCATCTCTTAGCTTTAGGATGTCTTCTTCCGTGACGGAGGAAGGCATCCACCAGCCTTGAAGGTCAGAGCCGGACATCACCGAAGGTCCGAAGCGCCTGAATCTGGAGCTTTGGGTGTTGGGACTCGAAGCGAGGGGCGGATTCGATTGAGATTGAGAAAAAGGAGCGGGGCCTTGGTCTCTTTATAAAGAGGTTGAATACCAGGAGCCCTCCCCGTGACTGTTCGGGACTCTCCTTCGATAGAGGAGGCGTGCCAATGGGCACGACTGGGTTACCCACGCCCGTATTGGTGAGAATCCCAGAATAAGGGGACACGATCTCTGCTTTGACAAGACGTGCCAAGGAAACCGCCTCGCTAAACGCGCTGAGGTGGGACAGTAAAAATGATTCGAGTAAAGGCTTGGCCGTGGTGTGATGTCATGCTGCGGAATACATCAGCAGATTGAACTTGTGTAAATATTATTCTCTCTGGTGGTATGTGGAACTTATTTTGCAGAGCCGGACACTATCCTTGTGTTCAAAATCTTCTATGAAGTATTCGAGGAGGAACCCGCCTTGCAATGCGAAGACAATATGCGCGCGGACTCGTCGTCATTGAAGCCTGGTTCAGGGGCTCTTGAGGAGTCTGGATTAGGGGTGTCCGGATAGCGGACTATAGCCTTTGGCGGACTCTGGACTATGAAGATACAAGATTGAAGACTTCGTCCGTGTCCGGATGGGACTTTCCTTGGCGTGGAAGGCAAGCTTGGCGATACGGATATGTAGATTTCCTACCATTGTAACCGACACTATGTAACCCTACCCTCTTCGGTGCCTATATAAACCGGAGGGCTTTAGTCCGTAGGACGAACAACAATCATACCATAGGCTAGCTTCTAGGGTTTAGCCTCTCTGATCTCGTGGTAGATCTACTCTTGTACTACCCATATCATCAATATCAATCAAGCGGGAGTAGGGTTTTACCTCCATCGAGAGGGCCCAACACAGGTAAAACATCGTATCCCTTGTCTCCTGTTACCATACGCCTAGGCGCACAGTTCGGGACCCCTACCGAGATCCGCGGTTTTGACACCGACACTTCCCCAGCATAACGCCACTGCTCATCCCAGAGGCAGCATCGATAAGCTTCAGTTAGCAGCAATAGCGAAGAATCGCTCGATCGAGTTCGATTAACACCATCGATCGATCGCTCGGGTTCGATTCGCGTAGCTGCGGTCTGTCGCTCGGGTTCGATTAGAGCCCAACGCCTCGCTTCGGGTTCGATTAGAGCCAACGCCTCGCACACACGCACGTACGTTTATGAGAGAAACGTGCATCGCTCGGCCCCCGACCGCCCACCGTAACCGGGAACTCCCTGAAATTTTCCTCGCCCTCGCTTCTACCACGGTTTTTTCCGTCATGGATGGCCCAAAGAATGTCATGCAGCTGCGTCTCCGGCCCGCCCAGGATGAAAAGCCCATTTTCTATCATGATTTTTTGTCATAGAAGTAGGAGCCCACCACATCTATGATGATACCGGGTTTTGTCACAATTATCATCATAGAAGTGTCATATGTATGACAGAAATTTTTTTCGTTCGGCCCAAAATGTCACGGATGTGTCTTTTTTTGTAGTGGGGTGTGCATCCAACTTGCTTGCTCACGAAGACCTAGGGCATTTGAGGAAGCCCATCGTAGGATTATACAAGCCAAGTTCTATAATGAAAAATTCTCACTAGTATATGAAAGTGACAACATATGAGACTCACTATATGAAAAACATGGTGCTACTTTGAAGCACAAGATATGAGACTCACTACATGAAGAACAAGGTGCTACTTTGAAGCACAAGTGTGAAAAAAAAAGATAGTAACATTGCCCCTTTTATTTTTTTTTCTTTTTTTCTTTTTTTTTCTTTTTTTGGGCCTTTCTCTTTTTCCTTTTGGCCTTTTTTGGGCAATGCTCTAATAATGATGATCATCACACTTCTATTGATTACAACACACGAATTACAACTCGAAACTAGAACAAGATATGACTCTACATGAATGCCTCCGACAGTGTACCGGGATGGTGCAATGAATCAAGAGTGACATGTATAAAAAATTATGCATGGTGGCTTTGCCACAAATACGATGTCAACTACATGATCATGAAATGGCAATATGACAAAAGTAAAGTATGTCATGATGATGAACGGAATGATGGAAAGTTGCATGGCAATATATCTCGGAATGGCTATGGAAATGCCATAATAGGTAGGTATGGTAGCTGTTTTGAGGAAGATATAAGGAGGTTTATGTGTGATAGAGCGTATCGTATCACGGGGTTTGGATGCACCGCTAAGTTTGCACCAACTCTCAAGGTGAGAAAGGGCAATGCACGTGCATCAAGAGGCTAGCAAAGGTGGAAAGGTAAAAGTGTGTATAATCCATGGACTCAACATTAGTCAAAAGAACTCATATACTTATTGCAAAAGTTTAGAAGTCATCAAAAATCAAGCATTACGCGCATGCTCATAGGGGGCTAGATTGGTAGGAAAAGACCATCGCTCGTCCCCGACCGCCACTCATAAGGATGCACAAGCCAGGTACACTTCATGTTTCAAATTTGTTACACAACTTTAACCATACATGCATGCTAAGGGACTTGCTAACTTCAACACAAGCATTCTTTAAATTCATAATCACCCAACTAGCATGACTTTAATAGCACTACCTCCATATCTCAAAACAATTATCAAGTATCAAATTGATCATAGCATCCAATTCACTTCCTATGATAGTTTTTATTATACCCAACTTGGATGCCTACCATTCTAGGACCAATTTTATAACCATAGCAAATACCATGCTGTTCTAAAAGACTCTCAAAATAATATAAGTGAAGCATGAGAGACTAGCAATTTCTACAAAATTAAGCCACCGCCGTGCTCTAAAAGATATAAGTGAAGCACTAGAGCAAAAACTATCAAGCTCAAAAGATATAAGTGAAGCACATAGAGTATTATAGCAAATTCAATCAAGTGGGTTTCTCCCAAAAGGTGTGTACAGCAAGGATGATTGTGGTAAACTAAAAATCAAAGACTAATATAATACACAACGCTCCAAGCAAAACACATATCATGTGGCGAATAAAAATATAGCTCCAAGTAAAGTTACCAATGAACAAAGACAAAAGAGGGGATGCCTTCCCGGGGCATCCCCAAGCTTAGGCTTTTGGCTATTCTTGAATATCTTGGGGTGCCATTGGCATCCCCAAGCTTAGGATTTTGCCAATCCTTATTCCATAGTCCATCAAAGCTTGACCCAAAACTTGGAAACTTCACAACACAAAACTCAACAGGAAATCTCATAAGCTCCGTTAGTGAAAGAAAACAAAACCACCACATAAGGTACTGTAATGAACTCATTCTTTATTTATTTTGGTGTTAAACCTACTGTATTACAAGTTCTCTATGGTTCATACCACTTAATACTAGCCATGGATGCATCAAAATAAGCAAACAACACATGAAAAACAGAATCTGTCAAAAACAGAACAGCCTATAGCAATCTGTAACTAACGCAAACTTCTGGAACTTTAAAAATCCTACCAAAATAGGAAGTCCTGGAAAATTTTCTATTGATCAGCAGCAAAAAGAATCAACACAAAAGCACGCTTCTCGGATTTAACAAAACTAATTTCATGCGCGCAAATTTTCTGTTTTTAGCAGAATCAAATTAACTATCATCGTAGGTTATCCTATAGGTTCTACTTGGCACAAACACTAATTAAAACATAAAAACCCATCTAAACAGAAGGTAGATGCAAAATTATTACTAAACAGAAACAAAAACAAAAAAACACAAAGAAAATTGGCTTGCCTCCCAACTAGCGCTATCGTTTAACGCCCCTAGCTAGGCATAAAAGCGAAGATAGATCTAAGTAGTGCCATCTTTGGCACTAAATTCATAAGTAGCCCGCATGATAGATTCATAAGGTAATTTGAATTTATTTCTTGGAAAGTGCTCCATGCCTTTCCTTAATGGAAATTGGAATCTAATATTCCCTTCCTTCATATCAATAATTGCACCAATCGTTCTAAGGAAAGGTCTACCAAGAATAATAGGGCAAGAAAGATTGCAATCAATATCAAGAACGATAAAATCTATAGGCACCAAATTTATATTTGCGATAATGAGAACATCCTTGATCCTTCCCATTGGCTTTTTAATGTTGGAATCCGCAAGGTGCAAATTTAAAGAGCAATCATCAAGATCATGGAAACCTAGAAATATCACATAAAGTTTTCGGAATCGTGGAAACACTAGCACCCAAATCACACAAAGCAAAACACTCATGATCTTTAATTTTAATCTTTATAGTAGGTTCCCACTCATCATTAAGTTTTCTAGGTATAGAAACTTCCAAATTAAGTTTTTCATCATAAGATTGCATCAAGGCATCAACAATATGTTTGGTAAAAGCTTTATTTTGACTATAAGCATGAGGAGAATTAACAACGGATTGCAACAAGGAAATACAACCTTCTAAAGAACAATTATCATAATCAAATTCCTTGAAATCCGAGATAGTGGGTTCAATGCTATTTAAAGTCATGACCTCTCCAATCCCACTTTTACCAAATTTAGTATCAAGATCTAAAAACTCCAAATTCTTGGGACGCCTTCTAACTAAAGTTGACTCATCTCCAGTCCCACTATTATCAAGATTCATATTGCAAAACAAAGATCTAATAGGAGACACATCAATAACTTTAAGATCTTCATCATTACAAAGCAATCTTTCTTAGCACGCAATCTAGCGGTTCCTTCCTTGCACTCATCAATGGAAATTCTCATGGCTTTGAAGGACTCATTGATATCATGCTTAGGAGGAGTATATCTAAGTTCAATAGAATCAACATCAAGCGAAAGTCTATCAACGTTCCTAGCCAAATCATCAATTTTGAGCAATTTTTCTTCAAGCAATGCATTAAAATTCTTTTGAGAAATCATAAATTCTTTCACACTATTCTCAAAATCAGAGGGCATCTTATTAAAATTACCATAAGAATTATTGTAGGAATTTCCATAATTATTAGAGGAATTACTAGGGAACGGCCTAGAATTAAAGTTTCCTCTATAAGCATTGTTTCCAAAACTATTCCTACCAAAAAAATTCACATCCATAGATTCATTATTATGCTCAATCAAAGTAGACAAAGGCATATCATTGGGATCAAGAGGAGTATTTCTAGTAGCAAACAACTTCATAAGTTCATCCATCTTTCCACTCAAAACATTGATTTCTTCTATAGCATGCACTTTTTTACTAGAAGATCTTTCGGTGTGCCATTGAGAATAATTAGCCATAATATTATCAAGAAGTTTTGTAGCATCTCCTAACGTGATTTCCATAAACATGCCTCCCGCTGCTGAATCTAAAAGATTTCTAGAAGCAAAGTTCAAACCGGCATAAATTTTTTTGTATGATCATCCATAAATTCAAACCATGAGTAGGGCAATTGCGAATCATCAATTTCATTCTTTCCCAAGATTGGGCAACATGCTCATGATCAAGTTGTTTAAAATTAATAATATCGTTCCTAAGAGTGATAATCTTAGCGGGAGGAAAATACTTAGAGATAAAAGCATCTTTGCACTTGTTCCAAGAATCAATACTATTTTTAGGCAAAGGTGAAAACCAAACTTTAGCACAATCTCTAAGTGAAAATGGAAATAACTTCAATTTAACAATAGCATTATTCGTATCTTTCTTCTTTTGCATATCACACAAATCAACAAAGTTGTTTAGATGAGTGGCGGCATCTTCACTAGGAAGGCCGGCGAATTGATCTTTCATAACAAGATTCAGCAAAGCAGTATTGATTTCACAAGACTCAACATCATTAAGAGGAGCAATCAGAGTACTAAGGAAATCATTATTATTGGTATTGGAGAAATCACACAATTTGGTATTATCTTGCGCCATGACAACAAGTAATCCAACACACAAGCAAACAGAAAAAGGCAAGCGAAAAAGAGAGGAGAAGATTGGGAAAGAGAGGGCAAATAAAACGACAAGGGTGAAGTGGGGGAGAGGAAAACGAGAGGCAAATGGCAAATAATGTAAATGCGAGGGAGATGAGTTTGTGATGGGTACTTGGTATGTCTTGACTTGAGCGAAGACCTCCCCGTCAACGGCGCCAGAAATCCTTCTTGCTACGTCTTGAGTTTGCGTTGGTTTTCCTTGAAGAGGAAAGGGTGATGCAGCAAAGTAGCGTAAGTATTTCCCTCGGTTTTTCAGAACCAAGGTATCAATCCAGTAGGAGGCTCCTCAAAAGTCCCACGCACCCACACAAACAAACAAAGAACTCGCAACCAACGCAATAAAGGGGTTGTCAATCCCTTCACGGCCACTTGCGAAAGTGAGATCTGATAGAGATAATAAGATAAGATAAATATATTTTTGGTATTTTATAATATAGATGCAAAAAGTAAAGATGCAAATAAAAGTAGATTGAAAGCTTATATGATAAAAGATAGACCCGGGGGCCATATGTTTCACTAGTGGCTTCTCTCAAGATAGCATAAGTATTACGGTGGGTGAACAAGTTACTGTCGAGCAATTGATAGAAAAGCAAATAATTATGAGATTATCTAGGCATGATCATGTATATAGGCATCACGTCCATGACAAGTAGACCGACTCCTGCCTGCATCTACTACTATTACTCCACACATCGACAGCTATCCAGCATGCATCTATAGTATTAAGTTCATAAGAACATAGTAACGCATTAAGAAAGATGACATGATGTAGAGGGATAATCTCAAGCAATATGATATAAACCCCATCTTTTTATCCTCGATGGCAACAATACAATATGTGCCTTGCAACCCTTTCTGTCACTGGGTAAGGACACCGCAAGATTGAACCCAAAGCTAAGCACTTCTCCCATGGCAAGAAAGATCAATCTAGTAGGCCAAACCAAACTGATAATTCGAAGAGACTTGCAAAGATAACTCAATCATACATAAAAGAATTCAAAGAAGATTCAAATATTTCTCATAGATTAACTTGATCATAAACCCACAATTCATCGGATCTCGACAAACACACCGCAAAAAGAGTTTACATCGAATAGATCTCCACAAGAGAGGGGGAGAACATTGTATTGAGATCCAAAAAGAGAGAAGCAGCCATTTAGCTAATAACTATGGACCCGAAGGTCTGTGGTAAACTACTCACAACTCATCGAGGGGCTATGGTGTTGATGTAGAAGCCCTCCGTGGTCGATTCCCCCTCCGGCGGAGCGCCGGCGAAGGCTCCAAGACGGGATCTCGCGGATACAGAAGGTTACGGTGGTGGAAATTGTTTTGCGTTGGCTCCCTGGATGTTTTCGGGGTACGTAGGTATATATAGGAGGAAGAAGTATGTCGGTGGCTGCTCGTGGGGCCCAGGAGACAGGGGCGCGCCCTGCTATCTCCTGGCCGCCTTGTTTGCTTCTTGACTTGCACTCCAAGTTCTTCGGATCACGTTCGTTCCAAAAATCACGCTCCCGAAGGTTTCATTCCGTTTGGACTCCGTTTGATATTCCTTTTCTTCGAAATACTGAAATAGGCAAAAAGAACAGCAATACGGGCTGGGCCTCCGGTTAGTAGGTTAGTCCCAAAAATGATATAAATGTGTAAAATAAAGCCCATAAACATCCAAAAGGGGTAATATAATAGCATGGAACAATCAAAAATTATAGACACGTTGGAGACGTATCAGTAGCTGACACTGGGCGGGAACGCGCGCGGGCGAGGGAGGATGGATTTGGGTGGGCCAGCGTGGTTAAAGCGGGCGTGGGAGCGGTCCGGACTACCGCAACCCCCCCCCCCCCCTGTTTGTCTCTCGTTTGCGGGAGAAAGTGCGTTCGGACTGCGCCACTGATCGATACAGGCCCGCGTTGGATGGCTTCCGCGGTCCGGATGTATGCGGGAGGTTTGTGTGTCGGTGTTGCGACGTTGGCCCTTAAACAACTCGCATGCATGCAGACCGCGTTGCCACGTGTTGTACCACCAACGCGAGTCTGTATCAGTCCACAGGACGGTCGGGGCGTACTTTCTCCCACAATCCAGAAACAAACGTGGGGGCTTTATGGGCATCCGGACAGCTAACATGGTCGTGTCTGACCGCTCTGTCCCACACATAAAAAACCACCCGCCTCTCCCGCGTTTTCCATCGAACACCCGTGCCGCATTCATGTTGATCCAGAGCATGTGGTGGCCGGCATTGATGCCCTTGATTTGACTGGACGAGAGGGCGGTGCAGACGGACGTGGCATGTCACTACCAGCATTAAAGCGGTGCACCGACCGAGAGAGTGCCGCCCGCTGCTCGCCCGACTAAAGATGCCTCCTCGCCGCATTCAAATGGCCACAGACTTCCCACCTCCCTTCATAAAACCCGTGTGTGTGCTGAGAAACCTACTCCTACCACACGTCCATTCGTGAGCCGCATGTCATTAAACACAACGCCATTTGGCTTTGGCCATCCCCCCGCTATTTAAACGATGCCAGACATTGGGAAAAAATCCCACCACACTCTGCTCCCATCTCCTCCTTGCACACCATTTTCTCCACAATCTCCATGGCATCCGGCGAGCAGGAAGTTGAATTATCTATCATAAAAGCTGGTTGGGTGGCCCGTCGAACCCGCTAGATACGAGCCAGGCAACTCTCTGTTCCACCTCCGCCGACGGTCCAGGACATTACATGTGAGCTCGAAGGCAGAAGCTACAAGTCGACGCATCGTTCAACAACTCGCCACTCCAAGCCAGCTCGTAGAGGAGTGGCAAGTTGCTCTAGGATGGCACGCGGGGAACCACAGCGGCACAGGCATTATGGTTGTCGTGGACGACGTCGTGTCGCACCGCTCCTCCCGTGCGTGCGATTGCGCCATCTGTCGTCAATGTTTTCGTGGCTATGCTCTACCAGCGGAGAAAGAAGACGGATTTGTGGAGATCGGCGGCGCGGTGTCCAGTATGTCCGCGCTCACCGCCATCATCGAGGAGAAGTAGAACATGGAAGTGATGGAAATATGTCCTAGAGGCAATAATAAAGTTGTTGTTATTATTATATTTCCTTATTCATGATAATGGTTTATTATTCATGCTAGATTTGTATTGATCAAAAACTTAAATACATGTGGGGATACATAAACAAATACTGTGTCCCTAGTGAGCCTCTACTAGACTAGCTCGTTGATCAAAGATGGTTAATGTTTCTTAACCATAGACATGTGTTATCATTTGATAACGTGATCGCATCATTAGAAGAATGATGTGATGGACAAGACCCATCCATTAGCTTAGCATATGATCGTTTAGTTTATTGCTATTGCTTTCTTAATGTCAAATACATATTTCTTCAACTATGAGATCATGCAACTCCCGGATACCGGAGGAATACCTTGTGTGCTATCAAACGTCACAACGTAACTGGGTGATCATAAAAATGCTCTACAGGTATTTCCAAAGGTGTCTGTTGAGTTGGCATGGATCGAGATTAGGATTTGTCACTCTGTGCATTGGAGAGGTATCTCTGGGCCCTCTTGGTAATACACATCACAAGAAGCTTGCAAGCAAAATGACTAAGGAGTTGTTACGAGATGATGTATTATGAAACGTGTAAAGAGACTTGCCTGTAACGAGATTGAACTAGGTATGAAGATACCGATGATCGAATGTCGGGCAAGTAACATACCGACAGACAAAGGGAATTACGTATGTTGTCATAAGGTTCAACCGATAAAGATCTCCGTAGAATATGTAGGAGCCAATATGAAATCCAGGCTCCGCTATTGGTTATTGACCGGAGAGGTGTCCCAATCATGTCTACATAGTTCTCGAACCCGTAGGGTCCGCTCGTTTAACGTTCATTGACGATATAGTGTCATATGAGTTATATGATTTGGTGACCGAATGTTGTTTGGAGTCCCGGATGAGATACAGACATGACGAGGAGCTCCGGAATGGTCCAGAGGTAAATATCGATATATAGGATGATGATATTTGGACACTGGAAGAGTTTCAGGATGATATAGTCCGCAATACTTCGAGACTGCCTCTTGGATGGTGTACCATCGACGGTTGAGGGACTTCGATTCACGGTTGCAGATGACTGCGTCTGAGTAGGGCACGAAATGCTTGTGTTCATGGAACCATGTGTGAATGTTGGTCCAAAAAGTTGTGCACTTTTGCTCCATGCCATGGATCGGACCGAGACTAGTGGCCAACCATGCATCACACAACAACTCATCTTCCCGCATGTTGAACCTTTCTCCTCTACCATTCTTCTTTGGATGCCTTGTAATGCTCCGGCCATGGCGGTGTGTGGACGGCAAGCGACACCATCGCGGCTCCGCGGCCCTGGTTGCGACCTCCAGCACGTCGGCGACAAGCACGCCCACTACCACGGACGCCATCAACACGCCCTCCGCCGGCCTTCCGAAGATCTTCACCTCCTTTGCAGCGTTGCCGAGTTGATCTTCCGGGCAAAGGTGATGTTGGGATCGTCCTCCACCTGCCCCACCTCCAACTCCGACATGCTCTCGTGTGGTTCCATGCGTCAACGGAGGGAGGGAGGAAGAGAGTGGGAATTGGGTGTAGAGTGGCGGGATGAAAAGAAGAGTGATGATTTTGCTGTGGAACACAACGCGGACAACTACAAAAACGTGGGCTTCGCCTTCTTTTTAATGGGCTATGGGTGTAAGAATCCGACGTGTCTCGTGTCCGGGCTCCCACGAAATTCCCATGTGTTTGTTTACGTATGTAGGAAAAAACATGGTCCAGACAACTTGACGGACCGATACATAACCGCATTGAATGGCACACCATGTCCAGATACCATTGTTCGGACGTATACGGACGGTTTGAAGATCAGTGTGCGGTGCTCTAAAATACAATCAGCAAACGTGAAGGCTCTGCTACTGGCGTCCTCCTCGACCGTCCCACCCTATGGGCTATGGGCCACAAACACGCAGTACATTGCAGCTAAATAAATATCTGAGTTAAACTAAGTACCCGTACGGTCATGGTGTTTCAGGCCGTGAGCCTGAAGCTTTGACCCATCCCAAGGGCCAGTTGCCCCTTTGGCAACCGACTGACCACACCACACGGTGACGATGCTAGCTGTAAAAAAGCTCCACTCCCTCTCTCCAGCTGACTTGTGATTGCTTCTGTTGGCCAACATCGTCAGGGGCGGCTTCTCCCAGAGCAGAGGGGCGGCGCGACGACTCGGCGAAACTGGATGGACCGGCCTTACTGACGGCCGAAAAGAGCATGGTGATCTGTACGGCGTTCAGATATTCAGAAAATCACAGCTGGTCTCTGAACTTTTTAACTTTTTTGTGTTTTCCCCTTCCCTTCCCTGTCACCACGACCTGACAATTCCCTGGTATGAACCACTTCTTGGCGTGTGTCGGATCGAACCCAGAAAGGGGAACTGTCAGCTCTCTTTCTTGTTGGTTCCGACATCGGTATACGTCAAGTTCGTTGGCGTAGCAGACGGCGGCTATAAAAGGGCTCAAAGGGAATTCAGCCAGAGGCTACACACACTGCTATAAATAAAGGAGAAAAGAATTTCAAAATAAAAACAAAAATGAAGGAGAAAACATCGTGACGCACAAAAATGACGGTTTGCTTCTCAATTCTCATCGCATCCCCATCGCTTCTTCTGGCTGAAAAGTGGTCGGGGACAAACAGAAGATGGAAAGAATATGTGCAACTACTTTTTTTTTTGTAAGACAATTTTATATGCGACTACGTACCACGGCCGGCTTGAGGTCGCTATCGAGGCCGGCGTTGCAGTCAGGCACCTTCTGGGCCGGCCTTGGGGTACAGCAGCCTGCCGGTGAGCATTCTTTTGCACAAGCAACTAGGAGAAAGCACCGGCATGTTTAGTCCCACCTCGCCTGGCTGAGCAGGAGGGGGCAGAGCGCTCGGCTACATAACAGGGCGGGGTGCGAACGGGGAGAGGCACGCAGCTGCGTGGTGAGCACAAAGCGAACTATTCTTTCGCCTTTTACTAAAGAATACCGTGTGCACGCCACACTAAGCAGCATACCCTAATTTTTGAAGGGTGTTTTCTCCTTGTGAGAAAGCCCCCACAATTCAATTGTCTCAAATATATAAATCTGTTGTTTGGTGTGAGCTCTTGACAAATTACAAATCCAAAAAGGGGGTGATCCCATCCTACGTGGATGAAATTTCTGCTTGGATTGGCATGTAATAATGTTAGTGGCACTGCAGGTGCGTTTGTACTTTTCCATGTTTGGTCCTAGAGTTCAGGTCTGCAAACCCCGTAATAACAATGCCTTTCCCACTTTACTGTTATAAGAGCGTTTTTTACACTAGTGTAGTGACAAAAACGTTCTTATATTATGGAACGGAGGGAGTACTATTTTGTTGTAACTACAACTAAAAGGTCATCCGCATTCTTGTTTATCAATGAATAATTCAAACAAAATGCTGGCTGAATCTTGTTTATGCCTTCCAGTTCTCCGATGTTTGTTTTAAGATTTGTACGTATGCTTGCTGCAGCCAACATCACTCTAATGTCAGGATCTGTTCATTTACTTTTTTCATGATCTGTTCTTCAATATGCCTAGTGCCACATACATCAAAGATAATATGGTCTTTTTTTTATCCAAATCATTCTATTCAATACACTTGATCCGCAGGCTAATATGGTGATAACCTTTGATTGCTGCAAACTTTTAAAGGGGGGTTGTACCAAAGCAAAACTCTCTTCTCTTAGCTATATATTGTTCATTTCCTTTTTTATCAACTACTCCCTCTGTCCGAAAATACTCGTCTTTGAAATGGTTGTATCTAGACTTATTTTAGTTATAGATACATTCATTTTATCCATTTTGAGGACAAGTATTTCCGGACGGAGGGAGTAGCTATCTTGTTCAAAAAATAAAAAATACAAATCTGCTAGCTGTTGGTTGCGGTGCAGATTTTTCCTGTAGATTTTCTTTTGCTCTGAATGACCTGCAACTCTGTTTCGGCCAACCATTTAGTAGTTTGTTGTTCACTTCAGAGTTCGTGTGCGTCAGATTGAACACAGATGGAAACTGTCATATCTCTATCTTTTCTGTTCCGATGTTCCAATGGAAGTGAGACCAACATGAATCTGCATTTGACTGAAAGTATGAAGTGAGACCAAAAATTACGACCGAACGTATCTGCATTTTGACAGATTATGCATGTATATAGCGAGACAAACAAATTAGACCAACAAATATGACTGAATGTATGATTGAAAACGTACACGTACAGCGAGACCAACAAATATTCCACTGATTTCTGACAGATATGTATACATATATTCCAATGTGCTTGTACAGCACTAGAGCATAACTGAATTTTAACAGAACACATAGATGACAGAACACAGACATATATGAAGTGCACTTTAGCACTGAATTCTGGCTAGCACAGCAGTAATTTTGCACAAACATGTATGAACTCAACACACATAGGTTATAGCTGAACCTTTGCCAATACAGCAGCACTTTTTTCACTTACATATACGAACTGAACACACATACTAGATTATAACTGAAACTGGGCATAATTAAACACGTCAAGCGATCACTTGAAACAGAGCATAATTAAACATGTCAATCGCCACGTCATCAAGCCGCTGTGTCCGGGCACCCATCGGCGCCGCAAAGCACCGTCGACGGCGTCAAGTTCGATGGCGTAGCAGATGGCGGTTGTAAAAGGGAATTCAGCAAACGCACAGCAGGGCGCTGCTAGGAAAGAAGAAAACATCGTCACCCACAAACTCGACGCTGGATTGATTTCTTCTCATCACATCTCCATGGCTTCTTCCGGCTGCTGCATACGCGCAACGGTCGGCAGCTTGCGGGCGAGTATTATTTTGCACAGGGTGCGGGCGGGGGTAGGCGTGTTTAGTCCCACCTCGCCTGGCTGAGCAGGAGGGGGCAGAGCGCTCGGCTACATAAGAGGGCGGGGTGCGAGTGGGGAGAGGCACGCAGCTGCGTGGTGAGCACAAAGCGAACTATTCTTTCGCCTTTTACTAAAGAATACCGTGTGCACGCCACACTAAGCAGCATACGCTAATTTTTGAAGGGTGTTTTCTCCTTGTGAGAAAGCCCCCACAATTCAATGGTTCAAATCTTGCATCTGTAAATTGTTTCCGGTATTAGATTTGATGTTTGGTCTGAGCCAAAGTTGCAAATCTAGGGTGCTGCTCCTACGTAGTCTCTTTGGCTGGTAGTATGAATTACCATTTTCGGGTGCATTTGTACTTTGCAAAGGTTGGCCCCAGAGTTCAGGTGTGCAAACCCCTTGAATAACAATGCCTTTCGCTTTACTGTTATATTCTGTTGTCACTACGCTAGAAGCTCATTCAGGTTCTTGTTTATCGAAGAATCATTCAAACAAAATGCTACAGTAGATGAATCTTTGTTTGTGCCTTTCAGTTGTCCGATTATTTGTTTCAGGATTTTCGCATTTACTTGCTGCAGCCACCTGCCACCATCTCTGTGATATAAGAGCGTTTAAATCACTCTTGTACTATTTCTTTACGAGGGAGTACTAAAAAGGAAAGAATGGCATCCATCGCAAACACCGGGCTGCTTCTCATCACATCTCTATCACTGCTGCTGGCTGCTGCATACACGCAAAAGTGGCCGTGGTAAAAAAGAAACAAAGAACGAAACGAAAGAGAAAAGAACAGGGCGTGAGGTCTTCTGAAGAAAAAAAATGTACACGACGAGGCTATGCAATCGCTCCGACGAGACGATCTTCTACACGAGACTACCACGGCTTGAGGTCGCTGTCGAGGCCGGCGTTCCAGTCGAGCACCTTCTGGCCGGGCTTGAGGAAGGCGCCCTCCCGGTGCGGCAGCTTGCGGGCGAGCCCGTTGAGCACCTGGTCGAAGGCGTCGCCGGGCCTGGCCGGCTGGTGGAAGAGCACGGCCTGCTTCATGGCCGGGCTGGCCAGCAGGCGCTGCTTCCGGAGCACGTCCTCGGGCGCCACCGACGCCAGGATGGAGTCGAGCCGCGGCACGTCCGCCTCCGCCACGAACACGCTGATCTGCTCCCAGGGGATGGCGTCCGCGAAGGGGAGGACGATGTCGTCGGCGATGATCACCGGGATGCACCCGAACACCACCGCCTCCACCAGCCGCGGGCTCCACGGCGCCCACCCCAGCGGGCACAGGCAGAAGATGGCCCGCTGCATGTCCTCGTAGTACGTCGACGGGTGCTCCGACGACATGTCGAACAGCGGGTTGTCCTTGAAGTTCTCCCACACCGATGCCCGCGCGCCCCTGCACGCCGTCCATCATCGTCCACACCGTCGTTAGCATCTGAACTTGCACCGATCAAGGTGACATTGACAGCTTTGTAGGGGTAGCAATGCATTACCTGGCGTAGTAGCCGCCTTCGGGGTCGTTGCCCATGTCGTAGAAGAGGCCGCGGAAATAGGCGAAGATGGACCGGGGAGTGCCGGGGGAGATGAGGTGAGCCTGCATCTTCTGCGGGTTGGCATAGGGAGGAATGGTTATCGACCCTTCCTGCATGCACACATGGTTCCTCTGCCCGAATGTCTGCACCAGCGTCGCGCGCCGGAGCAGCGGCAAGATCCCCCTCTCGATAGCTCTCTCCTCCTGAGAAAACACAATGAAATGTGTTTCCGTCAGTACATTGTTCAGACAAAAAATTCAGTTGAAACTCAGTGTAAGTGGCATTCATGTCAGTGGTGTACCTGATAGTGGAAGCAAGCCCCAAAATCATGGGGAGCGAGGAAGAAGTGGTCGGCCCCCTCGGTCCGGTTCCAGTAAGGCCATGTCGCCGCGATGTACTGTATGGCGCTCCGCATGATCCGGGGAGCCCGGAACGGCAGCGGGAAGCCCTGCTGCGTCAGGTCGCACGTCACGTACACCGGGGTGTAGAACCAGTCGGCCTCCTCGGGGTTCATGGTCCGCACCGCGCTCGCCAGCAGGAACTGGTGCATGAAGATCTCCGCCGCAAACATGTGGTAGAGGCACCGGTTGTCCTTCTCGAGCAGGTAATGGTTGTACTTCCTCGGCATCTCGTAGATGAACACCTTGAGCTTCCCCACCGGGTCGTCCTCCAACACGTCGCCGGCGTTCCCTGAAGCCATTCAACATGTTTGAGCATATGATCAGTTTATTTATTTAAAAATTAAAACTGTCTCAAAATGAGTAGTACAGTACAGAGATGGCACTTTTATAGAAAACTAGCTTCAGCGCCGGCTACGGTTTGATTCTGAGGAGAAAATGATGGACGGATAATCATGGAGTGCTCATATTTGTGCATAACAGAATAACCACTTATGTTATGAACAGATTAGCAGCAGTTGGTGCAAAATGGGCGAGCTGTAGCGGTCAGCAGCTCACCAACCATTCGATGCTCCTGCTCAGATGCTACAAAGATCAATCCCTATCAGGCAGTTTTACACTATGATGAAAACAATGGCAACCTGCTAATTTTATCCCATTTTTAATAACCAATGCGGTGGTTGTTAGCACGTCAGGTTTCAACGGCAGGGAAAGAAAAACAGCCAAGGGAATCAGTGACATGATGTCCATCCATCAGCGGAGTGAGTGGACGACCGGCGCTGAATTCAGCCGCTACTTTTATGAAATCATCATCTCCGGATCTTTGCGTCCACCGAAAATGCATCCGATGGTGCAGGCTGTGCGGGTTAGGTACAGCCCCGCCGGTGGTGCTCCTCGCAAGAAATGCTAATAATGGCATCCGGCACGCTTGATTCCCGAAGCGGAGAGGCAGCGCCATTACGGGAGCTGTGGCCCGCCGAGGGGATGGTGCAAAAGGGGGGCAATGGGGCCGAGATCCCACTCATGGTGGATGAGGGCATGATCATGGCGTCTCGAGAACGATTTGATGCAATGCAGTGTACTAATGTCTGTAGGCATCAGAGAGGGAATTCATTCAGTGGTACTGAATTCACCTACCGACCATGGATTGCTTCGAGAATTGGTGGTTGTTACTGCTGGTACTTGGTTGCTGGTACAGTCCTTGATTACAGTGTGTGTCTGCCTGTCCGGTACCGTCCGGCCGGCTGGCCGGCGAGTCGCACGGCGGCTGGATCGCTCGCCGGCGCAATGCAGGAGGCATATGCATTATTGATCCCGGGGAACAGCAAAATGGGCGGGCTGCCGCGCCTGCAGGCCGGGTGCGAGTGACTAGTTCGAACCGGAGGCCGGAGGAATGCAGATGCAGCAGAGCAAAAATTGGATGGGAGAGTCGGTGGGTGGGATAGATGCAGCTAGCGAGCTAGGAGCCCTGCTCAATTTTGATGCGGATTCAGCAGCCAGGCAGCTGGTTGGCCGCGGCATTGCGTTCTGCGGCGGCGGCGGCGCCGGCGGCGGAGCAGGGGAAATCTGAATCTCGGCGGGGCCAATTTTCGATTTGCGTTGCGCGGGGTCGGCTCCGACGGACGGGGGAATTTAGCTAAGACCCAAGAACGGAAGAAGGCGGAGATGGGAGGGCGTACCTGAGATCCTCACGTGCTTGTGCTGCTGCGGCTGGTGGCTTTGCGGCGGCGCGGCCGCGACGAGGAGCGCTGCGTAGCAGGCGGCGAGAGCGAGCAGAGCCGCCGCCGCGGACGGCCTGGTCCCCGCCCTCATTTGTCTCTCTCGCCGGCGTTGTGCTCCGGTCCGGGATGGCAGGCGGCCGGCGACCCCTCCCTCGACCTCCCTTCTTGACCGCGCGAATTCAGACGGCCGCGGCCGAGGGCGCAAGCTGGAGGGAGCAGCAACCAATTGAGAGTGCTGCTTGCAGCCAGGTCGGTGCTGCTTGCTATTGCTAGTCCTCCTCGTCTCCGGGTCCCTGTCGGCGTGCGTTGGAGCGTCCCTCTCAGCCCCTCGCGGTCGCAGGCAGGACCCGGAAGGCCGCAGCACCGAGGAGAGGAGATGGAGCGGGATGATGACGATGGTGAGAAGACAAAGGGATGGAGCGGGCGGCGGAGTCCGATTGGGGGGAGCGGCGATGAGGTCAAGGTGACGAGCGAGCGAGCGAGCGAGCCAGTGGGAAATATACAACTCCTCCCCCCGTCGATGCCCCCGGAAAAGACTGGGCTGAACGCGCGACGCACACAGCACGGGACTAGGAGAGGAGAGGGTCTAGTAGAGAAGGCTGGCTAGAGGGGTGGCGGAAAAGAAAAGAAAAGAAAGGTGGACGAAGAAAGATTAGAGAGAGGGGCGGGGGCAGGTGTTGGCGTGCGACGGAATCAACCGACGCCGCCCGGGGTCTCTCGGTCCCGCTTTCTCTATTACGTTCACGTACCGAGTCTCGCTTCGCTTCGCTTCTTTCTCTCTTCTCCGGCGCAAACCCGAACGATTCCTTCTCGTCCCCTCCATGCCAATATGCCATTCTCACTAGTAATTCTTTAGCCTTTTCTCCGGCACGTCGTGGTGGCTACCATGTTACCCCCCGACTAGTTTAATCGGCTGCTGGTACGGTGGTGCCATTATCATGCTACTTGCTGCGATCGGCCACGCACGAGGCCGTGCATGCGGAATCATGCATCACATCCGCTCTCATTTTCGATTAGTTTATCAACTGGCCTCCCTCAATCACACAGGCGCGTGAGCTGGAGACGGAGATGGAAAGGCAGGCGGAAAGGAGCGTGAAAGGGGTTCGTGTCATGTGTCATGTGTGCGTGCCGTGCCGTTAGGTGGAGTGGTTAGCCGGATGAACTGATAAGCAGGAGGAGTAGTTCGAAGAAATCTAATCATGTGAGCGTGACAGTGACGATGGCGGCCCTGCGGATGTGATGCACGGCCAGCACAGCACAGCAAACACAGGCCGCCCGGGCTGCAGTTGCAGGCATGCAGCTAGATCGAACATGCAGTGCAGAGACGGGCCAGGAGTCTGTCGCACCACGTTGCGGCATCTGCATGCGCTGTACCTGCACCTGGCAACGCGAGTTTGGCTTGGCTTGCTACACGCAGGACGGCACGAGTGATCAATACCAGCAGGAGCAGCGGTAAGAAGCGCCTACTTATTGCACGTACAATGCCAGTACCAGCTCGCACAGATGCTTCACGCGACTGACTCCATCCTCACAGCGTGTCCGTTACTATGCATCTACTCCGATTCTAGACAGAGCGTGGTACGGTGCCATTTAACTCTGCCCGTTGCCGTTGCGTCTACTGCCCCGTTGGGCACGAGCTGGTTAATTGCACCGTTGTTGGATCGGTCGCGTGTCGTGTGGCGGCGGCAACGCCTACTTCCTCCTACCTACCTACTCCAGGCTGCACTGCGGGCGTGCCAGCCCGGAGGAGTACAGTAACACGCACGCCCGCACGGATGTAGTACAACTCCTTCACGTTTAAGCCAAGAGAAAGCATCTCCCCCTCGGTACATTTTTCTTTTCTTCTCCGTTCAATCACCGTGTGTTCGCATACGAACACGTCACCGTGTACCTCCAACGCAGATGGTGATGCATCGCAGCTCACGTCAAAGGAGACCCGTCCGGAAGCGCGGTACGCAAGCAATCCGGTGGGTGTTTTTAAGGACCCGAAACCCACACGCCCGGGAGGGACCCCGTCAGGGCGCGCAGCGGCTATGGGCTGTCCTATGTCAACCTGATCACCCCTAGGGCCTCGAGGTTCGCCGCCCTGCAATAAAGAAAAACATACGAAGAACGAGAAAGAAGAAGAACAGGGAGAGAGATAAAGGTAAAGGGTAAAAAAGTGGTATATGATTTGTTCGATTATGTGTTGTTCAATCGGCCGTCACCTCTTGTCCAGTGGCGGAGCTTGGGCCAAATCTTTGGAGGGGCAATGGGCTAAGGAGGGGCAAAACTATGAGATTTAGGCTGTTTTTACTGAACATATGGCAGAAAAACTAATGAGTAGTAGGTGTTTTTTTCTTGGGCTGGGGGAGGGCACCGCCAGTTGGCCCATGAAGCTCCGCCACTGCTCTTGTCTATATAAGAGGCGGATGGACTTCCCGTACAAGAAAAGGACTTGCCTTGCCGTCCAAATCATCAAAATCTAACCAAATTCGGACTTCTCATGACCTCCGGCCCGGATGTCGGGCTCTAGATTTCTGATAGCAGTCCACTAATCGGACTGTAACTTTTTCATACGAACTCGGATTAAGATAATTTTTATATCAAAATCAACCGCCTCGATGAGACGCACAACTTTCGTGTTCGAACACTTTTCGATATGAGGTCATCTTGAGGATGTTTCGGTCTGTTTTCTAAAGTCTGCAGCAGAAAAACTTGTTCGGACGTCCGGACGATTTCCCGGATTGTCCGGCCTTTACCCAGATCATCCGGGACTTGACCCAGATCATCCGGCTTCAACTTTTAGCTTTTGTTGTTTGGTTCAATTTTTATTTGCCGGATGATCTGGACTCCGGTCCGGATGATCCGGCCATGCAGTGTTGTAGCGCACAGTTTTGGCTGTAACTTTTGCATACGATCTTGGATTAAGACGATTTTATATCAAAATCGTCCGTTTCGACGAGACGAAGAACATTGCTGTTTAAGATTTTTTCATCCGAGGTCATCTTAATTAAGATTCATGCTATTTTCTAATCTGATGTCAACACGAGTATCTTCAAAATTGTCATATCTTTTGCACTTGAGCTCCGTTTTGATCCATCTTCATATTTATTTCGATCATCTTGAAGAGAGCCATCAAATGGTGACATGAACTCATAATTTAACCTCATCTCATTATAGACTTAAATCACTCTTTACGATTATGCCATTTTTAAGCGTCAACACCGTGATTAACTGAGTGCATTGGTGGGTGGGCCGCCGTTGGGGACGAGAGAGTGGAGAGCCACTGACCTGAAAACCATGCGGTCGAGCACCGATCATGAGTCGTCATGGCGGGGGATATGCTCCGGTGTGTGAGTGTGTCTCCTTTCCCGTGATTCCGAACGAATTTCCTGTGATGGATCATTTTTTTAATAAGAGAAAACCAAGAAGGAACCGCATGAGTAGTGTATGTATCTATTGGGATTAAAATAGAAAAGGACGGCAGGGAAGCTAGCTATCTAGGCAGTACTAATGAATACTCGTATGACATCACGTTATGGGCGTAGCACTGACCAGAAAATCCGGACACCATCGAACAAAAGATACGTATTCCCGGTCCGCACCATCTCCAACGCTGGCCCTTAAATCACCCGTATCTGTTTGGACTGTAAAACATGTATGTTGGAAAACTGCTCAACAACCCAAACGGGGCGTGGCTATCTCATATATATAGAGGTACCAAGAGGTACAATACAAGGTATATACAGTCTAACACCCCCCCTAATTTTAACTATGGCCTGAGATACAAAGTAAGTTAAGATTGCGCCTACAACTACAAACTGTGGTTGTGGAAGAGGCTTCATGAAGATGTCAGCAAATTGATCTTTGGAGGAGATGAACTTGATACAAAGTAGTTTCTACGCAACGCGTTCCCGAACAAAGTGATAGTCAACTTCAATGTGTTTCGTTCGAACATGGAATACCGGATTAGATGAAAGGTATGTAGCACTTGTCACACCAAAGGACTGGAGAGACTCTCAACTCTCTCGATAAAGACTGTACCCATATGATCTCAGCAGTTGCTATGCAACTGCCTTATACTCAGCTTCAGTACTGCTGCGAGACACTGTAGCTTGCTTGCGAGCATTCCATGCGATCAATCTAGGACCAAAGAATACTGCATAGCCCCCGTGGATCGCCTGTCATCAGGACTACCAGCCCAATCCGCATCTGAGAAGGCCGAGAGCTCACAAGATGGTACAGGCTGAAGAAGCAAACCATACGAGGCAGTGAGACAGATATAACGCAGAATACGCTTCACAAATGACCAATGAGATGTCTTGGGCGCATGGAGATACTGACACACACGGTTGACTGCATAAGAGACATCAGGTCTGGTGATAGTGAGATATTGCAAACCACCAACGAGACTGCGGTACTCAGTAGCATCAGCAGGTGAAAGAGGGTCTCCATCAAGGGCAGACAGCCGATCAGTCAAAGTCATCGGAGTGATAGCATGTTTGCACTTCAGCATTCCAGCACGGCGCAACAAGTCCAAAGAATACTTCTTTTGAGTAAGAGTCAACCTAGCAAAAGACCGTGAGACCTCCAGACCAAGGAAGTAGTGCAGAGCACCTAAATCCTTGACAGAAAAATCACCACTCAATGCAGTGACGAGACGATCACCAGCAGCATCTGAGGAACTAACAAGTATCTTATCATCAACATAAAACAGTAGGTACATCGTAACCTCAGGATGCTGAAGGAGAAACGGGGACGTGTCAGCAGTGGAGGGAACAAACCCAAGAGCCCGGAGAACAAAGCCGAGGCGCGCATGCCACGCACGAGGAGCCTGTTTAAGTCCATACAGAGCCTTAACCAGGTGACAGAGATGTCGAGGACGTGCAGGATCAACAAAACCCGGGGGCTGACACATGTAAACCTCCTCCTCCAGGATTCCATGTAGGAAAGCATTCTGCACATCGAGCTGACGAAGAAACCACCCTCGAGTAACAACAAGAGAGAGCAGTAAACGAATGGTAGTAGGCTTCATAACTGGACTGAACATGTCTTCATAATCAAGACCATACCTCTGCTTGAAGCCCTTGGCGACTACCCGTGCCTTGTAGCGTTCAATAGAACCGTCAGCGTGTTTCTTAACCTTGAAGACCCACTTGGAATCAATGACGTTAACGCCAGAAATAGGAGGAACAAGTTGCCAAGTATCATTCTTCAGTAAAGCCTGAAACTCCTGTTCCATCACAGTGCGCCAGTGAGGAATGCCCAGGGCAGCCTCAAAATGACGAGGCTCGGCCGTGGGATCAGCAACGACATGAGCCATGCAAGCAGCGAGCCACGCAACAGTCCCGTATTTGCGTTCCTTTGGACGAAAAATCCAGACTGGCTACGTGTGCGAGGACGAAGAGCGACCGCGACAGGTGGCGCTGGCAACGCTGAGCTCAACTCAGGCAACAGAGGCGAGGCCGAGCCTGGTGCAGTAGACATAGAAGTCGGCGAGCTTGAGCTAGAACTAGAGACCCCTGGCGATGGGGGGCCGGGCGGTGTCAGGCCCGGTGAAGACTGCCCACTGGGAGCCAAGGCGGGGCGCCGATTCAGTCTTTGGAGCGAAAAGCGCCACTAGACCGGCGAGATGGCTTCGGGCCGAGCGAAGCGGCCATCGCCAGCGAGGCGGCGCCCGTGAGCAGCTGTGGGTGCAGCTGCCACGGGCGTGACATTAGCGGGCTAACGGGCGCGACCCGTCATGCATGGCTCATGCACGGGATCAACATCCTGAACCTAAGCGTCGTCCGTCGCCTGATCATCGAGGAGCTCAAGGCGAGCTGTAACACCCTCAGTGTCATGCTACAGTAATCCCGTGTTAATGGTGCCAGGTCACCATGCTTACTGAGCTAATTATCACTTGATGAAAAATCAAAGTCAAATTCAAATTCAAATTATGAGGGGAATTCAAAATTTCTCAAACATGAATACAAAAATGTTCATCATGTGCCAAATATTCCACAACTAATATTGGTGGTGAACCAACATTTTTGCAAAGGGTTTAAGTGGCCTAAACTACTTAAAACAAAGACCTAAGCAATAAATTAAATGCCTTTTTAATTTATAAAATTGGCAACTATTCCAAAAGCCTCCCAACCTTTTGAGGCAAAGTGCACTTAATTCTTTGAGGTTGTTTTGGCCAAGGCATAATTTTTGCAAAGTCAATTGTGGCTAAAAGAAAATGCAAAAGCTCTTTGGAAAACAAAAGAAAAACAACAAAAAGAAAAAAAAGAAAAGGAGAAGTAGAGGGGAGAGAGAGGCCCTCTGCCTCACTCAGGCTTCGGCCCACCCGAGCCAGCTGGCCCAACAGGCCGGCCCACACCCCCTGGGCCGTCGCTCTCCCCCTTCCCCTGTTCAACCGACCGAGGGCGTGCACCCGCGCGTCGCCTCCGGACCACCTCGCCCTCGACGGGAGGGGATAAGGCCGCCCCGACGCCTCGGCCCCCTCGCCTCCCACTTGCCCACTTGCCCCCTTTCTCTCTCTCTTCTCTCGCCCACACGCTCGCTCCGCCCCTCCTCTCCTCCAGATCCAAGTGGCCCGGCCTTGATCGCCGCCGCCCTCCGTCGTTGTCGCGGCCACCGGCGGCCCCGCGCCCGCTGACCTTGACAGTGAGCTCTGCCGTCGTCCTCTCCATCGACCGGTGGCCTCAGCTGGAGTTGGGGAGCACCGAAGCGCCGGATCCCTTTCGTCCACGTCTCCGGTCGTCGCCGCCCTTCTTCGTCTCCGGCGCCGTCTCTGCTGCTACTAAGCCTCCGAGGGCCACCGTGCGTGCCGCAAGGGAGCCCCTTTTCCTCCCCCCTCTCTTTTGCTCCCGTACGCGCCCAGAACGGCTGGACCCGCCATGGCCGAGCCGAGCTCCGCCGACGAGCTCGTTGCCGTTGTTGTGACCGTCGACACGCTCGCCCGAGCTCACGGTTGTGCTCCTGGGGTTCCCAGGAGCCCAACGCGCACGCGCACGCTCCCTCCCGTGCTTCCTAGCATCGTCCCCGATGAGCTCCGGAATGCATCGCCGCGGAGCTCGCCGCCGGCGAGGCTCCGGTGACCTTTTGGTCATGGGCTCAAGCCCGTTGGACTCGCCGCACCACGGGGATCCTCCCCAGCCTTTCCTTTCGTTCCGTAGCACGCTGCTTCGCCTTCGCCATCACACGCCCGAAGCTCGTCGCCGCCTTTCTCGTCGCCGGCGATGCTCCGGTCGTCCCCGACGCCGGTCATCGTCACCATCGTGTGCGCGGTGCCGGGCCGCGCCCTTAGGTCCAAGCCGTAGGTCCGGAGGCCCCCTGCAGCGCGGCCCCGGCCAACTCCGGCGAGGCGCCGTCGTCGCCTTGGTCGCCGGAGCCCTCCCCGGCGCAGCCGCCAACATGGATGCGTGGGCCCCATCACCGAGTCATCGACGCCGGGCCCAATGGTCCCGATTGATCGGGTTGACCAGATCAATCACTGACTGGGCAGCCCAGAGACGCTGACATACGGGCCCCACCGCGTAATTAGCTTAACCAACGTTTTATTAATTAAAACGTAATTAGCTGCATTTTAGAGACGACATGTGGGGCCCAATTGCTAACTAACACCTGTTCAGTTAAAATAACCCCACTGTTAGCCCTCTCTCTATGACATGTGGGACCCACTGGTCAGTTTGACCAGTCAGCGGGTCTGTTGACCTGCTGATGTCATGCTAACACTCTGCTGGCGTCATATTTCATTTTCTGTTAATTTAAATAATTCCAAAAAATGGTTTAATCTTTGAAAATTCATAGAAAATAAACCGTAACTCGGATGAAAATGTTTTCTATATGAAAGTTGCTCAGAAAAATCCAACGAATCCGAATACATGGTCCGTTCATCTGTCACATGCCCGTAGCATGCCGAACATGGAACTTTCCCCTTCTTTTCCTTTGTCCGGAATCCACCTAACGTCGGGAATTCACCCTCGGATGTTTCCCCTTAAATGCAAGCGTGTAGTACCGCGTTAGAGCACGCCTAGCGCTACGTATCGTCATGTCATGCTTAGTGTTACCTCTGCTTGCTATGTATTTACTGTTTCTTCCCCCTCTTCTCTCCGGTAGACCCCGAGGCCGCTGATGCCCCGGTGATCGACTACGTCACCGACGACTCCTCCTTGCCAAAGCAACCAGGCAAGCCCCCCCCCCTTTTGATCATCCCGATATCACCCATTCCATTCTCTCATGCTTGCATTAGATTTTGCTACTGTTATTGATTGCTCCTATTCTGATGCATAGCACGCTTTTGTAACTTCTTTGTTGTACCTTACCGCTTATCCTAAACCGCTTAGTATAGGTTGTAGAGATCCATCGGTGACCCCCACTTTGTCCCGATCGCCTTGTTGAATAATCGAAGACCCGATCAGCGGGATCGAAGACCAGGCCCGACACCGCACATCACTTCCCTTAGTTGCTCGACACTCTTTGGGTTACTATCGAGTCCGGGGTGAGACCTCATCTGCGCTTCGATGTTAACCACAGTAGGGTAGTTATTGATCGTGGTCATCGAGGGTGATTTCCTCTTTAACCACTTCGATACGACTCGTCGTGCAACCCCTCAAGTGTGGACCTCGAGGTGAATCCTCTTCGTTCACCTTGATGACTACATCGAGTGGAATTCACCGGGGTGATTCCTCGGGTTTTCCTTGATGTTTAGACACACGATACTATGATTACTATGACTTTACACCGAGCCATGTTACTAAAGGCGGGTCGACCACGAGGGGTACCAGCGAGCTTAATTGCAGTGATGTGGAGTCGGGTTGACACGGAGGTGCCCGCGAGATAAATACGAGGCATGGCGGGCATTCCTAGCCCTTGCCGCAAGTCCTCGAGGCGGGCAACGGGTCACATCTTCGTGAGTCTCGCTTGTTACCGCGTTCCTAATCCACTACGATTTGGATATTTGATCCGAGGGCCTCGGCCGATAGCACTAACCATCACGTGGGCATAGTATGGGCGTTCTGCGTCGTATACATCAGCCGAAGCTTAATAAGCGTCGGTGTTGAGCGGCGCGAGCCGGTTGGACTGCGTGGCGCCTTCCTTGTTGAAGGAGGTAGCTAGGTCTGCTCACCGGCCGCCCACATAACGTCTTGAGAGTTCCCGGGAGATGGCCCATGACCCACGGGGCATAGGTTTAGTCCGCGTCTTGGCCTCTCTATTAAGCCAGGTCGGGTTGCGGCGTATTGTTTGGCGAGGCGGGCATGACCACTGGAAAGTGTGTCCGGCGGAGTTAAGCGGCGTGGTGGGTAAGTTGGTGCACCCTGCGGTGAAGAAAACATCTATCGATAGCCTGTCCTACGATAACGGACACTTGGAGTTGTATCCCGATCGATACAACTAGAACTAGATACTTGAGATGAGACATGGATATGAGCAATGGATTGCGATGAGAATTGGATTGTGATGATAATCTGGATAGTATGGCTCGGGATTTCTTTCTCGCAGGAGTCGAGAAAGGATCTCCGACGAGGTTGACAACACTACTTCTACCTTACTTTGCTTACTCTATTTCCTCCTATTTGCTGCAAGATGGTGGTTTCGGAAGATGCTAGTCTTCGATAGGACTAGGCCTTCTCTCTATTACGGCATTTCGCAGCCAGTCCACATATCTGACCTTCCTTTGATAATGTTGCATATGTAGTGTAGATCCTTGCTTGTGAGTACTTTGGATGAGTACTCACGGTTGCTTTGATCCCCTTTCCCCTTTATTCTTCTTTCCGGTTGATGCAACGGATGGCGAGCCTAGGGCGGATGCCACCGCCGATGCTTACTACTACGTGGAGGCTGCCGATGACCAGGAGTAATTAGGAGGCTCCCAGGCGGGAGGCCTTGCCTTTTCGATCGTTCTTGCTTTTGTGCTAGCCTTCTTAAGGCAAACTTGTCTAACTCATGTCGTACTCAGATATTGTTGTTTCCGCGACTCTTGTGTATTCGAGCTTATGTATTCGAGCCCTCGAGGCCCCGGCTTGTAACATAAAGCTTGTATTATTTTAATTTGTGTCTAGAGTTGTGTTGTGATATCTTCCGTGAGTCCTTGATCTTGATCGTACACATTTGCGTGTATGATTAGTGTACTGATTGAATCGAGGAGTCACAAGTTGGTATCGAGCCATTTGCTGTAGGTAGCCCCTTTCCAACTCCTTGGCGAAGTTGAGTCTAGTCATTGAAAAACTTTTACTAACATTGGTTGTGTGGCTTACGGGCCCACGTCGCCATTTGGGTGGTATTAGGATCTTTTATTCCTCATCTATACTCTGGGACTCTGATCTCTCTTCTATTCGGGTTAACCATTTTACTAAACTCTGACATTAGGTCCTCGTACCCACTTCCTCCCGGAGAGCCTCGACATTATCGGTGATCGCTTGCTTCGCCGAAGATTCTGCGATACTCCTCGATGTTTCTCGAGACCACATCCTGCGACCTTGCAGTTCGACCACGGTAATCCTTGAATAACATCCTTGATGCTTGTACCTTCATCCCTAGTTGCTCCTAATATTACAAGATGCCCCGAAATTGTCTATTGTTTCGAGAATCCTTTGAGCTTACTGCCTTGCAGTTCTTTGCCCCATGAATACCCCCCCTTCGAATAATTCCTTGCACTCACCGAGGATCAGTTCATCCTCAGTTGTTCGTGTGATTCACAAAATACTTCGAAATACTATTTGATCTTCCGAAAATCCTCTACAACCTAGGATGGTAATAGGAGACAAGGGACACGAGGTTTTTACCCAGGTTCGGGCCCTCTCGGTGGAGGTAATACCCTACTCCTGCTTGATTAATATTGATGATATGGGTAGTACAAGACTAGATCTACCACGAGATCAAGGAGGCTAAACCCTAGAAGCTAGCCTATGGTATGATTATTGTTCGTCCTACGGACTAAAACCCTCTGGTTTATATAGACACCGGATAGGTTAGGGTTACATAGAGTCGGTTACAAGGGTAGGAGATCTACATATCCGTATCGCCAAGCTTGCCTTCCACGCCAAGGAAAGTCCCATCCGGACACGGGACGAAGTCTTCAATCTTGTATCTTCATAGTCTTGGAGTCCGGCCGTGATGATAGTCCGGCTACCCGGACACCCCCTAGTCCAGGACTCCCTCAATGGGCTTCCTCAAATGCCCTAGATCTTCATGAGCAAGCAAGTTGGATGCACACCCACTTAGTTTCCAGTTTGAGCTTTCATACACTTATAGTTCTTAGTGCATCCGTTGCATGGCAATCCCTACTCCTCACATTGACATCAATTGATGGGCATCTCCATAGCCCGTTGATTAGCCGCGTCGATGTGAGACTTTCTCTTTTTTTGTCTTCTCCACACAACCTCCACCATCATATTCTATTCCACCTATAGTGCTATGTCCATGGCTCACGCTCATGTATTGCGTGAGGGTTGAAAAGGCTGAAGCGCGTTAAAAAGTATGAACCAATTGCTCGGCTTATCATCGGAGTTGTGCATGATGTGAATATTTTGTGTGGTGAAGATGGAGCATAACCAGACTATATGATTTTGTAGGGATAACTTTATTTGGCCTTGTTATTTTGAAAAGACATGATTGCTTTAATGTCAAATGATAGACTATTGCTTTGAATCACTCGTATTTTAATATTCATGCCATGATTAGATACATGATCAAGATTACTCTAGGTAACATTCCACATCAAAAATTATCTTTTTTATCATTTACCTACTCGAGGACGAGCAGGAATTAAGCTTGGGGATGCTGATACATCTCTGTCGTATCTATAATTTTTGATTGTTCCATGCTAATATTATACAACTTTCATATATTTTTGGCAACTTTTTATAATATTTTTGGGGACTAACATATTGATCCAGTGCAAAGTGACAGTTCCTGTTTGTTGCATGTTTTTATTTCGCAAAATATCCATATCAAACGGAATCCAAACGGGATAAAAACGGACGGAGATTATTTTTGGAATATTCAGAGAATATGGGAAGGAAAATCCACGAGATGGTGCCGAGAGAGCACGAGGCAGGGGCGCCCCCCCCCTGGCGCTCCCGACCCTCGTGCCCCGTAAAGGCGGTTGATGCCCTTCTTCACCGCAAGAAAGCTAATTTTAGGGAAAAAATCACGGCGAAGATTTCAGTCCAATCGAAGTTACGGATCTCCATATATATACGAAACGGTGAAAGGGCAGCAGAGCAGAGCACAGAAACAGAGAGAGACAGAGAGACAGATCCAATCTCGCAGGGGCTCTCGCCCCTCCCATGCCATGGATACCAAGGACCAGAGGGGAAACCCTTCTCCCATCTAGGGAGGAGGTCAAGGAAGAAGAAGAAGGAGGGGGCTCTCGCTCCCTCGCTTCCGGTGGCACCGGAGTGCCACCGGGGGCCATCATCATCACCATAATCTTCACCAACAACTTCACCACCATCATCACCAACTCTTCCCCCCTGCAGCGGTGTAACCCCCCGTTTACCCGCTATACTCTCTACTTAAACATGGTGCTCAACGCTATATATTATTTCCCAATGATGTACTATTCTATGATGTTTGAGTAGATCCGTTTTGTCCTATGGGTTATTTGATGATCAAGATTGGTTTGAGTTGCATGTTTTATTATTGGTGCTGTCCTATGGTGCTCTCTGTGTCGCGCAAGCGTGAGGGATCCCCGCTGTAGGGTGCTGCAATACGTTCATGATTCACTTATAGTGGGTTGCGTGAGTGAATGAAGCACAAACCCGAGTAAGGGGGTTGTTGCGTATGGGATAAAGAGGACTTGATGCTTTAATGCTATGGTTGGGTTTTACCTGAATGATCTTTAGTAGTTGCGGATGCTTGCTAGAGTTCCAATCATAAGTGCATATGATCCAAGTAGAGAAAGTATGTTAGCTTATGCCTCTCCCTCAAATAAAATTGCAATAATGATTATCGGTCTAGTTATCGATTGCCTAGGGACAAATAACTTTCTCGTAACAAAAAGCTCTCTACTAAAACTAATTTAGTTGTGTCTTTATCTAAACAGCCCCTAATTTTTATTTACGCTCTCTTTATATTCTTGCAAGCTTATCCAAAAACACCTACAAAGTACTTCTAGTTTCATACTTGTTCTAGGTAAAGCGAACGTTAAGCGTGCGTAGAGTTGTATCGTTGGTAGATAGAACTTGAGGGAATATTTGTTCTACCTTTAGCTCCTCGTTGGGTTTGACACTCTTACTTATCGAAAGAGGCTACAATTGATCCCCTATAGTTGTGGGTTATCAGTGCTGTACGTTCGGTGCTTGATCGGTTGGAACGAGAAGAAGTTCGACTACATCAACCGCTTTGTCAAACGCTTCCGCTTTCGGTCTACGAGGGTACGTGGACACACTCTCCCCCTTTCATTGCTATGCATCTCCTAGATAGATCTTGCGTGAGTGTGGGAAATTTTTGAAATTGCATGCTACATTTCCAATAGTGGCATCCGAGCCAGGTTTATGCGTAGATGATATGGACGAGTAGAACACAAAGAGTTGTGGGCGGTGATCGTCATATTGCTTACCACCAATGTCTTATTTGATTTGGTGGTATTGTTGGATGAAGCGGCCCGGACCAACTTTACATGACCATGTTCATGAGACCAGTTCCACCAACAGACATGCAACTAGTTTTGCATAAAGGTGGCTGGCGGGTGTCTATTTCTCCAACTTTAGTTGAATCAAATTTGACTGCGGCCGGTCCTTGTTGAAGGTTAAAAAAGCAAACTTGATAAATCACCGTTGTGGTTTTAATGCGTAGGTAAGAACAGTTCTTACTAGAAGCCGATAGCAGCCACGTAGAACTTGCAACAACAAAGTAGAGGACGTCTAACTTGTTTTTGCAGGGCATGTTGTGATGTGATATGGTCAAGACACGATGTGATATATGTTGTTGTATGAGATGATCATGTTTTGTAAAAGTTATCGGCAACTGGCAGGAGCCTTATGGTTGTTGCTTTATTGTATGAAATGCAAACGCCATGTAATTGCTTTACTTTATCACTATGCGTTAGAGATAGTTGTAGAAGCAATAGTTGGCGAGACGACCACGATGCTATGATGGAGATCAAGGTGTCAAGCCGGTGACGATGGAAATCATGACGGTGCTTTGGAGATGGATATCAAAGGCACAATATGATGATGGCCATATCATGTCACATATTTTGATTGCATATGATGTTTATCTTTTATGCATCTTATTTTGCTTAGTATGGCAGTAGCATTATGAGATGATCCCTCACTAAAATTTCAAGGTATAATTGTTCTCCCTGAGTATGCACCATTGTGACAGTTTGTCGTGCTGATACACCACGTGATGATCGGATGTGATAGGCTCTACGGTCACATACAACGGGTGCAAGACAATTTTGCACATGCGGAATACTCGGGTTAAACTTGACGAGCCTAGCATGTACAAACATGGCTTCAGAACACTGGAGACCGAAAGGTCGAACATGAATCATATAGTAGATATGATTAACATAGAGATGTTCACCATTGAAGACTACTCCATCTCACGTGATGATCAGACATGGTTTAGTTGATTTGGATCACGTAACCATTTAGATGACTCGAGGGATGCCTATCTAAGTGGGAGTTCTTTAGTAATTTGATTAATTGAACTTAATTTATCGTGAACTTAGTCCTGATAGTATTTGCATCTCTATGTTGTAGATAAATAGCTCGCGATATAGCTCCTGTTTTATTTTTGTTATGTTCCTCGAGAAAACTAAGTTGAAAGATGATAGTAGCATGATACGTATTAGATCCGTGATCTGAGGATTATCCTCATTGCTGCACAGAAGAATTATGTCCTTGATGCACCGCTAGGTGACAGACCTATTGGAGGAGAAGATGCAGACGTTATGAACGTTTTACAAGCTCGGTGATGACTACTTGATAGTTTAGTGCACCATGCTTTATGGCTTAGAACCGGGACTTCAGAAATGTTTTGAACGCCATGGAGCATATGAGATGTTCCAAGAGCTGAAAATGATATTCAGACTCATTCCTGTGCTAAGAGGTATGAGACCTCTGACAAGTACTTTGTTTACAAGATGGAGGAGAATAGCTCAGCTAGTGAGCATGTGCTAAGAATGCCTGGGTACTACAATCGCTTGAATCAAGTGGGAGTTAATCTTCCAGATAAGATAGTGATTGACACAGTTCTCTAGTCACTATCACCAAGTTACTAGAACTTCGTGATGAATTATAATATGCAAGGGATGACGAAAACGATTCCCAAGCTCTTCACGATGCTGAAATCAGCGAAGGTAGAAATCAAGAAATAGCAGCAAGTGTTGATGGTTAACAAGACCACTAGTTTCAAGAAAAAAGGAAAGAAAGGGAACTTCAAGTAGAATGGCAATTGAGTTGCCACTCCCATGAAGAAGCCCAAAGCTAGACCTAAGCCTGAAACTGAGTGTTTCTACTGCAAAGGGAATGATCACTGGAAGTGGAACTACCCCAAATACTTGGCGGATAAGAATGATGGCAAAGTGAACAAAGGTATATTCAATATACATGTTATTGATGTGTACTTTACTAGTGTTCATAGCAACCCTGGGTATTTGATACCGGTTCGGTTGCTAAGATTAGTAACTCGAAACAAGAGTTGCAAAATGAACAGAGACTAGTTAAGGGCAAGGTGACGATGTGTGTTGGAAGTGATTCCAACGTTGATAAGATCACCATCACACACTCCCTCTACTTTTGGGATTAGTGTTGAACCTAAATAAATGTTATTTGGTGTTTGCGTTGAAGATGAATATGATTGGATCATGTTTATTGCAATAGGGTTATTCATTTAAGTCAGAGAATAATTATTGTTCTGTTTACATGAATAAAACCTTCTATGGTCATACACCCAATGTAAATGGTTTATTGAATCTCGATCGTATTGATACACATATTCATAATATTGATGCCAAAAGATGCAAAGTTAAATAATGATAGCGCAACATAGTTGTGGCACTGCCATTTTGGTCATATTGGTGTAAAACGCATGAAGAAACTCCATGCAGATGGACTTTTGGAATCAATTGATTATGAATCATTTGATACTTCCAAACCATGCCTCATGGGCAAGATGACTAAAACTCCGTTCATCGAAACAATGGAGTGAGCTAATGACTTATTGGAAATAATACATATCGATGTATGTGGTCCGATGAGTGTTGAGTTTCGCGGCGGGTATCGTTATTTTCTGACCTTCACAGATGATTTGAGAAGATATAGGTATATCTACTTAATGAAACACAATGAAGCACAAGTCTGAAACATTTGAAAAGTTCAAAGAATTTCAGAGTGAAGTGGAGAATCATCGTAACAAGAAAATAAAGTTTCTATAATCTGATCGCGGAGACGATTATTTCAGTTACGAGTTTGGCCTTCATTTGAAACAATGTGGAATAGTTTAACAACTCACGCCATCTGGAACACCACAACATAATGGTGTGTCCGATGTAACCGTACTTTATTAGATATGGTGCAATCTATGATGTCTCTTACCGATTTAGCACTATCATTTTGGGGTTATGCATTAGAGACAACTGCATTCACGTTAAATAGGGCACCGTCTAAATCCGTTGAGACGACACCGTATGAACTGTGGTTTGGCAAGAAACCCAAGTTGTCATTTCTTAAAGTTTGGGGTTGCGATGCTTATGTGAAAAAGCTTCAAGCTGATAAGCTCAAACCCAAATCGGAGAAGTGCGTCTTCATAGGATACCCAAAAGAAACTGTTGGGTACACCTTCGACCATAGATCCGAAGGCAAGATCTTTGTTGCTAAGAATGGATCCTTTATAGAGAAGGAGTTTCTCTCGAAAGAAGTGAGTGGGAGGAAAGTAGAACTTGATGAGGTAATTGTACCTTCTTTCGAATTGGACAGTAGCACATCAGAGAAATCTGTTTCCCGTGATGTCTACAACAACTAGAGAGGAAGCTAATGATGATGATCATGAAACTTCAATCAAGTTACTATTGGACATCGTAGGTCGAATAGAGCACGTCCCGCACCAGAGTGGTATGGTAATCCTGTTCTGGAAATCATGTTACTAGACCATGATGAACCTACGAACTATGAAGAAGCTATGATGAGCCCAGATTCCGATAGATGGATGAGGCCATGAAATCTGAGATAGGATCCATGTATGAGAACAAAGTGTGGACTTTGGTGGACTTGCCCAATGATCGGCAAGCCATTGAGAATAAATGGATCTTCAAGAGGAAGACGGACACTGATGGTAGTGTTACTATCTACAAAGCTCGACTTGTCGCAAAAAAGATTCTTTGACAAGTTCAAGGAGTTGACTATGATGAGACTTTCTCACTCGTAGCGATGCTTAAGTCTGTCCGAAGCATGTTAGCAATTGCCGCATTTTATGAAATCTGGCAAACGGATATCAAAACTGCATTCCTTAATGGATTTATTAAAGACGAGTTGTATATGATGCAACTAGAAGGTTTTGTCGATCCTAAAGGTGCTAACAAAGTGTACAAGCTCCAATGATCCATCTACGGACTGATGCAAGCATCTCGGAGTTGCAATATATGCTTTGATGAGGTGATCAAAGCATATGGTTTTATATGAACATACGGTGAAGCCTGTATTTACAAGAAAGTGAGTGGGAGCTTGATATGTCTCCAACGTATCTATAATTTTTGATTGTTCCATGCTGTTTTATTATCAATCTTGGATGTTTTGTAATCATTTTATAGTCATTTTGTATCATTTTTGGTACTAACCTATTGACATAGTGCCAAGTGCGAGTTGCTGTTTTTTCCATGTTTTTTACATCACAGAAAATCCTTATCAGACGGAGTCCAAATGCCATGAAACTTTACCGAGATTTTTTATGGACCAGAAGGAAGATATTGGCCCCTGGTTGCACCTGGGGGGCACCCGAGGAGGGGACTGAAGGAAATATGCCCTAGAGGCAATAATAAAGTTATTATTTATTTCCTCATATCATGATAAATGTTTATTATTTATGCTATAATTGTATTAACCGGAAACATGATACATGTGTGAATACATAGACAAACTTAAAGTCACTAATATGCCTCTACTTGACTAGCTCATTAATCAAAGATTGTTATGTTTCCTAACCATAGACACGTGTTGTTATTTGATTAATGGGATCACATCATTAGGAGAGTGATGTGATTGACATGACCCATTCCGTTAGCTTAGCACTTGATCGTTTAGTATGTTGCCATTGCTTTCTTCATGACTTATACATGTTCCTACAACTATGAGATTATGCAACTCCCGTTTACTGGAGTAACACTTTGTGTGCTACCAAGCGTCTAGCGTAATCGGGTGATTATAAAGGAGCTCTAAAGGTGTCTCCAAAGGTACATGTTGAGTTGGCGTATTTCGAGATTAGGTTTTGTCACTCCGATTGTCGAAGAGGTATCTCTGGGCCCTCTCGGTAATGCAGATCACTATAAGCCTTGCAAGCAATGTAGCTAATGAGTTAGTTACGGAATGATGCATTACGTAACGAGTAAAGAGACTTGCCGGTAACGAGATTGAACTAGGTATTGGATACCGACGATCGAATCTCGGGCAAGTAACATACCGATGACAAAGGGAACAACGTATGTTGTTATGCGGTTTGACCGGTAAAGATCTTTGTAGAATATGTAGGAGCCAATATGAGCATCCAGGTTCCGCTATTGGTTATTGACCGGAAACAGTTCTAGGTCATGTCTACATTGTTCTCGAACCCGTAGGGTCCTTGCACGCAACGTTACGATGAAAGTTTTATTATGAGTTTATAGTTTTGATGTACGAAGTTTGTTGAGTCCGGATGTGATTACGGACATAGCGAGGAGTCTCGAAATGGTCGAGACATGAAGATTGATATATTGGGCGACTATATTCGGACACGGAATGGTTCAGGAGTTATCGGATATGTCTGGGAGTACCGGGGTTACGGAACCCCCGGAGGTTAATGGGCCTCATGGGCCCAAGAGGAGGAAGAGGAGAGGCAGCCGCCTCCTCCCCCAAGTCCGAATTGGACAAGGAGGCGGCGCCCCTTCCTTCCCCTCTCTCCTTCCCTCTCCTCTCCTACTCCAACAAGGAAGGAGGAGTCCTACTCCGGTGGGAGTAGGACTCCTCTGTGCACGCCCCCTGGCGGCCGCACCTCCCCTTGCTCCTTTATATACTGGGCAGGGGGCACCTGAACACAACAATTGATCCTTGAGATCTCTTAGCCGTGTCGGTGCCCTCCTCCACCATAGTCCTCGATAATATTGTAGCGGTGCTTAAGCGAAGCCTGCGAAGGTAGAACATCAAGATCGTCACCACGCCATCGTCTTGTGGAACTCATCCCCGACACTTTGCTGGATCGGAGTCCGGGGATCATCATCGAGCTGAACGTGTGCTAAAACTCGGAGGTGCCGTAGTTTCGATGCTTGATCGGTCAGGCCGTGAAGACTTACGACTACATCAACCGCGTTGTTATAACGCTTCCGCTTTCGGTCTACGAGGGTACGTGGACAACACTCTCCCCTCTCGTTGCTATGCATCACCATGATCTTGCGTGTGCGTAGGAATTTTTTTGAAATTACTACGTTCCCCAACAGTGGCATCCGAGCCTGGTTTTGTGCCTAGATGTTATTTGCACGAGTAGAACACAAGTGAGTTGTGGGCGATACAAGTCATACTGCTTAACAACATGTCATACTTTGGTTCGGCGGTATTGTTGGATGAAGCAGCCTGGACCGACATTACGCGTACGCTTACGCGAGACCGGTTGTCCCGGCGTGCTTTGCACATAGGTGGCTAGCGGGTGACAGTTTCTCCAACTTTAGTTGAACCGAGTGTGGCTACGCCCGGTCCTTGCGAAGGTTAAAATAGCACTAACTTGACGAACTATCGTTGTGGTTTTGATGCGTAGGTAAGAACGGTTCTTGCTAAGCCCGTAGCAGCCACGTAAAACTTGCAACAACAAAGTAGAGGACGTCTAACTTATTTTTGCAGGGCATGTTGTGATGTGATATGGTCAAGACGTGATGCTATGTTTTATTGTATGAGATGATCATGTTTTGTAACGAGTTATCGACAATGGCGAGAGCCATATGGTTGTCGCTTTATTGTATGCAATACAATCACCCTATAATGCTTTACTTTATCACTAAGCGGTAGCGATAGTCGTAGAAGCATAAGATTGGCGAGACGACAACGATGCTACGATGGAGACCAAGGTGTCACGCCGGTGATGATGGTGATCACGACGGTGCTTCGGAGACGGAGATCACAAGAACAAGATGATGATGGCCATATCATATCACTTATATTGATTGCATGTGATGTTTATCCTTTATGCATCTTATCTTGCTTTGATTGACGGTAGCATTTTAAGATGATCTCTCACTAATTATCAAGAAGTGTTCTCCCGAGTATGCACCGTTCGAAAGTTCTTCGTCTTTGAGACACCACGTGATGATCGGGTATGATAGGCTCTACGTTCAAATACAACGGGTGCAAAACAGTTGCACACACGGAATACTCAGGTTAAACTTGACGAGCCTAGCATATACAGATATGGCCTCGGAACACAGAGACCGAAAGGTCGAACGTGAATCATGTAGTAGATATGATCAACATAGTGATGTTCACCATTGAAACTACTCCATCTCACGTGATGATCGGACATGGTTTAGTTGATTTGGATCACGTGATCACTTAGATGACTAGAGATGTGTCTGTCTAAGTGGGAGTTCTTAAGTAATATGATTAATTGAACTTAAATTTATCATGAACTTAGTACTGATAGTATTTTGCTTGCCTATGTTTGTTGTAGATAGATGGCTCGTCTTGTTGTTCCGTTGAATTTTAATGCGTTCCTTGAGAAAGCTAAGTTGAAAGATGATGGTAGCAACTACACGGACTGGGTCCGTAACGAGGATTATCCTCATTGCTGCCTGAAAGAATTACGTCCTGGAAGCACCGCTGGGTGCCGAGCCTGCTGCGGATCTGGCCCGACCACGTTAAGAACGTCTGGCGAGCAAAGCTAATGACTACTCAATAGTTCGATGTGCCATGCTTTACGGTTTAGAACCGGGTCTTCAACGACGTTTTGAGCGTCATGGAGCATATGAGATGTTCCAGGAGTTGAAGTTAATATTTCAAGCAAATGCCCGATTGAGAGATATGAAGTCTCCAATAAGTTCTATAGCTGTAAGATGGAGGAGAATAGTTACATCGGTGAACATATACTCAAAATGTGCGGGTATAATAATCACTTGATTCAACTGGGAGTTAATCTTCACGATGATAGTGTCATTGATGTAATTCTTCAATCACGCCACCAAGCTACAAGAGCTTCGTGATGAACTATAATATGCAAGGGATGGACAAGACTATTCCCGAGCTCTTACAATGCTAAAGGCTGCGGAGGTAGAAATCAAGAAGGAGCATCAAGTGTTGATGGTCAATAAGACCACCGAGTGTCAAGAAGAAGGGCAAAGGGAAGAAGAAGGGAACTTCAAGAAGAACAGCAAGCAAGTTGCTGCTCGGAGAAGAAACCCAAGTCTGGACCTAAGCCTGGCCCGAGTGCTTCTCTGCGAGCGATGGACCTTTGAAGCGGAACTGCCCCAAGTATTTGGCGGATAAGAAGGATGGCAAGGTGAACAAAGGTATATGTGATATACATGTTATTGATGTGTACCTTACTAATGCTCGCAGATAGCACACAGGTATTTGATACTGGTTCTATTGCTAATATTTGCAACTCGAAACAGGGACTACGGATTAAGCGAAGATTGGCTAAGGACGAGGTGACGATGCGCGTAGGAAATGGTTCCAAAGTCGATGTGATCACGGTCGGCACACCACCTCTACATCTACCATCGGGATTAGTTTTCGACCTAAATAATTGTTATTTGGTGCCAGCGTTAAGCATGAACATTATATCTGGATCTTGTTTGATGTGAGACGGTTATTCATTTAAATCAGAGAATAATGGTTGTTCTATTTATATGAGTAATATCCTTTATGGTCATGCACCCTTGAAGAGTGGTCTATTTTTATTAAATCTCGATAGTAGTGATACACATATTCATAATGTTGAAGCCAAAAGATGCAGAGTTGATAATGATAGTGCAACTTATTTGTGGCACTGCCGTTTAGGTCATATCGATTGTAAAACACATGAAGAAACTCCATCTTGATGGACTTCGGAATCACTTGATTATGAATCACTTGGTACTTATGAACCGTGCCTCATGGGCAAGATGACTAAAACGCCGTTCTCGGAACTATGGAGCGAGCAACTGATTTATTGGAAATCATACATCTTGATGTATGTGGTCCAATGAATATTGAGGCTCACGGCGGTATCGTTATTTTCTCACCTTCACAGATGATTTGAGCAGATATGGGTATATCTACTTAATGAAACACAACTCTGAACGTTTGAAAAGTTCAAAGAATTTCAGAGTGAAGTGGAAAATCATCGTAACAAGAAAATAAAATTTCTATGATCTGATCGTGGAGGAGAATATTTGAGTTCTGAGTTTGGTTTACATTTGAAGCAATGCGGAATAGTTTACGCAACTCACGCCACCGGAACACCACAATGAAATGGTGTGTCCGAGCGTTATGTCGTACTTTTCTAGATATGGTGCGATCTATGATGTCTCTTACTGATTTACCACTATCGTTTTGGGGTTATGCTTTAGAGACGGCCGCATTCACGTTAAATAGGGCACCATCAAAATCCGTTGAGACGACGCCTTATGAACTATGGTTTGGCAAGAAACCAAAGTTGTCGTTTCTTAAAGTTTGGGGTTGCGATGCTTATGTGAAGAAACTTCAACCAGATAAGCTCGAACCCAAATCGGAGAAATGTGTCTTCATAGGATACCCAAAAGAGACTATTGGGTACACCTTCTATCACAGATCCGAGGGCAAGATTTTTGTTGCTAAATTCGGATCCTTTCTAGAGAAGGAGTTTCTCTCGAAAGAAGTGAGTGGGAGGAAAGTAGAACTTGATGAGGTAATTGTACCTGCTCCCTTATTGGAAAGTAGTTCATCACAAGAACCGGTTCCTGTGACAACTACACCAATCAGTGAGGAAGCTAATGATACTGATCATGAAACTTCAGATCAAGTTACTACCGAACCGTGGGTCTACGAGTAAGATCCGCACTGAGTGGTACGGTAATCCTATTCGGAAGTCATGTTACTTGACCATGGCGAACCCACGAACTATGAGGAAGCGATGATGAGCCCAGATTCCGCAAAATGGCTTGAGGCCATGAAATCTGAGATGGGATCCATGTATGAGAACAAAGTATGGACTTTGGTTGACTTGCCCGATGATCGGCAAGCCATAGAAAATAAATGGATCTTCAAGAAGAAGACTGACGCTGATGGTAATGTAACTGTCTACAAAGCTCGACTTGTTGCGAAAGGTTTTCGACAAGTTCAAGGGGTTGACTACGATGAGAATTTCTCACCCGTAGCGATGCTTAAGTCTGTCCGAATCATGTTAGCAATTGCCGCATTTTATGATTATGAAATTTGGCAAATGGATGTCAAAACTGCATTCCTGAATGGATTTCTGGAAGAACAGTTGTATATGATGCATCCGGAAGGTTTTTTCGATCCAAAAGGTGCTAACAAAGTGTGCAAGCTCTAGCGATCCATTTATGGACTGGTGCAAGCCTCTCGGAGTTGGAATAAACGCTTTGATAGTGTGATCAAAGCATATGGTTTTATACAAACTTTTGGAGAAGCCTGTATTTACAAGAAAGTGAGTGGGAGCTCTGTAGTATTTCTGATATTATATGTAGATGACATATTGTTAATTGGAAATGATATAGAATTTCTGGATGGCATAAAGGGATACTTGAATAAAAGTTTTTCAATGAAAGACCTCGGTGAAGCTGCTTACATATTGGGCATCAAGATCTATAGAGATAGATCAAGACGCTTAATTGGACTTTCACAAAGCACATACCTTGATAAAGTTTTGAAGAAGTTCAAAATGGATCAGGAAAAGAAAGGGTTCTTGCCTGTATTACAAGGTGTGAAGTTGAGTCAGACTCAATGCCCGACCACATCAGAAGATAGAGAGAAAATGAAAGATCTTCCCTATGCTTCAGCCATAGGCTCTATCATGTATGCAATGCTGTGTACCAGACCTGACGTGTGCTTAGCAATAAGCTTGGCAGGGAGGTACCAAAGTAATCGAGGAGTGGATCACTGGACAGCGGTCAAGAATATCCTGAAATACCTGAAAAGGACTAAGGATATGTTTCTCGTTTATGGAGGTGACAAAGAGCTACGTAAATGGTTACGTCGATGCAAGCTTTGACACTGATCCGGACGATTCTAAATCGCAAACCAGATACGTGTTTATATTGAACGGTGGAGCTGTCAGTTGGTGTAGTTCTAAACAAAGCGTCATGGCGGGATCTACATGCGAAGCGGAGTACATAGCTGCTTCGGAAGCAGAAAATGAAGGATTCTGGATGAAAGAGTTCATTACCGATCTAGGTGTCATACCTAGTGCATCGGGACCAATGAAGATCTTCTGTGACAATACTGGTGCAATTGCCTTGGCAAAGGAATCCAGATTTCACAAGAGGACCAAGCACATCAAGAGACGCTTCAATTCCATCAGGGACCAAGTCCAGGTGGGAGACATAGAGATTTGCAAGATACATACGGATCTGAATGTTGCGCACCGTTGACTAAGCCTCTTCCACGAGCAAAACATGATCAGCACCAAGACTCCATGGGTGTTAGAATCATTATTGTGTAATCTAGATTATTGACTCTAGTGCAAGTGGGAGACTGAAGGAAATATGCCCTAGAGGCAATAATAAAGTTGTTATTTATTTCCTCATATCATGATAAATGTTTATTATTCATGCTATAATTGTATTAACCGGAAACATGATACATGTGTGAATACATAGACAAACTTAAATTCACTAGTATGCCTCTACTTGACTAGCTCATTAATCAAAGATGGTTATGTTTCCTAACCATAGACATGTGTTGTCATTTGATTAACGTGATCACATCATTAGGAGAATGATGTGATTGGCATGGCCCATTCCGTTAGCTTAGCACTTGATCATTTAGTATGTTGCTATTGCTTTCTTCATGACTTATACATGTTCCTACAACTATGATATTATGCAACTCCCGTTTACCGGAGGAACACTTTGTGTGCTACCAAACGTCGTCACAACGTAACTGGGTGATTATAAAGGAGCTCTACAGGTGTCTCCAAAGGTACATGTTGAGTTGGCGTATTTCGAGATTAGGTTTTGTCACTCCGATTGTCGGAGAGGTATCTCTGGGTCCTCTCGGTAATGCACATCACTATAAGCCTTGCAAGCAATGTAGCTAATGAGTTAGTTACGGAATGATGCATTACGTAACGAGTAAAGAGACTTGCCGGTAACGAGATTGAACTAGGTATTGGATACCGATGATCAAATCTCGGGCAAGTAACATACCGATGACAAAGGGAACTACGTATGTTGTTATGCAGTTTGACCAATAAAGATCTTCGTAGAATATGTAGGAGCCAATATGAGCATCCAGGTTCCGCTATTGGTTATTGACCGAAAACAGTTCTAGGTCATGTCTACATTGTTCTCGAACCCGCAGGGTCCGCACGCTTAACGTTACAATGACAGTTTTATTATGAGTTTATAGTTTTTGATGTACCGAAGTTTGTTCGGAGTCCCGGATGTGATTACAGACATAGCGAGGAGTCTCAAAATGGTCGAGACATGAAGATTGATATATTGGACGACTATATTTGGACACCGGAATGGTTCCGGGAGTTATCGGATATATACCGGAGTACCGAGGGTTACCGAACCCCCCGAGGTTAATGGGCCTCATGGGCCCAAGAGGAGAACTCCTCCTGGCGCGCCTCCCCTGGCCGGTCGCACCTCCCCCCCTTGCTCCTTTATATACGTGGGCAAGGGGGCACCCTAGACACAACAATTGATCCTTGAGATCTCTTAGCCGTGTGCGGTGCCCTCCTCCACCATAGTCCTCGATAATATTGTAGTGGTGCTTAGGCGAAGCCCTGCGATGGTAGAACATCAAGATCGTCACCACGCCGTCGTGCTGACGGAACTCATCCCCGACACTTTGCTAGATCGGAGTCCGGGGATCGTCATCGAGCTGAACGTGTGCTAAAACTCGTAGGTGCCGTAGTTTTGGTGCTTGATCGGTCGGGCCGTGAAGACGTACGACTACATCAACCGCGTTGGTATAACGCTTCCGCTTTCGGTCTACGAGGGTACGTGGACAACACTCTCCCCTCTCGTTGCTATGCATCACCATGATCTTGCGTGTGCGTAGGATTTTTTTGAAATTACTACGTTCCCCAACAGGGACAACCCACCAGGGCACGCCAGGACTCCCAGGCGCACATTGATGGGTTGTGCCCACCTCGGGTGTCCCCCCGGATTGCCTCTTTGCTCTACAAATACCCCAAAAAATACCAGAACCCTAGAAGCGTCGAAGAAATATTCATTCAGCCGCCGCAGAGTCCAGAACCACCAGATCCAATCTAGACACCATCTCGAATGGGGTTCACCACCTCCTTTGGTGCCTCTCCGATGATGCGTGAGTAGTTCTTTGTGGACCTTTGGGTCCGTAGTTAGTAGCTAGATGGCTTTCTCTCTCTTGCTGAATTCTCAATACAATGGTCTCTTGGAGATCCATATGATGTAACTCTTTTTGCGGTGTGTTTGTTGGGATCTGATGAACTTTGAGTTTATGACCAGTCATATCTTTTTATCCATGAAAGTTATTTGAGTTTCTTTGATCTCTTATATGCATGATCTCTTATAGCCTCGTATTTCTTTTCTGATATTTTGGTTTTGTTTGGACAACTTGATATATTTATCTTGCAATGGGAAGAGGTGCCCGGTAGTGGGTTCGATCTTACGGTGCTTGATCCCGGTGACGGGAAGGGAACCGACACGTATGTATCGTTGCTACTAAGGATAAAGAGACGGGATCTATATCTACGCAATAGATAAACGGATCTTGTCTACATCATGTCATTGTTCTTATTGCATTACTCCGTTTTCCATGATCTTAATACACTAGATGCATGCTGGATAACGGTCGATGAGTGGAGTAATAGTAGTAGATGCAGGCAGGAGTCGGTATACTAATCTTGGACGTGACGCCTATGTATTGATCATTGCCTGGATATCGTCATAATTATATGAGGTTCTATCAATTTCCCAACAGTAATTTGTTTACCCACCATTTGCAATCTTTCTGGAGAGAAGCCACTAGTGAAACCTACGACCCCCGGGTCTTCTTTCTCATATTATTTGCTTGCAATCTACTTTTCCTTTGCATTTATATTCAGATCTATTAAACCAAAAATACAAAAATACTTTGCTGCACTTTATTTTATTTGCGATCTATTATTTCAATCTACTACAAATTTCTGGCATCGTTACCCGAAAGGGATTGACAACCCCTTTAACACGTCGGGTTGCGAAGTGTTGTTATTTGTGTGCAGATGTTGTTTACGTTGTGTTGCTTGGTTCTCCTACTGCTTCGATAACCTTGGTTTCTTCACTGAGGGAAATACATATCGTCGCTGTGCTGCATCATCCCTTCCTCTTTGGGGAAACCGACGTAGTCCTAGCAGACATGAGCTTTTCTGGCGCTATAGTCAGCGAGCGATCAAAAGGAATTTCTCGCGCCGTTGCCGGGGAGGATCAAGTCAAGATAGTCCCCCGTCAACGTGCCAATTTCTGGCGCCGTTGTCGGGGAGGATCTTCAACATATACCAGGCTCCTAATCACAAATATCATTGCCTTGCAATTTACATTATTTGCCATTTGCCTCTCATTTTCCTTTCCCCCACTTCACAAAAATTTTCCGTTTCATTCGCCCTCTTTCTTGTTCGCCTTTTTCTCGTTCGATCTCTTGTTTGCTATCTTTGTTTGTGTTGCAATGTGTCTTCTATTTGCTTGCATCTTCGCTTGCTAAAAATCTATTGATATGGATCCTCATCCACTTGCTAATCTTTTCAAGAGATCCAATTATGATGAACCAATTGCTAGTGAGTTGAGTGCACTAGATTATCTTTATGAAGTTTTGCTTGAGAATTGTGAATATGAAAATTGTGATGAAGAAATTTATGAAGTGATTCATGATAGATCCTTGAATGAAAAGCATGATTGCAATAATTTTACTATAAATTATATTAATTTCAATTGTGCTAATAATATGCAAAACCCAAGCTTGGGGATGCTTGTTTTGTCATGTCCTCTACTTATTGCAATGATCATGATTGGGGTGATAATGTTTCTTATGATCTTGAAAATTTATTTAAGCCTCATGATGAATATGTTTGCAATAATATTGAAAGTGGGTTTGGAAGAGTGTCAACTTTAGATAAAAATAATCCCACATATTTGGAGAGTGTTCAACCTTGTGTAATTTTTGATGAAAGTGGGTTTGGAGAGGTCATGACTTTATTTGATGATAATCCCACTATTTTGGAAGAGTGTCAACTTCATATGCATGTGGATCTTAAAGAGAAAATTTTATATGATAGCTATATTGTTGAATTTTAATATGATCCCACATATAATTATTATGACAGTGGAAAATATGGTGGTACAAATTTTCATGTTATTAAATTTCCTCTCGTTATGTTGACATTGTCAATGTTTTATTCCTCTCCTTTGCATATGCTAGATATTTCTTGTCTTGACAATTTGTTTTCCTATAAAATTCCTATGCATAGGAAGTATGTTAGACTTAAATGTGTTTGTCACATGTTTCATGATGCCCTCTTTGTGTTCCAATTATTATATTTCGTGTGAGCATCATTGAAATCTTATGCCTAGCAAGGGACCTAAAACGATAGCGCTTGTTGGGAGGCAACCCAATGAATAAATTTTATTTTTTATTTTTTTCTTCCCGTTCTTGTGTGTTTACACAATTATGCTACTGTTATGATTGTGTTTTTTGTGTTTTAATTAGCGTTTGTGCCAAGTAGAACCAATAGGATCTTCTTGGGTGATAGTTGTTTGATCTTGCTGAAAAAGACAGAAACTTTACGCTCAAAAAATTAATTCTCATTTTTTATCAGAAAGAGATTTTGCCCCGATTCTTTTTTCAAAAGATTAATATACAAATTGATCAGGTCGTCCTATTTTTGCAGAATTGTTGGAGTTCCAGAATTTTCGTTTAAGTCAGATTGCTACAGACTGTTCTGTTTTGACAGATTCTGTTTTCTTTGTGTTGTGTGCTTATTTTGATGGCTCTATGGTTTTATTTGATGAGGTTTTGCTATAGAAAAGTTTGAATACAGTAGATATAATACAAAAACAAAATATGAATTGGTTTGACACATCACTTATAGTAGCGGTTTACTTTCTTACACTAACGGATCTCACGAAGGTTTTGTTGAGTTTTGTGTGATTGAAGTTTTCAAGTTTTGGGTTATCTTACGATGGATGAAAGAAGGATAGAAGAGCCTAAGCTTGGGTATGCCCCGGCATCCCAAGCTATTATCCAAGAATGAGCAACCAACTAAGCTTGGGGATGCCCCCGAGTGGCATCCCCTCTTTCTTCTAACGACCATCAGTATTTTACTCGAGGCTATATATTTATTCGTCACATGGTATGTGTTTTTCTTGGAGCGTCTTGTATGATATGAGTCTTTGCTTGTTTTATTTTGTGTTTTAAGTCATCAATCCTTGCTGTACACACCAATTTGGGAGAGCCAAAATTATGTCATGACTTGTTAGAATTGCTCTCTACGCTTCACTTAAATTTTTATGAGCAATGGACTTGCTCTAGTGCTTCACTTATATCTTTTTGAGCATGGTGTGCTTACTAAAATTTTGAATAAATTCTCTCTTGCTTCATTTAAATTATTTTTAGAGAAAGAAAATTTGTTATGCTCATGATCTTCACTTATATTTGTTTGAGCTTATGAAAAGCAACACATGCAAATTAGTCCCAAAGCGGTAGATATCCAAGAAAGATAAAGAAAAAAATGTCATGAAGATCATTGGACAAAATAAACTTGATTCTTAATAATAGTTTTGAGATATGATGATGTGATATGTGAGTTATGTTGATGAGTAATTGTGCTCTAGTAAGAATATTGGTGTTAAGGTTTTGATTCCCTATGCATGCACGAAAGTCAATAATCATGCAATGAAAATTATATCCTACTTGTGGTGCATTATTCGGTGTTAATTATGCTTAATGCTTGCTTATGAGATTATTTGTTTCTTGCTTGGTCGCTTCTCAATCTTTTGCTAGCCTTCATTTTGCACTAAGTATGACCTCTACTTGTGCATCCAAAATCCTTTAAACCAGTTGTGCCATATGAGTCCACTATATCTACCTATATGCGGTATTCTTTTGCCGTTCTAAGCAAATTTGTATGTGCCATCTCTAATTTTCAAAATAAACTTCTCTTTTCTGTGTTTGTTTCGCTCGCGGAACGGTAACGGGTGGCTAATATTTTCCATGCTAGATGTGTTATTCTCACGATGAGTGTTTATTCACTTGTCATTGCACGAGAGGAAGGCAAAGGTATTAGGGATGCCCAGTCCCGAAATGCAAAAAAGAATTGAATTTACTTTATGTTATCAAATAAAAAATTCCTTGGAAAGTGTTGGTATGGAGGGCACCCGTGGATACGGTTAGCCATGGAAAGTGAAAGTATGGTGGAAAAAGGAATAAACTTTATTTTCTGTTTGGGAACCGCCTATGGAATATCTAGCATGGAAAGTGTTCGGAACTCTGAGTCGTTTTCGTTGGTGGGATGGTTACACCTCCCAATTTTTTTTATCTCTAAGCTTTTCGCTTTGAGCTCTGGCACCTCTACAAATCCCTACTTCGCTCTGCGAAGGTTCTTTCTTTTACTTTATGCAATTTTTATTTTTGATATTTGAGTCTCCATCTTCTCTTATAAAAGCACCAACTAGGAGGCAATATGATCGTACTTAAGTATTGGGTGTAGCTAATATTCGAGTGTGTTTCATGAATGGACCAATGTTTAAGCATGATGGGCTAGGGATAACTTATTTTAGCGTTGATATTTTGAAAGACATGGTTGCTTGTTGATATGCTTGAGTATCTAAATTTTTATGTCAAAACTAGACTATTGCTTTGAATCACATAAAATTCCAACTGTCCATGCTATAAAGAAAAGAATATGATATGACATGATAAACATCACTCCACATCAAAAATTCTGTTTTTATCACTTACCTACTCAAGGACGAGCAGGAGTTAATCTTGGGGATGCTGATACGTCTCCAACGTATTTATAATTTTTGATTGTTCCATGCTGTTTTATTATCAATCTTGGATGTTTTATAATCATTTTATATCATTTTTGGTACTAACCTATTGACATAGTGCCAAGTGCCAGTTGCTGTTTTTCCATGTTTTTACATCGCAGAAAATCCTTATCAGACGGAGTCCAAATGCCACGAAACTTTATGGAGATTTTTTATGGACTAGAAGGAAGATATTGGGTCCTGGTTGCACCAGGGGGGAGTCCCGAGGAGGGGACAACCCACCAGGGCGCGCCAGGAGGCCCAGGCACGCCCTGGTGAGTCGGGTACCCCCCGGACCGGCTCTTTGCTCTATAAATACCCCAAAAATACCAGAACCCTAGAAGCGTCAATGAAATATTCATCCAGCCGTCGTAGAGTCCAGAACCACCAGATCCAATCTAGACACCATCTCGGATGGGGTTCACCACCTCCATTGGTGCCTCTCCGATGATGCGTGAGTAGTTCTTTGTAGACCTTCGGGTCTGTAGTTAGTATCTAGATGGCTTTCTCTCTCTCGCTGAATTCTCAATACAATGGTGTCTTGGAGATCCATATGATGTAACTCTTTTTGCGGTGTGTTTGTTAGGATCTGATGAATTTTGAGTTTATGATCAGTCATATCTTTTTATATCCATGAAAGTTATTTGAGTTTCTTTGATCTCTTATATGCATGATCTCTTATAGCCTCGTATTTCTTCTCCGATATTTGGGTTTTGTTTGGCCAACTTGTTCTATTTATCCGGCAACGGGAAGAGGTGTCCGGTAGTGGGTTCGATCTTACGGTGCTTGATCCAAGTGACAAGAAGGGAACCGAAACTTATGTATCATTGCTACTAAGGATAAAAAGATGGGATCTATATCTATGCAATAGATAAACGGATCTTTTCTACAGCATGTCATCGTTCTTATGGGATTACTTCATTTTTCCATGAACTTAATACACTAGATGCATGTTGGATAGCGATTGATGTGTGGAGTAATAGTAGTAGATGCAGGCAGGAGTCGGTCTACTTATCTTGGACGTGGTGCCTATGTATCGATCATTGCCTGGATATCGTCATAATTATTTGAGGTTCTATTAATTGCCCAACAGTAATTTGTTTGCACACCGTTTGCTATCTTTCTCGAGAGAAGCCACTAGTGAAACCTACGGCCCCCGGGTCTTCTTTCTCATATTATTTGCTTGCGATCTACTTTCTCTTTGCATTTTTATTCAGATCTATTAAATCAAAAATACAAAAATACTTTGGTGCACTTTTTTTATTTGTGATCTATTATTTCAATCTGCTACAAATTTCTGGCATCGTTACCCGAAAGGGATTGACAACCCTTTTAACATGTCGGATTGCGGGGTGTTGTTATTTGTGTGCAGCTGTTGTTTACGTTGTGTTGCTTGGTTCTCCTACTGTTTCGATAACCTTGGTTTCTTCACTGATGGAAATACCTACCGTCACTGTGCTGCATCATCCCTTCCTCTTTGGGAAATACCGACATAGTCCTAGCAGACATGAGCTTTTCTGGCACTATAGTCAGAGAGCGATTTGAGCTCTATAGCATTTCTGATATTATATATGGATGACATATTACTGATTGGAAATGATATATAATTTCTGGATAGCTGATAACCCACAAGTATAGGGGACCGCAACAGTTTTCGAGGGTAGAGTATTCAACCCAAATTTATATATTCGACACAAGGGGAGCCAAAGAATATTTGAAGGTATTAGCAGCTGAGTTGTCAATTCAACCACACCTGGAGATTAATTATCTGCAGCAACGTGATCAGTAGCAAAGTAATATGATAGTTTTGATAGTAGTGACAGCAGCAATAGCTACGGTAACAGTCATAGCAATATTTTGTAGCGAGTGCAGCAGTAACGATAGCAGTAGTAACTTAGCAAGAACAATATAAGATAAATTCGTAGGCATCGGATCGGTGATTTGTTGGATGATATTCATCATGTGATAGTCATAACCTAGGGAGAGACGGCACTATCTCTAGTTCATCAATATAATGTAGGCATGTATTCCGTAAATAGTCATACGTGCTTATGTAAAGAACTTGCATGGCATCTTTTGTCCTACTCTCCCGTGGCAGCGGGGTCCAATTGGAAACTAAGGGAAATTAAGGCCTCCTTTTAATAGAGAACCGGAACAAAGCATTAACACACGGTGAATACATGAACTCCTCAAACTACGGTCATCACCGGGAGTGGTCCTGAATATTGTCACTCCGGGGTTGCTGGAGCATAACACGTAGTAGGTGACTATAACTTGCAAGATCGGATCTAGAACATGGATATAATGATGATAACATAAACGGTTCAGATCTGAAATCATGGCACCCGGGCCCAAAGAGACAAGCATTAAGCATGGCAAAGTCATAGCAACATCAATCTTAGAACATAGTGGGTACTAGGGATCAGGCCCTAACAAAACTAACTCGATTGCATGATGAATCTCATACAACTCCTCACCGACCAGCGAGCCAACGAAGAAATTACTCACTCCCGGTGGGGAGCATCATGGAATTGGCGATGGAGAAGGGTTGGTGATGACGAAGAACGAAAATCCCCCACTCTGGAGCCCCAAACAGACTCCAGATCTGGCCTCCGTCTCGTGGATTGTGATAATTCTTTCTCTCCTATTTTTTCTGGAAAATAGGATTTTATAGCGTCGGTTTTAGGGTCTGCGGGGCCACCAGGTGGGGGACAACCCATCTGGGCACGCCAGGAGGGGGGCGCACCCGGGTGGGTTGTGCCCACCCAGGTGCCCCCCTCCGGTGGATCTTGGCTCCAGAAATTCTCTTTATTAATATAAAAAATCCTCGCAAAGTTTCATTCCATTCCGTGAACTTTTATTTCTGCACAAAAACAATACCATAGTAGTTCTGCTGAAAACAGCGTCATTCCGGGGTTAGTTTCATTCAAATCATGCAAATTAGAGTCCAAAACAAGAGGAAAAGCGTTAGGAAAAGTAGATACGTTGGAGACGTATCAACTCCCCCAAGCTTAAACCTTTGCTTGTCCTCAAGCAATTCAGTTGATAAACTGAAAGTGAAAAAGAAAAACTTCTACGAACTCTTTTGCTCTTGTTTGCATAAATAAGCTTAAACAACACCCAGGTTTTCAGCCAATATTATAACTAACCATGCTGACAATAACTCTTAAAAATTATATTAATTCATATCAATAACATAATCAGCTAGCGAGCAATCACTACTAGGAAAAAGGCTACTAGTAGAGTGGGTAAATTGGCTATTAGTACCGCAGGTACCCGCGCTACTAGTATCGTGCTACAACTAAGTGGTTAGTAGTAGCGCGGGTGCACCCATGCTACTACTAAATGATTAGTAGCGCAGGTGCACCGGCGCTACTACTAACCTAACACCCACGCTACTACTAACCTAACTACTAGTAGCACTCACTTTTCCGCCACGCTACTACTAACAATTTATGAATTAAAAAATAAAAGTTAGATGTAGTATTCATGAATGGTAATACGCCCACTGCAAACCAAACCAACGTCACACAACCATCTCAAGATTCCATTTAACATCAAACACACAACCATCATCGAAAGGTGAGTACCTCCCCTAGTGGTCCACCACCAACCTAAACAGATCACTTCTCTAGATGTATCTACCACGGCTCGGAGTTCAGACGCCAATGTACCCGAATCCTCCCTCCCCCGAACGGTGGCATCGAGGACCTCCACCTCGCAGAGTGTAAGTGCATCTAGTGCCCCTTAGTGATTTTGGTGTATTGAAGACTTATAGGTTAAGTAACTAATGCGTTTGTGAGTGTACACAGGTCTATAAGTCTATGAGGAGTTTGATATTTACAGTGAAAGTCGACCCCTAAAAATGAAGTTCTTCAACTGAAGAATTTGATATTCTGAAGACTTTCTGAAGACTTTGAAAGTGAAGAAATTGGTGTGATCCTGAAGACTTGGTATTCGCTTGAGGAACATGAAGCGTGAAGACTTTTGTTTTCGTAGTTTCATTTTCTCTTTCTTGAGTCATAGGAAACACCGTACTGTTAAAGGGGGTCGAGGAAATACTAAGGAAAAATTTCCATTTGATGCTCAACTCAAAATCCTACACCTACCAATCCCTTCGAGTGAAGCTTTTGGAAATCTCATACAGTTCAACAATTTCTTGATGTGAGACGAAGCTCTTACGTCACCGAGGAATTTGTTCGATCGAGGAGTTAGGAATTCGCCAGGCTGAATTGCCTACACAATGAGGAACATGATAGCCCCGAGGAATTTGATGTTCAAAATTCCGACCGTTCTTTGTCTTCTTGCTACGGCTGTCCCAAATATCTTATCCACCTAACGGTCATATCATTGAAGGGCATTTATGTCTTATCATGTCGGGCTGCTCCCTAGGCTATAAATAGCCGCCCCTACAACCACTAGTTGGTTGGCTGCTCGAGAGAACTTGACACTTGTCATTTGAGAGCAACCCATCCTCTGAGGACTTTGAGCGAAAATCATCAAGTGAGGAAAATCCTAAAAACCAAACCCCAACAAACCCAAAGTGATTGAGCATCACTGAAGAAATTGATCCCGCGTGGATCCGACGCTTTTTACCTTTGAAGACTGTGCTTCTTCCAGACGGTTAGGCGTCACGGTCTAGAGCATCCAAGAGGAATTGTGGATCGCCGAGTGACCAAGTATGTGAAGGTTTGGAAGTCGCCTGAAGACTTACCACGAGTGATTGGACGAGGTCTGCGTGACCTTAGTTCAAGGAGAATACGGTGAGGACTTGGTGTCCCGAGCTGCGTGCTTTCGATGGATCGGGTGTCCGGACTGTGTGTCCTCGAGTTTAAATACTCAGCCGCTCCAACCAGACGTATAACCGAGACAGCAGTTGGAACTGGTCTACCAAATCATTGTCTTCACCAACCTAACTGGTTCTATTTCCTCAACCCTTTCATTTCCTCATTACTGTGTTGAGTGTTTGTCATATCTGTGTTTGAAGACTTTGACTGAAGACTTTCTTAAATTCCTCAGTTCAATTTCTTCAGTCTGTTTGTCTTCATCTTGTGTTATCCTATGATTACGCTTTCTGTACTCTGTGATTGTCTTCATTTCACCATGATGACTATGCCTGTAATCTGCTATGCTTACTTCTGAGTACTTATTCCGCTGCATGTATTTCTTAGCTAAGGAATTTCCTCACCAGCAAATTCCTCGATGAAGAATTTGTAAAATTTCTAAAATCGCCTATTCACCCCCCTCTAGTCGATATAACGCACTTTCAATTGGTATCGAGCAAGGTACTCCTTGTTACGTGTGATTTTGGTTTAACCACCGGAGTTTTAGTTATGTCGACCGCAGGTATGATCAAGGTCTCAGCAGGGTGTCCTACCTTGATGGGACGGACTACCCCTCTTCGGAAGAACAAAATGCGAATGCATCTTGAAGCAATTGACAACGATCTACGGTATGTTGTGACAAAAGGTGTTTCCTCACCACACCTCTCGAATGATGCTGATGTGAAGAGATTCAAGCAACTCGATTCTCAAGCGAAGAATATCATATGTGGCCATCGAGCAAAGGCCAATATGGAAGAGTGAGTGCTTTGGAATCTGCCAAACTCATTTGGGACAGGCTGTCCAAAGTAAATGAAGGTGTTTCAACTCAGCGTGACTCTCGAGTTGATGTTCTTCGGAATCTCTTCAACCGCTTCAAAAGACTCGACAACGAAAATGTTCAACAAACCTTCGATCGCCTCACTGACATCTCAAATGAGCTTCAAGCACTGGGTGCCACTGACATCACCGACCATGAGGTGGTGAAGAAATTGCTAAGATCGCTTGATTCCTCATTTGACACTCGCACCGATGATACAAGAACGAGCTGACTACAAGTCTCTTGATCCTGCTGATATCCTCGAAGGCTAAATACTCACGAGTTCCAGCTTGCTGAAAGAGAGATCTCTATGGTTACGGCTATGGAAAACACGTGCCACAAGGCCAAGGCTGAATCTGAATCGAGAGTGAAGACTCGTAGTAGCCTTGGAGATCTGAAGAATTTGGCGAGAGCTAGCATCGCTCGTGAAGAAATTCCAGAAATTCACAAGGCGTGGTCATTTTGGAAAATCCTCAAGAAGCAAAGTGATTCCTCATCTAGTGACTATAAGCGAAGACTTTGCCACAAATGCAAGAAACCTGGTCACTATATCCAAGATTGTCCTCGATGGGAAAAGGAATTAAGAAAGAAGAAACACAAGGATTACAGCTTACGATGACGTGAAGAAGAAGAAGAAATCATCCAAATCTTCATCATCAAAATCCTCAAAGCCTTCTTCTCACAAGAAGAGCAGCTCCAAAAAGGCTCGGGCATTCATTGGCAAGGAAATGGACTCAAGCTGAATCTGAGGAAAATGAGGAAGAGGAGGAGTCCAAGAATCCGAATCTGGTGTGGCTAGTCCGGCTCACACTGCCTATGTTAGCAAGTCCATCTTCAACGCTGAAGAAACTGACTCCCCGACAAACCTGATGAGGAAAATGATGACTACGCTCCCACCTATTGCTTCATGGCAAAAGGTGCCAAGGTACTCAATTTCACCTCCTCTGAATCCAGTGAAAATGAATCTGATGAGGATCTTAAGCCCAGCTACTCTAAACTTGCTAAGATTGCTATAAAACAACAAAGGGCTTTTGAAAAGGTTCAAAACATGCTAGATAAGAGTGATGATATGTTAGGTGAAGAAATGGATCGCACTCAAGCCCTGACTGAAAATCTTCAGAGAGTTCAGTCGAGATTTGACAGTCTTCAAGGTCATCATAACACTCTCTTATCTGATCATGAGAAACTTTCTTATGAATTTCTTCAAAGAAAGCAAGATCTTGAGAAGCTAAGAGCGTGTTATGAAGATCTTCAGAAGGAGCGCGATTCATTACTTGCTCAACAAATCAGCGCTTCTCAAGAAGAATTTGTTCCTCCATGCTTAAAATGCATTGAACGTGAATCTGCTAATTCTTCACCTGAATGTTCAAATGCTTCAACTATTACAAATTCTTCACCTGCCTCTACTATCACTAATTCCTCATCCGAGGACATTGCTAGTATCACCGACGATGCAGATCAAGGAATTGTACATGACAGGCATGTACAAAAGCCTCAAAGGGCATCGACTCTTTGTGATGTGCTTAAAAGCAGATCCTCAACAAAACCCTAGGAAAGAGGGTATTGCCTTTGAGAGGAAACTCAATGTCGATGGAACGTCTTTGAAGCCCGAGCGGTATCCCAAAACCTCATGGGTTGCTGCAAAGGGACCTCCAGCTTGATCCATCCACCTTATCTGGCTTTACATGTGAATTTCCTCATTCGATGATGAGTCATTTGACTCAAACTATAAACTGTTCAAAAATCAGAATGGTGAAGTATTTGCTAGATATGTTGGCACTAATCTGCAGAACGGCCCCCTATGAAGAAAATCTGGGTTCCCAAGAAGTGCCTTGAAAGTCTTCGTGAATGTCTTCATGACACCACCAAAGTGAAGAAAAGGAACCCCAGATCAAATTCTTCATATGGACCAAATTCTTCATATGGATCCAAGTCCTCATACGGACCAAATTCCTCACGTGGATCAAATTCCTCAAAAGGATCAAAGTCCTCATATGATTATCATCGTGCTAACAACTCTGTTTCGCAGGTAGAGCTAAGGGCTATGAATATGTGCATTATTCTTCAAACCAATATGTTCATAAGTCCTCAAGAATTTCTCCGCTTATTCATATGCTTACCCTAACCCTTCTTATGTGAAACGAAATGGATTGGCCTCTATGCCACCATTCTCATATGGTGCTCGCAGAGTGATGAACTCTTTGCCACCCCTTCGATGTGGGTGGTGAAGAAAAGAACTAATCTCTTCTGCGGGGTCAGGTCTCCGGGCGTGTCTTAAACGTCTCAAGAATTTGTTGGGGCCACGACAAAATTGCTCGAAAGGACGCAGCTAATCATGATGAAATGAACTTTCATTTCACACGCCCTCATACCGCTTATCTAAATACTTGATCGATGAAATTCATCGATGAACTTGATATCATATTCTTCACCGATGAAGTATATGAGATCGTAAGTTGTACTAATTCATCTGCAGGATGATCAACCCAAAGCCACCGAGTGGGTTCTCGATAGTGGATGTACAAATCACATGACCGGTGACAAGAATCTATTGATGGATGCTCCTTTATCACCGCCACATCTGAAGCATATCATCTTTGCCGACAAAGGCAAAAGTCGTATTGGGACTTGGTAAGGTTGCTATCTCTAAGGACATGCACATGGACAAAGTCATGCTTGTTGAGTCTTTAGGATATAACCTCATGTCAGTCTCAATGCTTTGTGATCTTGATATGGTTGTTATCTTTGGCAAGTATCGTTGTGTTGTGATTATGGAAGCTGACAATTCCAAAGTCTTCGAAGGCTTTAGGAGAGGAGACTTGTATATTGTTGACTTCTCTACAGGTCCACAACCCGCCGTGTGCCTACTTGCAAAAGCTTCAGAAGGCTGGCTATGGCATCGACGACTTGGTCACGCAGCATGAGGAATTTGCACACGCCATGCGAAGAAGAAGCATGTCATTGGCATTGAAAATGTCAAATTCCTCAAGGATCACTTATGCGGTGCCTGTGAAGCCGGAAAAATGACCAAGGCCAAGCATCCAGCGAAGACTATCATGACCACTACTCGTCCCTTCGAATTGCTTCACATGGACCTCTTTGGTCCCAATCATTACTCAGTTGTCGTTAATGAAGCATCACTATATGGCTTTGTTATTGTTGATGATTACTCTCGTTACACATGGGTACACATTGTTACTTACAAAAATCAAGTGCAGGAAATCTTCAAACGATTTTCCTCGAGGGCTTCAACCAACTTTGGTGTGAAGATCAAGCACATCAGGAGTGACAATGGAACTGAGTTCAAGAATTCCGGACTTGAGGATTATCTTGATGAACTTGGTATTACTCATGAGTTATCTGCTCCCTATACTCCTCAAAGAAATGGCGTCGTGGAGCGCAAGAACAGAACTCTTGTGGAGATGGCTCGACTATGCTTGATGAATACAAAACGCCTAGTCGCTTCGGATTGAAGCAATTGACACTGCGTGCCACATCATCAACAGAGTATATCTTCACAAATTCTTCAAAAGACTGCCTATGAACTCCTCACCGACAAGAAACCCAATGTAAGTTATTTCAAAGTCTTGATGCTAAATGCTGGATTAGAGATCCTCACCACACCTCTAAATTTGCACCAAAGCACATGAAGGTTTCATGCTTGGTTACGGAAAGGACTCGCACACCTACAGAGTCTTCAACATCGCACTTCACAAGATTGTTGACATCAGTAGATGTGCGGTTCGATGAAACTAATGGCTCGCAAAGAGAGCACCTACCTTCAGTGTTAGACGAACCAGCACCGAGGATTCTATCAGTTCAAGGCAACCGAGGATGTCATTCCCTTCAAGAAACTGCTGAAGAATTCATCCTCAGACGTGAAGAACGCCGAGCTGATGCACTGAAGATAATGTCAAGAAAATGGTGCCGAGGAAAATGATCAAATTCCTCAAGACAACCAGCTCATCCTCGCGTTGCAAAAGAAGTGCAAGTTGACAAGATCATCGATGACATTGAAGCGCCAGTCCTCTCACTCGCTCAAAAGCTTCACACTTATCTAACTTTTGTGGGCACTATGCTTTTGTCTCTATCACAGAGCCCACTAAGGTAGATGAAGCATTTCTGGAGCCGGAGTGGATTCAGGCCATGCAAGAAGAATTACATCAGTTCGAGCTCAACAACGTCTGGAACTGGTCAAACGTCCAGATCCTCGCAAGCATAATATCATTGGCACAAAGTGGATCTACCGCAACAAGCAAGATGAAAATGGTCTTGTGGTGAGGAATAAGGCACGACTAGTAGCTCAAGGCTACACGCAGGTTGAAGGAATTGATTTCGATGAAACTTTTGCACCTGTTGCTAGACTTGAGTCTATTCGCATATTACTCGCCTATGCTAACCATCACAATATCACTTTATATCAAATGGATGTGAAAAGTGCATTCCTCAATGGTAAGCTTGAGGAAGAAGTATATGTTGCTCAACCCCAGTGTTTTGAAGATCCAAAGAATCGACAAAGTCTTCAGACTAAATAAGGCCCTCTATGGCCTCAAGCAAGCCCCTCGGGCGTGGTATGATACATTGAAGGAATTCTTCGTGAAGAATGGCTTCACACCCGGTTCACTCGACCCTACTCTCTTTACTAAATCTTATGATGGTGAACTGTTTGTGTGCCAAATATATGTTGATGATATTATCTTTGGCTGTCTTGACCAACGTTATAGTGATGAATTTGCCTATATGATGAGTGAAGAATATCAAATGTCTATGATGGGAGAGTTGAAATTCTTCTTAGGTCTTCAAATTCGCAACAACACAATGGCATATTCATATCTCAGAGAAATACCTCAAAGATGTCCTCAAGAAATTCGCATGCAAGATTGCAAAGGTGTCAAAATTCCTATGCCCACAAATGGCCATCTATGCAATCGATGAAAATGGTATTGACTTCGATCACAAGGTATACCGCCCATGATTGGTTCTTTATTGTACTTATGTGCATCTAGGCCAGATATAATGCTTAGTGTTTGCATGTGTGCCCGATTTCAAGCTACACCAAGGAATCACACCATAAGGCTGTGAAGCATATTCTTCGATATCTAGCTCACACACCAACACTAGGATTATGGTACCCCAAGGGCTCTACTTTTGATCTCATTGGATATTCGACTCGACTATGCTGGTGATCGTGTGGATCGCAAGTCAACATCCGGTACTTGTCATTTCCTCGGACGATCTTTGGTCCGTTGGTCCTCGAAGAAACAGAACTGTATCACTATCCATCGCGGAAGCTGAATACATTGCTGCTGGCTCGTGTTGTGCTCAATTACTATGGATGAAGCAAACCTCAAGGACTACGGCATCAACGTGAAGAATGTGCCTCTCTCTCGTGACAATGAGAGTGCCATCAAGATTGCTCACAACCCAGTTCAGCACTCAAGACAAAGCACATTCAAATTCGCCATCATTTTCTTCGTGATCATGTGTTGAAGGGCGACATCTCCATCGAGCACGTGAAGATCAAGAACAGCTAGCTGATATCTTCACTAAGCCCTTGGATGAGAAGAGATTTAGCAAGTTGCGGTGTGAGCTAAATATCTTAGAATCTTCGAACGTTCTTTGAAAAGGACACACATCCTAACACTTATGCAAAATTGATGACTTAGATGTGCAACACATGAAGAAACGTTTTTCTTCAATCAATGAAGAATAACACTCTAAGTGTGAAGAAATTAATGAAGAATTTGATTCTCAGAACCCTACGACAATTGTACGCGGTGTCTGAAATCATCATTCTTATACGGTGGGTCACGCCACCACCAAAGTTGAAAATCTTCAATTTGAGTTTTTTTTCAGTTTTGAAATTCTTCAGTTTTTCAAATTCTTCAACTTTGCAAATTCTTCACTGTTTCCGTCGTCTTTCTTCATTGGCTATATATATATATGGATTTATGTCCTCTACAGCATTCACTTATGGCTATTTCTTCAAGTCGTTTTTTCTGCTAAGTGAATGTGATCGGACCCTTTCCCCTCTATGCTATACTCAACCCAATCCATTCACAAATTCTTCATGTGCGTTCTACTTTGAAACTCGTTCAAATTCTTCACTGTGTCCTTGACAGCTGAAGAAATTGCAACGGAACTTTTAAAACAAATCTTATTCAAACCTTCACTTTTACCGCTCAAACCGTTCCGCATCCCACGATGCATTATTATATTCACCCACGATCGCACACGATCTCCACTACACAGTATGTGGGTGACACATGTCGTGAGAAGGAAGCGGTCAGGCACGTTAGTCCTAAATCTTGGACGATCCGCTTTCACCGTGGCTATAAATACCCTCTCTCCTTCCTCACTCTTTTACTTCGCCGACCTCTCTCTCCGCCGAGCTCCTCGAAACCCTAGCGCCGCCGCTACTCCATCGTCGCCGGTGAGGAAAAGCTTCACCGCCTTGACCTCTTCGCCGACGTACTCGCGCCGAACCGTGGAATTTCTTCACTCCGCCGTCGCCGTAGCTGATTTCCTCTGCCAAGTTAGGGCGGAGAAGATCTGAACGGACGAACTTCCCAACTGTTCATCTCAGTTCGTCGTGTTCTTCACTTCGGGTAAATTAAAAGTTACTTTTACTACTCGATTTGATTCTCAAATTTTCTTCAAATTCTTCAAAGGTGTTTATTCTCCAAATCTTCATACATATGAACACCTCAAATCTCTTGACTCATTTCTCTAAGCAATGATTTTCTTCAAGATTCCTCAATTGTGTGGATCTTCGATCTATACAACTCTGGAACCTAAGACAAAGAACGCTTATTGAAATTCTTCAAGGCTCATCTGGTCAAAATCCTCAAACTTGTTCTTTTTGAAAAACCCTCTGAGAACGCATATGACCTCTTCAAATTCCTCGCACCTATACTCTGCTCACAGTACAAATGTCTGCTGCTGAATCCCTAGGTTCTCATCAACTTAACTCATTTGCAGCATTCCTCGAAGAAAAACTGCACACTTCTTCAGAGAACTCAATTGTTCAATTTCCTCAACTCAAGAAAATGGCGAGATGGTAAGAAGCCGCAGAAGGGAGGAAAGAAACCGAGGTCATGACAGCATTCAAATCCTCGAGGAAATATATGCTGACTCATCACACCATATGAGGAAAGCAAAAATCAACGCAAGGTGCGTATCTGAAAGATTGAGCGGAGATGGGCACGGGAATGGAAGGAATAGCGATATGTAACACCTAAGTACATGAAGAAATTCGTTAAATCCTCCATGCCCAAGAGCTCCTTTGGCACTAGGCCAAATAGCTGATCCCACTAGCGTCAAACGCGGTGAGGACTTCCACGATGAGTGGGCTAAACGCCAAGCAAAGTTGGCTAAGCAAGCAAAGGAAGCGTGAAGAAATTCAATGAGGATTCTGCCGCTGCTGCTGCCACTGAGGTCTCGGTCAAACCGAGGAAATCAATGCAAAAGAAGTCTGCTAATAAGCCAAGTGATTCATCATCTGCGCCCTCACGACCAAGTTCATCAGCAGCTCCCTCCAGGCAAATTCCTCAGCAGCAAATTCCTCACACCGCTACTGTTCCATCAAAGTCCTCAACTGCTCCGTCCAAACCTTCGGTTCTGTGCACCTAGCTACTTGTCAAAGGACTGCTGGTTTCTCAATTGCCTCGAGCATCTCTGCAAGTTCCTCACCTGCCCTCAATTCTTCATCCGCCCGACTCTGCTGAAGACAAAAGCAACAATGGACGTGGTCCTCGGCCTAGCCCAAGGAAGAAACAGCTTGTAGTCCACGTGCCATCGATGATGAGGCATCGATGAAGAACTTGAAGAAATCATCGAGACCGCAAGTTAGGGCCGCTAGAGCCAAAGGTACATCTGTGCCCTTTGCTTTTGGACCCAAAGAAAGTCCTCGACTTCATCGACCTCGCACAATGATCCCAATACCCTCTCGCTGATCTTCCTTTGACACCTGGTCAAAGTCATGCGTTGACTCACTTCATCGCTGAAGAAAATGGAAGTTTGAGAAGGCGAGGGAAATCAAGAAGGCTCAATACAGAAGGAGAGGTTCTCAAGAAAAATGTTGTCAAGATGACACCGAGGAACTCCTTCAAATCCAAACTGAAATTCAGAACCTCAAAGAAGAATTTCGACACATACTATGCTGATTGGCAAGTAGTCAAGACCAGATTCGCGATCCGACGAAGAAACTCACAAGTGTTGCTGCACCTGCAACGTGAAAATCCTCAGGCTGAAGCATCAGTTCAGCCTACTGAAGAAAATGCTGATTCCAGGGCTGATGAAGAAATTCCAGCCGCTGAAGAAACTGCCAGGGCACCCACTAGTGGTGCGCCTGAAGAAACTGCTCAAGTCAGGGCAACTGCATCAGTTGTGTTGTGCCTGAAGAAATTGCTCAAGACAGGGGAACTGCATCAGTTGCTCCTGAAGAAACTGCACCAAATTCCTCAGCTCCTCCTGCGCCAACTCCAGCTCCAATTCTTCCATCTGCTTCTGATGTGAAGAAAACCAAGGCTGCGGAACGAGCTGCTGTGAAGAAAAGGAAAGCATCAGCTGCGTCAGATTCTTCGACTGCGAAGAAAATGAAGCCAATGACCAGCTCCGTTGAAAACCCAATTGATGCTATTCCAATTTCCTCCATACCATCAAAGGAAGTAGTTCCTTTTGGAGAAGAATATGAGGTGCCAACCGGATCTGATGAAGAACATCAATCTCCTGCTTCGTCAGAGAAAATTGATGAAGAAATTGAAGTGGAAGCAATCCCTTCAACCCCAGTCATTCCCTCATCAGACCATGAAATTTCTCAAGCTGGTACTGAGGAAATTGAAAATGAAGATGTGGATATTGGATGTACCACTCCAGTGATCAATGATGACTTTTGGGAAAGTCAGCATCCCAATACTCCTCTCTTCACCCCGCTTCAACAAGTTCCTCACTCCCCGCATGCAGACTGCTCAAATAGACATCAAGAAAATCAACCCACGAGTTACATGCATGAAGAAATTCCAGCCACTAGTGCCGATGAAACTGCTGCTGCTGCTGAAAATCCTCGATCGCACAAGTTGAGGACGAAATTCCTCAAGCTGAAGAACCTGAACTTACGATTCCTGAGGTGGTGATGCAACTCACGGACACCCCTCTGCCAAAGCAGAAGAATCCGTTCTCAACCAAGCAAAAATTCAAGGCTGAAGATTTCTTTGCCGAGCACGTGTTCTTCACTGAATATAATCCTTATGATTCTGCTCGAATTAGGAAGAGGCGCTTCTGGACTGCTAGTCAAGCGAACTTCTATTCCTCAGTGCTTTTCAACAAGGACAAAATCTTCGATCATGCTCATATTCCTCATGTGGATATGGAGTCGCTGCCAGGCTTTGAGCCTGTCCTCAGTGTTCTTCACGACGCAGACTTCTAAACTTCTGACCGATATTTGTGGATGGAACGAAGAGCTAATTCTTCGCCTATGCAACCTGCACATCACCGGAGACGCTGAAGATGTAACTTCATGGGTCTTGGATTGATGACCGAAAATACTCACTACAAGGCTCCAAAGAAGTGAATTGCTTCGTGCCCTACCACTCAGTCCTCCGCTTGATGGTGCACGTCGCATCTATGAAGAAAAGGAACTTTCAAATCACTATATGCAAGTGCTGATGAAGCCTTTGAAACCAAGGCAAGCTCCAAGGACCAAATTCCTCGTCAAGGAATTATTATATGTGCCTCGAACAGTCTATCGAATTTTGACGAAGACTATGAGTCCTATCAAGGGCCACGACTCGAATGATGAAGAAGTCGTTGGCATCATGAAGAATATGTTGTTCAACATCATCCATGGCGTTCCCGTCAATTTCCATGATTTCTTCATGAGGACTCTGGCTAACATTGCCATGTCACCTTTTGAGCTGAAGCCTTATGCGCCTTGGATTATGAGATTCATCAGGTCAAGATCTTCACCGAATTACAAGGTCGACACTTTGAACCACTGCAGCTACCGCCCCGATTGAAGTCCTCAAACGCCAATTACCTCACCGATGAAAAGGGAAAGGCTACTGCTGTGATAGATGAAGGCACACGTCCATTGGATGGACAGTTTAGCAAAGCAGCATCCTACTCCACCAATGATGACTCGCCACACATGACTCAAAGAAAAATACCTCGATTAAGCATAGTCCTCAAGCTATCGCACCTGTGGTGATGACTGATCGTGAGTTACTCCTCGCCTTCATCGGAAGGTTGATCGCAATCACAAGTGGGTCAAACGTCGGTTTGGTACTCTTCTTTACAACCTGACCTCAACTCACAATGCAAAGAAGAAAACCACTACTACCTTCATGAAACCTTCAAGCGCACTGGCTGTTCTTTCACATGTCTACAATGAAGAAGAACTGCAATCAATGGGACTCAAGGAAGAATTTGATTGGTCTGCACCTCCTCCGAAGAAATTCAAGAAAGTCAAAGTTCCTTCCTTAGTGGCCAGCTCCTATTCTTCATCTCGCGACATCGATGAAAATGAAGATTTGGAAGACACTGCTGCTGGTCCTACTTCAACGAACAACCCGACAATGTCAAGGCGCCCATCTTCAACTTGAAATTCTTCAAGAGCGTTAGTCCTCGCCGATCCTTTTGGTCATTCGATGACAAAGGGGGAGAAATTTGAGTTAGTCTTCAAGCGGGTCTCGTTTTTGTCTATATACAATATTTTATTAAGTTACAACTCTCGTTCTTCTGAAACCTTTTATTGGATCGAGTTGTAATCTTAAACCCGATGGTGCTTTGATACTTTTGATGCATTATGTTTTTGCTCTATGATCTGATTACAGTAGTGTTGATATGCTCTGATATTTGTTATGCTCTGATCCTCATGAGCTCGTTGAAAATCTTCAAATCGATTTGGGATCTGATACTCATGAAAAGTTTCAAATTCCTCATACGCATTGGGCTCTGATACTCTTTATGCATTATTTTGCATGCTCTGCATATCATCAAGCACCATATTTCATCATGCATTTCAAATTCCTCATATTATATGACAAATGCGTGTATGAATTACAAGATATAGGGGGAGATCTCCATGATTCAATTCTTCAAATGTGCATTGCCTCAAAAGCAAATTCCTCACTATGCACACCTTCAGGGGGAGTTCTTCTATATCTTGCAATCAAAATCCTCATTATCGTGTTTACACTTCATATATTTATCCTCGTTGAAAACTTAACCTATGTTGTCATCAATCACCAAAAGGGGAGATTGTAAGTGCATCTAGTGCCCTTAGTGATTTTGGTGTATTGAAGACTTATAGGTTAAGTAACTAATGCGCTTGTGAGTGTACACAGGTCTATAAGTCTATGAGGAGTTTGATATTTACAAAGGAAAGTCGACCCTAAAATGAAGTTCTTCAATCAAGAATTTGATATTCAAGACTTTCGAAGACTTTGAAAGTGAAGAAATTGGTGTGATCCTCAAGACTTGGTATTCGCTGAGGAACATGAAGCGTGAAGACTTTTGTTTTGTAGTTTCATTTTCTCTTTCTTGAGTCATAGGAAACACCGTCTTTGTTAAAGGGGTCGAGGAAATACTAAGGAAAAATTTCCATTTGATGCTCAACTCAAAATCCTACACCTACCAATCCCTTCGAGTGAAGCTTTTGAAATCTCATACAGTTCAGTCAATTTCTTCATGGATGAGACGAAGCTCTTCCGTCACTTGAGGAATTTGTTCTGACTGAGGAGTTAGGAATTCGCCAGTGCGAATTGCCTACACAGTGAGGAACATGATAGCCCTGAGGAATTTGATGTTCAAAATTCCGACCGTTCTTTGTCTTCTTGCGGCTGTCCCAAATATCTTATCCACCTAACGGTCATATCATTGAAGGGCATTTATGTCTTATCATGTCGGGCTGCTCCCTAGGCTATAAATAGCCGCCCCCTACAACCACTAGTTGGTTGGCTGCTCCGAGAGAACTTGACACTTGTCATTTGAGAGCAACCCATCCTCTGAGGACTTTGAGCGAAAATCATCAAGTGAGGAAAACCCAAAAACCAAACCCCAACAAACCCAAAGTGATTGAGCATCACTGAAGAAATTGATCCCGTGGATCCGACGCTTTTACCTTTGAAGACTGTGCTTCTTCCAGACGGTTAGGCGTCACGGTCTAGAGCATCCAAGAGGAATTGTGGATCGCCGAGTGACCAAGTATGTGAAGGTTTGGAAGTCGCCTGAAGACTTACCACGAGTGATTGGACGAGGTCTGCGTGACCTTAGTTCAAGGAGAATATGGTGAGGACTTGGTGTCTGAGCGTGCGTTCGGTGGATCGGGTGTCCGGACTGCGTGTCCTCGAGTTTAAATACTCAGCCGCTCCAACCAGACGCATAACCGAGACAGCAGTTGGAACTGGTCTACCAAATCATTGTCTTCACCAACCTAATGGTTCTATTTCCTCAACCCTTTCATTTCCTCATTCTTGTGTTGAGTGTTTGTCATATCTGTGTTTGAAGACTTTGATGAAGACTTTCTTAAATTCCTCGCCCAATTTCTTCATCTGTTTGTCTTCATCTTGTGTTATCCTATGATTACGCTTTACAGACTCTGTGATTGTCTTCATTTCACCATGATGACTATGCCTGTAATCTGCTATGCTTACTTCTGAGTACTTATTCCGCTGCATGTATTTCTTCGCTAAGGAATTTCCTCACCAGCAAATTCCTCAGTGAAGAATTTGTAAAATTCTCTAAAAATCGCCTATTCACCCCCCCTCTAGTCGATATAACGCACTTTCACAGAGCTCCGGTGTCAAAATCACTTGGACGATCATCTGTGCGACGTGGCCACCGAGCTTCACGGTGAAGTCCGCCTCCAAGTGGTTGAAGAGCACAACGCCCACCGAGCCATGCTAGTCAGCATCGATCACCCATGCGCCCACGTCGGGAAAGTGAAAAATTGTTAGTACACAAATAACATCAGTTAAACTAGATAGTATATTACAATTCACAAGACCCATTAAGTTAAGATTCCTTCTCATCTAGCAATTTAAAGGGGCTCATGCCGAAAATATATGCTTAATTCCTCACTGCCTATTCAAACTAAATATATAGATTTGACAAGTGCATAGAAAAACATAAAGTCCAAAAGAAACACAGAAATGCATATGTGAACTAAATTACTTTGTGTCGTGGAATTGTCACGGCAGATGTCCTCATGGAAGGACTTAGTTGTGGAGTCATTGCAATGAGGTTAGCTTAAAGGGGTTAAACAGGACAAAGGACACGGGGAGTTTATACTGGTTCGGCCCCTTGCGGTGAAGGTAAAAGCCTAATCCAGTTTGAGGTGGTATTGCTAGGGTTTCGATGACCAGGGAGCAAATACGCTTTGCCTGGCTCTCGATCTGTTGTTTCTTGCCCTAAGCTGCTACCGGGTCGTCCCCTTATATACACGGGTTGATGCCCTGCAGCCTACAGAGTCCCGGTCGGCTCATACAATGTGTCCGACTCGGTGACTTATCTTCATGCCTTACAATACAAGTTTACATATACACGACAGTTTATACTCGTGGTCCTTAAGCCGCCATCAGGTTTGGGCCTTCTAACAAGCCTGTCTATGAACCTTCATCTTTAATACATACTTGTGCTTCATTGATATGAACTGCAATAGGGATGACCTGGCCCCTCCTGGGCGGGTCATATCTGATAGCCATATCCCCAACATTAGGCCCCAGGTTGATTTGAACTTGTTCATGTCAATCTTCAACCCTGAGAAAAATCCTTTTTCATCTTACTGTGAAATACTGTAACCCGCCATGATGTCATCTCCGGAAACTGTGGTAACCCGCCATGACGTCACCTGTGATTAATACTACACAGAATCCAAATCTTAATAAATCTCTTTCCTTACTAACCCTCCGAAAATCGAGGCGCCCATGCCGTCACATATCCATTTCTTTGTTTCCTCGATTTCTGCGCCTGTCGTTTGTCCTTCCAGCCCTATAAATAGGGCCACAGGTTCACCTGTCACTCTCCTCCTTTCCCTTCTCGCCTTCTTCTTCCTCCTTGTGGCGCTCCAGTGCGCCCGAGCTCCGCCGTCGTCGACCTTCGTCCCCTTCGTCAACTCTGGCCGCTGCATCACCCTGAACGGACCAGAAACGCCGCGGCACTCCTTCGCTGTCAGCTAGCACCAGTAAGTCCTCCCCTTTCCTCTTCATAGATCTGTCTTTTAGGGTTTCTCTGTTCGTCGGCGTTCATCACCGTTTCTTCCCTTTCTCCTTTCTAGATTGCGTAGTTTTGATCTGAAAATAACATAGATCCTGTGCGGTAGCAGTTTTAGCACATGTTTTTGATACTAGAGCATATCCTCATCGCGATAGATCTCCTCTGGGGCACCTCCGCTTTTCTTCCACCGCAACCTTAGGTTTAGAATTTATTTCCTTTTTCTGAACAGCTGCAGATCCGAACTTATACCCTCAATCTGCGAAACTTGTTTGTCCCAACACTTAGTAAAATTTTGCTCTCGTCAGATCTTGAACATCCATGCTGGTCATGGCGGTTTACCTCACCGGCTTATAATCACTTATATATCATTAGTCCTCACTTAAGCCGCCATGCTGAATATACACTACAGCTGTTTAATGTTGTGCTTTCACCAACTGACTTGAACCGGCCAAAATTTTCTCTCCATTAGGCTTCCTATCTTCACCATGCCGCCAAAAACAGTCTACACATGCAACTGGATGCCCTCCATCGTCACTGAGGGCACATTTAAAGTTTTTGTCAAAGTCAGGTATTTGCCCCCAAAGAGTGTGATGCATTACCGTGCTCCTGACCCGGGCAAAGAAAGACCTCAGCAAAAGGGCGGCGAAGTCATTGTATTTACTGATCACATGAACCGGGGATTCTCACCACCCGGCTCTAAGTTTTTCTGGGACGTTCTGCATTTTTTCCAACTCCATCCTCAAGACATTGGACCCAATTCCGTGTCAAATATCTGCAACTTTCAAGTCTTTTGTGAAGTATACCTTCAAGAGGAGCCCAGCGTCGATCTCTTTAGAGAGTATCTTTATTTGAACCGCCAGACTGAGTTCATGAACTGGCCCAGCTTGGAAATTGGCGGGATCTCGATCCAACGCAGAAGAGATGCTATTTTCCCTTATGCCTGATTGCCAAGCCACCCCAAGGATTGGAACCAGACGTGGTTTTATTGCAAAGACACTTCTCCCGCTGACGAGAATCCACTGCCGGGTTACCGTGTCGAGCGCTTGACCCAAAGCACAATCTTCCTAAAAAACTTACTGATGTTGTCGTGGAATTGTCACGGCAGATGTCCTAGTGTGAGGACTTAGTCGTGAGGCCAATGCATCTATGTGGTAGCTTGAGAGGGGTTGAGCGGAATCGAGAAACACAACACAAGACAAGGGTTTAGACAGCTTCGGGCCCCGGGAAACATCATCCGGTAACAACCCTACATGTTGTTTGTGGCTAGGTCTTATTATCATCACGAGGGGGTCGCCGTAAACCGGCTTTCCTAGTTATGTCTAGCCCTAAGATTCTTCTCCCTCTCTTGGGGTGCCCTGCCCCTCCTTATATAAGTTTAAGGGGAGGGTTACATGTAGAGTCCAACTCGGATTAAGACTTAAACTATTTTGACTTCTTTTCATGGGCTTCTTAACATCTTGGGCTTATTAACGTCTCGGGCTTGTTAACCCCAGGCGACTCTATCTTCCGGGTTATGATTGTCTGCCGGGTTATGACTATCTGCCGGGTTATGATTGTCTGCTGGGTTATGATTGTCTGCCAGGTTATGACTGTCTGCCGGGTTATGATCTGACTTAACACCTGCTGGGTTATCATCTGACTTAACACCTGCCGGGTTATCATCTGACTTAACATCTGCCGGGGTATCATCTGACTTAACACCTGCCGGGTTATCATCTGACTTAACTCCTGCCGGGTTATCAAGTCCCAGCCGGGTTATAACTCCGGTCGGGTCATACCGCGGGGTATATCCCCGACATTAGCCCCCAGTTTAGATTAGATTTATCCATGTTAAACAGATCATGATCATCCTTAAGTCCTTGTCATTTCCTTCTTCTACAATGTCTAGGTCAATAGGCTGGCTTCATAACCAATTTGCTGACATTGGTTTGTCACAGAGAAAAATTGTGAAGAATAATTCATTTGATTCAGCACCCAATGCCTAACAAATATATTGGTCTTTGAAATACTCATCTGATCTTCAACCGGCTTAAGGATGTAGAATTTGCCGATTTATCATTGCCAAAATTGCCAGTTTATAAATATTGATGGCACCAGGTCATAATTGTGGCTGACGCTGGGCCAATCCTGTTTACTCAAAACTGAGAATTTTAAGATTTTTTCTTCCTTATATCCATTACCTGTAGCCCCCATGTCTTGAGCAGAACAAAGTGATGACTTAAGACTTGCTTCAATATAAATATTACCACTTTGAAGAAATCCATGTTGTTCATCTCAATCACTAGTCGAAACTGAGTATTCCATATATGTAGCCCCCAAGTACCGGGTTGTCATGCTTGCAGCAACCTGGGACTTGAAAATTGCCTTGAATTGTTGACAGGAGCAATTGGTAGCCCCCAAGGGCCAGCTCATTATGATGTGATGAGTCGGGTCTTCAATAAGGCCAGTAAAAATGACTTTGCATTAGCCCCCAAGTGCCATGGTGCATGCTGGCAGTGACATGGGACTTGCACATTTGATGTAATCTCAATTTGAAGAATGTAGCCCCCAAGTGCCGGGTCGTAAGCCTGCAGCGACTCGGGACTATTCCCTCCATTGTAAAATAAATCATATCCATTGATAAAATAATAGCCATTGCGCTGAAGCGACTTTGAAAACCTCAATCGTAATATTGATTATTGATAACCATAATAAAAATCCAGCCATGTTGGCTATTAAAGATTTGAATAATATACCCAATGATTTATAAGCGCATGATTCCAATGGCGCAATCCAAATATATACTGGCGACTTATAGTCGAAAGCCAGGCCGGGTTAATAAACACAGGTGAACTATAATCATAAAGCATTATAAATCTCATCAAAATAAACCTAAAAAACCAAGAGGATTTAAGTAGTCATAATTGTGGTATTGCACCGATCAAGAGGGTTTAAGCTATGGTTCACATACGACCAAAGCCCCCAAGCGATCATCCTGGTGGCCTTACGCCAATCAAGAGGTGTTAGCTATGGTTCGAATACGACCAAGCCCCCAAGTGATTATCCTGGCGGCCTTACGCCAATCAAGAGGTGTTAGCTATGGTTCGAATACGACCAAGCCCCAAGTGATTATCCTGGTGGCCTTATGCCAATCAAGAGGTGTTGCTATGGTTCGAATACGACCAAGCCCCCAAGTGATTATCCTGGTGGCCTTACGCCAATCAAGATGTGTTGCTATGGTTCGAATACGACCAAGCCCCAAGTGATATTGTGAGTTGTGCTCAAGGGGCACCTATGTTTGAGTTGTGCTTTTGCAACCGACTCTCTTTGGTCCGTTTAATTTTTCCTGAGAACTCGAACTTGCGAGAGATTATTCTTTTGAACCGGAAATTCTTAAATCGGATATTGAGAGCTTCAAAGCTTTGTGGGAGACAGCTTTCCCTTGAGCCGGATTTTAAACCGGAATCCTTCTTTTTAAGCCGACAATTTTCTGACAGCCTTTAAATTTGCACCAATTTGGCGGTTTTAGGGTCCTGCATTAGATAACTTTGCAAGCTGGAGTAATTGCTCTTTTAAAGAAAGCAATATATAATATAAAAATATACTGGATGGATTTCACCTGATATGTTAGGCCAGAAATTATCCGCCGCGGAGTTGATGATCAGTTGACCACCATGGTGAAATGACGCGGTAAACCGTGCGAACGGGTAATTTAGCCGCATTATGTTGATATACACAAAAACCGGCGGAACCGGACGGAAAAACAACCGCAACATTAAAGGCGGTATGGACGCGGGCGATTTGCTACCGCTCTTGCAGTGACCACATGTCCTGCATAAATAATATCATAAACCGGCGTAATTGTTCTCAAAAGGAAAAAAGTTGATACATGCTATTTAAGATAGACTGGACAGATATCACCTGATGTATTTGGATGAAAAATGATCCGTTCATTGCAACAGAGGCGATGGCTTAAAGCACTGCACCGGTCGGCTCAGACGGAACCTCCGGGTCATGTTTGACTCTTTTCTTTTCAGCAGCGGGTCGATGAGGACCCAGGCAAGTCAACAACGGAGGCGGGTTTAAGCGGGGGCAGCGGCTTGGGGCCACACCCGCATGGGTGACTCGGTGCACAGTGACTCATCAGGCGAACAAGGCCAGGGATACCTGGTAAAGTGGTAAGGGCGGCTCAGCAACGAAATGAAGCAGAGAGGCACTCACAGAGCGGCGGCCCGACACGCGCCCGGGATAGCAGGGCCGTGGAAAGATGGAGGAGCGGTGAGGCTTAAACGGCGGAGGCTCAAAGGGCCGACGCGCCCGCAGCAGGCCCGCGGTCAGCGACAGAGGCAGCCGTGGTGGTTTCACGGCATAGGCTCACGGACGGTCATGGCAGGAGTGGCGGTTCAACAGAGCAGGGGGCGGCTCTCTGCGGTGGTATGCAGGCTCACCGGTGGAGGAGTAGCAATGGCGGTTTAATAGGGTCGGCGACAGGAGAGGAGTAGCAAATCGAGCGTGACCGGCGGGCAAGCAAGCCAGCGACTCGAAAACGGCTGCTCAGCGAAGCCAGCCTGAGGTAGAGCGGGCCACGGCCACTGCGGAAGTGGGTTGACCCAGGGCGGTTCAAAAAACTCATGGCCGTGGCGGTTTAGCAGTGCAGCGGCAGGTAGTGGAGCGTGGCGATAGGCGGCCGCGGCGAGTTGCAGCAGAGGCGAGGACACCCGGCGGCTATCGACGATTGAATCAGCCCCGACGGCAGGAGCGGCGACTCGCAGGTGAGGTGGATCCCTTGGCGACTCACGGTAGTAGTTGGGCAGGCCGGGTCAGAGTGGCTGCGAGTCGTCGGGCCTCTCGTGGTGAAGGGCAGAGGCGAAACAGTGCTTGAGGTGGAGGGAAGGTCGTCCAGCAGCGGGCTGATCGAAGCGAGGTGAATAGAAACCGCAGTCGCGGCTTAAGCGGGTGGCGCTTCATGGGTCGGGATGGCAGAAAGGCGCCGGACCACAGCGGAAGCAGCGGAGGCCTTAGGCGGTATGACCCGGCGTGCGGGGACGGCAGCAGGAGGCGCGAATACGCTGGAGCGGAGCGGGGCGGGCCACGATCGCGGCAGCTTTGATGCTCAGGCGAAGAAGCGGGGCGGCTCGTGGTCGGCCTCGACCATAAGCGACCCGGCGGGGACTCGGAATCAGCTAACTGGCGGATCAGGCGCGCAGGTGCAGAGACCAACACCGGCGGGCATGCTGTGGAAGGGCCGGCTCGAGGTCGGAGATTCAGCAAGACACGGTACCGGCGGGTCAGTGGCGCGGCGCTGGAGATGCAGCGAACCACAGTTGCGGCGGGTCATTTACGGTGATTGATGGAGGCTGGCTAAACCGGAGGGGAGCCATTGACTTGGTGGAAACAGGTCCGCAACGGCAGCTTTGAAGATCGGGCCAGCGTGCGAGCGGGCAGCGGTGACCCGGGGTGATTTGGAACGAGGCCGGGTCAGCGTGACCGCCGTGGCTTATTGAGCCGGCGGCTCGAGGAGGAGCAAGGCCTAAACGCGGCAGACATGCGCACCCCGGCGAGTCGAGGCGGAGCCGGCTTGTGGCGCGGTTGCGGCCACACAACGGCGGCTGCAAGGCGATGCCGGCGAAGTGCAGCGGCAGGCGTCTTCAGGAGAAGCAGCCACAGGCGCATCAGAGGAGGCAAACCGGCAAGGGGGAACGGCTTGCAAACGGAGGCGGGTCAAACGGCGCGCGGCCTGCGATCCCGCGTGGTGGTAGAACTGGAATCTGGCTCGGGACGGTGGAGGTGGAGGCGAGCGGAGGTGCCCACAACAACTAGAATGGGCGGGGCATGGAATTCACGATGGAGGGGCTCGGTCGATGCGAGACGGAGTCCAGGTGCGGGCGGCTCTCAGCTGGGAGTAAGCCGGACTGGAGTGGAGACGGCCGACGGACTGGAAACCTGAGGCGGAGCGAGTCACAGCAGCGAGGCGCGCCGGTGAAGTGAAACCATATCGTTGCCGTATCCTCTTTCGGGTCATGGTCGGCTCAATGTCTTTCCTAGCAGCGAGGCGACTTCGGAGACGGCGATTCGAATCAAAGCGGCAGGTCATGGCAATGACAGGGAATCCGGGTCGTGGCCGTGGTTGCTTTTACCAATCGACATCTCGTGTCTCCCTCTGGGTTGTGGCCCTTCTGTCTTTTTTCCTTTGACCCCGATTTGGTAGCAGTGCGTGATGACTAAGCCAGGGTCAAGCCCTCGGTTCCTTATACTTCAAATCGGTTTTGCTGCAGATCGGTTCAAATAGATACGCACGGGTTGCATCCATGGCGACTAAACATATAACACAGATTGTATCAAGAACTGTAGAGATTGTCCATGGCGACTCAATATAATTTCCTTGATCTCAACTGATGAGATTAGAGTTGATGCAAGTCCTTCTGTACGTTGACCCGGCAGATTGTAAGCTTCTTCCAAAGCTGACTTTTCTTCATACGGAAATTTACGAACTTCTCGAAACCCTAATTAAGATCCCTCCAAGAACTCAACACCACCGTGCGCAGGCCCCACGTTGGGCGCCAACTGTCGTGGAATTGTCACGGCAGATGTCCTAGTGTGAGGACTTAGTCGTGAGGCCAACGCATCTATGCGGTAGCTTGAGAGGGGTTGAGTGGAATTGAGAAACACAACACAAGATAAGGGTTTAGACAGCTTCGGACCCCGGGAAACATCATCCGGTAACAACCCTACATGTTGTTTGTGGCTAGGTCTTATTATCATCACGAGGGAGTCGCCGTAAACCAGCTCTCCTAGTTATGTCTAGCCCTAAGATTCTTCTCCCTCTCTTGGGGTGCCTTGCCCCTCCTTATATAAGTTGAAGGGGCGGGTTACATGTAGAGTCCAACTCAGATTAAGACTTAAACTATTTTGACTTCTCTTCATGGGCTTCTTAACATCTTGGGCTTCTTAACATCTCGGGCTTGTTAACCCCAGGCGACTCTATCTGCCGGTTTATGATTGTCTGTCAGGTTATGACTGTCTGCCGGGTTATGATTGTCTGTCGGGTTATGATTGTCTGTTGGGTTATGACTGTCTGCTGGGTTATGATCTGACTTAACACCTGCCATGTTATCATCTGACTTAACACCTGTCGGGTTATCATCTGACTTAACATCTGTCGGGTTATCATCTGACTTAACACCTGCCGGGTTATCATCTGACTTAACACCTACCGGGTTATCAAGTCCCAACCGGGTTATAACTCCGGTCGGGTCATATCGCGGGGTATATCCCCGATAGCTACTGAACGGAAAAGGATTGCTCCTACCATTGTGAAAGTTAAAGCTCTGCTAAGAAACGGGCGAACTGACGTTGATTTAGTCAGATGTTGGGTTTCTTGGCGGATCATACCCTTAAGTCGTCGCACCGGCTTAATGTGCACTTACACTGGTGGTGTAAAAGATTTACTGCGTCACAACTCTGCACCATTAACTGATGAAGCAGTAAATGAAATGGTTAAGTCTCTTCTGAATGAAGATCCGAAAGATTGTGTTAAAGTGGGTCTAGCCCCTTTCTGCAAGCTTAACCCGCCACCAGATGTAAGCATCTGAACTTACTTATCTTTACCTCATCATTCAAATACCTTATTAACTCATCCCTTAATATCCTTTGCAGGCTAAGTCTGACTTTTGGAAAATGGAGTATGATCATGAGGCTGCTAAAAAGGCTAGGATGCCAGAAAAGTCGCTAAGAAAATCGCCAAGAAGACCACCAAGAAGAAGAAGAAATCGAGTGCCTTTGACCTGCTCAAACTGCATGATACCTCTCAGTCGGAGGTAGCCCTTGACTCTCTTGGATCTTTTTTCAATCATCTTATTGACACTGACTATTATCAGGCTGATACGGGAGCCAGCCAAGCAGCTGAAGAAGAGGTAATTATTATTTCCTCCGGATCAGAACCTTTGCCAAGACAGAAACTTTGACAAGTAACCCAGAAAGTAAGGTTTTCACACCCCTTGGCTTATTTAGATCCTCACTTTCTTTTGAAGCAACTGCAACACGAGAATCGACATAAGACCCGGACAAGCGGAGGTGAAGAGTTATCCTCCGGCTTACCAAACACTCCTGCTCCTCAAAAACGACAAAACGGGGTTCTTGTTAACTTACTTCTTTAACCTGCTGGCGGGTCTTATTTATTTTTCACTTAACTCTGTTGATGACCATTGATCGGGAACTTGCCCGTTCTTCCTCTGGTGACTCATCGCAAACCGAGTTGCTGGCTTCCAAGATTGCCCCTGGGTAATGATAATCACTTCTTACTCTGCACCTCTTTATATTTTGATAACTAATACTGATTTGTCATAATCCGTGTAGGGGACAAGCAAAGCCTAACAAGAAGGTAAAGGTGACCAAGCCAACTGAGGCACCTGAAGTTGCTGAGCCGGAGCAGCAAGTCCCTGTGCCTGAAGCTTTTGACAAACAACCAGAAGAAACTGTCACTGACGCTCCGCCTGAGATTCCGGATCTATGTGTTTATGACACTACTATTAATCCTTCAAATCCTGCACCATCCAGCTCACTTAAGTCGTCGGAGATTCATAATGATGACGTGTTGATTACTGGCACCGGCTTTATAGAGCTGGGAAATCCAATATCCTTAGCTAAGCATACTGCCAAGCAAGAGGTTATTGAAAGGAGGAAGATGAAGTTTGACGTCTCCCACTATGCGCAACTGAGCAGTAGTGAGATCCTCTCTGGTTACCTCAGCCAAGTACACTCCAGCCGCGATCTTGAAATTGATATGGTGAAACAGATGCACCAAAAGTATGAGGTATGACTTCCAGCTTTGAGTAATGTATGTATATCCTGCCAGCCCCCAAGTCTACTGGTTATGATAAGATTGAATAGGCTGTAGACTTAGAAGAATCCATAAACTTCTGTCCTAGAATCCCTCCAAGTCCGGTTTAAACATAAACCGGATGTTTAAGCAGTTTTAGCTTTGCATCCGTAGTCCCCAAGGGCCAGTTTAATCAGCATGAATGAACCGGTCCTATTTATCATTGTGTAAGAAAAGAGAGCTTAACTGCATAACCCCCATGAGTCGGTTGGGACTGTTTAAAGCACATCCGGCTCACTATGAAGAAGATAGAAGCGATATGCATTAGCCCCCAAGTGCCAAGTAGTCTTGCTTGTAAAGTGCTTGGGACTTTATTCATAAGAGCCGTTTCCTTGGAAAATTTCTTTGACAGACATTATCCCCCAAGTGTCAAGTGTTGTTGCTTGCAAAAGACTTGGGACTTATATTCTTGTAACCTTGATATATATGTGTTGATAACTCTGTACTTCATATAGGCTGCTACTGCTGAACTGGAGTCTGAATTGAATGACACAAAGACCCGGCTGGCGACTCAGGAAACTGAGACCCGGAAAGCTGAGTCAAAGTTCCAGTTTAGCGTGGCTGAGTCGGAAAAGCTGAAGACTAGTTTTGAGGTGGAGAAAAAGACTTGGGTTGAAGAAAAGACTGCTTTAATGCAGCGGGCTGAGAAAGCAGAGGCAACTCTTCAAGAGGTGACCACTGAGCTCACCGGGTTAAAACGCCGTGTATCTCAGATGGTTTCTACCATCTTTGGTGAGTCGCCTTGCTAATCATCAAAAGTGAATCCTTGTTGTAATAATATAACCCATCATTAACCAATCTGTGATATACCCAGGTCCCAGGAGTAGCAATCTGAATCAAGACATGCTTGTGAAGCTCAAGGCTGTCTACACACTTGTCGAGCAGCTGTACACCGGAGCTCAACGTGCATTAGCCACAATTTCGCCAACGAGCCAAGCGCTTACTCTGTTGATGGATGTATTGAAAAAGCTTTCTGTGCTGCCTATCAGATTTGAAGAAATGAAACGATCGTCTGCAAGAGCCGGTGCCGTGATGGCTTTGAGCCGGGCCAAGGCATGGGTACCAGAGCTTGACCCGTCTGAGGTAGCCACTGGATACCCAAGCTTAAAGGAAGATGGCACTCCGTTTGATCAAAAGGACTTCTCGGCTTGCGTCAAGGAAATATGTCCAATGGCCACTGTGATTGCCAATGACTCGGATCTTTCCAAGTATCACCCGACTTATGACAAGGTGAATCAGAAGATGCCGACTCCGGCTTACAAAGTGATGAACTTAATCCCGCCAATTCGTAAGCACACTTTTGCCCCTGAAGTTGAGCCGTCTGATCTTATAGACGACGAAGCTGAATTTCAAGCTTTATCTGGCATCAATTGGTCATCACTAACTTTTCAGACAGCGGAGGAGGACGAAGAACCGGAGAAGGATGATCCAGAGGCCTCCAATCAGCAAGGCCAAGAAGAATGAACCGGCGGGCGGCTTATACCTTTAATCTTTTGAAAAAACACTTGATCTCATTCGGCTTGCGGAGCCATGTAATAGGGTAGAAAAAACTTGAATCTGTCGTGCCATCGTGCATGTTTCTGCTTTTTGCTTTAATACCACTGATCCGCCGGTTTGAAAAATCATTATGGGTATGATAGCCCTTGACTTATGCAGATCTGAAGGATTATTATCCTGCACACAAAGAAAGTACAAGTGCCCTGGCGGCTTACCGCCGAGCGGGTCATGATACCCAATTGAAACCGTTGGGGACAAACAGTCCATAACCAGAGCCAGTTAATCATAACCACATGTAATCATAACAAAATATATCATACCTGTCGGGGATATACCCCGCGGTATGACCCGACCGGAGTTATGACCCGACCGGACTTTGCGATTCACCAGAAGACCCAGCTGGAGCTAGACGACTCACCGGAGACCCGGCGGGTGGGTCAAACGGACGACAAGGCCCAAGGCCCAGTGGGCCGGTTCATGTGATGGTGGGCCGACTTAAGAAGAAAGGTGTGAGGAATATTTCCCTTACAAGGAATCAAGACCCGAACTTGTATCCGGCTTGTAGTAGAAGATAGGCTAGTCCTAGTCCTACTAGGACTCCACATGTAACCCGCCCCTCTAACTTATATAAAGAGGGGCAGGGCTCCCCAAAGAGAGGCAAGCAACAAGAAACAATCTCTAGGGCTAGACACAACTAGAGGTGAGCCGGTTTACGGCGACTCCCTCGTGATGATAATGAGATCTAGCCTCAAACAACATGAAGGGTTGTTACCGGATGATGTTTCCCGGGGCCCGAAGCTGTCTAAACCCTTGTCTTGTGTTGCGTCTCTCGATTCCGCCCAACCCCTCTCAAGCTACCACATAGATGCGTTGGCCTCGCGACTAAGTCCTCACACTAAGGATATCTGCCGCGGCAAATCCACGACAGTTGGTGCCCACCGTGGGGCCTGTGCACGGTGGTGTTGAGTTCTTGGAGGGATTTTTCCTCAGGGATCGAGAAGTTCATAATTTTTTGGTGAAGAAGAGACCGGTCAGAATTTACGTCAACTCCAAGTTCATTGATCAAGCTTAAACAAGTTTGAGTCGGCCCTCGCGAACGAGAAGTTCTAAAGCGGGCGGTTGAATCACAAGTCGCCGAGGACGGCGTTCTTTTTTTTGCAGCAACCTGTTTCGTCGACACGTCAGGTTTTGATCTATAACTGTTTGTCCGATCTGTCAAGTTGACAAGGTTCAAAACCACGCGTATCTACTGAAGGAAAAAGAAGTTGTCGTTTCGATTTGATCAGCAGTAAAACCGAATTGATTAAGGAACCGAGGGACCCCGGCATAGTCGTCGTGTACTGTTTGCAATTTGGGATCAGTGGAATAAAAAATAGGTAGGAGCGGAGGCCAACTCATCAACGACCCGGATTCTGCTCCGTTCCCAAGTCGTATGCGGCGTGCAAGTCGCCGGTGACTCCCGTTCAGAGCCACCTGGGCTTCAAACTGAGATCTTTGCTGGTCATCTTGAGCCGTTCCATGTGAATCCGCTGCCGAGTTGCTGCCGTACAGCCGCCCGCCGTTGCGCCTGTCTCCCGAGCCGCCGTTCTTGCTCCGCCAAGCTGTTGCTGTTGTGCCCCTCCGTGGTATTGCTCCTTCACTACCAAGGCATGTTTTGACCCGCCTAGCCTCGCCCGTCTGCGACCCGGACTGGTCCATCGACTGCGCCTGCACCCTTGAACCACTCGCCTGTTCCGAGCCGCTACAGCCTTCTATCGCCGCCGGGCCGGTCATTGCCGTCGACTCGCCGGCGCTTCTCCTACTGCGCCAAAGCTCCCTTCAACAGCGGAGCTGAGCCGCCATCCGCTCAAACCGCCGTATTGAGTCGCCGTGGAGTTGAGCCGGCCCTGCCACCACGAATCGCCGCCGCTGGGCCGCCGTTGGGGCCTTGACCCACTGTAGTTAACCCGCCATGGCTGGCCCGCGAGCCGCTGCACCTCATTATGGCCTAGGAGCGACGCTCCCCTCGTCTTGGCCATGAACCGCCGCGCCCTTCTTCATCAACGGGATTGAGCGGCCGCCGAGTTGTCCCCGCGCGACTTCGCCTCGCCTTCGTCAAATCGCCGACAACCCCCTGCGCCGCTGAGCCGCCATCACCAGCACGCCAAGTGGCCGCTGGCCCGCCCCCTCTGCTCCGGGTTAAACTCCGTCTAATGAATCGCCGCCCCGGCCTCGTCAAACCGGTCGTCAGTATGCAGTCTAATGAAGAAAAGGAAAAGGGGTTCTATGACCCGGAGGCAAATAGAGCCGTGATTCGGATTCGCCGCTGCAGGATCTCATCTGGCTCGTCCCGCGAGTGTTATGGCCGGCCTGTCAACCCGCCGTCAAAACCGCCCCGGTTTGTTGCCCCCGCTACATCAACACACACGACTGACTCATCGTCCGCGCCCGCAGCCGAGTCGCTTACAACACCGTTGCCGACTCTCTCATCCGCACCGGCTTACAAACGCCGCTGCCAGCTCACCCGTCCGCACCGGCTCACAAATGTTGCGGCCGCACCCGACTCTCTCGACAGCACCGGCTTACAATACCGCGGTTGACTCTCTCATCCGCACTGGCTTACAATACCACGACCGACTCGTCTGTTGTCCGGGCGAATCCGGTGACATCCCTCTAAGTATATTTTTTGGCATTTATTTCTTTTTGTCAAAGAACAATTACTTTGGTCTGCAATATTGTTTATGCATGGCAATTATTTATGACATATTATACCGCGGAGATGGAGGCATGCCAACATCTTTGGGCATAGGTGATCGTCGTTACTCAACGGACTCCCGCACCGGCTTACAACGCTGTGGCCGTCTCTCACGACCACGCTGGCTTACAACAAGGAGGACAACTTGCCCGTCCGCACCGACTTACAATGCCACGGCCGGTTTATCTGTCTGTGCCGCCTCAGATGTTGCAGTCGTCTTTACCGCCCATCTCTCGTGGCCTAGTCTACATCAACACATCGGGCCGCACCTGTCTGCATGAGTTGTTTATTGAGTATGAGCAAGTCACTACTTGGGAAGCCCGGTGTTCTTCCAACAAATTGGAGGCAAATTATTATGTATTATTAGCCGCCGTCTGCACTGCATGGCTCAATGGGCAGGCGCATAAGTCGCCGCACTATGGTTTGGTTAACTTCAAACAGCCAGTTGGAAGGAACCATTGGCCGAGTTGCTGACACGGTTCATACGGGATCATTTATAACCCGCCGCAGTCACCTCAACCTTCTGTGGATTCACATCGCGCCATCAACGCCAATGATATACACCTTCTGCTATGGTTAAATATGGAGAATCTCAAGCCAACACTTCGAGTCATCTTGAGACTCGGGGGCTACAATGGTATGGCTCGGCAAAATTAGCCGGTTTCAATGAATTCAAGAACTCCTGGTCATTGAAGGGAAGATAACCCGGCCCTAGAGGCTACTTCTTTATTGGCAAATATTTAAAGGCCGTCAGAAAAATTTCCGGTTCAAAATGAAGATTCCGGTTTAAAATACAGCTCAAGAGACATCTTTCTCCCGCAAAGCTTTGAAGCTCTCAAAACCGGTTCAACATCCGGATCAAGGTAAATTTGTCCATTACAAAGCTTTGAGGATCTCAATATCCGGTTTAAGAATTTCCGGTTCAAAAGAATTAATTTCTAGCAAGTTCGAGATCTCGAACAAATTAATGGTTACCAAAGGGAACTTGCTGCCATGATGCACGATTCAAAACATGGGTATCCTGCCTTACGGCTTATTTTATTATGGTCACTTGGGGGCTTCCTGCTCATCGGGCATAGCTATCAGTACCCTCTTGATCGGCGCAATGCCAAAATTTATATGGTCACTTGGGGGCTTCCTGTTCAAACATAGGTCGTATTCAAATCAAAGAGAACATAGCTGACGATACCCTTTTGATTAGCAAACTGCTGAACCTACTTGGGGGCTTCTTGATCGTATCCGAATCATAGCTCAACCCCTTTGGGAATCGACGTGGATCGTATTCGAATCAGCGTCGTTAAACAACTTTTAAGGTCATTTGGGGGCTTCCTGTTCGAACATAGGTCGTATTCGAACCAAAGAGAACATAGCTGTCGATACCCACTTTGATCGGCAACGCCAAACGCCACTGGGGGCTATATGACCGTATTCGAATCTTAGCTTAACCCCTTTGGAACGGTTTACTGATCATATTCGAATCAGAAGCCTCAGAAAAATTTATCTGTTTTTATACAATCACAAGTATTTGAGTTGTCACAAATATCATATGTGCCGGCTCTTACAGAGTTGAGTTATCAACACTGTCCGGGTCACATAAGCCGGCGGTATCATTCAAAGGATCATAGGGATCTTGTGATCTACTTGTGTGCAGGATAAGACTACATTTGGGTGGTTACCCACCCTGGCTTTTAACGTTAAGTCGCCAGGGCATATGTTGTTTAAACTCTTTGCAGGATTTGCAGAAATATGACATATAAATGATTAAGTTCAAGCTCATTACCAAAGTTGATGCTTCAAAATGATGATCCGTTATGGATTTTTCTCAAAGGGCTATAAACCGTCGGGTTATAAAAATTCCGGCTTACAATGGAGGCATATTAAATCGCCATCGACCAAGAGCCACCGAGTATTTAAACTCCGTATTTACTTGTCAACCGAGGAGGTATTCAAATCTTTAATAGCCAAAACTGGGTGGATTTTCATGATGATATTGAATGATTGAGGTTTTCATACCGAATTATATTATTCAAATCTCGAATCGCCAACATGGCTGGATTTCTATTGTGATTATCAATAACCAGTGTTATGATTGAGGTTTTCAAAGTCGCTTTAAGCATAGCGGCTATTATTTTATCAATGGATATGATTTATTCTACAATGGAAGGATAGTCCCGTCGCTGCAGCTTCGACCCGGCACTTGGGGGCTATATTATTCAGATTGGGATTATATCAAATATGCAAGTCCCATGTCACTGCCAGCATGCACCATGGCACTTGGGGGCTAATGCAAAATCATTTTTTGCACAACTTATTGAAGACCCGACTCATCACATTTCAAATGAGTTGGCCCATGGGGGCTACCAATTGCTCCTGTCAAAAATTTAAGGTACACAAGCATTAATCCATTATATTGAACGGTCCACTATTTAGTTGGTGGAGTACAAAGCTCTTAACCTTGTGAACGTGGGTTCAAGCCCCATGGTGGAGACTATATTATATGATGTTATTATCGATTATATACAAAGTCCCAACTCAGTATTATCTTACTAAGCCGGTCCTTGGGGGCTACACATTGCTGTTCAAATTTACATGGTTATAACTACAAAGTCCCAGCTCATTATTGCATAATGACCCGGCCCTTGGGGACTACACTGGTTGAAGTTTTCATGAGCATAAAGCAATTATAAGTCCCAGGTTGCTGCAAGCATGACAACACGGCACTTGGGGGCTACATGTGTGGAATATTCAGTTTATATGATTGAGATGAATAAACCGGATTTCTTCAAGGTTGCAACATTTATTGGAGCAAGTCTTAAACCATCACTTTGTTCTGCTCAAGACTTGGGGGCTACAGGTAATATGGATATAAGGGAGAAAAATCTTCAAATTATCAGTTCTAAGCAAATCAGGAGGATCAATTACATAAACTGGTGTCAACAACAATTATGACCCGACATCGTCTGTTTTATAATCCGGCAGTTTTTGGTAATGATAAACCGGCAAGTTTTACATCTTCAAGCCGGCTGACTATCAGATGAGTATTTCAAGACCAATATTTATTAAGCCAGCGCTTTAGAAGCCGACTCAAGTGGATTATTCTTCACAATATTTTTCTGTGAGAAACCAACATCAACAAATTGAGTATGAAGCTAGCTTATTTGACCCGGATTTTCTAGATGAAGGAAATGACAATTGGACTTAAGGATAATCAGGTCCTGTCTCAGGAGAATATTTAACCCGGAGCGCAAGGAATTAAGGATGATCAGGTGCCGGCTTACAAGAATTTCTAACCCGGAGCACAATCTGTCAAAGTTGTTCTGGTGTTTATTTTGTAGGATCAGTTTAACATGCATAAATCCAAATTAAACTGGGGGCTAATGTCGGGGATATACCCCGCAGTATGACCCGGCAGGATTTATGACCCAGCCGGACTTGGCGATTCACCAGAAGACCCGGCTGGAGCTAGGCGACTCACCGAAGACCCGGTGGGCGGGTCAAACGAACGACAAGGCCCAAGGCCCAGTGGGCCGGTTCATGTGATGGTGGGCCGACTTAAGAAGAAAGGTGTGAGGAATATTTCCCTTACAAGGAATCAAGACCCGGACTTGTATCCGGCTTGTAGTAGAAGATATGCTAGTCCTAGTCCTACTAGGACTCCACATGTAACCCGCCCCTCTAACTTATATAAAGAGGGGCAGGGCTCCCCAAAGAGAGGCAAGCAACAAGAAACAATCTCTAGGGCTAGACACAACTAGAGGAGAGCCGGTTTACGGCGACTCCCTCGTGATGATAATGAGATCTAGCCTCAAACAACATGTAGGGTTGTTAACGGATGACGTTTCCCGGGGCCCGAAGCTGTCTAAACCCTTTTCTTGTGTTGCGTCTCTCGACTCCGCTCAACCCCTCTCAAGCTACCACATAGATGCGTTGGACTCGCGACTAAGTCCTCACACTAAGTATATCTGTCGTGACAAATCCACGACAATACCTTTGATATTTGACTATACTGCCGGCTTATCATACCAGTGCAGTAAGGGTGATAACCCAAAAATTGGAACAGATAATGCTCTTTCTCAATTGTCATATATTGCTGGCTTATGATGTCATAAGCTGGAAGGGGTAATATCCCAAACGTTAGAGCGCAATGCTTCCAAGTAATTCAATATCATCATGTACTGGCGACTTATAGTCTAAAGCCGGGTCGGGTTTAACAAACACCATATATGTTCTTATCCTATACTGGCGACTTATAGTCCAAAGCCAGGCCGGTTTTAATAAACACCGGATAATTGCAACATTTAGAAACCTCATTGGTTTTCATAAAAGATAATCCTCAAAAAACTTTCCAGTAGAAAACAAAAGATAACAAGGCGTTTCATAGGCTGCCAGGCCTAAAAATCAAGTGCTTTCAAGGGCTGCACAACCACTGAATTAAACCTTCATACAAACCTTATAAGTCGGACCTCACATAACCAATCGTCGTTTTAACTCTCACAAGTTTAGGGTCTGTATAAGATTGACTTGTCAAAAGTACCGCGGGTCATTCCAGTATTACCTGGGCAGAGTGGCAGACTTAAAAAGGCAGGATAACCCGGATTTTTAGGTGAATACACCTGGCTTCCAAGTCTGGCTTTTAAGCCTATTACACGGGTCATAAAAACTCTTGTCCGTTGAACAAAGAGTCCCCAAGTAATATTTTTGAGTTGTGATCAATGGGCACCTATGTTTGAGTTGTGCTTTGCAACAGACTCTCTTTGGGCCTTTTAACCTGGGTAGCAAGCCCCCAAGTGTTTTTATAAAATGGCATATAAGCCGGATCAAAGGGTGATCATAGCTTCGCTCATTAAGTCAGAAGCCCCCATATGACCACATGAAATTTCCATAGATTCATTATTACTAGAGATAAAGCGACAGAGGCCCTACTGTATCAGGGATGCCAGCTTTATAACACAATATATGCATTGTCAAAATATGTACATCAGAATGAGCAATAGATAAGGCCGAAGATGAGCAATATTCCACGGCCGGCGGGTCTCCTCCTCCGACGTGCATGAGTCCTTGTGGTCTCGAACATAGATAAGGTAGTATGACCCATTGTTTAGATTCTTGCTGACAACAAAAGGTCCTTCCCAAGGCGGGGATAGCTTGTGCATATCAGTTTGATCCTGGATAAGCCGGAGCACCAAATCACCTTCCTGAAAGGTTCTGGTCTTAACCCGGCGGCTGTGATAGCGGCGCAAATCTTGCTGGTAAATCGCGGAAAGAGCCATCGCAAGGTCACACTCCTCATCCAACAGGTCAAGTGCATCCTGATGTGCTCTTTCATTATCAGCATCAACATAAGCCTCCACGCGAGGTGAGTCATGACAGATGTCACTGGGGAGAACTACTTCTTCTCCATAAACCATGAAGAAGGGCGTGTAACCCGTAGACCTGTTGGGGGTAGTATTGATACTCCATATGACTGAGGGTAACTCTTCCACCCAACAACCTGGTGTCCTCTGCAAAGGAACCATAAGCCGGGGCTTGATGCCTCTCAAAATTTCTTGATTGGCTCTCTCAGCTTGACCATTGTACTGGGGGTGAGCCACCGATGATACATCAAGTCGAATATGCTCATGTTGACAAAATTCTTCCATGGATCCCTTGGAGAGATTAGTGCCATTATCAGTTATGATACTGTGGGGAAAGCCAAAACGGAAAATCACCTTTTTGATGAATTGAACCACCGTCGCCGCATCACATTTACTGACCGGCTCTGCCTCAACCCACTTTGTAAATTTGTCAACTGCCACCAGGAGGTGTGTTTTTTTATCCTTGGACCTTTTGAAAGGTCCAACCATATCAAGCCCCCAGACTGCAAATGACCAAGTAATTGGAATCATCCTTAATTCTTGAGCCGGAACATCAGCTCGTCGTGAAAATTTCTGACATCCATCACACTTACTGACCAGGTCTTTAGCATCAGCATGAGCTTTCAGCCAATAAAATCCATGACGAAAGTCCTTAGCAACAAGAGATTTAGAGCCGACATGATGACCACAATCTCCTTCATGAATCTCGCGCAGAATTTCACGGCCTTCTTCGGGTCAAACACAATGTTGAAACGCCCCTGCAACACTACAATGATGTAGCTCTCCATTGACAATGGTCATTGATTTGGACCGCCGAGTTATCTGCCTGGCCAAGGTTTCATCCTCAGGTAACTCGCCCAAGGTCATGTATGCCAAATATGGAACTGTCCAATCAGGAATTACATGAAGAGCTGCCACCAATTGTGCTTCTGGGTCAGGAATAGCAAGATCTTCCTCTGTAGGCAACTTGACTAAGGGGTTATACAAAATATCTAAGAAAGTATTAGGTGGCCCTGGCTTACGCTGAGAACCTAGCCGGCTTAAAGCATCAGCCGCCTCGTTCTTCCTTCGATCAATATGCTCGACCTGATAACCCTTGAAGTGACCCGCAATAGCATCAAGCTCTCGACGATAAGCCGCCATGAATGGATCCTTGGAATCCCAAGTACCAGAAACTTGTTGAGCTACAAAGTCTGAGTCGCCAAAGCACGTCACCCGGCTTAAGTTCATATCCTTAGCCATCCGAAGACCGTGGAGCAAGGCCTCATATTCAGCTGCATTGTTAGTGCAAGGTAACATCAACCAGAGAACATAACAAAATTTATCACCTCGAGGGGAAGCTAGCACGACTCCAGCCCCCGAGCCGTCCAATTGCCTGGACCCGTCAAATTGAATAGTCCAATACGTGTTATCTTGCTTTTCTTGAGGCATCAGCAGCTCTGTCCAGTCATTGATGAAATCCACCAGTGCTTGAGACTTGATGGCTATGCAAGGCACATACTTCAGACCATGAGGTCCAAGCTCAATGGCCCACTTGGCTATCCGACCTGTGGCTTCTTTGTTTTGAATAATATCCACGAAAGGAGCAGAACTAACCACGGTGATGGGATGACCCAAAAAATATTGCTTAAGCTTTCGGCTGGCCATGAATACCCCATATACAAGCTTCTGCCAGTGCGGATACCTCTGCTTGGATTCAATAAGTACCTCACTAATGTAGTAAACCGGCCTTTGAACCGGATATTCCTTGCTTGCCTCCTTCCGTTCCACCACAATAGCTACGCTGACAGCCCGGGCATTAGCAGCCACATACAACAACAACAGCTCCTTATCAATAGGAGTAGCAAGAACGGGCGGCTCAGCCAACTGCTTCTTCAAGTCCTCAAATGCTGCATTAGCGGCGTCATTCCAGACAAAATTATCTGTATTTTTCATCATCTGATACAGAGGGATAGCCTTCTCTCCCAACCGGCTTATGAACCAGCTTAGAGCCGCAATACGACCCGCTAGACGCTGAACATCATTGATACACGCCGGCTTAGCCAAACAAGTAATGGCCTTGATCTTCTCCGGATTAGCTTCAATGCCTCTGTTAGAAACCATAAAACCCAAGAGCTTGCCTTCCAGCACACCAAAAATGCATTTGGCCGGGTTAAGCATCATCTTATAAACCTGGAGATTATCAAAGGTCTCCTTTAGATAGTCTATCAATGTTTCCTTCTTTCTGGATTTCACCACAATATCATCCACATAAGCATGAACATTGCATCCAATCTGATTATGAAGACAATTCTGCACACATCGCTGGTAAGTCGCCTGGGCACTCTTGAGCCCAAAAGGCATAGACACATAGCAGAAAGCTCCAAAGGGAGTGATAAAAGCTGCCTTCTCCTGGTCCTTAACTACCATCTTGATCTGAAACACTCTCAACTCGCCGTAGCATCAATAATTTGATCAATACAAGGGAGAGAAAAAGGATCAGCTGGACAAGCCTTGTTTAAATCCGTGTAATCCACACACATAAGCCAAGTGCTGTTCTTCTTAAGTACCAGCACCAGGTTAGCCAACCACTCAGGATGAAAAACTTCAACAATGAACCCGGCCGCCAAGAGCCAGGCCACTTCTTCACCAATGGCCTTTCGCCTCTCTTCATTAAAATGACGGAGAAACTGCTTCACCGGCTTAAACTTCAGATCAATATTAAGACTGCGCTCAGCGAGTTCCCTCGGTGCACCTGGCATGTCAAAAGGCTTCCATGCAAAAATGTCCCGGTTCTCATGGATGAACTCGATGAGCGCGCTTTCCTATTTCGGATCCAGATTAGCACTGATGCTGAACTATTTAGACGAATCACCAGGAACGAAGTTAACTAGCTTGGTGTCATCCGCCAATTTAAACTTCAAGGCCGGGTCATGCTCTGTAGTTGGCTTTTTCAGAGACGCCATGTCAGCCGGGTCAACATTGTCCTTATTGAACTTCAATTCCTCTGTGGCACACACGGACTCAGCATAAGCCGTGTCCCCTTCTTCACATTCCAAAGCTATCTTCTGGCTTCCATGCACTATGATAGTACCCTTGTAACCCGGCATCTTGAGCTGCAGATAAACATAACAAGGCCGTGCCATGAACTTGGCATAAGCCGACCGTCCAAACAGAGCATGATATGGGCTTTGAATCTTGACCACCTCAAAGGTTAATGTCTCAGCCCGGGAGTCATATTCATCCCCAAAGGCGACCTCCAAAGCAATCTTGCCTACAGGATATGCCAACTTACCAGGCACTACTGCATGGAAAACAGTATTGGACGGCTTAAGATTTCTATCTGTCAACCCCATACGGCGGAAAGTATCATAATAAAGGATATTGATGCTGCTATCTCTATCCATGAGTACCTTAGTGAACTTGTACCCTCCAACCTGAGATGCCACAACCAAAGCGAGATGACACGGATTATCAACCCGGGGTGGGTGATCCTCTCGACTCCACACAATGGGTTGCTCAGACCGTCGCAAGTAACGGGGAATTGCCGGCTCAACGGCATTCGCATCCCTTTTATGGAGCTTCTGATCCCGCTTGCATAAAATCGTGGTGAAGACGTGGTACTGCCCACTATTCAGCTGCTTCGGATTATTCTGATAACCGGACTGATGCTGCTGCTGGTTGCCCTGACCAGACTATTGATGAAAACCGCCCTGATTGCCATGATTGCTTTGATTACCTTGGAATCCAGTGTTAGAACCGCCACCACCATAACCCGGGCCCTGAGAGCCGGATCCTGAGCCGCCACCTGGACCATGATTGTTTTGAAAAAGATTGGAATTTTTGTACTCCTTCATGATGAAGCAATCCTTCCAAAGGTGAGTGGACGGCCTTTCACGTGTACCATGCCTCGGGCAGGGTTGATTCAGCATCTGCTCAAGATTGAAGCCTGACCCCCCAAGCCATGGGGCGGCTTACCCTTTCGACGTTGACCATTATTCTGCGTATTGGTGTTAGCCACAAAGTCCAAATTGTTATCAGCTTTGCGCTCACCGTTGCCTCCTTGACTCGCCGGGTTATGCTACTGCCCTCTGGTGTTACTGCTCTTTTTTCCCTTTCCCGGCTTTTCATCATCAGGCTCGGGGTCCTTCGTACCATCCGAGTCATCATACCTAACTAGAGCCGCCATGAGTGTCCCCATGTCATTGCAGTGGCGTTTGAGCCGCCCTAATTTCTGCTTCAGGGGCGTGAAACGACAATTTCTCTCCAACATTAAGACTGCTGAATCGGCATTGATGTGATCCGACGAGTGCAGGATTGTTGAGACCCGGCGCACCCAATGGGTTGTCGACTCACCTTCTTCTTGGACACAGGAGGCTAAATCCACAATTGACATAGGCTGCTTTCACGTATCTTTAAAATTCTAGATAAAACAGGCTTTAAACTCGGCCCATGACCCAATGGAGTTGACTTTGTGTGTTAGCAGATTTCTTGTTAGCTTATTCGCTATATATAGTACCACATCAGGCAGGGTGCTATGTTTACTTGGCGCCGCAATGTTCGGCACCAAGTTCTGTCTTCGTAGACAAATAGAATACATAGTTGGGCCGGACAAGGCGAAGAAAAACACAAAAATTTGTAGTTACTAAATCATTAGTATTAATCAGTGCCTTCTGTCGCGAGGGTCATGAGTCAACTGATTTCAAGTATGTTCTGCAAGCTACAAAGATGTTCAGAATTACTTGCAATCTGGCTTTTGTAAGCTACAAAGATGTTCAGAATTACTACTTATCTAGTAGTACTAATGTTGAAAACAGATTTTGAAGTAGTCCACACTCTACATACACGTATGTGATGAGCATTGAAGCATTCACTCTCAGGTTGTTTAGGATCAAGAAGAGATGAAATGAAAGTGCACTAAATGTAGGCTGTCCAAACTCTACAAACTTAACAAAAATGAAAGTACACTAGCACTATAGAGTCCGGTATATCCAGTTGCTAGGGCAAGTACTAAGGTCTAAGAACGATATGCTACTAAATGATTGATTTTGTTGTTGCTCATGGACATAGACAGGAGTAAGCACATGGCAGGGCCATGAACCTACGGAAAACATCAATTGTTTTCAGCTCCATGGCAACATGTCCAGTGGAAATCAAGATACTACCCACTTGCACAACTGAATCTACCATGCGCATGCGGGAGGCTACAGCTTCCTCGAAAAACAAGTAAAGAAGATCATTATGGTTTCCTCACCCGAATACAGTGACCCGCTCCTCACCATCTGCCTTCCCTTCGCTGGCCGGAGCCACCGGCTCCATCCTGGCAGCATCCGCGCCGAGGTCACGAAGAATAGAATAGTCCATGGCTCTGCATGAACATCCAACATATCTCAGATAGAATTACATATGAATAAAGCATCACTGCTGACAATTTCATCAAGAAAAGGGAAGTTAGCTAACTTATAGGGGAAACAAAACATCAAGATTCTAACTAAACAAAAAGAAACCTAGTCCAACGTCGCATTTTTTTAGAACAGGAGGATGACCCCCGTCCAACGGCGCATAGTCCTAGTGGAATTTTATTCAAGGACCAGCAAGAGCATCTTTCAGTTTACAACAATATGTAATTTAAATAGCAGGAAGCAAACAACTATAAAATAACGAGTGAACTATGATCCAATATTGTGCAGAATATTAAAATGAAGGAGGATTTAAATAGCACGAAGCAAACAACTATAAAATAAACTGGATTGAACTGAGTTAAATCGGCCATTTTCATTTATAAGTGATCTATATGCTATGGCAAGCAACAACTCATTACATGAATAGGCTGATGTCGCTTGAAGCTACTTCGGTATTTCCCCAAAGAGGAAGGGATGATGCAGCACAACGGCGGTAGGTATTTCCCTCAGATATGAAACCAAGGTTATCGAACCAGTAGGAGAACCAAGCAACACAACGTAAATAGCCCCTGCACACAAATAACAACCACTCGCAACCCGACGTGTTAAAGGGGTTCTCAATCCCCTTCGGGTAATGGTGCCAGAAACGGTTCGTGGACGGGAGAAAATTATGATAGATTAAATAAATAGATCGTAAATAAATAAAAGTGTAGCAAGATATTTTTGTATTTTTGGTTTAATAGATCTGAAAATAAAAGCAAGGAAAAATTAGATCGCAAGCAAATATATGAGAAAGAAGACCCGGGGCCGTAGGTTTCACTAGTGGCTTCTCTCGAGAAAGATAGCAAACAGTGGGTAAACAGATTACTGTTGGGCAATTGATAGAACCTCAAATAATTATGAAGATATCCAGGCAATGATAATTACATAGGCGTCACGTCCAAGATTAGTAGACCGTCTCCTGCCTGCATCTACTACTATTACTCCACACATTGACCGCTATCCATCATGCATCTAGTGTATTAAGTTCATGGGAAAACGGAGTAATGCAATAAGAACGATGACATGATGTAGACGAGATCCGTTTATCTATTGCGGAAGATATAGATATCATATTTTTATCCTTATTAGCAACGATACATACGTGTCAGTTCCCTTTCTATCACTAGGATCAAGCCCCGTAAGAATGAACCCACTACCGGGCACCTCTTCCCATTGCAACATAAATAGATCAAGTTGGCCAAACAAAACCCAAATATCAAAGAAGAAATACGAGGCTATAAGAGGTCATGCATATAAGAGATCAAAGAAGCTCAAATAACTTTCATGGTTGTAAAAAGATATGACTGATCATCAAAATCAAAGTTCATCAGATCCCAGCAAACACAACGCAAAAAGAGTTACAGCGTATGGATCTCCAAGAGACAATTGTATTGAGAATTCAGCGAGAGAGAGAAAGCCATCTGGCTACTAACTACGGATCCGAAGGTTTACAAAGAACTACTCACGCATCATCGGAGAGGCACCAATGGAGGTGGTGAACCCCATCCGAGATGGTGTCTAGATTGGATCTGGTGGTTCTGGACTCTGCGGCGGCTGGATGAATATTTCATCGACCGTACTAGGGTTTCTGGAATATTAGGGTAATTATAGAGCAAAGAGGCGGTCCAGGGGCACCCGAGGTGGGTACAACCCACCAGGGTGTGCCTGGGCCTCCTGGCGCGCCCTGGTGGGTTGTCCCGTCCTCAGGACTGCCCCCAAGTTCTACCAGGGCCCAACTTCTTCCTTCTGGTCCATAAAAAATCTCCGTAAAGTTTCGTGGCATTTGGACTCCATTTGATAAGGATTTTCTGTGATGTAAAAAACATGGAAAAAACAGCAACTGGCACTTGGCACTATGTCAATAGGTTAGAACCAAAAAATGATATAAAATGACTATAAAATGATTATAAAACATCCAAGATTGATAATAAAACAACATGGAACAATCAAAAATTATAGATACGTTGGAGACGTATCAGCATCCCCAAGCTTAACTCCTGCTCGTCCTCGAGTAGGTAAGTGATAAAAACAAAAAATTTGATGTGGAGTGCTGTCTATCATGTCATATCATATTCTTTTCTTTATAGCATGGACATTTGGACTTTTATGTGATTCAAAGCAATAGTCTAGTTTTGACATAATAATTTAGATACTCAAGCATATCAACAAGCAACCATGTCTTTCAAAATATCAACGCTAAAATAAGTTATCCCTAGACCATCATGCTCAAACATTGATCCATTCATGAAACACACTCGAATATTAGCTACACCCAATACTTAAGTACGATCACATTGCCTCGTCGCTGGTGCTTTTTATAAAAGAATATGGAGACTCAAATTTCAAAATAAAGATTGCATAAAGTAAAAGAAAGGCCCTTCGCAGAGGGAATTAGGGATTTGTAGAGGTGCCAAATCTCAAAGCGAAAGACTTAGAGATAAAAACATTTTGGGAGGTGTATCCATCCCACCAACGAAAACGACTCAGAGTTCCCAACACTTTCCATGCTAGATATGCCATAGGCGGTTCCCAAACAGAAAATAAAGTTTATTCCTTTTTCCACCATACTTTCACTTTCCATGGCTAACCGTATCCACGGGTGCCCTACATACCAACACTTTCCAAAGAATTTATTATTTCACAACATAAAGTAAATTTAATTTTTTTTGCATTTCGGCACTGGGCATCCCTAATACCTTTGCCTTACTCTCGTGCAATGACAAGTGAATAAACACTCATCTTGAGAATAACACATCTAGCATGGAAAATATTAGCCACCCATTACCGTTCCGCTGTCGAAAAAAACACACAAAAGAGAAGTTTATTTTCAAAATTAGAGATGGCACATGCAAATATGCTTAGAACGGCAAAAGAATACCGCATATAGGTAGATATATTGGACTCATGTGGCAAAACTGGTTTAAAGGATTTTGGATGCACAAGTATAGGTCATACTTTGTGCAAAATGAAGGCTAGCAAAAGATTGGGAAGCGACCAACCAAGAAACGAATAATCTCATAAGCAAGCATTAAGCATAATTAACACCAAATAATGCACCACAAGTAGGATATAATTTTCATTGCATGATTATTGGCTTTCGTGCATGCATAGGGAATCACAAACTTAACACCAATATTCTTACTAGAGCACAATTACTCACCAACATAACTCACAAATCACATCATCATATCTCAAAACTATTACTAAGAATCAAGTTTATTTTGTCCAGTGATCTTCATGACATTTTTTTCCTTATCCTTCTTCGATATCTATCACTTTGGAATAAAATTTTCATGTGTTGCTTTTAATAAGCTCAAACAAATATAAGTGAAGATCATGAGCATAACAAATTTTCTTTCTCTCAAAATAATTTAAGTGAAGCAAGAGATAATTTCTTCAAAATTTGACTAACTCTGAAATAAATCTTAGTGAATCAAGAGAGCATTTTCTTCAAAAATACTAAGCACACCGTGCTAAAAAAGATATAATTGAAGCACTAGAGCAAGTCCATTGCTCATAAAAATTTAAGTGAAGCATAAAGAGCAATTCTAACAAGTCATGACATAATTTTGGATCTCTCAAATAGGTGTGTCCAACAAGGATTGATGACTTACAAAAAAAACAAGCAAAGACTCATATCATACAATACGCTCCAAGCAAAACACATATCATGTGACGAATAAAAATATAGCCTCGAGTAAAATACCGATGGTCGTTAGAAGAAAGAGGGGATGCCACTCGGGGGCATCCCCAAGCTTAGTTGGTTGCTCATTCTTGGATAATAGCTTGGGATGCCGGGGAATCCCCAAGCTTAGGCTCTTCTATCCTTCTTTCTTTCATCGTAAGATAACCCAAAACTTGAAAACTTCAATCACAAAAACTCAACAAAACCTCCGTGAGATCCGTTAGTGTAAGAAAGTAAACCGCTACTATAAGTGATGTATCAAACCAACTCATATTTTGTTTTTGTATTATATCTACTATATTCCAACTTTTCTATGGCAAAAACTCATCAAAGAAAACCATAGAGCCATCAAAATAAGTACACAACACAAAGAAAACATAATCTGTCAAAACAGAACAGTCTGTAGCAATCTGACTTAAACGAAAACTTCTGGAACTCCAAAAATTCTGAAAAAATAGGACGACCTGAGAAATTTTTATATTAATCTTCTGTAGAAAGAATCAGGGAAAAATCTCTTTCTGATAAAAAATGAGAATTAATTTCGTGAGCACAAAGTTTTTGTCTTTTTTAGCAAGATCAAACAACTATTACCCAAGAAGATCCTATCGGTTCTACTTGGCACAAACACTAATTAAAACACAAAAAACACAATCATAACATTAGCATATTTGTGTTAACACTCAAGAACAGAAAGCAAAAATAAAAAAATAAAATGTATTCATTGGGTTGCCTCCCAACAAGCGCTATCGTTTTACACCCCTAGCTAGGCATAAAATTTCAACGATGCTCATATGAAAGATAAAAGTTGAAACACAATGAGAACATCATGAAACATGTGAGAAACCTATTTAAGTCTAACATACTTCCTATGCATAAGAATTTTATATGCAAACAAATAATTAAGACAAGAGATATCTAGCATATGCAGGGAAGAAGAAAGAAACAATAGCAATCTCAACATAACAAGAGGTAATTTAGTAACATGAAAATTTCCAAAACCATATTTTCCTCTCTCATAATAATACATGTAGGACCATACCCAAATTCAACAATATAGCTATCATATAAAATATTATCTTCATGATCCACATGCATAAAAGTCTTATAATCTTCCAAGATAGTGGGATTAACATCAATTAAAGTCATGACCTCTGCAAACCCACTTTTACAAAATTTCATAAGATTGATCATTCTCCAAAGTAGTGGGATCATTATTACCTAAAGTTTACACTCTTACAAACCCACTTTCAATATTATCGCAAACATACTCATCATGAGGCTTAAATAAATTTTCAAGATCGTTAGAAACATCACCTCAATCATGATCTTTGCAATAAGTAGAGGACATATCAAGATTAGAATCCCCAAGCTTGGGGTTTTGCATATTATTAGCACAATTGAAATTAATGGAATTTATAGTAAAACTGTTGCAATCATGCTTTTCATTCAAGAATCTATCATGAATCACTTCATAAATTTCTTCATCACAATTTTCAGATTCACGATTCTCAAGCAAAACTTCATAAAGATAATCTAGTGCACTCAAGTCACTAGCAATTCGCTCATCATGATTGGATATTTTAAAAATAATAGTAAGTGGATGAGGATCCATATCAATAAATTTCTAGCAAGCAAAGATGCAAGCAAATAGAAGACAAATGGCAAAACAAGCAAACAAAAGATCCAACGAGAAAAAGGCGAACGAAAAAGAGGGCGAATAAAAATGCAAATTTTTGTGAAGTGTGGGAGAGGAAAACGAGAGGCAAATGGCAAATAATGTAAATTGCGAGGAGATGAGATTTGTGATGAGGAACCTAGTTATGTTGAAGATCCTCCCCGGCAACGGCGCCAGGAATTCCTTTTGATGTTGCTTGAAGCTATGTCAGTATTTTCCCAAATAAGAAGGGATGATGCAGCACAGCGGCAGTAGGTATTTGTAGGACCTTAAAGTATGTCTAGAGGGGGGTGATTAGACTACTTGACCAATAAAAACTTAACCTTTTCCCAATTTTAGACTTTGGCAGATTTTAGCTATCTTTGAACAAGTCAAGCAATCTTCACACAATTCAAGCAAGCATGCAAAGAGTATATTGGCAGCGGAAAATAAAGCATGCAACTTGAAAGAATATAAAGGGAAGGGTTTGGAGGATTCAAACGCAATTGGAGACACGGATGTTTTTGTCGTGGTTCCGATAGGTGGTGCTATCGTACCTCCACGTTGATGGAGACTTCAACACACGTAGGGTAACGGTTGCGCGAGTCCACGGAGGGCTCCACCCACGAAGGGTCCACGAAGAAGCAACCTTGTCTATCCCACCATGTCCGTCGCCCACGAAGGACTTGCCTCACTAGCGGTAGATCTTCATGAAGTAGGCGATCTCCTTGCCCTTACAAACTCCTTGGTTCAACTCCACAATCTTGTCGGAGGCTCCCAAGTGACACCTAGCCAATCTAGGAGACACCACTCTCCAAGAAGTAACAAATGTTGTGTTGATGATGAACTCCTTGCTCTTGTGCTTCAAGTGATAGTCTCCCCAACACTCAACTCTCTCTCACAGGATATGGATTTGGTGGAAAGAAGATTTGAGTGGAAAGCAACTTGGGGAAGGCTAGAGATCAAGATTCATATGGTTGGAATGGAATATCTTGGCCTCAACACATGAGTAGGTGGTTCTCTCTCGAACTGTTAAGTTGGAAGTGTAGGTTTGTTCGATGGCTCTCTCCACGAATGAAGAGGAGGTGGAGGGTATATATAGCCTTCACACAAAATCTAACCGTTACACACAATTTACCAAACTCGGTGGGACCGAATCATCAAACTCGGTCAGACCGATTTAGTAAACCTAGTGACCGTTAGGATTTTCGATGGATCGACATGCATCTCGGTAGGACCGATTTGGTTAGGGTTAGGGCATAACGTAATCTCGGTGAGACCGACACACAAACTCGGTGAGACCGGTTGGTAATTAGCTAACCAGAGAGTTGGTCAGGTAAACTCGGTGGGACCGATTTGCTCTTTCGGTGAGACCAAAAAGTTACAAAAGGGAAACAGAGAGTTTACATTGTAATCTCGGTGGGACCGATTCGCTCTTTCTGTGAGATCGAAAAGTTACGAGAGGGAAACAGAGAGATTACAATCCCATCTCGGTGAGACCGAGATCCCTATCGGTGAAACCGATTTGCCTAGGGTTTGTGGCAGTGGCTATGACATCTGAACTCGGTGGCGCTTGATAGAAAGAATCGGTAGGGCCGAGTTTGACTATGGGTTTAGGTCATATGTGGATGTGAGAAAGTAGTGGAGGGTTTTGGAGCATATCACTAAGCACATGGAGCAAAAGGCTCATTAAGCAACACCTCATCCCTTCTTGATAGTATTGGCTTTTCCTATAGACTCAATGTGATCTTGGATCACTAAAATGTAAAATGTAGAGTCTTGAGCTTTTGAGCTTGAGCCAATCCTTTGTCCTTAATATTTTGAGGGATCCACTTTCATCATCCATGCCATGCCATTCATTGAGCTTTCCTGAAATATTCATCTTGGAATAGTATTAGCTCAATGAGCTATATGTTGTTATGAATTACCAAAACCACCTAGGGATAGTTGCACTTTCAATCTCCCCCTTTTTGGTAATTGATGACAACATATAGATCAAAGCTTCGACAAATGATAATAAAGTTGAAAAACATCGTTGCTTTGAGAAGTATGTGATAAGCAAGAGCTCCCCTTAAATTTATGCATATCTTAAGATTTGCTTTGGACTGCAAATGCACAAGAAATTAGGCTCATGGGTTACTCTTCCAAATCACATACATCTTGGTGGAGCGCTCAAAATAATAACGATTGAATACATGCACTCATCACCAAGCACAGTGAATGATCATATAAGGATAGATAAGATAATATCATAAAAGGCATAAGTGTAGCTTATGATCAAACACATGATCATCAATGTCTCACAGGTAATGCATAGTATCTCAAGCAATCAAATGCAAAAAAAGATCAACCAAGAAGACAAGAGAGAACAAAAGCAAATCTCTCTCTCTCTCTCTCTCTCTTGAAGCCTATGATCTATACATTTTTCTCCCCCTTTGGCAACAAGTTACCAAAAATTTCCTAGAAAATGCATAGCACTATGTCGTCTCTCAGGCTTGGTCTTCTGGTGGTGTAGACAGGACTCCAAGGATGAACGCATCAGTAGACGTGGTAGGAGCTGAAGAAGTTGGAGCTGGAGCTGGTTGAGCTGGAGCTGTAGCCGGGCCAAGTAGTAGCTCTGTGTCCGGAGTTGGTACTGCAGTGACCTCTAAGCTCTAGGCACTCCGCAAATGCATCGCTTGTTGCCTTGCCCTTCCTCTCCTGCATATCATCTTGTAACTGCTCCACTGCTGACTGAATCTCAGTCACTTTGACATCAAGATCATAGAATTTTTGTTCCATGATTCTCTCCAGGCTTTCCTGGTTTTGAGTTAGGGTGGCCAACCCCTTTTCAATCCGCAGAGATGATGCTATTAAGTAACCAAGCTGCTCCTGCTTGTTCTTCAGAAAGTAGTCAGATGCCTCTGGTTGAGTTGGCATCTTTGCAGCTTTCTATTTCCTTGCCTTCTCCTTTCTCTCCTGAGCTTGCACTGATGATGGTTCATTCTCAGTCATGACAACTTGATTGTCCTCAAAATCAGGATAGATAACCATGTGTTCCTTATCCAAGAGATACCTTCCTGTGCCCATCTTCGAGTTTATCAACTCCTGAATCTGTGGGGCATAACCACAGCTCCTCTTCTAATCTGCTGATGTCCTCTTGATTGTCTCGACTATGAGGCTCATGACCTTGAATTTCTGAGGCACATCAAAAACATGAAGCAAATTGATTGCATGCCCTCTAATCATGTTATGGTCACCTGATTTGGGCAATAGAGTATGCCTTAAGATCCAGTTGATCGTAGGCAGCCCTGACAGCAGAAAATGGACTGATCCAAACTTGAAGGTCTCAATTGCATCATCTGGGATCTCCTTGTACATGTGTGCCATTGAGTTATGATCTGTTTCCTTCTTACCATAAATATCCAGGTCATCCTCACTTTCCTTGGGGGCATTGATCAAACTTGCCCATTCCTCTATGGTAGACTGATATCTGGTTCCTTCTGACATCCACACTATACTGCCATCTGGATAGAAATGTCTTTGTGGAGTAGAATTGCATGATAAGTTCGCTGCTCCAGCTTGGTGAGCTTCGCCCAACAAAATCAGCAACTCCACAAGCACTGAAGCTGTCATATACTCCAGGGTAGTGTTATGCATTCTCCTTCATGTAGGTCCAGTTGACCCATCTCATATCGCAAACTATGGGCTTCTTATCCAGCAAGATAGTCTCATAAAAGTCCTGCTGCTCCTTGGTGTGGAACCTGTAATCCACAGCAGTCCTTCTCCTCGTGGCATATGGATCTGTCTCTCTCCATAGCCTCAACCCATTGTCTCTCCTGATCTTCATGTTTTCAGCCACATGATGATCATCATTGTGGTCTGGGATCTTGGGTTTGAGCTAGGACCTGCCCTTCTTCATCTTCTTCAGCTTCAACCTCAAGCAATGGGGCCTTGTTCTTTTCGGCTGCTGGTATGCTCCTGGTATTCCTCTTGGGTGCATTTTTGGGCTTGGAGGCAGCTTTGGGCTTTGATGTTGCAGCCCCTGATTTGATAGCATCACCCATCAGTTTTTGTGCCTTGGGTGCAGACTCTGCAACCTCTTCTTCTTCTTCTTCCATCATGGAAGGCTTCCCTATCACTCTTGCCATGGTCTTCTTGACCCTTTCTTTCCTTTTCTTTCCCTCTGCAGCAACAGGCTCTTTGGGTTGTGATTCCAAAGGAGCTTGAGTAGACACTCCGGCTTTGGACACGGGCTGTCTGCCTACTGGCCTTTTGATTTTCAAATCAGGCTTCACTGTAGATGAACCGATCTCCCTCTTGAGCACTTTCTTCTTAGAGCTTGCCTCATCCTCCACTGCCATGTAATCCTCATCTTCAGACTCTGAGGTCTTCTTCTTTCTTGACCTTGTGGCAGCCTTGGGAAAATTGCTCGGAGTGCTTCTGCTCCCCTCATCTGAGCTGCTTGAGGGACTAGTGCCCTCGCTCAATTGGATCTACTCCTCAGATTTGTTCTGGCTATCACTCAGTGCGACATGCTTAACCAACTGATGCTGACCCTGTGAATAGGTATAGATGAGGTAGAGTGGATGAGCATCACAAAATGCAGAGATTTTTGCAAAAGAATGGTTCAAAAAACTTGGTTTTAGTTTCCCACTGAAAGCATTTTGGATCTACCGATTTTCAAACTCGGTGATACCGAAGCAGTTTTCGAACCTAAACTAGTGAACTCGGTCAGACTGAGTCACAGTTCGGTGGCACCGAGACTGCTAGGGTTTCACAAAGTTCAGAAATCGGTCACACCGATTTGTAATTCTCGGTCAGACCGAGACTTACAAGTGCAATGGCATCAGCCAAATCGGTGGGACCGAGTTTTTCAACTCGGTGGGTCCGAGATGGTTTCGGTGGAAACCTAACCCTAAATTTTCGAAACGCAACTATTCTAAGGATTGATTTGACTGGATAGGAGTGTTTCAATCGTGGCAAGATGCATAATGTACACAATGTGCTGAGAATCGGACGAGGAAAGCACTGTGATCGAGTCCATACCCTAGTTCGGCGGGAACTCGCTACGGCGGCAACGGCGGAGGAGAATTCCGTTGATGGCTGAGGGAGTCCCGGATTAGGGGGTGTCCGGATTGCCGGACTACCATCATCGGCCGGACTATCATCATCAACCGGACTCCAAGACTATGAAGATACAAGATTGAAGATTTCACCCCGTGTCCGGATGGGACTTTCCTTGGCGTGGAAGGCAAGCTTGGCGATACGGATATGTAGATCTCCTACCATTGTAACCGACTGTAACCCTAGCCCCTCCGGTGTCTATATAAACCGGATGGCTTTAGTCGTGGGACTACAATCACAACAACCCTTACAATCATACCATAGGCTAGCTTCTAGGTTTAGCCTCCTTGATCTCGTGGTAGATCCACTCTTGTAAACATCCACAATATCAATATCAATCAAGCAGGACGTAGGGTTTTACCTCCATCAAGAGGGCCCAACCTGGTAAACATCGTGTCCCTTGTCTCCTGTTACCTTCCGCCTAGACGCACAGTTCGGGACCCCTACCGAGATCCGCCGGTTTTGACACCGACATTGGTGCTTTCATTGAGAGTTCCTCTGCGCCGCCACCGATAGGAAGGATGCCTCCTCCGCCTTCAAGGACGGTATTTTCGCCAAAGGAGCCTTGGCCGCCGCCAAACTATCCGCTAGGTGGTTTTCATGACCCGTCCGCCATCGCTCGACAATGACCTCCCAAGTCATCAAAAGCAATCTTCACGCCAGCTCGAATTCGCCGAGCGGTTGGATCCAATAGAGCTCTCGTCCAGAACGAGCTCTTGGATCGCACGCTCGGGAGTCGCCATGACTCACGATCAGATTGGGCTTAAACCGATCCGAGAGATTAACTCTCCCGTGTCACCCACCACGCTGCAGTGGTAGAGGAGCAATGCGCGACGCTTCTCCGTATTGAAAACTAGTCATGTCCGGATCCCGAACCCCCATGCCGGATTCCCGCGAGGGACGGGCCTCGATCAAACACTGAACTTAAAGTCGCATCGGACTGCACTCGCTGGACAACGCCCGAAATCCAAGCTTCCAAAATTGGAAACTTCGCCTTCGAGCCTTGAGATGGGAAGGGTTCCGGACTTAGTTCCACCCACCCGCCCGCACATACGCGATCTAACTCTAATTCGCAAGAGCCCGCCGAGACAAGACATCACTCTTGGGCGATTCCTCCCGGTTATGGACAGGATAAAGGACTGCCGAGAGGAAAACACAATCTCGGTCTTACGCAATAATTGCACGGACAAGGGAATCCTAAACGCCATAAGTCGTCATAAATTACACGCTTTGTTGACTTGGTGACCATCGTACAAAAGTATTGTGCGATGGAGAGCGCTGGAAAACCGAAAGTAAATTTTGGGATAATCCGCCCCAATACATCCCTAGTCCGGAACCAAAGGGTGCATCATCATCAAGCACCGGGTTGAATACCAAAAACCAAACCCCTAAAGGGTACGGAACCGTCATCGAGGGCTGGCTAAACGAACCTGCAAAATTCATAGCATAGAGGGCGCCACTCCAACTCATAGCCTTGAGCATGTTGGATACTACGGCAGGTGGCCAAAAGTGGCGAAGAGCTTCTAGCTTCGAATCCCAGCCCAGAACACCAAGACGGTGTTAATAGTCTTGAGACTTTCGCATCAAATAACATGCAAAACGACAACTCCGCAACCTTCCAAGTCTACCAAGTAGCAACAATAAATCCATGGAGGACACGGCTATTACCTTCAATGCCGTTGATTTAACCTAAATTCGAACTGCCCGGCACCACCGCATTGGTCCTCAGCCCGATAGTAGACGGCTTTCGTCTTACTAAGGTACTCATGGATGGCGGCAGCGACTAAACCTCATCTATGAGGAAACCCTCCAAAAATGGAAATAGATCGAACCGCATTGAGCGAAGCAGCACAACCTTTAGAGGAATAATCCCCAGCCGGGAAGCATGCTGCACAGGAAAAATCACGCTAGACGTAGTGTTCGGCTCGCCGGACAATTACAGGTCCGAGGAGGTCACATTTCAAGTGGCTCCGTTCAGCAGCGGATATCATGCTTTATTAGGACGAGAGGCATTCACAATTTTTCAAGCTATACCCCATTACGGGTACATGAAGCTTAAAATGCTCGGTCCCAACGGAATAATCACTCTCGCTAGTGACCCGAACATAGCACTCCGCGCCGAAAATAAGACAGCCGCACTAGCCCTCGAGGCACTATCCGAAGCCCTAGCGGCCGAGGAACTCACCGCGATGCGCTCCACGGTGAACAAGGACGATGTGATACTTGATAAAAGATCCAAATCCACCTCTTTTAAACCAGCGGATGAAATAGTCAAATTCCAAGTCCACCCAACGGACCCTGCAAAGACGGCCTGCATCGGGGCATAATTAAACCCTATGTAGACGCCAGACCACGAGAATTTCTACAAGAAAATCGGGACATCTTCGCCGCACCCTTCGACATGCCTGAATCCCACGTCACCGGGCGAGCACAGCCTAAATATCCTAAAAGGATTCAAGCCACCAAATAGGCTCTTCGACGATTTTCCGAACCCAAAAGACAGGCAATGGGAGAGGAGCTAGCCAAACTATTGGAAGCCGGATTCATCAGAGACATCAAACATCCGGATTGGCTAGCAAATCTGGTAATGGTACCAAAGAAGGACAAATCTTGGCGCCTATGTGTCGATTTCAAAGACCTAAATAAAGCCTGCCCAAAGGATCCCTTCCCTCTCCCCCGCATCGACCAAATTATCGATGCCACTGCAGGACACGATTCATTGTGCTTCCTGGACGCATACTCCGGCTATCATCAAATCAAGATGGCAGAAGCGGATCAAGCCGCAACTGCATTCATTACTCCATACGGACCATTCTGCTTCAACACGATGCCCTTCGGACTTAAAAACGCCGGCGCAACATATCAGCGCATGATTCAGACATGTCTGGCTACCCAGATCGGCAAAACAGTAGAGGCATACATAGACGACGTAGTCGTCAAAACTAAACACGTCAAAACTCTAGTAGACGATTTGAGGCTCACATTCGACAACCTCAGAGCATACGACATCAAGCTGAATCCGGAAAAATGCGTTTTGGTGCATCAGCGGAAAGTGTTGGGCTTCATCATATCCGGTAGAGGAATTGAAGCAAACCCAACCAAGATCCGAGCTCACACAGCTAGATATCCCAAAATACCTCAAGCAAATACAAAATTGATCGATGCGTGGCGGCTCTAAGCCGCTTCATCTCCGCCTAGGAGAAAAGGCATTACCCTCTATCGCCTCCTTAGGCGCACGAACACTTCGAGTGGATGGATGCTGCCACCGCGGACTCAAGAAATAAAGGCCATATTGGCAACAACCGTCCTAGCTGCGCCCAACCTGGGCGAACCAATGTTGTTATACATCGCAACTACACATCATGTTGTAAGCGCGTACTGCCGTCGTCGACGAGAAAACGAGGGCATAAATTCCTCTTCAAAACCAGATACTACGATTCATCGTGTTAGCCCCCGCAAGTCCTGTTACCCGCACTATCGAAGATAGCATACGCGGTGTTCATGGCATCCCGAAGTCTCGACACTACTTTCAAGAGTGTTCGATAACAAAGGCCTCTGAAGTACCACTTAACGACATTATAAACAACCGCGATGCGACGGGCAGGATTGCAAAATGGGCCATTGAGCTCTTACCATTTGATATATCTTACAAACCTCGGCGAGCTATAAAGTCACAAGTATTGGCTGACTTTGTCGCTGAATGGACCGAAGCCGAACTCCCTAAAGAATACGGCGCATACTCTAATTGGATTATGCACTTCGACGGCTCCAAAATGTTAGCCGGATTGGGGGCGGGCGTCGTACTGACGTCCCCGACCGGGGACACAGTCCAATACGTACTTCAGATAATGTACACGGACTCCAACAACGCAGCCGAATACGAGGCCCTTTTACATGGTCTCCGGATGGCAATCTCCATGGGCATTCAACGCCTAGAGGTGCGCGGGGATTCAAACCTCGCAATATCCCAAATAAACGGAGACTTTGACGCCAAAGATCCGAAAATGGCAGCATATCGCAACGCTGTCCTCAAAATGTCAGCCCGGTTCGAAGGACTTGAATTCCATCACGTCACCCGGGATAATAACCAAGCGGCCGACGATCGGCACGCATTGGCGTAAACGCGATGCTGTCCCTCCTAATATCTTCCTCGAACGGCTCTTCAAGCCATCCAGATATGGGAAGAGGAGTCCGAACTAATAAACCGGAACAAGCCGCGCCAACCAGCGCTTCAGCCGATGACATAACACCATCCGCCTACGACATAATGGCAGTAATTGCCCGCGGATGTAACCATTCTCGCCTACTTGCTTAGGCAGGAGCTTCCGAAGACCAAAATGAGGACCGCAGCATTATCCGCGATCTAAAGCCTACAAGGTCTATGAGGGAGAACTTTACAAGAAAAGCACAACCGGAGTCCTTCAAAGGTGTATCTCCGAAGAGGAAGGGCGGAACCTCCCGGCTGAAATTCATGCCGGACTAGGCGGACACCACGCCGCAGCTCGGGCCCTTGTAGGAAAGGCATTCCGACAGGATTTTCTTGGCCGACGGCCCGAAAGCATCTGCAGGACCTAGTCCAAAGATGCGCCGGTTGTCGACTCTTTGCTAATCGAGCCATATGCCACCCACCGCCTCAAAACTATACCCATTACCTAGCCGTCATGTCCAGGGGCTTGACATGGTTGGACCACTTAAAGGGGGAACCCACAAGCAAAGGTACCTATTGGTCATGGTGGATAAATTCACCAAATGGATAGAGGCCAAGCCAGTTAAAACGGCAGAGTCCGGACCAGTGATAGACTTTATATCCTAGGTAGTACACCGCTATGGTGTCCCCACAAAGATCATCACCGATAACGGCACGAACTTCACCGCCGATGGGGTTAATTCATGGTGCAAAAATATGGGCATCAAGCTCGATTACGCTTCAGCCTATCACCCTCAAACCAACGGTCAAGTGGAACGAGCAAATGGTCTAATAATGAGCGGCATCAAACCCGCACTAGTGCGGTCCTCACGAAATCGACACGCCTTTGGGTAGAGGAGCTCGACCAGACTGGGCTGCGGACAACGCCTAACCGTACCACCGGATTCACACCATTTTTATGGTATACGGCGCAGAAGCAGTTTTGCCTGCGACATCATTCATGACTCGCCGAAAAGCGCATGTACGAAGAAAGAGAAGCCGAGTTGGATCGGCAGGACAGCTTGGACACATTGGAGGAAGAGCGCGACGTCGCCAAGGCTCGTTCCGCATTCTATCAACAGCAGGCTCGAAGATATCAAAGCAGAGAAGTACGGGCCAAGACTTGAAGGAAATATGCCCTAGAGGCAATAATAAAGTTATTATTTATTTCCTTATTTCATGATAAATGTTTATTATTCATGCTAGAATTGTATTAACCGGAAACATAATACATGTGTGAATACATAGACAAACAGATAGTCACTAGTATGCCTCTACTTGACTAGCTCATTAATCAAAGATGGTTATGTTTCCTAACCATAGACATGTGTTGTCATTTGATTAACGGGATCACATCATTAGGAGAATGATCTGATTGACATGACCCATTCCGTTAGCCTAGCACTTGATCGTTTAGTATGTTGCTATTGCTTTTTCATGACTCATACATGTTCCTGTAACTATGAGATTATGCAACTCCTGCTTACGGAGGAACACTTTGGTGCTACCAAACGTCACAACGCAATCGGGTGATTATAAAGGAGTACTACAGGTGTCTCCAAAGGTACATGTTGGGTTGGCGATTTCGAGATTAGGTTTTGTCACTCCGATTGTCGGAGAGGTATCTCGGGCCTTCTCGGTAATACTCATCACCTAAGCCTTGCAAGCATTGTAACTAATGAGTTAGTTATGAGATGATGTATTACGGAACGAGTAAAGAGACTTGCCGTAACGAGATTGAACTAGGTATTGGATACCGACGATCGAATCTCGGGCAAGTAACATACCGATGACAAAGGGAACAAAGTATGTTGTTATGCGGTTTGACCGATAAAGATCTTCAGAGAATATGTAGGAGCCAATATGGGCATCCAGGTTCCGCTATTGGTTATTGACCAAGAATAGTTCTAGGTCATGTCTACATAGTTCTCGAACCCGTAGGGTCCGCACGCTTAAGGTTTCGGCGATGCTTATATTATGAGTTTATGAGTTTTGATGTACCAAGGAGTTCGGGGTCCCGGATGAGATCGGGGACATGACGAGGAGTCTCGAAATGGTCGAGACGTAAAGATCTATATATTGACGACTATATTCGAGTTCGGAAAGGTTCCAATGATTCGGTATTTTTCGGAGTACCGAGAGTTACGGAATTCGCCGGGAGAAATATTGGGCCTTATTGGGCCCTACGGGAAAGAGAGAGGGCTGCCTAGGGCAGGCCGCGCCCCCATGGCCTAGTCCGAATTGGACTAGGGAGGGCCGCACCCTTCCCTCTTCCCCTTCCTCAAGTCCTAGTCCAACTAGGAGAGGGGGAGTCCTACTCCCTGGGAGTAGGACCTCCAGCGCGCTCTCTAGGGCCGGCCGCACCCCCTTGCTCCTTTATATACGGGGCAGGGGGCACCCCATGACACACAAGTTGATCTACGGATCGCCTTAGCCGTGTCGGTGCCCCTCCACCATATTCCACTTCGTCATATCGTCAGAGCTTAGGCGAAGCCTCGCACGGAGAAGTCATATCATCGCGGAGCTTAGGCGAAGCCCCGCGCCGGTGGAGCATCAACATCGCCACCACGCCGTCGGCCGACGGAACTCATCCCCGACACTTTGCTGGATCGGAGTCCGGGATCGCCATCGAGCTGAACGGTGCAGAACTCGGAGGTGCCGTGACGCTCGGTACTTGGATCGGTCGGATCGTGAAGACGCATTTACTACATCAACCGCGTTGTTATAACGCTTCGCTTTCGGTCTCACGAGGGTACGTGGACGGACACTCTCCCTCTCGCTGCTATGCCATCACCATGGTCTTGCGTGTTCGTAGGAAAATTTTAAAATTACTACGCTCCCCAACAAGACTTACAACGTTGGCGAACTGGTTCTACGCCCGCCGGACAAGAAAAAGGACAAGCTCAAGCCCAAATGGGAAGGCCCCTTCATCATCGATCAAGTCCTGACCGCGGAGCGTACCGTCTCATTTAAATGCATCGGATAACCGACTCGAGCCGAACCCATGAAACGCAGCCCGCCTCCGACGATTCTATGCCTAGCGCCGACTAAGAGTTCGCCCCTTTCCCCGCCCAAACATTTTTTTACTTCAGCTGCCTTTTGTTTATCTTTTTCTCCTCAACCCTATTCACCCAAGCCTTAAAGGGCTTCACCTGCGCAACGTTCGCGCGCAAGAATTGATGTGCTACCCGCACTCATCATACCTGGGGGCTTCTTTACCAGAAGCTTAATTATACGGGCTTCATGCCCAGACATGTGTCAAGCCTCCACATGTACCTTTTATTCACCATTATATGCATCGATATGACTTAAGTTTTGGCCAAGCTGGGTTGCTCGCTCCTGTGCTTACCCCTCGCTCCCGATTGTTCGCTAGGAGGTAAAGGAGCACCTCTGCGATTGTTATCGCTGGTCAGCCGGATGTGTACCTCGACCGGGTGAAGCCGAAAGCTAGCGTTCTTAAGGGAATATGCGGTCGGTGACTTAAAAGATGATTTTTATCCACTTATTTATCTGCCCCAGATGTTTTTTTTTTTTTTTCGCAGTCCGACATGCACTTTAGGGCATGCCACCCCAAATGGAAAGGAAACCTTAATGTAACTATTCTCCCCGAAGATGTTTCTTACTAACCATGTAATATAACATAACTAGTTGGGCACTTGTCCGATAAAGCACCGATGACCCCTACGCCTGGTCTCCATGCATACCCCGTTGTTTCATAACCGAGACGGTATTCGGACACACTCCGGACTATAGGGTCCCGAGGTCGGCTTAAAAGGAAGGCAAAGACAAACGATCTACAATCCGCTAGAAGGCATTTCGTATGTCACTTTATAATACATTGTCAAATCGACTAACTCAGATTCTTCCTCAATCCCGCCTAACAGTTGTCTAATTTACAGTCCTGTTGGGAAAATTTCATGCCAACTCCACTTGGCAGATACTAAACTCACAGGATCTCCTCCCATCGGGCCCCACAGTCCGACTTCGCCATGTGGTTGGGATCCACCTTCTTGTACCGCATCTTCACCATGGCCCAGCCTCCCTGGCACCTTGTCGGCAGGCCAAATCTTCCATACATGGAAGCGCTGCCGACTCCTGCAGCTTCTCAAGCTCCCAAGACCCTCGGGTATGGAGAAGGCTGGCCATAACGCCTGGACGACGCCTCATAGCCAGCCAAACTCGCTCGATCAGTTGTAACAATTCGGGAAGTTGATCACCCGTTGTTACGGGCGAAAGTGCGTTATATCGACTAGAGGGAGGTGAATAGGCGATTTTATGAATTCTTCATCGAGGAATTTGCGGTGAGGAAATTCCTTAGCTAAGAACTACTTGCAGCGAATAAGTACTCGAAGTAAGCATAACAGAATACACGCATGGTCATCATGATGAAATGAAGACTAGCACAGAGTACGTAAAGCGTAATCACAGGATAACACAAGATGAAGACAAACAGATCAAGAAATTGAACTGAGGAAATTGTGAAAGTCTTCACCAAAGTCTTCAAACACAGATATGAACAAACACTCAACACAAGAATGAGGAAATGAAAGGGTTGAGGAAATAGAACCAGTTAGGTTGGTGAAGACAATGATTTGGTAGACCAGTTCCAACTGCTGTCTCGGCTTATACGTCTGGTGGAGCGGCCGAGTATTTAAACTCGAGGACACACAGTCCGGACACCCGATCGAAAGCACGCAGCTCAGACACCAAGTCCTCACCAGATTCTCCTTGAACTAAGGTCACACAGACTCGTCCAATCACTGTGGTAAGTCTTCAGCGACTTCCAAACCTTCACAGACTTGGTCACTCGGCGATCCACAATTCCTCTTGATGCTCTAGACCATGACGCCTAACCGTCTGGAAGAAGCACAGTCTTCAAAGGTAATAAGCGCCGGATCCACGCAGGATCAATTTCTTCATGATGCTCAATCACTTTGGGTTGTAGGGGTTTGGTTTTGGGTTTTCCTCACTGATGATTTTCTCTCAAAGTCCTCAGAGGATGGGTTGCTCTCAAATGACAAGTGTCAAGTTCTTCTCGGAGCAGCCAACCAGCTAGTGGTTGTAGGGCGGCTATTTATAGCCTAGGAGCAGCCCGACATGATAAGACATAAATGCCCTTCAATGATATGACCTTTAGGTGGATAAGATATTTTGGGACAGGTGGCAAGAAGACAAGAACGGTCGGAAATTTGAATATCAAATTCTCGTGGCTATCATGTTCCTCATCGTAGGCAATCCAGACTGGCGAATTCCTAACTCTCGGTCAGATAAATTCTCAATACTGTAAGAACTTCGCTCATCCATCAAGAAATTGACTGAACTGTATGAGATTTCCAAAGGCTTCACTCAAGGGATTGGTAGGTGTAGGATTTTGAGTTGAGCATCACATGGAAATTTTTCCTTAGTATTTCTCGACCCCCTTTAACAATGACGGTGTTTCCTATGACTCAAGAAAGAGAAAATGAAACTACGAAAACAAAAGTCTTCACGCTTCATGTTCCTCAAATGAATACCAAGTCTTCGAGGTCACACCAATTTCTTCACTTTCAAAGTCTTCGTAAAGTCTTCGAATATCAAAGTCTTCATCGAAGAACTTCATTTTAGGGTCGACTTTCTCTGTAAATATCAAACTCCTCATAGACTTATAGACCTGTGTACACTCACAAACGATTAGTTACTTAACCTATAAGTCTTCAATACACCAAAATCACTAAGGGCACTAGATGCACTTACAATCTCCCCTTTTGGTGATTGATGACAATATAGGTTAAGTTTTCAACGGGATAATCATATGAAGTGTAAATACTGATAATGAGGAATTTGATTGCAAGATATAGAAGAACTCCCCAAGATGTGCGAGTGAGGAATTTGCTTTTGAGGCAATGCACATTTGAAGAATTGAATCATGGAGATCTCCCCCTATATCTTGTAATTCAAACACGCATTTAACATATAGTATGAAGAATTTGAAATGCATGATGAAATATGGTGCTTGATGTTATGCAAAGTAACGCATCAAGAGTATCAGAGCTCAAATAGATTTGCTATGAAGATTTTCAAGGAGCTCAAGAGAATCAGAGCATAGTGCAAGAGCATAATGCATCAAAAGTATCAAAGCACCATCGGGTTTAAGATTACAACTCGATCCAATAAAAGTTTCAGAAGAACGAGAGTTGTAACTTTACAAGAATAAATTACTATATATAGGCAAAAAGCTAGACCCGCTTGAAGACTAACTCAAATTTCTCCCCTTTGTCATCGAATGACCAAAAGGATCGAACGAGGACTAACGCTCTTGAAGAATTTCAAGTTGAAGACGGCGCCAAAGATTGTTGGGGTTATTTGTTGAAGTAGGACCAGCCGCGGTGTCTTCCAAGTCTTCATTTTCATCGGTGTCGCGAGATGAAGAATAGGAGCTGGCCACCAAGGAAGGAACTTTGACCTTCTTGAATTTCTTCTGAGGAGGTGCGACCACCAAATTCTTCCTTGAGTCCCATTGACGCCGCTTCTTCTTCATCAGAGACATGTGAAAGAACAGCCCAAAAGGCTTGAAGGTTTCATGGAGGTAGTAGTGGTTTTCTTCACTGCATTGTGTGTTGAGGTCATGTTGTGAAGAATAGTACCAAACCGACGCTTGACCCATTTATGATTATGATCAACCTTCCGATGAAGACCGAGGAGTAACTCACGATCACCATCACCGGGTGCGAGCTTGAGGACTTTGCTTGACCGAGGTATTTGCGGCTGAGTCATGTGTGGCGAGTCATCATTGGTGGAGTAGGATGCTGCTTGCTAAACTGTCCATCCAATGGACGAATGCCTTCATCGATCACAGCAATATCCTTGCCCTTGTCATCATATGAGGTAAATGTCCGCTTGAGGACTTCAATCGGAGGCAAGTAGCTGCAGTGGTTCAAAGTATCAGCCTTGTAATTGAGTGAAGACCTTGTCCCGATGAGTCTCATAATCCAAGGCGATAAGGCTTCAGCTCAAATGGTGACATAGCTATGTTTGCCAGAGTCCTCATGAAGAAATCATGGAAGTTGACGGGAACGCCATGGATGATGTTGAAAAGCATATTCTTCATGATGCCAACGACTTCTTCATCGTTCGAGTCGTGGCCTTTGATAGGACTCATTGTCTTCGCTGAATCCGATAGACAGTCCGAGGCACATATAATAATTCCTTGACGAGGAATTTGGTTCTTGGGGCCTGCCTTGGCTTCAAAGGCTTCATCAGCACTTGCATATAGTGATTTGAAAGTTCTGGTTCGTTGTAGATACGACGTGCACCATCAAGTGGAGGACTGAGTGGTAGGACACGAAGCAATTCAGTTGCTGGTGCCTTGTAGTGAGTATTTTCAGTCATCCAATCTAAGACCCATGAGTTCACGTCTTCAGCGTCTCCGGTGATGTGCAGCGTTGCATAAAACTGAAGAATTAGTTCTTCATTCCAGTCACAGATATCAGTGCAAAAATTTAGAAGTCCTGCGTCGTGAAGAACACTGAGGACTGGCTCAAAGCCTGGCAGCGATTCCATGTCCACATGAGGAATATGAGCATGATCGAAGATTTTATCCTTGTTGAAGAGCACTGAGGAATAGAAGTTGGCTTGGCTGGCAGTCCAGAAGCGCCTCTTCCTAATGCGAGCAGAATCATATGGATTATAGTCAGTGAAGAACACGTGCTCGGCAAAGAAATCTTCAACCTTGAACTTTTGCTTGCTTGAAAACGGATTCTTTTGCTTGGGCAGAGGGGTGTCAGTGAGTTGCATCACCACCTCAGGAATCGCAAGTTCAGGTTCTTCAGGCTGAGGAATTTCTTGTTCCTCCACAGATGCAGTCTGAGGATCAGCAGCAGCAGTTTCATCAGCACTAGTGGCTGGAATTTCTTCATGCACAGAACCAGTGGGTTGAGTTTCTTCAGAGTCCATTTGGACTGTTTGTGTAGGGGACTGAGGAATCTGTTGGAGCGGGGTGAAGAGAGGAGTATTGGGATGCAGACTTTCCCAAAAGTCATCATTTATCACCGGTGTGGTGCATCCAATATCCACATCTTCATCTTCAATTTCCTCAACACCAGCCTCTTCACCGTGAACTAAGGCATAGGTGAGGAATGATCGGGTTGAAGGGATTGCATCCACTTCAATTTCTTCATCGATCTGCTCGACGAAGCAAAGCAGAATGATGTTCTTCATCGATCCGATTGGGATCTCATAGTCTTCTCAAAAGGAACAACGCCCTTTGATGGTATGGAGGAAATTGGGACAGCATCAATTGGATTTTCATATGAGCTGGTCATAGGCCTCATTTTCTTCGCAGAAGAATCGACGCAATTGATGTTTTCCTTTTCTTCACAAAGCAGCGTTCGCAGCCTTGGTTTTCTTCACATCGAGGCGATGGAAGAATTGGAGTTGGAGTTGGCGCAGGAGGAGCCGAGGAATGTGTTTCAGTTTCTTGAGTGCAATCGATGCAGCTTGCCTGTCTTGATCGATTTCTTCAGCGCACTAATCGTGGGTGCCCGGCAATTTCTTCAGCCGGGCTGGAATGGGATCATCAGCCTGGAACTAGCATTTTCATCAGCAGGTTGAACGTCATCAGCCGGTGCTTTGGCATGTTCTTCATCGGTTGGGCTGAGGCTTCACTGAGGAATTTCATGTTGCATCGGGGCTGCAACATTTGTGAATTTCTTCGTCGGTTCACAAATCTGACCTTGGCTCCTTGCCAATCAGCATAATATGAATCAAGTTTTTGCTGAGGTCTTGAATTTCAGTCTGACCTTGAGAAGCTCCTCGTGTCATCTTGACAACATTTTTCTTCGTATTTCTCCTTCTGTATTGAGCCTTTTGATTTCCTTGCCTTCTCAAACTTCCATTTTTCTTCAGCGATGAAGTGAGTCAACATATGACTTTGTCCGGTGTCGATGAAGGTCGCATAGGGGTATTGGGATCCTTGTGCCGTAGATCAATATAGTCGAGGACTTTCTTCGGATCCAACGGCAGTGGCACAGATGTACCTTTGGCTCTAGCGGCCTTTTCTTGTCGGTCTCTGATGATTTCCGCAAGTTCATCATCAGATGCTTCATCATCAGAAGGCACATGGAATGCAACCTGTTTCTTCCTTGGCTAGGCCGAGGACCTCATCCATTGTTGCTTTGGTCTTCAAATGAGTCGGGCCATTGAAGAAATGGGAGCGGCTGAGGAACTTGCAGAAGCGCCTGAGGCAATTGAGAAACCAGCAGTCCTTTGACATGTCGCCAGGTGCACAGGGACGGAAGACTTTGACGGAGCTGTTGAGGACTTTGGTGGAGCAGCAGCAGAAGGTGTGAGGAATTTGCTTGGAGGGTGTCACGAGGAACTTGGCCGTGAGGGCGCAGATGGTGAAGCACTTGCCTTATGAGCAGGCTTCTTTGCATGGATTTCCTTGGTTTGACCGAGACCTCAAGGCGAGTAGCGTGCGAATCCTCATTGAATTTCTTCACCGCCTCCTTTGCTTGCTTTTGCCAATTTTGCTTGACGCTTAGCCCATTCATCGTGAAAGTCCTCACCTCGCTTTGATGCTTGTGGGATCAGCTACTTGGCCAGTGCCAAAGGAGCTCTTGGGCATGGAGGATTAAGAGCGAATTTCTTCATGTACTTAGGAGTTACATATCTATATTCCTCCATTCCGTGCCCATCTCCGCTCAATCTTCCGAATACGCACCTTGCGCTGATTTTTGTTTTCTTCATCCGTGTGAGTCAAGATAGATTTCTCGTGGATTTCAAACGCAGTCATAACCTCAGGTTTCTTTCCTCCTTTCGTGGCTTCTTACCGTCGCCATGTTCTTCAGCTTGAGGAATCAACAATTGAGTTCTCTGAAGAAGTATGCAGTTTTTCTTCGAGGAACGCTGCAAATGAGTTAAGTTGATGAGAACGTAGGGATTCAGCAGCGGACATGTGTACCTGTGAACAGAATATAGTTGCGAGGAATTTAGAGAGGTCATATGCATTCTCAGAAGGTTTTTTTTTTTAAAACAGGTTTTGAGGATTTTGACCAGATGAGCCTTGAAGAATTTCACTAAGCGTTCTTTGTCTTAGGTTCCAGAGTTGTATAGATCGAGGATCCACACAATTAAGGAATCTTGAAGAAAAACATTGCTTAGAGAAACGAATCAAGAGATTTGAGCTGTTCATATGTGTGAAGATTTGAAGAATAAACACCTTTGAAGATTTTCAAGAGGCTTTGAGAATCAAAGCGAGTAATAAAAGTAACTTTTAATTACCCGAAGTGAAGAACACGACGAACTGAGAAGAACAGTTGGGAAGTTCGTCCATTCAGATCTTCCACGCCCTAACTTGGCAGAGGAAGACAGCTACGGCGGCGGCGGAGTGAGGATTTCCGCGCTCGGCGCGAGTACGTCGGCGACGAGGTCAAGGCAATGAAGCTTTTCCTCACCGGCGATTTATGGAGTAGCGGCGGCGCTTAGGGTTTGAGGAGCTCGAAAGGAGAGAGATGTCGAGCGAGTAAAAGAGGAAGGGAAGAGGGTATTTATAGACACGGTGAAAACGGATCGCCCAAGATTTAGGACGAACATGCCCCCGACCATTTCCCTTCTCACGACATGTGTCACCCACGCATCGTAGAGTGATGTTGAAGACTCAGAGGTGTGCGAGTCCTTTCCGTAACCAAGCATAAAACCTTCATGTGCTTTGTGCAAATTTAGAGTTGTGATGAGGATCTCTAATCCAGCATTTAGCAATCAAGACTTTGAAATAACTTACATTAGGTTTCTTGTCGCTGAGGAGTTCATAGGCAGTCTTCTTGAAGAATTTGTGAAGATATACTGTTGATGATGTGGCACGCGGTGTCGATTGCTTCAATCCAGAAATGACTAGGCGCTTTTGTATTCATCAAGCATAGTGCGAGCCATCTCAACCAGAGTTCTGTTCTTGCGCCCACGACGCCATTTTGCCGAGGAGTATAAGGAGCAGATAATTCATGAGTAATACCAAGTTCATCAAGATAGTCATCAAGACCGAATTCTTGAACTCAGTTCCATTGTCACTCCTGATGTGCTTGATCTTCACACCAAAGTTAGTTGAAGCCCTCGAGGAAAATCGTTTGAAGACTTCCTGCACTTGATTTTTGTAAGTAACAATGTGTACCCATGTGTAACGAGAGTAATCATCAACAATAACAAAGCCATATAGATATGCATCATTAACGACAGCTGAGTAATGATTGGGACCAAAGAGGTCCATGTGAAGCAATTCGAAAGGACGAGTAGTGGTCATGATAGTCTTCGTTGGATGCTTGGCCTTGGTCATTTTTCCAGCTTCACAGGCTCCACATAAGTGATCCTTGAGGAATTTGACATTCTCAATGCCAATGACATGCTTCTTCTTTGCAAGCGTGTGCAAATTCCTCATGCCTGCGTGACCAAGTCGCCGATGCCATAGCCAGCCTTCTGAAGCTTTTGCAAGTAGACACACGGCTGGTTGTGGTCCTGTGGAGAAGTCAACAATATACAAGTCTCCTCTCCTAAAGCCTTCGAATACTTTGGAATTGTCAGCTTCCATAATCACAACACAATGATACTTGCCAAAGATAACAACCATATCAAGATCACAAAGCATTGAGACTGACGTGAGGTTGTATCCTACGGACTCAACAAGCATGACTTTGTCCATGTGCATGTCCTTAGAGATAGCAACCTTACCAAGACCCAATACCGACTTTTGCCTTTGTCAAGAAAGATGATATGCTTTATGTGACGGTGATAAGGGAGCATCCATCAATAGATTCTTATCACCAATCATGTGATTTGTACATCCACTATCGAGAACCCACTCAGTGGATTTGGGTTGATCATCCTGTAGATGAATTAGTACAACTTACGATCTCATATACTTCATCGAAGAATATGATATCAATTTCATCGAAGAATTTCATCACCAAGATAACAGATAAGAAGTATGAGGACGTGTGAAATGAAGGTTCATTTCATCATGATTAGCTCAAGCGTCCTTTCGTGCATTTTTGTCGTGCCCCAAAGAAATTCTTCAGACGTTAAGGCACGCCCGAGACCTGACCCTGCAGAAGAGATTAGTTCTTTTCTTCACCACCCACATCTGAAGGGGTGGCAAAGAGTTCATCACTCATGAAAGCACCATACGAGAATGGTGGCATGGAAGCCAAGCCATTTCGCTTTCACATAAGAGAGGTTAGGTAAGCATATGAATAAGCGGAGAAATTCTTCGAGGACATATGAACATATTGGTTTGAAGAGTAATGCACATATTCATAGCCCTTAGCTCTACCTCATGAAAACAGAGTTGTTAGCACGATGATAATCATATGAGGACTTTGATCCTTTTGAGGAATTTGATCCACGTGAGGAATTTGGTCCGTATGAGGACTTGGATCCATATGAAGAATTTGGTCCATATGAAGAATTTGATCTGGGGTTCCTATTCTTCACGGTGTGGTGTCATGAGGACATTCACCAAGACTTTCAAGGCATTTATTGGGAACCCAGATTTTCTTCATAGGGGAACCGCTCTGCAGCTTAGTGCCAACATATCTAGCAAATACTTCACCATTCTGATTTTTGAACAGTTTATAGTTGAGTCAAATGACTCATCAAAAGAATGAGGAGATTCACATGTAAAGTCAGATAAGTTAGATGGATCAATCGAGGTCCCTTGCAGCAACCCATGAGGTTTTGGGATACCGCTCAGCTTCCAAGATGTTCCATCAGATTGAGTTTCCTCTCAAAGGCAATACCCTCTTTCCTAGGGTTCCTGTTGAGGATCTGCTTTTTAAGCACATCACAAAGAGTCTGATGCCCTTTGAGGCTTTTGTACATGCCTGTCATGTACAATTCCTTCAGCCCTGCATCGTCAGTGATACTAGCAATGTCCTCAGATGAGGAATTAGTGGTAGCCGAGGCAGGTGAAGAATTTGTAACAGTTGAAGCATTTGAACATTCAGGTGAAGAATTAGCAGTTTCACGTTCAATGCACTTTAAGCATGGAGGAACAAATTCTTCTTGAGAAGCACTGATTTGTTGAGCAAGTAATGAATCACGCTCCTTCTGAAGATCTTCATAACTCACTCTTAGCTTCTCAATATCTTGCTTTCTTTGAAGAAATTCATAAGAAAGTTTCTCATGATCAGATAGGAGAGTGTTATGATGACCTTGAAGGCTGTCAAGCCTAGACCAAGTCTCAAGATTTTCATCGGGGCTTTAGTGCGATCCATTTCTTCACCCAACATATCATCACTTTTGTCTAGCATGTTTTGAACCTTTTCAAAAGCCCTTTGTTGTTTTATAGCAATCTTAGCAAGTTTAGAGTAGTTGGGCTTGAGATCCTCATCAGATTCATTTTCACTAGGTTCAGAGGAGGTGAAATTCAGTACCTTGGCACCTTTTGCCATGAAGTAATAGGTGGGAGCGTAGTCATCATTATCCTCATCGTGCTTGTCGGTGAGTCAGTTTCTTGATGTTGAAGATGGACTTGCTAACAAAAGCAATGCGCGAGCCGACTAGCCACACCAGATTCGGATTCTTCGACTCCTCCTCTTCCTCATGTTCCTCGATTCAGCTTGAGTCCATTTCCTTGCCAATGAATGCCCGAGCCTTTTTGGAGTTGCTCTTCTTGTGAGAAGAAGGCTTTGAGGATTTTGATGATGAAGATTTCGATGATTTCTTTTTCTTCTTCAAGTCATCGTAACTGTACTCCTTGTGTTTCTTCTTCTTTAATTCCTTTTCCCATCGAGGACAATCTTGGATATAGTGACCAGGTTTCTTGCATTTGTGACAAAGTCTTCTTATAGTCACTAGATGAGGAATCACCGCTTCTTGAGGATTTTCCAAAGCGACCACGCCTTGAGAATTTCTGGAATTTCTTCACGAAAGCGGTGCTAGCTCCTGGCCTAATTCTTCAGGATCTCCAAGGCTACTACCGAGTCTTCACACTCAGATTCGGACACAGCCTTTGCCTTCGTGGCACGTGTTTTCCATAGCCGTAACCATAGAGATCTCTTTCAGCAAGTCGAACTCGTGAGTATTTAGCCTTCAAGATATCGGCAGGATCAAGAGACTTGTAGTCAGCTCGTTCTTGTATCATCGCTGAGTATCAAATGAGGAATCAAGCGATCTTAACAATTTCTTCACCACCTCATGGTCGGTGATGTCAGTGGCACCAAGTGCTTGAAGCTCATTTGAGATGTCAGTGAGGCGATCGAAGGTTTGTTGAACATTTTCGTTGTTGAGTCTTTTGAAGCGGTTGAAGAGATTCCGAAGAACATCAACTCGAGAGTCACGCTGAATTGAGACACCTTCATTTACTTTGGACAGCATGTCCCAGATGAGCTTGGCAGATTCCAAAGCACTCACTCTTCCATATTGACCTTTGCTCAGATGGCCACATATGATCTCTTCCATATTGACCTTTGCTCAGATGGCCACATATGATATTCTTCGCTTGAGAATCGAGTTGCTTGAATCTCTTCACATCAGCAGCATTCGTGAGAAGGTGTGACAGAGGGAACACCATTTTCCACAACATACCGTAGATCGTTGTCAATTGCTTCAAGATGCATTCGCATCTTGTTCTTCCAAAGAGGGTAGTCCGTCCCATCAAGGTAGGACACCCTGCTGAGACCTTGATCATACTGCGGTCGACATAACTAAAACTCTGGTGGTTAAACTAAAATCACACGTAACAAGGGAGTACCTTGCTCGATACCAATTGAAAGTGCGTATATCGACTAGAGGGGGTGAATAGGCGATTTTTATGAATTCTTCACTGAGGAATTTGCCGGTGAGGAAATTCCTTAGCGAAGAACTACTTGCAGCGGAATAAGTACTCAGAAGTAAGCATAACAGAATACACGCATGGTCATCATGATGAAATGAAGACTAGCACAGAGTACAGAAAGCGTAATCACAGGATAACACAAGATGAAGACAAACAGACTAAAGAAATTGAACTGAGGAAATTGTGAAAGTCTTCAGTCAAAGTCTTCAAACACAGATATGAACAAACACTCAACACAGTAATGAGGAAATGAAAGGGTTGAGGAAATAGAACCAGTTAGGTTGGTGAAGACAATGATTTGGTAGACCAGTTCCATCGTTGTCTCGGTTGTACGTCTGGTTGAGCGGCTGAGTATTTAAACTCGAGGACACACAGTCCGGACACCCAAATACTGAGCACGCAGCTCAGACACCAAGTCCTCACCGTATTCTCCTTGAACTAAGGTCACATGACCTCGTCCAATCACTGTGGTAAGTCTTGAGCGACTTCCAAACCTTCACAGACTTGGTCACTCGGTGATCCACAATTCCTCTTGGATGCTCTAGACCATGACGCCTAACCGTCTGGAAGAAGCACAGTCTTCAAAGGTAACAAGCGTCGGATCCACGCAGGATCAATTTCTTCAGTGATGCTCAATCACTTTGGGTTGTAGGGGTTTGGTTTTGGGGTTTTCCTCACTCGATGATTTTCTCTCAAAGTCCTCAGAGGATGGGTTGCTCTCAAATGACAAGTGTCAAGTTCTCTCGGAGCAGCCAACCAGCTAGTGGTTGTAGGGGGCGGCTATTTATAGCCTAGGGAGCAGCCCGACATGATAAGACATAAATTCCCTTAAATGATATGACCGTTAGGTGGATAAGATATTTTGGGACAGGTGGCGCAAGACAAGAACGGTCGAAATTTGAATATCAAATTCCTCGTACTATCATGTTCCTCATCGTAGGCAATCCGCCTTTGGCGAATTCCTAACTCCTCGGTCAGATTAAATTCTCAATACTGTAAGAACTTCGTCTCATCATCAAGAAATTGACTGAACTGTATGAGATTTCCAAAGGCTTCACTCAAGGGATTGGTAGGTGTAGGATTTTGAGTTGAGCATCACATGGAAATTTTTCCTTAGTATTTCCTCGACCCCCTTTAACAGTACGGTGTTTCCTATGACTCAAGACAGAGAAAATGAGACTACGAAAACAAAAGTCTTCACGCTTCATGTTCCTCAAATGAATACCAAGTCTTCGAGGTCACACCAATTTCTTCACTTTCAAAGTCTTCAGAATATCAAAGTCTTCAGTCGAAGAACTTCATTTTTAGGGGTCGACTTTCTCTGTAAATATCAAACTCCTCATAGACTTATAGACCTGTGTACACTCACAAACGCATTAGTTACTTAACCTATAAGTCTTCAATACACCAAAATCACTAAGGGGCACTAGATGCACTTACAACGGGCATCTCCTCCGCAGGGCGACCTGTGAGCATACCTACAGATATATTCTGTCAAATTGACTTCCTCGCCGAACTCTTCTTTTGAAAGGAGTTCGCTCAAGCACTTACTATATATGCCGCGACGAAGCCGTTGATTCTCCTTAACGGAGCCCGACAGCTCGGCCCGAACGCTTTTCAGCTCTTCTCCAAGCTGGGCATGGGCATCCTGGAGCTTGTTCCTTTCATGTTGCACCTTATGCAAAGCACCCTCTCGCTTGCCTTTAGTTGGCGCAAGTTCTTACCTGTCCGGATCTTGTTCGGCAGCACCTGCAATGTCATTTTTAGACTTGCGAACGGCCAAGCGCTACTTATCTTTCTAAAAATAATGCGTTACTGTGAGAGGTCCTTGCGTTCCCTCCTTCTCCGTAAAATGCGGCCTCAAGTTGGGCCTTGCACTCTTGCAACTCCCGAGACAATCGGGTATTCTTCTCGGTAAGATCCTGCATTTCATATGATCCTTAAATCAGTTAATATAACTACTTTAAGTCTCGGGGCTCTTGGCATATACAACTATTAAATTCTTTTACCCGTATGTCTTTTACATACCGCCCGTAGCTCGTAAAACTATCTTGAGCGGCACGAAGGTGCGCGTCCCCGTGTTAAAGGCATTCAACGCCTCGGGGAGAAGCACGCCACGGCACTGTCCGGGCGTGGCCAGTGATTCAGCACTCTCCACCTCGACTTGGTGGCGGACAGTCTTCGGCATCCTCCGTCGGAGGAACGTCCGGCTCGCGCTTTGCGCCGCCTCCCCTCCTGGCCAAAAGGGAGCCCGCCGGCAGAGGTTGGATTGACAACTTCCACGCCTGCAGTCCGGCGGACTCTTTTTTCCCTATAAAAGTCATGAGCACTCAGACGCTTCCTAGGAACGTTGCTCTGAAGATAATGAATTGTGAGCTACACCTTTGCGGCGACGATTCAGTCCGCGCCGTGCTCCTCTTCCGCCTAGCGGTCCGAACTGGCCCTTGTTGGTCAGCCACCACGGGCTCGGCTCCTCGCCCTAGGGGCGCCTCCTGCACAGTGCCATCATATACGGTGGTCAGAAATACGCAAGGAAGGAATGAAGGTGTCAGGGCTTCGGCCGCAATCACCTGGGGAGCCGGATATAGTCCGGGATAGTCGGCCGTGATGGCGACTAAAGCATTGTCCATGCTGAGCTGGTGGAACACCCCGTCGATTAGCTCCACCTTTATGTCCGGGTCCTCTTCGGAGGCCGGATCCCGGGATCTCTCTGGATCCTCAGGCTGCGGAGCCGGACTCAGCATTCCCTCCACAGTCCGGCGCAGTTCCTGCATCGAAAGAAGAACACAATGTAAGAAACTTAAGTTTCGAAAGGCACGGGTCGGACACGCTGAGTGTTCACTTACCCAAGGCCGGGGATTGTTCATGGAAAACCCATTTAACGGGTTCGTCCGAAGGAAATCCTCCTTCTCCCCCTTATACAGGCCGGACAAGATCGTCACCAGATCTTCGGCCGATTCGCCCTTTTCTGCGGCCATGACGGGTGGCATCGTCCTCCCGTTGAAATCCCACATGGGGTGGCCTCATTGTAGTGGCTGCACCCCACAGAATGCATGTTGCCATGACTCCAATCATGGTCAACCGGGCATGGGCCAATAACCTTATTCAGCCCATCAGATAATGGACGCTCTTGTCTTCCTCTAGTCGGGGGCTCCGCGGACGCCAACTAAGGCGTTTCTTCAGAGGAGCATTGCTGAACTCCGGGAGGCCGATCCGAACAGGGTCCGGCAGCGGAGCGTCTTCTATTAAAACCATTCCGAAGGCCAGTCTTCGGGCGCCTTCTTAGGGGTTCCGAATGGATATCCGGTCCCGGCAATGCGCCATATTTCGGCACCGCCCACTTGATATATGGACCCCTCGTGAGAGCGGGGTACAAGGCAAAACAACCTCTTCCACAGCGAAGTGGGGCTCGATGCCCGGAAAAGCTCGCAAAGAGCTACGTAACCCATAATATGCAGGATTGAGGCGGGCGTGAGGTGATGGAGCTGGAGTCCGTAGAACTCGTGAGCCCGCGGAGGAATGGATGTACAGGAAATCCGAGCCCCTTATCGATAGGGGACGAAGCATACCCGCTCCCTTTGTTGGGATTAGGGTAACCTCTGCTTGCTTCCCACCTTTGTAGGTGGCAAGCCCGCTCGAACCGAAACCATGAAGGCCGGAGGAGATATCCCCCATTTGGAGCTTCACCAGCTCGTTGTGCGAACAGAGCATCTCCTCCAATCTCCGGCAAAGGGCTGGGCGCGAGAAGAGGAGCCGCGTTGACGGTCCATGATGGAATGGATTCTTCGTCGAAAGCGCCCGATGAGTATTTGAGAGGAAGATGGTGATTTGGATCTGGATTCTCGCCTCCCTTATAGGCAGATTGTTCGCACAACCGGGGTAAAACATAAAAGACACCTGGCTTTTCACATTCGCACGACGTGGAAGAAGGCCATTATTGGGCATGGAAGCCGAGACGCACAACATTGATGAGGAAACCGGACACTTTGTTCGCAGGTACATGGAACTTAAGGAGAACCCGCCTTTGCAACGCCAAGACTACACGCATGCTGGACTTATCGTCATTGAAGCCTGGTTCGGGGCTACCGAGGAGTCCCGGATTAGGGGTGTCCGATTGCGGACTACCATCATCGGCGGACTATCATCGGCGGACTATCATCATCAACAGGACTCCAAGACTATGAAGATACAATATTGAAGACTTCACCCGTGTCCGGATGGGACTTTCCTTGGCGTGGAAGGCAAGCTTGGCGATCTGGATATGTAGATCTCCTACCATTGTAACCGACTACGTGTAACCCTAGCCCTCCGGTGTCTATATAAACCGGATGGCTTTAGTCCGTAGGGACTACAATCACAACAACCCTTACAATCATACCATAGGCTAGCTTCTAGGGTTTAGCCTCCTTGATCTCGTGGTAGATCCACTCTTGTAAACATCCACAATATCAATATCAATCAAGCAGGACGTAGGGTTTTACCTCCATCAAGAGGGCCCGAACCTGGGTAAACATCGTGTCCCTTGTCTCCTGTTACCATCCGCCTAGACGCACAGTTCGGGACCCCCTACCCGAGATCCGCCGGTTTTGACACCGACAACGGCGGTGGAGACCAGCGACTGGAGGCGGCTGGCGACGAAGTCGACGATCCTAGACCAAGTTGGCAGAGCGAGCTATGCGCGGGCGCGAGGATTCGGAGAAAGTTTTCCAAATTTTGCCCGTGCGATATATATAGCCCGACCCTGTCGGTGTGACCGAGTGGTACAACTCGGTGGCACCGAGATGCAAAGCTGTGAACAGTTATAGCAACTCGGTGTGACCAAAAAGTACAAATCGGTTGCACCGAGATGAAAACCTAGATCGACTTAGTAATCTCGGTATGACCGAAATGGAGGAATCGGTCAGACCGAAAATTACAAAGAAGTTTTGGAAGTTTAAGTCTATGACGAATTGGGGACTCCGAGTGCTCCTCACACAGAGTGGTTCGAATCTGACTTGATCAAATTTTGTGATGTAGCATGAATAGAGTTTGAGACGAGAAAAGCATAGATAGCTAGAGAAGGTTCTTAGGCATTCTTGTCCATCCACTTGGCCAAAATAAAGAAATAACCAAACAATCAAAACAACAAGTGGATGTCCTCGAATGAGTAAATATGCAACCAACATGCTGACACAATAAGATGACAAATAAAATATGTGACAAAGCATGCACAGCCAATTCTAGCATCTATCAAACAATTGGCGATGACTAGGTCATCTATATATGAGTATATTGACTTAGGAGTCAAATGAGAACATTTGATCATAGGTCATACTCATCGTTTAAGCTCAAGTGGGGTTACCACTTTTACATAAAGCATTTATGTGTTCACATCATTAGAGCTGCTTTGACTCAATTCTTAGAGTTAAGCTCCCCCTAGATGTGAGATCCCCCCTTACAGGGATAAACTAACCTTGGGTTTTGTCGATGATAACTTCATGTAGGTGTTGAAGATGTGGATGCTCAATGTTGATGTAGATCGTTTGGAGCAATCCTTTGGAGTTAGTTGCACTTTCAATACCTACATGGGTTAGTCCCACAAGGAACAAACAAGGATATCCGTAGACATAGAGTGATGCACACACAAAATGATGTCCATGAAAACATTAGGTTACCTTGTCCCTTGCCTTACCAACATGAGGGTTTGTGACTCCTTGAACTAGTGCAAGATATGGAAGTTGATTGCACTTGTCCTTGCCATAATGATATGAGTGAAGAATGTTGGCGGAGTCACCCTCAAGAACTCTCTAGTTCTTCTTCTTCGGGATCCACATCGTCTTGATGGGAATCCTTGGTGTAGTAGTTGTACTTGATGAAGTAGAACTTGAAGTAGTCTTGTGAATCCACTTGACCAAGGCCTTAGGTGCTTCTTCAAATACATCAATTTCCTCTTGAAGCTTGTCCTTGCCTTTGTTCTTGTGGTCTTGTGGTGGAAGATCATCTTTAGCTTGTGTTCCCTTGAAGGAAGTCGGATCATACTTCTCTTGTTGAGGAACAAACTTCGTCTTGGGGTATTGAACTTTCGCTCAAAACCAACACCTTGATTCTTCCGGTGCCTTCCTTGCTTGCGTACAATTTCCTCAAATTGCTTACTCCCGGCAAGACTCTTGTATACACCTTTCTCTATAATTCCCTTCAATAAGTTGTTTTCTTGCTCAAGTGTAACTTGGCTAAGAGAATCATTAGTGAAATCAAGAGAACTACTAGAAGCAACAATATTGGATTTAGCATTGTGATTGTTACTACTAGAAGAAGAATCTTTCTTGTTCTTGTTACTAGACTTGACTTGAGGCATGTAAGTAGATAAGAGTAAACGCTTGGCAATGTAAGAAGAACTTTTCTTACGAAGATCATCATTGATTGCCTTTAAGAACTCATGCTCTTGCTCAAGATTGAGCTTTTCAAAGCGTAACTTCTCATGAGCCCTTAAAAGTTCTCGATGATCTTCAAAGATAGTTTCATGAGCTAACTTAAGAGTGTTTAGTTCTTTAGTTAGACACTAAATTTTCTCCTTGTCATTGTCATTCGTTTCAACTTGATTAGCATGATTAATTGACGTTTCATCATAGTATTCATCACTAGAGTTGTCAACAAGTAAATCATCATCACCTAGCAAGTCATCTTCATCAACATCAAAATCAACATACTCGGGGTGTGTTACCTTAGGACCTTTGGCCATGAAGCATCTACCAATTCCTTCATTTGGTGATTCAAATATGTCGTAGGAGTTGGTTGACACAAGTGCTATACCGGCAACACCTTCATCTTGAGTGTATTCGAAGTCAGAGTGATAGCTTCTCTTGGAGTGATGGTGGTCGTCGAGCGGATACCCATTCACCAACATGAGCTTGATGTCTTCATTTTGTGTAGCTCTTTGATGACTTGTCCTTCCTTTCCGAATCCTTGCTTCTCCGTGAGGGTCTTCGTTCATAGCGATCATCTCTACTCCTTCTCTCTCTTGGTGGTGATTCTTCTCTTCTACTTCTTCTCTTGGGAGAATCTTCTCTTCTTTTGTAGGGTGTCGTACACTCATTGGAATAGTGTCCGGGTCTCCCACAATTGTAGCAATTGCGCTCTCGACTAGAAGATCTTTTGTCATTGTAGGACCTTGACTTAGAGCTTCTTTCTTTGCTTCTACTCTTGTAGAATTTGTTGAAGTTCTTCACCATTAAGCTCAATTCTTCATTTAAGGTTTGTTTCTCACTTGATGATGTGGGGGCTTCACATGAGGCTTTGTAAGCACCACTCGACTTGTTGCGAAGTTCCTCCATATCCTTGAGTGACATCTCATGAGCAACAATTCTTCCAATGACTTCCGTAGGCTTGAGATCTTTGTAATTGGGCATCATTTGGATCAATGTGCACACGGTATCATATTTTCCATCCAATGCTCTTAGAATCTTCTTGATGATGAATCTATCGGTCATCTCTTCACTTCCTAAGCCGGCAATCTCATTTGTGATAAGAGCAAGCCTAGAGTACATTTCAGCGACACCTTCACCATCCTTCATTTTGAACTTGTCAAGCTGACTTTGGAGCACATCCAACTTGGATTCCTTGACGGAGTCGGTACCTGCGTGCATATCAATCAAAGTATCCCAAATTTCCTTTGCATTCTCAAGACGGCTGATTTTGTTGAACTCCTCGGGGCACAATCCATTGAAGAGGATATCGCAAGCTTGAACGTTGTATTGCAACATCTTCAACTCATACGCACTAGCTTCACGGTTCAGTTCTCTCCCATCAAAGAATTCACCTTGCAAGCCAATACACACAATAGCCCAAACGGCGGGGTTATGTCCAAGAATATGCATTTTCATCTTATGCTTCCAACTAGCAAAATTAGTGCCATCAAAGTAAGGACCTCTACGATGATAATTTCCCTCGCTAGACGCCATACTCTCCTAGGTTGTGAAACCAACGCTATGACCACCAAAAGCTATGGAAATCAAAGAAAATGGAGACCAATGCTCTGATACCACTTGTAGGACCTTGAAGTATGTCTAGAGGGGGGTGATTAGACTACTTGACCAATAAAAACTTAACCTTTTCCCAATTTTAGACTTTGGCAGATTTTAGCTATCTTTGAACAAGTCAAGCAATCTTCACACAGTTCAAGCAAGCATGCAAAGAGTATATTGGCAGCGGAAAATAAAGCATGCAACTTGCAAGAATATAAAGGGAAGGGTTTGGAGGATTCAAACGCAATTGGAGACACGGATGTTTTTGTCGTGGTTTCGATAGGTGGTGCTATTATACCTCCACGTTGATGGAGACTTCAACCCACGTAGGGTAACGGTTGCGCGAGTCCATGGAGGGCCCCACCCATGGATTACAATCCCATCTCGGTGAGACCGAGATCCCTATCGGTGAAACCGATTTGCCTAGGGTTTGTGGCAGTGGCTATGACATCTGAACTCGGTGGCGCCGGATAGAAAGAATCGGTAGGGCCGAGTTTGACTATGGGTTTAGGTCATATGTGGATGTGAGAAAGTAGTGGAGGGTTTTGGAGCATATCACTAAGCACATGGAGCAAAAGGCTCATTAAGCAACACCTCATCCCTTCTTGATAGTATTGGCTTTTCCTATAGACTCAATGTGATCTTGGATCACTAAAATGTAAAATGTAGAGTCTTGAGCTTTTGAGCTTGAGCCAATCCTTTGTCCTTAATATTTTGAGGGATCCACTTTCATCATCCATGTCATGCCATTCATTGAGCTTTCCTGAAATATTCATCTTGGAATAGTATTAGCTCAATGAGCTATATGTTGTTATGAATTACCAAAACCACCTAGGGATAGTTGCACTTTCAGTATTTCCCTCAGATATGAAACCAAGATTATCGAACCAGTACGAGAAACCAAGCAACACAAGTAAACAGCCCCTGCACACAAATAACAACCACTCGCAACCCGACGTGTTAAAGGGGTTGTCAATCCGTTTCGGGTAACGGTGCCAGAAACGGTGTGTGGCCGGGAGAAAATTATGATAGATTAAATAAATAGATCGTAAATAAATAAAAGTGCAGCAAGATATTTTTGTATTTTTGGTCTAATAGATCTGAAAATAAAAACAAGGAAAAAGTAGATCGCAAGCAAATATATGAGAAAGAAGACCCGGGGGCCGTAGGTTTCACTAGTGGCTTCTCTTGAGAAAGATAGAAAACGGTGGGTAAACAAAATACTGTTGGGAAATTGATAGAACCTCAAATAATTATGACGATATCCAGGCAATGATCATTACATAGGCATCACGTCCAAGATTAGTAGACCAACTCCTGCCTGCATCTACTACTATTACTCCACACATCGACCACTATCCAGCATGTGTCTAGTGTATTAAGTTCATGAAAAAACGGAGTAATGCAATAAGAACGATGACATGATGTAGACGATATCCGTTTATCTATTGCGGCAGATATAGATCTCATCTTTTTATCCTTAGTAGCAACGATACATACGTGTCAGTTCCCTTTCTGTCACTGGGATCAAGCACCGTAAGATCGAACCCACTACCGGGCACTTCTTCCCATTGCAAGATAAATAGATCAAGTTGGCTAAACAAAACCCAAATATCGGAGAAGAAATACGAGGCTATAAGAGATCATGCATATAAGAGATCAAAGAAACTCAAATAACTTTCATGGATATAAAAAGATATGACTGGTCATAAACTGAAAGTTCATCAGATCCCAACAAACACACCACAAAAAGAGTTACATCATATGGATCTCCAAGAGACCATTGTATTGAGAATTCAGAGAGAGAGAGAGAGAAAGCCATCTAACTACTAACTACGGACCCGAAGGTCTACAAAGAACTAGTCACGCATCATCGGAGAGGCACCAATAGAGGTGGTGAACCCCATCCGAGATGGTGTCTAGATTGGATCTGGTGGTTCTGGACTCTGCGGCGGCTGTATGAATATTTCGTCGACCGTACTAGGGTTTCTGGAATATTGGGGTATTTAGAGAGCAAAGAGGTGGTCCAGGGGGCACCCGAGGTGGGCACAACCCACCATGGCGCACCTGGGCCTCCTGGCGCGCCCTAGTGGGTTGTCCCCTCCTCAGGAATCCCCCAGGTGCAACCAGGGCCCAACTTTGTCCTTCTGGTCCATAAAAAATCTTCGTAAAGTTTCGTGGCATTTGGACTCCGTTTGATAAGGATTTTTTGCAACTTAAAAAACATGGAAAAAACTACAACTGGCACTTGGCACTATGTCAATAGGTTAGTACTAAAAAATGATATAAAATGACTATAAAATGATTATAAAACATCCAAGATTGATAATAAAACAACATGGAACAATAAAAAATTATAGATACGTTGGAGACGTATCACAGACCGACAAGCCATGTCGCGCAACGATCTGTTCATCGCAGAGCGTAGAACCATGCACAAGGCAGCAATTCAACAGCAGATATATAGAGATTGATCCATCATCCAACACATCAATCCGCTACGAAATTACCACACGACAGCATGATGATATTCACATGAACACAGCAACAGGCATGTCATACACACATATTACTTTTTTAGGATACACACACACTACTAATTTGATTAAGCAAACATGGCCAGCAACAAAATCGGCGAGATTTATTGATCGGCCACGAGCAGTAGCAAGCAGTAGTTCATCAGATCTAGAGCAGAGGACACGGACGAGATGAGGAGTAAGGCGTACGCAAGCGATGGATGGGGGAGGGAGCCGGTCACACGGGCGGGAGGGGAGGCTCCTCCGCCTTCTCCTCCTTGCAAGCGTCGGCGGGGGTGGGGGCGGCGTCATGGTGGGGCTGGTCGGAGGGGGCGGGGAGCATGAGGGGCGGTCGTTGGCCTCTTCCTCCTCCTCGTCATTGTCAGTGGAGAGGTTGATGCAGGAGCAGCGCTCGAGCGAGGCGCGGAAGGCGGAGGTGACGCTGGTGCCGAACCAGCTCGCCCTCCCCCATAGCAGAGGGGGAAGAGATTCCCTGGACGGCGTGACGGTCGCACGGAGGTCGAGCAGGTCAGCAACAGGCGTGGGGGGAGGGCGGCACCGTGGCGGCCTGGCCGGCCGGCTGCAGCGCCCGGGCCTGCACACGCTCGTGGATTGGGAGCGGAGAGGAGGTCGCAGGAGGCTGGCAGTGGAGGGGATCTGGATCGGGGGTAGGGCAGTTTTTTTAGATAAACGGGGGCGGGTGGACGGTGGAGTGGGACAGTTTGTGGGGTGGGGTGGGGGTGGGAGCATACTAGTAGCGTGGGAGCCTCACCTACGCTAGAGCTATCCACATAGTAGTAGCGCCGGTTTTAGAATACGCGCTACTACTATGGTCTGTTCGCGAGGCACGGTTGGAGATATTTACTAGTAGCGTGTTTTTATAGCCACGCGCTACCGGTAAATATTACTAGTAGCATGGTCAATATAGCACGCTACTAGTAAGTAGCAGTAGCGCGTGGAAATGTAGCGCGCTACTAGTAAGCGTCTGTCTATAAGCTTTTCCCTTGTAGTGAATAATAAGACATCTCAAACAGCAATACATTGTCAAAACAACCGTGATATAATATGATAATAGTGGTATCTCGCTAGCCCTTTCTGAGACCGCAAAACATAAATGCAGAGCACCCCCAAAGTTCAAGCATGGACTAAACATTGTAATTCATCGTAGAAAAGATCCAGCCATGATGCACCCAACATTAGCTACACACAATGCATCAGCACGACAGCAGGGCTCTCAGGTTCTGGCGCTTATTTTAGAAGGTGATGACACAACATAAAAGTAAATAGATAGTCCCTTCGCAGAGGGAAGTAGTGCTTTGCACAGGTGCCAGAGCTCAAGTTTAAAAACAGAGGTAAATGATATTTTGAGACATGCACCTTTCTTATTTACTTCACATACATCAGTTATCAATATCTTCCATGCTAAGCACACTAGTGGCGGTTCTCAAGCGATAAAAGTAAAGGTTTACTCCCCCTCCACCAACAATCACACTCCATGGCTTGTCCGAAACAACGGGTGATGTCCATACCAACAATAGTCCCGGAGGATTTTTGTTTAATTATTTGCGTTTTTTAGTTTGGGATCGGGAATCCCTATTACCGCCCTTTTCTCGTGCGATGGCTGAGCGAGTCCTGGATTAGGGGGTCCTCGGACAGCCGGACTATATCCTTTGGCCGGACTTTTGAACTATCAAGATACAAGATTGAAGACTTCGTCCCGTGTCCGGATGGGACTTTCCTTGGCGTGGAAGGCAAGCTTGGCAATACGTATATGTAGATCTCCTCCCTTGTAACCGACTCTGTGTAACCCTAGCCCCCTTCGGTGTCTATATAAACCGGAGGGTTTAGTCCGTTGGACAACAAAAATCATACCATAGGCTAGCTTCTAGGGTTTAGCTTCTACGATCTCGTGGTAGATCAACTCTTGTAATACTCATATCATCAAGATCAATCAAGCAGGAAGTAGGGTATTGCCTCCATCGAGAGGGCCCGAACCTGGGTAAACATTGTGTCCCCCGCCTCCTGTTACCATCCGCCTTAGACGCACAGTTCGGGACCCCCTACCCGAGATCCGCCGATTTTGACACCGACATTGGTGCTTTCATTGAGAGTTCCACTATGCAGTCACCGTAAGGCTTGATGGCTCCTTCGATCATCAGACAACTTGATGGCAACGATGCGGTCCAGGGTGAGGTTTTCCTCCCCGGACAGATCTTCGTATTCGGCGGCTTCGTACTGTGGGCTAACTCGCTTGGCCATCTGGAGCAGATCGATAGCTACGCCCCTTGCCATCAGGTCAGGTTTGGAAACTTGAACTATACTGCCGACATCCACGGAGACTTGATCTTCGACGGATTCGAGCCCATGTCAGGTGCGCCGCACAATCACGACGAGCATGATTTAGCTCTGCCGTCGGACTATGTTCGGGAGATCACACCTGCAACTACTCCGGCCCTCAATCCGGAACAAATTGCGCCATCTGTGGATGGGTGGATGGACCCCGCCACGGAGGTCGCACACTCTGTGGCGATAGTGCCGAATACTGACCTTACCTCCTACGAGACCCGTGTTGCCGAACCGTTGGATTCATCCCCGGCCACGGACTCCGAGCCGCTTGTGTCCGTGCCCATCAAATCCGATTGGGCACCGATCATGGAGTTTACCTCCGCGGATATCTTTCAGCACTCGCCTTTTGGCGACGTACTAAACTCTTTGAAGTCTCTCTCCCTGTCGGGAGACCCTTGGCCGAACTATGTCCAGCTAGAATGGGATGCGGACGACAAATAAATTCACGCCCCACCCACCACCCACTTAGTAGCCACTGTCGAGGATTTAACCGACATGCTCGACTTCGGCTCCGAAGACATCGATGGTATGGACGACGATGCAGGAGACAAACAAGAACCACCGCCCATAGGGCGCTGGACGGCCACCTCATCTTATGACATATACATGGTGGACATCGCCAAAGAAGGGGATGGCGACATGACAACGAAGGATAATCCCTCCAAGAAGCAACCCAAGCACCGACGTCAGCGGCGCCGCTCTAAGTCTCGCCATAGCAAAAGCAGCGATACCGGCACAAGAGACAATAACGCTCCGGATAGTGCCGAAGACGACGATAATCCCCTCCAGCCAGACCTCGAGCGGGCGAATGAGCAAGCTAGCCCTCCGGAATAGGCAGCAAACGAAGAATCAGAGGATGACAATTACATGCCTCTCTGCGAAGACGAAGTGAGCCTCGGCGACGAAGAATTTGTCGTGCCTGAGGATCCCGTCGAGCAGGAGCGCTTCAAGCGCCGGCTTATAGCCACAACAAACAGCCTGAAGAAAAAGCAACAACAGCTTCGAGCTGATCAAGATCTGCTAGCGGATAGACGGACCGAAGTCCTGGCAGCCGAGGAATACGAACTCGAGCACCCAACCAAGAGTTATCCAAAGCGCAGGTTGCTACCTCAACTCGAGGAGGAAGCATTGAAACCTACATCACCAGCGTATGATGCGGCTGATCGGCCACCTCGTGGCCGAGATAGAGAGGCATTTCAGCCCGAAGTCATGCCCGCACCCTGCCGCCAATCAAACAAAAATACCAAGGCCCGGGGCAACACGTGGGACCAGCGAGACATATTGAAAAAACAAGGCAAAACATGCAAGATCGATCTATGAATCACAGGGGCGCGCCCCAACGCGGGACGATGACCGTCACGTCGGATACACTAAAAGCAAATCCGGCCGGGCTGAATACAGCAGACAAGACTCATATGAACTGTGTCGTGATATAGCCCGGCACAGAGGCGCCGCACACCCCCTATGTTTCACTGATGAAGTAATGGATCACGAGTTCCTAGAGGGTTTTAAACCCGTAAATATTGAATCATATGATGGTACAATAGACCCCACGGTATGGATCGAGGATTTCCTCCTCCACATCCACATGGCTCGCGGTGATGATTTACATGCCATCAAGTACCTCCCACTAAAACTCAAAGGACCAGCTCGGCATTGGCTGAATAGCTTGCCAGCAGACTCCGTTGGCAGTTGGGAGGATTTGGAAGATGCATTCCTTGACAACTTCCAGGGCACTTATGTGCGACGACCGGATGCTAATGACTTGAGTCATATAACTCAGCAGCCAGGGGAATCGGCCAGGCAATTCTGGACCCGGTTCCTAACTAAGAAAAACCAAATTGTCGACTGTCCGGATGCAGAGGCCTTAGCGGCATTTAAGCATAACATCTGTGACGAGTGGCTCGCTCGGCACCTCGGCCAGGAGAAGCCAAAGTCTATGGCAGCCCTCATGACACTCATGACCCACTTTCGCGCGGGCGAAGGCAGCTGGCTGGCTCACAGCAACAACACATCAAGAAGTCATGGCACTTCAGATACAAAGGATACTAACGGCAGACCGCATCGTAATAGACACAAGCGCCGCAACAACGGCGACAACACCAAGGACACATCAGTCAATGCCGGATTCAGTGGCTCTAAATCCGGTCAGCGGAATAAACCGTTAAAAAGAAGCAATCCGGGCCCGTCCAATTTGGACCGCATACTCGATCGCTCGTGTCAAATTCACGGCACCCCCGATAAGCCAGCCAATCACACCAAAGAGAATGCTGGGTGTTCAAGCAGGCCGGCAAGTTGAATGCCGAAAACAGAGACAAGGGGCTGCATAGCGATGACGAGGAGGAGCCCCGACCGCCGAACACAGGAGGATAGAAGAGGTTCCCTCCATAAGTGAAAACGGTGAACATGATATACGCAACCCACATTCCCAAGAGGGAACGAAAACGTGCACTAAGGGACGTCTATGTGATGGAGCCAGTCGCCCCAAAGTTCAACCCATGGTCCTCTTGCCCGATCACCTTCGATCGCAGGGACCACCCCACTAGTATCCGTCATGGTGGATCTGCCGCACTGGTCCTTGACCCCATCATCGACGAATTTCACCTCACTCGAGTCCTTATGGACGGCGGCAGCAGCCTGAACCTGCTCTATCAGGATACAGTGTGCAAAATGGGTATAGACCCCTCGAGGATCAAACCCACTAAAACCACCTTTAAAGGTGTCATCCCAGGTGTGGAGGCCCATTGCACGGGCTCAATCACATTGGAAGTGGTCTTCGGATCTCCGGACAACTTCCGAAGCGAGGAGTTAATCTTTGATATCGTCCCGTTCCGCAGTGGCTATCACGCACTGCTCGGGCAAACCGCATTTGCGAGATTCAATGCGGTACCGCATTATGCATACCTCAAGCTCAAAATGTCAGGACCTCGTGGGGTTATAACAGTAAATGGAAACACAGAACGCTCGCTCCGCACGGAGGAGCACACTGCAGCCCTCGCAGCTGAGGCACAAAGCTGCCTTTTAAGGCAAACCGCCAATTCGGTGATAAAGCCCCCGGAAGCCTTCAAGCGAGTCTGGAGTAACCTAAAACAGGATTGTCTCGCATGTTCAGAGCTTGCCTAGCAATTGGGCCCCCGTCCAAGTCCCAGTCAAGCAACGAAATCTGTGTCGCGCGTACATAATTACGCACTAAAAATACCATGGGCACAGGCGGGGGCACGACCAGGGCACGTCCCACAATGCGGCTCAACCTCCCCAGGGGTTGTATACCTTTATCATTTCCTCTCTTTCAGGACCTTACTCTCTGGAAGCCCTTTCCGGCAGTCTGATTGCTGGACACATTACGGGAAGGAACAACCAAGGAGGCAAGAAGCTAAGACGTACAAGGGAATCCCCAGCTGGTCTCTGATAACAATCGAAGTACCCATTTTTAATACCCATACGCAGCTTACCCTTGGATAGGACATGTCAAATAGTTCTATTGTTTGCTTATTGCTATACTTGTATCAGTACGCTTCGACGTATTGTTTAAATAATAATGCATAGCATTAGTCTATTATTGCATTACCCTTTCTTTTTCTTGTTTGTTTATTTACGACAACTTGCACCCGTACATTCTGGTATGACCAGTACGCCAGGGGCTTCAGTATACCCCATAATACGGCGTGAGAAGTCCGAACACTTTCGGCAGTGCGGCACCCCGAACTTATAGCATTATATGCATCAGCTCTGAATCATGTCTTGGGTCAATAGTTGGGTTTGCCCGGCTCCCATGTTTTGGTACCTTACATTCCGCAATATCGGCTAAGGTAGCGCTGGGAGAACTACTGCGATTGTGTCCCGGTTCTGCCGGACGAGCACCTCGATGAAAGCCAAAACTGATCTGTCATGATAAGGCGAGAGCTGGTCGCTGTTCGAGAGGTCTCAAGTCCTTAAAGACTTTTTCCGCTTCGGGCGAGGAGTCAGCCTTGCCAGACTTAGGCGTATATAGCGCCCCAAATTTGGTGTTCCGATTACTAGGGGCTTCGCCAAAATTTAAAATTGTAGACTTCTATGGCTAAGTGAGAGTGATAAATCCTTATAGTCTGATTGCCTGGTTCATTGTGCTGAACACCTCCCTCAAAGGACCCAAAATTGGGATAAAGAGTGCTCAGGTTTATCCCGAACACCTCAGTACTAGTTACATGGGGGCAGAAGCCGACGACTGGCCAACTTTCAGATTTTATAAATGGCCACACAGAAGGTAATATTTTAAATTCATAAGCGTTGCATAGCACAAATGAACTCGTTTCATATTACAGGATCGCATGAGTACATCCATTCAAATATTACTTCCTTAGTACATTCCTCCGCCACAAGGCGAGAACCCTTCAGGACACTGATATAATACATCTCGGGGTGGCGATGCTCCTTGCCTTCTGGCGGCCCCTCCTTCACCAGCTTCTCGGCGTCCAGCTTCGCCCAATGCACCTTTGCTCGGGCAAAAGCCCTGTGCGCGCCCTCGATGCAGACGGACTGCTTTATGACTTCAAGCCATGGGCAGGCATTCATAAGCCGCCTCACCAGGCCGAAGTAGCTATCGGGCAGGGGATCGCCAGGCCACATCCAGACTATAAGACCCTTCATGGCCTGTTCGGCTGCCTTGTGGAGCTCGACCAGTTGCTTCAGCTGGTCGCTCAATGGCATGGGGTGTTCGGTCCCAGTATACTGAGACCAGAACAACTTCTTCGTCGAGCTCCCCTCCTCGGCATCTGACACACTGTGGGGCAGATCTGCGAACGCTCCTGGAGAGCTCTGAACTCGGGTAAGTAAAAGGAAATTTTCTTTCACATGCTTGCTTTGCATAATGAATGCCTTACCCGTCGCTATCTTCTTAACTGCCTCAATTTCCTGGAGGGCCTTTTGGGCTTCGGCCTTGGCGTCTTGTGCGTTTTCGAGGGCCTTCGCAAGCTCGGACTCTTGCGTCTTAGAGTCAAGCTCCAAGGACTCGTGTTTCTTGACGAGAGCCTGGAGCTCTTGCTGCACCTCGCCCATCCGGGGCTCTTGATTTTCCCGCTCAATGCGCTCCTTGGCCGCCTTGTCCTCAGCCTCGGTCAGCGCCTTCTTCAGGGTAGCCACTTCGGTCATGGCCCCTGGCAAAATTCATGACGATCCTATGACCTAAGCAACCACCCTTGTTTTTTCTTATCAACATACAGACGGGGTATAACTTACCTTTGTTCTCTTCGAGATGCCTTTTGGCAAGGCCGAGCTCTTCCTTGGATGGCTCAAGGTCCCGCTTCAGTGCGGCGACCTCCGCAGTACGTGCGGCAGTGGCTAGCAGTGAAGCCTGCATATGCACATAGACATATTTCGATTAGACTCCTGCGGTTATTATTTGATCCTCTATTCAGCCTTTCTTCGCAAACGCCGAATAGAGCATCAGGGGATAGTGTCTATGAGGTAACATTCTCTTATAATCTGGTCACTTACCTCAAAGCCTGTTAGGAGGCTGGCACAGGCTTCAGTCAGTCCGCTCTTGGCAGACTGAACCTTCTTGACCACCGCACTCATGATAGTGCGGTGTTCTTCGTCAATGGAAGCGCCGTGAAGCGCTTCCAGCAAGTTGTCTGATGCCTCTGGATGGACAGAGGCCACCGGCACAGGCGGCTTTCCCCTCTTAACGGGGGTCACCTATGAGTCGGAACCACTTTGAGGTTCGGCCGATCTTCGGTGGGGCGAATTGAGCCCATGGGGGTCTTGCTCCACTTGCGCCCAGGGTCCGGAACATCGCCTTGAGGCGCCTCTAGGACTACCTCCCCTTGGCTCGGTGCCCTTTGAGACAACACCTCGACGTTTTCCGTAGGGCTAGGGGTGGAGGCGGTCGGAGGTGAATCGCTATTCACATCCGACGGGTCCAAAGAACCATCCGACAAAGATACGTCGATATGGGCTCGGGATGGACTGCATAATCATGTTCGGCGTGATGAGAAGCAGTGCAATTAAACATACCATGAATTACTATGGAATCCGGATACTTACGACTTCGCCAGGGGCTTGTCCCTGGGCAACAACTCGTCGTCGTTGTAGGCGGCCGTCGTGGAGTAGTCCGAGAGGAGGGTCCTTCCCTTCTTGGAACCTTCGGCCTCCCCAGTTGGGGCGGCCTTCCTTTTCTTGTCCCACCCCGGCTGGGGGGAGAACATTCCTCTTCCTCCTCCTCGTTTTCATGGGAGGAGTGCGCCTTGGAGTTTTCGGACGATGAGTCCGATATAACCCTGCGCCGGAGACCCTTTCGGGTCCCCGTGGCCTTCTTCACCGGCACCTCGTAAGGCGCCAGAACCAGCATCTCCGTTAGGAGAGCATCTGCAGGATCTTCAGGCAGGGGGCTGGGCAATCGATCTGCTCCGCTGTCTCTACCCAGTCCTGTTAAATAGCATGGAGGCTTAGATCCCGCACATGATTACACTGGGGAAATAAACATCCTATGAGATATTAAAAACTCACCGAATTGGCAGGACGCTTTGCGCTGAGTCCGCGGTCCTCGGTGAGGGGAGGAGGTACCTCGGCGCGCTTGAACAGCACCTTCCAGACGTCCTTGTGTGTTGTGTCGAAGAGCTCTCGCAGCGTCTGGTGCTCGGCCGGGTCGAACTCCCACAAATTGAATGCCCGTCGTTGACACGGGAGGATCCGGCGTAAGAGCATGACCTGGACCATGTTGACGAGCTCATCATGTTTCTGATGCATTTCTGGAGTCCGGTCAGCTCTACCGGGGAACCCCAGGACAGGCCCTTCTCTTTCCAGGAGGTGAGCCGCATGGGGATTCCGGATCGAAATTCGGGGGCCGCCACCCAGTTGGTGTCGTGCGGCTCGGTGATGTAGAACCACCCCGATTGCCACCCCTTTATGGTCTCCACATAGGAGCCTTCGAGCCAGGTGACATTTAGGCATTTTGCCCACCATGGCGGCTCCGCACTGCGCTTGCTGGCCGACCACCACCTTCGATTTAACATTGAAGGTCTTCAGCCACAGGCCGAAATGTGGTTGGATGCGGAGGAAGTCCTCGCACACGACGATAAACGCCGAGATGTTGAGGATGAAATTTAGTGCCAGATCATGAAAGTCCAGCCCGTAGTAGAACATGAGCCCGCGGACAAATGGGTGGAGGGGAAATCCCAGTCCATGGACGAAGTGGGTAAGGAAAACCACCCTCTCATGGGGTTCTAGAGTAGGGATGATTTGCCCCGCATCTGGCAGCCGGTACGCCATATCCGCGGCCAGGTATCCGGCTCACGGCAGCTTTGTGACGTTCTCCTCCGTAACGGAGGAGACCATCCACTTGCCTCCCGCTCCGGACATGCTTGGAGTGGTTTGAGGAGAAAAACGCGAACTTGGGCGCTGGAGCTCGAGTGCGCAAGAATGGATGAGCTAGGAGGAAGAAGGCGTAGGTGAAAAGAGTGAATCCTTGTCCCTTTATAAGGGCGGAAGAGGCTATGCGCCTCCCCACCTACCTGGTAAAATCGCTTATTCCCCAAGCGCCGTAATTGATGGCGCGGCTGGGTTACCCACACCCATATTGATGAGAATCCCGTGATAAGGGGACATGATCTCTGCTTCGACAAGACGTGCCAAGGAAACCGCCTCGCAATACATGCTGTGGCTGGTTGTGAAAAACGGTTCGAATAATGACCGGGCCGTGGTGTGATGTCATGCTACAAAATGCGCGGTGAGATTAGATTTAATGGGAATATTATTCTCTCTACGGTGGTATGTGGAATTTGTTTTGCAGAGCCGGACACTATCCTTGTGTTCAAAATCTTCTATGGAGTATTCGGAGGAGGAACCCGCCTTGCAATGCCGAAGACAATCTACGCGCCGGACTCATCGTCATTGAAGCCTGGTTCAGGGGCTACTGAGGGAGTCCTGGATTAGGGGGTCCTCGGACAGCCAGACTATATCCTTTGGCCGGACTGTTGAACTATGAAGATACAAGATTGAAGACTTTGTCCCGTCTCCGGATGGGACTTTCCTTGGCGTGGAAGGCAAGCTTGGCAATACGGATATGTAGATCTCCTCCCTTGTAACCGACTCTGTGTAACCCTAGCCCCCTCCGTGTCTATATAAACTGGAGGGTTTAGTCCGTAGGACAACAACAATCATACCATAGGCTAGCTTCTAGGGTTTAGCCTCTACGATCTCGTGGTAGATCAACTCTTGTAATACTCATATCATCAAGATCAATCAAGCAGGAAGTAGGGTATTACCTCCATCGAGAGGGCCCGAACCTGGGTAAACATTGTGTCCCCCCGCCTCATGTTACCATCTGCCTTAGACGCACAGTTCGGGACCACCTACCCGAGATCCGCCGGTTTTGACACCGACAATGGTGAGTGAACAAACACTCGACCTGAGAATAACCCGCTTAGCATGGAAGATACCGACCACCTCCTGTCATTCCATAAACGATCCAGTTACCGAAAAAGGATATTTATTAGAAGTTTTTAGAGGTGGCACATGCAAATTTACTTAGGACGGCAGGGTAATGCCGTATATAGGTAGGTATGGTGGACTCATGTGGAATAAGTTTGGGTTCAAGGTTTTTGATGTACAAGCAGAATTCCCCCTTAGTACAGGCGAAGGCTAGCAATTAGATTGAGAAGCGGCCAGCTAGAGAGCAACAACGATCATAACCATGCATTATGCATAAGTAACATTAGACACTAGCATGAGTAGGATATGAACACCATGAACATAAATATCATAGAGGCTATGTTGGTTTTGATTCAACTACATGCATGAACACGTGCCAAGTCAAGCCACTTGAACATTCAGAGGAGGATACCATATCATCATACTACATCACTATCATTTTAACGCAATGTTGATATCCAAGATAAATCATTATCCACTCCCAGCTACTTATGCATGGCATGAGAAACTATAATCTCTAATTGTCATTGCAAACATGTTTAATCATAAAGGGCTGAATCGTGGATACTAGGTTAAACATATTTACACAAACAAAATAAGTCGAATTCATACCCGTTTCTCTCTGCCACGACCAGTTCATCGAATATCGTCATTATTGCCTTTCACTTGCACGACCGAACAATGTGAAAATAATAATAGTGCGAGAGTGTAGTGGACTAAGCTGGAATCTAAAAACATTTTATTCAACAGGAGAAGACAAGGTAAAATGGGATCTTTATTATATCAACAATTATTCATATGAGAGCCACTCAATATATTTCATCGTGGTCTTCTCCTCGATATGACTCAAATAAAAAGAAAACAAATTCAGAGAAACACACTGAAATATTTTTGTAGTTTTTGGTTTTCTTGAACAAGCAAATAAAAGGGAAAAGCAAAAACGAGAAAATCTATTTACACGGGAAAGCAACCAACAAGCAAAAGAAGAACAAGGAAATCTTTTTGGGTTTTATTTGTAGTGCTACAGCTAAGCATGCATAGAAAGTAAACTAACTACAACTATTTTCTTTTTGGTTTTTCTAAGGTTTTTCAAACACACAAGAAGAAAGCGAGAAAATAAATTTAACATGGATGATACAATGAAAAAGTGTGGACACCGACAACTGGAATGAAATGTGTGAACATGAATGTAATGTCGGTGGAAAACACGTACTCCCCCAAGATTAGGCTTTTGGCCTAACTTGGTAATCAATCAGTAGCCTGGATAGTAGTCGGGGTGCTGAGGAGCGGGCATCCACGGATCCCACAGCTGAGGCTCCTCCTCTGCTGTAGCCTGGTTGTTCCGGTAGGCGATGATATCCATAGGCATAATCCTATATCGGCCCCTAGCAACAGGATCAAACAAAGCAGGAGCAGGCAATGGAATAATATCATGAGTCCTCACACTAAAAACTAGGTTATATGGAATAGGGATGTTAGGAGAATCGATATCATTAAAATGGTGGTGATCCATGGTTGCGCGATCTAGGTAAACCTGGGTCAGAGGGTAATCATGAAGGCGTATCTCAACATTAAAGTGAGTCGCCAAACGAGTAGCAAAAATCCCACCATGTATTTTACCCTTGGACTTATTAACGTGGAGGCGACGTGCCACAATATCTCCCAAGCTATAAGTGTTGTCGCCCTCTAGTGCACGACGTAAAACAGCAAGGTCTGGTGAACTGAGTGCACCCACCTTCTCTCTAGCAAGCAAGCATTTTGCAATGAATAGAGCAAAGTAATGAACAACAAGAAAATGCAAGCCAGCGGCAGTGATAGCCGACACCCCTCTCTCATCTCCCACTGTCAAGGTACGATAAAAGGCCTCAAACTCTGCCGGCCTAGGCTCAACTAAGCTCCTGTTAGAAGGGATCATGCATATGTCACAAAATTCAGTAAGTGGTATCTGGCGGGTTTCAGCATATAAACTAAACTGCACCTCGGGAGGATTATTCCTAGGAAGGAAATTAAAACTTTGAACAAAGATGTTTGTGAGGAGATGATATTGTTCACATTCAGCTACGATGAAGTCGGTGAGGCCGGCATTAGCAGCATATTGTGTGAACTCCTGAAGGATGCAAGCCTCTTCCATGAACGGGGTATGCGACCATTCGCACGGCCGTACTTCCGCCAACCTCCGGGTATGGAGATCCCTGTCTGACGACTCCCCAATAACTCTCTTGGAGTTCTTCTTAGAAGCAAACTTCCTAAATATATTCATCCTTTTCCTGTGAACAAACATTCTGAAATTTTTAGTCCACAAACTTCATAAAATGATAGCAACTACTCATAGGGATACATAGAGGCCATAGCAAGCATTCAATCTACTTAGAACTCTAAGAATTCAACATGCAAGCTCATCTACAGCAGCACCAGGAGTAACTAATTATTCAAAATATAAACCACGGAAACAAAAAGTAATTGGACAAACGGTGGAGTCACATACCAAGCAGCAATCCCCCGAAACAGTTTCGGAAACGAAGCTTCGAGCAAAGGGATCGAAATCTGCGGGTTTGAGAGCAAGAACACGGGAGAGAGAGCAATGGTGAATTTTTTTCTGGAGGTAGGTGATGATGTGGTGTGAAGAGATAAGTGAGGGAGCCCACGTGGGGAAAACAACCCACCAGGGCGCGCCTGGGGGTCCTCGCGCGCCCAGGTGGGTTATGCCCACCTGGTGGACCTCCCTCTGATATTATTTGCACCAGAAATTCTTAAATATTCAGAAAAATCGTATTGAATTTTCAGGGCATTCTCACAACTTTAATTTTTGGGTAATTTTTGTATTGCACGGGAAATTCAGAAAACAGACAAAACATGGCATTTTACTTTATTTAACTAAAAAACAGAAAACAAAAGATAGGGACAGAAGGTAGTGCTTACTAAATTCGTCAACTTCACACCTCTAAAAAATGATCCATTAATAAGGTTGATCAAGTCTTATTAACAACCACTTTCGATTAGCATGAAACCGAAGAACTATCGTAAATCACTAAGTTACCTGAACGGGGATATGAATGTCCCAAACAATAAGCATTTCATATTTATTTTTAACATAAGGTAGAGGTAGTTGAAAACTTCCAATAGTGATTGTCGTAGATTTTTTAATAACATTAATACCATTCACTTGGAATTGTTTCTTCGGAAAGTGCACCGTATGCTCATTACCATTGATATGAAAAGTGACCTGGCTTTTATTGCAATCAATAACAGCCCATGCAGTATTCAAGAAGCGTCTACCAAGGATAATCGACATGTTGTCTTCCTCGGGCATCTCAAGTATAACAAAGTCAGTCAAAATAGTAACATTAGCAACAACAACGGGCACATCCTCACAGAAAACGATAGGTATGGCAGTTGACTGATACGTCTCCAACGTATCTACTTTTCCTAATGCTTTTCCTCTTGTTTTGGACTCTAATTTGCATGATTTGAATGAAAATAACCCCGAACTGACGCTGTTTCCAGCAGAACTACCATGGTGTTGTTTTTGTGCAGAAATAAAAGTTCTCGGAATGGTACGAAACTTCGCGAGGAATTTTTATGTAATAAATAAGAATTTCTGGACCCAAGACCTGCTGGAGAGGAGCACCTGGGTGGGCACAACCCACCAGTGCACGCCCCCTCTCCTGGCGCGCCCAGCTGGGTTGTCCCCACCTGGTGGCCCCGCAGACCCTAAAACCGACGCTATAAAATCCTATTTTTCCAGAAAAAAATCAGGGAGAAAGAATTATCGCGATCCACGAAACGGAGCCGACGTCACCTACTGTTCTTCATCGAGAGGCCATATCTGGAGTTCGTTTGGGGCTCCGGAGAGGGGCTCTTCGTTCTTCATCATCACCAACCCTTCTCCATCGCCAACTCCATGATGCTCCCCACCGGGAGTGAGTAATTCCTTCGTAGGCTCGTTGGTTGGTGAGGGCGTGATCCCTAGTATCATCATGTAATCATGTAATCGAGTTAGTAATTCATCATGTAATCGAGTTAGTTTTGTTAGGGCGTGATCCCTAGTATCCACTATGTTCTAAGATTGATGTTGCTATGACTTTGCCATGCTTAATGCTTGTCACTTTGGGCCCGGGTGGCATGAACTCGGATCTGAACCGTTTATGTTATCATAATTATATCCATGTTCTAGATCCGATCTTGCAAGTTATAGTCACCTACTATGTGTTATGTTCCGGCAACCCTGGAGTGACAATAGTCGGGACCACTCCCGGTGATGACCGTAGTTTGAGGAGTTCATGTATTCACTATGTGTTAATGCTTTGTTCCAGTTCTCTATTAAAAGGAGGCCTTAATATCCCTTAGTTTCCAATCGGACCCCGCTGCCACGGGAGGGTAGGACAAAATATGTCATGCAAGTTCTTTCCATAAGCATGTATGACTATTTACGGAATGCATGCCTACATTATATTGACAAACTGGAGCTAGTGTTGTATCTCCCTAGGTTATAACTGTCTCATGATGAATATCATCCAACAAGTCACCAATCCAATGCCTCCGAATTTATCTTATATTGTTCTTGCTAAGTTACTATTGTTATCATCACTGTTACACTTGCTACAAAATTACTGCTATCACTGTTACCGTTACTGCTGCTACTATTATCAAAACTATCATATTACTTTGCTACTGATCACTTTGCTGCAGATAATTAATCTCCAGGTGTGGTTGAATTGACAACTCAGCTGCTAATACCTTCAAATATTCTTTGGCTCCCCTTGTGTCGAATCTATAAATTTGGGTTGAATACTCTACCCTCGAAAACTGTTGCGATCCCCTATACTTGTGGGTTATCATTGACTTGTCAGCCATTTGCAAAGATATTTCAGTAGGTGTGAGTTTATTCAAATCAAGTCTTTTATATAAAGAGAAAGGCATAACACTAACACCAGCTCCCAAATCACATAAAGCAGTTTTCACTAATTCTTTTTGATAGAGCAAGGTATAGTTGGTATCCCTGGATCTCCAAGTTTTTTAGGTACTCCATCTTTAAAAGTATTATTAGCAAGCATGGTGGATATTTTAGCTTCCAGTATTTTTCTCTTATTAGTGATGATGTCTTTCATATACTTTGCATAAGGAGGCATTTTCAAGATATCAGTCAAGCGAGTACGCAAAAAGACTGGCCTCAACATTTTAGCAAAACGTTCAAATTCTTCATCATCTTTCTTTTTAGTTGACTTAGGTGGAAAGGGCATAGGTTTTTTAACCCACGGTTCTCTTTCTTTACCGTATTTTCTAGCCACAAAGTCACTTTTAGCATACCTTTTATTTTTAGGTTGTGGGTTATCAAGATCAACTGGAGGTTCTATCTCAACATCGTTATCTGGTTCATTACTATTTATTTGAGTATTTTCATGAACCTCATCATTATATTTTTCATTATTAGAAGGTGAGTGTTCATTGCCGGACTGAGTTTCAGCATCAGAAATAGAAATTTCATTATCATTATCAGGAGGTTTTTCTATTTCACGTTCACTAGAAGCATGCAAAGTCCTATCATTTTTATTTTTCTTCTTATTTTTAGAAGGACTAGGTGCAGTGGTGTTGTTCCTTTATGAATCCTATTCAATTCTTTTTGGGTGTCCCTCGGGATAAAGTGGTTCCTGAGTCATTTTACCTCCTCTAGTTGCAACTCTAACAACAAAGTCATGTATGTTATTATTCATTTCATCTAGCACCTCTCTTTGAGATTTAGCAACTTCTTCTAACTGGGTTTGAACCATAGAAGCATGCTTTCCAACACCTCTAACATCATTTGAGATTCTAAATAACAAGTCACTCAAGCAAGCAATCATATCATAATTGTATTTCAATTGTTTCATAACATTTGCATTGAAGTGATCTTGTTTTCTAATGTAGTTTTCAAACTCATAATGGCATTGGCTAGGGTGCATATTGTGAGGATTGTCATTATCATTGAACTTCATTAGAGAATTTACCTCTACCACCTTAGGTAGTGGTGGTGTATTAAGCCCATGATTTCTTCAATAGGAGGTAAATTTTTAACATCCTCAGCTTTAATACCTTTTCCTTCATAGGTTTCTTTGCCTCTTGCATATCTTCGGGACTGAGATATAATATATCCCTCTTCTTCGGAGTGGGTTTAGGCGGTGGTTCAGGAAGAGTGCAATCATCATAATTTTTCACTATGTTATTCAATAATTCTTCAGCTTGCCCAACAGTTCGTTCCCTGGAAACACAACCAGAACAACTATCTAGGAAATCCCTAGAAGCATCGGTTAGTCCATTATAGAAGATATCAAGTATTTCATTTTTCTTAAGAGGATGATCAGGAAAAGCATTAAGTAACTCTCAAAGCCTCCCCCAAGCTTGTGGGAGACTCTCTTCTTTAATTTTCACAAAGTTAAATATTTCCTGTAAAGCAGCTTGTTCCTTATGAGCAGGGAAATATTTTTCAGAGAAGTAATAAATCATATCCTGGGGACTACGCACACAACCAGGAGCAAGAGTATTGTACCAAGCTTTAGCATCACCCTTTAATGAGAACGGAAATAATTTGAGAATAAAGTAATAGCGAGTCTTCTCATCATGAGTAAAAAGGGTGGCTATGTCATTCAACTTAGTAAGATGTGCCACAACAGTTTCAATTTCATAACCATGGAAAGGATCAGATTCAACCAAAGTAATCAACTTTGGGTCGACAGAGAATTCATAATCCTTATCACCAATAAATATAGGTGAAGTAGCAAACTTAGGATCATATTGCATTCTAGCATTTAGAGATTTTTCTTTATACTTGCATAATAGTTTCTTTAGATCATCTCTATCCTTACAAGCAAAAATGTCTCTAGTTGTCTCTTCATTCATAACATAACCTTTCGGTACCTTCGGCAATTCATATCTAGGAGGGCTAGTTCTAGTAGGTGTTTCAAGATTTTTAGTTTCAAGCTCATCATCACATTCAACAACATCATGTTTAATTACTCTAGCAATTTGTTCATCAAGAAAATCACCAAGTGGCACATCATTATCATCAAGCAAGGTACTAGCATCATCATAAGTATCATTCATAGCAGAAGTAGCATCATCAATAACTTGCGACATATCAGGATTAATAGCATGTGGTGGTGTTGCAAGTTTACTTATAACAGAAGGTGAGTCTAAAGCAGAACTGGATGGCAGTTCCTTACCTCCCCTCGTCTAAGAGGGATAAATATTAGTCTTAGCATCCTTCAGATTCTTCATAGTGATAAATTGATAATAATCCCAAGTGACTCAACAAATATAGCTATGCTCCCCGGCAACGGCGCCAGAAAAAGGTCTTGATAACCCACAAGTATAGGGGATCGCAACAGTTTCGAGGGTAGAGTATTCAACCCAAATTTATAGATTCGACACAAGGGGAGCCAAAGAATATTTGAAGGTATTAGCAACTGAGTTGTCAATTCAACCACACCTGGGTATTAATTATCTGTAGCAACGTGATCAGTAGCAAAGTAATATGATAGTTTTGATAGTAGTGACAGCAGCAATAGCAACGGTAACAGTCTTTGTTTTTCCAGTAAAGGCAGCATATGCCCTAAGAGCCTATTTTTCCACATCAAGAGGAAAGTCCCAGAAAATCGGCACTTATCCAAATCCAGAAGACAGACGAAATTCTAGTACTATCCTTTTGGGCCCTTTCTATCGAACTGGCCTTAGCGAGTTGCTTTAATTCCACTGGAGGGTTGTAGCTAGACCAATTCTCTACATTGTTATTATTGTCCTCCCTACCGATCAATCACATCCTAAACTCTGTATGTCAAGCTCACAAGTCACATTAATTTGCTTATCGGCAGTGTCTCTACTCTGGACTACCAAAGCATTATAAATATAAGGTAACTTGCCTAGGGGGAAAGTGACATCCAGCACGGGTCCAATTATTTGATCGATACGACCTGTACTTTTTTCTTCAATTGTGGAAACCCCGGGAGGAGAAGTAGTAGGATTGGTTCTCATAATTATCACATAATAAAAAAAGGAATTTAGATAGCAATATTTTGTAGCGAGTGCAACAATAATGATAGCATTAGTAACTTAGCAGAACAATATAAGATAAATTCATAGGCATTGGATCGGTGATTTATTGGATGATATTCATCAAGTGAAAGTCATAACCTAGGGCGATACGGCACTAGCTCCAGTTCATCAATATAATGTAGGCATGTATTCCGTAAATAGTCATACTTGCTTATGGAAAGAACTTGCATGACATCTTTTGTCCTACCCTCCCGTGGCAGCGGGGTCCAATTGGAAACTAAGGGATATTAAGGCCTCCTTTAAATAGAGAACTGGAACAAAGCATTAACACACGGTGAATACATGAACTCCTCAAACTACGGTCATCACCTGGAGTGGTCCCGACTATTGTCACTCCGGGGTTGCCGGATCATAACATGTAGTAGGTTACTATAACTTGCAAGATCGGATCTAGAACATGGATATAATGATGATAACATAAACGGTTCAGATCTGAAATCAAGGCACCCAGGCCCAAAGTGACAAGCATTAAGCATGGCAAAGTCATAGCAATATCAATCTTAGAACATAGTGGATACTAGGGATCAGGCCCTAACAAAACTAACTCGATTACATGATGAATCTCATCCAACTCCTCACCGACCAGCGAGCGTACGAAGAAATTACTCACTCCGGGTGGGGAGCATCACGGAATTGGCGATGGAGAAGGGTTGGTGATGATGATGAACGAAGATCCCCCTCTCCGGAGCCCCAAACGGACTCCAGATCTGGCCTCCCGATGAAGAACAGGAGGTGGCGGCGGCTCCATCTCGTGAATGCGATAATTCTTTCTCCCTGGTTTTTTTCTGGAAATATGTGATTTTATAGTATCAGGGTTGGAGTCTGCGGGGCCACCAGGTGGGGACAACCCACCTGGCCGCACCAAGAGGGGGGTGTGCCCTGGTGGGTTGTGCCCACCCAGGTGCCCCCCTCCGGTGGATCTTGGCTCCAGAAATTCTCTTTATTGATATAAAAAATCCTCGAAAAGTTTCGTTCCATTCCAAGAACTTTTATTTCTGCACAAAAACAACACCATGGTAGTTCTGCTGAAAACAGCGTCAATCTGGGGTTAGTTTCATTCAAATCATGCAAATTAGAGTCCAAAACAAGAGGAAAAGCGTTAGGAAAAGTAGATACGTTGGAGACGTATCAATAGCATAAAAGGATACTTGAATAAGAATTTTTCAATAAAAGACCTCAGTAAAGCTACTTATGTATTGGGCATCAAGATTTATGGAGATAGATCGAGACGCTTAATAGGACCTTCGCAAAGCACACACCTTGAGAAGATTTTGAAGGAGTTCAAAATGGATTGGTCAAAGAAGGAATTCTAACATGTATTGTAAGGTCTGAAGTTGAGTAAGACTAAAACCCCGACCACGGCAGAAGATAGAGAGAGAATGAAAGTCATTCCCTATGCCTCAGCCATAGGTTCTATAAAGTATGCCATGTTGTGTGCCAGACCTATTGTATACCTTGCCATGAGTTTGGCAAGGGGGTACAATAGTGATCTAGGAGTAGATCACTGGACAACGGTCAAAATTATCCTTAGGTACCTAAAGAGGACTAAGGAAATGTTTCTCGGTTATGGAGGTGACAAAGAGTTCGTCGTAAAGGTTTACGTCGATGCAAGATTTTACACTGATCCAGATGACTCTGAGTCTCAATCTGGATATGTATTGAAAGTGGGAGCAATTACCTAGAGTAGCTCCATGGAGAGCATTGTAGACATAGAAATTTGCAAAATAAATACGGATCTGAATGTGACAGACCCGTTGACTAAACTTCTCTCACAAGCAAAACATGATCACACCTTAGTACTCTTTGGGTGTTGGTCACATGGCGATGTGAACTATGGGTGTTAATCACATAAAGATGTGAACTATTGGTGTTAAATCACATGGCGATGTGAACTAGATTGTTGACTCTAGTGCAAGTGGGAGACTGAAGGAAATATGCCCTAAAGGCAATAATAGAGTTGTTATTTTATATTTCCTTATATCATGATAAATGTTTATTATTCATGCTAGAATTGTATTAACCGAAAACTTAATACACGTGCGGATACATAGACAAAACACCGTGCCCCTAGTAAGCCTCTACTAGACTAGCTCGTTAATCAAAGATGGTTAAGTTTCCTAACCATGGACATGTGTTGTCATTTGATGAACGGGATCACATCATTAGCAGAATGATGTGATGGACAGGACCCATCCGTTAGCATAGCATATTGATCGTTCAGTTTTATTGTTATTGCTTCCTTCATGTCAAATGCATATTCCTTCGACTATGAGATTATGCAACTCCCGGGTACCGGAGGAATACCTTGTGTGCTATCAAACGTCACAACATTACTGGGTAATTATAAAGATGCTCTACAGGTATCTCCGAAGGTGTTTGTTGGGTTGGCATAGATCAAGATTAGGATTTGTCACTCTGAGTATCAGAGGGGTATCTTTGGGCCCTCTCGGTAATCCACATCATAATAAGCCTTGTAAGCAATGTGACTAATGAGTTAGTTACGGGATGATGTATTATGGAACGAGTAAAGAGACTTGCCGGTAATGAGATTGAACTAGGTATGAAGATGCCGGCGATAGAATCTCGGGCAAGTAACATACCGATGACAAAGGGAATAACGTATGTTTTCATTACGGTACGACCGATAAAGATCTTTGTAGAATATGTCAGAACCAATATGAGCATCCAGGTTCCGCTATTTGTTATTGACCAGAGAAGTATCTCGGTCATTTCTACATAGTTCTCGAACCCGTAGGGTCCGCACGCTTAACGTTCGATGACGATTTTGTGTTATATGAGTTATGTGATTTGGTGACCGAATGTTGTTCGGAGTCTCGGATGAGATCACAGACATGACGAGGAGTCTCGAAATGGTCGAGAGGTAAAGATTCATATATAGGATGATAATATTCGGACACCGGAAGTGTCCTCGGGGTACCGGGTACATACCGGGTCACCGGAAGGGGTTCCGGGCATCCCCCCGGCAACTACATGGGCCTAATGGGCCGAGAAGGGGACGCGCCCCATGTAGGCCAAAATATGGGGGAAGCAAAGAGGGGACGAGAGAAAGGAAGGGGAGCAATTCGGCACCCCCTTCCTTCTCTCCTCCCTCCTCCTTCCTTTCCCCTCCGGATGAATATGGAAGGGGGGAGGCTGAATTTGGAGGCGCCCAAGTAGGATTCCTCCTACTTGGGGCGCCCCCTTGGCTGCTTCTCCTTCCCTCCAACCTATATTTATATGAGGGGGGCACCGCTAGAACACACATCAATAGTTGTTAGCCGTGTGCGGCGCCCCCCTCCACAGTTTACGCCTCCGGTCATATTCACGTAGTGCTTAGGCGAAGCCCTGCGCGGATCACTTCACCATCACCGTCACCATGCCGTCGTGTGGACGAAACTCTCCCTCGACACTTTGCTGGATCAAGAGTTAGTGGGACGTCATCGAGTTGAACGTGTGCAGAACTCGGAGGTGTCGTATGTTCGGTGCTTGATCGGTCGGAACGAGAAAAAGTTTGACTACATCAACCGCGTTGTCAAATGCTTCCGCTTTCAGTCTACGAGGGTACGTGGACACACTCTCCCCCTTTCGTTGCTATGCATCTCCTAGATAGATCTTGCGTGAGCGTAGGAAATTTTTGAATTGCATTCTACGTTTCCCAGGACATTTAGCTTTTTTTGTTGAACTTCTTATTGTTTTCTAGAGTAAGCATGATGGCGGGGGACCGGTGAAGGAGGATGAGTTGTTTGCAAGGCATGGATCGCCGTATCAGCGGACTTTGTAGGCATGAACTCAAGGGAATCGATCTTTTGGCAGTGCATGCATGGCTCGTTTCATGCGTGCAAGAACTTTGCGCCTTACGATATGCACGTCATCCGTCAACGCAATGTGAAGTCGATATCGCATCGATGGTACACCATCTGCAACTCTGTCATGAAGTTTTGAGGTGCGGTTGCACAAGTGGAGACACTGGCCATCGTCAACCATGGAGATCGTAAGTTTGCTTCTTGTTGCTCTACATGTTTGTTAATTTATTCATTTACTCGTTGTTGCTCTGCATGTTATTTAGACTACACGCGTTGTCAAGATGTACTACATGACTGAAGGCATGCCATTCACGCACATACATTGATGAATGAAACTCAAGGGGCAGTATGTGTGGGAAGACTTGTGCCGGTTCTGATTACTACCACTGAATTTGGAATCGATGAGTTCAAAAAACTCGTTGAACATCCGGTTATCTCAGATGTAATATTAACATTCAAACTGTTTTTGTACTAGAGATTTTTGCATGTTATTTATGAATGAATTGTTCTACTTTCTATAATTATTTTTGAGTCCGCAGACTTCAAAAACAGAAGCGGAAGTCTAGGGGACAAGGTTGGATGGTAGGCTCCCGCAACACTGTCCAGGTCTGGTCTCCATCGGTCCTCAGACGGATACGGTGTTCGATTTGGGGGGGGGGGGTGGGGGTCAGGGTTGGAGATGCCCTAGCTACTACTTTGTACTATAGTGATGTGTCATACATAACTCATCCCCATCGCCTCGTGTCGCTCCCGAGGGCCGCTCAGGCAAAACCCTAGCCACTGCCGCCCCCAACACCTCCCATCCTTTTGCCTCACCTCGTCGTCGCCGAATGATACCGGCGGGCTAAAAGCCTGTCCTGTTGGAGATACTCCCTCCGTCCCATAATGTAGTGCGTATATATTTTTTTGAAAAAATTAAACTCTACAAATTTTCACCAAGTTTATAGAGAAAATAATTTGATTGTACAATACCAAATATATAAGTATGAAACTACATTTTATGACGAATCTAATGATATATGTTTTGCATTCTAGTTTTAAATGTTTTTCTCCACAAACTTGGTCAATTTTTACGAGGTTTGACATTTCAAAAAAATTATATGCACTGCATTATGGAACAGAGGGAGCATGCCCTAGAGGCAATCATATGTATGATGATATTTCTGATGAGTTTATGAGGTAATATATAGTCCTTGGACGGTATCAATGATGCATTGCAAGTACGTACTTGTTTGTGAGGTTTTACATTGTATGATACATTCTAAATAGTCCCTGGTCGGAAAGTGATGTGTGGACTCATCGAACTAGACCGGCATACAATATGGTAGGTGGCTTGATTTCACTAGCCATGGAGCATTGCTTGCTAACCGAACTGCATGGACCAGATTGGATCTGACGTCGAGTAATGGTAGACTAGGAGGCGAGCTCGGGTGGATATCAGGTCGGACAGAGCCAACCATGAGATGTAGCGATCGGTCATCTACTAATCTCTAGTATGACATGCATTCTGTGTCCTAAGACCCGAGCTCGGCGCACAGACTTCGGATGACAACCGACTTGGTTAGCACCGATCAAATGCTACACCATGACAGAGTAGTTTATGAATGTCGGTTTTGGGCTTGTCTAGATCCATGCCGAGAGATGTGGTCGAGAAAGATGGAATTTGCCCCTCCGATCTGGAGAGATATACTCTGGGGACCTCGTGTGATCCGACCTAGAAGAGTATAGCCCTTGTGCTCGGGGAGCCTCGAGCACCTGCCCTTAGCACCAAGTCTGGTCCCTCCCAGCAGCACCGAGGGTCCCCGTTTCAAAGATCACTGACAACGTGGGCGTTGGATCCTGTGGCTGCCCAGCGGTGTGGGGTGTCCAGTGCTGCTGGCGGTTGATGCTAGCGATGGAGGGTGAAGGTGGTCCCTGTGTAGCGACGACACATCATTGTGCCCAGAAGGTGCTTGGTAGGCGATACGAGTGCGGCGTATCTCTTTTGTTGCAACTTATGCAACAATGTTGGTGGTAGTAGTAGGAGTAGCGTCGCGACATGTTTTCGCAGTCAACCGTTTGGCATGCCCTTGAGCGTGATGCTGCAGCGACGCAGTGACGACGTCACAAAGATGCCATGTGTGTTGGTGCAAGACGTGCTTCTTTCTCTAGCTACCTGGTCCTCAACTCGTTTGGGCGACTGTTTGCCATAGCCCGACATGGTTCCCGTGTGTCATTTGTTCGGAGTGGTCCATGCGAAGTTAAAGTCACTTGCTCAGAAAGAAATGATGACGATGACATTAGCAACAATAATGTGTGTGGATCTTGTGGGTAGGCTGATCAACTAGTGTGCCCTTTTTATGGGCGTGTTATAACGGTTTTTATGCGGGTTTTCGCAAAACTATAAAAAAATGTACCATCGGGTGGCCGATCTAGCACAGTAAAATCGACGAGGGCAGTTCGCCGATCTAGCTACAAGCACAGTGGTACTGGATGCAGACGTCGTTTACACCTCGACACTCCATTGGTTCACACTAAGGTGGGTGCCAAAATCAAAACGATGACAACCAAAGGACAGAAAAAGATTTGCGGTGAGCGTGGATCGAACACGCGACCTTCAGATCTTCAGTCTGACGCTCTCCCAACTGAGCTATCCCCGCTTCTTGTTGTACATTTGATTATTGCTCTAATGACAATAATTACGGATCAGCATAGGCGTTGTCTTGCTCGGAACTGAGGTTTGCGCTCAAATTCTGTTGAACGTCCTTTGTCTTCAATGGTTTGGGCTCACATGGATGTCCTCATCGTATAAGAGGCCCATGATCACACCACTACTTTGCCTTTCAGTCCACCGAGTGTCCGTCACTCTTCTCAAGTCTCAGAAAAGCGGTCAGGATAACCCCAACACACCTAATGGACGTCCATCCAATCGAAGTCATTAAATATAAACAGACATCAGTGTTTCATTAATTTTTGGATTACTTACAAAGCAACGGATTCCTAAAACAACTACTCTAATCTACTCCTCCCCTTCTGGGGTGAGGTCAAGGAACCCCGTCCTAGACGGTTTCGGCCTCGTCGTTGTTGGCGGTCGGCACGATCGAGGTGGAGCTGACGACAGATGCCTCTACGGCATCATCGTCCTGCTGCTTCGGCACGTCAGCGTCCTCCGCCTCTAGAGGCGGTCACGCTTCGCCTCGTTGACGCGAAGGTGCCACCTCTCACGACGGCCGTGCAGGCACTGTGCTAGCCGCTAGGACGCGAATACCACTTTGTTTATGTCCATGATGCCTGGGTTCGCCGCAACCATTGTCACGATGGTAGCGTCGGACGGGCGCTGCGTCTCTAGCTAATCCTCTGCCAACCGATGCTCCTCCAAGAGTGCCAGGTTCTATTGTTGCTCCGCCCGCAACAGTCTGAACCCTAGGTAGCAGCGTGGCGCCACCGCCACCTACGTAGGCGCCTCCTTGTCTGCGACCTCCGCCATCGTCGTGGGGTCGCCCACCTCCTAGCCACGAGCTCAACTCCGAAGAGCTCGGAGATTGGCCCACCTTAGTGCGGGCCTGGCATCAGACGTTGTTAACTGGAGCTCATCACCGATTTTGGCGCGGTGCACCTGCGACAATTGCCTCCACCACGAACAAACAGTGCCAACCATTGCGACAACGGACAACTCACGATGATGCCAACTATAGACTGGTTGTACGACAGCTCAAACCATGGGAGAAAGAGCTCGGAGGGGTAGGGTTTTGGGGGTGTGCTGGGTCGACTATAAATAGCCGAGCTAGGCAAAGCCGCGATGGTTAACAAGGCAGCCAGAGGTAGGTAGCTCAAGCTCCGCGCCGGAGTGACTGACGGGTAGGCGACGATCAGTCATCTGCCCTGCCACGTACGCCATGAATGCATGGAGGGTTCTGGAACGAACGTGCTGGGAGAAGATTTGTTGGTTGGGTCCGATGTGTCGGAGTCCGATGTGGCGGACTTCCATGGTCTCAAATGCTTGTTTTAAAATAATCGTTATGTGTGTCACAGTGACTAGAAAGTACGGGCATGTTCAAAGTGAAGATATGTATTCTCAGCCCACAGCTGAACACAATTAACTACTAGTAAATGTTGGGAAACTATAAAATTTCATGATTAATTCTAGAATATAAATCATGATTAAATGAACTATTAACATGTTTAAGTCGAGGATTGATGGTACGAAAAACCGCTAGTACGCTTAGTATGGGCTGAACATGGCCGAAAGTATTAGAAGGGAGTTCGCACAAGGAGGTTACCCAGGTTTGGGCCCTCGTGGTAAGGTAATACCCTACGTATTACTCTTTTTTTTATTGAAAATGGAACACCTCGTGTGAGGGGGTTACAAGGGAGATGATGAATATGGCTACCAAGAGTATAGTCTATGTGAGTAGATGGGAACGACTACCCCTAGGCCCGCCTTATATAGGTGACCAGGGCTAGCGTTTACATGATGCCTATCCAATCCCACACCTCCATCATCTTGGCTTGCACGCCAAGATGGTCTTCTGGCTTCTAGCAGAGCCCTCGGCCGGGCTGCCTCCTGATGCCGGACTTCCACCAGGCCTCATGGGTCCCGAGGCCGACCCACTACCGTACTTCCTAGCCAATGGGTCGCCCCCGATGTAATGCATCGTCAGTAGTCCCGAGCATGTCTGGAGTTGGGTTCTTTTGTCTTCGGGGCGGCCGGGGTGGTGGAGCGGCGGCCAAGGCAAGATAGAAAAGGGCAGGAGAGAAAGTCGCCCCCGATGTAGTGCATCGTCAGTAGTCCCGAGCATGTCCGGAGTTGGGGTCTTTGTCATCGTGGTGGCCGGGTGGTGGAGCGGCGGCCAAGGCAAGATAGAAAAGGGCAGGAGAGAAAGTCGCCCCCGATGTAGTGCATCGTCAGTAGTCCCGAGCATGTCTGGAGTTGGGGTCTTTTGTCATCGGGGTGGCCGGGGTGGTGGAGCGGCGGCCAAGGCAAGATAGAAAAGGGCAGGAGAGAAAGTCGCCCTCGATGTAGTGCATCGTCAGTAGTCCCGAGCATGTCTGGAGTTGGGGTCTTTTGTCTTCGGGGCGGCCGGGGTGGTGGAGCGGCGGCCAAGGCAAGATAGAAAAGGGCAGGAGAGAAAATTGGGAGGATGGAGGCACGGGTCCCGAGGGGTCTGGTGTGGTTTTTCGTGGGCCAGGGGTGTCAGAATCTTACATGTCTGTTGTCCGGACTCCCGCAAAGCCCCCTCCCCCTCCTCCGGTTTGTCTCGGGTTTGCCAGAAAAAGAAAATGTGCGCCTGGACCGCTCGGGGTGTTTGAGGGTCAGCTTTAGAGAAGCCCTAATATCAATTTTATGTTAGAATTATATATTTTCGCTACCAACATTTACTATTTACGGTCGACATTGACGCGTGTGATGGATGTGCATTGATTTGTATGTAATTGAGAATCTAAATTTGAGATATACAAGGGACGGTCCAGCTGCGTCCGCGGCCGTGCTCGGCACGTCCGCAGATGTATAGGCCTCATGTTTAGCAAGTCGGGCTGTAGATAGATGCTCTGAGCTACCTACTCCAGGCCAACACAGGGGGTACAGTAACATGCCCAGATGCTCCAACTCGTTTTTCACGTTTAAGCATCTCTCCCTCCTAGCCGGTACATTTTTCTTTTCTTTTCCGTTCAATCAATACGATTAACTGAATGCATTGGTGGGTGGGGCGCCGGTGGCGAGGAGAACGGGAGAACCACTGAAGACGTTGCAGACTTGCAGTGCAGCACCGATCATGAGCCCCGAAGGCAGGGGATATGCTGTCCTTTTTTCCGTGATTCGGCAAGGAAATTGCTGGAGAAGACCCATCGGGTCATTTTTTTTTCTAAGAGAAAAGAAAGAAGGAACCGAGGACTATAGTAGTGTATATATTGCGACTGGTAGAATAGAAAGGGAAGGTAGGGAACCTATCCAGGAATTAAAATATTGGCGTGACGTCAGGTTATGATGGAACCAAGACGCGCATGTATTCCCGGCCGGCAACTGGACGCAATTAACTACTGGTAGGATCGACGAGGGGGAGGAAGAGGACCATCAGATCGCCGATCTAGCTAGCACAGCAGTAGTGTAGTGGACGCCGACGTTCTACACCTTGGCTCGCCGGGACTGCGACCGGCCACGGCCGGTATATGGCGCTCCATTCGGCGAAGAACATGCGTTTAATTAGTACTACTCCCTCCGTTCCCAAATAATTGTCTTTCTAGCCATCTCAAATGGACTACAACATACGGATGTATGTAGACATGTTTTAGAATGTAGATTCACTTATTTTGCTCCGTATGTAATACTTATCAAATCTCAGAAAGACAATTATTTAGAATCGGAGGGAAGAAGATGTGGTACGTACGTGTACTGTCCACAGGACAAACGGACAAACAGCACTGAATGGACGCGTATTATTGTTGCTTGGCCGACTGCCTTCCGTTTCCGCCCTTCAAAACCAAGGCTTCGACTCTGTATTATCTTCACCGTCACCGTTTTATGGCAGAGTGATCGCTGGTCAAACGCTAACTGACGATGATGCTACGTAGACAGAAAAAAAATACTAAAAAAAACTGGCTTGCGGTGAGCGTGGATCGAACACGCGACCTTCAGATCTTCAGTCTGACGCTCTCCCAACTGAGCTATCCCCGCTTTCGATTTTACAACTGGTTATTACCCTCCTAATGACTAATTATTACGGACTAGCACGAGCGGTGCCTTGCTCCGAGCCGAGGTTCATTGTGGCTCAACCCGGCACTCGTGCACCTTCCCAATGAGAAAAACAATCATGAATACAAAAACATGAACTCTGAAAACGTTCAAACAATGTTAGTGAATTAGGAAAATGTTCATGTTTTAAAGAATGTTCTTAAATTCAAAATTTAACACGAATTCAAATAATGTTCATGAATTAAAAAAACATGAACTCTGAAAATGTTTGGGAATTCTATTTTGTGAATTCGAAAATATTCATGGATCTGAAAACGTTCATGAATTTTAAAAATATTGTTATGTCAGAAATTTTGCAAATTTTAAAAATATTGCGAATTAAAGTATTTGCATTTTTCTGAAGTTCATGAATTTGAAAAAATGACTTAAAAAAAGAAAACCAGAACTAAAAAAAGAAAACAGAAAAGAGATTAAAATCGGACGAAAGGTTTGAGAACCTTCCCAAAAATAGATGGAAGGTTCTGGAAGCTTCATAAAACCATGCTTCTGCTCCCGCTAGGACTAACGCTAATGGACCAGCCTGCGAGGATCGAGGAGCACCTGTAGTGGGCGAGCACTATCGCAAGTGTTGCAACAAGCGACACATAGCATTCGTGCAAAAAAGGGGGTTAGGGCATCTTGAATTGCTAGTAACCAATTGTGAGGGATACTAATTTTTGTGGGAGCCCATTATGTTTAATTGTTAATTTGATTTGCATTAATTATGAACAAATGTCTTAGTGTGTATGCATTTTCGTTGTAGATATGGGACACCCAATCCCACCTTCACATTGGCATTGTTACTTCATAAAGAGAAAATAAATGCAACTGTCAGTAACTCTACGGATTGGCACCATAATGTGAGGATTTGTTTTCAAGAGTGCTAAAAAGAATATTTTCTTGAGAAAACACTCGGTGCATAACGCCACTCAGGATGATATAAAATGTATCTATCAGAAAAGGAGTAATGATTCCTTAACAATACAATATATCATGCTTGCATCTCAGCGTTCTAAAAATTGTGGTTCTCATGAGATAATCGTGCAGATGACAGCTTTGTGTTCAACTACAAGCAAGAGCTGGAAAATATGAGATGAAAGATGGAACTTAAGTGAGCCAACACTTACTCAAGTTAGTTGTGTATTGGCTGGAGGCTTTAGGCCTTAAATTTCCACCCGAGTTGGGCACTGATCTTGTCCTCTCATCTGCCCCTCAGAGCTACAACGGCTTTACCATGAATTATTACATGAATGGGATGAACAAGAGTCTGAATGAATGTTTCAACATGCTCAAGACCGCAAAAGTTGAAACACAGAAGGACGTTAATCATGTGATGACGCTGAGCAAAACAATCAGCTTCAAGAAGAAGGGCAAGGCCAAGAAGAGTGTCGGTAAGAACAACACAATGGAAAGCCTAAAGGTGGTGCGTCCTTTGATGCGGCGGAGGGTCGGCCTCCCAATCCAGATCCCATGCAGCCGCACATCCACAATCACAGATAGCTGGATGGGAAGGAAGCCCCACATCACCAGAGGTGAGGAGGGAGGGCTGGTGGTGAGGGTGGGAAGGACAAGTAGGAGGGGGGTGGCCTGCGGCATCTGAGCGGCCGACACCGGTGGAAGCCGGTGGACTATCACGAGAGCGGGCCGGCATGATTACTTTTTTTCATGTCAGCTCGAGGATCCACAAGTATGAGAACCCCACATAATCAAATATCAAGTCAATGCTCAATACCATGTCAACCCACTAATATCAATTACCGTCAAGAACGCTCTTATATTATGGGGCGGAGGGAGTACCTACGTATGTGGGCAAGTGTTTGTCTAGGTATTTTTAAAATCATACTTGTCACCATTGATGGATACCTTGAAATTTCAAGGTGCAACAATCAACAGGTTTCTCAGGTGTCAGATTTTTTTTTCTAGTATTTTTTTTACTGTTCTAAGGGGTGCGCTTGAAACCATGTTCCAAAAATTCCTGTCCAGCAACAAATAAACAAATTTACTAGGTGTATATTATGCAGCAACTACAAAACAACCAATACATCAGAAAATAAATATCCGACCTCTCACCCCCAAAAAAGTTTATATTGAAATCTCAAAATAAGAAGTTTATATTGACTTGTGTAAAAGCAAACAAAATCAGCTGCTATGAAATTTAGCAAGATAGATGACTATATACTTGCAAGGAAATCCATTTTGTGGGGCGACTATAACAAGCCATACATTACATATTGGGTGTAAGACGCGACACACATAAAGCCAATTTGATCAGCATCTTCAATAAGATAGCATTGTGAACTCCAACCAGGTAACCAAACTAATCTAACGAGAACCAGTGCTAGAACTTGATGAGCGGAAAGGCCATAGGAACGAGAACGGATTCCTTCTCCTCTGACGCCCACTGGTTCTCCCACTGCTACTTGAGCTGCTCGAACTGTCATTTTGGTTGGTTGATCTTGAGCGTGAGCAGCTGGCACCACTAGAGCTCTGTGTTGGCAGCTCATATCGGCAAACAGGGCAGGAATTGTGTTGTTCTAGCCAAGGAAGTATGCAATCAGAGTGGTATAAATGCTTGCATGGCATCTCTCTTGCTTCTGATCCCAGTTCAAACTTGTCCTTGCAGACAGGGCAATGCGAGTCTCCAGTGAGATGCCTGGCAGTGATCCTAACACTAGGCATGGCATCAATCGATGACTGAGAGGCAGGTGGTGGCCCTCGACGATCATTATGAGTCAACTGCTCAATCAGATCTTCTAATCCAGGCCCAACAAAGTAATCTGCAACATCTGCCCTCCGCATGCCAACACCACGGCGTCCATTGACGAAAACGTCGAAACCATTATTGGCCTCTGAGAGATGACCGGGGAGCTGGCCACGGAAGAGCAACCATGGCCCCGAACCAAATTCCGTCTCCAGGTCAGATAATATGCTTGGCCTTCCTCTTACATCAGCCTCTCGATTCATGCTCCCCATTCCATGTCGCATCACGGTAGACATTGCTTCCATGATCCCAAACCTTGGGTCACGATGAAAATCACTATACATCCCAACAAATTGGCTCATGAGAGCATCGACATCATCCATTTCAGCCACAAAGCCAGCATCACAGTAAGGGCACTCCATGTCCCGTCCACGCGGCCTAACCCGCTGTCTACACTGGAAGCACCAATATGTCTGCCGACCTCCTGACATTTCTTCAGGTCTACCGCCTCACAAATAAACCACAAGGAAGCAGATCTCCTCAGATCTGCAAAATAGACATAATAGCCAAGAGCTCAGCAATAAATTTCAAACATGACTCACACAATCACACTACACTGCATACACAACCTTCCACACAATTATCCCAACATAGATAAGTGAAGAGATGAAAACAGTAGGGGCATGTATATGGTCCAAGATCAGTCCAAATAAGCGAACTGCGCACTCGAGGAATTCTTAACATTGTGCAGCAGTTTATAATACTACACTATGTCTAGATCATTTTACCTTGCTTAAAAAGTTGTTCCAACAAAGATAAGTCAAAACTCGTAAGACAAAAACCATAGGGACCTTCACAGTCGAAGATCAGTCCAACTAACTGAAAGGGATACCGTAGGATCCAAAAAAAATTCATCAACTTATGCAGCTGTATAAAAGATACAGGGGTATTTTACCGGCCACCGATGAAACCACCGGAAACCATTTCCCCTGTAAAAGAACTGTTGGGCCTTGTTTGGATAGCACACAAGTATATTCCACAAACACGCATCTGCAACTACGTATGCAGATGCAACTCCAGAATCAATTCTTACAACTTGTGAACAGTCACACCACAGATGTAAATTGCAGACAAGCCCATATCTCTTTGTACATAAACATCAATTTGGCACACAAAAACTAGAAATTATTTGATCAAAATATCAATTTCTACATGGGAGGAAACTTGTTCCCAGTGTGACAAATCAACTACAAGACGAAGCAGCTGATGCAAGAAAGGTTTGTTTGTGGGCGTTCACGCCAAGCACCTTTGCCACATACAGTACAAGAATTAAACAAGACGCAGAGATCCACGGGCAATACGGTTGGACTTTTACCTTGGGGCCTCGGGGGACAAGTCGCTCCAACCCCTCCTTTACTCTGCAAAGAGGAAGGATTGGGTGTCTTGATCGGCGGCGGCAAGGCTAGGTCGACCGCAGGAGAGGAGAGGGCACGGGGTGCGTTGCGCCGGGAAGATCCCGCAAGTTCGGCCGCCGCACTCGTCGCCCTCCTGTCACTCCGAGCGCTGGATCTGATGGACAGGGGAGGAGGATCCCCGCGAAAAAGAAAGAAAAATAAAACAGGGGAGGAGGGCGGAGAAAGGCGGGGTAGATGCAGAGCTTCTCTGTGCCGTTCGGTTCTGGATAGTAGTCGATACTCAAGGGCCAAGGCATCGATCCTCGGTTCGCAGTTAGTACAATGATGGCCGGCATGTGGGTCCGTGACTATGGTTGTCAGGGTGGAGGAATGGCATCTTGCGTTTTTTTAATCGTGGGTTGAGAGGTGCTGATGCTGCGTGTCGGGACGCTGGGTTGAGGCTGGTCATAATGGGAATGCGTAAGTAGTAATAGACGCCACATAAGACCGATCGTAGTGGGAAACATGTAGTAAGTAACGTAGATCCACATAAGCAAAAATGTTGATGTGGCAAGTAGTTAATGAGAAAAGAGGCAAATAGAGTAACCAATATATTACCATCACATACGCTTTCCGTCGCAAAATGAGTCTACAAGACAATAAATGAGCATGTGTATGTTACTACACATATGACACTTCCCACTTTAAGGGTAGTAACATAGAGTAGTAACGTATGTATGTTACTACTCTAAGTTATTCCCCACTATGACCAGCCTAAGTAAGAATGATGAGATGGCAATTAGTTAACGAGGAGAGAGGCAAATAGAGTAACATAATATGTTACCATCACATAGCACTTTCCAATGCAAGATGAGTCTACAAAGCAATAAATGAACACATCTATGTTACCACACATATGACGCTCACCACTATGAAGGTAGTAACATAGACTAGTAATATATATATGTTACTAGTCTAAGTTACTCTCCACTATGACCAGCCTGATAGGGCATCTCGCCCCCCAGACGTTTAGATCGAGGTGTCTGAACTTTTTTTTTTATCCAACACGGTGTCGTAAGGCCAACTCTAGAGCACGACCCCATCCCATTCGTCCTAGTTTGTTTGGATAGAACGGACGAATAGCGCGGCCCAACGCGCGGCCCTAAACGGACATCGCACGGACGGGTTGGACGCACGCCCTTGTCCTCCCCGTGGCCCGCCTGTCGAGGACACTAGTGCTCCATTCACCTCCAAGGCCTCCACCCACCCTCCCCCGCCCCACCCCGCCGCCGGCGCCGTCACTATTCTCTGGCCGCCTCCTCACTGCTCACCCCCGGTCGTCCATACCAAACTACGTCTCGACATGGCCGCCACCACGCCCGCGCTTTCGTAGGTGTTTTGGAGTTTTGGCCGGCGCCGTCGTAGCGGGTGCCAGAGGGGATACGACCGCCGGCGACGGCTATGGACCATGGCAGCTTCCGTCGGGTGCTCCAGAGCGGCCTGTAGCCGGCCGCCAAACGCCCCTGCTGCATTGAGGTGATCATCGCGGCCTCTTTGCCACCACGACTGCAAGATGTTTGACACTTTGCCCACAAAGGTATGACAGTGGAGATGATTTTTTCTCCAACCACTTCATTTTTTCATTGGACGATTCGTCCTCGGATGACGAAGATCTTGTGGTGGCTGCACTGGTCGTTCACGACCACATTGAACAGCAGCGGCCTCGGTACAAGGGGTCAGTCCCTGGCCGTGCTCCCAACCTGAACTGCAACAGAGAGAGGCCACGCCCTGTTGTATGCCGATTACTTTGCAAATACCCCGCTCTTCAAACCGGATAAATTCCGTTGCCGGTTTCGTATGGCAAGGCATGTGTTCAATCGTATCCGAGAGAGAGAGAGAGAGAGAGAGAGAGAGAGAGAGAGAGAGAGGTTGGTCATGATCCATTCTTCGAGTGCAAAACGGATGCCCTTGGCAAGCTTGGATTCTTCTCTTACCAGAAATGCACCGCAGTCATCCGCATGCTTGCATATGGAATTCCAGGCGATCTGGTGGATGAGTACATGCGCATGAGTGAGACCACATGTCTGCTGTCACTGTACAACTTCTGCAAGGCCGTGGTGGTAGTGTTTGACCCTGAGTATTTGAGGCAACCAAATGCCGCTGATACAGAAAGGTTGTTGGCGATCAACGCTGATAGAGGCTTTCGAGGCATGCTTGGCAAAGATAGATGTATGCACTGGAGTGGAAGAACTGTCCATTAAGCTTGGGGGCGATACAAGGGGCATGTTAAAGCGTGCACTATCATATTAGAAGCGGTGGCTTCGCAAGATCTTTGGATATGGCATTCTTTCTTCGGCATGGCAAGCTCTCACAATGATATCAACGTGCTGCAGCGTTCTCCAGTCTTCGCAAGGCTTGCAGAAGGCCACTCCTCACCAGTCAACTATTGGGGAATGTAGCATGTAATTTCAAAAAAAAATCCTACGCTCATGCAAGATCTATCTAGGAGATGCATAGCAACGAGAGGGAAAGAGTGTGTCCACGTACCCTCGTAGACCGAAAGCGGAAGCGTTAGGTTAACGCGGTTGACGTAGTCGAACTTCTTCTCGTTCCGACCGATCAAGCATCGAACGTACGACACCTCCGAGTTATGCACACGTTCAGCTCGGTGACGTCCCTCGAACTCTTGATCCAGCAAAGTGTCGAGGGAGAGTTCCGTTAGCACAACAACATGGTGATGGTGATGGTGATGGTGAAGTGATCCGCGAAGAGCTTCGCCTAAGCACTACGTTAATATGACCGGAGGCGTAAACTGTGGAGGGGGCGCCACACACGGCTTGGAACAATTGATGTGTGTTGTAGGCGCCCCCACCCCACGTATATAAAGGAGGGAGGGGGAGGAGGCCGGCCCTAGGCGCGCCTCAAGTAGGAGGAGTCCTACTTGGGCTCCAAGTAGGATTAGGCCCCCCCTTTCCTTTTACCGAAGGGGGAAAGGGGGAAAGAGAGAGGGGGGAGAAGGAAAGGGGGGTGCCGCCCCCTCTCCTAGTCCTATTCGACCTCCTTCCCTGTGGGGGCGCGCCACCCCTTGTGGGCTGGTGTGCCTCCCTCTTATGGCCCATATGGCCCATATCTTCCCCCGGGAGGTTCCGGTAACCCACCCCCCGGTACTCCGATATGTACCCGATACATTCCGAAACACTTCCGGTGTCAGAATACTATCATCCAATATATCAATCTTTACCTCTCGACCATTTCGAGACTCCTCGTCATGTCCCTGATCTTATCCGGGACTCGAACAACATTCGGTCACCAAATCACATAACTCATATAATACAAATCGTCATCGAACGTTAAGCGTGCGGAACCTACGGGTTCGAGAACTATGTAGACATGACCGAGACTCCTCTCCGGTCAATAACCAATAGCGGAACCTGGATGCTCATATTGGCTCCCACATATTCTATGAAGATCTTTATCGGTCGAACCGCAATGACAACATACGTTATTCCCTTTGTCATCGGTATGTTACTTGCCCGAAATTTGATTGTCAGTATCTTCATACCTATTTCAATCTTGTTATCGGCAAGTCTCTTTACTCGTTCCGTAATGCATCATCCCGCAGCTAACTCATTAGTCATATTGCTTGCAAGGCTTATTATGATGTGCATTACCAAGAGGGCCCAGAGATACCTCTCCGATACTCGGAGTGACAAATCCTAATATTGATCTATGCCAGCCCAACGAAACACTTTTGGAGATACCTGTAGAGCATCTTTATAATTGAAGGAAATATGCCCTAGAGGCAATAATAAAGTTATTATTTATTTCCTTATTTCTTGATAAATGTTTATTATTCATGCTAGAATTGTATTAACCGGAAACATAATACATGTGTGAATACATAGACAAACATAGTGTCACTAGTATGCCTCTACTTGACTAGCTCGTTGAATCAAAGATGGTTGTGTTTCCTAGCCATAGACATGAGTTGTCATTTGATTAACGGGATCACATCATTAGGAGAATGATGTGATTGACTTGACCCATTCTGTTAGCTTAGCACTTGATCGTTTAGTATGTTGCTATTGCTTTCTTCATGACTTATACATGTACCTACAACTATGAGATTATGCAACTCCCGTTTATCGGAGGAATACTTTGTGTGCTACCAAACGTCACCAAGTAACTGGGTGATTATAAAGGAGCTCTACAGGTGTCTCTGAAGGTACATGTTGAGTTGGCGTATTTCGAGATTAGGATTTGTCACTCCGATTGTCGGAGAGGTATCTCTGGGCCCTCTCGGTAATGCACATCACTATAAGCCTTGCAAGCAATGTGACTAATGAGTTAGTTGCGGGATGATGTATTACGTAACGAGTAAAGAGACTTGCCGGTAACGAGATTGAACTAGGTATTGAGATACCGACGATCGAATCTCGGGCAAGTAACATACCGATGACAAAGGGAACAACGTATGTTGTTATGCGGTTTGACCGATAAAGATCTTCGTAGAATATGTGGGAGCCAATATGAGCATCCAGGTTCCGCTATTGGTTATTGACCGGAGACGTGTCTCGGTCATGTCTACATAGTTCTCGAACCTGTAGGGTCTGCACGCTTAAAGTTTGATGATGTTTATATTATGAGTTTATGTGTTTTGATGTACCGAAGGAGTTCGGAGTACTGGATGAGATCGGGGACATGACGAGGAGTCTCGAAATGGTCGAGACGTAAAGATCGATATATTGGACGACTATATTCGGACGTCGGAAAGGTTCCGAGTGATTCGGGTATTTTTCGGAGTACTAGAGAGTTACGGGAATTCGTATTGGGCCTTAATGGGCCATACGGGAAAGGAGAGAAAGGCCCCAAAGGGTGGCCGCACCCCTCCCCATGGACTAGTCCGAATTGGACTAGGGAAGAGGGGCGCCCCCTTCCTTCTCCTTCTCCCTTCCCTTTTCCTACTCCAACAAGGAAAGGAGGAGTCCTACTCCCGGTGGGAGTAGGACTCCCCCCTTGGCGCGCCCTCCTCCTAGGCCGGCCGCCTCCCCCCTTGCTCCTTTATATACGGGGGCAGGGGGCACCTCTAGACACAAAAACAATTTATCTCTTGATCTCTTAGCAGTGTGCGGTGCCCCCCCTCTACCATAGTCCTCCTTGATAATATTGTAGCGGTACTAAGGCGAAGCCCTGGGACGGTAGAACATCAAGATCGTCACCACGCCGTCGTGCTGACGGAACTCTCCCTCGACACTTGGCTGGATCGGAGTATGAGGGACGTCATCGAGCTGAACGTGTGCTAGAACTCGGAGGTGCCGTAGTTTCGGTGCTTGATCGGTCAGGCCGTCAAGACGTACGACTACATCAACCGCGTTGTTCTAACGCTTCCGCTTTCGGTCTACGAGGGTACATGGACAACACTCTCCCTTCTCGTTGCTATGCATCACCATGATCTTGCGTGTGCGTAGGAATTTTTTTGAAATTACTACGTTCCCCAACATTGGCATCCGAGCCTGGTTTTATGCGTAGATGTTATATGCACGAGTAGAACACAAGTGAGTTGTGGGCGATACAAGTCATACTGCTTACCAACATGTCATACTTTGGTTCGGCGGTATTGTTGGATGAAGCGGCCCGAACCGACATTACGCGTACGCTTACGTGAGACTGGTTCTATCGACGTGCTTTGCACACAGGTGGCTGGCGGGTGTCAGTTTCTCCAACTTTAGTTGAACCGAGTGTGGCTATGCCTGGTCCTTGAGAAGGTTAAAACAACAATAACTTGACGAACTATCGTTGTGGTTTTGATGCGTAGGTAAGAACGGTTCTTGCTCAGCCCATAGCAGCCACGTAAAACTTGCAACAACAAAATAGAGGACGTCTAACTTGTTTTTGCAGGGCATGTTGTGATGTGATATGGTCAAGACGTGATGAGATATAAGTTGTTGTATGAGATGATCATGTTTTGTTGAAGTTATCGGCAATTGGCAGAAGCCTTATGGTTGTCTGTTTATTGCATAAGATGCAAGCGCCAAATAATTGTTTTACTTTATCGCTATGCGATAGCAATAGTCGCAAGAGAAATAATTGGCGATACCATGTGACGACACATTGATATAGATCAAGATGATGGAGATCATGATGTCGTGCCGGTGACGATAGAGATTATGACAGTACTTTGGAGATGGAGATCAAAGGCGCAAGATGATCATGGCCATATCATGTCACATATTTTGATTGCATATGATGTTTATCTTTTATACATCTTATTTTGCTTAGTTCAATGGCAGCTTTATAAGATGATCTCTCACTAAATTTCAAGGTATAAGTGTTCTCCCTGAGTATGCACCGTTGTGAAAGTTCTTCGTGCTGAGACACCACGTGATGATCGGGTGTGATAGGCTCTACGTTCAAATACAACGGGTGCAAAACAGTTGCACATGCGGAATACTCAGGTTAAACTTGACGAGCCTAGCATATACAGATATGGCCTCGGAACACTGAGACCGAAAGGTCGAGTGAGGGAGTGCTGGATTAGGGGGTGTCCGGATAGCCGGACTATGACCTTTGGCCGGACTCCTGGACTATGAAGGTACAAGATTGAAGACTTCGTCCCGTGTCCGGATGGGACTTTCCTTGGCGTGGAAGGCAAGCTTGGCGATACGGATATGTAGATCTCCTACCATTGTAACCGACTATGTGTAACCCTAACCCTCTTCGGTGCCTATATAAACCGGAGGGTTTTAGTCCGTAGGATGGACAACAATCATACCATAGGCTAGCTTCTAGGGTTTAGCCTATCTGATCTCGTGGTAGATCTACTCTTGTACTACCCATATCATCAATATTAATCAAGCAGGAGTAGGGTTTTACCTCCATCGAGAGGGCCTGAACCTGGGTAAAAACATTGTGTCCCTTGTCTCCTGTTACCATCCGCCTAGACGCATAGTTCGGGACCCCCTACTCGAGATCCGCCGGTTTTGACACCGACATTGGTGCTTTCATTGACAGTTCCTCTGTGTCGTCATCTTTAGGCCCGATGGCTCCTCCAATCATCAACAATGATGCGCTCCAGGGTGAGACTTTTCTCCCGGACAGATCTTCAGATTCGCAGCTTTGCATCATGGGCCAATTCGCTGGCCATCCGGAGCAGATTGAAAGCTACGCCCAGCCACCGTGTCAGATTTGGAAGTTTGAACTACATGGCCGACGTCTGGAGACTTGATCTTCGACGGGTTCGAGCCACAACCAAGCGCCGCCTTGTCGGAAGGGCATGATCTAGCTCGCCGCCCGAACGGTGTCCGGAGGCCGCACCGATGTCCGCTCCGACCTTTAGCTTGGAGCCGATCACCGATCGAGGACGGGTGGCTGGACACCGCCTCGGGGCTGCGATCTCTACGGCGATTGAGCCGTACACCTACCCGTCCCTTTGCGGCTCGTGACTCAAGGTGTCGGACTCCTCTCCGGACTCCGAGCCTTCCGCGCCCGCCTAATCGAATCCGATTGGGCGCCGATCATGGAATTCATCTGCCATGACATCTTTCAAAGACTCGCCCTTTGGCGACATCCTGAATTCACTAAAGTCTCTCTTTTATCGGGAGAGCCTGGCGGATTATGGTCGGGAAGGTTGGGATCGGAAGATGAAGAAATTCAAAGCCCGCCAACCACCCACTTCGTAGCCATTGTCGATGATTTAACCGACATGCTAGACTTCGACTCCGAAGACATCGACAGTATGGACGACGATGCAGGAGACGACCAAGACCCAGCGCCCACAGGGCTCTGGAAGGCCACCTCGTCATATGACATATACATGGTGGACATCCCAAAAGATGGGAATGGCGATGGAATAGCGGAGGACGACCCCTCCAAGAAATAGCCTAAGCGCCGGCGTCAGCAGCGCCGCTCTAAATTCCGCCACAGCAAAAATGGTGATTCCGGCACGGGAGACAATAACACCCCGGACAGTGCCGAAGACAACCCCTCCAGCAGGATTCAGCGCAGGAGGATGGAGAAGCCAGCCCTCATGAGAGAGCGGCAAAAAGAGAGGTAGAGGACGATAATTACATGCCTCCCTCCGAAGATGAGGCAAGCCTCGACGACGCAATTAATTGCTGTGCCCGAGGATCCCGTCGAACAAGAGCGTTTCAAACGCAGGCTTATGTCCACGGCAAGCAGCCTCAAGAAAAAGCAGCAACAACTTAGAGCTGACCAAAACTTGCTAGGTGACAGATGGATCAAGTCCTTGCGGCGAAGAGTATGAACTCGAGCGCCTCCAAGAGCTACCAAAACGCAGGTTGCTACCCGATTAGAGGAGGAAGCACCCAAACCTACATCACCAGCAAGATGATACGGCCGACCGACCACCTCGTGGCGCGACAGAGAGGCCTCTCGGCCCTCAACTCAAGCCGCACTCGGCGCCACAAAAAATACCAAGGCGCTGCGAAATGCGCCGGACACTGCGAGATATATTGAGGACAAGGCAAGGCAAACAAGATCGATCTACGGATCGGCGTGGGCGCCCACGACACGTGATGATAACCGCCACACCGGATATGGCAACTCCGCCGGGCAACACGATGAGACAAAGCTCATTTGAGCTGCGCCATGATATAGCCCAATCTGAGGCGCCAAGACACCCACTATGCTTCACGGATGAAGTGATGGATCATCAAATCGAGGGTTTCAAACTCGTAAACATTGAATCATACGATGGCACAACAGATCCCGTGGTTTGGATCGAGGACTATCTCCTTCACATCCACATGGCCCATGGTGATGATCTACACGCCATCAAATACCTCCCACTCAAGCTTAAAGGACCAGCCCGGCATTGGCTTAACAGCTTGCCAAGAGAGTCAATTGGTTGTTGGGAAGACCTGAAAGCCGCATTCTCGACAATTTCCGGGGCACATATGTGCGACCACCGACGCCGATGACCTAAGCCACATAATTCAGCACCCGAGGAATCGCCGGACAATTCCGGACATGGTTCCTAACCAAGAAAAATCAAATCGCCGATTGACAGATGCAGAGGCCCTTGCAGCCTTCAAACACAACATCCATGACGAGTGGCTTGCCCGCACCTAGGACAGGAAAAGCGAAATCTATGGCAGCCCTCACAACACTCATGACCCGCTTTTGCTGGGAGAGGACAGCTGGCTAGCTCGTAGTAACAACATGACCAAGAGACACGTAATTCGGATACCAAGGACAGCAATGGCAGGTCGTGTCGCAAACAAGCACAAGCGCCGCGTAACGGCGATAATCTTTGAGGATACGGCGATCAATGCGGATTCAGAGGCTCTAACCTGGTCGTGGAAAAAGCCGCTTAAAAGAAATATTTGGGTCCGTCAATTTGGACCGAATACTCGATCGCTTCGTGCGGATACACGGCACTTCAAAAACCAGCCAACCACACCAATAGGGATTGTTGGGTGTTCAAGCAGGCAGGCAAGTTAAATGCCGAAAACAATGACAAGGGGCTGCATAGCGATGACGAGGAGGAGCCCCGGCTGCCGAACAATGGAGGACAGAAGGGCTTCCCCCCACAAGTGCGGACGGTGAACATGATATACACAACCCACATACCCAAAAGGGAGCGGAAGCATGCACTAAGGGACGTATATGCGATGGAGCCAATCGCCCCAAAGTTCAACCCGTGGTCTTCCTGCCCGATCACTTTTGATCGAAGGGACCACCCCACTAGCATCCGCCATGGCGGATTCGCTGCATTGGTTCTAGACCCAATCATTGACGGATTTCACCTCACTAGAGTCCTAATGGACGGCGGCAGCAGCCTGAACCTGCTTTATCAGGATACGGTCATAAAATGGGCATAGACCCATCAAGGATTAAACCCACGAAGACGACCTTTAAAGGCGTCATACCAGTGTAGAGGCCAACCAGATGCAGCTCGCCACACTTGAAGTGGTCTTGGATCCCGGATAACTTCGAAGCAAGGAGTTAATCTTTGACATAGTCCCGTTCCGCAGCGGCTATCACGCACTGCTCGGAGAACCGCATTTGCAAAGTTCAATGCGGTGCCGCACTACGAATATCTCAAGCTCAAGATGCCAGGTCCTCGAGGAGTCATTACGGTCAATGGAAACACCGAACGCTCTCTCCGGACGGAGGAGCATACGGCGGCCCTCGCGGCGGAAGTACAAAGCAGCCTCTTAAGGCAATTCTCGAGTCCGGCTACTAAACGTCCGGACACCGTCAAGCGCGCCCGAAGTAACCTACAACAAGACCGCCTGGCATGTTCCGAGCATGCATAGCAATGCGGCCCAAACCCCAGCCCTCGTGAAATTGTGAAACCAGTACTACGCGTACATAATTACGCTCTGGAAATACCATGGGCATAGGGGGAGGGGCACGACCACGGCATGCCCGTAATGCGCTCAACCGCACTGGGGCTCCCGATTGTGTCATTCTTTTCTTTTCTTCTTTCTTTTTACTTTCGGGACTCCGTTCTCACGAAACCTGTCCGGCAAGAGAATCGCCGAACACACGATGCAACAGCCGGTGAAGCGAAAGCTACGCCGAGTGTCCAGTGGTCTCTATTACGAGCAGTATACCTGTTTTACATACCATCCCGCAGCTTACCTGGAGGGGACATGTTAAAAGTCCGTCCCTTGCTTATCGCACTATTTGTATCGTTCGCTCTTCTCGCACCCCTTTTGAATAAACAATACATAGCTTCTGCCTATTATTGAATTCCTTTTCTCTATATATATATGTTCAGTTATGACATTGTGCAACCGTACACTTTGGTACGGGCAATACACCAGGGGCTTAAGTACCCCACAATATGGTGTGATAAGTCTGAACACTTTCACAAGTGCGGCACCCCGAACTTATATCATTATATGCATCGGCTCCGAATCATGTCTTGGGTCAATAGTTGGGTTTCTCCAGCTCCCATGTTTTGGTACCTTATGTTCTGTTATATCGGCTAAGGTAGCGCTGGGAGAACCACTGTGATTGTGCCCGGTTGAGCTGGGTTAAGCACCTCGGGAGAAAGCTAAAACTGACCGTCATGATAGGGCGAGAGCGATCGCTGTTCGAGAGGTTTTCGAGTCCCTAAAGACTTATGCCGCTTAGAGCGAGGAGTCGGCATTGTCCGACCTAGGCGTGGATAGCGCCCCGAACTCGGTCTTCCGAATACGGGGCTTCACGAAATTTAAAATTATAGAATTCTATGGCTAAGTGAGAGTGTTCAAGCATTATAGTCCGGTTGCCTTGTTAGTTCGTTGGCGCCTCCTCGAAGGACCCAAGAATGGGAACAAGAGCGCTCAAGTTTATCCCGAACACCCCAGCACTCGTGGCATGGGGGCTGAAGCCGACGACTCGCCATCTCTCAAATTTAATACACGGCCGCACAGAAGGTAATATTTTAAATTCAAAGGTGTTGCTTAGCGCATATGAACAAGTTTTCAGTGTACAGGATAACAAATGCGATTCTACTAAAAAATTACATCTTTGGAGCATTCACCCGCTATAAGGCGGGCACCCTTCAGGACGCCCTCATAATACATTTCAGGTTTGCGATGCTCCTTGCCCGGTGGTGGTCTGTCCGTCACAAGCTTCTCAGCGTCCATCTTGCCCCAGTGCACCTTAGCACGGGCAAGGGCCCAATGGGCACCTTCGATGCGAGCGGAGCGCTTGACGACTTCAACCCATGGACAAAGGTCCACCAACCGCCTCACCAGCCAAGTAGCTCCAGGCATGGCTTCCTTAGGCCACACCGAACTATGAGGCCCTTCATGGCATGTTCGCCACCTTACGAGCTCGACCAGCTGCTTCAACTGGTCGCTTAAGGGCACTGTGTCCGGCCTCGACATCTTGAGACAGAACACCTTCTCCGTCGAGCTTCCCTCCTCGGCTCGGTAGAATCACGGCAACATCGGACACACTGCGGGGCAGATCTGCGAATGCTCTGGAGAGCTCGGTTGAGTAAGTAACAGATAATTCACTTTCACATGATTGCTTTGCAAAAAGAATGCCTTACCCGCCGCTATCTTCTTCATCGCCTCAATTTCCTGGAGGGCTTTTTGGGCTTCGGCCTTAGCGGCTTTGGCGCTCTCAAAGGCCGAGGCAAGCTCGGACTCTCGAGTCTTTGAGTCACGCTCCAAACTCTCGTGTTTTTCCATGAGATCCTGGAGCTCTTGCCGCACCTCCGCCACCTGTGCCTCCTGCTTCTCTCGCTCGGTGCGCTCCGCGGCCGCATTGCTTTCGGCCTTGGACACCGCTTCCTTCAGGGTCGCCACCTCGTTTGTGGCCCCTGCAATATTCACGTTATTCCTGTCATTTTTTGCAAACACATCTTTTAAATACTCCCATAAGGTATTACTTACCTTCCTTGTCCTCGAGCTGCTTTTTGGCAAGGCCGAGCTCGTTCTCGGACCGCTCGAGGCTCTGCTTCAATGCATCAACCTCCACAGTCAGTGCGGCAGAGGTCAGCAGCACAGCCTGCATTCCCATATTGACATACTTATGTTAGACTCCTGCGTATATCTTTTAGATCCTCGGTTCAGCTTTTTCTTTACGAACACCAAACCCGAGCATCGAGGGCTCTTGTCTATGCGGTAATATTTTTACATATCTTAAATACATACCTCAAATCCTGTTAAAAAGCTAGCACGAGCTTGATCAGCCTGCTCTTGGCGGGCCGAACTTTCGGATCACCACACTCATAACGATGCGGTGCTCCTCGTCGATGGAAGCGCCGTTAAGCGCCTCCATCAAATTATCCGTGCCTCCGGTTGGGCGGAGGTCACCGGCATCGCGAACTTGCCCTTCTTCGAAGGGTGGCTTGCGGACTCCGGAACCACTGAAGGTTCGAGACGAGTCCTGCAGGCCGGACTTAAAGCCCTTGGGGTTTTATCCCTTCTTGCCCGAGTCCGGAGGTCGCCTTGCGGCGCCTCGAGGCCACCACCTCTGGCTGGGCCTTTGGGACTCCACCTCGGCGTCATCCGGCGGCGGGAGGAGACAGGCGGTCGGAAGTGAGGTGCTATTCACATCCGAAGAATCCAGGAGCCGCTTCATGAAGCGCCGAGCCCGTCCTTGGCGGGCTGCATGGTTATATTCGGCGTTAGAAGATGATGTGCGACATATGGAACACCATGAGTTATTACGGTGTGCGAGACTTACGATTTCGCCAGGGCTTGGTCCTCGATGGCCCTCCTCTTCGCCGTCGTCGGTGTTGGTGTTGTAGTCCGGAGGAAGGGTCCTTCCTTCTTGGACCCTCCGGCCTCCCGGTTAGGCGGCCTTCCTTTTCTTCTCTCCCGGCTGGGAGAGGCCTCTTCCTCCTCCTCGTCTTGGCGGGAGGAGTCCGCCTCGAGTCATCGAGCGATGAGTCCGACAACACTGGCGCGGGAACTCCTTGAGTTCCTGTGGCCTTCTTCTTGGCCTTCTTCTCCGGCACCACATAAGGTCTTTGGAACCAGCAACCCGTCAATCGGGCGTCCGCTAGAGTCTTCGGCAAGGGCCGGACAGTCAACTTGTCCGAACGTCTTCGCCATCTGTCAAAAGGTGAGGAGTTTTAGATCCGCATAGAGTCAAACTATGAAAAAGAGTCCGTAAAGGGTAAAATAGCTTACCTTGCTGGCTTGATGCATGGCGGATTCCGCGATCTTGATGGCGGATGCGGAGCCTCGGCGCCCTGAACAGCACCTTCCAGGCATCTTCGTACGTAGTGTCGAAGAGCCGGCTCAAGGTTCGGTGCTGTGCCGGATAAAACTCCCACAAGTTGAAGGCCCATTGCTGGCATGGGAGGATCCGGCGGATGAGCATAACCTGGGCTACATTGACAAGTTTGAGCTTCTTGTCCACCAGGTTTCGGACGCAGGTTTGGAGTCCGGTCAGCTCTTCCGAATTACCCCACGTCAGACCCGTCTCTTTCCATGAGGTGAGCCGTGTAGGGAAGCCAGATCGGAATTCAGGGGCCGCTTCCCATTTAGAGTCGCACGGCTCGGTGATGTAGAACCACCCCGATTGCCACCCCTTTATGGTCTCCACGAAGGAGCCCTCGAGCCATAGGACGTTGGCCATCTTGCCCACCATGGCACCTCCGCACTCCGCTTGGCGGCCGCCCACTACCTTTGGCTTGACATTGAAGGTCTTCAGCCATAAGCCGAAGTGGGGCTGGATGCAGAGGAAGGCCTCGCCACGACGATGAACGCCGAGATGTTGAGGATGAAATTCGGGGCCAGATCGTGGAAATCCAGGACGTAGTAGAACATGAGCCCCCAGACAAATGGGTGAAGTGGAAAACCTAGTCTGCGGAGGAAGTGGGGGAGGAACACCACCCACTCATGGGGCCTGGGGGTGGGGATGAGCTGCCCCTTGTCGGGGAGCCGATGCGCGATGTCGTCGGACAAGTATCCGGCCTTTCGCAGCTTTTTGATGTGCCCTCCGTGACGGAGGAGGCCATCCACTGCCTCCCGCTCCGGACATAGTTGGAGAAGGTTGAGGTGGGATGTGCGGACTTGGGCGCTAGAGCTCAAGTCTTGGAAATGGATGAGCAAAGGAGGAAGAAGGCATGTGTGAAAAGTGGATCCTTATCCCTTTATATGGACGGACAAAGCTATCGTCCCCACCGCCCGATAAAACTCGCTTATCTCCCAAGCGCCGTAATCAATGGCGCGTTGGGTTACCATGCCCGTATTGATGAGAATCCCGGAATAAGGGACACAATCTCTGCTTTAACAAGGCGTGCCAAAACCGCCTCGCTAAACGCTATTTGAGGCGGGACAGCGATTGAATAAAGGCTTGGCCGTGGTGTGATGTCATCTTTGTGGAATACGTCGCAGATTGAGTTTGTGTAAATAGTATTCTCTCTATGGTGGTATGTGGAACTTATTTTGCAGAGCGGACACTATCCTTGTGTTCAAAATCTTCTATGAAGAATTCAGAGGAGGAACCCGCCTTGCAATGCCAAGACAATATCTTGCGCGGACTCGTCGTCATTGAAGCCTGGTTCGAGGCTCTTGAGGAGTCCTGGATTAGGGGTGTCCGGATAGCGGACTATGACCTTTGGCGGACTCTGGACTATGAAGACACAAGATTGAAGACTTCGTCCGTGTCCGGGATGGGACTTCCCTTGGCGTGGAAGGCAAGCTTGGCGATACGGATATGTAGATCTCCTACCATTGTAACCGACTACGTGTAACCCTAACCCTCTTTGGTGCCTATATAAACCGGAGGGTTTTAGTCCGTAGGACGAACAACAATCATACCATAGGCTAGCTTCTAGGGTTTAGCCTCTCTGATCTCGTGGTAGATCTACTCTTGTACTACCCATATCATCAATATTAATCAAGCAGGAGTAGGGTTTTACCTCCATCGAGAGGGCCCGAACCTGGGTAAAAACATCGTGTCCCTTGTCTCCTATTACCATCCGCCTAGACGCACAGTTCGGGACCCCCTACCCGAGATCCGCCGGTTTGACACCGACATCGAGCGTGAATCATATAGTAAATATGATCAACATAGTGATGTTCACCATTGAAAACTACTCCATCTCACGTGATGACCGGACATGGTTTAGTTGATTTGGATCACGTGATCGCTTAGATGATTAGAGGGATGTCTATCTATGTGGGAGTTCTTAAGTAATATCATTAATTGAACTTAAATTTATCATGAACTTAGTCCGGGTAGTATTTTGCAAATTATGTTGTAGACCAATAGCTCGCGTTGTTGCTTTCATATGTTTATTTTGATATGTTCCTAGAGAAAACTGTGTTGAAAGATGTTAGTAGCAATGATGCGGATTGGATCCGTGATCTGAGGATTGTCCTCATTGCTGCACAGAAGAATTGTGTCCTTGATGCACCACTAGGTTACGGACCTATTGCAGGAGCAGATGCAGATGTTATGAACGTTTGGCTAGCTCAATATGATGACTACTTGATAGTTTAGTGCACCATGCTTAACGGCTTAGAATCGGGACTTCAAAGACGTTTTGAACATCATGGACCATATGAGATGTTCCAGGAGTTGAAGTTAATATTTCAAGCAAATACCCGAGTTGAGAGATATGAAGTCTCCAACAAGTTCTATAGCTAAAAGATGGAGGAGAATCACTCAACTAATGAGCATGTGCTCAGATTGTCTGGGTACTACAATCGCTTGAATCAAGTGGGAGTTAATCTTCCAGATAAGATAGTGATTGACAGAGTTCTCCATTCACCATCACCAAGTTACTAGAACTTCATGATGAACTATAGTATGCAAGGGATGACGAAAATGATTCCCGAGCTCTTCGTGATGTTGAAATCGACGAAGGTAGAAATCAAAGAAAATAGCATGAAGTGTTGATGATTGACAAGACCACTAGTTTAAAGAAAAGGGCAAAGGGAAAGAAAGGGAACTTCAAGTAGAATGACAAGCAAGTTGTCACTCCCACGAAGAAGCCCAAAGCTGGACCAAAGCCTGAGTGCTTACACTGCAAAGGAAATGGTCACTGGAAGCGGAAATGCCCTGAATATTTGGTGGATAAGTAGGATGGCAAAGTGAACAAGGGTATATTTGATATACAGGTTATTAATGTGTACCTTACTAGTGTTTATAGTAGCCCTGGGTATTTGATACTTGTTCTGTTGGGGATATAACTATTTGTTTAAGCCGCCCAGGAGGGACCGGGTTACGCAAAGGTGATTCATCATATGAAGCCCAAGATCAAGCGTGAAGATGGCGGTTCAATAAAGGGTCTAAAGCCCACAGGTGACTCAAGGCCCATAGTGATAAACCGCCGTAATGGCATGACTTGTATTATAAGGCAGGATTAACTAGTCACCGAGCCGGACACTGTTTATGAGCCAGCCGGGACTCTGTAGGCCGCAGGGCGTCAACCTGTGTATATAAGGGGACGACCCGATAGCGGCTTAGGGCAGGTAACATCAAATCGAGAGCCGGGCATAGCGTATTTCGCTCCCTTGTCATCGAAACCCTAGCAATACCAACCCAACTAGACGTAGGCTTTACCTTCATCGTAAGGGCCGAACTAGTATAAATCCTCTCTCGTGTCCCTTGTCCCGTTAACCCCTTTAAGCTTCCTAGTTGCGATGGCTCCACGACTAAGTCCTTGCAAGAGGACATCTGCCGTGACAATTCCACGACAGTTGGTGCCCACCGTGGGGCCGCCGCACGGTGGATTTGAGTTCTTGAAGGGCAACTTCGAAGGGCTCAAGGGATCTGTTGTGGGCGGATGACCAAGAGTCGTCGCGGCAAGATCTACATCGACGACGAAGGCTGGGGCCCCGACGCCGGCTCAATTGAGTACGGGTACCGGGTTCCCTTCGGCGGAATCCACGTCTTCATCGGCTGGATCGGTGAGCCGGGCCCTGAGCCGGACAACTGTGCCGACCTCGTCGAAACGGCTCAGCGTGCGAGACCCGCCCGTGCTCAACCCGTCGTGAAGCGTACCTTCGTGGGTTGCATCCATGGAGGAGAACTTTCTGAAGGATCTGTAGACGGCGGTGAGATGGCCGTCCACTCCGATGGTGATTCGTCCACTGTTGAGACGGATTCGTTGTATCAACTGCAAGATGGCAGGCTTGGGGGCTGTTTTGATGGCAGCAGTATTCCGGACCCCTTTGAGCCACCAAGCTAGGTCGGGGTCTTCACGGCTGGTACTCAACCCGGCCAAAACTCTATAGCTGCGGCAGTAATAACGTCCGGGTCAGGAGCGGCCGGGGTAGGAGGCCCTGTGCGCCCGCCGGCTCAGGTGTTTCTTGATCTCATGGACAAGCTGACGGCCCTTTTAACCGCCACAGTTATTCATGTAAATCAAGATGAGCGTGATGCAGAGGTGGCACAGGTGCGTGGGGAAATAGCTCGGCCCAAGGAGGCCTTAGCAGCTGAGGACACCAGGTTTGCCGCGGAACGGGCGGCTTTGGATGCACGGACCCAACAGCTCCAGTCAGAGGCTTTCCAGCTTACGATGAACCTAAACGCGTCTAACGAGGTGATGAGGAGGAGACACCAGAAAACTCAATCCCGTTTGCCTCCGGTTTATGATCCTCGGAGCCTTTTTACCACACCCGGAGCCGGCCCTAGTAACCTGCCATAAGCAAACCAGTTCATAACACCCGGACCAGGGGGACCGGTTCAGCCTCGGGTGATGGCACCTCCTCATGTGAATATGGCCCGCCCCTCGTACCAACACCACGGGTCATTTTCTAACCCATGGAGAACCTGATCGCAGCATCAGCACGTTTGGCGGCTCTCCGGTGGGCGGCGGCGATCCAACAACGATGGAGCGAAGGATCGAAGAACTTCGTCGAGCGACTACGGCTCAGCAAGAGGCTTATTCCTATAGTCGAGGCAGGATTCATTCGACTCCTCGCTGGCCGAGTCCGAGTTATAGCGAGCACATGGAGTCGAAGGCTTTGTCAAGCAACGCCAGGCCCGTAACCAACCCGGCGGTTATGAACGGTGCAGGACCGGATCGTCGGGGACGGCGAAGCGGCTCAAGCTGGCGGCTCGTGCGACGGCTCATCAAGCTCTCCGGATTATCCAACGACTTTTGTTGAGGCAGGAGTGGCCACCAGAACCGGCGGTGTTCCTTGTTTAGTGCCGGCTTTACGTAATGTGCGTCTGCCTAAGGACTTCAAGGGACCCCGAAAGGTGCCAAATTATACGGCCGACTTACAGCCCGGGGCATGGATCCAAAGCTATGAGATGGCCATGGAGCTGTTGGAGGTCAGTGATGCGGCAATGGCTAAGTACTTCACCATGATGTTGGATGGAACGGCCCGGACTTGGTTAAAGGGCCTGCCGCCTAATTCCATCGGTTCATGGGCGGAATTAAAGGCCAGTTCATTAGAACTTCAAAGACACACAAAGCAGTCCATGTCAATTGTGGACTTAACTAATTGTAAGCAAGAGGAGGGTGAATCTACCACTCATTGGGTGTGCCGGGTCAAAGAGATAATACATTCGTCTGACAAGATGGATGCTGGCTCTGCAGTCCTCATGTTGGAGAAAAATTGCAGATTTGTACCACTGAGACAGAAGCTAGGGCGCCCCAAGCGTGATTGCAATGATATGGGTCAGCTGATGGCGGCTCTAGTCAAATACGCCGATTCTGATAATACCAATGATCCTGTGTCTGATGAGGAAAAGATGGGGAAGGGGAAGAAGAACGACAATGGAAAGGGCCAGCAACATAACCCAGCAAATCAAGGAGGCAACGAGCATAAAGCCGATGGTAATCCGGAGTTTGTGGCCAATGCTAATGCGCAGGGTAACAATCAGAGACGCAAGGGGAGGCCGCCCCTTCGATCTGGCGGGTCAGGTCCGTCTCTTGAGCAGCTGCTCAATGAACCCCGTCCGAGATACGGCACCCAGGAAAGGCCGGCCACTCACTTATGGAAGGATTGCGTGATCATGAAGGCTTTCAAGAATTCGAACACGTTCGACGACAATCATGGGTCCGGTGGCGGCTCAGGTGCCGGCAGTTTCCATGGCCCGGGTGGCGGTTCAAATTCCGGCTTTTAGGGAAATCAAGGTGTCCATAATCACCAGCAGTCTGGTCAGGGAGGTCCGCAGCAGCAGCAATCAGGTTATCAGAGCAATCCAAAGCAGCTGAATAGTGGACAGTATCATGTGTTCACCACTAGCTTATGCAAGCGGGACCAGAAGCTTCATAAAAGGGTTGTGAACGCTGTTGAGCAGCGATTCCCGTTATTTAAGGTGGTCGAGCAGCCTATTGTGTGGAGTAGAGAGGATCACCCTCCCGGGTTGACAATCCGGGTCGATTAGCTTGGTGGTAGCACCTCAAGTCGGTGGATATAAATTTACTAAGGTACTCATGGATGGAGGTAGCAGCATCAACATCCTCTATTATGAGACCTTCGGCGTATGGGGTTGGTGACAAAATTTGAAGACATCCAACACCGTTTTCCACGGAGTGGTGCCTGGTAAGTAGGCATACCCAGTTGGAAAGATTGAGCTGGAGGTGGCCTTTGGAGATGAATATGATTCTAGGGCTGAGAAATTAACCTTTGAGGTGGTCAAGATCAAAAGCCCACATCACGCTCTGTTTGGTCGGCCGGCTTACGCCAAGTTCATGGCGCGGCCGTGTTATGTTTACTTGCAACTCAAGATGCCGGGTCACAAGGGCACTATTACTGTGCATGGGAGTCGAAAGATAGCCCTGGAATGTTAGGAGGGCGATGCAGCTTATGCCGAGTCTGTTTGCGCAGCTGAGGAGCTAAAGTTTTATCAAGATAACATTGACCCGGCGGATATGACACCTCTGAAGAAGCCGACCACAGAGCATGACCCGGCGATGAAGTTTAAGTCAGCTGATGAAACCAAGCTTGTTGGTTTTACTCCAGGTGACTCATCTAAACAGTTCAGCATCAGTGCCAGTCTGGATCCTAAATAGGAAAGCACGCTCATCGAGTTCTTCCATGAGAATCGGGACATCTTTGCATGGAAACCTTCTGACATGCCGGGTGTACCGAGGGAACTCGCTGAGCAAACTCTTAATATTGATCCGAAGTTTAAACCGGTCAGGCAGTTTCTTCGGCGGTTCAACAAAGAGAGACGGAAAGCTATTGGTGAGGAGGTGGCCCGGCTCTTGGCGGCCGGGTTCATTGTTGAAGTTTTTCACCCAGAGTGGTTGGCTAACCCGGTGCTTGTACTTAAGAAGAATGGCACCTGGCGGATGTGCATGCATTACACGGACTTAAATAAAGCTTGTCCATCTGATCCCTTTGCTCTCCCCCGTATTGATCAAATCATTGATGCTACGGCGGGTTGTGAGCGCTTGAGCTTTTTGGATGCTTGCTCTGGTTATCATCAGATCAAGATGGCAGTTAAGGACCAGGAGAAGACGGCCTTCATTACTCCGTTTGGGCCTTCTGCTATGTGTCTATGCCTTTTGGGCTCAAGAGTGCCCAGGCGACTTATCAGCGGTGTGTACAGAGCTGCCTCCACAATCAGATTGGGCGCAATGTTCACGCTTACGTGGATGATATAGTGGTGAAATCCAGAGAGAAGGAAACCTTGATAGATGATCTGAAGGAAACCTTTGATAATCTCCGGGTTTATAAGATGATGCTTAACCCGGCCAAATGTGTGTTTGGTGTGCCAGCAGGCAAGCTTTTGGGTTTCCTAGTCTCCAACAGGGGCATTGAAGCTAACCCGGAGAAGATCAAGGCAATTACCTCTTTGGCTAAACCGGTGTGCATCAATGATGTTCAGCGTCTGGCGGGTCGTATCGCTGCTTTAAGCCGGTTCATAAGCCGGTTAGGTGAGAAGGCCATACCACTATATCAGCTGATGAAGAAAACAGACAGGTCTGCTAATGCTGCCTTTGAAGATTTAAAGAGGCAGTTGTCTGAACCGTCATTCTTGCGGCTCCCATTGATAAAGAGCCGCTGCTATTATACGTGGCTGCTAACTCACATGCTGTCAGTGTTGCAATTATGGTGGAGCGCAAGGAGGCTGGCAAGGAGCATCCGGTTCAACGACCGGTTTACTACATCAGTGAGGTGCTCATTGAGTCTAAGAAAAGATATCCGCATTGGCAGAAGGTTGTTTATGGGGTGTTCATGGCAAGCCGGAAGCTTAAGCAATACTTCCAGGGTCACCCTATCACTGTGGTAAGCTCTGCTCCTTTGGGAGACATCATCCAGAATAGAGAGGCCACAGGACGAGTCGCCAAGTGGGCCATCGAGCTTGGGCCTCATGGTTTGAAGTATGTGCCACGTACTGCTATTAAGTCTCAAGCCCTAGTGGACTTTATCAATGATTGGACAGAGCTGCAGGCACCCGAGGAGAATCCGGATAACACGTATTGGACTATTCACTTTGATGGATCTAGGTAGTTGGAAGGCTCGGGGGCTGGAGTTGTTTTAACTTCCCCTCGAGGTGACAAGTTTTGTTATGTGCTCCGGCTCATGTTTCCTTGTACTAATAATGCAACTGAATATGAGGCCTTACTCCATGGTCTTCGGATGGCCAAAGAGATGAATTTGAGCCGGGTAAGGTGTTTGGGCGACTCAGATCTCGTGGCTCAACAGGTGTCAGGCAAGTGGGATTCCAAGGATCCCCCTCATGGCGGCTTATTGCCGAGAAGTTGATGCTGTAGCTGGGCACTTCAAGGATTATCAAGTGGAGCACATTGATCGAAGGAAGAATGAGGCAGCTGATGCTTTAAGCTGGCTGGGATCTCAACATAAGCCAGTACCGCCTTTTTGGATGTTTTGCATAATCCTTCTGTCAAGTTACCCACAGAGGAGGACTTAGCTATTCCAGACCCGGAGGCACAGTTGGTGGCAGCTCTTCACGTCATCCCGGATTGGATAGTGCCATATTTGTCTTACATGACCCGGGGAGAGTTGCCTGAGGATGAGACCTTGGCGAGACAAATCACCCGTCGGTCTAAGTCCATGACAATTGTTCAGGGTGAGCTATATCATCGCAGCATCACTGGGGCGTTTCAACATTGTGTATCGCCTGCGGAAGGTCAGGAAATACTTCGGGAAATCCATGAAGGCGATTGTGGTCATCATGCCGGCTCAAAATCTCTTGTGGCCAAGGCTTTCCGTCATGGTTTTTATTGGCTGACGGCTCATGCTGATGCGGAAGATCTGGTCAGTAAATGCGACGGTTGTCAAAAATTCTCACGACGAGCTCATGTGTCGGCTCAAGAATTGAGGATGATTCCAATTACTTGGCCATTTGCAGTCTGGGGGCTTGATATGGTCGGGCCTTTCAAAAGGTCTAAGGTTAAAAAGACACACCTCCTAGTGGCGGTGGATAAATTTACAAAGTGGGTTGAGACAGAGCCGGTCAGTAAGTGTGATGCAGCCACGGCGGTTCAGTTCATGAAAAAGGTAATTTTTCGCTTTGGTTTTCCACACAGCATCATAACTGATAATGGCATGAATCTCTCCAAAGGTGCTATGGAAGAGTTCTGTCGACGAGAACATATCCGGCTTGATGTTTCGGCGGTAACTCATCCTCAATCCAATGGTCAAGCAGAAAGAGCCAATCGGGATATCTTGAGAGGTATAAAACCCCGGCTCTTGGTCCCCTTACAGCGGACGCCGGGTTGTTGGGTGGAGGAATTACCTTCTGTGATTTAGAGCATCAACACTACACCTAACAGATTTACGGGGTATACACCTTTCTTCATGGTGTACGGAGCAGAGGCGGTCCTGCCAAGTGACATCCGTCATGACTCGCCCCGCGTGGCAGCTTACGTTGAAGCTGATAATGAAAGAGCTCGTCAGGATGCACTTGACTTGTTGGATGAAGAGCGAGACTTGGCAATATCCCGCTCGGTGATTTACCAGCAAGACCTGCGCCGCTTCCACAGCCGCCGGGTTAGATCCAGAATCTTTCAGGAAGGTGATTTGGTGCTCCGGCTCATCCAGGATCAATCCGATATGCACAAGCTGTCTCCCCCTTGGGAAGGACCCTTTGTGGTCAGCAAGAACCTGAACCACGGGTCATATTACCTCATCGATGTTCGAGAACACAAGGACTCACATAAGTCAGAGGAGGAGACCCGTCGGCCGTGGAATATCGCTCATCTTCGGCCTTACTATACTTGAGCCACTGGCTCTCAGGATGTACATATATTTTGAGATGTATATATTATGAAAAGCAATAAAGTAGGACCTCCGTCCTTTTCATCCTCAAATACTTACATGTCTTCCTTATTATGTTGTTGAAACAACCAAATAGGGAGCGGATCATATTTGAATCCGGCTTTCCCTTTGGTACGGCTTATGATCATATCTAAATCTGGCCATGATCACTTGGGGGCTTCCTGTTCAAACATAGGTCGTATTCGAACCAAAGAGAACATAGCTGTCGATACCCTCTTGATCGGCATACTGCCAAACCCACTAGGGGGCTTCTTGATCATATCTGAATCATAGCTCAACCCCTTTGGGTCTGACGTGGATCGTATTCGAATCAACGTCATTAAACAACTCTTATGGTCACTTGGGGGCTTCCTATTCAAACATAGGTCGTATTCGAACCAAAGAGAACATAGCTGTCGATACCCACTTGATCGGCATCGCCAGAGCCACTGGGGGCTATATGATCGTATCCGAATCTTAGCTTAACCCCTTTAGAACGGTTTACTGATCGTATTCGAATCAGCAACCTTTGAATTTTGTCTATCTCTTATAAAACTTGGCAAATCACAATTGCTTGACGATTTGCAGATCTTTTTCTGAAAGCACTTATGGGGTGATTTTTATCCCACCGGCTTACTTTTGATCAAATATAGTTGTCGGTGCGTAACAAGCATCACATGTGCAAGGTTTCAGGATTAAAAAGCTTACCCTCATTGTTCGGGTTGCATAAGCCGGCAAGGTAATCAAAGGATCACAGGTATGCTATTACGATTATGTCTTAAGGATATAATTGAGAACCGGCCTTTTTATGATTTTTTTTATTCATACTCCGGGTTATCTATAAAACATATGACCCGCCATGCGGTAAGCTGCCAAGGGACTTGCGTTTTTGTTCTGTATGCAGGGCAACTAAAGCAGAAGATCAATATAAACCGAAAGAATATAACGACGGCGGTTTGAACAAGTGTTGAGCGCCTCAAACGTGCGCGATGGCACGACAAGTCAAGTGTTTCTTCTACCCTATTACAAGACTCCCCGAGTCTGGATAAGGATTCATTGTTTTCTACAAAGCATAAAAATATGACGCCCGACGGATCACTCATTTTGTTGGCCTGAAGCTTCCGGGTCATCCCTTTATGCTCCTCCGTCGGCTGCCCTATCCTGGAAGGTTGATGATGACCAGTCAATGCCACTCAAAGCTTCAAATTCAGCTTCATCATCAATTAACCCGGCCGGATCGACTTCGGGGGCGAAGGTATGCTTACAAATTGGAGGGATCAAGGTGACTGCATCATAATGTGGCGTTGCGATCCTCTGATTTTGGCTGCCGTAACCCGGCTGGTACTTGGTGAGGTCCGTATCATTCCCGATCAGAGTGGCCACAGGAAGTATTTCTTTCACGCAAGTGGTGAAGTCATTTTCCTCAAATGGAGTGCCATCCTCCTTAAAGCTTGGATATCCAAGGGAGATGTCGGCCGGGTCCAGCTCTGGTAACCATGCCTTAGCCCGGCTTAAGGCGGCTATGGCTCCGGCTCTTGCAGAAGCACGTCTTAATTCTTGGACCCATTGAGGGAGCACAGCAAGCTGCTTCAATACATCAGCCAGGCAATTGGGAACATCATTTGATAAAGCCACAACGGCTAAAACGCGTTGTGACCCGGTGTAGAGTTGTTCCACCAAGGGATAAACCGCCTTCACCCTTGTTAACATGTTCTGGTACAGATTAGAGCTCCTGGGGCCTGCATTAACAAACATCAGGTGAGCCGGAGATGAAAAACAAGGTACTTGTCGGAAAAATATTTACACTATTAAACATTTTTGGAATAGCTTACCAAAGATTGCTGAGACCATCTGAGATATATGGCGTAACTCAGCCGTTGTGTCTATGAGAGTTGCTTCTGCTTTCTCTGCCCGGGTGACCAAGGAGGCCTTTTCATCAGCCCATACCTTCTTATCAGCGTCAAAGCTTTTCTTCAATTTCTCTTGTGCAGATACGCTGAACTCAAATTTGGAGTTGGCCTTTTGGATTTCAGTCTCTTGAGCTGCCAGGCGACTCTTCAAATCAGCGATCTCCGACTCAAATTGACTTATGGTGGCCTGAATCAAAGCCGGGCTACAGTCAGCATTGTTATAATATAGCATTAAGTCCCAAACACTTTGCAAGCAAAGATTCTTGACACTTGGGGGCTAATGTATGCTGAAGAATTCTGAATTACTGCGGCGGTTCATGGAAATTAAGTCCCAAGCACTTTGCAAGCAAAAGATACTTGGAACTTGGGGGCTAATGCATATTGCAGTTCAAAGTATTATACTACGCCGGTTCAAATATCTTCTTTTAAAGCCGGCCTTCGAGTGTTACAGGATGAGCCGGGCGTCTCGCAAGCAGTGCTAAGCGGGTTCTAAGTCTACAGCATATTTTTTTTCTCATAAGCAATAGACTTGGGGGCTGGTATACTAAGGACGAATAAGGAATATCAACAAGAGTTATACCTCAGATTTTTTGTGTATTTGCGTCACCATATCAACTTCCAGGTCACGGCTGCTGTGCACTTGATTTATATAGCTAGAGACAGTTTCTCCAATCTTGAGATGAGTATAATCGGTGGCGTCCGGCTTGGTTTTAGGCGCTCAAAAGTTCTTCCTTGGCGAGCACTTAGCAAGTCTGATGGGTCTTCGGTTCAACAAATTGAGTCTTAAGAATCTTGACTCCCGGGCCATATGTTCTTGCCGGACTAGGAACCTCCGGGTTATCAGAACTGTTAAGAGTTTGTTCGGCAGGCGGATCAGAAGTTGGTGCTGGAATATCATGGGCCTCTTCAGGTGGCGGCTCATGTGTGGAGGTGTCGAGAGCGGTTATTCGAGCTCCGGTCATCCACGATGGCTCTTTGGCGGCTTATTTTCTTAGCCCTTTTGCTGGGCTTCACTTGCACGCTGTGTGCAAATCAGAAGGGTTAGTACAAAAACATGAGTAAGATAAACATAAAGATAAATAAGTTGACATTACCCTGGGGCAGTCTTGAAAGCCGGCATGTTGGATTGCATGGATTCGCCGGAGGAAGGTGAAGTATCTTGATAATTTGAGTCAGATGAATTGAGGGGTTGACGAATGAAACCCGCCAAAGGTAAAAAAGAACATAAATCGGAGATAACCTCAGTCCGGCGCTTCCTTGTTACATCAGGTAAGCCGGAGGAGAGTTCCACGTCTTTGCTGGTCCGGGTCTGCCTCCGGCTCTCATGAGCCTGTTGCTTCAAAAGAAATTGAGGATCTTGGTAAGCTAAAGGATGTGAAAATCTTACTTTCCGGGTCACTCTTCGGACTTTCTGCCTTGGCAAAGGCTCGGAGTCGGAGGAAATTATAGTTACCTCTTCCTCAACTGCTTGGCTATTTCCCGTGTCCCCCTGAAGGAAATTAATGTCAATAACATGATGGTAAAGGAATCAGGGGAGTTAAGGATTACCTCTTCTTCATCATCAGAGGAGTCATCCAGTTTGAGCAAATCTGAAGCACTTGGCTTTTCCTTCCTCTGAGTTCTAGCTTTGGCGGTTTTCCTTTCGGCTCTCTTGGCCACTCTGGCCTGTTTGGCAACCTCATGATCATATTTGACCTTCCAGAAATTTTCTTTTGCCTGTGAATAATGAGAAAAGGTTATGAGTAAAAGCAAGGCATTCCACAAAAAGAGTAATGTAGCGACCCGACCTCAGACGGTCAAGCCTCGTGTTCTTTGCCATCCACAGATCGAAGATCTTTGGCACACAAAGACATCAATGTATATATCAAAGTGCAATCACATGTATAAATAACGTAAAATGATATATACCTCATAATACTCAGCGAAACAAATCAAGCGGGTGTGGAGTCCCATCAGCGCCATCGGCGGGTTGAGTGTAGACCGTAACCTGTATCGTAACTCTTACTCGTCGAGCAAATATCTGCAACATGATACGTTCCAGCCGTGTAGGTCGATTACATTGAATGTACCGGCAAGATCACAACATGAGAAAACAGATGATAAAACTATACTATATGCAATATGGCTTTATGGCTCAGTATCTGAATTTTGTTTGCGTAAAAGCTAGTTTTATTTTACCTACATCAAAGGAATAAATGAAGTCTGTACTATGGAGTTTTCTGTCATGACATGGTTCCGCCAACCGATGTCTCATAGCCCAAATCATCATAAGTTGCCCACAATTAAGTTATCAATCCGGTGTTGAGAGTTCGAGATAGATCCAAGTCCAGATGCTCAAATTGTCCGTAATCGGGACACGGCTAATCGATTAGGTTATAACCCTCTGCGGAGGTTTGTACACTTTACCCGCAAGATTCGATCCCTCTCTTTACGTTCTCGCACTTGAGTGTTTGAGAACAAGATGACCAAACATGGTCTTCCAAAGAGTTCCTCGACCACTTTGTCCGGTACTCAACCCATCCTACCGTAGTTCTACATCTGCTAGTACCGTCCCAGCCAGAGTCACAACTAAGGTCAACCAAGCGAGCCCATAATGACTTGCGGTTGCAGGTAAGCTTCGGGCATGAAGTATTCTTCCGTCTCTTTGAGTCTGGGTGAAGCTTTCCGCAAGATGTCATGGCGCTTCTCCATGCATCCCGCCAACCACTGGTTTCTCCAGGTGCCGTCAACAAATCCTTCACCCAGTGGTGTGTATTGAATTCTTGTCTCGAGTCTTGAAGTCTTGAGGTCTTGAAGATGCAGTCCTTGCAGATTCCATCATGGAGTTATCGTCATTGGCGTAGAGTCCTCCTTCTTCACACCACTCTCGAACACTCATACCAAACCCGTCTACTACAGCGTAGCATTAGAATAAAATAACGTCCGGGCTTGGTAACAGGGTGATGGGTTCCTACCTCATGCATACTACTCAACTACAAGAATTTCAATAACACTCTTGAGGGGTGGTTGCAAAGGTGCCACTAAATGCAATAAAACATAGGTAAGAAAGCATGGTCAAAGTGAACTTGCACGGTGATGTTGACGAAGAAGAATTATCGTTCTCAAGAAATAACTTGATAGACTACTCGTCACTCTCTGATGAAATCTATATAACAAACATATCATTCACATAAGCACTCACACTAACAATCAAAACAAAAGAGAGAGCGAATAAGAATCCGAAGGAACTTCAAATAAAACTAGGAGTCTTCTTCTACAACATTCACAAAAATAGTTTTGTCTAACGGAAAATAAAACACTAAAATAACAGAGAATAAAATATAAATTTAGTTAAGACAAAGAAAAAAAAAATATTTTCATAAAGCTATTTTGAAAGTATTTTCAATTGGGAGTTAAAACAGTAGAAATCCATTGCAAGTTATTAGCGAACTTGAATTGATTTCACGATAACAAAATAAAATAAATATAAAAACTTGTTGAACACCTACTGTTTAACTAATAGAAACCAAACATAAATTTTCTGAAATATAAAATAAAATAATTTAAAAACAACTATAGAAAAAAAGTAGCTATAATTGAATAGAACTAAAACAGAATTTGTTTTACATGAAACAATAAGCTAAAATACTCAAACAATTTTGAAGTTTTAACCACTGGTAAATATGATCACTAGTGATCAGTAGAAAAAGAATCAAATAAAAATCTATTTTAAACTCCCGTAATAAGCAAAACAAGCTTTAATTCAAATCTGATCTAACTAAATTTTTATAAATCCAAACATAGACAAATTATATATTTTGGAAACTACAATAAAATTGTGATCTAACGCAAAAGAATCAGCATCATTGGACTTCTAGATCAAAAGTTATAAGCTAAACAAGAACGGAACTAAATCTGTTACGGAAATAAATCTGAAAACAGCGGAGTTACCTGTCGTGAGGCAGAGATGGTAGGAAGGAGATGGCGATGTGGAGGCTGCTCCGGCAAGGGGCGAGGTCGCCGGCGGGTGGGGGTGGCGGAGGAGGGGTCGGCGCTTGGGAGGTTCCAGGAGAGCTCTGGTGGCGTTCTAGGCAGGAAAAGGAGGACGGTGGCGAGAAGGCTACGGGCAGGGAGGCGTGGTGATGGGAAAAATGGAGCGAGGAGAGGAGGGGTTTTATAGGCGGTCTCGGGAGGCGCTGGGATGGAAAGACGAGGGAGATCGGGAAGGTGGAGATTTCCTGTCTCCATGGACATGGAAAGCTTCTGTAACGTGAGAGGAAACAGAGGAAGGAGATGATCTCTTGTTGGGCTAGAATAGGAAAGTGCTTAATGGGCCAGGTTTTTTCCTAATAAAAACGATTCCATTCCTATTTTTAAAATTAGGAAACTAAAACAATAAAAAGGGAAATCAAATCAATTCGGAATAAAGAGTTTTTATATACTAAAATTATCAGAAAAATAAAATGTAGATGATGAGCATTATTCCACGGCCAAAATAAAAACTTAAAAAAATGTTTTTCGAAAATCCCTAAAGGCTTTATTTCTTTTGCAAATAATTTTAAATAAAAACTTTGGTTTTCTTGGCTCAAATATTTTCAAAATGCCCCTGATTTTGGAGGGTCATTTTCCTCCGCTCTTTCTTGCTTGCAAGAATTTATTTTTTTCGGGTATTTCTCGGGGAAGAAAAATAGAGAAGCAAGTGCAAATATTTGAAAGAATTAAATTGCAAAACTCCGTTCAAATTCTTTATAGTTGAAGAAGTCATGTCATCTTCTCTCATTGATTTTAATAGGATGAATTTGAATTTACCGGAGAAGGGGAAAGTCATTTTATTCCCTCTCTTTCAAAAGTTTTTGAAAAGGTTCAAATTTCACTCAAGCAAACAAACAAACAATTCAATTAATTATATTAACATTCCAAAATTTGGGATGTTACAAACCTACCACACTTAGAATGAATCTAGTCCTCGAGATTGAAGAAACTAACAAGAAAAGGTTAGGGGTTGGGGTCTTCTAGCAAATGTCTTGGTCAGAAAGGTCAGGGGTGCTACCACACTTAAAAACAAGGTCATGGTTCCAATAAACTCAGATATTTCCTCTGGAGGGCTGACAATGTATGTCTCTTCACATATCTTACAATAGCTCCTTCATTAAAGCTCTTCTGTCAGAAGCATAGAGTTTTCCTCAAAAGCTTGGGTCGGTTCGTCAAAGTTGTGGTTCGTCCGAGACTGGATCTTCTCAGCTGATAGGTTCGTGTCCATTCTAAACAACTATCGAAACACTCATGGTGGTCTACAATTTATGGTTTTCTCCTGCAGAAAGCGGGTCAGGTTGAACCTCACCGTATAACCTCGTTTGGCAGCGGTTGCCTGTAATGGGGTTCCATCGTCCTACCATTTTATGGTTTTATGGCTTATCGCGTCGACACTCTTCTAAGTTTTTCAAGGCTCTCGATTTTCCATCAACATATGATTGTTCATGATAGAAGTCTCGGTATGGGGCCAATCCATCCCGTGCTTGAATCATTACCACATACGTAAATATCGAATCACGTATTCTAACACTTGGGCATACTCACAAGCATTGCAGAATTTCTCTTGTTCTCGTACTGGGTTCGAGTAATTCCATGGTTTCTGCAAGCCAAACAAAACATCTATCGTTACTTCACCACTCTCAGGTTTTTGCGTAATCTCCTACGAAACGTATGCTGATTGGATCACTGATTCTTCCAAATTCATTCCTTTATCAAGGTTACATCTGTTCCTTCTCAAAATCCTGGGCCTGTGGGTTATGGCCCACTTCAGCACTAGTGCAGCTTTAAATCATCCTTGGAGTAACTCTCTCTTGTTACACCTCCTTTGAATCCAGTAGTACTCTGTTTCTTCATACCATCATATCAAAACAAAACTCCAACTTATTTTGTTCAGCTTCCTTCTATGGACCGTCATGAATAACACATTTCTTTCTTCATTGATCTTGTGGCTTTACAGAGTACTATGACCAAAAGAATGCACAAGTTTACCCATAAAATCTCATTATTTTCATATCAATCTTTCATTACATCCTTAACCATTTTCAGTAAATTCAAATTCCAAAAGTACTTTGTTACAAATGCTGCCACCCACATGATTTGGTATGGTGGGCATTACTTCCAACTTTATTCATTTATCCTCCTCGAGGATTCTTGATCCCACCGAAGTGTGCGACATGAGCCTTGAAATCTTCAATCTTCTTTTTCATCATGGTGGTCTTGAGCTTCACCTTCATCATCTCTGCATGCACTTCGCTTAGGTATTCCTGAGTATAACGGAGTCTTGCTTCAAGTATTTCTCCGATCGGCGTATGGCTTCCATGGCTGCTTCACGAACAGCGTCGAAGAAAGTTGCTTGTGGCACACGTGAGATGAAAAAGTAATGCCCCATCCTCTTTGGGCAAACTCCTTTCAAGCGGTGGAGGTGTACCTCCACATACCAAAGTTCCACTCCTTTTGCATGAAGGGTAGCCTTTGTAGACTGCATCTCCTTCAAGGTGAATATGCTTCATCATGTCCTTCAAGATCTTGGGTAACCATGATCACTTGGTCGTGGTCATGATCGTTTCAGGCCCTTAAGGAAAGACTCATAAAGGGTTGTCATCTGCATGTGTAGGATAGGAGGGTGCTCGGAACAAGGAATGTATCTCCATGGGGAAATTGCAATTGTCTCCGAGAAAAGTTTGGTGTCTGATTGTCCATGGGTTCAAGATTCCGGGTTTGGTTGAGATAGAAGGAAAAGCAATTACCCACTCATCAACAAAATTATCGTTTGTAATGGGCGTTCTACTATGGTTTCGTTTCTAAGTCCTCATTTCTTCAGGTCTTCAATGCTTGGGGAGTTTTCCAATTCTGATGCTGTTCCCATATGAAGGCCTTCTACCATTCTTCCGTAACTTCGTCTCTCATGGTTGAAATAAATACAAATCTCGTATATCGCATCTATCCAACCATTCAATAAACACACAAAAATAATAGCAACCAAGCATTCATTTATTCAATCAATACTATAGTATCGCCACCCACATAAGTTGGTATGGTCAGATACTTAAATCGAGGAAGCGTTCATCTTTATTTCTCTCATGGTGGGATACTACTAAGCTAATTTATTAGGAACTTGGTCATTGTCCCCACTGGGCTTCTTCTGTGTGGACTTGATCTCCTCCAGTGCTTCTGCTAGATTTTCTCTGTCGACACGGAGTTTCTTGTGGCGACCACTGTATGTCTGAAGTTGTTCCTTGAGCTTATGGATTTCAACGTCCTTGGCATGAGACATGGTCCTGCTGCTTTTCAGTTCTGGCGCACTCTCGAGATCTCGAAGTTCTCCTCCTCCAGCTTGTTTACCTTGAGTCTACGAGTCTTGACCTCTTCTCGTAGTGCTTCATTGTCGAACAGGGCTTCCGGAGGTCCATCGAAGATTCTTGACGTATTGTTCCAGATCCTGATTGTACACTAAAAGTGGGGAGAACTTCATCTTTTGCGCTTCCGTCAAGGCAATAGTTGCTCCATCGGACTTCGCCATCCAACCTTTCCAAAGAAGTGTGAGTTTAGTGCAGCACGATGGCGATAGCATAAGCGTGCAATAGCATCATGGATGGCGGTGTTGATGCCCATATCACGATCACCATTTATAGTTCGAAGATGATGTCTGCAGTCTTGGGGGCTTCTTTACGACCAAAAATTTGGGTCTTGACTCCCCATGATCTGGGCGTCCTCTTAGTTGCCTTGATCTCGGTATCGGTAACTTCAGCAGCTGACTAGCTCCACAAGGAAGGGCCTCCAAGAACCTTCTCGTAGTGTTCTCTTTTGTTCGAGAATGTAGCTCTCCATCTATAGTTTGAGATAAGGAAGGTTCAAGAAAAGGAATGAGGTGTTACGAGAGTAGTACAAAACAAAGGTCATTCCTATTGGGGTCTTCATATTACTAAGTCATTTTCTAGGGTCACGTTCTACAGCCAACATGTGCTCGATACCATTTACATGGCGACCCGACCTCGAGACAGTCAAGCCTACGTGTTCTTGTGCCATCCACGGATCGAGATCTTTGGCACACACAGTACATCAATGTATATATCAAAGTGCAATCACATGTATAAATAACGTAAAATGATATATACCTCATAATACTCAGCGAAACAAATCAAGCGGGTGTGGAGTCCCATCAGCGCCATCGGCAGGTTGAGTGTAGACCGTAACCTGTATCGTAACTCTTACTCGTCGAGCAAATATCGCAACATGATACGTTGCAGCCGTGTAGGTCGATTACATTGAATGTACCGCAAGATCACAACATGAGAAAACAGATGATAAAACTATACTATATGCAATATGGCTTTATGGCTCGTATCTGAATTTTGTTTGCGTAAAAGCTAGTTTTATTTTACCTACATCAAAGGAATAAATGAAGTCTGTACTATGGAGTTTTTCTGTCATGACATGGTTCCGCCAACCGATGTCTCATAGCCCAAATCATCATAAGTTGCCCACAATTAAGTTATCAATCCGGTGTTGAGAGTTCCAGATAGATCCAAGTCCGGATGCTCAAATTATGCATGTCGGGACACGGCTAATCGATTAGGTTATAACCCTCTGCGAGGTTTGTACACTTTACCCGCAAGATTCGATCCCTCTCTTTACGTTCTCGCACTTGAGTGTTTGAGAACAAGATGACCAAACATGGTCTTCCAAAGAGTTCCTCGACCACCGTCCGGTACTCAACCCATCCTACCGTAGTTCTACATCTGCTAGTACCGTCCCAGCCAGAGTCACAACTAAGGTCAACCAAGCGAGCCCATAATGACTTGCGGTTGCAGGTAAGCTTCGGGCATGAAGTATTCTTCCGTCTCTTTGAGTCTGGGTGAAGCTTTCCGCAAGATGTCATGGCGCTTCTCCATGCATCCCGCCAACCACTGGTTTCTCCAGGTGCCCGTCAACCGTCCTTCACCCAGTGAGTGTGTATTGAATTCTTGTCTCGAGTCTTGAAGTCTTGAGGTCTTGAAGATGCAGTCCTTGCAGATTCCATCATGGAGTTATCGTCATTGGCGTAGAGTCCTCCTTCTTCACACCACTCTCGAACACTCATACCAAACCCGTCTACTACAGCGTAGCATTAGAATAAAATAACGTCCGGGCTTGGTAACAGGGTGATGGGTTCCTACCTCATGCATACTACTCAACTACAAGAATTTCAATAACACTCTTGAGGGGTGGTTGCAAAGGTGCCACTAAATGCAATAAAACATAGGTAAGAAAGCATGGTCAAAGTGAACTTGCACGGTGATGTTGACGAAGAAGAATTATCGTTCTCAAGAAATAACTTGATAGACTACTCGTCACTCTCGATGAAATCTATATAACAAACATATCATTCACATAAGCACTCACACTAACAATCAAAACAAAAGAGAAGCGAATAAGAATCCGAAGGAACTTCAAATAAAACTAGGGAGTCTTCTTCTACAACATTCACAAAAATAGTTTTGTCTAACGGAAAATAAAACACTAAAATAACAGAGAATAAAATATAAATTTAGTTAAGACAAAGAAAAAAAATAAAGTATTTTCATAAAGCTATTTTGAAAGTATTTTCAATTGGGAGTTAAAACAGTAGAAATCCATTGCAAGTTATTAGCGAACTTGAATTGATTTCACGATAACAAAATAAAAATAAATATAAAAACTTGTTGAACACCTACTGTTTAACTAATAGAAACCAAACATAAATTTTCTGAAATATAAAATAAAATAATTTAAAACAACTATAGAAAAAAAGTAGCTATAATTGAATAGAACTAAAACAGAATTTGTTTTACATGAAACAATAAGCTAAAATACTCAAACAATTTTGAAGTTTTAACCACTGGTAAATATGATCACTAGTGATCAGTAGAAAAAGAATCAAATAAAAATCTATTTTAAACTCCCGGAATAAGCAAAACAAGCTTTAATTCAAATCTGATCTAACTAAATTTTATAAATCCAAACATAGACAAATTATATATTTTGGAAACTACAATAAAATTGTGATCTAAGGCAAAAGAATCAGCATCATTGGACTTCTAGATCAAAAGTTATAAGCTAAACAAGAACGGAACTAAATCTGTTACGGAAATAAATCTGAAAACAGCGGAGTTACCTGTCGTGAGGCAGAGATGGTAGGAAGGAGATGGCGATGTGGAGGCTGCTCGGCGAGGGGGCGAGTCGCCCGGCGAGGTGGGGGTGGCGGAGGAGGGGTCGGCGCTTGGGAGGTTCCAGGAGAGCTCTGGTGGCGTTCTAGGCAGGAAAAGGAGGACGGTGGCGAGAAGGCTACAGGCAGGGAGGCGTGGTGATGGGAAAAATGGAGCGAGGAGAGGAGGGGTTTTATAGGCGGTCTCGGGAGGCGCTGGGATGGAAAACGAGGAGATCGGGAAGGTGGAGATTTCTGTCTCCATGGACATGGAAAGCTTCAGTAACGTGAGAGGAAACAGAGGAAGGAGATGATCTCTTGTTGGGCTAGAATAGGAAAGTGCTTAATGGGCCAGGTTTTCCTAATAAAACGATTCCATTCCTATTTTTAAAATTAGGAAACTAAAACAATAAAAAGGAAATCAAATCAATTGAATAAAGAGTTTTATATACTAAAATTATCAGAAAAATAAAATGTAGATGATGAGCATTATTCCACGGCCAAAATAAAAACCTAAAAAAATGTTTTTCAGAAAATCCCTAAAGGCTTTATTTCTTTTTGCAAATAATTTTTTAAATAAAAACTTTGGTTTTTTTCTTGGCTCAAATATTTTCAAAAATGCCCCTGATTTTGGAGGGTCATTTTCCTCCGCTCTTTCTTGCTTGCAAGAATTTATTTTTTTGGGGTATTTCTCGGGGAAGAAAAATAGAGAAGCAAGTGCAAATATTTGAAAGAATTAAATTGCAAAACTCCGTTCAAATTCTTTATAGTTGAAGAAGTCATGTCATCTTCTCTCATTGATTTTAATAGGATGAATTTGAATTTACCGGAGAAGGGGAAAGTCATTTTATTCCCTCTCTTTCAAAAGTTTTTGAAAAGGTTCAAATTTCACTCAAGTTTAATTCACTCAAGCAAACAAACAAACAATTCAATTAATTATATTAACATTCCAAAATTTGGGATGTTACAAGTAAATTCTTAGATTGATAACCTACTGCAGGAGCCGGATTATTCTTGCAGAAGGGAAGTAAGCCAAAGGTGTTACTTACCACTGATCCCTCTTTCAAAAGAGATTGGGTTGTGGCTTCAATCATGTCATTAGGCAAGTCATCAGGACAATGACGCAGCGGGTCATCTTTTTCGCCTGTGTAAGTGCTCATCAAGCCAGGGCAGCGGCTTAACGGTATCACCCGCCATGAGATCCAGACACGGACCAAATCAATGCCATCTAGCCATTCCCCAAGAGAGCTTTGATTTTATTTATGGTAGGAGCAATCTGTAAGCGTTCAACGGCAGATAACTTGTCCGGCAGTGGATGGTTGGATTCAAGGCGCAGAGCGCGAAAGCCGGGCAGCGGGTTCTCATCAGCCGGAGAAGTGTCCTGGCAATAGAACCACGTCTGGTTCCAATCCTTAGGGTGGCTTGGCAGTTCAGCATATGGGAAAAGGCAGTCCCTCCGTCGCTGAATGGAGATACCACCAAGTTCCAGGCTGGGCCTGTTGGCACGTTCATTCTGCCGGTTTAAATAAAACAATTCTCTGAAAAGCAATAGGTTGGGTTCTTCTCCAAGATATACCTCGCAAAAGACTTGGAAGTTGCAAATGTTTGACACGGAGTTGGGCCCAATCTTGAGGTCTGAGGTCAAAAAGTGTAAAACATCCCTGAAGAATTTTGAGCGGGTGGAGAAAAGCCCCGGTTCATATGATCAGTAAAAACAATCACTTCCCCATCCTTGGGTTGAGGTTTTTCTTCTGATGGATTAGGAGCACGATAGGACATGACTTCTTTCTCGGGCAGATAGCCAGTCTTCACGAAATCAGACAAGGTGTTTTCAGTGACAATAGATTTGACCCAGTTGCAGGTCACAGGTGCTTTGGGAGCCTTGGGTGCCATTATGCAAATGGAAGCCTATGACAAAATAAAAATTTCCGGCTCAACTTAACCCGGAGGGGAATATTTTAAAAACTCTTCAAGATGGTGGCTTGCGACGGGGCCTAATGACATATGGCTAATGATATCTGGTTATTTAAGCTGCCATGGGAATCAGAAATAGTTAAGTTATTTTAAACCGCCAAGAGCAGGCAAGGTTGTCAACCAGTGATGTACTTCTAAACCGGCCATACGGATTGTCATGGTTAAATGGATCTAACAGATGCAGTTTTTTGACTAAGTATGGAACAAACAGGTTTCGCAGGTTGCAGCTATTATTTGGGATCAGACGGTCGTTCAGAAAAGGAAAATTTCCAGACCTAAAACTCGTACAGATAAGTTCATACGCTCGAATGAGGCCTCTGTACAAAGGAAAGGAATCTATTTGCATTTGAAATAGGTGCGAAACAGCTTCCGCAGCAGTTTTATACTATCTTAAGATCAGAAAAGGGTGGCGGAGGTGAAATCTATGAAGGGCTCATGACGAACAACGATGAACACCGACGAACTCAAAAATATTAATGCAGATCGAGGAATGGGAATAAGAAACTTACGGATGCGAGTTCTTTGCGGAGGTTCGTCGCGTTTTCTGGTCGGACCAGGTCGATCTGGCGACCAAGGTCGACGAATCATACGGTTCTCGATGGCGGCGGCGGCAATGCGAGCTCGAGCAACAGAGAAGTCGCGAGAGAAAGAAGATGACCGAAGGGGGAGAATGGAAAAGACCTAGGGGTCGTACCTATTTATAAGGGAAGACTGGCTAAGAAAGCGCAAGAAACGAGGAGGCCAGGCATGATTATCCAGCCACTCCGACGCCTCGATTTTCGGAATGGTCAATAAAGATAAGGATCCGTTGAGATATGATGGAGTAAAATATGAATTTAATAGATGATGGCGCCACGACGGGTGGTCACGGATTCAGAAGATGACGTCACGGCGGGTTATAACCTTTGCACAGACAGAAGACAGAAGGCCTTTCTTTAAGGGATTTCAAGATTGACATGAACCGATTCAAATCAATCTGGGGCCTAATGTTGGGAATATAACTATTAGTGTAAGCCGCCCAGGAGGGGCCGGGTTACGCAAAGGTGATTCATCATATGAAGCCCAAGATCAAGCGTGAAGATGGCGGTTCAATAAAGGGTCTAAAGCCCACAGGTGACTCAAGGCCCATAGTGATAAACCGCCGTAATGGCATGACTTGTATTATATGGCAGGATTAACAAGTCACCGAGCCGGACACTGTTTATGAGCCGGCCCGGACTCTGTAGGCCGCAGGGCGTCAACCCGTGTATATAAGGGGACGACCCGTTGGCGGCTTAGGGCAGGTAACATCAAATCGAGAGTCGGGCATAGCGTATTTCGCTCCCTGGTCATCGAAACCCTAGCAATACCAACCCAACTAGACGTAGGCTTTACCTTCATCGTAAGGGGTTGAACTAGTATAAAACCTCTCTCGTGTCCCTTGTCCCGTTAACCCCTTTAAGCTTCCTAGTTGCGATGGCTCCACGACTAAGTCCTTGCAAGAGGACATCTGCCGTGAAAATTCCACGACATGTTCGGTTGCTAAATATTAGTAACTCGAAACAGGAGTTACAGAATAAACAGAGACTAGTTGAGGGTGAAGTGACGATGTATTTTGGAAGTGGTTCCAAGATTGATATGATCATCATCGCACACTCCCTATACTTTCGGGATTAGTGTTAAACCAAAATAAATGTTATTTGGCGTTTGCGTTGAGCATGAATATGATTTGATCATGTTTATTGCAATACGATTATTCATTTAAAGTCAGAGAATAATTGTTGTTCTGTTTACATGAATAAAACCTTCGATGGTCATACACCCAATGAAAATAGTTTGTTGGATCTCGATCGTAGTGATACACATATACATAATATTGATGCCAAAAGATGCAAAGTTGATAATGATAGTGCAACTTATTTGTGGCACTGCCGTTTGGGTCATGTCGGTGTAAAGCGCATGAAGAAACTCCATAAAGATGGACTTTTGGAATCACTTGGTTATGAATCATTTGATGCTTGCGAATCGTGCCTTTTGGGCAAGATGACTAAAACTCCGTTCTTCGGAACAATGGAACGAGCAACAAACTTGTTGGAAATAATACATACTGATGTATGCAGACCAATGAGTATTAAGGCTCGTGGCGGGTATCATTATTTTCTGACCTTCACAGATGATTTGAGCAGATATGGGTATATCTACTTGATGAAACATAAGTCTAAAATAGTTGAAAGGTTCAAAGAATTTCAGAGTGAAGTGTAAAATCATCGTAACAAGAAAATAAAGTTTCTGCGATCTGATCGTGGAGATGAATATTTGAGTTACGAGTTTGGCCTTCAGTTAAAACAATGTGGAATAGTTTCACAAACTCATGCCACTTGGAACACCACAACGTAACGGTGTGTCCGAACGTCATAACCGCACTTTATTTGATATGGTGCGATCAATGATGTCCCTTACCGATTTACCAATATCGTTTTGGGGTTATGCATTAGATATAGCTACATTCACGTTAAAATAGGGCACCATCTAAATCCATTGAGACGACACCGTATGAACTATGGTTTAGCAATAAACCTAAGCTGTCGTTTCTTAAAGTTTGGAGTTGCGATGCTTATGTGAAAAAGTTTCAACCTGATAAGCTCGAACCCAAATCGGAGAAATGCGTCTTCATAGAATACCCAAAGAAAACTGTTGGGTACACCTTCTATCACAGATCCGAAGGCAAAACATTCGTTGCTAAGAATGGATCCTTTCTAGAGAAAGAGTTTCTCTCGAAAGAAGTGAGTGGGAGGAAAGTAGAACTTGATGAGGTAACTGTACCTGCTCCCTTATTAGAAAGTAGTTCATCACAGAAATCTGTTTATGTGATACCTACACCAATTAGTGAGGAAGCTAATGATATTGATCATGAAACTTCAGATCAAGTTACTACCAAACCTCGTAGGTCGACCAGAGTGAGATCCGCATCAGAGTGGTACGGTAATTCTATTCTGGAAGTCATGTTACTAGACCATGATGAACCTATGAACTATGAGGAAGCGATGATGATCCCAGATTTCGCGAAATGGCTTGGGGCCATGAAATCTGAGATGGGATCCATGTATGAGAACAAAGTGTGGACTTTGATTGACTTGCCCGATATCGGCAAGCCATAGAAAATAAATGGATCTTCAAGAGGAAGACAGACGCTGATAGTAGTGTAACTATCTACAAAGCTCGACTTGTCGCAAAAAGTTTTTCGACAAGTTCAAGGTGTTGAATACAATGAGATTTTCTCACTCGTATCGATGCTTAAGTCTATCCGAATCATGTTAGCAATTGCCACATTTTATGAAATCTGGCAAATGGATGTCAAAACTGCATTCCTTAATGGATTTATTAAAGAAGAGTTGTATATGATGCAACGAGAAGGTTTTGTCAATCCTAAAGGTGCTAACAAAATGTGCAAGCACTAGTGATCCATCTATGGACTGGTGCAAGCATCTCGGAGGTGGAATATATGCTTTGATGAGTTGATCAAAGCATATGGTTTTATACAGACTTTTGGAGAAGCCTGTATTTACAAGAAAGTGAGTGGGAGCTCTGTAGCATTTATGATAAGTATATGTGAGTGACATATTGTTGATCAGAAATGATGTAGAATTTTTTCTGGAAAGCATAAAGAAGTGTTTGAAAGGAGTTCTTTAAAAGAAAGACCTCAGTAAAGCTACTTACATATTGAGCATCAAGATCTATTGAGATAGATCAAGACGCTTGATAAGATTTTTCAATGAGTACATACCTTGATGAGATTTTGAAGTAATTCAAAATGGAACAGTCAAAGAAGGAGTTCTTGCCTGTGTTGCAAGGTGTGAAGTTGAGTAAGACTCAAAACCCGACCACGGTAGAAAATAGAAAGAGAATGAAAAATCATTCCCTATGCCTCAGTCATAGGTTCTATAAAGTATGCTATGCTGTGTACCAGACCTATTGTATACCTTGCTCTGAGTTTAGCAAGGGAGTACAATTTTGATCTAAGAGATGATAACTGGACAGCGGTCAAGAAAATCCTTAGTGAGGACTAAGGAAATATTCTCTATTATGGAGGTAATAAAAGAGCCCGTCATAAAGAGTTACATCGGTGTAAGCTTTTACACCAATTCAGATGAATCTAAGTCTCAATCTGGATACATATTAATAGTGGGAGCAATTAGCTAGAGTAGCTCCGTGCAGAGCATTGTAGACATAGAATATTTGCAAAATACATACGGCTCTGAATGTGACAACCCGTTGACTAAACTTCTCTCACGAGCAAAACATGATCACACCTTATTACTCTTTGGGTGTTAATCACATAGAAATGTGAACTATATTATTGACTCTAGTAAACCCTTTGGGTGTTGGTCACATGACGATGTGAACTATGGGTGTTAATCACATGCAGATGTGAATATTAGTGTTAAATCACATGGTGATGTGAACTAGATTATTGACTCTAGTGCAAGTGGGAGACTGAAGGAAATATGCCCTAGAGGCAATAATAAAGTTATTATTTACTTCCTTATTTCATGATAAATGTTTATTATTCATGCTAGAATTGTATTAACCGGAAACATAATACATGTGTAAATACATAGACAAACATAGTGTCACTAGTATGCCTCTACTTGACTAGCTCATTGAATCAAAGATGGTTGTGTTTCCTAGCCATAGACACGAGTTGTCATTTGATTAACGGGATCACATCATTAGGAGAATGATGTGATTGACTTGACCCATTCTGTTAGCTTAGCACTTGATCGTTGAGCATGTTGCTATTGCTTTCTTCATGACTTATACATGTTCCTACAACTATGAGATTATGCAACTCCCGTTTACCGGAGGAACACTTTGTGTGCTACCAAACATCACAAGTAACTGGGTGATTATAAAGGAGCTCTGCAGGTGTCTCCGAAGGTACATGTTGAGTTGGCGTATTTCGAGATTAGGATTTGTCACTCTGATTGTCGGAGAGGTATCTCTGGGCCCTCTCGGTAATGCACATCACTATAAGCCTTGCAAACGCGGGATGATGCATTACGTAACGAGTAAAGAGACTTGCCAGTAACGAGATTGAACTAGGTATTGAGATACCGGCGATCGAATCTTGGGCAAGTAACATACCGATGACAAAGGGAACAACATTTGTTGTTATGCGGTTTGACCGATAAAGATCTTCATAGAATATGTGGGAGCCAATATGAGCATCCAGGTTCCGCTATTAGTTATTGACCAGAGACGTGTCTCGGTCATGTCTACATAGTTCTCGAACCCGTAGAGTCCTCACGCTTAAAGTTTGATGACGTTTATATTATGAGTTTATGTGTTTTATTGTACCGAAGGAGTTCGGAGTCCCGGATGAGATCGGGGACATGACGAGGAGTCTCGAAATGGTCGAGACGTAAAGATCGATATATTGGACGACTATATTCGGACGTCGGAAGGTTCAGTGATTGAATATTTTTGAATCTGGAGAGTTATAGAATTCATATTGGGCCTTAATGGGCCATACGGGAAAGGAGAAAGGCCCCAAGGGTGGCGCACCCCTCCCCATGGACTAGTCCGAATTGGACTAGGGAAGGGGCCGCCTTCCTTCCTTCTCCTTCTCCTTCCTTTTCCTACTCCAACAAGGAAAGGAGGTCCTACTCGGTGGGAGTAGGACTCCCCCTGGCGCCCTCCTCCTAGGCTGGCCGCCTCCCCTTGCTCCTTTATATACGGGGTCAGGGGGGCACCTCTAGACACAACAACAATTGATCTCTTGATCTCTTAGCTGTGTGCGGTGCCCCCCTCCACCATAGTCCTCCTTGATAATATTGTAGCGGTGCTTAGGCGAAGCCCTACGACGGTAGAACATCAAGATCGTCCTGCGCTGTCGTCTTGTGAACTCTCCTCGACACTCGGCTGGATCGGAGTACGAGGGACGTCATCGAGCTGAACGTGTGCTAGAACTCGGAGGTGCCATAGTTTCGGTGCTTGATCGGTCAGGCCGTCAAGACGTACGACTACATCAACCGCGTTGTTCTAACGCTTCCACTTTTGGTCTACGAGGGTACGTGGACAACACTCTCCCTTCTCGTTGATTTGCATCACCATGATCTTGCGTGTGCATAGGAATTTTTTTGAAATTACTACGTTCCCCAACAATAATCACCCAGTTACTTGTGACGTTTGATAGCACACAAGGCATTCCTCCGGTATCTGGGAGTTGCATAATCTCATAGTCAAAGGAATATGTATAAGTCATGAAGAAAGCAATAGCAATAAAACTTAACGATCATTATGCTAAGCTAACGGATGGGTCTTGTCCATCACATCATTCTCCTAATGATGTGATCCCGTTCATCAAATGACAACACATGTCTATGGTTAGGAAACTTAACCATCTTTGATTAACGAGCTAGTTTAGTAGAGGCTTACTAGGGACACTGTGTTTTGTCCATGTATCCACACATGTATCAAGTTTCCGGTTAATACAATTCTAGCATGAATAATAGACATTGTCTCTAGGGCATATTTCCTTTCAGTCTCCCACTTGCACTAGAGTCAATAATCTAGATTACAATGTAATGATTCTAACACCCGTGGAATCTTGGTGCTGATCATGTTTTGCTCATGGAAGAGGCTTAGTCAACGGGTCTGCCACATTGCAAATCTCTCTGTATCCCTCCTTGACTTGATCACGGATGGAGTTGAAGCGTCTGTTGACGTGTTTGGTTCTTTTGTGAGATCTGGATTCCTTCGCCAAGGCAATTGCTCCAGTATTGTCACAAAAGATTTTCATTGGACCCGATGCACTAGGTATTACACCTAGATCAGATATGAACTCCTTCATTCGCTGCTTCCGAAACAGCTATGTACTCTGCTTCACACGTAGATCCCGCCACGTTGCTTTCCTTGGAACTGCACCAACTGACAGCTCCACCATTCAATATAAATACGTATGCGGTTTGTGACTTGGAGTCATCCGGATCAGTGTCAAAGCTAGCATCGAAGTAACCATTTACGACAAGCTCTTTGTCACCTCCATAAACGAGAAACATATCCTTAGTCCTTTTCAGGTACTTCAGGATGTTCTTGACCGCTGTTGCAAAAATTCCCTAGAAAAGTCAGAATGTGATAAAATGTTGAAACTTTTTGCATAATAAGCTCTGATAAATTTTCTACAATGTGGTAGAATTTCATAATTTTTGGAGTTAGGGAAGTATTTCATAATGTTGAAATTTTTTGCATAATAATCTCTGATAAATTTTCTACAGTGTGGTAGAATTTCATAATGTTTGCAATCTTTACAGACTGTACTGTGTTGGCAGATTGCTGTTATGTTTGCATATGTTTGCTTGTTTAATGATTCTATTTGAGGATAGGAGTATTAAATATGCAGAGGCATTTAGTATGCAATGTTGAATAATAATTTTAGTGATTTGCTATAGTAGAGAATGATAAGGTTTTTGCATTGGTTTATACTAACTTATCTCACGGGTTCTTGTTAAGTTTTGTGTGCATGAAGCTTTCGAGATTTAGGAAAACCGTGATATGAGAGGAATGAAGCTTGGGGATGCCCAAGTCACCCCAAGATAATATTCCAAGAAGTCTCAAGCATCTAAGATTGGGGATGCCCCGTTAGGCATCCCACCTTTCTTCTTCAACAATTATCGGTTAGTATCGGTTGAGCCTAAATTTTTGCTTCTTCACATGACTTGTGCTATTCTTAGGATGTCATTTTATTTTGCTTTTGCTTGCTGTTTTAATAAAAATACTTCGATCTGAAACTTTTAAATAAGAGAGAGTCCTCACATAGCTATGTATTTACTTAACTACTCACATGATCTTCACTTATATCTTTTTGGAGTAGTTTGTCATTTACTCTTGTGCTTCACTTATATCCTATGAGTAAATTGTTGAATAAATTTAATGAAATGAAGTGAAATCATATCATGCCTAGTGGTAGCTTCACATTGGGTTTAGAAAGTGAAATATTTTGAGGCTTGACAATCACAATATTGGTCATACAAGCAATTCACGAATAATTAGTATAAGGAAGAGAATTTTCACATGCAAATACATTATCCTAGAAATCTTTTGTGATTGTGAGCCCCCATCAAAATATTATATGCCAAAATTGTTGACGTTGGTCAAGGAAGACAACGTAATGATTTATGTTTGTTCATATTCACATAGAAGTTATATTGTCATAGATCCTTCAACATGTGGTGCTTGCCCCCCATCTTTGCTAGCCAAAAATTCCGCACCAAGTAGAGATACTACTTGTGCATCCAAAAACCCTTAAACCCAAATCTTATTTTCAAGAGTCCACCATTCCTACCTAAGAATTGAGCAAGATCCTTCAAGTAAGTTGTCATCGGTGCAATAAGGCAATAAAAATTGCTTCTAAAAGTGTTAGATCATTTAGTGTATGAGAAAATTGAGCGTTGTACAAACTTGTGATGGCAAAGCAATAAAAGCGACGGACTGCATAATAAAGGTTGCTATCATACGGGGCAATATAACGTGACATTCTTTTGCACTAAGGGGTTGAGCATACAAACAAATAAGCGCATGGCAACCTCTGCTTCCCTCTGCGAAGGGCCTATCTTTTACTTTTCAGTATTTACTTTTATGCAAAGAGTCAAAGTTTTTCTCTCCATTCCTTTTTATTTTTCTCTTTTTGCAAGCATCATGTGGTGAGGAAAGATCTAGGCACATATGTCCAGTTGAATATGAGTAGCATGAGTTATTATTGTTGACATCACCCTTGAGGTGAATACGTGGGAGGCAAAACAATAAGCCCCTATCTTTCTATGTGTCCGGTTGAAACGTTTTGCTCATGTGTATGCGGTGAGTGTTAGCAATCATAGAAGACTATATGATGGTTGAGTATGTGGAGCTCTTACTTAAACTCTGTTGAATAAGTTGAATTACAATTGCTTGGTGACTAAGAACATAGGTTGCCACTATAACATGAGAAGTTTCATAAGAAAGAATTACTGTTATGATGCTGGGAAAAGTGATTGAAATTCATTGTTTGAACCTTAACACGTGAATTGGTTGCCACTATAACATGAGAAGTTTCATAAGAAAGAATTACTGTTATGATGCTGGGAAAAGTGATTAAAATTATCATTGATCAAACTTATGCACTTTGCTAGCATTCACACTTCATAATTTTTTTCTGTTATCATTTACCTACTCGAGGACGAGCAGGAATTAAGCTTGGGGATGCTGATACGTCTACAACGTATCTATAATTTATGAAGTATTCATGCTGTTATTTTATATTTCTAGGGTGTTTTATAATCATTTTGTAGCAAATTTATATCATTTTTGGGACTAACCTATTGACGCAGTGCCCAGTGCCAGTTGTTGTTTTTTGCTTGTTTTTTACATCGCAGGAAATCAATATCAAACGGAGTCCAAACACCACGAAACTTTTTGTGAAATTTTTCTGGACCAAAAGGAACCCAATGGGCCTGAGCTGCACCTGGGGGGTGCCCCGAGGGGGGCACAACCCACCTCGGTAGCCTCCCGCACCCCCTCTTTGCACTATAAATTCCCAAATATTCCGAAACCCTTCGGAGTTAACCTAGATCAGAAGTTCCGCGCCCTTGAGCTCCTAGCCACGAAAACCAATCTAGACCCGTTCGGCACCTGCGAAGAATCATCTCCGATGGCCATCTTCATCATCCCGGCGGCCACCATGATGAGGAGGGACTAGTCCACCCTTGGGTCTGAGGGTTTGTACCAGTAGCTATGTGTTTTATCTCTCTCTCTCTCTCTCTCTCTCTCTCTCTCTCTCTCGTGATCTATGTCATGGGCTTTGTTAATATAGTCGGATCATATGATGTTTCTCCCCTCTATACTCTCGTTGTGATGAATTGAATCTTTACCCTTTGAAGTTTTGTCATGTCGGATTGATTATTCAGAGATGAGAACACATGATATATGTCTTGCGGTATGAATACTTGAGGTGACAATTGGGGTATCTTATTGATTCACTTGATATATGCTATGGCATTCAACTTGCGGATTCCCGCGGTGATATTGGGGTAATCTATGCATAGGGGTTGATGCACGTTTTTCTCCGGTAGAAACTTTGGGGTCTCTTTATAGTTCTTTGTGTGGATTGAGTATTATGAATATGAATATGCTTTGGTGTTATTCTAGTACAAACTCTAGGATAGATCGAACGGAAACAATAGCTTTGTGTTATTTTAGTACGAACTCTTGAATAGATCGATCAAAAAGAATAACTTTGAGGTGGCTTCGTACCCTACAAACAATTCCTATCTTTTGTTCTCCGCTAATAGGAACTCGGGAGTGATTCTTTATTGTACTTTGAGGGATAATCATATGATCCAACTATGTTAGCACTATTGAGAGATTGCACTAGCGAAAGTACGGACCCTAGGCCTCCTTTCTAAGCATTGCAACACCGTTTTTGTGCCCTTTACTATTTGCTACCTTGCTGTTTTTATTTATTCAGATTATAAAAATACATTTCTACCACCAATATTACACTTTTATCACCATCTCTTTGCCGAACTAGTGCACCTATACAATTTGCCATTGAATTGGGTGTGTTGGGGACACAAGATATTTCTTGTATTTGGTTGCCGGGTCATTTGAGAGAGACCATCTTCATCGTACACCTCTGACGGATTGATAAACCTTAGGTCATCTACTTGAGGGAAAATTGCTACTTTCCTACAAAACTCTGCGCTTGGAGGCCCAACACGTGTATACAAGAATAAAGTTGCGTAGTGGACATCAGGCATTGAGTCTGACTCAACTTCACACCTTGTAACAAAGGCAAGAACCCTTTCTTTGACTGGTCCATTTTGAAATTCTTCAAAACTTTATCAAGGTATGTGCTTTGTGAAAGTCCAATTAATCGTCTTGGTCTATCTCTATAGATCTAGATGCCCAATATATAAGCAGCTTCACCGAGGTCTTTCATTGAAAAACTCTTATTCAAGTATCCTTTCATGCTATCCAGAAATTCCATATCATTTCCAATCAACAATATGTCATCCACATATAATATTAGAAATTCTATAGAGCTCCCACTCACTTTCTTGTAAATACATGATTCTCTAAAAGTCTGTATAAAACCATATGCTTTGATCACCTCATCAAAGCGTATATTCCAACTCCGAGATGCTTGCACCAGTCCATTAATGGATCGCTGGAGATTGCACACTTTGTTAGCACCTTTAGGATCGACAGAACCTTCTGGTTGCATCATATACAACTCTTCTTTAAGAAGTCCATTGAGGAATGCAGTTTTGACGTCCATTTGCCAGATTTCATAATCATGAAATGCAGCAATTGCTAACATGATCCGGACAGACTAAAGCATCGCTACGGGTGAGAAGGTCTCATCGTAGTCAACTCCTTGAACTTGTCGAAAACCTTTTGCAACAAGTCGAGCTTTGTAGATAGTAACATTAACATCAGCGCCAGTCTTCTTCTTGAAGATCCATTTATTCTCTATGGCTTGCCGATCATCGGGCAAGTCAACCAAAGTCCATACTTTATTCTCATACATGGATCCCATCTCAGATTTCATGGCCTCAAGCCATTTTGCGGAATCTGGGCTCATCATCACTTCCTCATAGTTCGTAGGTTTGTCATGGTCTAGTAACATGACTTCCAGAACAGGATTACCGTACCGCTTGGTGCGGAACGTGCTCTGGTTGACTTACGAGTTTTGGTAGTAACTTGATCCGAAGTTTCATGATCAGTATCATTAGCTTCCTCACTAGTTGGTGTAGGCATCACGGGAACGGTTTTCTGCGATGAGCTACTTTCCAATTTGAGAGAAGGTACAACTACCTCATCAAGTTCTACTTTCCTCCCACTCACTTCTTTCGAGAGAAACTCCTTCTCTAGAAAGGATCCATTCTTAGCAACAAAGATCTTGTCTTCGGATCTGTGATAGAAGGGGTACCCAACAATTTCTTTTGGGTATCCTATGACGACGCACTTCTCCGATTTGGGTTCGAGCTTATAAGGCTGAAGTTTTTTCACATAAGCATCACAACCCCAAATTTTAAGAAATGACAGCTTAGGTTTCTTGCCAAACCACAGTTCATACGGCGTTGTCTCAACGGATTTAGATGGTGCCCTATTTAACGTGAATGCAACTGTCTCTAATGCATAAACCCAAAATGATAGTGGTAAATTGGTAAGAGACATCATAGATCGCATCATATCTAATAAAGTACGGTTATGAAGTTCGGACACACCATTACGCTATGGTATTCCAGGTGGCGTGAGTTGTGAAACTATTCCACATTTTTTTAAATGAAGGCCAAACTCGTAACTCAAATATTTGCCTCCGCGATCAGATCGTAGAAACTTTTTTTTCTTGTTACGATGATTCTCCACTTCACTCTGAAATTCTTTGAACTTTTCAAATGTTTCAGACTTGTGTTTCATTAAGTAGATATACCCATATCTGCTCAAATCATCTGTGAAGATCGGAAAATAACGATACCCGCCGCGAGCCTCAACACTCATTGGACCGCATACATCGGTATGTATTATTTCCAATAAGTCAGTAGCTCGCTCCATTGTTCGGAGAACGGAGTTTTAGTCATCTTTCCCATGAGGCATGGTTAGCAAGCATTAGATGATTCATAATCAAGTGATTCCAAAAGTCCATCCGCATGGAGTTTCTTCATGCGCTTTACACCAATATGGCCTAAACGGCAGTGCCACAAATATGTTGCACTATCATTATCAACTTTGCATTTTTTGGCATTAATATTATGAATATGTGTATCACCACGATCGAGATTCAACAAAAATAGACCACTCTTCAAGGGTGCATGACCATAAAAGATATTACTCATATAAATAGAACAACCATTATTCTCTGATTTAAATGAATAACCGTCTCGCATTAAACAAGATCCAGATATAATGTTCATGCTCAACGCTGGCACCAAATAACAATTATTCAGGTCTAAAACTAATTCCGAAGGTAGATGTAGACGTAGTGTGCCAACGGCGATCACATCGACCTTGGAACCATTCCCGACGCGCATCGTCACCTCGTCCTTAGCCAATCTTTGTTTAATCCGTAGTCCCTCTATTTCGAGTTACAAATATGAGCAACCGAACCGGTATCAAATACCCAGGCACTAGTACGAGCATTAGTAAGGTACACATCAATAACATGTATATCAAATATACCTTTGTTCACTTTGCCATCCTTCTTATCCGCCAAATACTTGGGGCAGTTCCGCTTCCATTGACCAATCTCTTTGAAGTAGAAGCACTCTGTTTCAGGCTTAGGTCCAGAATTGGGCTTCTTCCCGGGAGTTGCAACTTGCTTGCCATTCTTCTTGAAGTTCCCCTTCTTTCCTTTGCCCTTTTTCTTGAAACTAGTGGTCTTGTTAACAATCAACAGTTGATGCTCCTTCTTGATTTCTACCTCCGCAGCTTTGAGCATTGCAAAGAGCTCAGGAATAGTCTTTTCCATCCCTTGCATATTATAGTTCATCACGAAGCCTTTATAGCTTGGTGGCAGTGATTGAAGAACTCTGTCAATAACACTATCATCTGGAAGATTAACTCCCAGCTGAGTCAAGTGGTTATAATACCCAGACATTCTGAGTATGTGTTCACTGACAGAACTGTACTCCTCCATCTTGCAGCTATAGAACTTGTTGGAGAATTCATATCTCTAAACTCGGGCATTTGCTTCAAATTTTAACTTCAACTCCTGGAACATCTCATATGGTCCATGACGTTCAAAACGTCTTTGAAGTCCCGATTCTAAGTTGTAAAGTATGGCACACTGAACTATCAATTAGTCATCAGATCGAGCTTGCCAGACGTTCATAACATCAGCATCTGCTCCTGCAGCAGGCCTTTCACCTAGTGGTGCATCAAGGACATAATTCTTCTGTGCAGCAATGAGGATATTCCTCAAATTACGGACCCAGTCTGTGTAGTTGCTACCATCATCTTTCAACTTAGCTTTCTCTAGGAATGCATTAAAATTCAAGGGAATGGTAGCGCGGGCCATTGATCTACCACATAGATATGCAAAAACTATCAAGACTAAGTTCATGATAAATTAAGTTCAGTTAATCATATTACTTAAGAACTCCCACTTAGATATACATCCATCGAGTCATCTAAATGATCACGTGATCCAAATCAACTAAACCATGTCCGATCATCATGTGAAATGGAGTAGTTTTAGTGGTGAACATCTCTATGTTGATCATATCTACTATATGATTCATGTTTGACCTTTCGGTCTCCAGTGTTCTGAGGCCATGTTTGTACATGCTAGGTGTGTCAAGTTTAACCCGAGTATTCCGCATGTGCAAAACTGTCTTGCACCCGTTGTATATGAACGTAGAGCTTATCACACCCGATCATCACGTGGTGTCTCGGCACGACGAACTGTCGCGCAACAGTGCATACTTAGGGAGAACACTTATACCTTGAAATTTTAGTAAGGGTCATCTTATAATTCTACTGCCGTAGTAAGCAAAATAAGATGCATAAAAGATAAACATCACATGCAATCAAAATATGTGACATGATATGGCCATGATCATCTTGTGCCTTTGATCTCCATCTCCAAAGCACCGTCATGATCTCCATCGTCACCGGCTTGACACCTTGATCTCCATCGTAGCGTCGTTCTCGTCTCGCCAACTATTGCTTCTACAACTATCGCTAACGCATAGTGATAAAGTAAAGCAATTACATGGCGTTTGCATTTCATACAATAAAGCGACAACTATAAGGCTCCTGCCAGTTGCCGATAACTTTACAAAACATGATCATCTCATACCACAACTTATATCACGTCATGTCTTGACCATATCACATCACAACATGCCCTGCAAAAACAAGTTAGACGTCCTCTACTTTGTTGTTGCAAGTTTTACGTGGCTGCTACGTGCTTCTAGTAAGAACCATTCTTACCTACGCATCAAAATTGTTGTTTTAACCTTCAACAAGGACCGGTCGTAGTAAAATTCAATTCAACTAAAGTTGGAGAAACAGACACCCGCTAGCCACCTTTATGCAAAACTAGTTGCATGTCTGTAGGTGGAACCGGTCTCATGAACGTGGTTGGTCCGGGCCGCTTCATCCAACCATACCGCCGAATCAAAATATGAGGTTGGTGGTAAGCAATATGACTATCACCGCCCACAACTCTTTGTGTTCTACCCGTGCATATGATCTACGCATAGACCTGGCTCGGATGCTAGTGTTGGGGAACGTAGCATGTAGTTTCAAAAATTTCCTACGCTCACGCAAGATCTATCTAGGAGATGCATAGCAACGAGAGGGGGAGAGTGTGTTCACTTACCCTCATAGACCGCAAGCGGAAGCGTTTGTTAACGCGGTTGATGTAGTCGAACTTCTTCTTGTTCCGATCGATCAAGCACCGAACGTACGACACCTCCGAGTTCTGCACACGTTCAGCTCGATGACGTCCCTCGAACTCTTGATCTAGCAAAGTGTCGAGCGAGAGTTCCGTCAGCATGACGGCGTGGTGACAGTGATGGTGAGGTGATCCGCTCAGGGCTTTGCCTAAGAACTATGTGAATATGACCAGAGGCGTAAACTGTGGAGGGGGGCGCCACACACGGCTTGGAACAATTGATGTGTGTTGTAGGCGCCCCCTCCCCACGTATATAAAGGAGGGAGGGGGAGGAGGCCGGCCCTAGGTGCGCCCCAAGTAGGAGGAGTCCTACTTGGGCTCCTAATAGGATGCGCCCCCTGAGGGAGTCCCGGACTAGGGGGTGTCCGGATAGCCGGACTATCATCACAGCCGGACTCTAGGACTATGAAGATACAAGATTGAAGACTTTGTCCCGTGTCCGGATGGGACTTTCCTTGGCGTGGAAGGAAAGCTTGGCGATACGGTGTAACCCTAACATATCCATTGTAACCGACTCTGTGTAACCCTAACCTATCCGGTGTCTATATAAACCGGAGGGTTTTAGTCCGTAGGACGAACAACAATCATACCATAGGCTAGCTTCTAGGGTTTAGCCTCCTTGATCTCGTGGTAGATCTACTCTTGTACTACCCATATCATCAATATTAATCAAGCAGGAGTAGGGTATTACCTCCATCGAGAGGGCCCAAACCTGGGTAAAAACATCGTGTCCCTTGTCTCCTGTTACCATCCGCCTAGACGCCTGATTCGGGACCCCCTACCGAGATCCGCGGTTTTAACACCGACATTGGTGCTTTCATTGAGAGTTCCTCGTATGCGTCACCAATAGGCCCGATGGCTCCTTGATCATCAACAACGGCGAGGTCGGTGAGACTTTTCTCCTCGGACAGATCTTACGTATTCGGCGTCTTTGCTGCGGGCCAATTAAGCAGCCATCTGGAGCGATCGAAGCTTCGCCCCTAGCCACCAGGTCAGATTTGGAAGTTTGAACTATCGGCCGATATCGCGGAGACTTGATCTTGATGGATTGAGCTGCAATAAGCGTGCCGCCTTGTCTTGATGGGCATGATCTGGCTCTGCGGCGAGCGGTGTCACGGAGGCTGCACCGGCATCGCTCGGCCCTTGTTCGGGCGGATTCCCGATCGAGGACGGGTGGTTGGACACCGCCTCGGGGGCTACGATCTCTACGGCAATTGAGCCGAACTCCATCCCTGTCCTTTGCAAAGACCTCGACTCCAGGGCGCCGGACTCCTCTCTTGACTCCGAACCCTCCGCGCCCCTGCCAATCGAATCCGATTGGGCGCCGGTCATGGAGTTCACGGCCGCGGACATCCTTCAGCACTCGCCCTTTGGCGACATCCTGAATTCACTAAAATCTCTCTTTATCCGGAGAGACCTGGCCGGACTACGGACAAGAAGGTTGGGATGCGGACGACGAAGAAATTCAACGCCCACCCACCACCCACTTTGTAGCCACTGTCGACGATTTAACCGACATGCTCGACTTCGACTCCGAAGACATCGGCGGTATGGGCGGCGATGCGGAGACGCCAAGACCGCGCCTACGAGGCGCTGGAAGGCCACCTCGTCAAGCGACATATACATGGTGGACATCCCAAAAGATGGGAGCAGCGATGGAACAACGGAGGATGACCCCTCAAGAAGCAACGAAAGCGCCGGCGTCGGTGGCGCCGCTCTAAATCCGCCACAGCAAAATGGTGATTCCGGCACGGAGATAATAACACCGGACGGTGCGAAGACAACCTCCTCGGCGGGACTCGGCGCGGGAGGAAGGAGAAGCAAGTCCGCCGCGACGGTCTGCGCGTAAAAAGGTCGAGGGCGATAATTATCGCCTCCCTCAAAAGATGAGGCAAGCCTCGGCGGCGGCGATTTGTCGTGCTGAGGATCCCGCCGCCAGGGCGTTTTAAGCGCATGCTTATAGCCACGGCAAGCGGACTCAAGAAAAAGCAGCAACAGCTTAGAGCTGACCAAGATCTGCTAGGCGACGGATGGATGAAGTCCTCGCGGCGAAGAGTATGAACTTGAGCGCCCTCAAAAGCTACCCCAAGCGCGGGCCGTTGCCTCGATCGGAGGAAGCACCCAAGTCACCAGCGTCACGACATGGCGAGACCGGCCACCTCGTGGCGCGATAGGGAGGCCTCTAGACCCTCCGTTCAAGCCGTACCCCGACGCCGTTCAAAAAGTACCAGGGCACGGGAAGACACGCCGGACTTGCGAGATATATTGGAGGATAAGGCAAAACATACAATATCGATCTACGGATCGCGTGGGCGCCCCACGACACGTGATGATAACCGTCACGCCGGATACAGAAACTTCGGCAGGGCCGAACACAATAGACAAAGCTCATTTGAGTTGTGTCGTGATATAGCGCAATATAGAGGCGCCGCACACCCACTATGCTTCACAGATGAAGTAATAGATCATCAAATCCCTGAGGGCTTTAAACCCGTTAACATTGAATCATACGATGGTACCATAGACCCTGCGGTGCGGATCGAGACTATCTCCTCCATATCCACATGGCCCGGTGATGATCTACATGCCATCAAATACCTCCCTCAAGCTTAAGGACCAGCTCGACATTGGCTCAACAGCTTGCCGGTAGAATCAATTGGTTGTTGGGAGGACACGGAAGCCGCATTTCTCGATAACTTCCGGGGCACATATGTGCGACCACCGGCGCCGATGACCTTAGCCACATAATTCAGCAGCGGAAGAATCGGCCGGAACAATTACGGACACAGTTCCTCACAAAGAAAAAGCAAATCGTTGGTATGCGGATGCGCCCTTGCAGCCTTCAAACATAACATCCATGACGAGTGGCTTGCGGCACCTAGGGCAGGAAAAGCGAAATCTATGGCAGCCCTCACAACCCTCATGACTTCGCTTTTGCGGGAGAGGACAAGCTGGCTAGCTCGAAGCAACAACTTGGCCAAACACCACGATAGTTCGGATACCAAGGGCGGTAATGGCAGGTCGCGTCGCAACAAGAATAGCGATGCATCAGCGGCGATATCTGAAGATCGGCCGTCAATGCGGATTGAGCTCTAAACCGGTCGTGGAAGAAGCCATTCAAAAGAAATACCGGGGCCCGTCCAACTTGGACCGCATACTCGATCGCTTGTGCGGATACATGGCACCCCGAAAACAGCCAATCACACCAACAGGATTGTTGGGTGTTCAAACAAGCGAGCAAGTTAAGTGCGAACTCAATGACAAGGGGCTGCATAGCGATGATGAGAAGAGCCCCAACCGCCGAACAATAGAGGACGAAGGGTTTTCCCACACAAGTGCGGATGGTGAACATGATATCGCAACCCACATACCCAAAGGGAGCGGAAGTGCACTACGGGGCGTATATGCGATGGAGCGGTCGCCCCAAAGTTCAACCCATGGTCTTCTGCCCGATCACCTTCGATCGGCGGGACCACCCACTAGCATCCGTCTCGGCGGTTTCGCGCATTGGTTCTTGACCCAATTATTGACGGATTCACCTCACGAGTCTGATGGGCGGCGATAGCAACTGAACCTGCTTTATCGGGATACTGATCGCAAAATGGGCATAGACCCTTCAAGGATTAAACCTACAAAGGCGACCTTTAAAGGCGTCATACGGTTATTGAGGCAAATTACACAGGCTCGATTACACTCGAAGTGGTCTTGGATCCCGGATAACTTCGAAGCGAAGAGTTAATCTTCGACATAGTCCCGTTCATGGCGGCTATCATGCACTGCTCGGACGAACCGCATTGCAAAGTTCAATGCGGTGCCGCTTTCGCATACCTCAAGCTCAAGATGCGGGCCCTCGAGGAGTAATCACGGTCAATGGAAACACGAGCGCTCTCTCCGAGCGGAGGAGCACCGGCGACCCTCGCGGCGGAGGTGCAAAGCAGCCTCTCACGGCAATTCTCGAGTCCGGCCACTAAGCGTCCGACACCGCCAAGCGCCATACTGAGTAACCTACAACAAGACCACAGCGCGATTCAAGCATGCGTAGCAATCCGGCTAACCCCAGCCCTCGCGAAATTGCGAAGCCAGTATTACGTGTACATAACTACGCTCTGGAGATACCATGGGCATATGGGGAGGGGCACGACCACGGCATGCCAAGAATGCGGCTCAACCGCACCAGGGGCTCCCGATTGTGTCATTCTTTTTCTTTTTCTCTGTTCTTTTTTCAGGACTCCGTTTTTTAGAAGTCCTGTCCGGCACTAGAATCGCCGAACTCACGATGCAACAGCCAGGGAAGCAGTAAAACTCCGTCGAGTGTTCAGGTGGTCTCTATTACGAGCATTATACCTGTTTTACATACCATCCCGCAGCCTACCCCTGGAGGGGGACATGTTAGATAGTCCCATCCCTTGCTTATCGCTATTTGTATCGTTCTGCTTTCATTGCAGTACCTTTTTGAATAAATGATACATAGCTTTTGTCTATTATTGCACTCCTTTCTTTATCTATATATATGTTCATTTTATGACATGTTGCACCCGTACACTTTGGTATGGCCAATACACCAGGGGCTTAAGTACCCCAAAATTATGGTGTGATAAGTCCGAACACTTTCACAAGTGCGGCACCCCGAACTTATAGCATTATATGACTCGGCTCCAATCATGTCTTGGGTCAATAGTTGGGTTTGCCCGGCTCCCGTGTTTTGGTACCTTACGTTCCGCTATATCGGCTAAGGTAGCACCGGGAGAACAACTGCGATTGTGCCCCAGTTGAGCTGGGTCGAGCACCTCAGTGGAGAAAGCTAAAACTGACCCGTCATGATAGGGCGAGAGCGATGCGTTGTTCGAGAGGTTTTTCGGGTCCCTAAAGACTTATGCCGCTTAGGCGAGGAACCGGAACTGTCCGGCCAAAGGCGTGGATAGCGCCCGAACTCGATCTTCGAATACTAGGGGCTTCGCGAAATTTAAAATTATAGAATTCTATGGCTAAGTGAGAGTGGTCAAGCATTATAAGTCCGGTTGCCTTGTTACGTTGCGTTGGCGCCTCCCTAGATGGACCCAAGAATGGGAACAAGAGTGCTCAAGTTTATCCCGAACACCCCACACTTCGTGGCATGGGGTTGAAGCCAACGACTTGCCATCTCTCAAATTTGATAAGCGGCCGCCTGAAGGTAATATTTTAAATTAACAATCGTTGCTTAGCGCATATGAACAAGTTTTCAGCGTACAGGATAACAAATGCGAGTCTATTCAAAAATTACATCTTTGGAGCACTCATCCGCTATTCGGCGGGCACCCTTTAGGAGGCCCTCATAATACATTTCGGGCGTACGATGCTCCTTGCCCTTCGGTGGCCCGTCCATCACAAGCTTCTCCGCATCCAGCTTGCCTCAGTGCACTTTAGCACGGGCAAGGGCTCGACGGACACCTTCGATGCAGACAGAGTGCTTGATGACTTCAATTCGTGGACACGCGCCCACCAGCCGCTGCACCAAGTCGAAGTAGCTCCCAGGCATGGCTTCTAATGGCCACAGCCAAACTATAAGGCCCTTCATGGCCTACTCGGCGACCTTGTGGAGCTCGACCAGCTGCTTCAGCTGGTCGCTCAGGGGCACCGGATGTCCGGCCTCAGCATACTGAGACCAGAACACCTTCTCTGTCGAGCTCCCCTCCTTGGCGTGGTAGAATGCGACAGCATCAGACGCACTGCGGGGCAAATCTGCGAACGCTCCTGGAGAGCTCCGAATCCGGGTAACTAATAGGTAATTCACGTTCACATGCTTGCTTTGCATAAAGAATGCCTAACCCGCCGCTAGCTTCTTTAATGGTTCAATTTCTTGGAGGGCTTTTTGGGCCTCGGCCTAAGCAGCTTTGGCACTTTCAAGAGCCGAGGCGAGCTCGGACTCTCGAGTCTTGAGTCACGCTCCAAACTCTCGTGTTTTTCCACGAGCTTGGAGCTCTTGCCGCTCTGCCAGCCAGTTCGCCTCCCCTTCTCTCGCTCAGTGCGCTCCACCTAACCGCTTTGTTTTCGACCACGGACACGCTTCCTTGAGGGTCTCCACCTCGTTCGTGGCCCCTGCGGTACCCATGTTATTCCTGTTTTTTGCAGCAAAACCTTTTCTATAAGGTATTTCTTTAATAAGGTATTACTTACCTTCCTTGTCCTCGAGCTGCTTCTTGGCTTGTCCGAGCTCGTTCTCGGACCGCTCGAGTTACCTTCATGCATTGACCTCCATGATCGGTCTGGCGAGGTCGGCGGCGCAGCTTTGCATTCCCATATTGGCGTACTTATGTTAGACTCCTGCGTATATCTTTTAGATCCTCGGTTCGGCTTTTCTTTCCGAACACCAAACTGAGCATCGAGGCTCTCTGTCTATCTTGTAATATTTTACATATCTTAAATACATACCTCAAATCCTGTTAGAAGGCTGATGCAGGCTTGGTCAACCAGCTCTTGGCGTCTTGAACTGTCCGGATCACGCACTCATAGCGATGCGGTGCTCCTCCTCGATGGGCGCTGTTAAGCGTCTCGATGCTATCCGGTGCCTCCGGTTGGGCGGAGGACACGGCGTCTTCCCTTCTTCTGAAGGACGCTTGCGGACTCGGAACGCTGAAGGTTCGGCATGGAATCCGGACAAGGGTGAGCTTAGAAACCCTGGGGTCTTGCCCCAGCGCTGGAGTGCAGGAGGTTGCCTCGTGGCACCTCCTGCGCCACCTCCTCTTGACCGAGCCCCCCTTGGGGCACCGCCTCGCGTCGTCCACAGCGTGAGGCGAGGAGGTGGTCGGAAGCGAAGTACTCTCCATTTCCGACGAACCCAGGGACCCGAACGTCGAAGCGGCTACCCGCTCGTCGAAGCGGCTAGCTCGCTCTTGGGCGGGCTGCATAATTGTTCGACATTAGAGAACACTATGTAATAATAAAAAGCCATGGGTATCCGGACACTTACGATCTCGCCAGAGGCTTGGCCCTTGTTGGCCAATCCTCCTCGTCATTGTCGGCGTTGGTGGAGAAGTCCGGAGGAAGGTTCTTCCTTCTTGGACCCTCCGGCCTCCCGGTTAGGCGGCCTTCCTTTCCTCTCCTCCCCGGCTGGGGAGAAGCTTCTTGTTCCTCCTCCTCGTCCTCGGGAGAAGATTACGCTTGAATCGGCGGCACTGGCGTCGGGAGCTCCTTGAGTTCCGTGGCCTCCTTCTTAGCCTTCTTCTCCGGCACCACATGGGGTGCGGGAGCCAGCAACCCGTCAATTGGGCGTCCGCTGGGTGTTCGGCAAAGAGATCCGGACAGCTAATTTGTCCGGGCGTCTTCACCGATCTGTCAAAGTTTAGGGAGTTTTAGATCCCGTAGAGTCAATCTATGAAAAAAGAGTCCGTAAAGGTAAAATAACTTACGCGTCGGCGGCGCGCGAGTTGTATCCGCGATCTTTGTTAGCGGATGCTGAAACTTCGCGCCCTTAAACAGCACTTTCGAGCGTCTTCGTGCGTAGTGTCGAAGAGCGGCTCAGAATTCGATCTTGTGCGGATCGAACTCCACAAATTAAAGGCCCGTTGTTGGCATGGGAGGATCCGGCGGATGAGCATCACACGGATTATGTCGACAAGCCTAAGATTCTTGGCCACGGGTTTGGACGCATGTTTGGAGTCCGGATGTCTCGTCGAATTCCCCCGTCGAACTGTCTCTTTCCATGGCGAGAGCCGTGGGGAAGCCAGATCAGAATCGGGGCCGCCGCCCATTCGGTGTCGCGGGGATCGGTGATGTAGAACCACCCGATTGCCACCCCTTTATTGTCTCCACGAAGGCGCCTTGAGCCATGGGACTTTGGCCATCTTTCCAACCATGGCGCCTCCGCACTCCGGCAATGACCGCCCACTACCTTGGCGGACGTTGAAGATCTTCAGCCATAAGCGAAGTGGGGCTGGATGGACAGGAAGGCCTCGCACCACGACGATAAACGCCGAGATGTTGAGGATGAAATTGGGGCCAGGTCGTGAAGTCCAGGCCATAGTAGAACATGAGCCCCGGACAAATGGGTGAAGTGGAAAACCTAGTCCATGGAGGAAGTGGGGAGAAACACCACCCTCTCATGGGGCCTAGGGGTGGAATGAGCTGCCCAGCGTTGGGCAGCTTGTGTTGCGATGTTGCGGACAAGTATCCGGCCTCCCGCAGATCTTGTGATGTGCCCCTCCGTGGCGGAGGAGGCCATCCACCTGCCTCCCGCTCGACATGGTTGGAGAAGGTTGAGGTGGGATGTGCGGACTTAGGCGCTGGAGCTCGAGTCTTGTGAAATGGATAAGCAAAGGAGGAAGAAGGCGTGGGTGAAAAGGTGGATCCTTATCCCTTATATGGACGGACGGAGTTATCGTCCCCACCAAGCCTGGTAAAACTTCGCTTATTTCCCAACAGGTGCCACAGGCCGCACCGATATCCGTTCGACACTTAATCCGGGGCGGATTCCACGATCGAGGGCGAGTGGTTGGACACCGCCTCGGGGCTACAATCTCTCTGACGATCGAGCGAAATCCATCCCTGTCGCTGCGAAGACCTCAACTCCGGTGCGGACTCCTCTCCGGACTCCGAACCCTCCGCGCCCTTGCCAATCGAATCAATTGGGCGCCCGTTATGGAGTTCACGACGCGGACATCTTCGGCACTTCGCCCTTTGGCGACATCCTGAATTCACTAAAGTCTCTCTCTTTATCCGGAGAGCCTGGCGGACTACGGTCAGGAAGGTTGGGATCGCGGACGATGAAGAAATTCAATGCCCACCACCACCCACTTCATAGCCACTATCAGCTTACGGCGTGCTCGATTTCGACTCCGAAGACATCGGCGGTATGGGCGGCGATGTAGGAGACAACAATGAACCAGCACCTATAGGATGCTGGACAACCTCACCCATGATATATACATGGTGGATACACCTAAAGGAAATGAAGAGCGAGGAACAACGGGGCGCTTCGAAGGATAAATCCCTCGGCAGTCAAAAGCGGCAGCGTAAGCGCCGAACAAAGTCCGCCTCAACAAAGACCCAGCCATAGAGGCGAACCGTGGACAACGAACAAGCTATCGAGCAATCGTCTGAACAATACAACTTGGATAAATAATCCGTCCCCGGCGAAGACAAAAGTCCGGACGATCTCACGCCGGACAAACCATTGGAGCAAAATGACCTCCAGAAAAGGCTCGTCGCCCGCTGCGCGCCTTTGAAAAAAGCGAAGCGGAAGCTCAAAACAGCGGAAGATGCACTCGAGGATCGAGATGGAGCAAAGTATTCAACACCGCGAACAAATCTGACGACGATCGCCGAACAAACTACCGAAAAAAAGCTACTGCCCGAATTGACGAGGAGGCCTTAGAGCCCCACAATTAAAAGGCAAGAAGGCCACCCGGTCGGATGGGCGACCTCACAGCAAAAAGAGAGCGGCGAATGGTGCGCACACAAGCCAATATGCGATCCGCATAAGGATTCACGTCAAAAGGATGGCCCAGTTAGGTCCATCTATGGGCCAAGAAAGCATGCTCGTCAAAGCAATGCAATCGCCAAAATTCGAAGATCACGGCACACCCAAATATAGGGCGCGCACACCCCTATGTTTCACCGACGAGGTCTTGGATCATAATTTCAGGTGAGATTCAAACCGAAACATAGAGGCATCTGACGGAACAACGGACCACAGATGCGGATTGAGGATTACATCCTCCACATACACATGGCTAGAGGAGATGATCTCCATGCCATAAAATACTTACCCTTAAACTCAAAGGGCCAGCTCGGCATTGGCTTAGAGCCTCCCGAAAATACCATTGGAAGCTGGGAAGAGCTCGAGGATGCATTTCGGGCAAATTTTCAGGGGACCTATGTCCGCCCTCGGACCTTGAGCGATCTAAGTCACATAACTCAATAGCCGGAGAGTCAGCCCGAAATTCGGAACAGGTTCCTTACTAAAAGAACCAAATAGTCGATTGTCCGGACGCGAAGCCTTAGCAGCTTTCAAACACAACGTCCAGGAGCGAATGGCTCGCCAGACACCTCGGCCAAGAAAAGCCAAGAACAATGGCGCATTAACAAGCCTCATGACCGCTTTTGTGCGGGAGAGGATAACTAGCTAGCAAGATGCAACACCAGCGACCCAAGTACATCCGAAATCAGGGATGGAAGCGAAACCACGGCGCAACAAGGACCAGCGCGGATTAAAAGAACAGTCAAAACACGGCGATCAACGCCGGATTCAAAAGCTCACGGCGAACAACAAAAACTGCCCTTAAGGACAATAGCGATGAGCTATCAACTTCAACAAAATCTTGGACAAGATATGTCAAATCCACATTACTCACGGGAGGCATGCTAACCATACCCACGAAATTGTTGGGTCTTCAAACAGTCCGACAGGTGAGCGCCCGAACATAAGGGCTCGACACACCAAGTGAAGATGACGGCAGCACCTAAGCGAGCCTCAAAACTTTCCCACGAGAGGTCAAAACAGTAAACTCACTTTCGTGATCAAAGGGAAAAAGCAGGCGGCGCCCACTAAAAAGCGCGCGCTGCTGGTTGTCAAAACCAATCACCTTCGACCATCGGGACTATTCCGATAATATCCGGAGCAGGATGGACTGCCTTGATATTGGATCCTATAATCGGCGGATTCCAATTTACACATGTCCTCATGGATGGCGGCGATGACTTAAACCTGATATCGAGGACACAATCCGCGGGATGGGGATAAACCCAACCAAAATTAAATCGTAGCAACACCTCCTTTAAAGGAGTAATGCGAGCCCATATGCCCTTTACACGGGCTCCATACTGCTAGAAGTTGTGTATGGTTCATCCGACAACTTCCGTCGTGAAAGGTTACTCTTCCATGTCGCCCCGTTTAAAAGTAGCCATCAAGCACTATTGGGACGCGAAGCTTTCGCCCGCTTTAACGCAATACCGCATTATGCATCTCTAACACTTAAAATGCCCGGTCCACGCAACATCATCTCGTTAAAAGGAAGTATTAAGTGTTACTTGAGCACGGAAGAACAGGAGACTGCCTTGACAGCCCCACAGCTATCCGGCTCTGCTAGGCAAAGAACCTCAATCGGTCATTCAAACCCCGGACACGGTTAGACGAGTCTGGCGCCTACTAGCGGCATACCCCCATATGAGGGGCCGCATGCATGTATAACAAGAGACAATAAAGCTCAGTTTTATTGAATTCTTCGAACCATACTCTGTTTATTTAATATTAAGTACATCTTTCGCACAATCCTTTTTCTTTCAAACTAAGTTCCTCTCTTTTACAGATGAACAACGTGCTACACCCGTCCGAGATCGGCTGCAACGGAGACCAGGCAGAGCGTGCGATAGGGACCCGTTGCAAGGATTCTTTTGATTAAGACCTGCATAAACCTTTTTCCTTTGTCTCTTGTTGATATACATCCCCGGTTCCTTAATATAACCGAGGAGGAGGCTGGTGTTTTGGCATTGGCCGCACCAAATTTCTTGCGCGTACACGGACACCAAGGGCTTAGGGCATTATTCGCCCATTTTCATCTGAGACCGAATACCTTAGGGAGTATTGGCGTCTCGAGATTAGGCCTTATATCCATCAGCTCGAATCATGTCTTTGGTCAAATGTTGGGTTGCCCGGCTCCTGTGTTTTGCTGCCTTACGTTCCGTTTTCCGCCTAACGCGGCACCGGAGAACTCTGTGATTGTGCCCGGTTCGGCGGGCGAGCACCTCGATGAAAGCGGCAAAACTGACTGTCATGATATAGCGAGAGACTGGTCAACCACTCGACGACTCACAGGAATGTTTAGGATTCCTCCACATTAACGAAGGACCGGCGCTTTACGCACCTGAATTCGGAGAGTGCGGTGCCCCGAGGGCTATATAGTAGCCCCACCATCGAACTCCTATGGCTAAGTGAAAGTGATAAAGCATTATAGTCCGGTTGCCTGGTTTGCTCGCTATCACCTCCTTAACAGGACCAAGGCGTTGGATTAAGTGTGAAAAGCGCTTTTTGCAAACACCCCGCACTATGTTAGTGGGGCTGAAGCCAAGGACTGCCATCTTTCAGTTATATACACATATACATAAGCGGCCGCCTGAGGAGTAGTTTACTACTTGAGCGCACAAGTATAAAAAGCCCTTATATTACATTGAAACATTGTTTTCACAAATCATACATGTCATTTAAACATAATATCCTTCGAGCACTGCGTCTCTATTAAACGAGCGCCCGGCAGGACTTCTTAAAAGTAGTGCTCGGCAGGTACTCGGCTTCTGTCCGAATCTTGGGATGCGACGTCATTGGCCTTCATCTCTGCCCAGTATGTCTTGACACGGGCAAGAGCCATCCGCGCTCCCTCAATACATGTCGATCGCTTCATTGCGTCGATACGTGGCACCGCGCCAAGAAACTGCTGCACTAAACCAAAATAGCTCTTCGGCTGGGGTCCGTCCGACCACAAGTGAGTCAAGACATGCTTCATGGCAAATCCGGACAATCGATTCAGCTCGGCCCATTCGGCCAACCGATCGGTCAGCAGCAGAGGACGCTCCGGACTATGGAATTGCGACCAATATAGCTCTTCCCTTCTGTGCCCCTTCTGGCCCCGGAAGTGCTCAACCGCGTCCGCAGCGCTCGCCGCCAAGTCCAGATAAGCATCCTCCGAACTCCACAACTTATCCAACTGAATATACTTTGGATCTGTATATTTCCTCCACAGCAGAAATGGTTTTCCAGCCGCAATTGCCCCGGCCTGACTCAGCTCCTCCTTGGCAGCTCTCAAAGCCGATTGGGCATTCTTGGATTCGGCGGCGGCCTTCTTTAGGCCCTCTTGTTCCACTTGACGTTCTTTTTCAAGAACCTCGCAGCGATCGGTAGTATTCCTTAACTTTTCGGCCATATTGGCCATCTCCTCTTTGCTTCGGCAGTGAGCGCCCCGTTCAGCTTCTAGCTCTTCGACCGCCTTTAAAGCGGCCGCATTACTAATTCTGGCTTACTCTTTCGCTCGGGCGAGTTCTACCCGCAGCTCCTCCACGGCAGCGGCACCATCTGCATTAAGCATACGAATAGTAAGACATGGGCGTCAAGCTCCCTTACAAGGTGTCCGCATAGAGGTCGCATACCTTGTGACTCGTAAAACTGTTTATTGACCAGCGCGATGTCCGCATCCGCCTCGTCAAGTTGCCACTTTAGTTCGGCATATTCATCAGTCCGGCTGGCCTCCGGACGCCCCGCCACCTGTTTAGGAGCGGCGATATGTTATAACTGAGAATTTGATCCTCGGCACGTTGTCAATTTTGACAACATACCGAGTCTCGAGGCAACTATCTATCAGGCGCATTTTATATGCATAAGCGTCGAAAGGTACATCATTTTGCGTACCTCAAACCCGTCGATAAGCTTCGGCGGCTTCATGCAATCCGCTATCGCGGATGCAATTCTTTCAATCACCGTACCCATTAGAACACGGTGATCTTCTGAAATAATCGCTTCGCCCGCAGATCCTTCACTCCTCCGACCGCCGCCACTTGGCGTCGGACCTTCCGCCCGCCGGACTTGGAGAACCCTCGCGACAACACCTTGGTCGTCCGCTTCACATGAGGGTGCGACAGGTGGGCGTTCGCTCTCCATCATCTCCGGAAGAAGATCCCCAAAGGCGAGCTCTCTTTGAGAAGGGCTGAGGTCCGAACTACAAGGTACAATTTCGGTTATCTTCATGAATAAATACAGGGATGTTCCTTATCTACAAGACCCCTTCTTTTTACTTACGGCTCGCTGGAGGGCTGATCCCCTCGGGGAAATAATGCGGCTGGGTTACTTCCCAGCGCCGGACTCTCTGCCGAAGATTCCCTTCCCCTCTTTGAGGCCTTGACCTCCGGATCTTCCGAAGCGGTCATCTTCTCTCCTCGGAAGGTGGGACTCTTAATCCCTCCTTCCTTGATAGCCTCCTTCGTGGAGGCAGTTGCTTCCCCGCTCCCCCCTTCGCCTTCTTCAAAAGGCGCGACCTTCAACATCTTGGTCAGCATGGGATCCTGCTGTTGGGGAACGTAGTAATTTCAAAAATTTTCCTACGATCACGCAAGATCATGGTGATGCATAGCAACGAGAGGGAAGAGTGTCCGTCCACGTACCCTCGTGAGACCGAAAGCGGGCGTTATAACAACGCGGTTGATGTAGTCGTGCGTCTTCACGACCCGACCGATCCAAGCACCGAGCGTCGGCACCTCCGAGTTACGCACCGTTCAGCTCGATGGCGATCCCGGACTCCGATCCAGCAAAGTGTCGGGGATGAGTTCCGTCGACCTGACGGCGTGGTGGCGATGATGATGCTCCACCGGCGCGGGGCTTCGCCTAAGCTCATGACGATATGACTTCTCCCGCAGGGCTTCACCTAAGCTCATGACGATATGACCGAGGTGGAATATGGTGGAAGGGGGCACCGCACACGGCTAAGGAAAGATCCGTAGATCAACTTGTGTGTCATGGGGTGCCCTCTGCCCCTGTATATAAAGGAGGGAAGGGGAGGGGCTGGCCGGCCACCTATGGCTGCGCCTGGGAGTCCTACTCCCACCGGGAGTAGGATTCCTCCCCCCCAATCCTAGTCCAACTAGGATTGGCCAAGTGGGAAGGGAGAGAGGGGGCGCCCCCCCACTTCTCCTAGTCCTAATAGGACTAGGGAAGGGGGGAAGGTGCGGCCAGCACTTGGGCCCCTTTCCTCCTTTCCACTAAGGCCCATCAAGGCCCATTGACCCCCCGGGAGGTTCCGTAACCCCGGTACTCGGTAAAATTCCCAATTTCACCCGGAGTGATTCCGAATCAAACATAGGCTTCCAATATATCAATCTTTATGTCTCGACCATTTGAGACTCCTCGTCATGTCCGTGATCTCATCCGGGACTCGAACAACCTTGGTACATCAATATCATATAAACTCATAATAAGCATCATCGAAGCGTTAAGCGTGCGGACCCTACGGGTTCGAGAACTATGTAGACATGACCGAGACACCTCTCGGTCAATAACCAATAAGCGGGACCTGGATGCCCATATTGGCTCCTACATATTCTCTGAAGATCTTTATCGGTCAGACCGCATAACAACATCGTTGTTCCTTTGTCATCGGTATGTTACTTGCCGAGATTCGATCGTCGGTATCAATACCTAGTTCAATCTCGTTCTTGGCAAGTCTCTTTTCTCGTTCCGTAATACATCATCTCACAACTAACACATTTAGTTGCAATGCTTGCAAGGCTTATGTGATGTGCATTACCGAGAGGGCCGAGAGATACCTCTCCGACAATCGGAGTGACAAATCCTAATCTCGAAATATGCCAACCCAACATGTACCTTCGGAGATACCTGTAATGTACCTTTATAATCACCCGATTCGTTGTGACGTTTGGTAGCACCAAAAGTGTTCCTCGGCAAACGGGAGTTGCATAATCTCATAGTCATAGGAACATGTATAAGTCATGAAGAAAAGCACTAGCAACAAACTATACGATCAGGTGCTATGCTAATGGAATGGGTCATGTCAATCAGATCATTCAACCAATGATGTGACCCGTTAATCAAATAACAACTCCTTGTTCATGGTTAGGAAACATAACCATCTTTGATTAACGAGCTAGTCAAATAGAGGCATACTAGTGACACTCTGTAGGTTTATGTATTCACACATGTATTATGTTTCCGGTTAATACAATTCTAGCATGAATAATAAACATTTATCATGATATAAGGAAATAAATAATAACATTATTATTGCCTCTAGGGCATATTTCCTTGAGTCTCCCACTTGCACTAGAGTCAATAATCTAGTTCACATCGCCATGTGATTTAACATCAATAGTCCACATCTATATGTGGTTAACACCCATAGTTCACATCGACATGTGACCAACACCCAAAGGGTTTACTAGAGTCGATAATCTAGTTCACATCGCTATGTGATTAACACCCAAAGAGTACTAAGGTGTGATCATGTTTTGCTTGTGAGATAATTTTAGTCAGCAGATCTCACATTCAGAGCCGTAAGTATTTTGCAAATTTCTATGTCTACAATGCTCTTGCGGAGCTACTCTAGCTAATTGCTCCCACTTTCAATATGTATCTAGATTGAGACTCGAGTCATCTAGATTAGTGTTAAAACTTGCATCGGCGTAACCTTTTACGACGAACCTTTTTCACTTCCATAATCGAGAAACATATCCTTATTCTACTAAGGATAATTTTGACCGCTATCCATTGATCTACTCCTAGATCTCTATTGCATTCCTTGCCAATCTTAGTGGTAGGGTATGCAATAGATCTGATACACAACATGACATACTTAATAGAACCTATGGCTGATGCATAGGAATGACTTTCATTCTCTTTCTATCTTCTGCCGTGGTCGGGTTTTGAGTCTTACTCAATCTCACACCTTGTAACACAGGCAAGAACTCTTTCTTTGACTGTTCCATTTTGAACTACTTCAAAATCTTGTCAAGATATGTATTCATTGAAAAACTTTATCAAGCGTCTTGATCTATCTCTATAGATCTTGATGCTCAATATATAAGCAGCTTCACGAGGTCTTTCTTTGAAAAACTCCTTTCAAATACTCCTTTATGCTTTGCATAATAATTCTACATCATTTCCGATCAACAATATGTCAATCACATATACTTATCGAAAATGTTGTAGTGCTCCCACTCACTTTCTTGTAAATACAGGCTTCACCGTAAGTCTGTATAAAACTATATGCTTTGATCACACTATCAAAGCGTTTATTCCAACTCGAGATGCTTGCACCAGTCCATAGATGGATTGTGAAGCTTGCACATTTTGTTAGCTCCTTTAGGATTGACAAAAACTTCTGGTTGCATCATATACAACTCTTCTTTAATAAATCCATTAAAGAATGTAGTTTTGACATCCATTTGCCAGATTTCATAAAATGTGGCAATTGCTAACATGATTCGGACAGACTTAAGAATCGCTACAGATTGAGAAAATCTCATTTGTAGTCAACACCTTGAACTTGTCGAAAACCCTTTTGCGACAAGTCGAACTTTATAGATAGTAACACTACTATCGATATCATCTTCCTCTTGAAAATCCATTTATATAATATGGCTTGCCGATCATCGAACAACTCCATCAAAGTCCACACTTTGTTCTCATATATGGATCCCATCTCAGATTTCATGGTCTCAAACCATTTCGCGAATCTGGGCTCATCATCGCTTCCTCATAGTTCGTAGGTTCATCATGGTCTAGTAACATGACTTATAGAATAGGATTACCGTACCACTCAGTGCGGATCTTACTCTGGAAGACCTACGAGGTTTGGTAACAACTTGATCTGAAGTTTCATGATCATCATCATTAACTTCTTCACTAATCGGTGTAGGAATCACTTTGAACTGATTTACGTGATGAACTACTTTCCAATAAGGGAGAAGGTACAATTACCTCATCAAGTTCTACTTTCCTCCCACTCACTTCTTTCGAGAGAAACTTCTTCTCTAGAAAGGATCCATCTTAACAACGAAAAACTTGCCTTCGGATCTGTGATAGAAGGTGTACCCAATAGTTGCCTTTGGGTATTCTATGAAGGCGCACTTCTCCGATTTGGGTTCGAGCTTATCGGTGAAACCTTTTTCACATAAGCATCACAACTCAAACTTTAAGAAACGCGATACTTAGGTTTCTTTGCTTAAACCATAGTTCATACGGTGTCATCTCAGCGGTTTAGATGGTGCCCTTTTAAATGTGAATGCGGCTGTCTCTAATGCATAACCTCAAAACGATATTGGTAAATTGGTAAGAGACATCATTGATCGCACCATATCAAATAAAATACTGATTCTGACGTTCGGACACACCATAACGCTGTGGTGTTCGGTGGCGTGAGTAGTGAAACTATTTCACATTGTTTTAATTGAAGGCCAAACTCGTAACTCAAATATTTTTCCTCTGCGATCATATCGTAGAAACTTTATTTTCTTGTTACGATGATTCTTCACTTCACTCTGAAATTCTTTGAACTTTTCAAATGTTTGAGAATTGTGTTTCATCAAGTAGATATACCCATATCTGCTCAAATCATCTTGTGAAGGTCAGAAAATAACGATACTTGCCACGAGCTTTAACACTTATCGGACCGCATACATCGGTATGTATTATTTCCAATAAGTCATTTGCTCGCTCCATTGTTCGGAGAACGAGTCTTTAGTCATCTTGCCCATAAGGCATGGTTACAAGCATCAAGTGATTCATAATCAAGTGATTCCAAAATCCCATCAGCATGGAGTTTCTTCATCGCTTTACACCAATATGACCTAAGCGGCGGTGCCACAAATAAGTTGCACTATCATTATTAACTTTTGGTTTCAATATTATGAATATGTGTATCACTATGATCGAGATCCAATGAACCATTTTCATTGGGTGTGTAACCATATAAGGTTTTATTCATGTAAACAGAACAACAATTTATTCTCTTACTTAAATGAATAACCGTATTGCAAAAAACATGATCAAATCATATTTATGCTCAACACCAAATAACACTTATTTAGGTTCCACACTAATCCCGAAAGTATAGGGAGTGTGCGATGATGATCATATCAATCTTGGAACTACTTCCAACACTCATCGTCACTTCCCCTTCAACTAGTTTCTGTTCATTCGCAACTCCGTTTGAGTTACTACTCTTAGCAACCGAACCAGTATCAAATACCGAGGGGTTGCTATGAACACTAGTAAAATATACATCAATAATCTGTATATCAAATATACCTTTGTTCACTTTGCCATCCTTCTTATCCACCAAATATTCAGGGGTAGTTCGCTTCCAAAGACCAGTTCCATTGCAGCAAAAGTACTCGGTCTCGGGCTTAGGTCTAGACTTGGGCTTCTTCACTCGAGCAGCAACTTGCTTGCCGTTCCTTTTGAAGTTCCTCTTCTTCCTTTGCCATTTTCCTTGAGACTAGTGGTCTTGTCAACCATCAACACTTGATGTTTTCTTTGATTTCTACCTTCGCGATTTTAGCATCGCGAAGAGCTCGAGAATCTTTTTCGTCATCCCTTGCATACTATAGTTCATCACGAAGTTCTACTAACTTAGTGATGGTGACTAGAAAATTCTGTCAATCACTATCTTATCTGGAAGATTAACTCCCACTTGATTCAAGTGATTGAAGTACTCGGACAATCTGAGCACATGCTCACTAGTTGAGCGATTCTCCTCCATCTTTTAGCTATAGAACTTGTTGGAGACTTCATATCTCTCAACTCGGGTATTTGCTAAAAATATTAACTTCAATTCTGGAACATCTCATATGGTCCATGACGTTCAAAACGTCTTTGAAGTCCCGATTCTAAGCCGTTAAGCATGGTGCACTAAACTATCAAGTAGTCATCATATTGAGCTAGCCAAACGTTCATAACGTCATATCGCTCATATTGAGCTAATAAACGTTCATAACGTCGCATCTGCTCCTGCAATAGGTCATCACCTAGCGGTGCATTAAGGACATAATTCTTCTGCGCAGCAATGAGGATAAACCTCGGATCACGGATCCAATCCGCATCATTGCTACTAACATCTTTCAATACAATTTTCTCTAGGAACACATATGAAAACATAGGGAAGCAACAACGCGAGCTATTGATCTACAACATAATTTGCAAAATACTACTAGGACTAAGTTCATGATAAATTAAAGTTCAATTAATCATATTACTTAAGAACTCCCACTTAGAAAAATATCCTTCAATTCTCTAAGTGATTGCGTGATCCATATCAACTACACCATGACCGATCATCACGTGTGATGGAGTAGTTTCAATGGTGAACATCAATATGTTGATCATATCTACTATATGATTCACGCTCGACCTTCGGTCTCCGTGTTCGAGGTCATATCTTATATGCATAGCTCGTCAAGTATAACCTGAGTATTCGCGCGTGTGCAACTGTTTTGCACCCGTTGTATTTGAGCGTAGAGCCTATCACACCCGATCATCACGTGGTGTCTCAGCACGAAGAACTTTCGCAGCGGTGCATACTCGGGAGAACACTTCTTGATAATTTAGTAAGGATCATCTTATAATGCTACCGTCAATCAAAGCAAGATAAGATGCATAAAGGATTAACATCACATGCAATCAATATAAGTGATATGATATGGCCATCATCATTTTGTGCTTGTGATCTCCATCTCCGGCAAGCACCGTCATGATCACCATCGTCACCGGTAGCGACACCTTGATCTCCATCGTAGCATCGTTGTCGTCTCGCCAACTATTGCTTCTCGACTATCGCTACTGCTTAGTGATAAAGTAAAGCAATTACATGGCGTTGTATTTCATACAATAAAGTGACAACCATATGGCTCCTGCCATTGCCGATAACTTCGGTTACAAAACATGATCATCTCATACAATGAAATATAGCATCACGTCTTGACCATATCACATCACAACATGCCCTGCAAAAACAAGTTAGGCGTCCTCTACTTTGTTGTTGCAAGTTTTACGTGGCTGCTACGGGCTGAGCAAGAACCGTTCTTACCTACGCATCAAAACCACAGCGATACTTCGTCAAATAGACTCCGTTTAACCTTCTCAAGGACCGGGCGTAGCCACACTCAGTTCAACTAAAGTGAGAGAGACAGACACCCGCCATCACCTTTAAGCAACGAGTGCTCACAGCGGTGAAACCAGTCTCGCGTAAGCGTCTGGCGTAATGTCGGTCCGGCCGCTTCATCTCACAATACCGCTGAACCAAAGTATGACATGCTGGTAGGTAGTATGACTTGTATCGCCCACAACTCACTTGTGTTCTACTCGTGCATATGACATCAACGCATAAAACCAGGCTCGGATGCCACTGTTGGGGAACGTAGTAATTTCAAAAATTTTCCTACGATCACGCAAGATCATGGTGATGCATAGCAACGAGAGGAAGAGTGTCCGTCCACGTACCCTCGTAGACCGAAAGCGAAGCGTTATAACAACGCTGTTGATGTAGTCGTGCGTCTTCACGACCCGACCGATCCAAGCACCGAGCGTCACGGCACCTCCGAGTTCTGCACACGTTCAGCTCGATGGCGATCCCGGACTCGATCCAGCAAAGTGTCGGGGATGAGTTCCGTCAACCGACGGCGTGGTGACGATGATGATGCTCCACCGACGCGGGCTTCGCCTAAGCTCATGACGATATGACTTCTCCGCACAGGGCTTCACCTAAGCTCATGACGATATGACCGAGGTGGAATATGGTGGAAGGGGCACCGCACAGCTAAGGAAAGATCCGTAGATCAACTTGTGTGTCATGGGGTGCCCTCTGCCCTGTATATAAAGGAGGGAGGGGAGGGCTGGCCGGCCACCTATGGCTGCGCTGGGAGTCCTACTCCCACCGAGTAGGATTCCTCCCAATCCTAGTCCAACTAGGATTGGCCAAGTGGGAAAGGAGAGAGGGGGCGCCCCCCCACTTCTCCTAGTCCTAATAGGACTAGGGAAGGGGGGAAGGTGCGGCCAGCACTTGGGCCCCTTTCCTCCTTTCCACTAAGGCCCATCAAGGCCCATTGACCCCCGGAGGTTCCGTAACCCCGTACTCGGTAAAATTCCCAATTTCACCGGAGTGATTCCGAGTCAAACATAGGCTTCCAATATATCAATCTTTATGTCTCGACCATTTCGAGACTCCTCGTCATGTCCGTGATCTCATCCGGGACTCGAACAACCTTGGTACATCAATATCATATAAACTCATAATAAGCATCATCGAAACGTTAAGCGTGCGGACCCTACGGGTTCGAGAACTATGTAGACATGACCGAGACACCTCTCGGTCAATAACCAATAGCGGGACCTGGATGCCCATATTGGCTCCTACATATTCTCGAAGATCTTTATCGGTCGACCGCATAACAACATCGTTGTTCCCTTTGTCATCGGTATGTTACTTGCCCGAGATTCGATCGTCGGTATCAATACCTAGTTCAATCTCGTTCTTGGCAAGTCTCTTTTCTCGTTCCGTAATACATCATCTCACAACTAACACATTTAGTTGCAATGCTTGCAAGGCTTATGTGATGTGCATTACCGAGAGGGCCCAGAGATACCTCTCCGACAATCGGAGTGACAAATCCTAATCTCGAAATATGCCAACCCAACATGTACCTTCGGAGATACCTGTAATGTACCTTTATAATCACCCGATTCGTTGTGACGTTTGGTAGCACCAAAAGTGTTCCTCGGGCAAGCGGGAGTTGCATAATCTCATAGTCATAGGAACATGTATAAGTCATGAAGAAAAGCACTAGCAACAAACTATACGATCAGGTGCTATGCTAATGGAATGGGTCATGTCAATCAGATCATTCAACCAATGATGTGACCCGTTAATCAAATAACAACTCCTTGTTCATGGTTAGGAAACATAACCATCTTTGATTAACGAGCTAGTCAAGTAGAGGCATACTAGTGACACTCTGTAGGTTTATGTATTCACACATGTATTATGTTTCCGGTTAATACAATTCTAGCATGAATAATAAACATTTATCATGATATAAGGAAATAAATAATAACATTATTATTGCCTCTAGGGCATATTTCCTTCACCTGCGTGGTCTCGGGGAGGGGAGCCGGACACCTTATTAACTTTGCCTTGGCTATCCACTCCTGTTCAAGAAACGGCTCCTTTAAAGGGCATATATATAAAATAAATGAATGAACAGCTTGTCCGGTCACAGGACTGCTTACTTGAGTATCTGGGCGATTGCAGCTTAGTCCTGCGTCCTCGGTCAAGTCCGGACACTTCTCCTGTGATCCGAAGAACAGTTTATACATCTCCACAGGCGTCGTGCCCATAAAATTTTGGAGAGCTCGTGGTCCCTCCGGATTGAATTCCCACAGGCGGAGGCGGCGTTCTGCAGGCTGAAGGCGCGGATCACTATAACCTGCGCCATCTGCGACCAGATTGATCCCTCTTTCCTGGAGGTCTCGAATACGGCCATGCAGCAAGGGGACGTCCTTGGACGGCCCCCAGTCGGGCCCCTTGTTCACCCATGATGCCAGCCGCTATGGTGGACCCGAGCGGAAGGCAGGGAGCGCCGCCCATTTGGTGCCCCTGGGAGCGGTGATATAAAACCACTCCTGTTGCCACAAACCAAGCTCCTCTTGGAAAGAGCCCACGGGCCACGGAGCATCAGCACATTTGCTTATGACCGCCCCTCCGCACTCTGCTTGTTGCCCCCCGATCATCTTTGGCTCCACCTTGAAGGTCTTGAGCCACAATCCAAAGTGGGGGGTAATATGGAGGAAGGCCTCACATACGACAATGAATGACGAGATATGGAGGATGGACTCCGGTCTCAAGTCATGGAAATCAAGCCCATAATAAAATATGAGCCCCCGCACGAAGGGATCCATCGGGAAGCCTAAACCCCGAAGGAAGTGGGACACGAACACCACGTTCTCGCCGGGCTCAGGAGTGGGAATGACCTGCCCTGGAGCAGGCAGCCTATGCGAGATCTCGCCGGTTAGATACCTGGCGTCGCGTAGCTTTAGCACATCTTCTTCTATGACGGAGGAAGACATCCATCGGTCGTGCTGGTCGGATCCGGACATCGTCGAAAGTCCGAAGCGCCTGAATCTGAAGCTTTGGGTGTTGGAAGTCGAAGCGCGAGGCGAACTCGACGGAGGGTGTAAAAATAAGAGGGCCTTGGTCTCATTATAAAGAGGTTGAATACCAAGAGCCCACCCCGTGGTCGATTAGGACTCGCCTCTGATAGAGGAGGCAGGCCAACGGGCACGGTTGGGTTACCCACGTCCGTATTGATGAGAATCCCGGAATAAGGGGGCACGATCTATGCTTTGATAAGACGTGCCAAGGAAACCGCCTCGCTAAACACGCTGAGGTGGAACAATAAAAAACGATTCATATAAAGGCCTGACCGTGGTGTGATGTCACGCCGCGGAATACGTCAGCAGATCTGTGCAAAAATTATTCTCTCTACGGTGTTATGTGGAACTTGTTTTGCAGAGCCGGACACTATCCTTGTGTTCACAACCTTCTATGAAGTATTCGGAGGAGGAACCCGCCTCGCAATGCCGAAGACAATCAACGCGCCGGACTCATCGTCATTGAAGCCTGGTTCAGGGGCTACTGAGGGAGTCCCGGACTAGGGGGTGTCCGGATAGCCGGACTATCGTCACGGCCGGACTCCAAGACTATGAAGATATAAGATTGAAGACTTCGTCCCGTGTCCGGATGGGACTTTCCTTGGCGTGGAAGGCAAGCTTGGTGATACGGATATGTAGATCTCCTACCATTGTAACCGACTCTGTGTAACCCTAACCTATCTGGTGTCTATATAAACTGGAGGGTTTTAGTCCGTAGGACGAACAACAATCATACCATAGGCTAGCTTCTAGGGTTTAGCCTCCTTGATCTCGTGGTAGATCTACTCTTCTACTACCCATATCATCAATATTAATCAAGCAGGAGTAGGGTATTACCTCCATCGAGAGGGCCCGAACCTCGGTAAAAACATCGTGTCCATTGTCTCCTGTTACCATCCGCCTAGACGCACAGTTCGGGACACCCTAACGAGATCCGCCGGTTTTGACACCGACAAAGATCTTTATCTGTCGAACCGCAATGACATATCCGTTATTCCCTTTGTCATCGATATGTTACTTGCCCGAGATTCAATTGTTGGTATCTTCATACCTAGTTCAATCTCGTTATCGGCAAGTCTCTTTACTCGTTCCGTAATGCATCATCCCGCAACTAACGCATTAGTCACATTGCTTGCAAGGTGTATTATGATGTGCATTACCGAGAGGGCCCAGAGATACCTCTCCGATACTCGGAGTGACAAATCCTAATCTCAATCTACGCCAACCCAACAAAACACTTTCGGAGATACCTATAGAGCATCTTTATAATCACCCAGTTACGTTGTGACGTTTGATAGCACACAAGGCATTCCTCCGGTATTCGGGAGTTGCATAATCTCATAGTGAAAGGAATATGTATAAGTCATGAAGAAAGCAATAGCAATAAAACTTAACGATCATTATGCTAAGCTAACGGATGGGTCTTGTCCATCACATCATTCTCCTAATGATGTGATCCTGTTCATCAAATGACAACACATGTATATGGTTAGGAAACTTAACCATCTTTGATTATCAAGCCAGTCTAGTAGAGGCTTACTAGGGGCACTGTGTTTTGTCCATGTATCCACACATGTATCAAGTTTACGGTTAATACAATTCTAGCATGAATAATAGACATTTATCATGATATAAGGAAATATAAATAACAACTTTATTATTGCCTCTAGGGCATATTTCCTTTCATCAACTTTGAGATCAATGGCCACCACTACAACAAGGGATACTACCTAGCTGATGGTATATATCCTCAGTGGTCAACTTTTGTGAAGACAATTGAACCCCCAAGGTGAGAAGAGACAGAGATTTTCCCAAATGCAAGAGATTGCTAGAAAGGATGTGGAGCGTGCTTTTGGTTTGCTTCAATCTCGATAGGGTATGCTACGTCTTGAGCTTGCGTTGGTTTTACCCGAAGAGGAGAGGATGATGCAGCAGAGTAGCATCAGTATTTCCCTCAGTTTTTGAGAACCAAGGTATCAATCCAAAGAGGAGGCCACGCATGCCAAGTCCCTCGTACCTACACAAAGCAAATAACTCCTCGCAACCAACGCGAATAGGGGTTGTCAATCCCTTCACGGTCACTTACGAGAGTGAGATCTGATAGAGATGATAGATAATATTTTTGGTATTTTTTGGGTATAAAGATGCAAAGTAAAATAAAAAGGCAAAGTAAAAAAAGCAAAGCAATAATAAAGCGTAGGAAGATTAATATGATGAGAATAGACCCGGGGGCCAAAGATTTCACTAGTGGCTTCTCTCAAGAGCATAAGTATTCTACGGTGGGTGAACGAATTAGTGTTGAGCAATTGACAGAATTGAGTGTAGTTATGAGAATATCTAGGTATGATCATGTATATAGGCATCACGTCCGAGACAAGTAGACCGACTCCTGCCTGCATCTACTACTATTGCTCCACTCATCGACCGCTATCCAGCATGCATCTAGAGTATTAAGTTAATGAAAACAGAGTAACCCTTAAGCAAGATGACATGATGTAGAGGGATAAATTCATGCAATATGATAAAAACCCCATCTTGTTATCCTCGATGGCAACAATACACACTACTAGGGAAAAGGCTAGCAGCAGCGCGGGTTTTAGGTGTATCAGTAGCGCGGGCAGGCGCGCTACTAATAAGGGGATACAGCTATTGCTTAGCTGTAGCGCGTGCCCGCACATGCTACTGCTAGGACAAATAGCTGCAGCGTTTGTTCAATCCCACGCTACTGCTAATGTAACTACTGGCAGCGTGTTTTCTCTCCATCGCTACTAGTATTCTTTTTTTATTTTTAGTGTATTTATGCGCCATCGTACAAATATTGGTACAATACCGCTTATGAGGTTTAAATCATTATGTCCATAACAATGGTGTCAAATGAAGGTGGATTGGGTTCAAGTGGAGGCAATATGCGGTGCATGTCAAAGTATACTACTAATCCAAACTTGATCTAGTTTGGACTAGTAGTACTTTCGATGTGCACCCATGTTGCCTCCACTTGAATCTAATCCGCCACCTAAGCTATTTAATCATCATTATAGTCATTACCACCAACAGTATTTATTTAATCACCACTAACACTAGCTAATAATAATCATCATAGTCATTACCACCAACACTAGCTATTTTATCATCATAGTAATAGTGTAGCACATCATCATCCTCAAACTCATTTCTAGCTAGCTAATCACTCCTGCTGCTCTCTCTTAGGTAAAATAACATAAAACATGTGTAGCTCTCCTCCTTGATCAAGTTGGAGCATGCAGATGAACATGTCTCCTAATCGTGGGTAGCACATCTGTTTGCTGCCCCCTAGTACTTCTCTGCGCTCCCCCATCACATATTTGGTCCAGTCTTGCACTATTAAGCATCCGTTGCTGATCTTGAATGCACTAAAGTAATCTGTAGGATATCTTGGCCGTAAGCTAATAATACTCATGGTACCTTTAGTCTCGATCCCATAAGGCACAACATTCATCGGGAGTCCCTGTTGAAGAACATCGTATGGTAACATACTTAGCAATGAAGTTTAGATTCAAAAATAATGTATGGAAAATATGCACTGAGGACAAATAGTAAAAATCTTACCATCCTTCCTAAATAGATGTGACCGTACTTCATTACGAACACTATTGGTCGCACGTTTTCAGTACTAACATTTCTAAATGCAGGAAGAAATTTTGTCTTGATAGTATCAAGATCCGCAAGCCATGAAACATAATGACTTAGCTCCTCGCAGTTGAGTTCAGCCCCGGGACAGTAGTAGGTCCTGTCTACCAAGCGTTGGACATGTTTGCTTGCACCGGAATAAGCTGACAATACAAATTAGTTGTCAACTATTTTTGAATAAACAATATCAAAGACATAAATATGGTTGAGAAACTTACATAATGGTATAACTGGAGGCATCTGCACATCGACCCAGATGTCGGTATTACCTTCAATATCATCTTCCGGACGAATATCAAAGGTGATAACCATATCAGGCTCAAATGCATAAGTCTTGCATAGTGCTCGCCATGTTTTGCATCCAAAATAGGTGTAGTCGTCTGAATTGAATAAATTTGCGTGGAAAATATAACCATGCTCGGTCTTCAAGTAAACTTTATTTACCTCCGTAGTATGACTGAAACCTATCTTATCCAATACAAAAACTCTTGCATGGCAGGGGATACGCTAGTAGAATAGTAAAAAAGTTGAAGCAAATGAAGCGGATGTCATGCTTAATTACGAAAAAAAGACTTGTCGTTGTGACTTCTTGTATCCACTTGAAGTTCTCGTCCCAGCTTGATGTTGAGCGCCTATCATCATCTAGGAAGATTCCGTCATGCAGTCGCGCTTCGTCTTCGCAGTATTTGCAAATACCGAAATCCTTTTGTCGTCGACATTTCCTATGTTCATAGTTAAAACATTAATTGAAAATCGATCAAGACAACTACCAGGATACTCAACACACAAATCCGGGCACTCGATATTTCCTACATATTCGGCACAAGTCATGCCAAAATTCATGGAAAAATCCGGTATGACCTTTGCTAAAATAGGACATGTCGAGCGCCTGAAATTTGCGGAACGAAATGAATCAACACTCCGCAAAAACATAGGCCACTCGGAGGTGTAACCTGCAAACATGACCGGCCACTTGGATATTGAGCAACACAAGATATACATTTCAAAATATCTTATAGGACTCAAATTAGCATGCATTCAATAAGCAAAAGCAAATCAGCTCATTCGTCTGTACATCTCGAATATTATCACTAATACATCCCGAATAGTGTCATACATATAACATCACTAATACAACTAAGACCCTAGCACACGACGGGTATCGGTGCGGGCGGTGGACACCCACAGAGAACGAACCATCACGGGATCATAGCTCCAGTGAGATCCCTGGAGAACCTGCCAGGTATTGGATAACCTGTGCTCCAACGCAAACAAGTAGCGACGGACGTGCGTGTCCTCCTCACTGACACGGTGACGCACCACCTCCATGAGTCCTCGAGCCTCTGGACCGTCATCGCCCACGTGACCGCCACCAAAGAAGGTTTGGGTCAACGACAGGCTGGCTCCTCACCAACCTCGCGCCGGTAGGTAGCGCCTCCAGTACCACCAGTGGCGGAGCCCAGGTCCGGACATGGCCCATCTGGTCAAGCAGGTGTCGTCCTCCGCCGACTCGGCGAGCGAGGATGCGGGATAGGCATCGCCCACGCCGATGCGGGAAAAAATGCTTTAACTAAAAAATAGCACAAAGTTCTTACTAACTAGTTCTATTAATTCAACTAGTTCTTACTAAAAATAAACTTACTATAAATAAAAATAAACTAGTACCTAATTAGTACCTAGTTCTTACTAACTAATTAGTACCTAGGAACTACTGCCCTAATTACCATCTAATTTGAAGAACCTAGGGGTGGAAAGTGGTAGCGGATATTCCAATTATCCAACTATAAAGTGAAATAAGTGGTCAAATTTTACTCGTTTTATGATTCATCTTAGAAATTTGATTCGTTTCCACCCTTACATGAACCCTAACTCATTTGAGCCGCATCCGCATCCGATTCGTTTCCACCCTTACATGAAAGCTAACTAATTTGATGCAACTAAAATACAAAGAAACCCTAGGCAGAGGTAGGGGAGAGGGAGGAGCAGGCGTGCTCACCTCGGGTGCCTGCGACGAGGAGGGGCAGCGGCGTCGAGGTCGGGTCGGGCTCGGGAGCGCTTGGCGGATGGCGGCGCCGAGGTCGGGTCGGGGCGGCGTCTGGGCGGCGTTGAGGTCGGGGCGGCGTCCGGCGGCGTTGAGGTCGGGTCGGGGCGGCGTTGAATCTGGGGTCGGGGCGGCGTAGAGGGTGTGCGGAGAGCGTGCGGCGGCCGACGGGCGACGGCGGCGGTGAGAGTGGAGAGTTGGATTTGGGGGAAATGGCCGTGGTGAAGGACGAACCCCGTGGTTAAGTCAGAAGTAGCGATGGCGCGTTCGAGCGCGCTGCGGCTAAATTAGCTTCTGCTGCTCGGGATACACGCCATCGCTACTCCTTTCTCTTTTTTTCATTTTTCATTTAGTTTTCTTCACATTTTATTTTTTTCCTTTCACCTTATTCTATTTCTTTCATTTTCAATTACCTTTCTATTTGCTTTCCATTTAATTTTATATCCTTTAGCAGTAGCGATTTAGATTAAAACGCGCTGCTACAAAGAAAGTAGCGGTAGCGCGGTACATTATAGGTCGCTACTACTATGTGTAGCCTATCGGCTAAGCCGTGGGAATTTTAGTAGTAACGTGTTTAGAACAAGACGCGCTACTGCTAGAACTTTATCTGCAGCGTGGTTTGCACAGGAGCGCTACTGCTACTTAGCACCAGCGTCTTTTTTGACCCTCGCTACTGCTAAAGTTCTGTGTATAAGGTTTTCCCTAGTAGTGACAATACGTGCTTTGCTGCCCCTACTGTCACTGGGAAAGGACACCGCAAGATTGAACCCAAAGCTAAGCACTTCTCCCATTGCAAGAATTACCAATCTAGTTGGCCAAACCAAACGGATAATTTGAAGAGACTTGCAAAGATAACCAATCATACATAAAATAATTCAGAGAAGATTCAAATATTTCTCATAGATAATCTTGATCATAAACCCACAATTTATCGGTCTCAACAAACACACCGCAAAAAGAAGATTACATCAAATAGATCTCCACGAGAGAGGGGGAGAACATTGTATTGAGATCCAAAAAGAGAGAAGAAGCCATCTAGCTACTAACTATGGGCCCGAAGGTCTGAAGTAAACTACTCACACTTCATCGGAGAGGCTATGATGATGATGTAGAAGCCCTCCATGGTGGATTCCCCTTCCGGCGGAGCTCCGGAACAGGCCCCAAGATGGGATCTCGTGGATACAGAAAGTTGTGGCGGTGGAATTAGGTTTTTGGCTCCGTGATCGATCTGTTGAAGTACGTGAGGTATATATAGGAGGAAGGAGTACGTCGGTGGAGCTTGGGGCCCACGAGGCAGGGGCGCGCCCTAGGGGCGGGCGCCCTCCATCCTCGTGGTCGCCTCCCTCCTTTCTTGATCGAGGGTCCAAATCTCCTGGATCTTATCCGATGAGAAAATCACGTTCTGAAGATTTCATTCCGTTTGGACTCCGTTTGATATTTCATTTCTTGAAACACGAAATAGGCAAAAACAAAGAAATCTGGCTGGGCCTCCGGTTAATAGGTTAGTCCCAAAAGTAATATAAAAGTGGAAAATAAAGCCCAAGATAGTCCAAAACAATAGATAATATAGCATGGAGCAATCAAAATTATAGATACGTTGGAGACGTATCGGGCATCCCCAAGCTTAATTCCTGCTCGTCCTCGGTAGGTAAATGATAAAAGAGAATTTTGATGCGGAGTGCTACTTGGCATAATTTCAATGTAACTCTTCTTAATTGTGGTATGAATATTCAGATCTGAAAGATTCAAGACAAAAGTTCATATTGACATAAAAATAATAATACTTCAAGCATACTAACTAACCAATTATGTCTTCTCAAAATAACATGGCCAAAGAAAGTTCATCCCTACAAAATCATATAGTTTAGTCATGCTCCATTTTTGTCACACAAGAATGCTCTCATCATGCACAACCCCGATGACAAGCCAAGCAATTGTTTCATACTTTAGTAATATCAAACCTATAAACTTTCACGCAATATATGAGCGCAAGCCATGGACATAGCACTATGGGTGGAATAGAATATGATGATGGGGGTTATGTGGAGAAGACAAAAAAGGAGAAGGTCTTACATCAACGAGGCTAATCAACGGACTATGGAGATGCCCATCAATTGATGTTAATGCAAGGAGTAGGGATTGCCATGCAACGGATGCACTAGAGCTATAAATGTATGAAAGCTCAACAAAAGAAACTAAGTGGGTGTGCATACAACTTGCTTGCTCACGAAGACCTAGGGCATTTGAGGAAGCCCATCATTGGAATATACAAGCCAAGTTCTATAATGAAAAATTCCCACTAGTATATGAAAGTGACAACATATGAAACTCTCTATATGAAAAACATGGTGCTACTTTGAAGCACAATATATGAGACTCGCTATATGAAGAACATGGTGCTACTTTGAAGCACAAGTGTGGAAAAAGAGATAGTAACATTGCCCCTTTTTATTTCTCTTTTTTTGGGCCTTATTTTTTTTCTTTTAGCCTTTCTCTTTTTTTTGGGGACAATACTCTAGAAAATGATGATCATCACACTACTATTTATTTACAACTCAATGATTACAACTCGATACTAGAACAAAGTATGACTCTATATGAATGCCTCCGGCGGTGTACCGGGATATGCAATGAATCAAGAGTGACATGTATGAAAGAATTATGAACGGTGGCTTTGCCACAAATACTATGCCAACTACATGATCATGCTAAGCAATGTGACAATGATGAATGTGTCATGAAGAACGGTATGGTGGAAAGTTGCATGGCAATATATCTTGGAATGGCTATGGAAATGCCATAATAGGTAGGTATGGTGGCTGTTTTGAGGAAGATATAAGGAGTTTATGTGTGAAAGAGCGTATCATATCACGGGGTTTGGATGCACCGGCGAAGTTTGCACCAACTCTCAATGTGAGAACGGGCAATGCACGGTACCGAAGAGGCTAGCAATGATGGAAGGGTGAGAGTGCGTATAATCCATGGACTCAACATTAGTCATAAAGAACTCACATACTTATTGAAGAAATCTACAAGCCATCGAAAACCAAAGCACTACGCGCATGCTCCTTGGGGGATAGATTGGTAGGAAAAGACCATCGCTCGTCCCCGACCGCCACTCATAAGGAGGACAATCAAATAACACCTCATGTTTCAAATTTGTTACATAACGTTTACCATACGTGCATGCTACGGGACTTGCAAACTTCAACACAAGCATTTCTCAAATTCACAACTACTCAACTAGCACGACTTTGATATTATCACCTCCATATCTCAAAACAATTATCAAGCATCAAACTTTTCTTAGTATTCAACACACTCATAAGAAAGTTTTTACTATTTTTGTATACCTAGCATATTAGGATTGTTTAAGAAAATTACCATGCTATTTAAAACTCTCAAAATAATCTAAGTGAAGCATGAGAGATCAATAGTTTCTTCAAACAAATCCACCACCGTGCTCTAAAAGATATAAGTGAAGCACTAGAGCAAAACTATATAGCTCAAAAGATATAAGTGAAGCACATAGAGTATTCTAACAAATTCCAATTCATGTATGGCTCTCTCAAAAGGTGTGTACAGCAAGGATGATTGTGGTAAACTAACAAGAAAAGACGAAAATAATACAAGACGCTCCAAGCAAAACACACATCATGTAGTGAATAAAAATATAGCTCCAAGTAAAGTTACCGATGGAAGTGGACGAAAGACGGGATGCCTTCCGGGGCATCCCCGAGCTATGACTTTTTGGTATCCTTGGATTATCTTGGGGGTGCCATGGGTATCCCCAAGCTTAGCCTCTTTCCACTCCTTGTTCCATAATCCATCAAAAGATTTCACCCAAAACTTAAAAACTTCACAACACAAAACTTAACAGAAATCTCGTAAGCTCCGTTAGCGAAAGAAAACAAAAGACCACTTCAAGGTACTGTAATTAACTCATTCTTTATTTATTTTGGTGTTAAACCTACTGTATTCCAACTTCTCTATGGATTATAAACTATTTTACTAGCCATAGATTCATCAAAATAAGCAAACAACACACGAAAAACAGAATCTGTCAAAAACAGAACAGTCTATAGTAATCTGTAACTAACGCAAACTTCTGGAACTCCAAAACTTCAGCAAAAATAGGAAGACCTAGGCAATTTGTTTATTGATCAGAAGCAATTGGAATCACTATTTTATCACGTTCTGGTGATTTTTAACAATTGTTTTCGTGAACCGAAAGTTTCTGGAAATTACAGCAAGATCAAATAACTATTATCCAAGAAGATCATATAGGTTTAACTTGGCACAAACACTAATTAAAACATAAAACCAGATCTAAACAGAAGGTAGATGGATTATTTATTCCTAAACAGAAACAAAAACAAAACTAAAAATAAAATTGGGTTGCCTCCCAACAAGCGCTATTGTTTAACGCCCCTAGCTAGGCATTGAGATTTCAATGATGCTCACAAGAAAGACAAGAATTGAAGCACAAAGAGAGCATCATAAAACATGTGACAAACACACTTAAGTCTAACATACTTCCTATGCATAGGCATATTATAGGCAAACAAATTATCGTAGCAAGCAAAAACTAGCATATGCAAGGAAGCGGAAGGGAACAATAGCATTCTCAACATAACGAGAGGTAATTTAGTAACATGAAAATTTCTATAACCATATTTTCCTCTCTCATAATAATTACATGTAGGATCATAAGAAAATTCAACAATATAGCTATCACATAACATATTCTCAACACGATCCACATGCATGCGAAGTTGACACTCTTCCAAAATAGTGGGATTATCATTAACTAAAGTCATGATTTCTTCAAGCCCACTTTTATCAAAAATATCATAAGATTGAATATTCTCCAAATATGTGGGATCTAAAGTTGACACTCTTCCAAGCCCACTTTCAATATTATTGCAAACAATATTATCAATCTCATATTCATCATGGGGCTTAAATAAATTTTCAAGATCATAAGAAGAATCACCCCAATCATGATCATTGCAACAAGTAGACGACATAGCAAAACTAGCATCCCCAAGCTTAGGGTTTTGCATATTATTAGCACAATTGACATCAAGATAATTTATAGTAAAATAATTGAAATCATGCTTTTCATCGAGGGAACTATCAAACATGGGTGCAATAGCAACAATCTCATTTTTAACATAAGGAACTATAGCAAATTCGTCTTCATAAATATTGGCATCATGGCCACAAGAATAGCAAGCATCATGTTCACCAAGGGATATTTCAACCAAATCATCGGAATCATCATTATCTATAGATTCATGCATATCATTATTTTCTTTCAAAGCAACGGTCATTCTTTCAATAAATTCTTGGACATAGACATTATGAGCAAGGTTTTCATTGCAATATTTAAGTATGACGGAATTTTCAGATTTGTTGAGAGTAAAATCATACTTTTCAATCAAATAAGCAACTTCATGAGCACCCTTAAAAACGACAAATTCTTCAATTTGTTCGATATCATAGTAGCTATAAACACCCTGTGCATAAGAAGATAAGATTTCATTATCATTGAACTCACATAGGTAGGGAAGGTGTTTTTTAGGGTTCTAAGAGCAACAAGTAAAATCACACATTTCACAAAGATTCCAAGCATAGCATAGCAAACTATTTATATGATACCATAAGAGCTTCTTTTTCAGACAAACGATGACGCACAAAATGAGCATGCTCATCTAAAGATTTCCCATCAACTAGGCTAGTTGGGGTTTCAAAGACGAAAGATAAGGATCGAAGATGATCCAAGTAGAACACTTTAAGTGGATCCATATCAATAGATTTTCAGCAAGCGAAGATACAAGCATATAGAAGGCACAAGGAAACACAAACAAAGATACATACCGGAAGAAGGCGAATGGAAAAGAGAAGGCGAATAAAACGGCAAGGGTGAAGTGGGGGAGAGGAAAACGAGAGGAAAATGGCAAATAATGTAATGCGGGAGATAAGGGATTGTGATAGGTACTTGGTATGCTGACTTTTGCGTAGACTCCCCGGCAACGGCGCCAGAAATCCTTCTTGCTACGTCTTGAGCTTGCGTTGTTTTTCCCCAAAGAGGAGAGGATGATGCAGCAGAGTAGATGAAAGTGCAACTATCCCTAGGTGGTTTTGGTAATTCCTAACAACATATAGCTCATTGAGCTAACATCATTCCAAGATAAATATTTTAGTAAAGTGGATGGCATGGCATCGATGAGAAAAGTGGATCCCTCAAATTGCTAAAGATAAAAGGATTGGCTCAAGCTCAAAAGCTCAAGACTCTACATTTTATATTTTAGTGATCCAAGATCACATTGAGTCTATAGGAAAAGCCAATACTATCAAGGAGGGATGAGGTGTTGCTTAATGAGTTTCTTGCTCCACAGTGCTTAGTGATATGCTCCAAAACCCTCAACTACTTTCTCATATCCACATATGACCTAAACCCAAAGTCAAACTCGGCCCTACCGATTCTTTCTACCTGGTGCCACCGAGTTCAGATGTCATAGCCACTGCCACAAACCCTAGGCAAATCGGTCTCACCGATAGGGATCCCGGTCTCACCGAGATGGGATTGTAATCTCTCTGTTTCCCTTCGTAACGTTTCAGTCCTACCGAGATGAGCGATCGGTCCCACCGAGATTGCAATGTAAACTCTCTGTTTCCCTTTCGTAACATTTCGGTCTCACCGAAAAGAGTGAATCGGTCCCACCGAGTTTACCTGACCAACTCTCTGGTTAGCTTATTACCAAAATCGGTCTCACCGAGTTTGTGTAATCGGTCTCACCGAGATTATGTTATGCCCTTACCCTATCCATATCGGTCCTACCGAGTTGCATGTCGGTCCCACCAAAAATCCTAACGGTCACTAGATTTGCTGAATCGGTCTGACCGAGTTTATCAATTCGGTCCCACCAAGTTTGGCAAGTTGTGTGTAACGGTTAGATTTTGTGTGGAGGCTATATATACCCCTCCACCTCCTCTTCATTCGTGGAGAGAGCCATCAGAACAAACCTACACTTCCAACTTGCTGTTTCTAAGAAGGAACCACCTACTCATGTGTTGAGGCCAAGATATTCCATTCCTACCATATGAATCTTGATCTCTAGCCTTCCCCAAGTTGCTTTCCACTCAAATCTTCTTTCCACCAAATCCAAATCCTGTGAGAGAGAGTTGAGTGTTGGGTAGACTATCATTTGAAGCACAAGAGCAAGGAGTTCATCATCAACACACCATTTGTTACTTCTTGGAGAGTGGTGTCTCCTAGATTGGCTAGGTGTCACTTGGGAGCCTCCGACAAGATTGTGGAGTTGAACCAAGGAGTTTGTAAGGGCAAGGAGATCGCCTACTTCGTGAAGATCTACCGCTAGTGAGGCAAGTCCTTCATGGGCGACGACCATGGTGGGATAGACAAGGTTGCTTCTTCGTGGACCCTTCGTGGGTGGAGCCCTCCGTGGACTCGCGCAACTGTTACCCTTCGTGGGTTGAAGTCTCCATCAACGTGGATGTACGATAGCACCACCTATCGGAACCACGACAAAAACATTCGTGTCTCCAATTGCGTTTGAATTCTCCAAACCCTTCCCTTTACATTCTTGCAAGTTGCATGCTTTACTTTCCGCTGCTCATATACTCTTTGCATGCTTGCTTGAATTGTGTTAAGATTGCTTGACTTGTGCTAAGATAGCTAAAATCTGCCAAAGACTAAAACTGGGAAAAGGATAAGTTTTTAATTGGTCAAGTAGTCCAATCACCCCCTCCCCTCTACACATACTTACGATCCTACAAGTGGTATCAGAGCTTTGGTCTCCATTTGCTTTGATTTCCATAGCTTTTGGTGGTCATAGCCTTGGTTTCACAACCTAGGAAAGTATGGCGTCTAGCGAGGGAAATTATCACCGTAGATGTCCTTACTTTGATGGTACTAATTTTGCTAGTTGGAAGCATAAGATGAAAATGCATATTCTTGGACATAACCCCGCCGTTTGGGCTATTGTGTGTATTGGCTTGCAAGGTGAATTCTTTGATGGGAGAGAACCGAACCATGAAGCTAGTGCGGAAGAGTTGAAGATGCTGCAATACAACGCTCAAGCTTGCGATATCCTCTTCAACGGATTGTGCCCCGAAGAATTCAACAAAATCAACCGTCTTGAGAATGCAAAGGAAATTTGGGGTACTTTGATTGATATGCATGAAGGTACCGACTCCGTCAAGGAATCCAAGTTGGATGTGCTCCAAAGTCAACTTGACAAGTTCAAAATGAAGGATGGTGAAGGTGTCGCTGAAATGTACTCTAGGCTTGCTCCTATCACAAATGAGATTGCCGGCTTAGGAAGTGAAGAGATGACCGACAAATTCATCATCAAGAAGATCCTAAGAGCTTTGGATGGAAAATATGATACCGTGTGCACATTGATCCAAATGATGCCCAATTACAAAGATCTCAAGCCAACGTAAGTCATTGGAAGAATTGTTGCTCATGAGATGTCACTCAAGGATAAGGAGGAACTTCACAACAAGACAAGTGGTGCTTACAAAGCCTCATGTGAAGCCCCCACATCATCAAGTGAGAAACAAACCTTCAATGAAGAATTGAGCTTAATGGTGAAGAACTTCAACAAATTCTACAAGAGTAGAAGCAAACAGAGAAGCTCCAAGTCAAGGTCCTACAATGACAAAAGATCTTCTAGTCGGGAGCGTAATTGCTAGAATTGTGGAAGACCCGTACACTATTCCAATGAGTGTACGGCACCCTACAAAAGAAGAGAAGATTCTCCAAAAAGAAGAAGTAGAAGTGAAGAATCACCACCAAGAGAAAGAAGGAGTAGAGATGATCGTTATGAACGAAGACCCTCACGGAGAAGCAAGGATTCGGAAAGGAAGGACAATTCATCAAGGAGCTACACAAAACGAAGACATCAAGCTCATGTTGGTGAATGGGTATCCAGCTCCGACTCCGACAATCACTCCGAGAGAAGTTATCACTCCGACTCCGAATATACTCAAGATGAAGGTGTTGCCGGTCTAGCACTTGTGTCAGCCAACTCCTACGACATATTTGATTCACCAAATGAAGGAATTGGAAGATGCTTCATGGCCAAAGGCCCAAAGGTAACACACCCCGAGTATGTTGGTTTCAATGGTGATGAAGATGACTTGCTAGGTGATGATGATTTACTTGTTGACAACTCTAGTGATGAATACTATGATGAAACGTCAATTAATCATGCTAATCAAGATAAAAAGAATGATAATGATAAGGAGAAGATTGAGCTTCTAACTAAAGAACTAAACACTCTTAAGTTAGCTCATGAAACTAACTTAGAAGATCATCGAGAACTTTTAAGGACTCATGAGAAGTTACGCTTTGAAAAGCTCAATCTTGAGAAAGAGCATGAGTTCTTAAAGGCAATCAATCATGATCTTCGTAAGAAAATTTCTTCTTACATTGCCAAGCGTTTACTCTTATCTACTTACATGCCTCAAGTCAAGTCCACTAACAAAAACAAGAAGGATTCTTCCTCTAGTAGTAACAATAATCATGCTAAATCAAATGTTGTTGCTTCTAGTAGTTCTCTTGATTCCACTAATGATTCTCTTAGCCAAGTTACACTTGAGCAAGAAAATAGCTTATTGAAGGGAATTATAGAGAAAGGTGTTTACAAGAGCCTTGCCAGGAGTAAGCAATTTGAGGAAATTATACGCAAGCAAGGAAGGCACCGGAAGAATCAAGGTGTTGGTTTTGAACGAAATTTCAATGCCAATGGAGTTGAGTGGGAAGAAGATCAATATCCCAAGACGAAGTTTGTTCCTCAACAAGAGAAGTATGATCCTACTTCCTTCAAAGGGACACAAGATCAAGATGATCTTCCACCACAAGACCACAAGCAAAAAGGCAAGGACAAGCTTCAAGAGGAGATTGATGAATTTGAAGAAGCTCCTAAGGCCTTGGTCAAGTGGATTCCCAAGACTACGACAAGTTCTACTTCATCAAGTACGACTACAACTCCTAGGATTCCCATCAAGATGATGTGGATCCCGAAGAAGAAGAACTAGAGAGTTCTTGAGGGTGACTCCGCCAACATATTTCACTCATATTATCTTGGCAACAACGAGTGCAATCAACTTCCACATCTTGCACTAGTTCAAGGAGTCACAAACCCTCCTGTTGGTAAGACAAGGGACAAGGTAACCTAATGCTTTCATAGACATCATATTATGTGTGCATCACTCTATGTCTATGGATATCCTTGTTTGTTCCTTGTGGGACTAACCCATGTAGGTATTGAAAGTGCAACTCACTCCAAAAGGATTGCTCCAAATGATCTTCATCAACATTGAGCAGCCACATCTTCAACACCTTCATGAAGTCATCATCGACAAAACCCAAGGTTAGTTCATCCCTCTAAGGGAGGATCTCACATCTAGGGGGAGCTTTACTCTAAAGAATTGAGCTAATGCAACTCTCATGGTGTGAACACAACAATGCATTATGTAAAAGTGCTAACCCCACTTGAGCTTAAACGATGAGTATGACCTATGATCAAATGTTCTCATTTGACTCCTAAGTCAATATACTCATATATAGATGACCTAGTCATCGCCAATTGTTTGATAGATGCTAGAATTGTTTGTGCGTGCTTTGTCACATATTTCATTTGTCATTTTATTGTGTGAGCATGTTGGTTGCATATTTTACTCATTTCGAGGACATCCACTTGTAGTTTTGATTGATTGGTTTCTTTTTCTTTGGCCAAGTGGATGGACAAGAATGCCTAAGAACCTTCTCTAGCTATCTATGCTCTTCTCATCTCAAACTCTATTCATGCTACATCACAAAATTTGATCAAGTCAGATTCGAACCACTCTATGTGAGGAGCACTCGGAGTCCCCGATTCGTCATAGACTTAAACTTCCAAAACTTCTTTGCTGCTTTTGGTCCGACCGATTCCTCCATTTCGGTCATACCGAGATCACTAAGTCGATCTAGGTTTTCAATCTCGGTGCAACCGATTTGAACTTTCGGTCACACCGAGTTGCTTTATCTTGTCATGAGTTATGCATCTCGGTGCCACCGAGTTGTTCCACTCACCACACCGGCTGTGGTTGGACTATATATACTCACGGGCAAAATTTGAAACTTTCTCCAAACCCCTTCGCCCGCGCATAGCTCGCTCTGCCTCCAGGGTCTCCGGATCGTCCTCCTCGTCGCCAGACGCCTCCTGTCGCTGGTCTCCGTCGCCGTCAACGGAATTCATCCCCGCTGTTGCCGCCGTAGCGAGTTCATCACCGATCTAGGGTATGGACTCGATCACAGTGCTATCCCCGTCCGATTCCTAGCACATTGTGTTCATCATGATTCTTGCCACGATTGAAACGACTCTATCCAGTCAAAACACTCCATAGATTAGAGATGAATTGAAAATTTAGGGTTAGGTTTCCGCCGAAACCATCTCGGACCCACCGAGTTCAGGACTTTGTGAAACCCTAGCAGTCTTGGTGCCACCAAACTGTGACTCGGTCTGACTGAGTTCACTAGTTTAGGTTCCAAAAGCTGCTTCGGTATCACCGAGTTTGCAAATCGGTTGATCCGAAATGCTTTCTGTGGAAAACTAAAACTAAGTTTTTGACTCATTCTTTTGCAAAAATATCTGTATTTTGTGATGCTCATCCACTCTATCTCATCTATATCTATTCACAGGGTCTGCAGTCAATGTTTGCAACATGTCTGATCAGAGTGACAGCCAGAACAAGTCAGAGGAGCAGATTCAGATGAGTGAGGGCACTAGTCCCTCTAGCAGCTCAGATGAGGGTAGCAGAAGCACCCCAAGCAACTTGCCCAAAGCTGCCACCAGGACAAGGAAGAAGAGAACCTCATAATCTGAGGATGAAGATTATGTGGCAGTAGAGGATGAGGCCATTTCCAAGAAAAAGGTGCTCAAGAAGGAGTATAGCTCAGCTGCAGTTAAGCCAGGTCTGAAGACCAAAAGGCCAGCAGGAAGACAACCCATGTCTAAAGCCAGAGCCTCCACTCAAGCATCTTTGGAATCCCAACCCAAAGAGGCTGCTGCAGAAAGGAAGAAAAGGAAGGAAAGGGTCAAGAAGACCATGGCCAGAGTTATTGGAAAGCCTTCCATGATGGAAGAGGAGGAAGAAGAAGAGGTTGCTGCACCAGCACCCAAGGCTCAGAAGCTTATGGGTGATGCTATTAAGTCAGGGGCTGCATCATCAAAGCCCAAAGAAGCACCCAAAGCTGCCTCCAAACCAAAGATTGCACCAAAGAGGAATATCAGGAACATATCTGCTGCTGAGAAGAACAAGGCCCCAGTGCCGGAGACTGTTGCTGAAGAAGAAGATGATGAAGAGCAAATCCTGAGAAAGTTGAAGCCAAAGATTCCAGACCACAATGATGCTCATCCTGTGGCTGAGAACATGAAGATCAGGAGAGACTCAGGGTTAAGGCTATGGAGAGAGTCAGATCCATATGCCACCAGAAGAAGGACTGCTGTTGATTACAGGTTCCACACAAAGGAACAACAGGACTTCTATGAGACAATCTTGTTGGACAAGAAGCTTATAGTGTGTGATATGAGGTGGGTCGCCTGGACCTACATAAAGGAGAATGAGGAACACTATCCTGGTGTGTATGACAGTTTTAGTGCTTGTGGAGTTGCAGACTTTGTTGGGCAGAAGCTCACAGAGTGGAATGAGGAGCTCATAATGCAATTCTACTCCACAGCCCACTTCTATCCAGATGGCAGGATAGCATGGATGTCTGAAGATACAAGGTACCAATCAACTATTGTGGAATGGGCCAATCTAATCAATGCACCTAAGGAGGAAGAGAATGACTTGGATGTCTACGCCAAGAAAAAGATGGATCATAACACTATGGCACGTATGTACAAAGAGATTCCTGGAGCAGATCTTGAGACTCACCAGTTTGGATCAGTGAAACACTTGCTGTCAGGTCTGCCTACAATCAATTGGATCCTCGGGCACACTCTCTTGCCCAAGTCTGGTGATCACAGAATGATCAGAGGCCATGCAATAAACTTGCTACATATATTTGATGCGCCACAGAAGTTCAAGGTCATGAGCCTTATAGTTGAGACTATCAAAAGGACAATTCTGACCGACCGAAAAGAAGTTGTGGATATGCCCCACAGATCCGTGGAGCTGATAAACTCCAAGATGGGCACAGGCACATATCTGTTGGATAAGGAGCACATGCCTATCTATCCAGACTTCGAGGACAACCAAGTGGTTATGGATGAAGATGAACCATCCTCAGTGCAAACACAAGCTAAAAAGGAGAAGGCAAGGGCAGAGAAGGCTGCCAAGATGCCAACAATGGAAGAGGCATCCCAGTACCTTCTGAAGAGCAAACAAGATCAATTTGGCTACTTGATTGCATCCACTCTAAGGATTGAGAAGGGGCTGGCCACCTTGACTCGAAACCAGGAGAGCTTGGAGAGGATCATGGAGCAGAAGTTTTATGACATGGACATAAAGGTAACTGAGATCCAGTCTGTTGTTGAGCAGCTTCACGCTGGATGACATGCAGGAGAGGAAGGACAAGACAACCACAAATGCATTTGCCAGAGTGCCTAGAGCTCACAGATCAGCTGCAGTGCCAGTGAAAAATACCAGAGCCACTTCATCTGCACCAGCTACAGCTTCAGTGCCACCAGCTCTAGCACCTACTCCACCAACTCCATCTACATCAACAGATGCTTTCGTCCTTGGCGTCCTGTCTACACCACCACCTGAAGATCAAGCCTGAGAGTCGATTTAGTGCTATGCATTTCCTATGAACTTTTGGTAACTTGTTGCCAAAGGGGGAGAAAAATGTATAGATCATAGGCTTCGAGAGAGAGTGTTGCTTTTTTTGTTCTCTCTTGCTTTGGTGGTTGAACTTTATTTGCTTGTTTGAGATATATTATGTCTGTGTGATACATGGATGATCATGTGTTTGATCATATGCTACAATTATGCTTGTTGGATGACATTATCCTTTTTATCCCTATATGATCATTCATTTTGCTTGGTGATGAGTGCATGTATTTAATCATTATCATTTTAAGCGCTCCACCAAGATGTATGTGACATGGAAGAGTTACCCATGAGCCTAACTCCTTGTGCATTTGCAGTCCAAAGCAAATCTTAAACTATGCACAAATTTAGGGGGAGCTCTTGCTTATCACATACTTCTCAAAGCGACAATGTTTTTCACTCTTATTATCATTTGTCGAAGCTTTGATCTATATGTTGTCATCAATTACCAAAAAGGGGGAGATTGAAAGTGCAACTACCCCTAGGTGGTTTTGGTAATTCCTAACAACATATATCTCATTGAACTAACATCATTCCAAGATGAATATTTCAGGAAAAGCTCAATGGATGGCATTGCATGGATGAGAAAAGTGGATCCCTCAAATTGCTAAGGATAAAAGGATTGGCTCAAGCTCAAAAGCTCAAGACTCTACATTTTATATTTTAGTGATCCAAGATCACATTGAGTCTATAGGAAAAGCCAATACTATCAAGGAGGGATGAGGTGTTGCTTAATGAGTTTCTTGATCCACAGTGCTTAGTGATATGCTCCAAAACCCTCAACTACTTTCTCATATCCACATATGACCTAAACCCAAAGTCAAACTCGGCCCTACCGATTCTTTCTACCCGGCGCCACTGAGTTCAGATGTCATAGCCACTGCCACAAACCCTAGGCAAATCGGTCTCACCGATAGGGATCTCGGTCTCCGAGATGGGATTGTAATCTCTCTGTTTCCCTTCGTAACGTTTCGGTCCTACCGAGATGAGCGATCGGTCCCACCGAGATTGCAATGTAAACTCTGTTTCCCTTTCGTAACATTTTGGTCTCACCGAAAAGAGCGAATCGGTCCCACCGAGTTTACCTGACCAACTCTCTGGTTAGCTTATTACCAAAATCGGTCTCATCGAGTTTGTGTAATCGGTCTCACCGAGATTACGTTATGCCCTAACCCTAACCATATCGGTCCTACCGAGTTGCATGTCGGTCCCACCGAAAATCCTAACGGTCACTAGGTTTGTTGAATCGGTCCGACCGAGTTTATCAACTCGGTCCCACCGAGTTTGGCAAGTTGTGTGTAACGGTTAGATTTTGTGTGGAGGCTATATATACCCCTCCACCTCCTCTTCATTCGTGGAGAGAGCCATCAGAACAAACCTACACTTTCAACTTGCTTTTTCTGAGAAGGAACCACCTACTCATGTGTTGAGGCCAAAGATATCCCATTCCTACCATATGAATCTTGACCTCTAGCCTTCCCCAAGTTGCTTTCCACTCAAATCTTCTTTCCACCAAATCCAAATCCTGTGAGAGAGAGTTGAGTGTTGGGGAGACTATCATTTGAAGCACAAGAGCAAGGAGTTCATCATCAACACACCATTTGTTACTTCTTGGAGAGTGGTGTCTCCTAGATTGGCTAGGTGTCACTTGGGAGCCTCCGACAAGATTGTGGAGTTGAACCAAGGAGTTTGTAAGGGCAAGGAGATCGCCTACTTCGTGAAGATCTACCGCTAGTGAGGCAAGTCCTTCGTGGGCGACGGCCATGGTGGAATAGACAAGGTTGCTTCTTCGTGGACCCTTCGTGGATGGAGCCCTCCGTGGACTCGCACAACCGTTACCCTTCGTGGGTTGAAGTCTCCATCAACGTGGATGTACGATAGCACCACCTATCGGTACCACAACAAAAACATCCGTGTCTCCAATTACGTTTGAATTCTCCAAACCCTTCCCTTTACATTCTTGCAAGTTGCATGCTTTACTTTCCGCTGCTCATATACTCTTTGCATGCTTGCTTGAATTGTGTTAAGATTGCTTGACTTGTGCTAAGATAGCTAAAATCTGCCAAAGACTAAAATTGGGAAAAGGATAAGTTTTTAAATGGTCAAGTAGTCTAATCACCCCCCCCCTCTAGACATACTTTCTATCCTACAGTAGCGTAAGTATTTCCCTTAGTTTTTGAGAACCAAGGTATCAATCCAGTAGGAGGCCATGCGCAAGTCCCTCGTACCTACACAAAGCAAATAACTCCTCGCAACCAACGCGAATAGGGGTTGTCAATCCCTTCACGGTCACTTACGAGAGTGAGATCTGATAGAGATGATAGATAATATTTTTGGTATAAAGATGCAAAGTAAAATAAAAGGCAAAGTAAAAAAGCAAAGCAATAATAAAGCGTAGGAAGATTAATATGATGAGAATAGACCCGGGAGCCATAGATTTCACTAGTGGCTTCTCTCACGAGTATAAGTATTCTACGGTGGGTGAACGAATTACTGTTGAGCAATTGACAGAATTGAGCATAGTTATGAGAATATCTAGGTATGATCATGTATATAGGCATCACGTCCGAGACAAGTAGACCGACTCCTGCATCTACTACTATTACTCCACTCATCGACCGCTATCCAAAGATGCATCTAGAGTATTAAGCTAATGAAAACAGAGTAACGCCTTAAGCAAGATGACATGATGTAGAGGATAAATTCATGCAATATGATAAAACCCCATCTTGTTATCCTCGATGGCAACAATACAATACGTGCCTTGCTGCCCCTCATCACATCGGGAAATGACACCGCAAGATTGAACCCAAAGCTAAGCACTTCTCCCATTGCAAGAACTACCAATCTAGTTGGCCAAACCAAACGGATAATTCGAAGAGACTTGCAAAGATAACCAATCATACTTAAAAGAATTCATAGAAGATTCAAATATTGCTCATAGATAATCTTGATCATAAACCCACAATTCATCGATCTCGACAAACACACCGCAAAAAGAAGATTACATCGAATAGATCTCCACGAGAGAGGGGGAGAACATTGTATTGAGATCCAAAAAGAGAGAAGAAGTCATCTAGCTACTAACTATGGACCCGAAGGTCTGAAGTAAACTACTCACACTTCATCAGAGAGGCTATGATGATGATGTAGAAGCCCTCCGTGGTGGATTCTCCTTCCGTGAGCTCGAACAGGCCCCAAGATGGGATCTCGTGGATACTGAGAAAGTTGCGGCGGTGGAATTAGGTTTTGGCTCCGATCTCGATCTGTTGGGGTGCGTGGGTATATATAGGAGGAAGGAGTACGTCGGTGGAGCTTGGGGCCCACGAGGCGGGGCGCGCCTAGGGGGCGCCCACCTCGTGGCCGCCTCCCTCCTTTCTTGACCGAGGGTCCAAGTCTCCTGGATCTTATCCGATGAGAAAATCACGTTCCCGAAGATCTTATCCGAAGGTTAGTCCCAAAAGTAATATAAAAGTGGAAAATAAAGCCCAATATAGTCCAAAACAATAGATAATATAGCATGGAGCAATCAAAAATTATAGATACGCTGGAGACGTATCAGGGTATCGTTCGAAACCCTGCATTGACATGGGATTAAGGGAAGCTTTGGGAGGTGATGGCTGCTTGTGTGATTATGCACAACATGATCGTCGAGGACGAGCGTGATAACAGCATCTTCGACCAAGGATTTGATTTTCAAGGTGAAAATGTTGAGCCCCTGCACCAAGAACCAGCCACGTTTGAACAGTTTACCCAATTCCATCGTGAACTGCGTGATTGGCACACTCATTTGGATCTTCAAAATGACTTGGTTGAGCACATGTGGAATCACATTGGCAACCAATAGATGTATTGTTTCATTATATTTATTCAAGACAATTTTGATTAGGTTGTAAAACTATTTTATTCGAGACAATTTTGACTTGGTTGTAAAACTATTTTTATTTGAGACAGTTAATATTTGGACGTGCAGACTTGTTTTACTAAACATTGAAATATGAATATATGGGCATATTGGCCGTGGCGGATAGGATGGGGCCAAAGGATGCGTCCGCCCGTTGGGCGCACGGCCACCGCATCCCAGGAAAGGTTTGGACACGACCCCATTGCCCTGTCCAAATGGACAGAATCCAGGCAAAACGGACGTCCGTTTGGGGTCGTGCGCTGGAGTTGGCCTAAACGTCTATGGGCGGGTCTGTGCATCTGAATTCTCGCAAACCGATCATAATCTGGGGGAGGTATGCAGGCGTCTGAATCTCCGTCACGTAGAACTCCGACACTCTGGTCCATTTAAGTTCCTTCTTTTATACCATTTTTTGGGCTCCGTTGCTCTCTTTTTGTTCTATATATCGCACCATTCTAATCCGATGCCGCCACTTATCACTCCGGTCAGCCCACCAACGCATCTGCACATCCTGGACTATGCCATTGTCCACCCCTGATCCGTCTGCAGCCAGGTATCCTTCATACCTCTCCCGCTCCCCCCGTCGACGTTGTCCATGCGGGACACCACGGCAAATGTCCTTGAACTTTTTTACGTTCTCGTTGTTTTTTTGGAGCAAGCACGATGGCGGGGGATTCGATTATGAAAGATGAGTTGCTATACGGTACGTGGTTGGACAGAATGTGGACTTTGTCGCATGAAGCAGGGGCGTAGAGTTTTTGGCTAAATGTGCATTCTTGGTTTTAATGAGCAAAATCACTTAGCACCCTACAACTAGCACGTGATACATGATTGCAATGTGAAGTCGCTAGCCCAACAATGGTATACCATCTCAAATTTTGTCATCAACTATTGCGGTGCGACCATACACGTGCAAAGAAGTTGGCCACCAAGCACGTCAATCCTAGAGATAGTAAGTTTTGCTTCTTATTGCTTTACATGTTTGGTCAAGTCAAAGATTCACTCAAGGTTGCAACCTGATGATCATCACAATGTATAGCCCAAACACGCTACCGCACTGTACCAATCAGCGAAGAGCAAGGCATTCATGTTGATGCATTTGGATGAAGCTCAAGGGGCACAACGTCTGGATGACCAATATCTGCGGTATGGATGCATTGTTAACCTCGACTAACGTTGCATCTGGATCAATAAATTTGAAACACTTGTTGAGCATCCGATTATTTCAGATGTGATTTTTTATATTTGAGCTATTGTTGTATTAGGATAACCGCATATTATTGAAGGATGAATAGTGCTATTGCTATTACAAATACTTATTTTCAATGCTTCGTGATAGAAAAAAAATAGAGGTGGGTGTTTGATGGACACGGTTGGACGACGACTCTTGTATCCGTTTGTGAATGCTTCCGGACATGTCGGCAAACGAATAATGTGTCCGATTTCTTGGACGTCGTTGAAGATGCCCTTCGTTATTACGATAAGTACTCTTTAGCGTTGTAAATGTTACGACCACGTTAATACCAGTTCGATGAAATTACACGATCAGTTGTCATTGCTTCATTAATGAATTGGTTAGCTTTTATGCTCATTGACGCTAATGTTTCTGTTGCAACCTAAGTTTGAAGCTCTCACGATCAATTGAGATTTTAATTTTGGATTCTACCCTCGATTTTGACCGAGTTCACGTCCTGGCGGGTTCCTATGATCAACGCATGGGATTTTGAGGCCTTTACGGATGCGTGTGTCGCCTTTGTGGAGTTGCTCGGCCGGGGGGGTGTTAGGCAGTCGGTGGCGGGGGTAGGATTTATGATGCGCTTCGTTGCTGTTGCACGTGCGAGTAGAGGTTGGTGCATTGGTGTGAGGGCTTTCTATATGGGTGGTGCTTCATCTGCGAGTGGCTTGGTTTGTTTTTTCTTGTTTCTCATACCAGCTTAGGGATAGTGATGGGTAGAAAGAGCGTTGTGGGATTCAATATCGGCATGGTGTTTGGTCGAGTAAATAGCAAAAAACTATCACAATTCACGTTAAGGTTTCAAAAAAAAATACCACTTAAAAAAATCGTTGATACATACCTTAAAAGAAAATTTAAACACTGATGACCGATTTTAGACCCAAAAAAAATGTTGATATGCCACCACTTAAAAATCGCTGATACATACCAGTTTTTTTCTAATTTTGTTTTAGAAGAAACACTGTTGATACATACCTTAAAAGAAAATTTAAACACTGATGACCGATTTTAGACCCAAAAAAAATGTTGATATGCCACCACTTAAAAAATCGCTGATACATACCAGTTTTTTTTTCTAATTTTGTTTTAGAAGAAACACTGTTGATACATACCTTAAAAGAAAATTTAAACACTGATGACCGATTTTAGACCCAAAAAAAATGTTGATATGCCACCACTTAAAAAAATCGCTGATACATACCAGTTTTTTTTTTCTAATTTTGTTTTAGAAGAAACACTGTTGACCAATTATTTAGACAAATAAAAAAATTAATTTGCGGTGAGCGTGGATCGAAGCGCGACCTTCAGATCTTCAGTCTGACGCTCTCCCAACTGAGCTATCCCCGCTTTAGATTTTAGAACTAGTTACGTCCCTAATGACTAATTACGGATCAGCACGAGCTGTGTCTTGCTCCGAACTGAGTTTTGGCCTCAAAATTCTGTTAACCGTTCCTGTTAGAAGGGAACGAGAGGATTGATGGAATAATTGTTGTATTGCTTGAGCCTCGTGGGCATATATATATATGAGTACAATGATCTACTTGGAGTACAAGACAAGTCAGAACAAATCCTAGCCTATCTCGTCTTTCCTAATACAATCACGTTACTCAACATCCCCCCGCAGTCACAACGGTAGCGACACAGACGGTGAGATCGGAGAAGAATCGAAGGCAAGCCGACGGACACCCCCCACAACAGAACGGCGATTGACGCATCGCGGAGTCGTGGCTGGAGTGGAAACCGACGAGGTTGCTCAAGCAAGGCGGTAGCCCTTTGTGCCGTTTGTCGAGGTAGCCGAGAGTGTATGATGGTGGAGCCGTGGTCGAGGTAGCCGTGCGAAGAATGTCGTGGTCGATGTCGAGTCGGGGTAGCCGGTGTCGAGGAAGTCGCCGTGTAGCCGCGGGCGCAAGGGGGCGCCGAGTTAGTCATAGGCGTAGTAGTGTCGAAGTAGTGGTGCGCCGGGGAGAAGACGTTGTTGACGACACGTCGCGCCGGGGTTGCCAAGCCCGGGGACATATCGTAGACGAAGGCACACACCAGTGTTGCCAGCACCGGGCATGCGTAGACGGACGAAAACGAAGTTGACGAAGCGCCGCACCAGGCTTGCCAGGCCTGGGGACACGTCGTGGACGAAGGCACGCTGCGGTGTTGCCAGCACCGGGCATGCGTAGACTGTGACCTGCACGAGCTGTACGCCATGTTGAAGAAGTCGGAGAAGCCAGCGGAGAAGGACTCGACGACGGTTGCGGCGCCAATCTGCGCGGGGCCGATGTCGCGCCCGCGGTTGTCGGAGTAGATGAAGTGGTCGAGGTAGATAACGGCGACGCTGGCGACGGGCTGGTGCTGGATGAAGACGAAGGAGGTGGACGGGCACAGGTGTAGCGGCGGCGGCAGCCAAAGAAGAGCGACGGCGGCGGCCTGACGTCGGCGGCTAGTTAGGAGTGCGGCGGCGGTGCTCGAAGTAGGCGAAGAACCCTGACAGCGTGACGAAGACCGTCGCGGACGGTGGCGTTCCCGCACCAAGGGAGACGGCGCGGCGCATACCACGGGAGGTCGACGCGGGATGCTGGTGGACCATGGGTCGCGCGCTTCGGCCCGGCGGGGCGGCAGCGGCGGCAAAGGGTCGGGCGACGGCGGAAGACCTCTGGCGGCGGCGGGGACCACGGGTCATGACGTTGCGGCCCAAAAGGGCGACACAACGGCGGTTCACGAGTCGGTGCAACCGCGGGGACGGCCTCGGGGCGGCGGCGGGGACCGCGTATCGCGACACTACGGCCCGAAGGGGCGACGCACGAGTCGATGCAGCCGCGAGAGAACCATGGGGCGGCGGCCCTGCGGCCCGACGGGGCAACATAACGGCAGCCCGATGCTTGATCGGTGGAAAGGCGCGCTGAACTCAGGGACGGTCTTCACGGGACCTGCGGAGGCGCGTGTAACCGACGGGCCAGGTCGGTCGCGCGGCGTAGATGAGGCGGATCGTGGCGTTGAGCGGGTGATCAAGCCGATCACGCGCGAGGTCGGGGACGCCGCTCGATGGAGGCGCGGTGGCGGCGGAGTCCGAGATGAGGCCGGCGGCGGCGGGCGGCGGCGGCTATGATTGGCCGCCGCATGGCGCGAGGTCACTGGGTCGGGTGATGCAGAGTCCTGTCGAGCAGGCGGTGACGACGGCGTGAGATCATCAAGGGCTGTCGCGCGCGAACGGCGGCGGTGAGGGGCCGCCAACACGGCCGGCGGATGAACCCTAGGTACGGGCGCGCGGCCGGCGGTCATGGAGGCCGACCGCCGGCGCGGCGCTGGTGCGAAACGGCGCGGCCGAGGTTTAGAACCCAAACGATACCATGTTAGAAGGGAGCGAGAGGATTAATGGAATAGTTGTTGTATTGTTTGAGCTCATATATATATATATATATATATATATATATATATATATATATATATATATATATATATATATATATATATATATATATAAAAAGATAATGATATATTTGAAGATAAAATGCCAATGAACAAATCCTAAATTTATCTCGTCTTTGCTAATACAATAACGTTACTCAACAGTTCCTGGTCTTGAATGGTTTGGACTCACATGGACGCTTCTCATTGTGGCCCAACCCGGCACTCGTGTCAGAGGCCTCATTTGCCTCACCCCGGAGCAAAGCGAAGGGCAGGAATATCCTCGACTCTGAAGCCGGATTGAACAAATCTTTAGGTGCTCGAGTCTTTTATACGCTTGTCCATGTTAATAGGGATGTAAACATTGCAGCTCATATTGCTTTACTGCTAAGCATGCATCGACGGAAAGTGCGGCCTGCTGCAGCTGGTGCTCTCAGGGTCAGGTGATACTTGCAAGTTGTATTCAGCATGACTCCAATCTACCGTCGTCATCATCAATATAAGCTACATTGATGCTCTAAATAAAAGCCATGTGGTGTCACAAAATCTGTCACGATATCAACCAAAGATACTGTGCTGCCTTCAAACAATACAAACGGCAGACATGCTCGGCGACAAGCATATCTCTCTGCCTCTGTACACCGGATACGACCGGTCTGTTGTTAACCTTACTTAATTATTCCCGCCATTACAGATCGGCATCTACTGTATAGCAGTATAATACAGAGGTCATGCATATATATAACACTATATGATCCATGATCACCTACAACAGCAGCAGTTCTAAGCACTAGGGCAACAAAAAACAAGGGAACCATGCCATGCCATAACATGGAAGGTAGGCAGGCACATCATCACAACAAAAAGAAGCAAGGTATTAGACAGGAAGGAGCTTTACATTTGATGACAGTAATGGCTTGGCTTGGCTTGGCTGGGCTGGGCTGGGCTGGGCTGGGCTTACTCATCAGTCCTCTCATTTTTCATTCTGACCGAACATCATCAGCTCATGGAGCCAATGCCGGTGCTGCTACCTACCATGGCTTCAGGTCGCCCTTGGGGCCCTGGGTCCAGTTCAGCGCCTTCTGCCCCGGGGTCAGGTACACGCTCTTGCTGTGCGGGAGCTTCCGCGCCAGCCCATTCAGGATCTGGTGGAAGGCGTCACCGGGCTGGGCGGGCTGCGGGAACAGCATGGCCTGCTTCATCGACGGGTTTGCCAGCAGCCTCTGCTTCCGCAGGATCACCTCCATCGGGATGGAGGTCAGGATGGTGTCAAGCTTGGGCACGTCATCCTCTGCCACGAACACGCCGATCTCGTCCCACGGGATGGCGTCCGCGAACGGCAGCACGATGTCGTCCGCGATGATCACCGGGATGCAGCCGAACACCACCGCCTCCACGAGACGGGGGCTCCATGGAGCCCAGCCTAGAGGGCACAGGCAAAAGATGGCGCGCTGCATGTCCTCGTAGTAGGTGGGCGGGTGGTCCGTCGAGATGTCGAACAGTGGGTTGTTCTTGAAGTTCTCCCACACCGACGCACGGGCACCTCTGCATTGCATATATAGAAGGTACGTCAAGACTTTTGCACCCCAATAATTCATTAAGAATGATGATTATGAGAAGTACCACATGTTTCAGATGTGCATACCTTGCATAGTAACCACCCTCGGGATCATTCGCCGTATCGTAGAACAAACCACGGAAATACACAAAGATGGACCGCGGGGTCTCCGGGGGAACAAGGTGAGTTTTCATTTTCTGGGGAGGAGCATATGGTGGGATGTTAATTGAGCCCTCCTTTAGGCATACATGATCCTTCTGCCCAAATGTCTGGACTAGTGTAGCGCGGCGAAGCAATGGAAGGATCCCCCTCTCAATCGCCTTCTCTTCCTGAACCATGGCAATGCCAAATGCATGTCAGAGAAAGATTCTACTAGAACAGAGCATGCAGTTTGTTTCGAAATATCTAAGATAAAGCGCTAACTAGGCTACATAAGTGAATGAACAGTCATCAAAGTCCGTGGTATTACAAGCGTGCAAAGTACTCCCTCCGTTCCAAAATAGATGACTCAACTTTATACTAAAGTTAGTACAAAATTGAGTCATCTAATATTTCGGAACGGAGGGAGTATGTGTGTAAGTGTGCAAAGTACATTCATTCCATGTTTCACTGGTAATAATATATGGTAGGAAGATTCAGGTTTCCATGTCTGCTCTATGACTTACCTGATAATGGAAGCACGCCCCAAAGTCATGTGGCACGACGAAGAAATGATCAGCACCCGCTGTCCGGTTCCAATAGGGCCAGTGCGAGGAGATGAACTGAACTGCACTCCTCATGATCCGCGGGGACTTGAAGGGCAAGGGATGGCCCCATGGAGTAAGGTCGCAGGTTGTGTACACCGGAGTGTAGAACCAGTCGGCCTCCTCCGGGTTCATGGTCCGGATCGCGCTGGACAGCAGGAACCGGTGCATGAATATCTCGGCGGCAAACATGTGGCTGAGGCACCTGGAGTCCTTGGCCACCATCTTCTTGTTGTACTTGGTGGGCAGCTCGTAGACGTACACCTTCAGCCTCCCAACGGGATCATCCTCCAGCACATCACCAGCACTCCCTGAATTTCCATCATAAACGTGATGAGAATCAAGTACTGCCACAGCACAATCATAGCTAAAAATTACAGAGATATGGAACAGTTTGAGGGGGCTCCCCTGTTGGTAGAGTATATGGCAACGCAACAGACAATTTAGGCTTCCAGTCCAGAATCACAGGGAGGTTTAATAATAATAATGCGTAAAGTTTGGTGATTTGAGGTAGGCGCCCATGCTTATCTACAAAGTCAGACATGCTCTCCCTGTCGGTGACCAAAGTCGGAACATGCGGCGCATAATAAAATCCTATCAGGGTTTCAAGATCTTGGAGCGAATTGGTCTAGCGCCCGCAGATCTCATGCCGCCCGCCTTCTTCCCCAACCCCAACCGGCAGGATTCGCTCCAAAAAACAGTACGGATGGATGCCCCCAAATCAGATCCCATGCACAGCGGAAACGCACACGGAACTGCGGATTTTTGGGGATCAATCGAGCTCTGTAGCACAAGCATTGCGCCGGCGGGAAGAAGAACAGTAAAGACTAGCAGAGCATCAAAGGCTGGAAAGAAAAAGGGAGCATTTTTTTTTTGCTCTCTCCAGCTGAATCGCGCATAGGAGAGAGGCACACACCTTCGATCCTCTCGGTGTCCTGGCCCCTGACGACGACGTCGGAGCAGGAGAGGAGCAGCGCGAGCGCCGCCGCGAGGGCCAGCATCGCCCGCGGCTTCCCCATCGCCGCCGCCCGCCCGCAGCTCCCCGCGCGCCTCCCTGCTCGGCGCCAAGAAGGACGGAGGGAAACACTCAGGCGGAGGGTGGGGAGGAGGAGGAGGGGAGGCGGGCGAATCTGCTGCCGCGCGTTGGCGAGCAGGGAGGGGGAGGGGGCCGGGGGGAGTCGGAGGGGAGAGGGGAGGGGCGTCGGGTGATAATAATGGAGAGCGGAGGAGCGAGCGGGGCGGAGGTGGAGGTGGAGGCGGAGGGTGGTGGTGGTGGGAGCCGGCTCGGCTCTCGGTGTCAATGATGAGCTAGCTGTCGGCGGAGCAGGTTGGTGGGACGCTCACCTCAAGTAGTACTCAATACACACGCGCGCGCGCGCAGTAAATCCAGCGCCACCGTATCTGTAAATGCTACACGTACCACGGCCCACGTATTTAGGGATGATGATGATTTATTAGTGAAACCGAGCACGTTACTCGTGCCGTGCACGTAGTGATTCGACAGGTAAAATGGTACTCCCTCCGTTCACTTTTAGAAGGCCTTGAATACATTTCAGACAACATGCATAGCAGCCCATTTTTGATTATGTGAAACGATTTATAAAAGTAAACGGAGGGGTATTTTCTTTTCGGAAAAGGCCTGACTCTAATGATCGAACTAACAGTACCTATATACTCTTATAACAAAACTAACAGTACATGTAGATATATAGACCTAAAAAAGGAGAGGTCGATAATGATCAAGGCCACCTTTATGCCGGACCAACGTCTTGGAGAATAAATTGTTGAAGTTGTCGCCGCCGAAAGTTTTTTCCTGTCTTCGGAAACGCCGAAAGATTCATACATCCTATATACCAATAACCTCTAAAAGAAGCTCCACCGAAGGCGACACCAATGTAACGAAGTGGGATCCGAAAGACCAAACTACATAGGAAAGTCGCCAATGTCACCATGCTGACAAACTCTAACTAAATCATCAAGAGGTCGGCGTGAATCTACACCGACGAGTCACCGATGCCACCGCGGTCGACATCATAAGTCATATTTTGTTCTCAGTGCTCAATGAAATCTCGTCGACCCATCTGTCTCGACCTGCAGCGAGGGGAGGAGAAGCAATATCTCCACTCATTTGCTGTAGCGTCGTAGCGGTGGGCGATAAGGATTCTGAGGAGTGTAACTGCAGCGGTGCCCCTTCGACAATCAAACGCCATCGAGACTCCAACAAGCCAACACACCTCAACCATACATCAATCAATGTAAACGGGGGAATTTACGCGATTCAAATATAGGGTGATTTGCTTGCTGCAAGATTAATTTCGCACCATTGTTTATTACAGACTGTGGCTCTTATTGTAAATCTCGAGAGTAACTACATATCGCCTTTTTAATACTCCTAGTAGGCAATGCAAGAGTCGTGTGAACGGGCGTTCAGTTAGTTGATTATAAGCGCGGAGGAGGCGAAAGTTAGGCTTTTGCTGGCAGACGGAGACGATGGAGCAATCAATCATCCCGGGAGACGCGGCCGGAGATTACTCCGGTAGTACATGAAATCCAACCGGACGCCGCCGACTGGAGCGACGTACATCTGGCTTTTTTGGCGGGGCCCAGCGAGCCAAACCGCGTATTTAAGGGCCCTTTCCGTCGGTGGGAACGCCATGGGCATGGCCATGCATGCTTGCCGCACAATCAATCCAACGCCGTGCCGCCTGTCCTCCTTTGACTTCACCTAGAGCCAGCCCAGCCAGCGAGCCAGCGGCGGCACCTGTCGTCGTCTCCCTCCCGCTCGGTCGCTCGTCGCCGTCGTCGGCTGGTGTTGCTCGTGTTCGGCAGGGGTACCGAGTTAGGTAGTATACGTAGTAGACTACACGGTCGTCGTCGGTGGTAAGAAGACACGTCTTCTTCCCTCTGTGTTGTGTGTGCTGACACTTGACCCGCACGTACGTACGATTTAAACTAGACATGTTTGGTCCCTGACCTGATCGATCGATACTGTAAACAGAGGTGGTTTGGTGGACGGCATGCGGGTCGACGTCGTCGGCTAGATTTCAAACGAACGAATTCACACAACAGACAAATCTTGAAAAACTGACAAGGAATTCATATATTAGGGGAATATAAGAAACCATGGAAACATCATCTGAATTACGGGAAGATATTTAAAATCCAAATATATTGAACATTTAGACAAAAAAAGATATGTTACAAACAATCGTCCATTGAGAATTCTCATTGCCACTATTCTCTAGTTTCATGTTTCAATGTTATTGTTATTTTCTCAATTTTCTGACATTCCCACATTCTTGTCTCTTGTCTAGGATGTCTATCATGATTAAACATCATTCTTATTCGCTCCCATCTAGAATGCTTATCATGATTTAACAAGTATTCTTATTCTTATTCGTCTTCCCTTTCCTATTATCTGCTTCTTTCACAAAAATGCTGGTTGGTGCCGCCACGTGTGCAAAACCACTGCCACACCATCCACCAAACATTTCTAAGCCAGCAAAGAGACCAAAGTTGCGTGGTTTATCAAGTTGACAAGTCATGTCGTATAGGAGTATATATAGTATTTAAGTTGGGTGATCAAAATTATCGTTGGACAAAAAAGGCCTAAGAAAAGAAATACTCCCTCCATCCGGAAATACTTGTCATTGAAATGGATGTATTTAGATATATTTTAGTTATAGATACATCCATTTTCATACATTTTGATGACAAGTATTTCCGGACGGAGGGAGTAGTACACTAGAATACAATATAAACACACACAGACACACTACAGAGCAATATTTATTAGCATACAGCACAAAATACTTTCGCTAGAAAAAAATATATGGGAGAACCTCTTTTTCCCTTTTAGACGAAGGCCTAACAAAAGTGCGCCATGACACAAAAGTCATGACATCGACTCTCATTTTCCATAGGAGCCAACAAACATCTGTTGGCTAATTCGGTCACATGTCCGAGCTATTGTTTTTTGCTTAATGCATCAGCAACACTTGGACAGAGACCGCAACTAGCTAGATGCCTAATTATATATTACTCCAAGTGTCAATCACTCACTTTCCATAAGACAGGCCACCAGATGAAATCACCTTCAATAAACAGAGCTGCAGGTGGAGCTCTTTGACAGTACAGTACCCAAGCACCTGTGTTAGTTGGCATCTACTGCTTCCAATTGCGATTATATGTCAAGATCAGGCATAAGATTTTTTCCTCTTGAAAAAGATGTAATCTATTCCCCTCTGTTCTGGTTTCAGGAAGTGACAAAATTAAGCTAATGGGAGGCCCAGTCCCCAAGTTGCCACTGCATCAGGGTGATATTTGCACCGGCTGTCAAAGTTGGTGGACTAAAGTGACCGGCTATCTCAAAAAGTGACCAGTTTATAGCAAGGCTCACAGTAATCCGGATTTTCATAAAAGGAGAGGTGTAACTTGGACATTTCCATTTTTCTAAGGTAGGCCTAACACAAAGGCCTGACGTGGAATCCAATTCTCAGAAGAGCCAACAAACATCGGTTGGCTAATTCAGTCACATGTCTGAACATTATTCCTTGAGAAATCAGCAACAGTATTTATACAAAGACTGCAGCTCCATATGCCTGGATTGTTACTCCAAATCTCCAATCACTTACCAGATAGGCTCCCAGATGAGATGGCATTACTTGCTACAGCACTTCACCTCTTCTCTACTGTTTCTGGGGAACACAAAAGGGGGGCAATAGAAACATCAGCTGGGTGGGTCATGTACCACAAGTCCAGAACATAACTGACAGAGATATAAGCGGGTTTGACAATTCGAGCCTGCCTAGAGACAACAATGGACAAACAATCCACAGGATTGAAATCTTGTAATTTCCATTATGATATCCACATGCAACGCACAAAGCGCACAATGGCTGTCATTTCATCCTCTAATGAAGAACAAGAAAAGAGATGAAGTTATGAGGTATGCAGCCTTGGTGGTATAATAAGCGCACAAAGTACACCAAGTTGTATTATTTTATTAAAAAGATCTCTAAGGTTCGAGAGATGCTACCAAGGCTTTAGGTCACCCACCGGGCCAGCAATCCAGTTCAGGAGAGTCTGCCTGGGCTTCGGGGTAGTCAGGGAGGATTTGGGCAGCCTACATGGCTATTTGAATTTTGAACTGAGATTGGTAAGAATAGTTTATTTCATTCCAACCTTAACAATGAAGGTAATGGAAAAGAACACAGCAACTAAATGAACAGGCAACTAAATGAGGCAGCGAATTCTGGAGAAATAGCCTCAATTTGATCTGTTAGTCTGTAACACAAATCCCAAGTATCTCATATTGTCCAACAGCTATGAATAAAGCCACACACGAGACCTTTTTGGCCTATGTTTTCTTCAATTTAAACACTACGAATTAAGGCTTTCTTGGAATTTCTGTTACTATAGGATTCTCAAGAGCACGTAAATATAGCATGACTAGCAAACGACAAAATTTTCAAACAAATATTATAGAAGATGCGCCCGTCGCGAGAAGTCACAGAAACATATATGTACAAAATACTTCTCCGAAAAAGCATTTTGCAAGATAGTACAAGACTAAATGATAGCACATGTCTCATATGTGATCAACATAAAGAAAGAAAACATCTGCATAAGCACCATTTTCAGCTAGTGATCATATGGTAGTAGGAGAGTGGTACCGGGTCAAAGCCAACAAACAAACATTTAATCATCTCGCTTTGTATCCCAATCCTTCATCTTCTTACTTCCCTTTGGTTTAGCAATAGGTGCATTCATGCCCGCCATTTTTGCATTATATTTTGTTCGCAGCGGCCCGTTTGTAGCCCATCTGAAATTCAACAAGAAATAAGTAAGGGCCATGATCCTTGTTATAAGATCAGAATGACTGCCCTTTTTAGCCAAAAACAAACTACTCCCTCTGTCCCATAATATAAGAGCGTTTTTTACACTACACTAGTGCCAAAAATGCTCTTATATTATGGGGTGGAGGGAGTAATTGATAAATATCATCCACAAAGCTAGAATGACAAAAAGGGGGACAAATCAGGCATGCCGATCAAAGAACCAGAGAGGGGCTAGTATTCAGCTGAAAAGCATACACGGTGTGTCTTCTATTTAGGCTAGTATAAGCATTATCTGGACCAAGTAGTGGATAGATGGCACATGTTCTACTGATAAGCAATATATGACGATAATTCAACAGGCCAACTGAAAATTTTCAGGTAGAAAACAGTAATGCCATAAGAATGAGTACATACGGTGCATCCCAGTCGGTAGTGTCCTCGTTAACAAGATGTGTCCACTTTGTTCTGCCACTCCGCCCGAAATGCTTGACTTGCATGACCTTAGGCAAGATGCTCTTGTCCATCTTATCTTCACCGGTGGGCGCAGAGAAATCACGGGTGTATATAGCGTCTCTACCAGCTGACTGACTCACGTCATCACCACTCTCCTGGAAGAAGGCACCCTTGTGGTAGTACTTCTGCATAAAGTTCCACTTCTGTTTGGACTTCTGGAGAGAAGGTTTCGGGTTCTTCTTCTCCCATTCCCGGCGTTCCTCCTCGGTCATGTTCCTCACCTTGTCAATCTCTTCCTTCTCCTTCAGCCTTGCATACCTTTCCTCCCTGTCCCTCTTAATCCGCGCCATCTCACGGTTCTTCCATGACTCATACTCCTCCGCTTCGTTCAGCTCATCATCCGTGTCGACATCCTCGACGCTAGCATCCTCGTTGAGCGCCTTCTGAATGTGCTCATCCTTCCTAATCTCCTCCACGACAATCTGCCTGGTCTCGATTTTCCTAGCCTCGAGCCTCTTCCTGATGGTCTCCTCCACCTGCCGCTCCTCCTCCTCCAGCCGCTCGCGCTCGGCGATGGTGTCCCGCTGCGCCTTGGGTATGAAGACGGGCTTGACCATGGCCATGCCCATCTGCTCGTCCTCCGAGTCGGTCTCGTACTCGGACTCCTCTGACTCCTGCACGTCATCCTCAAGCGGCTCATCCTCCTGCGGGAGCAGCTCCTCCTCCTCCTGCGCCCGCAGGCGCTGCCTCTCCTTGATCCGCCTCCGCCGCTCCTCCTGCGCGTCCTCGTCGTCCTCCTCCTCCACCTGCGCCTCCTGCCTGTCCCGCTCCTCCTCAGCGGTGGACACGATCTCGGCCTGCCGAATGCGGCGGTGGTCGGCCCGGAGCTCCTCCTTGTTCTCCGCTCGCGTCTGCGCGAGCCGCCGGAGCCGCCGGTCGTCCTTTGGGGGGCGGTCGCGGTCCCGGTCCCGATCCCCTTCGTCGGTCTTGGGGAACGCCTCGTCGAGGGAGACCTTGGCCGCCCGGAGGTCGATGTCGTCCTCGGCCTCCTCGGCCCACTCGGGCTTCTTCCCCGGCCAGTAGCGCTTCACCTTGGTCTGGCCGATCTTGCCCCGGAGCTTGTCGCGCACCGCGATGGCCGCATCGCTGACCCCCGCCGCCACGGACATGGCGCTCGCGCTCGGCCGCTGGACGGCTTGAGGTGGTGACTGGGAGGGGGAGCGCGGTGGAGGCGGTGTCCAACCCTAATAAAGCGAAGACAAATCCGAGTAGGCTAGGGTTTGATTGCCAAGGGAAGGAAAGAAGCGCGTCTGATATGGATCCGGCGGAGGGGAGGAGACGGAAGGGCTCCTATGGCGGTGCTTTGGTGGTGGGTGGGGGTGGGAGGGGGCAGAGGCGGTGGAGGTGGAGGTGGAGGTTCCGGCGGCGCCGCCAGAGGAGGTCGAGCCTTCCGGAACGGGGATGAGATCAGGGAAGCCGGGCGCCTGGGCTTGAGGCCTGGGGGCAGGGGAAGGGCTTGGAGGGGGGCCGTGTGAGAATAGAAAAGGACCCGCCTGCGACCGACCAAGCGGACCGCCTTACCGAGGCCCACCGCTGGGACTTCTCTCGGCCCAGCTACTTTTCAATCGAAATTCAAACATTTTTGAATTCCCTAAAACTAAGCAAGTAAGCAGCTTTAAAACTCCATCCAAACTACAAACGGAGAAAACCTATCTGACTGATGTTCACTGCGTCAAGTTGCTGGAAAAAAAAACGCCATCCACAAAGTATACCTACCTAGTTTGAAATGTTTATTTTAGAAAAAAAAAGACTCTGGCATTTCTGAAGGCCCAAGAGATGCTACTTCACCCACCAGGCCAGTAGTCTAGCTCAGGAGGGTCTGCCCGGGCGTCAAAAGACAGTTCTGCGTCAAAAAAAAAAACACATTTTTGCCATATGGGAGCTTGCGAGTACTGATGAAATGCATCTCCAGCTTGAGCACGAAAAAGGAAGACCATCAAAAATGATGTGCATATGATACTTTCCTGCACAATGCTGACACGACACTAACATGGAACGTACAGATTGAAAACAAGAAAATCAACAACTCTTTATGTCATCTGTCATACAAGGATGGTTCAAATTTTATCGTATGCGTGTACCATCCCTCGAGCACCATAGCCTGCTTCATTATGAAGGGTTTGGGACAAGTCGTTTGCTTCCTCTGTAACATCTGCTTCAGGATAGTCCAGCTTCAGGAGTCGGAGCATCCCCCTCTGAGACAAACACACCAAACGGCTTCAGAAGTCGGATCATCATCATCCGTATGCGATGATCACCAAGATGTAACAGAAAAACCACAGCCATGGGTGGGCAATTGAACATTGAACATATAAACCCTGGTGGACTGATAGGCAGAACGAAGGCCTCCAGCGCACCGCACCACGCGAGGGTAAAAAACCACCGCAAAACAGCGAGGGCGCAGCGCACCACGCGAGGGAAGAGTGCGCCACAGCGAGCGAACCCCCTTTCTGGCAGCGAGAGCGGACAGAGGCAGCTGCAGAAATATCTCCCTCGTCACCCCCTTTCTCTCCCTCGTCTCTTCCCATCCCGCTCCTCTCCTCCATGCCGCCGCCGCCGCTGCTTCCCCCCTCCCTCTCGGCCGCCTGTCTCCCCTGCTGGCTGGCGCAGCTCCTCGCGTCGCCTTCCTCTCCTGTTCATGCGCGGCGGCGTCTCGTCATCCCAGCCACCGCCCATCCCCAGCCCCCACCCTAGCCTCCCCAATCCCCTCCTCCCGCACGAACCCTAGCAGAGAGAGAAGATGAGAGAGAGAGAGAAGGAAGGAGAGGGGAGGAGGGAGAAAGAGAGAGGAAAGAGGGGAGGGAGGTGTGGCGGCCGGCGTCGGCCTGCGCCGGCGAGGTCGGGCGCGACCTGGCGGTTGGCGGCGGCTCGATCCGTTCCTGGATCGGGAGCTGCGAGGAGGCTGGGGCTCGGGCGCGATGCACGGGAGGCTGCACCCCGCCTCGATCTCCACGCGTGCAGCGGCGACCCCGGGAGGAGCTCGAGCCGCAGCGGTGGTCCACGGCGCCGGCGTCGGCAGGAGGAGCGTGGGCCGCAGAGACGGCCGGCTCCGTCCGGCTTTCGCGCTGCCGTCCATCCACCTGAGCGATCAGTCCGCGCGTCCTCGCCTCCGTCCTCTCACGCACGCCCTCGTGTCCGGATATTTGGTAATTTCTTTTCTGAGCATAAATAGATATTGTGCCCCCACCTGTTTGTTGTTTTGCCCAGCTGAAAGGTGGATCAAATATGAAAGACGTGAGCGTTAATAGTGTGAAAAGCAAGCCCTGGTCTTGTTGAAGTTCCATTGAATTTCTGTGATACTAATGCTCATATTTTGCAATTTGCTCTCCACAGCTTTCAGTCACGGATTCTTGAGGAAAACAGGTAATGCATTTTGTTTGTGTCAGCTATACTGAATCTGCAAAGCCTCTTTTGTCTGCAGAGAAATTCACGCTCTGCATTAGTTAACAGATGCTGATTTTGATCTTAACAATTGCAGGAAAACAGGTAATATATATGATTAGTGTTTGGGTGACTGTTGATTCCTACACCGAGTTGTGTTGCTGTACAAATAGCCTCTCTTTTTGGTGGTGACACGGTGTCCCTTCCAGGTTAGCTGCAACCAGTGGCGGAGCTTGGGCTCAAATCATGGAGGGGCCATTGGCTAGGGGGGGCAAACCAAATCATAATATGCTGATTTTTAGTAGAAAAATTGGTCAAATACATAGGTATATATGCAATTTTTTTCTTTGAGCTGGGGAGCCACCGCCCAGGTTGGCCCCCGTGAAGCTCCGCCACTGGCTGCAACCTTTTCCCCCATCATTCCCCATATTTCTTTCCATAACCTACTTACTGAGCTGTAGGTTCATCGGACCTGTTGCATAAGGCAGAACAAGAATAAGAACATTTGTCAGTTTTTTCATGTGCAAGTTCAGCAGCAGGCAATGCTCAAGACAGAGTTGGGTGCACATCATATATATACATATGTTGTCGCATCTTAATAAACGGAGATGAGCAGAAGCAGAGATGAGATATCTATCCGACTGTCATCCTTCCCAGACTTGGGTCTGTCATCTCTGTCAGCGTCCGCTTCCGCTTCCTTAGTTGGTTGTCGCTTCTTTGTACACTGCTGTAGTTTATAGATCGTAATATATTTTCCATGGATATAATTGAATACGACACTCACTTTGCTATATAATTTGTTCAGTTCTCTCTCATAGCGATTCATACATAATATTATGCATAATGGTCCCATTTTAAGTAGAATATAACCACTGGATTATTCAAACTTTGCTCGTGTTTCTCAGGGCACCATAACTCTAATCCGACATGAGCAGTGCAACCACGGCAGTAGGCGGTGGAATCACAAGATAGAGATAGACACAAATAGAATATAACTTGTCATATTTCTACAATGACCACACTACTTATGGTTCCGGAAGAGAAGGTATCAGTGATAGTGGGCCTGGTGATGAGGGCATCAATACAAAGAGATCAATTGACAACTCTGTTCTTGATAGGTTGTACAAATATACAAGGTACTACTGTTTCCTTTTATGTTTAAATAGCTTTGTGAGCACAACTATATGAAAATTCTGCGATTCATGGTGGAAGCTGGCATCTTTGTTTTCCTGACCGAAAATACTTAGTTTCATGCCTCCATGGTATTATTTAGAGGACAATCCGATGAGAGATTCCTACTTAGCTAACTAATATATAGCGTTTGATGGTACTGTCTGATGTTGTAAATACAGAATATACTGCAGGAGCATTATTTTTATTTTGAATTTTTATTGTTTGAGCCTCTTTTACATATTAAGTGTAATATCACAGACTTTCTTCTTTCAGAGTTAACTGGCCATGCTCAACCATGACTACTCTGCTCTTGTGCTCATCATTATATATTTTTAGACCTTAACCATTTGATTAAGGACGAGAGTTGTGTCAAATAAACTCCCCTGTTCAAAGTTGAATCCAAACACATGTGGTCTCCTTTTGAAAGTGATTACATCTGTCAAACTCTTCAATACCAATGTGGACATATCGCCACTGATTTTCCACCATCAAGCTAGCCTACCTGCACATCATGCAAGGCTCACAGCTCAGTGCTGCAATAGCTATGTTGTTTTTCCCACATCAACCATGCGGTCGTTACTAAAGCTTAGTTCCTGAATTTGTACGTGCTCCGTTGCGCACAAGAAAGTAGTGGCTATTTATTTGCTTAAACAATATGTCCAGCCACCAATTTCTGCATGTCTTGCTAATATTCCTTTATGGATGTATCGCACAAATTTCAGTTATTGGATACAAAATGTAGGTTCTCTATTCAGAGCTGGGTCCGGGTCCAATGATATGTGGTCCCCTTTTCCAAGCTAATGTATATGCTATCCTATTTAATAACAATTCTGGCGCACACACACTCATTTCAGATTATCAAACTATTATGTGTGCAAATTCTACACTTCTCAAAGCTAACTCCCGTAGACAAGATAAGAAAAAAGAATATGGGCGGTGTTCTACGTAAAATTTGCCATCCTATTCTAGATGTGCAGAGTCATCGAGTGACATATCCTAATTTCATATTGTGCCTTGCAGATTTTCCTGTCAGTGTACCCAGCTGTCACTACCTGTCCCTTTTTTTACTTCGATGCTCATTATTTGCGTCCACTAGCAGCTATAGCTCCCAAATATGATTTGCGTCGTCTCAATTTGGAGTGGACTTGTTCGTTAGTGCAGCTAGCTAGCATATTTTGGATAATATGGATCGACACTGTACTCTTGGTTGTTAATTTAGCTACCTAATTTGTTCTAAATAGAAGTTTACAAAGTTGCATGCCATCAAGATTGTAGCCAATTAACACGCATGCATCTATATGACTCTTCAGCCGGTCCTTTTAGAGTCTTCAGCTCAGGCCTCCAAAGAACATCTCTGCAAACTCAAGATTTTGTCATTGTTCAATTCCAGACCGAGGCACATGCTTTGCTGGTGTCTAAATATTCTCACAATACTTGGCTCTAAACAGATCATGAGAGTCCTTTCCTACATGACTTGCTGCATCATTTTCAATCTTATGTACTCACTGCATATAATATATGAGCTATTTTTTTCGAACAACAATATATTAATGCACACTCTCACAATAATTAGCTTCACTCGGCCTTTGCGCCATTGGCGCAACGGGTCATCTAGTCGGTTGAGATGTCAAACAGCAGGTCGTTCTTGAACTTCTCCCAACCAGATGCGCAAGCACCTCTATGGGGTGCATAGAAAGGTCAGATCAGCAAAATAATAAGAGGGGAATAAGAGTATTGTTCGCCGACAGACGGCCATTTTACCTGGCATATTAATCCACCCTTGGGATCATTCGTGTCGTCGTAGAAGGAGACGGTGGAAGTATATGAAAGATGGTTTTAGCAATTTCTGTGGAGGCACATATAGCGAATTTGCAATGGAGCCGCCCTTCAAGCAGATATGATCTTTTGTCCGAAGTTCTGAACAACTGTGCGCCTGAAATAATGGTGGAAGCAATTGTTACAGAAAGGTAAAAATGGTGTTTAAAAACTTCAAGCAACCAACGCGAGGGATTTCGCTGTATGTCAGTCAGAAGGAAATGTTGTATGGGATGGTAAGTAGTTATTTTCAACTCGACAGCTAGTTATGAGTATGTATGAAGGGTAGTCTGACAGTTTTTCAGAAAAGAAGGCAAATCATTACCTGAAACAAAGTGCCAAAGAACATGTGCAAACTGAAGTAGTCAAGTCAAATTGGACCATTCAGAAGTCTAAATAATGAAACTAGCATAGAGTAATCCAGATGGTCCACTGCCCCCATGTGATGTGCTGCAATTGGATGTGTCCCAAGCTCCCTCCTTGACTGACGACTGGTTCAAACTTGCTTAACTAGTGCAAGCTTCCAGATGACTCATAATGTTATGGACGGACCTTATGACAAAGACAGCGCCAACCCGAAAGGTACATGTCACAATAGTGCCCCTTCTTCCACGGTCCACAAGTTTGTTTCAATGTGAGTCTACTCAACTAGTGGTCAACAATAGTGTCTCTTCTTCCACAGCCGCATGTGGTTCAGCGCGAGTCATCTTCAATCGTTATGCTACTAGTCAGTTAGTGAGACCCAACATCCATCCGGCTACTACAAAACATCCTCAATCGTTATATAGCACTAGCAAGTAACAAGTTGAAGCACCGGTACTACAAAACACCAACAGAGAAACAGGGCATACATATAGAAGATGAGCACGGCCATGATTCCACTCGTGCTTGCAGTGCTCGTGTTGCCGTCAGCAACAACTGCCATGGTGACCACGGCTAGAAGAAACTGCTCCGACACCTGTGGTTATTATGACATACCTTATCCGTTCGGAGTAGGTCCTTCGTGCTCCCTGCCTGGTTTTGATCTCACTTGTGTTGTCGACAAGCAAGGGCAATTCTCCACCAATTATCTCGTGCTGGGTAACTCAACCTGGCAGGTCAATTATTTCCCTTCCACTTCCACGACCTTTGTCCCTTCCGTCAGTTGCATTGCATCCAACACCTATGTGTTCACTACTATCTGGTACTCCGTGAAAATGAGTCCCGGTGTCCGGGACTACTCCATCCACTGGGAAGCTCCAGCTAGACCATTTGCCATATCTGGCTCGTCAAACATGTCCTTGTTTGTTGTTGGCTGCGGCGTCACCGCCTCGCTGTTCATTGATAACTCGGCCGTTCAGGTCGGGAACTGCTCCGTTGTCTGTGCAGAAGCTCAAGTCATGGAGAACTTGCCCGTGGGTACGTGCGAGGGCAGGATTGGCCTCGGATGCTGTCGCATCAACATACAGGTGAACTTAAGGGCGTTCAATCTCAACATTTCAAGCATCAATGGTTCTTCACGCTCCAAACAAGTGCGGGCCCTCGTCGGCAAGGGCGTAATGTTCAGGCCGAGGGATGCCTACTCTAGGTCATTTGCACTATACGGATATACTCAACTGGATTGGTCTATTCCCTACCAGCCCAATTGTAAGCGTGCCATGGAGAATAAGAACAGCTATGCCTGCGTCAGTAAGCACAGCGAGTGCCAGGACTCGCCGATCGGTGGATACCTTTGCTATTGCCAGTCGGGTGCGGGCAACGCTTACGTCAATGACGGCTGCATACAAGGTAATACGCCAAGTCATCTCTCCATCTATGTGACTGGGATAACTCTTAGTACTACTAGTAGTAGTATATATAATGCGTTCAGTCCGAGGATAAAGTGACTAGTTAGCTAATGAACTCAGCTAGGTTAATACCTAGTCCTAGTTTCCATGTTTCCAATGCCTAGTCAGCTAATTAACATGATTCTTTTGACTAGACTAGTCAATGTATACGTGCAATGCACGTTAATTTGGAAGTATATTAAGTGCATGCGGATATTAAGTAGGATATTATTTGCGTGTTATTATGTGATTAGCATTATATTTGGCATGAAATTAACTGGATGCTAAACGTGTTGAGCGCTCGATATTGAAGCAGTCTAGGTCGTTGGATTGACATGCTTTTATGGCCGAGATTAATTGGATCTGCCTTTTTGGATCTTTTTATATTGGTATAGATATAGATAATGTGGTCTGAGAATAGGAAAACAGGGTTGACTAGGTGGATATAGTAACGTACTCCCTCCGGTCCGGTATACAGGGGTTAAGGGGATTAAAGGTCTTGACCAGGTGAAATGCCCTTAAAATGCATTGTTGTACCAGTTAACCCTTAATTCTTTGAGGGAACCAAATGCAAATATTTATTTATTTATAATTGTTCAGTTCCTCAAATTTATTTGGAGTTCTTTCCGCCTTCAACAGTATTATATGACTCCATTCAGCCGAGAAAAGATTGTCCTACATCGTGCGGGAACATGAGCATCCCGTTCCCCTTCGGTACAGAGCTTGGTTGCTTTGCAAAGCCCCATCTCCACCTCGCATGTACACCAGGGATGACCGTTCTTCCGGTCCTTAAATTGACTGTTCAAAAGATCGTCACAGACATATCTATTGACGACGGTATCTTGCAAGTTCGCGAGGTATTAGGGACAGACGATTTCATGGCTGGTTCGAGCTCGTACCCCACGCTCTACGTATCATCTGGACAGTGGGGCGTGCTGAAGTGGGTTATTGATAACATGACATGCAAGCATGCTATGAACAAGAGCGGCTACGGATGCTTCAGCACCCATAGCGGCTGCATTGATGTAATGGATGATACAACGCTCAAACATATCGGTTACCGGTGCAAGTGCTCTCCTGGTTTTGAAGGAAATCCTTACCTCCAAGATGGATGCACAGGTATACTCTCTCAGAATCATTTCATTTTTCCTAAGTCGTCTGAATTTTTCGTAAAACAGTCGACGAAAGTTGCATTTTTTCCCAGGAAAACATCCCCCAAAAAAGTATTAGTTAGCCTAAAATTTTATTTCTGAAAGTGTATAATTTTAGTGTAATGCTTGTGTAATTTTTTGGCCCATATAGTTTACACAAGTATAAAGTGGGACGAGATAGGGGTGGTTGGATGATGATCTAAAGACTCAGAAACATGACTGAGATGTAAAAAATAGACAACTTACAGAAAGATACTCCCAAGCCACAATCAAGCATGTATAACCATGGTGGGGTAATACCAAATTGAGAGCCAAATGATTACCTCTTTCATTCCACCTTTCTGTCCCCTGCACCCAAATATGCACACAAAGTAATTTATTACAATGTCAATACAATATTCACATCATAAGATGTAAACAAGCGACAAGCTACATAAGGAGTGATTTTTTTTATAAAGGGCGCTTTTATTGACTCAAAATGTAGCATCAAGGTGACCGCGTGGAATAAATAAATCAAACATTACATTGTTTGAACAGGGACATAAAGTCTCCAGTAGTGGACTCCAATCCCCTGGTACCAGCTGAACCATCCGCTCCTGGCCAGTGCGATAAAACTTCATTGTCACAGCCAGTTGATACATAAGACGATAGCCAACAAAAATTGGTAGGTTTTCCTTTTCTAAAGAAAAAGAAAAAAAAACGTTCGTAGAAAATCAAGTAAATTGCAAAAAATCACCACAATTGAAGACCCTAAATCAGAAAACGACCATCATTCGAATTTTTTTCAAAAAACCACCACCAATGTGTTGACAATTTTCAAAAAACGCTGATCACTGGATTAGACACGTTTGACAAAAAAACTGACCACTGGGTCCCATTGTTAGGTGCCACGTGGCCGGAACGAGTTAACGTCGCTAGTGGACATAATTCGCCAAAAAAAAATGTGGTGGTCAACCTCTCCTCTTCCTCCTTGGCATTTTGCCAAACACATAGCAGCCGCACCAGATTGGCAGCCGGTGCATCCCGCCGGCCGCTGCCCCAACGCTGCGTATGGCTGCTGCTCGCCGCCGGCCGCTGCCCCAGCGCTGCATACTGCTGTTGCTCGCCGCTGGTGCATACCGCTGGCCGCTGCCCCAACGCTGCGTACTGCTGCTGGTCGCCGCCGGTGCTTGTGCTCGCCACACGTCCACCTCGCCGCCCCCGCGCTGTAGAGGATGGAGAGAGCAACCTCGGTGGCTCCCTCGGGGAGAGCTCGGCCGTGCTCTCGACGCCCTCGGGAATCCCGGCACGCACCGAAGGCGGAGCAGGGCCATGGCCATCGCGTCGGCTGTCGATCCCAGCATGACCTCGATTTCGTAGGCGCCTCCGAACAAGCTCAGCCCTGCCGGCTCCGACCAGCCCGACTGCCGGCCAACGAGCCTCCCAGCTCCGCGCCAGCGAGCTGTCTGATGGCGTCGATGGCGTTGTTGGGATGGCGTGCGGACGATGCCGCTCCTCGCGCCCCTGCCTCCGCTGCGGCGCGCCCATGCTCTGGAGGAGACGGCGTGCGCGGCCGGTGCTGCTGCTCGCGCGCCCGTGCGCGGCCATGGCTACTGTCGCTGCTGGCGCCCGTGCGCGGCCGGTGCTGCTGCTCGCGCGCCCATGCGTGGCCGCCGCTGCTGCTCGAGTCCCCAAGAACGGTGGGGCGGCGGCGGATTGACTCGCCGGCGGCGACCGGCGGTCCGGCGCGGGATCCTTCCGGATCGGAGCGGCGGCGGCGGCTGTCGTGTGGATCGGGATTGGGAAGAGGACGTTGTGACTGAGCTGTACGTATTTTTTAATTAGATCGATATAGAGAAAGATCACACTGACAATACGGGCCCATGTCTATTTGAACGGTCAACTAAACTTTAGTCAAACGCCGTTAGTTTCATTTGCCAAATCATCGCTTACGATGGGACCTATTCGTCAGTTTTACAATCAGCAAGTGTTTATCCGAGCAATTAGTGTTTTCTGAAAACTGTCAGCACAATAATGGCGGTTTTTTGAAAAAAATCCCAATGATGGTTGTTTTCTGATTTAGGATCCTCAATTGTGGTGGTTTTTTACAATTTACTCTAGAAAATCGACCAACATAAAGTAGGTTCCTCCACTAAGCTTTGTGAGCACGATTATTTATCGGCCCCTGCGACTAATTTCCAAAAATCCCAGGGACAGTACGAGGTGGGATGAATAACAAAATTTATGAAGATCCCTAATCACACAAACACTATTGCGGTTTGAACCTCATAATGAGTGACATGGATCAAATAAGTGGATATCTTGTTGTGAAAATTGCACGCATCATTGTTGGGGAGACATTACATAGAAATTTCATATAGTGCAAAGATAATCAGAGATCTGACTGTGCTATTTACAGATACTAATGAGTGCCATCAGCCAGATAAATACATCTGCAAGGGTATCTGCCAGAATAGTTTCGGAAGCTATACATGCACCAGTTGTCCTCGTGGAACAGATTTCAATAGCATCACAGGAAAATGCAAACCAACTGCTATAATATTAGGTAAATAATCTATACTACTACTTTGTACATATTACTGTTTCTACTATATTTCGGATATAAATAACTCGGCCTAAATGGGTCATCCGTTGCAGGTGTTACTATTGGAGTAACCAGTGGTGCAGGCATTTTGTTTCTTGCCGCGATTGTTGCTATTCTTACTAGGAGATGGAAGAGAAGCGCTCAGAAACGTCTGAGAAAGAGGCATTTCTGTAAGAACAGAGGCATTCTGCTAGAACAGCTTATCTCTTCTGATCAAAGTGCCAGCGATGGTGGCACAAAGATATTCTCGCTGGAGGAGCTGCAAAAGGCAACCAATAATTTCGATCACACCCGTGTGGTCGGACGCGGTGGCCATGGCACTGTCTACAAGGGCATCCTAACCGACCAGCGAGTGGTGGCCATCAAGAAATCAACGCTTGCCATGATCAGCGAGATCGACGAGTTCATCAACGAGGTCTCCATCCTATCGCAGATCAACCACCGGAATGTGGTGAAGCTCCATGGATGTTGCCTAGAATCTAAGGTCCCTCTGCTCGTCTACGAGTTCGTCTTCAACGGCACGCTCTACGACCTCCTGCACCGCGAGCAGAATGGTAGCTTATCGTCGTTGCCCTGGGAGGAGCGCCTGAGGATCGCCACCGAGATCGCAGGTGCGCTCACGTACCTGCACTCCGCGGCTTCCGTGTCGATCCTACACCGAGACGTCAAGTGCATGAACGTCCTCCTGACGGGCAGCTGCACCGCAAAGGTTTCAGACTTCGGTGCGTCGAGGCTGATCCCCATCAATCAGACGCACCTAGTCACCGCCGTCCAGGGCACATTTGGGTACCTGGATCCGGAGTATTACCACACTGGCCAGCTCAACGAAAAGAGCGATGTTTACAGTTTTGGAGTGATACTGGTTGAGCTACTGACGAGGAGGAAGCCGATCATTCAGAACGAGCATGGCGAGAAGCAGAATCTGTCCAACTACTTCTTGTGGGCTATGAGGGAGAGGCCCCTCGAGGAGATAATGGACGCTCAGATCCTCGAGGAAGCAAGTGAAGACGGGGTTATGTGCATGGCTCGGTTGGCGGAGGAGTGCCTATCTCTGACACGAGTGCAGAGGCCTACCATGAAGGACGTGGAGATGAGGCTGCAGCTCCTAGCGGGGCGCCGTGTTGTACCAAGGGCAGGGCCGCATGAAGGGGCACAACCTCGCCGTGAAGCTAGGGGAGACGTTGGGCGTGGTTGTGTTGTTCCGGTGATTGGTCAGCATGGCTCACGTCAATTCAGCCAAGAGCAGGAGTTCGCGTCGTCTCTGCGTGTACCGCGGTAGTTTGTAGGCATGAAGCATACTGTTAGTATAGAACAAAAGGCATATACAGTTGTGTGCATCCTAATTACATTTTGCTCGTGCTTGCAAAATCCAATTTTATAACGTGTATTGGAAATTTCAATTGGAATTTGTAAAAGTGATTGCTTTTTGGACCAACCTGGACCCACCAATCAGCAGAACCAGCGATATGCCTTTGTCTCCTCTGTTCCAAAACAGAGCGCAAAGGAGGATAACTTCCATTGAAGGCGACTAGAGCTAGTCTGGAAGGTGCTGTTTTTTTGTTCCACCGTGCAATGAGAAACGTTTTGGGAAGTACTTTTGTTATGAGAAACATCTTTCCTCACAAAATATTTCAATCTCCAGACTATAAGATTTTTTTTGTTCCGCTAACCAACTTTTGTTCCACAAAAGGATGATTATTTAATGGTCATCAGGAGGGGAGAGTGCGTACCTGAATTTTCATTTATTTTTGCTTATGCAAGAGATAAGACAGACAACAACAAAAACACCCGTGCATGCCCTAATCTTCATACAATTGCTTTCTTTTTTCTGAAATAACATTGGAAGCACTTGTTACGGAACGATAAAAGATGGTGTTTAAAACATAAAATAACCAATGAGATTTCTGTCAAGGAAATATGGTATGGAATGACAGGTAGTTACTTTCAAGTAGCCAGCTACTCCCTCCGTCTCATAATATAAGACGTTTATATTGTGGGACGGAGGGAGTAGTTATGAGCATATATGAAGAGTAGTCTGACATTTTTCCATAAAAGAAAGCAAATCTTTTCTGAAAACAAAGTGCCAAAGAACATGTGCAGACTAAAATAATCAAGTCAGATGGGCCAAATCAGAGTACAAATAATGATAGTAGCATAGAGTATTCAAATGGTCCATTGCCCCCATGTGCTGTGCTGCCAAACCATTGCTGGTGTCGTAGAAGAGACCACGGAAGTACATGAAGATGGAATTTGCATTTTCTGTGTAGGCGCATATGGTGAAATCACGATGGAGCCGGCCTTTAAACGGACATGGTTCTTTGGTCCAAATGTCTGAACCAATGTGTGACGCTGAAGCAAGGGAAGGATTCCCCCTACAGTAGCTTTCTCTTCCTGGAATAATAATTGAAGCATTTTGTTATAGAAAGATGAAAACGGTGTCTAAAAATTTAAATGACAAACGAGATTGATTGTATATCAGTCAGAACTCAGAAGGAAATATGGTATGAATGGCAGGTAGTATTTTTTTTTACCAGTGGGTGAGAGTGACCCAGCACACCACCAGTGAACTCAGAAGCAAAAGTATATTTATTTTACAATAAAATCAGAAATATAAGAATGTACAAATTGAGGATGTAATTTCGATTGCAATTATAGATCAAGATCAGGCCTAGGATTTTTGTTGGCTAATTCATTGTATATCAGTCAGAACTCAGAAGGAAATATGGTATGAATGGTAGGTGTTATTTTAAAAAACTGGACTGGACAGCTAGCTACGAGTATATATGAAGAGCAATCTGACTGTTTTCCAGAAGAGAAAGCAAATCATTATCTGAAACAAAGTGCCAAAGAACATGTACAGATTGGCCCATTCAGAAGCATAAATAATGAAACTAGCATTAGAGTATTCACATGGTCCATTGCCCCCATGTGCTGTGCTGTGCTGCGCTGCAACTAGATATGCCCCAGTTGTTCGAGACGCATGCACTCACCACTAAACAATTGTTTAATTAGTGCAAGCCTCCGGGAGTAGTGGAAGCCCAGAGCTAGCTCTCCATTGCTTAATTCAGCCATAGCTTAATTAGTGCAAGCTTCCACTGCTCCACATGAATCGTAAGTATTTTTTTTTTCAAAACGGAACATGAATCGTAAGGTTGGGGGCCTGTTCTTATGACAAAGACGAGTGCCGACCCGAAAGTTACATGTCTGCATGACTACCACTAGTCAGTCAGTCAATAACAGTGCCCCTTCATCCACGGCCCACAAATGGTTCCCCGTGTGCCCCTTCTTCCACGGCCTACAAAGTGGTTCCCAGTGTGCCCCTTCCTCCACGGCCCACATATCATTCCACGCGAGTCATTTTCAGTCGTTTCACTACTACTAGTCAGTCAGTGAGACCCAACATGCATCCCACTAGAACGCTAGATGCATGCCATATAGAGCTAACAAGTTGAAGCACCGGTGCTATCCAACACAAACAGAGAAACAGAGTATACATATACAAGATGAGCAGGGCCATGGTATCACTACTCGTGCTTGCGGTGCTCGTGTTGCCGCCGGCAACAATTGCTACGGTGACTATGGCTAGAAGAAACTGCTCCAACACCTGTGGTCATGATGCCATGGACATACCTTATCCATTCGGACTAGGTCCTTCATGCTCCTTGCCTGGTTTCAATCTGACTTGTGTTGTCCACAAGCACACCAACGCCAGCTCTCTCATGCTGGCCGTGGGCAACTCAACCATGGAGGTGGAGGTGGAGGTGTATCCCCCTTCCATGTATTCCAACTTCTACCTCGTCTACCTGCTCACCAATATCTCGTACTCCGTGAACATGATTCCCAGTGTCCGTGACTACTCCGTCTACTGGGAAGCTCCAGCTAGGCCCTTTGCCATATCTGGCTCGTCAGGCATGTCGTTGTTCGTTGTTGGCTGCGATGTCACGGCCTCATTGTTTGCTGATAACTCAGCGTTTGAGGTTGGGGGCTGCTCCGTCGTCTGTGCAGAAGCTCAAGTCATGGAGGAGTTACCCATGAGTAGGTGCCACAGCTTGGTTGGCCTCGGATGTTGTTTCATCGACATAAAGGTGAACATAAGGGCGTTCACCCTCAACATCTCGCGCATCGGCTATTCTCCCGGCTCCAAACAAGTGCAAGCTTTCATAACCAACAGTATAGACAAAACATTCAGTCCGATTGATGCCTACTATGGGTTATTACAGCAAGACAGTGACGCCTACTCTGGGTTATTAAAGCAAAATGGTGCCCTGCTGGATTGGTCTATTCCGTACCAGCCAAATTGTAAGCATGCCGTGGAGGATAAGGAGAGCTATGCCTGCGTTGGTAACCACAGCAAGTGCCAGGACTCTCCGATCGGTGGATACCTTTGCTATTGCCAGTCAGGCGTGGGCAACCCTTACGTCGTTGACGGCTGCATACAAGGTAATCCGCCTGGTCATCTCTCCATCTAGTGATTGGGACAACTCTTAGTACAATTAGAGCCTGTTAGGACTCCCTCCGCTCTGCAACTCCGCGCCGGAGCGGAGTGGCATGCTGTTATAATTTGAGGAGTGGCTAAGACGACGCTCCACTGGAGGGTTGCCGAACAGGGTCTTAGTAGTATATATGCTGCGTTTGGTCTGAGGATAAAATGACTAGTTAGCTAATTAACTCAGCTAGGGTAAATATCTAGTCCTTGTTTCCATGTTTAGAAAGCCTAGTCAGCTTAATTAACATGATTCTTTTGACTAGATAATGTGGTTTAAGCATAAGAAAACAGGGTTGGCTGGGTGGATATATTACCGAAAAAGGCTTTCGCCCCGCTTTATATATAAAGCACACCGCCACAGAGCATACAAACAGAAGCAAGTCCACACACACCCACCCAAGTCTCACGGCAAAGTACAAAGGTTCTGCTGAGGGCACAGCTCAACAAGCCAAGAGAATAAAAAAGAAAACAGAACACGCCGGACGAAGGAAGCCTCTAGTCTGGATCCGGCGGTGGCGGTGGAGGCGGCGGCGACAGGCGGACGGCCATCGAGCGGAGGTCGGCGATGAAGGCTGAGATGGCGTCGCGGTCCGGGGGGCGGCTAAGCAGCCGCCAAAGCTGCAAGAAACCCGAGAGTTTGAAGAGCGCGTCAGTAGCCCGTCGAAGGGGAGTACGCTGGATCACAAGCTTATTGCGAACAGTCCAGAGGGTCCAGGCGAGAACCCCAACCTCAAGCCACCTAATGTGGCGAGAGGTCGCGGGGGACAGCTGGAGTTCAGCAAATAAGTCCGGGAAGTTGGTGTGGCACCAATTTCCACCGACCACCTCGCGAAAGCAGCTCCAAAGGAACTGGGCGGAAACGCAAGAGAAGAAAATGTGGCTCGAGTCTTCGGGAACACCACAGAGCGGACAGATGCCTGTACCCGGGCCATTGCGCTTGCGGACCTCCACCCCGGACGGGACCCGACCGCGAATCCATTGCCACATGAAGATGCGAATCTTCAGGGGTACGCGGATGGACCAAACCATCCACAGGGGAAGGGGGGCGGAGGAAGGGGCAATGGTCAGGTAGAGCGACTTGGTGGAGAACTGGCCCGACGGCTCAAGGAGCCAACGCACCAGGTCAGGGCCACCATCCACCAAAGGCTCATGGAGAGCCACACAGTCAAGCAACTCACGCCAGGCGGCGGATTCCGCGGGCCCAAAAGGCCGTCGGAAAGCAAGGCGCCCTAAGTCAAGAAGGGTCCTATCAACAGAGATCATGGGATCGACGGAGATAGAGAAGAGAACGGGGAAGCAGGCCGCAAAGGGAGAGTCCCCGGCCCAACGATCAAACCAGAAGAGCGTCGAGAGACAGGAGCCCACCGAGATGGAGGTACCTATGCGGAGGACCGGGAGAAGCTGGACAATGGACTGCCAGAACTGAGAGCCACCCGATTTCTGGCAGAAGGCTAGGGGTTGTCCACGCAGGTATTTATTCCGGATAATGTCAAGCCAGAGGCCACCGTGTCCTTGCGCGATGCGCCAAAGCCAACGGGAGAGGAGGGCATTATTCATCCTTTTAGAGCACATAATGCCCAGGCCACCTTGCTCCCTGGGCTTGCAAATGTCAGGCCAGCTGACCATATGGTACTTCTGCCTATCATTGTCTCCAGCCCAGTAAAAGCGGGACTGGATCATGGCGATCTCCTTGTGGAGAGACTCGTGGAGGCTGTAGAAGCTCATAAGAAACAAGAGGAGGCTGGAGAGGCATGAGTTAATGAGAATAGTCCGGGCGGCCTTGGACGACCACCTCCCCTGCCAGGGCTCGCAACGAGTTTGGAGCTTGGCCACAGAGGGGCGCAAGTCCGCGACGGAGAGCCGCAAATCACTAATGGGCGTCCCCAGGTAGGAGGTGGGGAAGGAGCCCAGGCAGCAATTAAGCCTGTTGGCGATGGCCATAGACTCGGAGGGGGCGTATCCCATCACCATAACATCACTCTTGTCGAAGTTGATCTTGAGGCCCGACATCTGTTGGAAGCAAAGAAGGAGGAACTTGAGGTTGGTGATGTCCGCCTCCGAGCCTTCGACCATGATGATAGTGTCGTCAGCATATTGGAGGATGGAGATCCCAGAGCCCCCGGAAAGGTGGGGAGTAATCCCACGAATGTGGCCAGCGGCTTTTGCCTTATCCAGGATGGAGGCAAGAGCGTCTACTACCATATTGAACAGGAACGGGGAGAAGGGGTCGCCTTGACGAACCCCACAAAGGGTGGGGAAGAAAGGACCAATCTCGTCGTTGATGTTCACCGCTGGGCGACCGCAAGAGACCATTTGCATGACTCTAGTGATCCACCGGTCATCGAAGCCCTTCCGAAGAAGGACTTCCCGGAGAAAGGACCAGCTAACCGTATCGTACGCCTTGTGGAAATCAATCTTCAGAAAAACCACCTTGAGGCGTTTGACGCAGACTTCATGAAGGACTTCATGAAGGACAAGGACCCCATCCAGGATGTACCGGCCCTTAATGAAGGCCGACTGGTTAGGGTGAGTCACCCGGTCAGCCTGCAGGGCCACCCTATTGGCGTACCCTTTGTCCAGGATCCGGAAGATCACATTAATCACCATGATCGGGCGGAACTGACGGATGTCGGACGCCCCAGGGACCTTGGGGATGAGAGAGATGATCCCGTAATTGAGGCGCCCAAGATCAATGGAGCCAACATAGAATTCATCGAAGATGGCCATGACCTCTGGTTTAATCACGTTCCAGAAGGCCTGGAAAAATTTGACCGGGAGGCCATCCGGACCCGGCGCCGAGGAAGAATTCATGCCCTTAATGGCCTCCCAAACCTCCTGCTCAGAGAAGGGGGCCGTCAGGGCCGCGTTCTCCGAGGCAGACACCAGCTGGGAACCAGCCCAACAGTCGGGGGCGAGAGAGATGCCGCTCCTAGGAGCGGCAGAGAATAAGGCCCTATAGAAGCCGTCAACGTGGGCCCGGATGTCGCGTGGGTCCTGAAGGAGAGTCTCACCATCCCATAAGAGGGGGATGGTGTTGCGTCTACGGCGGCCGTTGGCGATAGCCTGGAAGTATGTCGTATTCGCCTCTCCCTTCAAGACCCATTTCTGCGCGCCCCGAAGGCGCCAATAGGCCTCATCATCGGTGTAGATCACGGAGAGCTGGTCTTCAAGGTCATATCGGGATAGCCACTCGTCCGGAGAAAGACCCACCGCGTCAGCCTGAAGGTCGAGAGCCTGAATCGCGGATAACAGCACCTTCTTACGCTCCCTAACATCTCGACCCAAATTTGCCCCCCAACCCTTCATAAACTGCCTGCCACGTTTCACACAGAAGTGCCACGCGTCAATGGCCGAAGGAGGCCGAGGGTGGGGGTGGGCCCGAGCCTCGATCCACCGAGCGCAGACGGCGTCGGTAAATCTAGCCTGGGAGAGACAGAAAGTCTCAAAGCGGAAACGAGGGGGGACCGGCGGACGCTCGTCCGCGGAGGAGAGAAGCAGGGGACATGGTCCGAGCCAATCCGAGTGATGGCGCGGAGGGAGGCTAGGGGACAGCGGAGGTCCCAATCCGGGGACACTAAGACCCTGTCCAAGACAGACTGGGTCGGGGAGGCTTGCCGATTGGTCCAGGTGAACCGGGCGGGCCTCCGCGAGCCTCCCATCCAGAATCTCGCGAGCCCTGATAGCCGCGATCTGGGCTAAAGGAGGGCCGGCCTCCCCTCTAAAAATGATCGCGGAGTCGGAGGCCACCTTAGCGAGGTTACCTAGAGGAATGGACTCAAGTGCAGAGAAGGAACATGATGAAGCAGAGGGGGGAACGGAAGGTGTACCTGGCTCCAGGTTACGAGCAGTAGCGCGTAGCTCCGCCCGCTCGGGGATGGGCAAAGCCGGGCTGCCCTCGGGGTGAGCAGCATCCAGCCTCGCACTCCGACGGGAAGCAATCACCGAGGAGGAGGTCGACCGGCCGCGACGGGAGTAGGCAGCGGAACGGGGGGGGGGGGGGGAGGGGGCTGGGCAGCCATGGGAGTGGGTACCCTAGCCTCCCCCTCCCTTGGCAGAGTCGCCGCAGGAGAGGCCAGAAGCCCAGAGCAGCCGAGGAGGGGCGGAGCTGGAGACGACGTCGCAGAGGGCGGGGGCATCGGTGCAGAGACAGCCTCGGGGCCCGCAGCAGGGGCAGCCCGCGGGGGCGGCGAGGGAGGCGGCGCCTCAGGCCGAGAAGGGGAGGCGGCGGCGGGGGGAGGCGAGGCCGGAGGAGGGAGGTCCACCACCGGGGGCGACATCCCCACCGAGGGCGCCGTCGGAGCATCCGGGAGCAGGCCGAGGGACAGGACTGCCGAGTCCCGAGCGGAGGGGGGGGCGAGGCGGGGGAGCGCGAGGAGGAGGTCGGGCAGACCACCAATCCCACACTGGAGATGTCGCTCCCCTCGGAGGACGACGCCGCAGAGACCAGTGGCCCGCCAAGGAGCAGGCTGGGCGCGACTGGCGGCCCTTGCCCCCTGCGGCAGGAGGGGGGCGAAGGGGACGTGGAGCGGGAGTCCTCCGACGCCCCATCCTCATCCGAGCGGTGGGAGCGGGAGCGGTGGCGGCCATGGTAATCCCCACCGGCCCTCGGGTTGCCACCGGGGAGACCGACGTCGAAGGAGCGGGGGCGGCCAACGTGGTTGGGGGGCTCGGGGGCGATCCTGAGGTCAAAGCCCTGGTCGTTGAAGAAAACGCGGACGGAGGTGTGAAGCTTGGAGGAGTCGAGGCACTTGACCTTGACCCGAACCTCCTCCTCCTTGCGCAGAGAGAGCTCATCGACCGCCACCACCTTGCCCAAGAGATGGGAGATCTGGCGAATGACGGGCTCGGACCGCGCAATATCGGGGAGGCCGGATATAAGGATCCAAGCGGTGTCGAGAACAGCCACGGCCTGGGCATCGAGGATCGGCTCGGAGATCTCGACAACCAGCTGGTTGAGAGCGAGAGTGATCCGCCACGCGCGTCAGCGAGCCGTGGGCCGACGGAGTCGGGGAAGACGACGGAGAAGATGTGGCCGGCAGTGGGGGTGACCACCCAGTCCCACTGGCGACGGTAGAGGTGGTTGAGCTCCGCCTCGATCATCTCCGGGGATGCCACCCCATCGACGACCGTGACGACTGCCTGGAGGGAGGGAAACGGCAGAGGGGCGTCGGGGACCTCGAGGTGGAAGAAACCCAACCCCTCGATTCCGTGCCCGTACATCATGAGCTCCGACACCACCGGTCTATCCGGGCACAGGAGAGCGGGGCGGCCAGGGTCCTTGCAGATGTAGCAGCACTAGGGATTGACACAGTTGACTTGCGAGTGTCCCCTCACCCCACAGTTGAAGCAGGGGGGCGAGGAAGACCCGAGACGGGTCCGGGAGTGGTGGAGGAGCCCGGAACCGAGGAAGGGGGCACGGGCGGAGCGCCGCGAACACCCCGCCGCTTCTTCTTCTTGGCTGGCCCGGAACGACCGCGGGCGGTACCACCACCAGGAGCAGGGGCCGGCACCGAAGCCACGGGGGCGGTGGCGTGAGGAGGCACATAGCGGCGGGGTGCCGGAGTAGGGAGGATCCCATCCCGGGGACGGGGGGAGCTGGGGCGCGCCGACCGAGATGGGGATGGAGAACGCCCACGGCGAGGTGGAGGCGAAGGGGATCTCCGGCGAGACCGCCAATTCCCCGAAGTGGCCGGCCGAGGAGACCGGGACCGGCCGAGGAGACCGGGACCGGCCTCGGTCATCCCGGAGCTCGCGGAGCTCCCGCCGGAGCTCCTCCTCGCGCCGGAGGGCGTCCGGAGAGGGGTGGGAGCTCTCGCGCTGGAGCTCACCCGCCTTCGCTTGCTGGGTGCGCTGCCTCCTCCCCAGTCAAGCAACATGGGGGCCGCAGCTGGGGAGAGGCGGGGAGGAGGGGAGGACGGGGGCGGGCGGACGGGCGGCGGAGAGGGGACGGAGGCGCGCCGGGGTCGCAAGGAGGCGTCGGGGAAGGCGGGAGGGAGGACGAGGAGGCGGCGCGAGAGGAGGTGGGCGAGGAAGGCCGCACGGGAGCCACACTGCAGAAAACCGCCTGGCTGGGCCTAGGGCACGCAGGGCCGACCGGACCGGGCCGGTCCGGGAGAGGTGGGGGGCGGCAGGCCTGCCCGATCCGGCCCAACGGCCGAGGTGGGCCGGGCCCAGCAGCCCAGCCTGTCTCCGCAGCCGATCCACGCGCGGGAGTCGCGGAGCTCGGGGGGGGGGGACCCTACTAGGGGCGGCCACCGCCGCCGTCGCCGGCGCAGGGCCGGCACGAGCGGCCAGGATCACGGAGGCCCTCCGGACTGCCCGAACTTGGAGCCCCGAGGTCCCAAAGTGCGCGATGAACGGGCGGAACGGGGAGGAACTTAGAGCCAGAGTCGGGAGAAGGGGGCGGGAGGAGAGGGCCGACGAGGGAGGGGGTCGGCGGCCGGCCTCCACCGCCGGGCGGCGCCAGAGGAGCGGGCGGCGCCGTCGAGCGACCGCCACGCCCAGCACGCCAAGGCCGGCGGCAAAGGACCTACCACCAAGGCCGCGCCTTTAAGGGCCTCCGCCCTGGCCGGGCTCAAGGGAGCCGACGGCGGCGACGGAGGCGCCCGCCTGCCGGAAGCAGAACCCCTCGCGTGGGGGGCTGAGCTTCCCGGGCGGTGAGGCAGAGAGCCCCGACGGGCGGAGAGAAGGGGCGAGGGGGTAGGGGAAGCAGGGGGAGGGGGAATGGAGCGTCCTCGGCACAATCCGCCCAGCGGAACCGATGCGCTGGGGCGGAGGCGGAGGGAGCGCCCGGTGAGGGGGGCGGCGCCGGAGCCGCGCCGGAGGAGACAGCCGGGAGGGGGGGGACAGCTCGTGGCGGCGGACGACGGGAGCGGCGGGATCGCCAGCGGAATCGCCAGAGCACGGGGACTCCATCCTTCCTTCTCCAGCGCTTGTTAATATTGGGTGGATATATTAACGTATTACATATTCCCTCCGGTCCGGTATACAGAGGTTAAGGGGATATAAAGGTCTTGACCAGGTGAGATGTCCTTAAAATATATCGTTGTACTGGTTAAACCCTTAATTTTTTAGGGAACCAAATGGAATCCTAGTTTATTTACTATTATTATTGTTCATTTCCTCAAACGTTTGACATTCTTTCCACCTTCAACAGTATTATATGACTCCATTCTTCCGCCGAAAAAGAACTGTCCTAGATTGTGCGGGAACGTGAGCGTCCCGTTCACTTTGGTACAGAGCTTGGCTGCTTTGCAAGGCCCCACCTCTACCTCGCATGTACAGGGGCGACCATTCTTCCGGTACTTAAATTGACTGCTCAAAAGCTCATCACAGACATATCTATTGACGACGGTATCTTGCAAGTTCATGAGGCATCAGGGCCAGACTATTTCATGGCTGGTTTGAGCTTGGACCCCACGTCCTACGCATCGGACACCACGTCCTACATATCATCTGGACAGTGGGGCGTGGTGAAGTGGGTTATTGATAACATGACATGCGAGCATGCTATGAACAAGGGCGACCACGAATGCATCAGCACCCATAGCGGCTGCATAGATGTAAAGGACGATACAACACTCAAACATGTCGGCTACCGGTGCAAGTGCTCTCCTGGTTTTGAAGGAAACCCTTACCTCCAAGATGGATGCACAGGTATACTCTCTCAGAACCATTTTACTTTTCCTAAGTTGCCTGATTTTTTTTTGTAAATCAGACTCACCGAAAGTTGCATATTAGTTCTTACCCCAAGAAAACATGCTTGTGTAAATTCTTGGCCCGTACTTTACATTAAGTATAAAGTGGGATGAGATAGGGATGGTTGGATGATGATCCAAAGACTCAGAAACGTGACTGAGATGCAAAAAATAGACAACTTACGGATAGATACTCCCAAGCTACATTCAAGCATGTATAACTGTGCCTGGGGTAATACCAAACTGAGAGAAAAATGATTACTCTTTCATTCCACCTTTCCGTCCCCTGCATCCAAAGATGCACACAAAGTAACTTATTTCAATGTCAGCACAATATTCACATCATAAGATACCCACGAAAGCAACAAGCTACTTAAGGCATGGAAAAAATAAATCAAACATTACATTGTTTAAAGAGGGACATAAAGTCTCCAGTAGCGAACTCCAACCCCATGGCATCAGCTGAACCACTCGCTCCTACCAGTGCGATAAAACTTCATTGCCACAAGCAGTTGATACATAAGAAGATGGCCAACAAAGATTGGTCGGTTTTCCCTTTTTCAAGAAAAAAGAAACCGTTCATAGACAAATCGACCAACATAAAGTATATTCCTACACTAAACTCTGTGAACACGATTATTTAACTTCCCCTGCCCCCTGCAACTAATTTCCAACAATCCCAGAGACACTACGAGGCGCATACATACCAAAATTTATGAACATCACTAACCACGCAAACACTATTGCTGTGTTGAAGCTCATAATTAGTGGCATGGTTCAAATAAATGGATAGTTTTTGTTGTGAAAATTGCATGTATCATTGTTGGAGAGATATTGCATACAAATTTCGTATAACAGAAAGATAATCAGAGATCTTACTGTGCAGATACCAACGAGTGCCGTCAGCCAGATAAATGCAAGGGTATCTGCCAGAATACTTACGGAAGCTATACATGTACCAGTTGTCCTCATGGAACAGATTTCAATAGCGTCACAGGAAAATGCAAGCCAACTACTATAATACTAGGTGAAAAAGTTCATAAGTTTGTATGTATTACGGTTTCTGCTATATCTTGGACATAAATAACTCGACTTAAACGGGCCATCTATTGCAGGTGTTACTATTGGACTAAGCAGTGGTGCAGGCATTCTTTTTCTTGCCGCGATTGCTACCATTTTTACTCGGAGATGGAAGAGAAGCACCCAGAAACGTCTGAGAAAGAGGCATTTCCGTAAGAACAGAGGCATTCTGCTAGAACAGCTGATCTCTTCCGATCAAAGTGCTAGCGATCGCACAAAGATATTCTCCCTAGAGGAGCTGCAAAAGGCAACCAATAATTTCGATCACACCCGTGTGGTCGGACGCGGTGGCCATGGCACTGTCTACAAGGGCATCCTGTCCGACCAGCGAGTGGTTGCCATCAAGAAATCAACGCTTGCTGTGATCAGCGAGATCGACGAGTTCATCAACGAGGTCTCCATCCTATCGCAGATCAATCACCGGAATGTGGTGAAGCTCCATGGATGTTGCCTAGAATCTGAGGTCCCTCTGCTCGTCTACGAGTTCGTCTCCAACGGCACGCTCTACGACCTCCTGCACCGCGAGCAGAACGGTAGCTTGTCGCCTTTGTCCTGGGAGGAGCGCCTGAGGATTGCCACCGAGATCGCGGGCGCGCTCACGTACCTGCACTCTGCGGCTTCCGTGTCGATCCTACATAGAGACGTCAAGTGCATGAACGTTCTGCTGACGGACAGCTACACTGCCAAGGTTTCAGACTTCGGAGCGTCGAGGCTGATCCCGATCGATCAGACGCACCTAGTCACCGCCGTCCAGGGCACGTTTGGGTACCTGGATCCGGAGTATTACCACACAGGCCAGCTCAACGAAAAGAGTGATGTTTACAGTTTTGGAGTGATACTTGTTGAGCTGCTGACAAGGAGGAAACAGATCATTCAGAACGAGCATGGCGAGAAGCAGAACCTGTCCAACTACTTCTTGTGGGCTATGAGGGAGAGGCCCCTCGAGGAGATAATGGACGATCAGATCCTCGAGGAAGCAAGTGAGGATGGGGTTCTGTGCATGGCTCGGTTGGCGGAGGAGTGCCTATGTCTGACACGAGTGCAGAGACCTACCATGAAGGATGTGGAGATGAGGCTGCAGCTCCTGGCGGGGCACCGTGTTGTACCAAGGGCGGGGCCACACGAAGGGGCACAACCTCGCCGTGAAGCTACGGGAGACGTTGGGCGTGGTGTTGTTGTTCGGGTGATTGCTCAGCATGGCTCACGCCAGTTCAGCCAAGAGCAGGAGTTTGTGTCGTCTCTGCGTGTGCCACGGTAGGTTGTAGGCATGAGGCCTACCATTAGTTTAGAGCAGAAGTCATATACCGTTGTGGGTATCTTAATTACCTGTTGGCCATGCCTGCAAATTTTGATTTTAAATTTTGTATTGCAAATTTTAGTTGACATATGTAAAAGTGAATTGCTTATTGGACCAATCATCATCACAAAAAATACGCAGATCAGACTAATAAGCCAATCATAATACCTTTCTGAACTTGCACCAGGGTCCTTCAGCAGCCTGTTGTATTTTCCAGTGAGCCTCCCAACAGGGTCATCACCAGTACTTCCTATATTTTGTTGGCCACAGCACATGTATTAGTTTTGCCCAAATGCAGAGGAAAGAATATACCAAGTTTGATGGGCATTGCTTGTGATCACATATAACTTTGACTGAAAGCATGGTAGTATGATACTATGACCGGTAAGCAAGGTGCAGCTCTAACCCTAGGCTAGATGGCATGAATCATGATCCCTGAAACTGAAAGCAAGAAATATGTCTTGGCTGAATCAACAAAGTGTCAATAGCATCAGATGCTTGATAAGGTTAGAATTGAGCCAGAAACTAGACGAATCACTTGGGGTGTAGATTCGAACACCAACAGAAACTACCATTCCACCACCTATCTATATAATCCATTTGCATCTGATATGAAATAGGCCTTACAACAGACCAGAGTAGTGAAATGGGTCAGAGATCCCGAGCTAGACGAAGCCATTCTGCCCGCTATGCTATGCTATCTCTACCAATGGAAACCACGAATTTATCAGGCCAATCAGGTGCATCGCGCATCCATCCATACCTTGGATCCTCCCGGCGCCCTGCCCCCCGGCGGCGGCGGCCGAGAAGGAGAGGAGCAATGCCGGCACCGCCGCCGCCGCCAGGGCTAGCACCTCCCGCGGCTTCCCCATCGCCGCCCATCCACTGACCCACACCTGCCCCCCGCCGCCCTTGCTTGCGGAGTCGTCAGCGCCAAGAGGCCGGAACGGAGAGAAAGCGAGCTGCTGATGAATCTGCTGCTCGTTGGAGGCGAGAGGTGTAATGCGGGCGGGCGAGAGGGACAGGGAGATCAGATGGAGGGGGCGGTGGGAACAAGCAACGGCGTGCCGTCGGTACGGGCTCCCGGGGCTCTCCGTGTCAACGATGAGCCGCCGGTGGGCTTCGCCTCACACCGGTCATGGTGGCTCTAAGTTAGAGCAGAGTCCTTAGGTCAACTCTAGCGGACCCTTAAACTGCGGAACTGAAAACACATTTTAAGGATTTGTTTAAGCTGCGGCTGAACACACCTTTAAACTAAAACTGTAAAATTAAATATTTGCTTATATTCTTCCCCACGTCTTCTTCTTCCTCTCGTTCGTGTCCGTGTTCATAGTCAGCTTTCATCGCCGTAGTCGCCGAATCGACCCAGGAGGCAACTCGTCCGTGGCAGGATGGATCCGGGAGCTAGCTAGCTCGTCCGTGGCTGGCTGGATCCAGCTAGCTAGCTCGTCCGTGGCCGGATCGATCCAAGAGCTCCGCACGGACGGGACGACGGCCAGGACGAACGGGTGGCGGCCGGGGACGGACAGGGCGGCGGCTAGGACGGACGGGCGGCGACAGGGGAGCGAGCCATGAAGTTTCCGATGGCAGTTGGACTCCCGCCGACGGTCTTTCGCATATACAGGGCACCCTCGGGTCGGCCTCCAACCTCGTGAATCTGAAGGTTGAGGAAGAAGTTTTCCCGCGCCCTGCAATTTTTTTACAGTTCGCGGGGCCATACGTTTCTGATCTAGCCACTTTTTTCGCCTGAAACCGTAAACGAGTGGTTATTATGCGGGTTGGCGCGTTTTAAGGGGTGTGCTAGAGTTGCTCTTATATTGCGGACCTGTAAAGTGAGTTTATAGTTCACGGAATGCCTCGGATACGGGCCGAAAACAGCGGGGCAGAACAAAAACAAAAAATGAACCTGTAAATTTTGAAATCAGAAATTCGCGGGACAAATCAAACGACTTCAGTAGAACTAGTAGCGTTCATAGTTCTTGATGATCATACATATTACATACATAGCCTATTTTTACAAAATAGATCGGAGGAGGGACGGCCACTGTAAACCCTACTGCCAAAATTTGGCTAACCTGAGCCATCTGGGTACGGTGGCGACCCTGCGGCGGCGGTGTAGCTAGTCATCGTCGGAGGAGGAGATGAGGTCGATGTAGATGTCGTCCTGCGCCTTGGCTTCGTGGCGCCATGCCTCGAGGTTGTCGTCGAACTCCTACGCCTTCTTGAGCCCTTGCTCGAGGAGGACTGCGTCGAGGTCGGCTTCCCGTCAACTGCGCGGCTCCGCCTCCTCCTCCTCCTCCTCCTCCCGCGCACTGTGCATGACGATGGTGGCCTCGAAGATGTTTGCCTCTGTCGGGGGGAGGAAATCCTCCGGCCCCACGACGTCACTGCCTCGCCGCTCCGGCTCCGGTTCTGGTGCCCTCTTCACCGCGCGGAGCGACGGGAGCTCCTCTGACTCCCTTTTCATCGGAGTGAGCGGCGTACGGGAGCTCGACCCCTCGACGGAGGAGCTGCCCGCGCATGCCTGTGGTCGTACTACTTCGCATCGCGACGGAGGAGCGACAACGGCGGTGCTAGGTCGCGGTTCGTGTACTTACGGGCGGCTCGCTTCCTCGCGCCGTCGGCTTTGACGCACCACTGCCACTCGGGGTCGTCGCTACCGACGGAGCGGCGACCCGAGCTCCACATCCCGCGCCACATGGTGGAGTGCGGCGGCGGATTCGAGTCACTGGCGGCGAGAAATCGAAAGAGGGGAGGGGGGATTGCGGCAGCGCGAGGATAGGGTTTGGCCCCGTATACTCGCCGCAAACCCGTAGTTATCTTCTTGAGAGGGGGGGGTCGGCGATCAGAAAACATTTACGGGCCGGGCGACCATACATGCTCTGGTCTGGCCTAAAAAACGGGTCAAATCCGTACACTTTACACTTTTTTAAGGAGTTTGTTAGAGATGCTCTTACACTGGTAACATAACATGACCCTAGCCTATGCTACTATCTCCATAGTTATAATACTCCCTCCTTTCCGGTTTATAGGGCTTATTTCAAAATTTTAGTTTTTTTTTTATTTTATAAGGCTCAATTTGGTTGTTTCCCATCACATGTTCAGATTTTAAGGTGCATTAAATCATTGCATGCAAGTATTAAGAGAAAATTGACTAATACATGTAATTTATGCATGCATGCATTGCAATTAATGCATTGGTAAATATATTTTTTTAGGAAAACAAGAGCATTAATTGGGTGCTTTTACAAACTATAAAAAGTATTCTATCACTCACTATCTACCTTGATTGATGGGATTTTTGAATTGAGCCTTATAAACCGGAAAGGAGGGAGTAACAAAAGTATGCCATGCAAAGCTTCATTATTTATTTACTGTGGTCCTTGGTCCTGCTTCTGATGCATTGAAAGCTTATGTATTAACTAGCTAAATACCCGTGCGTTACTACCAGATAAAACAATATTTAACAAGTGGTGGCATCTGATTATTCTCGGTTGTCACCGTCGTCGTCGAAGGCATGGTCAGAGCCGTCGACCATCAGCGCTTGGTTGTCCTCGAGCGCACGACTATCAACCTCGTCCTCGACCGCCTGTTGTCCTTGCCCGCGAACGTTTTGGCAACCATCGCATGTCAATGTCCTATAGAGCAAGGTTGTCATCCATCTTGTCAAACACGTGGTTACCCATGTCGCGAGCACATGGTGAGTGTTGTCCATGTTGGCAACTGCTGGCCAGCCATGTCGTTGAGAGCCTACTGGTCGTCGCCAACATCAACGAGAGCCCGCTAGCTGTACTCGCCCTCGAGCGCTTTCAAATTCATTCGGCGCGAACAACTGTTTGCATAATTAATTAATTGCAGACATAATTAACTACATGTCTAATTAATTAATGGTATATCTAAATAATAATCTACAGGCATATGAAAAAAATAAACTTGGGAAGAACATAAGAGATCAGATCAATGCGCATTTAGGTTGCAGTATGAGTGCAGAGATTTCACTACCAATGATGGATTTATGGAAGGCCTATACTGAATTTGCTTCAACGCCTACAGAGATGGTGTTTGCATGCCGGCCAGGCGAGGTATCCACTTTTGTTTGCGGGCTTCCTATTTTCCCAGGGGTTTCTTGGCATAAGTCTAAAGTTAACAATACTAAACATTTTGTAACATGGGAAGGGGAACGTTGGCACCTGTCTTTTATCTTATATATCAAATGTTCCAACTCAGCATAAATGAATTGTCTTGAGGCTTGTATCCATTTTTTTTTCCTGGTAAAATGTATGAGTACAATATACAGTCCATGTTGGTGACCCATTGTAGTTCAGGCTCGAGAACTGAGTAATTTAGGAACAAAATGAAAGTTGTGGTCAGGCATATGAAAAAAAATATAAACTTGGGAAGGACATAAGAGATCAGATCAAGGGGCATTTAGGTTGCAGTATGAGCGCAGAGATATCACCACCAATATTGTTTACTCAGAGATAGCGTTTGCATGCTGGCCAAGCAAGGTATCCTCTTTCGTTTGTGGGCTTCCTATTCAGAGATTTTCACTATGGCTTTTTCCATCGTTGCAATGCACGGGCATGAGGCTAGTGTTAAGTTAGCATTGTTAGATTTACACTTATGGCAATAAAAAAACTATGAAAATATGGAGCCCGCAAACAAAAGTGGATAGCTAGGTTGGCCGGCATACAAACGGCATCTCTTGTATAAACAATTGGCGTTGAAGCAAATTCAACATAGGTCTTTCATAAATTAAACTTTGATAGTGAAATTTCAGTGTGTCGCCAGTTTGTTAATGTGGCTGAGAATCACCGTAACCTAGTCAAACACTAAAGTAGAGTTGCTATTACATACCGATGGAATTAAAAAGGTATGTTTTCTTCTGACTTATGAAACATGTACCAAAAGAACATACTTAGCAGTAACCAACATATAGCAGAATTAAAGGAGCATTGTGTATTGTTGAGTAATAGTGCAACACTTGAACAGCCCGATTGATGACACATGGCAGTCTAATGTCAAAGCACACGACCATTCTTAGCTAATCCAGCAAACCCGACTCACATGCTATTCCTTCCTGTTATCATCGCTGCAAATTAGATAGTCGTACATAACTTACGCTTTCTCGTGCTGCTCTTGTCGACGGCAGCTATGCGGTGAGATCTCGTCGCTGGCGAGCGGGCGGTGGGCTAGGGAGACTCCTCGTCGACGGTGGCCACACTGAAAAACTTTATCACCGATGGTGAAGATGGCTTTCTCAACTTCGCGTGTTGCTCATAGACGGCAGCCTCACCGAAAAACCTCATCGGCGACACCTTGTCGACGGCTGTCAAGATGGCTTTCTCGTGCTGCTCTCGTTGATATGGCCACACGGCGAGACCTTGTCGCTGGCGGCTGGCGGGGTGGACTCCTCAAAGACCTCATCGCCAGGGGCGATCAAGATGCATCTAGATATCCCCGCAAAAATAAAGATGCATCTAGATACTCTGGCAAACACACATGAGCTCTGGCAAACACACATGAGCTCATTGCTAAGTGCCAACTCCAATTGCTCGTGTTGTAGACTACTAAGGGTCTGTTTGGGACTGCTCCACTTTATCAAAATCAGTTTCACTCCACTAAATTCACTTTAAAGGAGTTTCATACAGAAGTTGTATCACAACCAAAAAGAATGTCTGGCTTCCATCTAGCTCCAGCTTCAAGAATGAGAAATTTGATGGAAATGATCTATTTGATTGGATGAGAGAGGAGAAAGAAGGGGTATCCACTTACTGGTGGCAGTGGTGGCAGCTTCTGGAGTTTTTGGAGCACCCCTTGAAGAGCTTTATAAAAAACTGGGAGTTTTACCCAGATTCTATATATTTTGCGGAGCGGCATATCGTGAAACTACCCCGTTTGGCTTGTGTTTCCTGGAGCGGAGCTGAATTTTAAGGAGCAAAGCAATCCCAAACAAGCTCTAAAATAAACGCTAGTATATCGGAGTCTGGAGTCAATCAATCCACCTAACACTGGACTATGCAAGATCCCCGTCATGGCTCTCCCACCCACCCACCTCTCCCTCCCACCACCCTCCCGGCGGCCATGACTCCGATCGAGATCCGGCCAAATCCATCCAACAAAACCATTTTTCCCTCCAATGGATCCATTCCTAGACCCCAATTCCATAGTCCACCAACTGGATTTCTCGGTTGGCCATCATTTCAAAGGTGAGATTCGCAAGTTGTTCCAATCTACGGTGAGCCCTATATCTTCCTCTCATGGTTTCACCATGGTGATATCCTTTGCAGGATTTGCTTTCCATCTCAATATCATTAATGTCAGTCTAGTTCTATCGGCTATCACTGGTGGTGACCACAACTCATTTGAGGTCCTTCATATTTCTGGGAATGTTTATCGGTTCAAAGTATGTTCTAAGGCAATGGGGTTTTACCTGGTCCGGAAGATCTATTACTCATGTGATCAATTCAAATGTTATTTCCACCTATGGAGTGGTGGTGGACCCAACTGGATTCAGAATGGACTATTGTTTCTCCTCGACGCAAAGGTACGCTCCAATGCAATATTCCAGTTAGACAAGTGTACCGCAGGATTTCTCAGCAATTATCAACGCATATTCCTACTAATGATCTGCCCAGTGCTTGTAATCCTACTGCCACTGGAACCATCTCTACTAATCCTAGATTTGATGCTCAATCGCATGATCGTGTTTCTCGTGTGGCTGGTACGTCCTTAACTGATCCCATGCATAACGGACTAGCCGGTACCAGGCCCAATTTGAATTCAAATTCTCGTCCACTTCCGGCTGGATCCACTGGGCCTTGGGCAACTGTTTCCACCATTCAGCCCAATAATTTGGAAGACAGAACGTCTCGGCCCAACACTGGTGTTACCACGACACAATCTCTGTTCTGTTTAAAATGCCTCGGCTATGGACATCTGCGGTACCAATGCAACAATAAAATCAGGTGCAGATCATGTTATGGTTATAACCACATTGCGAGATTTTGTTTTAACAAGAAAATTGAGGGTTTATACTTATCGGATCAAACAAACCCAGCCGCCCCCACCCGATATGTACCAAACTCGCGTAGTCTCCTCGACTTCTCCATCTCGTCCACCGCCCACTCCTACGCCTGCGTGCTCACCACCTCCCGAGATGGCCTGCTACCCTTGCAACCCTCTCCCACACCTCCCCCTGGCACCACCGTCGTCCCACCTGGTCCGCTCCATGCTCGCCGAGGCTATGTCGTCGGCGGCGGTGAACTCCCCATGGTCTGCGATGAATGGGCCATCGCCACGCTCATCCCCGAGGTATCTGCAGAGGAATTTCATGGCTCCATCGCCCTCATCACCAACTACCTTGAAGGTCGGGGCTGGCGCATCAACTACACTTCATGATGTGGTATGGGCACTGCATTGATCCAGTTTACCACTGTATGTTCTAGAGATACTACCGTTAGTAGCAGTTCGTTTCAGATAGGAGACTCTGTTCTGAGGCTTAGTAGGCAAGATGATGGTCTGAACTACCGTAGTATTACATTTACTCATGATGTTTGGATCATGCTCATGAATTACCCTTTGGAATGTTGGGATGTTGCGGTGATTAGTGGCACTTTTGCTCCATATGGAAGGTTTCTGATTTGGAATAAGGACCCCAGAGACAAAACCAGAGTTATTGTTAAGCTCAGAGTTATGAATGTTGACACTATTCCAATCAGCTTAGTTGTGCTTTTGCAATTTAGATGATGTGGGTTACGGTGATTCATGGACATGCCCTACCTATATTCTGTCACGTGAACTCATTGGGCAGCAGGGAGGAGATGAAGATCCACTCCCACCAGATGGTGGTAATCCACACCCACTGCCACATGTTCATGGTGGTTTCTGGCACGATGATGTGCTTGGTAACATCCCTATGGATCAGGTCTGTCATAAACCCCCATAATGTTGGTCTTGGGGAACCATATGAGGATGTGCATGCTCCCAATAATGCCAATATTGATCTCAATACTGATATGCCAGGTAATACCATTGGTTAGAACAATCTCAGTAGCTCTGAAACACATGTTATGGTTGAAGAGTCAGGGCAGAATGTTATGACTCAGGATCAACCTGCTGCCACTGTAGGAGGACAGTTATATGATACATTGGGTCCTGATTTTATTCCACTTGAGTCTGATCAACAACAACCTGCTCCCCCTAGCCCCAGGTTCTTGCCACACAATGCCAATATGAACTACAATGATCTTCCATCATCTAGCACTGCTCAACAGGTTCAGACTTGTAATATCTCTGTTGAGGGCATTACTGAGCACATTGCTGTGTTGCAAGATCTGGTAGGCAACCTGGTCACTAATGCCAGTGAGATCATTCCCAAACTTGGGGGGTACTAAGATCATCAATGCAAAGTGTACTGTTGTGGATGTGGTTGGAGCTAATGGCACTAACAAAAGATGCTATCTTCAGATACAAACTGTCCAGGAGGGACAACCAATGCCACAACACACTAGCTCTGTCAGTATTGAGGAGATAACTGGACAGGATTTTGCTGAAACTCAGAAGCCTGCTAACAAGAAGAAGAAAAAGCCCATTATTGATGAAGCTTTCTGCAGAAGGAGTGGCAGAATTGCACTCATCTCCAAGGGCTTTAAGGACAAATCTGCTGCTGAAGCTGCTAGCAAGGAGGATGACAGTCAGGCAAGGGAGCTGATCAGTCAGCAGAGTAACAAGAAACAGAAGAAAGCTGTGAATGTCAACCTGGGGCCCTAATTTGATGAAGTGGTCAGAGATAAGAATGCACCTCCTCCACCTGTTCTGCCAGTCAAAACCCTCCAAGCTATTGGCACTGGACCATGCAAGATGGCACCTCATGAAGTGTCATCTAAGGTTCTGAACTATGATAGCTCCGATGATTAAGGCCTGCAAATCTACTTGGGGTTTGGGTGGCTCCCCTATATGCTATCCTGTTTATTTTTCCATGATATATGTTTTATCACCCTTGTCATTTGGATGCCTGCGTGCATCTCAGTACTATCTGGTTTGTAATAATCTGCTGTTATGCTACCTTGAACTTCTAGAATGCACTGTTGCTCTACCATGCACCCTCATGTTTGCCAGCTCTTGCAGTATCTGCCATGTCAATATTCATTGCTCTTTCATACTTGCTATGAGGCTTCACATGAGAATTCACAAAACCTTGGTTCCTGGTCATGTCTATGACCTATTATGCTATGCTATTCATAGGATAATAACATTCATACAACAATCATTCAGATATGAATATGAGCTGGAATATTTTAAATTGGAATGTCAGAGGTATTAACTCCAATGCTAGATGGAATGATATTAGACAGAAAATTGATGAAAGTGCATGTAGCATCATAACTCTCCAGGAAACCAAGAGAGAAAATTTTGATATGGCCTATATCAAGAATTTCTATCCTAAGAGGTACAATCAATATTGCTACTCACCCTCTAATGGTAGCTCTAGTGGGTTTATCACTATTTGGAATGGACAACTGTTCACAGGGAAAATTATATCCCATAACTACTTCCACATCACTATTGAGTTCATTTCCAATCTGGACAATAGTAGTTGGTATTTGACAAATGTTTATGACCAAACTCTACTGAAGATAAGCTTGAATTTACTACCTGGTTACAAAACCTCAATATTACTCAGAGCAAATTATGAATGATACTGGGTGATTTCAGTTTTATTAGAGGGCCTGACAATAGAAACAAGCCAGGTGGTGACCCCAATAGTATGATGACTTTTAACATCATGATTAATCTTGATCTTGTGGAGATACCTTTGAAAGGCAGATCTTTTACATGGAGCAATAAACAAGATCTACCTCTTCTTGAGAAATTGGACTGGGTATTTACTAGTTCTCATTGGGCTAACACATACCCTGGTACTATGGCTTTTCCTTTGGCCAAAATTACTTCTAACCATGTTCCTATCAAAGTTCAAATGGATAGCAATATTCCCAAAAGCAACATTTTTAGGTTTGAGGAATTTTGGACTGAGTTTGATGGTTTTATGGAGATTGTGGAAGACCATTGGTTAAACTCAACCCACTTTGCTGATTCTGCTAAAAACCTGAATGCTAAATTTAAAAGCCTGAGAAGAGGGTTGAAAAAATGGAGCAAGAGGTTATCTCAAATGAATAAAACCATTGAAGATTGTTGTTTTTATGTCAAACTTCTGGATGGATTAGAAGACCAGAAAGATCTTTCCACAGCTGAAAAGAACTTCAGGAAGATCTTAATCAATCATACTAACAAACTTTTGGAAGCTAAAAGATTATACCGGAGGATCAGAGCCAACATCAGATGGGCCAATCTGGGAGATGAAAATACTAAATTTTTCCATGCTATTGCCTCCTGATACGTCCATTTTGCATCATGATTTTATATCGATATTTATTGCATTATGGGCTATTACTACACATTATGTCACAATACTTATGCCTATTCTCTCTTATTTTACAAGGTTTACATAAGGAGGAGAATGCTGCACTTGGAATTCTCGGTGGAAAAGGAGCAAATATTAGAGACCTATTCTGCACAACTCAAAAGTCCTGAAACTCCACGAAATTCATTTTCAAAATAATAAAAATATTGAGCGGAAGAAGTACACGGAGGGGACCCACTGCCATGAGGGTGGGGCACGCCCTACCCCAGTGCGCCCCCTCCTCGTGGGCCCTGTTGGCTCCCGATGGCCATATTCTGCTATATGAGGTCTTTTGTCGAGGAAAAATCATAAGCAACCTTTCGGATGAGACTCACCACGAGGCGGAACCTTGGCGGAACCAATCTAGGGCTCCGCAGAGTTGTTCTGAGGACACTTCCCTCCGGGAGGGGGAAATCATCATCATCGTCATCACCAACGCTCCTCTCAACGGGAGAGGGCAATCTCCATCAACATCTTCACCAGCACCATCTCATCTCAAAACCGTAGTTCATCTCTTGTATCCAATTCTTGTCTCCAAGTCCGGGATTGGTACTAGTAGGTTGCTAGTAGTGTTGATTACTCCTTGTAGTTGATGCTAGTTGGTTTATTTGGTGGAAGATCATATGTTCAGATCCTTTATGCATATTAATACCCTCTGATTATGAACATGAATATGCTTTGTGAGTAGTTACGTTTGTTCCCGAGGACATGGGAGAAGTCTTGCTATTAGTAGTCATGTGAATTTGGTATTCGTTCGATATTTTGGTGAGATGTATGTTGTCTAGCCTCTACTGGTGTTATGTGAACGTCGACTACATAACACTTCACCATTATTTGGGCCTAGAGGAAGGCATTGGGAAGTAATAAGTAGATGATGGGTTGCTAGAGTGACAGAAGCTTAAACCCTAATTTATGCGTTGCTTCGTAAGGGGCTGATTTGGGTCCATATGTTTCATGCTATGGTTAGGTTTACCTTAATACTTTTTTTGTAGTTGCAAATGCTTGCAATAGAGGTTAATCATAAGTGGGATGCTTGTTCAAGTAAGAACAACACCCAAGCACCGGTCCACCCACATATCAAATTATCAAAGTACCGAACGCGAATCATATGAACATGATGAAAACTAGCTTGACGATATTCCCATGTGTCCTTGGGAGCGCTTTTCTCTATATAAGAGTTTGTCCAGGCTTGTTCTTTGCTACAAAAAGGATTGGGCCACCTTGCTGCACTTTATTTACTTTTTTTACTTGTTGCTCGTTACAAATTATCTTATCACAAAACTATCTGTTACCACTTATTTCAGTACTTGCAGAGAATACCTTGCTGAAAACCGCTTATCACTTCCTTCTGCTCCTCATTGGGTTCGACACTCTTACTTATCGAAAGGACTACGATAGATCCCCTATACTTGTGGGTCATCAAGACTCTTTTTTGGCGCCGTTGCCGGGGAGTGAAGTGCCTTTGGTAGGTGGAATTTGGTAAGGAAAAATTTATATAGTGTGCTGAAATTTACTGTCACTTGTTACTATGGAAAGTAATCCTCTGAGGGGCTTTTTCGGGGTATCTTCACCCCGACCAGTGGAGCAAAGAATTGCTCCTCAACTTATTGAACCTACTGAAAATGAAAATGTTCCCTTTGAAGTTCCTTCGGGTATGTTAGCAAAACTGCTAGATAATCCTTTTGTAGGAGATGAAACAAAGCATCCTGATGAGCACCTAATATATGTGGATGAAGTTTGTGGATTATTTGAGCTTGCAGGTGTACCCGATGATGTTGTTAAGAAGAAGGTCTTCCCTTTATCTTTGAAGGGAGATGCATCGACATGGTATAGGTTATGTGATGACACGGGATCATGAAACTATAAACGAATGAAATTGGAATTTCATCAGAAGTATTATCCTATGCATCTTGTTCATCGTGATCACAATTATATATATAATTTTTGGCCTCGCGAAGGAGAAAGCATCGCTCAAGCTTGGGGGAGGCTTAAATCAATGTTATATTCATGCCCCAATCATGAGCTCTCAAGAGAAATAATTCTACAAAATTTTTATGCTCGGCTTTCTCATAATAATCAATCCATGCTTGATACTTCTTGTGTTGGCTCTTTTATGATGAAGACTATTGAATTCAAATGGAATTTATTGGATAGAATTAAACGCAACTCTGAAGATTGGGATCTCGACGAAGGTAAGGAGTCAGGTATGACACATAAGTTTGATTGTGTTAAGTCTTTTATGGATATCGATGTTTTCCGTAAATTTAGCACTAAATATGGACTTGACTCTGAGATAGTAGCTTCATTCTATGAATCTTTTGCTACTTATGTTGATCTCCACAAGGAGAAGTGGTTTAAATATCATCCTCCCATAGAAGTAAAAGTAGCTGCACCTACTAAAGTTGAAGAAAAGATTGTCACTTATAATGATCCTGTTGTTCCTACTTCTTATGTTGAGAAACCACCTTTCCCTGTTAGAATAAAGGATCATGCTAAAGCTTCAACTGTGGTTCGTAAAAGAAATATTAAAACTTATACACCTCCTGAGCAAATTAAAGTTGAACCTAATATTGCTATTGTTAAAGATCTCTTAGCTGATAATATTGACGGGCATGTTATTCATTTCTGCGGTGAAACCGCTAGAATTGCCAAACCTTGTGCTAAAGATAAACATAGACCTGTGGCAATTGTTGAGGGATCGCCTCTTGTCTGGGACGAAGGTGCTCAAGCGGTATGACCTGGGTAGTGGGTTGTGCCCCTTGTGCGGTGTTCTGGAAAATGGGACCCATATCCTCTTTTCCTGCATGGATGCTAGGTCGCTGTGGAGCTTTGTCCTGGAGGCCCTCGAGACTGAGTGGGAGGCATCGAATCTTGCCAGCTTCCTCCAGGCCAGACGCCTCTTATGACTGATCTTTGATGCGCTTTCTTGGACACTATGAATGATGCGTAATAATATAGTGTTCTTCAAACATTGCCAACCGCTGGCTATACAATGGGATCAGGCGCGCCTTGGGCGGATGCTGGATGAATGACATGCTACGGCTTGTCGACCAGCTTCACCAGCGCCCGCTTGATCTGTCGACCACTTGGTGGTCTTGTGTATGCTTTCTCTTATGTTTTTATTTTGGGTTTGCCTGTGTGTGGCCCCAGCAGACTATGTATGTTGGTATGTTGCTGTTTGTCCATGTTGGTAAGCTACCAACAAAGCGGGACTGTTGGTTGCTTTATTTATAAAGCGGGACGAATGCTGTTTCGAGTAAATGATATAGCCATTCTATGAGAAATAAAGTCTACTTCAACAAAAAATTTTGTCCTTCCGGATCGCTGCATCGATCCATTCCTGCATGCACGCGTGGATACATTTTTGTTGAGAACCCTCCAAATGTGCACGTGGATAAGGCAGCCAATAAGCTAATTAACCATCCCGCGCGGACGTAAGCGACGCACACATGTGTGTTGGTTTACGAAAATTCATACACCTAACCACACGTCTATTTGTAACGTTTACTAGTTTACTAATTTACAAACCCTAGACCCTCTGGCGGCGACTAGGGTTTGGGTGGATCTCGACGGCGGCCGTTGAATCCATCAGCGGGCCGCAAGGAAAGCTCGGGGACGATGGCAACATCGGCTGCCGGCAAAGGATGGAAACGGAGCGGTGCCCTATCCCCTCGCTCCGCGCGAGCGCAGATGGAGGAGGCACTCGGCAAGCTGGACATCTCCAAGGAGGAGGCGACGCCTCTGGTGATCGACGACGCCAACGATGATGCTCCGGCAAAGTGGCTACTGGCAGGGAAGGTTTTGCACCGTAATCTCCTCCAAATCCAAATGATCTGCAACGCCCTCCACCCTGCATGGGGAAACCCTAGGGGGCTGGAATTCCGGCGCCTAGGAGAGAACTTGTTCGCTGCTGAGTTCGACTCCAAGCGAGATCGAGACCGCGTTTGGCAAGGCACACCCTGGCACATCAGCAAAAACGCTGTGATCCTGGAGTATTTTGAAGAGCACATGCAGCCGTCGGACCTCAAGTTCGATAGGTTGCCGGTCTGGGTTAGGGTAGTTAATCTACCTTACAGCCTGTGGAATAACACAAGAGGCTTGGCGATAGCGCGCCAGATTGACAAAAACGCTGCCATCGCCCAGATTGATCCAGTGGGGGTTTCCTTAGGGCAAGAGTCACCATTGGCGTGCTTAAACCCCTCCGCAGATGGATTGTCATTGAATCAACCAAGAGACACCAAGTGGACTTCTATGATATTGAGTATGAACAGATACCCCACTTCTGCTTCTCTTGTGGACGATTAGGTCATGCCGATCTCTTCTGTCCCACCGCAGGGACAAGGGATGCTAATGGCGATCTTCCCTTCAAGGCAAGCCTCCAGGCGCCCGAGGATCGGAAGAAAGGTTTTTCTGGTGAGAACTAGACAAAGGAGAAGCCAGAGACGTAACGTAGCACACGAGAATCACGTTCGTCAAGTTTCGAGCAGAAAGATGGGGTCGAGGTGACCTCTCCTGTCAAGAACCCAACTTTGAACAAGAGGAAAGGAGGGCCACATACCCAAGTCTATCGGAAAGTGGTGACAACCCCCTTGCTATCACGGAGAAAGGAGAAGGCTTGAAAACGAGGATGATCAGCGGGGAGTGGCTCCAGATGGAGAGACGGAGGATCTGGGAACTGTCTTTGTGGAGGGAGAAACAAAGAAGAAGAAACTGACACCCCCTCCGTCGGAAACATCGGCAGCGACTGCTAGTCAGCGCTGTCAGTCGCAATGAGCACTATCAGTTGGAACTGTCAAGGGCTTGGGAACCCTCAGACAGTTCGAGAGCTTCGCAAGATTGTGAAGCAAGAAGGACCCGCCCTTCTATTCGTAATGGAGACCAAGATCAAGGGCAAAGGAGTGGAAGACCTGAAATTTACTTTAGGCTTCTCTGGCTGTTATGCCGTCGATAGCGACGGGCTTAGTGGAGGCATCGAAATTTTTTGGTCTAAAGATGTTGAAGTTAGTCTAAATAGTTTCAGTCAATCTCATATTGGTGTATCTGTCAAACAGGATAATAAAACTTGGCGTTTCACTAGTTTCTATGGAGCGCCACGAGTGGAAAATAGACATCACAGTTGGCGGTTTCTCCGCATGTTTTTTGCTGTCCCGCATGATGCATGGATCTGCATGGGAGATTTCAATGAAACGATGCAAGCGGACGAGCATTTCAGTGTTAATGCACGGCCGGAATACCAGATGAGGGCGTTTCGGGACACGGTTGACGGTTGTTCCTTACAAGATCTGGGATGGAGAGGTATTCCCTATACATGGGATAACAGACAACCTGGGCTCGCAAACGTGAAAGCCCGGTTGGATCGAGTGCTTGCCAATGCGGGTTTCTGAACTTGTTTCAGTTCACTTCCGTCAAGCATTTGAGCAATGTGGAGTCAGACCATTGCTTCGTCGTAGCCGAACTCAGAACAAGTATGAATAGCAGTTGGCCTCGAGCAAAACGAAGCTTCATATATGAAGATGTGTGGCAATCTCACAACCAGTATGACCAGTTCGTGCGCAACTTGTGGCAAGCCGGTGCTGGCCAGAGAGGTTTGCAAGGTGTAGTGGACGCACTGGGGACAGTGCAGAAAGATTTAGGAGCCTGGGGCGAGCGAGAATTCGAAAATCTCTCAAAGAAAGTTCGCAAACTTCAGAAACGCCTAGACCGGCTACGGAGCGTCTCGATGGGCCGAGGGCCTACGGAGGAGGAGCTCGCTGTAGCATCGCAACTGCGAGAAGCCATGAGACAAGAGGAGATTTGGCTTAAGCAAAGGTCGCGAGTGCCTTGGTTATGGGTGGGAGATCACAACACCGGCTACTTCCTAGCTCAAGCTGCCGACCGCAAGAGGATTAACCGTATCACTTCTCTGGAAAATTCACAAGGCCAAATTCTGCAAGATCCGGAGGAGGTGAAGGAGGAAATTAGCAACTTTTATCACGCCTTGTACCAGACACAAGGTTTCCACCCCATGGATGAACTATTGAACTGCGTGCAACCTAGCGTCACCGAGCAAATGAACGATCATATCAACAAACCATATATGGCGGCAGAAGTGAAAAAGGCCCTGTTTGACATGCGCCATCTAAGGCCCCGGGGGTCGATGGGTTTACAACGGGGTTTTACCAACGGCATTGGGAGGTTCTTGGCGAGGATATCACAGTGTCCGTGTTAGAGTTCCTGAATGGAGGAGAATTACCTTTGGGACTGAACGAGACTTCCATCACATTGATCCCCAAGGTACGACACCCACAAAAAATTTCTCAATTCAGGCCGATTGCACTATGCCCTGTCCTCTATAAGATTGCAGTGAAAGCAATTGCAAATAGAGTTTGAGGGATTTTGGATGAGGTGATTGGAGAGGAACAAAGTGCCTTCATCCCGGGACGGTTAATCACAGATAACGTACTGGTGGCGTACGAAAGTATTCATGCTATCAAGAGGCAAAAGAAGGGCAAAAACGCATGTTGTGTGCTGAAGCTTGGCATGCTCAAAGCATATGATAGAGTGGAATGGCACTATCTCGAGGCGATGCTCTTCAGGTTAGGCTTCGGTGATAACTTTATTCGCTTGATTATGAAGTGTGTGACTTCGGTCCGGTTCACGATCAAGGTAAATGGAGATCTTCTCCCTTATTTTACCCCTTCGAGGGGGCTTCGTCAAGGATGCCCCATGTCACCATACTTGTTCTTAATATGTGCTCAGGGCCTTACTTCACTCCTGAATAATTTTGGTGGCGCATATGTTGATAGAGGCATTAGGGTGAGCATTCATGCACCTTGGGTTAACCACCTACTATTTGCTGACGATAGCTTGATTTTCCTCAGTGCAAAATCTCAAAGCATAGAGAGGCTCAATGAGATTCTCCGGATTTACGCTGAATGTTCTGGACAGGCAGTGAACCGGGAGAAAAGCTCGATCTATTTTAGTGCCAACACGGGACAACCCCTACGACAGAGTTTGAAGCAATCTCTTGGCATTTTCGTGGAAGCTTTCTCTGAGCGTTACCTGGGCCTCCCGACGGCGATTGGCAAAATCACCAGTGGGACTTTTGATCACATGGTGGACAGGTGTCGCGATAAAATGCGTGGCTGGTCAGAGAGAAACATGGCCTGTGCGGCTAGGGAGGTTCTTCTCAAGACAGTCGTCCTGTCGATTCCCACCTTCAGTATGAGTTGTTTCCTCTTGACTAAGAAAGTTTGCAAGTCGATCACTTCCTGTATGGCAAAGTACTGGTGGGGCAGCTCGATCGACAAACGTTCCCTCCACTGGCTCTCTTGGGAAAAGCTCGAGGTGCCGAAAGTGAAGGGCGGCATGGGTTTCCGCAACATGCAGTTTTTCAACCTAGCGATGCTAGGGAAACACGGCTGGCGCCTTCTCACAAGACCGGATTCTTTGTGTGCCCACTACTAGGAAAAGGCCTACTAATGGCGCACCTGTTTTGGCTACTAATGGCGCACTACAGGTGCGCCATTAGTACCACGCCACTAGTATATTTTAGTAATGGCGCACCACATGGAAGTGCGCCATTAGTAACAATTTTTTTTATTTTTTTTCGTTTTTTCTTAATCTCAGGTCACTATTTCACATATGAGATATCCAACACATATATATACAACAAGCATCCATATAACAATCATATCCAACACACAAGTTTCACCATATATACATACATAGCCAACACATAGTTTCATCGTTACATATTACAAAAGTTTCACATTGTTCATCCAACACCGTTATCCATCAATTCACAAAAGTTTCACATTGATACAAAATAAAAACACAAATGGAAAAGAAGCACTCCATCCATGCAAGCTTCCGTGAATTAAATCAAATCTGCAAAATGATAAACAAGAAGTTAGAAGAAGAAGAAGAAGAAGAAGAAGAAGAAGAAGAAGAAGAAGAAGAAGAAGAAGAAGACTAGAAGAATACTAGAAGAAGAAGAACACTAGAAGAATACTATAAAAAGAATAAGAAGAAGCATAAGAAGAATAAGAAGAAGACTATAAGCTTATTATGTAAACTTGATCATTTTGTGCTAACATAAGTAATTTTGGAGCTAACCTATAGGAAACTAAGCATATAAGCTCTCTAAGTTAGCATATTAGAGCCAACTTAGGTAAAATGAAGCTAACCTATGTCATTTTGGAAAAGAAGACGAATAAGAAGAAGACTATAAGCTTATTATGTAAACTTGATCGTTTTGTGCTACATAAGTAATTTTGGAGCTAACCTATAGGAAACTAAGCATATAAGCTCTAAGTTAGCATATTAGAGCCAACTTAGGTAAAATGAAGCTAACCTATGTCATTTTGGAAAAGAAGAAGAATAAGAAGAAGACTATAAGCTTATTATGTAAACTTGATCATTTTGTGCTAACATAAGTTATTTTGGAGCTAACCTATAGGAAACTAAGAATATAAGCTCTAAGTTAGCATATTAGAGCCAACTTAGGTAAAATGAAGCTAACATATGTCATTTTGGAAAAGAAGAAGAATACGAAGAAGACTATAAGCTCATTATGTAAACTTGATCATTTTGTGCTAACATAAGTAATTTTAGAGCTAACCTATAGGAAACTAAGCATTTTAGAGATAACATATATATATATATATATATATATATATATATATATATATATATATATATATATATATATATATATATATATATATATATATATATCATTTGGAGATCGACATGCCTGACATAGTTCAGTTCTCATTGTTCTTCTCCTTCTCCTTCCTCAGCCTGATGCGCCAAGAGCGGCGAGGCGGTGGAGGCAGCTGTGGGATGTAGTCTTCTACCACAATTGGCGTGGTCATGTCGCCCAGCTGTGGGATCGCCGGCGCCACCACCGGTGCGTGGTCATTGTCAGGCACCACCACCATCGCGAGGCCACCTTCAGGCAGGACGGGCACGACCATCGCTAGGTCATCCTCATCCACCACCATCTCTTGCCCATGGTCAGCCACCACCATCTCTTGCCCATGGTCAGCCACCACCATCTCTTGCCCTTGGTCAGCCACCACCAGCGCTAAGTCATCCTCAGCCTGATGTCCATTGTCATCCTGCAGCTCCTCATCCCCACTCTGCTCCTCATCCCCCCCACTCCAGTCCGGATCATCCTTCTTGTTGTCTTTGCTGCTACCAGAATCGCTGCTGCTTTCACTAAAGCCAGAATCGCTGTTGCTTTTGCTACAGCCATAATCGCTGCTGCTTTGGCGGTAGCCAGTGTCGCTGCTGCTGCTCCCATTGCCTGTCCAAATGCAACAATGACCGTTAACAATCGATGTGAGACAAAGCCAAATGTAGAGGAATAAGAAGAGGCAGAACGTACTGGCATCATCATCGTCAGCGTAGCGCATGCGACACATAGTCGCGTTGAACACCTTCACGATGAGCGTGGTGGCGTCGTCGTCGTACCTGAAGAGAAGGAAGTACCCCAGCCGCAGGTCGTAGGCACGGTAGAACTTCTCCCACCTGCGATACAAGTACATGTGGCCCTCCTTGATCACCAACTCCACATCCCACAGCCTGCGAAACCCGCTGCCGGCCTGTCGCAGCTTCACATTATTGGCGGATCTTCACCCAAAGATGTTCATAAAACTGTCGGGCAGCCTCTCGGTTTGGGACAATGAGTGATGTAGCAAACAACAGATATCATAATGAGATGGGTGAAGGGAGATCTCTCCTTTTATATACCTGCGTCATGGATGATACTCAAGTCCCAAGTATGATCTTGAAGAACTCGGAAGCATCCAACTCGTCTGCGGTGTGGCAGAGCGGCGGTGGCTGCTTCCCCCATCTCGATAAGCAGCGAAGGGACCAATTAGTACCCTTACAACATTATCATACAACATTATAGCAGCATAAATTTTGAGCAGAAGATAATCAACTACACCAATGCACTTCAAGTTCCCGCTTCCCACCCATGATGTTGTTAGCGAGGACTAGTGCCAAATGCATTTTCGATGCGAAAATACATCACAGCCACTATGTTATTTAATATCATTCTTCTCAAGACTAATGATTGTTACATCCTACTAAAATGATGTTCTGTCCTCAGAGATGTCTCGTTGCTTGAGGAAGCAACAAATAAACACTTGAAAAAAGCTCTCGTCCTCGAAGATGCAATATCTGATTTACCCAAGGTTGGCCCTGACAATTTCCTCCCCATGTTAAATTAATTCTGGAGTGCTGCTTGAGCCTTTTTTTATGTCTGTATGAATTATATTGCTTTCTACAGGTTCAGAACCATCAGCCTAATTATGTCATGGAGTATGGCAGTGACCCCAAAACAGAGTTCCAACGCTATATCCGGCTCAGCAGTAAGGGTGTGACCTATTGAATGTGCAAGCTTAATGTCAGCAACTAGTTTCTTTATAATGATTTTTTTTCTGTTATGCCTTCTGTCTTTGCATATGCAGAGTTATGTTTTTTTTTTATTTCAATCATGTGGGTGGGTTTAATGATGTCAAAACCTTGCTGTAGTTTCCAATGTTTTAATGTTTTGTATGATTTCTTGGTTATATTACCGTTCTGAGTTATGTTGTTCTGTTATTTTATTTGAAGACATGAAGGGTTACTTATTTGAAGATGCTACTCCTAAGAAAGGTCAACTTTTCGATCATCAGCCTCTACAATTAAACAATGATGCATTCTTCCTTTTCCTTTCCATCTTCTTCTTCTCCACCACTCTTCTTTTCTTGTTCTCCTTTTTCTTTCTTCTCCTTCCTCCTCTTCCTCTTCTCCTTCTTCCTTTCTTGTTCTGTTTTTCAACTTTCTTCTTATTCTTCTTCCTTTTTTTCCTTTTTCCTCTTCTTCTACTTCTTCTTCTTTTTTTCAACTTTCTTCTTCTTCTAATTATCTAAACCTAAATCTAGCACTAACCTAAACCAACCACTAACCTAAACCTATCAATAACCTAATTAAACCTAAACAACAAAGAAAAACAGTAGAAAAAAAAAAAATGCTCACCTTGGCTCCGGGGCCAGGGGTGGTGGTGGACGGCCGCGGTTAGGGCAGTGGCGGCGGGCCTGGCTCCGGGGGGCGCGAGGCGGACGCAGGGGGCCCGCGGCGAGCCTGGCTCGGGCGGCGGGCGCAGGAGCGGCGGCGAGCCTGCTCGGGCGGCGCGGCGCAGGGGCCGATGGGCAGGTGGTGGGGCGGCGGGCACTGGGGCGCCAGGCGGGCGCCGTTCGGGCGACGGGCACCGGGCGGTGGCGGGTGGTGGGGCGACAGGCGAGGGGTGGGGCGGTGGGGCAGGGGGGTGGCGGGTGGCGGCGGCGGGTGGTTGGCACGGTGGGGCACGGGGCGAGGGGAGGTGGGGCAAGGGGGCGCCGAGGGGAGGGGGGCGACGGGGCGAGGAGAGGTGGGGTTCGGCATTACTATTTTTTTTTCAAAACTACTAATGGCGCATGGTGGGTGTGGTGCGCCAGTACTATGTCAACTAGTAATGGTGCACTATACCACGGGGCGCCATTAGTAACAAATTCTTTTTTTTTCAAAACTACTAATGGCGCACCAAACACCAGGTGCGCCATTAGTAATATATTACTAATGGCGCACCAACACATGGTGCGCCATTAGTATATAGTAATGGCGCACCACATGTCTGGTGCGTCATTAGTGGCCATATCATCTATAGCCCTTTTCCTAGTAGTGGCCAGGGTACTGAAGGGCAAATATTACCCTCACACGGATTTTCTTAATGCGATAGTTCCGGCCAGAGCTTCGGCAACCTGGAAGGCAATTGTTGCAGGGCGAGATGCACTACAGGTTGGTCTCATTCGTCGAGTAGGCGATGGCTCAACCATCTCAACATGGAGAGATAGTTGGATTCCGAATACGACCACGCTGAAACCCACGGGGCGCATCGGCACTGCGCCATTAACCAGGGTCTCAGATCTCATTGATGAATACACGGGGAACTGGAATGAACAAACTGTCCGTCAGAATTTCTTGCACCCGGATGCGGTAGCCATTCTAAATATACCACTCAATCCGGCGGGTGGCGAAGATACTTTGGCCTGGGCTTTGGAGAAGTCGGGCATCTACACTATAAAATCAGCGTATCGTTCTCTTATGACTCGCAACGAGCTTGGCTCTTTAGAGGAAGGGGCGATTACAGAAACTTCATCAGCTAACAAACAGTTGTGGATTGCTTTATGGCGACTACGAGTCGTTCCCAAAGTTCGAGTATTTTGATGGAGAGTTCTCCGAGGGATACTCCCTGAGTCGACTACCTTGCGCTATCGTCATATCAAGCAGTTGGGTTTGTGTGATGTTTGCAAAGCGATGGACGAAGACATGCTACATGCACTAATCCATTGCACTCATGCAAAGGCGTTCTGGGCTGCCCCAAAGGACAGATTCCAACTCTTTCTCCCACGCTTGCACCATGACACGTGGGCACATGATATTTTGCTTGATCCTATGTTCATCGATGAGGAAAGATGAAAGATAATTACTATTAGGTTGAAGTGGGTTCACGAGACCTTGGCGATCCTGAAACTTCCTTCCTTGGGAAGGAAAGCAAGGGCGGGTCAGTGTTGGAGGCCACCTGAAGCTGGTTGGGTCACTATGAATACTGACGGCGCACTTAATGTTGAGGATATGAAGGGAGGAGCGAGAGGCGTGGCTGGATCACACATTGTGTTCCTTGGTGCCTGGTGCAAACCTTTGTTTGGTATAATGGACCCCTTCATAGCGGAGTTGCTTGCTCTTCGAGAAGGGATGATCTTTGCGCAACTTCGTGGTTTCTCACATGTGATCATGGAGATTGACTGCTTGGAGCTAGTTGATCTATGGAAATCGCGCAGCAACACTAGATCAGTCTTGAATGAATTAGAGGAAATTGGTGCTACCTTTGCTTCACTTTCGGTTACTCATGTCAGGAGGGAAGTTAATATGCCGGCGCATCATTGTGCTCGTCTAGCTAGTACACTGGATGGCACCGAGAGTTGGCTTGATGCAAGCCCTGAATTTCTGGTTTCTTGCGGGCGGGTTGTAACACTATGATCTTACGTTAATAAAGTTCCTGAATTCGACGCAAAAAAATAGTTTACTAATTTATGAAAACACACGTACAAAAATTTAAGATATTTGTAACGGTTTTTAATACTCCATTTTTAGCTCGATGCAGGCAAAAAAAATTAAACATTTTGAGCGGGCTTTTCTGTATAGATAGTACTACATCGTTGGGAGCGATAATTAAATTCTTAAATTTTTCAATCTCTACTCCTAATGGAGTAGTTGGTAGTCTCGCTTCCAGGTTTTTTTTCGTCCCACCTTCTATGGTTTTTTTTGATACCTGCTCCCACCTTTGCTGGTGTTTTTTGTAGATTTTTTTCGTCCCCTCCCCCACTTTATCGGTTTATTTTCACGTCACCCTCTCACAAAACGAAAGAAATCTGAACAGATCAGAACCTTCCATACTGGCGCAAATTATTTAGTAATGTAGCATCAATCACGAACAATCTCTAAAGATCAAATCTAAATTAGTTAACCTTACCTTAAATCACTCAATCACATTAATTAGAAAACAAATATTTGATTTTCAGAAAAATTGCTCAATCACATTAACCTTACCTTAACTCACGGATGGTAATCAATCTCCAAACAAAGGAAACAATACATCGAGGGAGCAGTAAATAAATTCCCTTTCTTATGACATGTATATGATCTTCCCTTCCCTCTCCATTGTCGAGCGTTCTTGATTCTCGAGGCCGATGCTTGGGCTGCGTCACTGGGTCGCGACGGTGCCGGAGGACGAGGACGGCGAGGCCGGGTGCCGCGGCACCGCGTTGGCCGCGGCCGGTGAAGGGGGCGAAGAAGGGAGGCTTCCCTGGCCCTGGCCGTGACCGTGGCCCTGGGAGCTGGTGCGGTGGAAGCGGTGTTGGGGAACGTTGCAGAAAATTAAAATTTTTCCTACGGTTTCACCAAGATCCATCTATGAGTCATCTAAGCAACGAGTCAAGGGAGTGAGTTTGCATCTACATACCACTTGTAGATCGAAAAGGAAGCGTTCAAGGGGATGGTGATGATGGAGTCGTACTCGCCGTGATTCAGATCACCGATGACCAAGTGCTGAATGGACAGCACCTCCGCGTTCAACACACGTACGGTACGGACGACGTCTCCTCCGTCTTGATCCAGCAAGGAGGAAGGAGAGGTTGAGGAAGACAGCTCCAACGGCAGCACGACGGCGTGGTGTTGTTGGTGCAGCAGTAATCCGACAGGGCTTCGCCAAGCACGTACGGAGGAGGAGAGGTGTTGGGGAGGGGAGTGTTGGGGAACGTAGCAGAAATTCAAAATTTTCCTACGTGTCACCAAGATCTATCTATGGAGAAACTAGCAACGAGGGAAGGAGAGTGCATCTACATACCCTTGTAGATCGCTAAGCGGAAGCGTTCATGAGAACGGGTTGAAGGAGTCGTACTCGTCGTGATTCAAATCACCGGAGATCCTAGTGCCGAACGGACGGCACCTCCGCGTTCAACACACGTACAGCCCGGTGACGTCTCCCAGGCCTTGATCCAGCAAGGAGAGAGGGAGAGGTTGAGGAAGACACCATCCAACAGCAGCACAACGGCGTGGTGATGATGGAGGAGTGGCAATCTTGCAGGCTTCGCCAAGCATCACAAGATATGAGGAGGAGGAAGAAGAGACGCAGGGCTGCACCAACGAGAGATAGAATTGTGTCCCTTGGGCAGCCCCTTGGCCTCATATATATAGGGGAAGGGGAGGGCTGCGCCCCCATCTAGGGTTTCCACCCCAAGGGGTGCGGCCAGCCCTAGATGGGGCTTGGGAGGCGGCCAAGAGGGAGGGAGAGGAGGCGCCACTAGATGGGCCCTAAGGCCCATCTGGACTAGGGTTGCCCCTCCCACTCATCCTTGCGCCTTGGGCCCCTTGTGGGCGCACCAGCCCTCCTAGGGGCTGGTCCCTCCCACACTTGGCCCATGCAACCTTCTAGGGCAGGTGGCCCCACTTGGTGGACCCAGGACCCTCCCGGTGGTCCCAAGACGTTATCGATAAACCCCAAACTTTTTCGTGACCAAAACAGGACTTCCATATATAAATCTTTACCTCTGGACCATTCCGGAACTCCTCGTGACGTCCGGATCTCATCCGGACTCAACAACATTCGGTAACCACATACAAACTTCCTTTATAACCCTAGCGTCATCGAACCTTAAGTGTGTAGACCCTACGGGTTCGGGAGACATGTAGACATGACCGAGACGTTCTCCGGTCAATAACCAACAGCGGGATCTAGATACCCATGTTGGCTCCCACATATTCCACGATGATCTCATCGGATGAACCACGATGTCAAGGACTCAATCGATCCCGTATACAATTCCCTTTGTCTAGCGGTATTGTACTTGCCCGAGATTCGATCGTCGGTATCCCGATACCTAGTTCAATCTCGTTTCCGGCAAGTCTCTTTACTCGTTCCGTAACACATCATCCCGTGATCAACCCCTTGGTCACATTGTGCACATTATGATGATGTCCTACCGAGTGGGCCCAGAGATACCTCTCCGTCAACCGGAGTGACAAATCCCAGTCTCGATTCGTGCCAACCCAATGAGACACTTTCGGAGATACCGTAATGCACCTTTATAGTCACCCGATTCGTTGTGACGTTTGGTACACCCAAAGTATTCCTACGGTATCCGGAGTTGCACAATCTCATGGTCTAAGGAAATGATACTTGACATTAGAAAAGCTTTAGCATATGAACTACGATCTTTGTGCTAGGCTTAGGATTGGGTCTTGTCCATCACATCATTCTCCTAATGATGTGATCCGTTATCAATGACATCCAATGTCCATGGTTAGGAAACCGTAACCATCTATTGATCAACGAGCTAGCCAATAGAGGCTTGCTAGGGACATGGTGTTGTCTATGTATCCACACATGTATTTGAGTTTCCTATCAATACAATTATAGCATGGATAATAAACGATTATCATGAACAAGGAAATATAATAATAATAACTAATTTATTATTGCCTCTAGGGCATATTTCCAACAGTCTCCCACTTGCACTAGAGTCAATAATCTAGTTCACATCGTCATGTGATTAACATCGATAGGTCACATCGCCATGTGACCAACACCCAAAGAGTTTACTAGTGTCTCGTAAACTAGTTCACATCATCATGTGATTTAGACTCAATGAGTTACGAGGTTTGATCATGTTTTGCTTGTGAGAGAGGTTTTAGTCAACGGGTTTTAGTCAACGGGTCTGAACCTTTCAGATCCGTGTGTGCTTTGCAATTCTCTATGTCATATTGTAAATGCTGCTTCCACGCTCCACTTGGATCTATTCCAAATGGTTGCTCCACTATACGTATCCGGTTTGCTACTCAGAGTCACTCGGATAGGTGTTAAAGCTTGCATCGACGTAACCCTTTACGCCGAACTCTTTATCACCTCCATAATCGAGAAACATGTCCTTATTTACTCCAAGGACAATTTTGACCGCTGTCCAACGATCCATTCCTGGATCATTCTTGTACCCCTTGACTGACTCATGGCAAGGCACACTTCGGTGCGGTACACAAGATAGCATACTTGTAGAGCCTACGTCTAAGGCATAGGGGCGACCTTCGTCCTTTCTCTCTGATCTGCCGTGGTCGAGCTTTAAGTCTTAACTTCATACCTTACATCTCGTGCAAGAACTCCTTCTTTGATGATCCATCTTGAACACCTTCAAGATCATGTCAAGGTATGTGCTCATTTGAAAGTATTATAAAGCATTTTGATCTATCCTTATAGATCTTGATGCTTATTGTTCAAGTAGCCTAATCCAGGTTTTCCATTGAAAACACTTTTCAAACAACCCTATATGCTTTCTAGAAATTCTACATCATTTCGATCATCAATATGTCAACATATACTCATCGAAATTCTATAGTGCTCCCACTCACTTCTTTGGAAATACAAGTTTCTCATGAACTTTGTAAAACCCAAAATCTTTGATCATCTTATCAAAGCGCACATTCCAACTCCGAGATGCTTACTCCGGTCCTTAGAAGGATCATTGGAGCCAGATACCTTTTAGCATCCTTAGGATCGATAAAACTTTTCTGATTGTATCACATACAACCTTTCCTTCTTAAACTGGTAAGGAAACTCGTTTTGACATCCATCTGCCGGATTTCATAAATGCAGCTAATGCTAACATGATTCCGACGGACTTAAGCATCGCTACGGATGAGAAAATCTCATCGTAGTCAACTCCTTGAACTTGTGAAAACTCTTTGCCACAAGTCGAGCTTCATAGACGGTGATATTACCGTCCACGTCCGTCTTCTTCTTAAAGATCCATTCATCTCAATGGCTTGCCGCTCATCGGGCAGGTCCACCAAAGTCCATGCTTTGTCCTGATACATGGATCCTATCTCGGATTTCATGGCTTCTAACCATTTGTCGGAATTTGGGCCCACCATCGCTTCTCCATAGCTCGTAGGTTCATTGTTGTCTAGCAACATGACCTTCAAGACAGGATTGTGTACCACTCTGAAGTAGTACGCATCCTTGTCTCCCTACGAGGTACGTTAGTGACTTGATCCGAAACTTCATGATCACTATCATAAGCTTCTACTTCAATTGGTGTAGGTGCCACGGGAACAACTTCCCGTGCCTGCTACACACTAGTTGAAGTGACGGTTCAATAACCTCATCAAGTCTCCACCATCCTCCCACTCAACTTTTCGAGACAAACTTTTCCTCGAGAAAGGACCCGATTCAAGAAACAATCCCTATTGCTTTCGGATCTGAATTAGGAGGTATACCCAACTGTTTTGGGTGTCCTATGAAGATGCATTTTATCCGCTTTGGGTTCGATCTTATCAACCTGAAATTTTTTCACATAAGCGTCGCAACCCCAAACTTTTAAGAAACGACAACTTAGGTTTCTTTAAACCATAATTCATACGGTGTCATCTCAACGGAATTACGTGGTACCCTATTAAAGTGAGTGCGGTTGTCTCTAATGCCTAACCCATGAACGATAGTGGTAATTCGATAAGAGATATCATGGTACGCACCATATCCAATAGAGTGCAACTATGATGTTCGGACACATCATCACACTATGGTGTTCCAGGCGGTATTAATTGTGAAACAATTTGCACAATGTCTTAATTGTGTGCCAAAACTCGTAACTCAGATATTCATCTCTATGATCATATCATAGACATTCTATCCTCTTGTCACGAAGATCTTAAACTTCACTCTGAAATTACTTGAACCATTCAATATTTCAGACTTGTGTTTCATCAAGTAAATATAATCAACATCTACTCAAATCATTTGTGAAGTAAGAACATAACGATATTCACTGCATGCCTCAACACTCATTGGACTGCACACATCAAAATGTGTCACTTCAACAAGTTGCTATCTTGTTCCATCTTCTCAAACCGAGGCTTTTCACCATCTTGCCCATGTGGTATGATTTGCATATCTCAAGTGATTCAAAATCAAGTGAGTCCAAACGATCCATCTGCATGGAGTTTCTTCATGCGTATACACCAATAGACATGGTTCGCATGTCTCAAACTTTTCAAAACGAGTGAGTCCAAAGATCCATCAACATGGAGCTTCTTCATGCGTTAACACCAATATGACTTACATGGCAATTGCCACAAGTAAGTGGTACTATCATTACTATCTTATACTTTTGGCATGAAATGTGTATCACTACGATCGAGATTCAATAAACCATTTATTTAGGTGCAAGACCATTGAAGGTATTATTCACATAAGTAGAGTAACCATTATTCTCCTTAGGTGAATAATCAGATTGATAGACATAATCCAATCATGTCTATGCTCAACGCAAACACCAAATGACAATTATTCAGGTTTAATACTAATCTTGATGGTAGAGGGAGCGTGCGATGTTTGATCACATCAAACTTGGAAACACTTCCAACACATATCGTCAGCTCACCTTTAGCTTAGTCTCCGTTTATTCCGTAGCTCTTTTATTTCGAGTTACTAACACTTAGCAACCGAACCGGTATCCAATACCCTGGTGCTACTAGGAGTACTAGTAAAATACACAATAACATAATGTATATCCAATATACTTCTATCGACCTTGCCAGCCTTCTTATCTACCAAGTATCTAGGGTAATTCTGCTCCAGTGGCTGTTCCCTTATTACGAAGCACTTAGTCTCGGGTTTGGGTTCAACCTTGGGTTTCTTCACTTGTGCAGCAGCTGATTTGCCGTTTCATGAAGTATCCCTTCTTGCCCTTGCCCTTCTTGAAACTAGTGGTTTCACCAACCATCAACAATTGATGCTCCTTCTTGATTTCTACTTTCGCGGTGTCAAACATAGCGAACACTTCAAGGATCATCATATCTATCCCTGATATGTTATAGTTCATCACGAAGCTCTAGTAGCTTGGTGGCAATGTCTTTGGAGAAACATGACTATCTTATCTGGAAGATTAACTCCCACTCGGTTCAAGTGATTGTTGTACTCAGACAATCTGAGCACAAGCTCAACGATTGAGCTTTTCTCCCTTAGTTTGTAGGCTAAGAAAATCGTCGGAGGTCTCATACCTCTTGACGTGGGCACGAGCCTGAAATCCCAATTTCAGCCTTCGAAACATCTCATATGTTCCGCGACGTTTTGAAAAACGTCTTCGGTGCCTCAACTCTAAACCGTTTAACTGAACTATCACGTAGTTATCAAAACGCGTATGTCCGATGTTCGAAACATCCACAAACGACGTTTGGGGTTCAGCACACTGAGCGGTGCATTAAGGACACAATCTTTCTACTGTCCGCATAATCGCTACTGTCAACTTTCAACTATATTTTCTCTAGGAACATATCTAAACAAGGAACTAAAGCGCGAGCTTCGACATAATTTGCAAAAGGTCTTTTGACTATGTTCAAGATAATTAAGTTCATCTTATGAACTCCCACTCGATAGACATCCTCTGGTCATCTAAGTGATTACATGATCCGAGTCAACTAGGCCGTGTCCGATCATCACGTGAGACGGACTAGTCATCATCGGTGAACATCTTCATGTTGATCGTATCTACTATACGACTCATGCTCGACCTTTCGGTCTCCGTGTTCCGAGGCCATGTCTGTACATGCTAGGCTCGTCAAGTTAACCCCAAGTGTTTTTGCTGTGTAAATCTGTCTTACACCCGTTGTATGTGAACGTAAGAATCCATCACACCCGATCATCACGTGGTGCTTAGAAGCGACGAACTGTAGCAACGGTGCACAGTCAGGGGAGAACACTTCTTGAAATTGGTGTAAGGGATCATCTTATTTACTACCGTCGATCTAAGCAAACAAGATGCATAAACATGATAAACATCACATGCAATCAAATAGTGACATGATATGGCCAATATCACTTTGCTCCTTTTGATCTCCATCTTCGGGGCTCCATGATCATCATCGTCACCGGCATGACACCATGATCTCCATCATCATGATCTCCATCATCGTGTCTTCATGAAGTTGTCTCGCCAACTATTACTTCTACTACTATGGCTACCGTTAGCAATAAAGTAAAGTAATTACATGGCGTTGTTTAATGACACGCAGGTCATACAATAAATTAAGACAACTCCTATGGCTCCTGCCGGTTGTCATACTCATCGACATGCAAGTCGTGATTCCTATTACAAGAACATGATCAATCTCATACATCACATATAATTCATCACATTCTTCTTGGCCATATCACATCACATAGCATACCCTGCAAAAACAAGTTAGACGTCCTCTAATTGTTGTTTGCATGTTTTACATGGCTGCTATGGGTTCTAGCAAGAACGTTTCTTACCTACGCAAAACGACAACGTGATATGACAATTGCTATTTACCCTTCATAAGGACCCTTTTCATCGAATCCGTTCCGACTAAAGTGGGAGAGATCGGCACCGCTAGCCACCTTATGCACCAAGTGCATGTCGGTCGGTGGAACCTGCCTCACGAAGAAATACGTGTAAGGTCGGTCCGGCCGCTTCATCCCACAATACCGTCAAACAAGATTGGACTAGTAACGGTAAGCATATTGAACAAAATCAACGCCCACAACTACTTTGTGTTCTACTCGTGCAAAGAATCTACGCAATAGACCTAGCTCATGATGCCACTGTTGGGAACGTAGCAGAAATTCAAAATTTTCCTACGTGTCACCAAGATCTATCTATGGAGAAACTAGCAACGAGGGAAGGAGAGTGCATCTACATACCCTTGTAGATCGCTAAGCGGAAGCGTTCATGAGAACGGGTTGAAGGAGTCGATTGTCGTGATTCAAATCACCGGAGATCCTAGTGCCGAACGGACGGCACCTCCGCGTTCAACACACGTATAGCCGGTGGCGTCTCCCAGGCCTTGATCCAGCAAGGAGAGAGGGAGAGGTTGAGGAAGACACCATCCAACAGCAGCACAACGGCGTGGTGATGATGGAGGAGCGTGGCAATCTTGCAGGGCTTCGCCAAGCATCACAAGATATGAGGAGGAGGAAGAAGAGACGCAGGGCTGCACCAACGAGAGATAGAATTGTGTCCCTTGGGCAGCCCCTTGGCCTCATATATATAGGGGAAGGGGAGGGCTGCGCCCCCATCTAGGGTTTCCACCCCCAAGGGGTGCGGCCAGCCCTAGATGGGGCTTGGGGAGGCGGCCAAGAGGGGAGGGAGAGGGAGGCGCCCACTAGATGGGCCCTAAGGCCCATCTGGACTAGGGTTTGCCCCCCTCCCACTCATCCTTGCGCCTTGGGCCCCTTGTGGGGGGCGCACCAGCCCTCCTAGGGGCTGGTCCCCTCCCACACTTGGCCCATGCAACCTTCTAGGGCAGGTGGCCCCACTTGGTGGACCCAGGACCCTCCCGTGGTCCCAGACGCACCGATAAACCCGAAACTTTTTCGATGACCAAAACAGGACTTCCCATATATAAATCTTTACCTCCGGACCATTCCGAACTCCTCGTGACGTCCGGGATCTCATCCGGACTCAACAACATTCGGTAACCACATACAAACTTCCTTTATAACCCTAGCGTCATCGAACCTTATGTGTAGACCCTACGGGTTCGGGAGACATGTAGACATGACCGAGACGTTCTCCGGTCAATAACCAACAGCGGATCTGGATACCCATGTTGGCTCCTACATATTCCACGATGATCTCATCGGATGAACCACGATGTCAAGGACTCAATCGATCCCGTATACAATTCCCTTTGTCTAGCGGTATTGTACTTGCCCGAGATTCGATCGTCGGTATCCCGATACCTAGTTCAATCTCGCTTCCGCAAGTCTCTTTACTCGTTCCGTAACACATCATCCCGTGATCAACCCCTTGGTCACATTGTGCACATTATGATGATGTCCTACCGAGTGGGCCCAGAGATACCTCTCCGTCAACCGGAGTGACAAATCCAGCCTCGATTCGTGCCAACCCAATGTACACTTTCGGAGATACCGTAATGCACCTTTATAGTCACCCGATTCGTTGTGACGTTTGGTACACCCAAAGTATTCCTACGGTATCCGGGAGTTGCACAATCTCATGGTCTAAGGAAATGATACTTGACATTAGAAAAGCTTTAGCATATGAACTACGATCTTTGTGCTAGGCTTAGGATTGGGTCTTGTCCATCACATCATTCTCCTAATGATGTGATCCCGTTATCAATGACATCCAATGTCCATGGTTAGGAAACCGTAACCATCTATTGATCAACGAGCTAGCCAATAGAGGCTTGCTAGGGACATGGTGTTGTCTATGTATCCACACATGTATTTGAGTTTCCTATCAATACAATTATAGCATGGATAATAAACGATTATCATGAACAAGGAAATATAATAATAATAACTAATTTATTATTGCCTCTAGGGCATATTTCCAACAGGAAGGGGCTGCGCCTTGGCTTGGGTGTTCAGCCCTCCCCTCACCCCTCTATTTATAGGGGAAGGGCAGGGGCCCCTCTAGATGGGATCTAGAGGGGGGCGGCAGCTGGGAGGGGGACTTGCCCCCCAAGCAAGGGGGGCGCCCCCTCTAGGGTTCCCCCAACCCTAGGCGCATGGGCCCAAGGGCGCGCCCAGCCCTCCAGGCTGGCTCCTGCCCCACGCAGCCCATGGCCCCCCCGGAGGGGTGGCCTCCTCGGTGGACCCGGAACCCTTCCGGTGGCCCCAGTACAATACCGATATGCCCCGAAACTTTCCGGTGTCCGTTTGACAACTTCCCATATGTAAATCTTTACCTCCGGACCCTTCCGGAACTCCTCGTGACGTCCGGAATCTCATCCGGGACTCAAACAACATTCGGTAGTCACATACAAGTCTTCCTAATAACCCTAGCGCACCGAACCTTAAGTGTGTAGACCCTACGGGTTCGGAGACATGCGATACCACGACAGACGGCTCTCGGTCAATAACCAACAGCGGGATCTGGATACCCATGTTGGCTCCCACATGCTCCTCGATGATGTCATCGGATGAACCACGATGTCGAGGATTCAAGCAACCCGTATACTATTCCCTTTGTCAATCGATGCGTTACAAGCCCGAGACTCGATCGTCGGTATCCCAATACCTCGTTCAATCTCGTTACCGGCAAGTCACTTTACTCGCATCAGAATGCATGATCCCGTGACCAAGCACTTGGTCACTTTGAGCTCATTATGATGATGCATTACCGAGTGGGCCCAGAGATACCTCTCCGTCATACGGAGTGACAAATCCAGCCTCGATCCGTGTCAACCCAATGACACTTTCGGAGATACCCAGTAGTGCACCTTTATAGTCACCCGATTACGTTGTGGCGTTTGGTACACCCAAAGCACTCCTACGGTATCCGGGAGTTACACGATCTCATGGTCTAAGGAAGAGATACTTGACATTGAAAAAGCTCTAGCAAAACGAACTACATGTAACGCCCTCGATGCGGCTATATCTCCCACGTGTCGAAGCACGACTTAGAGGCATAACCGCATTGAAAGCAATGTCGCAAGTGAGGTAATCTTCACACAACCCATGTAATACATAAGGGAAAAGAGATACATAGTTGGCTTACAAACGCCACTTCACACAATACATGAGTAAAACATTACATCATACAGATACAATCAAGGTCCGACTACGGAACCAAAATAAAAGAAGACTACCCCAAATGCTACACAGATCCCGATCGTCCCAACTGGCTCCACTACGATCAACTGAAACGAAACAACACAATGAACAAGATCTTCATCGAGCTCCTCCTTGAGCTCGGGTCGGCCACCGCACGGTTTCATCGGCACCTGCAAACTGGTTTTGAAGTATCTGTGAGTCACGGGACTCGGCAATCTCACACCATGCGAGATCAAGACTATTTAAGCTTAAAGGTAGGACAGGGTAGTGAGGTGGAGCTGCAGCAAGCGACTAGCTTATATGGTGGCTACCATACACAAATGAGAGCGAGAAGAGGAAGCAAAAGCACGGTCGAACAACTATGATCAAGAAGTGATCCTGAATCTACTTACGTCAAACATAACTCCAACACCGTGTTCAATTCCCGGACTCCGCCGAGAAGAGACCATCACGGTTACACACGCGGTTGGTGTATTTTAGTTAAGATCAACTTCGGGTTTTCTACAATCGGACATTAACAAATTCCCATCTGCCACATAACCGCGGGCACGGCTTTCGAAAGATAAAACCCTGCAGGGGTGTCCCAACTTAGCCCATTATAAGCTCTCACGGTCAACGAAGGATATTCCTTCTACCGGGAAGACCCGATCAGTCTCGGAATCCCGGACTACAAGACATTTCGACAGCAATAAAACAAGACCAGCAAAGCCGCCCGGATGTGCCGACAAATCCTGATAGGAGCTGCACATATCTCGGTCTCAGGGCACACCGGATGAACACTACGTACGGCAACCGACGATACCCCAAGTTGCCTCGGGGCGGCACCGCAAGTGGCTCTAGTTTGGACCAGCACTCGGAGGAGAACTGGCCCGGGGGTTAAAATAAAGATGACCCTTGAGTCTGCAGAACCCAAGGGAAAAAGGCTTAGGTGGCAACTGGTAAAACCAATGTTGGGCCTTGCTGGAGGAGTCTTATTCAAAGCGAACTGTCAAGGGGGTCCCATAAATCACCCAACCGTGTAAGGAACGCAAAATCCGGGAACATAACACCGGTATGACGGTAACTAGGGCGGCAAGAGTGGAACAAAACACCAGGCATAAGGCCGAGCCTTCCACTCTTTACCAAGTATATAGATGCATTAATTAAATAAGATATATTGTGATATCCCAACAGTAAACATGTTCCAACAAGGAACAACATCTTCATGTTCCAACAAGGAACAAACTTCATCTTCACCTGCAACTAACAACGCTATAAGAGGGGCTGAGCAAAGCGGTAACATAGCCAAACAATGGTTTGCTAGGAAAGGATGGTTAGAGGTTTGTCATGGCAATGTGGGTGGCATGATATAGCAAGTGGTAGGCATCGTAGCATAGGCATAGCAAAAGAGCGAGCATCTAGCAAGCAAAGATAGAAGTGATTTCGAGGGTATGGTCATCTTGCCTGAAATCCCGCAAGGAAGAAGATCAAGTCCATGAAGAAGACAAACGGACGAAGTCGAATGACTCCTCACAACTCCGGAACGGAACCGAAGCTAACGAGAGAAGCAAACCGGAAGAAGCAAACAACATAGTAAACACACAATCATAAACATGGCATGATGCACAATCAAGTTTGATGCATGTCCGGTTTAATGAGGCATGGCATGGCAATATGCACAAACAACACTACAAGTTAAGTGAAGCTCAATATGCAACGAGTTGCATATTGACGGAACACCACAACAAATATTTAGTTCTCTCTCGGTTAGGTACACAACAATATTAAATGTTGTTAAACATGGCAAGAGGTGGAGCATAATTAAACTAACTATTTAGGCAAGTTTAAATGAGGCCGGAAATAAGAAACAACAATTCCGGAAAATCCCCATGAGCAATATTTAGATTCGGTCCTGTTCTGTCCTAAAACATATTTCAAAGTTGTTAAGCAGGAAAATAAGCTGCACCATGATAATCTAGGCATTTTTCCACCCCATTTACATATAGAGAACATTTAATTCCGAGGTACGGTTATTTAGTTATGAATTAAAGCATTTTAGCATGGCATAATAGCAAATTAAAGCAAACATCATTTTAAACATTTTTAATAGGGATGAAAGTTGCATGTTGTGAAAGAACATGAAAAACTGAGCAAGAAGCATATATGACATGTTTCATTTGGATGCATAATTATTTAGTTATTAGCAATTCAAAACGATGGCATTACTGTTAAAATGCAAAACAAAAGGAAAACAATAAGGGACACGGGCAGGGGCAGCCACTGTCAAAGACGTGTGGGCTCGGGTGCTGAGGTGGCAGGAGTGTGGGTGTGGAGAGGGGTGTGTGGACAGAGAGGATGACGAATGGGTCCCACTGTCATAGAGGCAACAGAGGCAAAATTGGGGTTATAAAAAGATGTTCCCGACTTGATTCGAACCCGGGTCTCCCTGGTAGAACTCTGCTCCCCGATCCACTGGGCTGTGGCTACTATTGTTGACAGGATGGTGCACGCTTCTTTGACCTAGCTCTTGGCATGACGGGTTTCTTCTCCTCTGCTACAGAGAAGACAACGGCGGCACCGGCGGGCAACGGTGAAACGGCGGGTATGCGGGATAGTCTACGGAGGTGCGCGTGCGCGTGCATGCAGAGGAAACAGAGCAACCTCGCCGATGACCAAAATGATGGCGGAGGTCTCGCCGGAATTACCTCTCCGGCGTGCTCGAAATGCAAGGGTGGGCGTGTTGTGATCATCGCGTGAATTCTCACCTCCGAACGTGCCATCCATCTCCGGACGTCCATGGAAACGACGCCGGTGACGAGCAACCGTGGAGACGTGCGTCGGGTGGAAGAACTAACGGGCATGCGAGCAAACGACGATAGAGGATGCAATCGATGGGAAAAAGGTCCGGAGAAGCGTGGATGCTCACATAGGGTTGGTTGGAGGAGTCGATCGAGCTCGGGGACGACCGGCGGCGACGAATTCCGACGGTGATGTCCCGGACCCGAGGAAGGAGGAGATGAACGCGACAGCGTCTTTGCGTTCCACGGTGATGAAGAGGACGTCGGGGAGGAAGCGCCAGAGTCCTTGAGGAAGCGAGCGTAGACGACGAAGACCGAGTCAAGGGTCGCAACACTCCCCGCGGAAGTAGACGGCGGCGAAGGGGAGGATGATCGCGCCGGAGAAGAGCTCGGGTTCTCTCCAGCCATGGCGTCGGCGAAGCATGGGTGACCTACCTGGAGCGGCGGCGGCGCGGAGGAAGGGAGAAATGGGAAGAGGAAACCCTAGGGAGTCGCGGGGCTGCTTTATAGGGGAAGCGTGGGCGCCGGGGTGGCCACGGTGGCCTTGCGTGCTGCCTCTCTCTTTTTACTGTGAGAAGGAGAGGAACCGGGAGAAGGAAGAAAAGGTGAGGGGAGAGAGGTTGACAAGCGGGCCCAGGGTGAAAAAGTGCTGCGTAGAGGTGGAATTACCAGAGGGCGAGGTAGCTGGCGGGCTGGGTTGTGGCTCGGCTGGGCCGCACCGCTGCTGCGCTACTGGGCTGCTGCTACTGCTGCTGTCTCTCTCATCTTCATTTTCCTCGGCAGAAAATAAACGGAAAAACACAGGGATAAAATAGGTGTGTATGAGACATATAAGAATATCCCCATGACGCTGGAATTATGCACTAATTGAAATAATTGATTTGGGCATTTTTAGAGAAAGAAAATTATCGCAAGTTTGAACTAAATTCAAACTTGAGGCAATTTCGAATCCAACCAAATCAAGTCCAAAAGAGCTGAAAATTGGGAGAGATGGTTTAGGCATGGCGAACTAGCATCAGGAAAAGAATGAACATTAAAGGGGGTAGGGAAGAACTCACTTGCATAAAGAAGTAAAAGAAGAGGAAGAAAAAGGTGAAGGTGCATGGCTAGGTTTGAGAGAGATATCAAAGGGGGTTGATACATATGACATGAATATAGCAAGACAACAACATCAGGAATGCAATGCAAAAAAAACAAGAGGCACAATGCAACCTAACAATGATGAGCATGGCATATGCAACAAATAAAAGGAACAATGCAAAACAAGATGACAATGGCAAACACACTATGCCCAAGAAACAAAACACAAGGATTGAATGGCACTATCATGAACATGGCAACAATCAAATGAAATACACGACGTCGACGAAATAAATGGAAGGCAACTCGAGCATCGGTCTTGGGGCGTTACAACACTCCACCACTACGAGAGGATCTCGTCCCGAGATCTAGGATAGCACCGGAGAAAAGCGGAAGAGGAAGAGGTATAACAAAGTTGCTTCTCCGACAAACGAGTGAAACCAAAGAACCTTGAGAGGTTGAACAAAATGAAAGAAAGAAAACAACGAAGATGAAGAAAGTTGAAAACACTCTGTTAGAAAAGAGGAACAAGGGATACGACGAGAACCAAGAGGTTTAGCGATAAGATAGATACTGAAACCACTCCGGTTAAAACTAGATAGACAAGGAATAAGATTGATAAAATTTGGGCAGCACCCCGACTGCAAATGGAAGAAATTGAACATGATCTTGACAAGATGAGAGGATACTTGATGAAATCAACAACACACTGCCTCCGGAACTATTGAAAAAAAATGGCAGCGGGGTAAGAAAGATTTCAGACAACACTCCGGTTAAATGGATAAGCAAGAAAATAATATAATCTTTACAAAACGAGGTGATGGGTGAAGAGAGCAACATCACAATGCCTCCGGAAAAAAAATTGAAGATAGGTCATTGGAATAAAGGAATGGAGAAGAAAATGACAACTTCTACCACAAACGAGTTTGGAAAGCACCCTTAAAAAAAGATAGAACGGAGTTGTTGGATTATCAACAACGAAAAGAATAACGTTTTAGTGGACTTATGGAAACATCTCCACATTATGAGGTGAGCTTCTGCCACCAACGGAAACAAACGATTGGATTGATATCAACAAGGAGACGAGAAACTTATTTCACCGGGAGGACAAATGAAGAACTTGGGTCATTAATAAGCACCATAAATAGCAACAATCCTTAGGGAAAGCTTTAGGTGAAATATAGCCCAAGATAAGTCCAATGAAGAGATTGATGGATTTAAAATACCTCATTCTTGACAACATGTGAATCATGAAACACGAACTCAAATTGTCGAGAATGACATAACACCACCTCAAGAGATAAGGTAGAAAGAATTGCACTTCGAAATGCAAGAAGAAGAATACTTGAACTCCCCAAAACAAAACATGTGTTGAACACCATGCTTATTTTAGAGTAGCTTGACGGATCTTAACTCCGAGAGAAATCTTGAAGAACAATTGAAGAATGAAAAGAATCCTTGACGAACCACCATGTAGAACCTCCATGATAAACTCCGGTAACCAAAAGGGTGATAGAAAGAAAGAGAAGTTGAAAACCCAAGGTTAAGTCTTGCAGTGATAAGATGAAGCTTTGAAATGATATAACCGAGAAAAGTTGGAACTCCGAAAGAAAAGATGAAGCATCTCGCATCAAATTGTGATATGATGAACAAACTCCGAAAGAAGAGATGAACAACTTAGAACTGAGAAATTGATACCATTACGAACTCCGAAGAATGAATCAATCACTTGGATGAAACAAGAACAAGAATTATGTTATGCGATCCTTCACCAATTTAGATTGATGACAAGCAACGGATTTGGCATACTACTTATTCCGTAGAAAAGATTAAGATAGATATGGCGCAAACTTGGGAAGGTCTTCAACGAACCACCGGTAGGATTGGAAAGAACGAATGAGTCTATATGATAACGAAGGAAGAGAACTCTTGAACAAACCGCCATAATAATTGAGAATGAACGTAGCAAAGGCACAATTCACGGGGAAGAATTGTAAAACGAATAAAGATGCTTGACAAAATTTAGATACATTAGAACGAAGAGATCATGAACTGATTAGAGGATATTTCGACGATGCACCGGTGAGATTTGGAAAACCAGAGTTGAACGCTTGAATGAATAATTCTGAGATGATGGGCTCCGAAGAATCAAACTGAAAAGACTCCTGAAATGCTCCGGGTGGGTTAAAAGAATTCTCACAATCAAAACAATTATGAGGATGGCACGAAGCTAGAACCATGAATCTTGAAGAGAATGGAGCAAGATTTAAGAGAAACTCTTCTTCGGTCTTCAAAATTCGAGAATGACGACGAGAACATCACCATGAATTATTGAAGCACTCCGGAATGAAAATTAGAAAGGTTGAACCAACAATGAAAATAATTTGAAAGATCTTGGAGAAAAGCATTTGACTGATGATAAATCATTCTTACGTCAAACTTTGCAAAGAATTTGAGAATAACTCCGGAAAATTAGAAGAGTCAGGTAAGATCCTGGGAAAAGACCTGTGGGTTAGGGCCCACTCAAAAGAACCACTGTTGAACAATTGCTTGAAAAGAGGGATTGCACCGGTTGAATTAAATGGCTTGAATGAGATAGCATCCTCAAAAGAACTTGAGTGAATTGAGAATGGAAACTAGAATCTTCTGAGATATCTTCAACACTCCGGAACAATTGAATAGCGAGAAGTGGATGATTAAGAGGTGCACCGACATGAGAAAGCATTTGAAATGATGAAAAGAATACGATCAACACTGAAAACTTGACTTGAGTCCGCCGGAGAAGAAAATTAGAATGGAACAATGATAAGGTTAAAGCTTCCTTAGCGTCTTCATGAGAAATCACCGGATAAAACATTAAAGGAAAAGAATGAAGAAACTTCACTCAATAAAAATGGATACTTGATTAAGAAATCTGAGTCCTTGAAGAAAAAAGGGTGGGAGGGTGGGAAATCAAAACAACTTGGGTCGGATGAAACGAACACCGTTGAGAAAAAGCTTAGAATTGATCTTGCGAATGTTGGAATGATCGGATTCACTTGAAGAGAAGCACGCCGGTTGAGAAAAGAATTAACATGACAAGCTCAGTGATCAAGAAGGATTAGTATTCACATAGCAATATGAGAACACCATTTAGAATAAGGTATGGGATCAACACTTGGCATTGAAGCAACTCGAATACCCCAAAACAAAACAAAAACAAAGGATTGGCTTCAAGAATGAGCCGGAACAAACATATGATAGATCCCATATCGTATCATGTGTGTGTTGGAAAGATATCCTACGAGATACTTGAATTCCCACCTATAAACTCCCGAAACTTTCTGGTTATGCAATCTGGTGTTGGGGATACAGGGGACACAAAATATATCACCCAAACTAACAATACCTAGATCCAAAGTATCCATCCTTCAACACATAACCAAGAAATCCTCGAAATCGTGTACCTCGACCTTCAAAAACATCCGTTATACAAGTCATGGCAATACTCCCTTTTCGCCACAAGATCTTTGGCTATCGGGTTATCTCACCAACAACTGCACAAAAGAGATTTCGATGTCGGCAAAACTCGTATTCCAGAACTGCAACGATAAAATTGTGACGACAACACCTCGGAGCTCAACTCCCCGGACACCGCCACAACCCCTAAATGACAGGAGGCACCAAGAACAATGTTCTCGTCACAAAACCATCGAACGATTCCAAGATACCAGCGTGATCCTAAAAAAAATTTTAGTGAAATTTGAGGAGAGGAAAGTCAAAACTCTCGTCGGGATACCTCACCAGAGCGACGAAGGACCGAGGAGTAAAAGAATCCTACTCTCGATATATATAATCCTAAGACTCAAAACATTTTCTGTTCTAGACTCAACAACGCCAAAGAAACAATCAAGTAGGGGCTCCTAAGTCGGGAAGGCTCGATACCAACTTGTAATCGCCTCGATGCGGCTATATCTCCCACGTGTCGAAGCACGACTTAGAGGCATAACCGCATTGAAAGCAATGTCGCAAGTGAGGTAATCTTCACACAACCCATGTAATACATAAGGGAAAGAGATACATAGTTGGCTTACAAACGCCACTTCACACAATACATGAGTAAAACATTACATCATACAGATACAATCAAGGTCCGACTACGGAACCAAAATAAAAGAAGACTACCCCAAATGCTACACAGATCCCGATCGTCCCAACTGGCTCCACTCTTGATCAACTCAAACGAAACAACACAAAGGAACAAGATCTTCATCGAGCTCCTCCTTGAGCTCGGGTGCGCCACCTGCACAGTTTCATCGGCACCGCAAACTGGTTTTGAAGTATCTGTGAGTCACGGGGACTCAGCAATCTCACACCCGCGAGATCAAGACTATTTAAGCTTAAAGGTAGGACAGGGTAGTGAGGTGGAGCTGCAGCAAGCGACTAGCTTATATGGTGGCTACCATACACAAATGAGAGCGAGAAGAGGAAGCAAAAGCACGGTCGAACAACTATGATCAAGAAGTGATCCTGAATCTACTTACGTCAAACATAACTCCAACACCGTGTTCAATTCCCGGACTCAGCCGAGAAGAGACCATCACGGTTACACACGCGGTTGGTGTATTTTAATTAAGATCAACTTCGGGTTTTCTACAACCGACATTAACAAATTCCCATCTGCCACATAACCGCGGGCACGGCTTTGAAAGATAAAACCCTGCAGGGTGTCCCAACAAGCCCATTATAAGCTCTCACGGTCAACGAAGGATATTCCTTCTACCGAAGACCCGATCAGTCTCGGAATCCCGGACTACAAGACATTTCGACAACAATAAAACAAGACCAGCAAAGCCGCCGGATGTGCCGACAAATCGATAGGAGCTGCACATATCTCGGTCTCAGGGCACACCGGATGAACACTACGTACGGCAACCGACGATACCCCAAGTTGCCTCGGGGCGGCACCGCAAGTGGCTCTAGTTTGGACCAGCACTCGGAGGAGAACTGGCCCGGGGGTTAAAATAAAGATGACCCTTGAGTCTGCAGAACCCAAGGGAAAAAGGCTTAGGTGGCAACTGGTAAAACCAATGTTGGGCCTTGCTGGAGGAGTCTTATTCAAAGCGAACTGTCAAGGGGGTCCCATAAATCACCCAACCGTGTAAGGAACGCAAAATCCGGGAACATAACACCGGTATGACGGTAACTAGGGCGGCAAGAGTGGAACAAAACACCAGGCATAAGGCCGAGCCTTCCACTCTTTACCAAGTATATAGATGCATTAATTAAATAAGATATATTGTGATATCCCAACAGTAAACATGTTCCAACAAGGAACAACATCTTCATGTTCCAACAAGGAACAAACTTCATCTTCACCTGCAACTAACAACGCTATAAGAGGGGCTGAGCAAAGCGGTAACATAGCCAAACAATGGTTTGCTAGGAAAGGATGGTTAGAGGTTTGTCATGGCAATGTGGGTGGCATGATATAGCAAGTGGTAGGCATCGTAGCATAGGCATAGCAAAAGAGCGAGCATCTAGCAAGCAAAGATAGAAGTGATTTCGAGGGTATGGTCATCTTGCACGAAATCCCGCAAGGAAGAAGATCAAGTCCATGAAGAAGACAAGCGGACGAAGTCGAATGACTCCTCACAACTCCGGAACGGAACCGAAGCTAACGAGAGAAGCAAACCGGAAAGAAGCAAACAACATAGTAAACACACAATCATAAACATGGCATGATGCACAATCAAGTTTGATGCATGTCCGGTTTAATGAGGCATGGCATGGCAATATGCACAAACAACACTACAAGTTAAGTGAAGCTCAATATGCAACGAGTTGCATATTGACGGAACACCACAACAAATATTTAGTTCTCTCTCGGTTAGGTACACAACAATATTAAATGTTGTTAAACATGGCAAGAGGTGGAGCATAATTAAACTAACTATTTAGGCAAGTTTAAATGAGGCCGGAAATAAGAAACAACAATTCCGGAAAATCCCCATGAGCAATATTTAGATTCGGTCCTGTTCTGTCCTAAAACATATTTCAAAGTTGTTAAGCAGGAAAATAAGCTGCACCATGATAATCTAGGCATTTTTCCACCCCATTTACATATAGAGAACATTTAATTCCGAGGTACGGTTATTTAGTTATGAATTAAAGCATTTTAGCATGGCATAATAGCAAATTAAAGCAAACATCATTTTAAACATTTTTAATAGGGATGAAAGTTGCATGTTGTGAAAGAACATGAAAAACTGAGCAAGAAGCATATATGACATGTTTCATTTGGATGCATAATTATTTAGTTATTAGCAATTCAAAACGATGGCATTACTGTTAAAATGCAAAACAGAAGGAAAACAATAAGGGACACGGGCAGGGGCAGCCACTGTCAATGACGTGTGGGCTCGGGTGCTGAGGTGGCAGGAGTGTGGGTGTGGAGAGGGGTGTGTGGACAGAGAGGATGACGAATGGGTCCCACTGTCATAGAGGCAACAGAGGCAAAAATTGGGGTTATAAAAAGATGTTCCCGACTTGATTCGAACCCGGGTCTCCCCGGTAGAACTCTGCTCCCCGATCCACTGGGCTGTGGCTACTATTGTTGACAGGATGGTGCACGGCTTCTTTTGACCTAGCTCTTCGCGGACGGGGTTTCTTCTCCTCTGCTACAGAGAAGACAACGGCGGCACCGGCGGGCAACGGTGAAACGGCGGGTATGCGGGATAGTCTACGGAGGTGCGCGTGCGCGTGCATGCAGAGGAAACAGAGCAACCTCGCCGATGACCAAAATGATGGCGGAGGTCTCGCCGGAATTACCTCTCCGGCGTGCTCGAAATGCAAGGGTGGGCGTGTTGTGATCATCGCGTGAATTCTCACCTCGAGCGTGCCATCCATCTCCGGACGTCCATGGAAGCGACGCCGTGACGAGCAGCCGTGGAGACGTCGTCGGGTGGAAGAACTAACGGGCATGCGAGCAAGCGGCGATAGAGGATGCAATCGATGGGAAAAGGTCCGAGAAGCGTGGATGCTCACATAGGGTTGGTTGGAGGAGTCGATCGAGCTCGGGGACGACCGGCGGCGACGAATTCCGACGGTGATGTCCCGGACCCGAGGAAGGAGGAGATGAACGCGACAGCGTCTTTGCGTTCCACGGTGATGAAGAGGACGTCGGGGAGGAAGCGCCAGAGTCCTTGAGGAAGCGAGCGTAGACGACGAAGACCGAGTCAAGGGTCGCAACACTCCCCGCGGAAGTAGACGGCGGCGAAGGGGAGGATGATCGCGCCGGAGAAGAGCTCGGGTTCTCTCCAGCCATGGCGTCGGCGAAGCATGGGTGACCTACATGGAGCGGCGGCGGCGCGGAGGAAGGGAGAAATGGGAAGAGGAAACCCTAGGGAGTCGCGGGGCTGCTTTATAGGGGAAGCGTGGGCGCCGGGGTGGCCACGGTGGCCTTGCGTGCTGCCTCTCTCTTTTTACTGTGAGAAGGAGAGGAACCGGGAGAAGGAAGAAAAGGTGAGGGGAGAGAGGTTGACAAGCGGGCCCAGGGTGAAAAAGTGCTGCGTAGAGGTGGAATTACCAGAGGGCGAGGTAGTGGCGGGCTGGGTTGTGGCTCGGCTGGGCCGCACCGCTGCTGCGCCAATGGGCTGCTGCTCTTGCTGCTGTCTCTCTCATCTTCATTTTCCTCAGGCAGAAAATAAACGGAAAAACACAGGGATAAAATAGGTGTGTATGAGACATATAAGAATATCCCCATGACGCTGGAATTATGCACTAATTGAAATAATTGATTTGGGCATTTTTAGAGAAAGAAAATTATCGCAAGTTTGAACTAAATTCAAACTTGAGGCAATTTCGAATCCAACCAAATCAAGTCCAAAAGAGCTGAAAATTGGGAGAGATGGTTTAGGCATGGCGAACTAGCATCAGGAAAAGAATGAACATTAAAGGGGGTAGGGAAGAACTCACTTGCATAAAGAAGTAAAAGAAGAGGAAGAAAAAGGTGAAGGTGCATGGCTAGGTTTGAGAGAGATATCAAAGGGGGTTGATACATATGACATGAATATAGCAAGACAACAACATCAGGAATGCAATGCAAAAAAAACAAGAGGCACAATGCAACCTAACAATGATGAGCATGGCATATGCAACAAATAAAAGGAACAATGCAAAACAAGATGACAATGGCAAACACACTATGCCCAAGAAACAAAACACAAGGATTGAATGGCACTATCATGAACATGGCAACAATCAAATGAAATACACGACGTCGACGAAATAAATGGAAGGCAACTCGAGCATCGGTCTTGGGGCGTTACACTACACGACCTTGTGCTATGCTTAGGATTGGGTCTTGTCCATCACGTCATTCTCCTAATGACGTGATCCCGTTGTCAATGACATCTGATGTCCATAGTCAGGAAACCATGACTATCTGTTGACCAACGAGCTAGTCAACTAGAGGCTTACTAGGGACGTATTGTGGTCTATGTATTCACACGTGTATTACGATTTCCGGATAATACAATTATAGCATGAATAAAAGACAATTATCATGAACAAGGAAATATAATAATAATGCTTTTATTATTGCCTCTAGGGCATATTTCCAACAAGCGGCACTTGAAGGACCCGGCGTGGGTGGCCGGCACGCAGGCGCACTTGGAAGCGGGCCCGTGGCCCGCGCCGGACGGCGCCGACGCCGAACCGGGCCACCTCCTTCACGTATTCTTGAAGATGTGGCTGGCCGATTTACATGAAATTAATTCCCTCAGTTGTGGTGGCAAATATAATACACATAATCCATATTGTTATGCACTAGCGTGTGTGTGTGAAATAGATGGATTATGGCCCCATACCCAATAAGATGGATATGTGTATGTGTGTTAGTGAGAGAGAGGGAGAGGGGGAGAGAGTGAGGAAGAGGGAGGGAGAGAGTGTGTGTGAGGATTTGATGGTAAAAAAGGTCGCCAATGTCACTTGATATGTATGAGAATATTAATATTAAACTCTTAAAATTAATGTGGCCCCGTTGCAATGCACGGACGTTCTTCTAGTGAATTATAATTATCCAAATAACCGAGACGCCGGCTAGGTCGGGCCGATCGATCGCATGGATGTGGTGGAAAACAAAAAAAGCTCCAGTTATCTACGCACACGATAAAAAATAGATTAGGCTCCCTTAAAAAACAAGATTAGGCGGACGCGGCGCGCGCAGTGGATAAGCCGGCGGGACTAACAAACCACCCTACACGCGAATTTGTTAGCTGCATGCGTGCGTGGGTGCGTGCTTATCTTATTATCTTTGATCTACCTCCACACACTATAAATACACGGCGAGTAGCGCCTCCCATTCACATCCGCTTCACTCCTCTCCTCTCCTCTCTATCTATACTCGAGCGCTTCTTGCCATGGAGCGTGTGTCGTTGCTCCCGCTTGTGCTGCTGCTTGCCGCGGCCGCCGCCGCCGGCGTGAACGGCACGGAGGTCGCGTACAATGACCTGGCGCTGGTCATCGACGGCGAGCGCCGCATCGTCATCTCTGGCTCCATCCACTACCCCAGGAGCACGCCGGAGGTATGCTCCTGGACTCCTGGTGATCGATCCATCGTCTCTCACCACACTCACACACACAAAAGAGATCGATCCATCGTCCCGTGTTGATTTACGTGGATGAATTAACTTATACTTGTGTCGATCTTTGCATGCAGATGTGGCCGGATCTGATCAGGAAGGCCAAAGAGGGCTGGCTCGACGCGATCGAGACGTACGTCTTCTGGAACGGCCACGAGCCGCGCCGCCGGGAGTACAACTTCGAGGGGAGCTACGACATCGTGCGCTTCTTCAAGGAGATCCAGGACGCCGGCATGTGCACCATCCTCCGCATCGGCCCCTACATCTGCGGCGAGTGGAACTACGGCGGCCTGCCGGCATGGCTGCGCGAGATCTCCGGCATGCAGTTCCGGATGCACAACCACCCCTTCGAGGTATACGCGTACTGAAATGTTCTGAATAAATCAATCATTTTCTGACATCAAAGGAGGGGATTAAGTTGAGGATAATTAATCATGATTTGTAAACAAACAAAAAATGCAGCGAGAAATGGAGACCTTCACGACCCTCATCGTGGACAAGCTCAAGGAGGCCAAGATGTTCGCCGGCCAGGGAGGCCCCATCATCCTCTCCCAGGTAACTCATCTTCCATGAAGCAGTACGTACTAGTACGTAAGACTTAACTTGCACTAATAAAAACTACCATGGATGTGTACGTAGATCGAGAACGAGCACGGCAACATCATGGGCAAGCTCAACAACAACGAGTCGGCGTCCGAGTACATCCACTGGTGCGCCGCCATGGCCAACAAGCAGAACGTCGGCGTGCCGTGGATCATGTGCCAGCAGGACGATGACGTCCCGCCCAACGTGGTCAGTTCACTTACTATTATTTTTCCATTTTTTATCACTTCTTTTTTTCTTCTCCATCCATGACATGGGCAGGACGATGACGTCATGGGCGTGGTCCGTGAGCATCCTGCCGGACTGCAAGACCGTCGCGTACAATAGCGCCAAGATCAAGACGCAGACGTCGGTGATCCGTGAAGAGGCCGGAGGTGGAAACGGTGAGGGAGGGCCTGGCCTGGTCGTGGATGCCCGAGAACCTCCAGCCTTTCATGACTGACGAGAAGGGCAACTTGAGGAAGAACGAGCTGCTCGAGCAGATCGCCACGTCCGGCGACCAGAGCGACTACCTATGGTACAGGACAAGGTAATCAAGCACATAAATTACGTCTGAACCCATCATGTGTTAACTATATGCTTTTGCCTTGTTGCCAGAATTCGATGTACAATTATACATTCGTCTCTGACGATGCAGAATTTTTTTACTGTAAACACTACTGCAAATTAATGTATTCATAAGTTTGAAAATTATAAACTAGTTTCTGATGCTCAAAATGTGCAGCTTTGAGCATAAGGGGGAAGCGACCTACAAGTTGCACGTCAACACCACAGGGCATGAGCTTTACGCTTTCGTCAACGGCAAGCTTGTTGGTGAGTAACACAAAATATATATGTTTTCTTCTCTCCTTTTCACTTTGATAAATACTCCCTCCGTCCAGAAATACTTATCATCAAAATGGATAAAAGGGGATGTATCTAGATGTATTTTAGTTCTAGCTACTTCTTTTTTTATCCATTTTGATGACAAGTATTTTCGGAACGGAGGGAGTATTTGTTTTGGATGCTGGCACGCTGATCAATTTGATGAAGCTAGCTATTAACTGATTTGATTAACTTGCAGGGAAGCAGCACTCTCCTAATGGTGGATTCGTCTTCCAGATGGAGACGCCCGTGAAGCTCCACTCGGGGAAGAAAGAACTACATCTCTCTCCTCAGCGGCACCATCGGCCTCAAGAACTACGGCGCGCTGTTTGATGATGCCCGCCGGTATCGTGGGAGGCCCGGTGAAGCTCGTAGACACGGTCACCAACACCACGGCCTACGACCTCTCCAACAGCTCCTGGTCCTACAAGGCCGGCCTCGCCGGCGAGTACAGGGAGACCCACCTCGACAAGGCCGACGACCGCAGCCAATGGAGCAGAGGCCTCAACGGCACCATCCCGGTGCACCGCCCATTCACCTGGTACAAGGCCACGTTCGAGGCCCCCGCCGGCAAGGAGCCCGTCGTGGCGGACCTGCTCGGGCTCGGCAAGGGCGTGGTGTGGGTCAACGGCAACAACCTGAGCCGCTACTGGCCGTCCTACGTCGCCGCGGACATGGGCGGCTGCAAGCAATGTGATTACCGCGGCACCTTCAAGGCGGAGGGCGACGGGCTCAAGTGCCTCACCGGCTGCAACGAGCCGTCCCAGCGCTTCTACCACGTGCCGTGGTCGTTACTCAAGGCCGGCGAGCCCAACACAATGGTGCTGTTTGAGGAGGCCGGCGGCGACCCGACGAGGGTGAACTTCCACACGGTGGCCGTAGGCGCGGCGTGCGCGGAGGCCGCTGAGGTGGGTGACGAGGTGGCGCTGGCGTGCAGCCACGGCAGGACCATCTCCAGCGTCGACGTGGCCAGCCTCGGCGTGGCTCGCGGCAAGTGCGGCGCCTACGAGGGTGGCTGCGAGTCCAAGGCGGCGCTGGCGGCATTCACGGCGGCGTGCGTCGGCAAGGAGTCGTGCGCGGTGCGGCACACGGAGGACTTCCGCGCTGGGTCCGGGTGTGACTCGGGCGTGCTCACCGTGCAGGCCACCTGCTGATCCAAATGAATGAATAAAAATAGTTAGTGTCCTTTAGGCTAGCGTCAGGAGCTAGGTTATATTGCGGCATATATATCTGTTAGGCCAGAACAAATGCATGGTCCAATTCATGTGTTTTTCGATGGATCAAGGTTAAATCTAGAATTTGTTGCCATGATTTTGGCTGCTCATCAATTTGCTATGGTACTGTGAAGATTTTCCGTTCGAAAAACAAACACACGATATATACTCGGGCAATTTTTATTTCTTAATTATTATACATCCGGCCGGTCTAAATAGCTTCTCAAATTAAATATCACATGACACATGTGGTAAGCAATACAAACAATTTGACTTCACAAATTAAATTTTAATTTAGTAAAAGGTGTGTGTGTGTGTGTGTGTGTGTGTGTTTTACATTTTTAAGAAACAACGTGGGAATATTTATGTTGTGCTTTAAAAACCAAGCATCATCCGCTATAGTTGAAATAATGTTTTTTAGATAATTGTTGTTTCATTTTTTTGGCACAAACAAATACACTTGTCATTAATGTTCTCTCATGTCTCATTGTCTTACTAATAAAAGTTTGTATATCAAACTTCTGGTACATCTAAATAATACGTCTATTTTCCATTGCTTTACCAAAAAGGTTATATTCTACTTTATTACTGCTGTTTATTGCAGAAACTGCCTTATACCAAAACATTTATATCAGGCAACGTTTTTGCTCTAAGGTTAACCCACTTGTGTGGAAGTGACCCATGATAAATTGTATACATGACACGTGCTATTATTTTGATAAATAGCTGTGTACAAATGCGCTGTGTATTCAGCTTTTCGTTTGAAATTTTGTTAACGTGTGTGCTGAATTCTTTGGTGCGGTTGGTTGGGTGCGCTTAGCGATTTCCGTTGCCTGTGGGCCACGCCCTCCCATTGACTTTGTTGCATGCATTTTGTTCTGGACCTTCATTGCCGTTGCTTTGGGCCCACATGTGGTGTTGCTTTTTGTCTTTGACGCGTAGCTGCCTGGGATCGTGTCGTTATTTCCGGCTAGCACGTGCTGTTATAGGTTTTGGATGTCGTTCCCTTGGGCGGCTCTCACCACGTTTTCCATTCTTTGGTGCTGTTGTACCTGTGATATGACCACATGGTTTGTCTCTCTTGCTCTAGAAGAATCCCGTCAAATGATGTGTCCCTAATGTGTCCATAAAAACCTCTTAGACGTGAGTCCCGGTCATTCATCTCATCTCCTGGTGCCTGCCCCGGTCTCTCCTCTGCTACTTCCTCTCTCATCATGCGTCTGTGTCTGCCCCTGCTCTCATCATGTACTTACGTACTTGTGCACCGGCCAAGGCGGACGCCCTGGTCGCCGTAGGAGAGCGCCTCGCGGACTCCGGCCTTCATTGCTGCAGCCTCCAACGTGGCCTTCACCATGGTCAGCAACCCCGACATCGTCCGCTGCGCTTTGGCGTTGGACTGCCCACACGAAGATGCACTGAGGGTGGGCGATGCATGCGACGGCGGATGCTTCCTCGGGGACTTACCATGGATGGCGCAGCTCGCCGCCGTGGCCTACATGGTGGATGAGCTCCGAGGGTGCTTCGCTGGCAGACAGATGAAGGCTGGTGGAATACGTGTGCTACCAGCGGAGGCACAGCGATGGCGCCCTCCTCTCCATGCTCCTCGGCTTCGCAGCTTTAGGTCTAGACTAACGGAGGCGATAGCTCCCGACGACAACGACGCATGGTGGCATCCAATGACGGGGCGCCGGGGATCTTGACCGGCAGGAGGTCGAGGAGGGACGCGGCTAGCGGTGTCGAGCATGATGTACGATTGGACGACACGAGACGCCGGCAGCCTGAACTGGCACGAGCTTGAGGCATCAGCGACAGGAGCTGGGCGCGAGCGGCGTCATGACCAATTGGCCACCATCGACGAGCTGCTCCTCTCTACAGTTGGCGTCCCTTTACGCTGATGCCCACCGCCACCTCTGCTGCCTGCGGCGACGCGCTTGCTTCCTACGCCTTGCTCCTTCGCCGTGATCACAGCCTCGCAGAGGGATTAGGTCACGCTGGTGAGTCTCTTGGACATGCGCCCTGCGCCCATTGTGATGCGTTGCATGCATGCTTGTGGCTTGTGGTGGCTACTGCTGGGTCTGCGTTCGTGCGCGGCTTGCATGTGTTTTTCTGCGTGCATGTGTGCTGTATGCGGGGCTTGATGCCATTGTTTGCTGCCTATGTGTTGGATTCATTAAAAAAACATGAGGGATGCTGGATTCATTAATTTGATACTACTGTAACCCGTTTAATGTCCAGCTAATCTTTTGATGATTTATTAGCTAAAAGTGTTGGCCACTATATTTAGATCACTTCCGCTTCGGTAGACCCCCTGTAAACACAAGGAGGGCTGAGATTACCCAATACCCCTTCATAACAAAGGGTAGGATGGGCATATTTTAAAAAAGATTCCCCCGCCGGCCCGCCCGCCCGCAGAAAAAAAACAGACGGAGGTATACGTATATGAATACAGGCCGCCTGCCTGGGAGAGAAAAAAATTGAACCGGCCGCTCGCAGTCAACGCGTCGTCTTCCGCGCCGCCGCCCCACCCCCACGTCCCCGACCCCACGCAATCCCGCACCCGTCGTGTGGCGTGTCGCCCGCCAATCACGGCGCCGAGGCGCGCATGCATGCACGCACGCGGTTCCACGCGTGCCTCCTCGCGTCTTGCGCCGCCGCTATCGCCGCAGCTCGCCGCCGCCCCACCCCCACGTCCCCGACCCCACGCAATCCCGCACCGTCGTGTGGCGTGTCGCCCGCCAATCACGGCGCCGAGGCGCTGCGATGCACGCAGGGGTTCCACGCGTGCCTCCTCGCGTGTCGCGCCGCCGCTATCGCCGCAGCCGCGCCGCCGGACGCCACCGCCGCCGCCTCGCTTTGCCGCGCCGCTGCCGCCCGCGCGCCGGACGCCACCGCCGCCGCCACGCTGCCGCCTCCTCGCTGCCGCTATTGCTACCACCCGACCGGCCCGCCGCCTGGCCTGCCCCCTCCAGACGCGCCGTTCGCGGCGCCCGACGGTCAAACGTCGCCTCGCCTGCCGCGCGCATTAACGCGCCGGCGTTAATAACCACCGGTGCCGCCTGCCCGCCTCCCCCCCGCTACTAAACGGCAAGCCGTCGCTCGGGCGCTCACACCCTTCCCTCCGACGCCCATCAGTCCCTCCGCCACTCTCCACGCCACCTCCCGCACCCGATGGGGTTCTTCCGCGGCAAAGCAGAAGACGGTGGCGGCGCAGCAGCGACGCCCTCGGCGCATGGCCGACGAGCATCGGAGTGCCGGAGACGGAGGAGCTCCACCACTACTGCCTCCCCGTGTCGCCGGGCTGCCGTCTTCCGCGCAACTGGAAGATCGACGCGGAGGGCTTTGCGACGCCGGGTCCCGGCGCGACGGAGGAGGAGCTCCGCAACCACAGCGGCGGCCGCCACAACATCGAAGGCGGAAAGAGGTTTTGGTGCGGGAAGGACTACTGGGAGGTCATGGCGGCCTACCGCCTTGCCGCGCCGGGCGAGACCCGACCGACGGGTCGCAGCGGCCGTCTTCGCGCACCGCCTCGCCCGACGATCGCCCGCAGAGCGGGCGGCCACGCCAGCACCGGCACGGCGCCCGCGCGGACGCCCCTCGCCGCCGGGATAGAGTTGCCGCGGAGCAGGTCATCCTCCGCGAGGGCGGCGATCCGGATGACACGCCGGGGTACCACGTCGCCGTACGGGCGTCGGAGGCTGCTGCGGCGGCGGCGGCGGAGGCGATGGAGGCCGCCGAGATTGCGGCCGCAATCCAGGCGGCCGAGGCGGCGATGGCGGCGCGGCGAGCGGGGGCGATAAGCGGCGCCGAGTGGCAGCAGCGCCGACGGAGTGGCAGCAGGAGGATTCCGACGACGATCCGGTGGACTGGGGCGACCTCGCGAACCGGTCCAGCAGCGGCGATGACGGCGGCGACGGCCGGCCGTCATTGACCTCGTTGATAGCGACGACGAGTAGTTTTTTTCTTTTGTTTTTTATTTAATTTGGTTATGTAGTTGTAAGCCTAAGTAGTAGACTTTATGTGGTGAACTTTTAATCGTTGAGTGAGCTCGACTATGTAAAATATTTTATCTATGTTTAATGAAATATGAGTGAAATTTGTTTTGTCCATTTCATACGAGAGTTTTGATTTGTTGATGCATTTGTACATAAATATTTGCTAAAACATAAAAAAATAGTAAGGACGCTTAGTGTGAAAGTACGTCTTGCACGCACGATATGGACAAAAACAGACAGGAAACACACGTCGCGTCACGTCCGGACATCGGTGTAGGGTACTTTTGCCTGGAAAACCCTAAAAAATGCGTCGAGCGTCGGAAAAATACACGAGTTGGCGTGGGTGCTGTGGATGGTGATGCCAACGTGTGCAAAAAGTGTCGCGACGTTTGACGGAGTAGGAAAAAAAACCGTAGTTGGGAACCCCCTCCCGGCAGACCGACAAGTAGCTGTTTGCATTGGGGCTACGTGATCGCATGCATGCAATTGCACCAAACTGTGCGTACATGTGCGCACGGCCAACGTAGGCCCCCGCGCAAGGTTGGAACGAAAACGGACATAAAACGGACGTTGCGTCACGTCCGGGCAGTGTTTTTGCGATTTTCGACCTGGAAAACCCTAGAAAATGCGTCGAGCGTCGGAAAAATACACGAGTTGGCGTGGGTGCTGTGGATGGTGATGCCAACGTGTGGAAAAAGTGTCGCGACGTTTGACGGAGTAGGAAAAAAACCGTAGTTGGGAACCCCCTCCCGGCAGACCGACAAGTAGCTGTTTGCATTGGGGCTACGTGATCGCATGCATGCAATTGCACCAAAGTGTGCGTACATGTGCGCCGGCCAACGAGGCCCCGCGCAAGGTTGGAACGAAAACGGACACAAAACGGACGTTGCGTCACGTCCGGGCAGTGTTTTTGCGATTTTCGACCTGGAAAACCCTAGAAAATGCGTCGAGCGTCGGAAAAATACACGAGTTGTCGTGGATGCTGTGGATGGTGATGCCAACGTGTGAAAAAAGTGTCGCGACGTTTGACGGAGTAGGAAAAAAACCGTAGTTGGGAACCCCCTCCCGGCAGACCGACAAGTAGCTGTTTGCATTGGGGCTACGTGATCGCATGCATGCAATTGCACCAAAGTGTGCGTACATGTGCGCACGGCCAAAGTAGGCCCCCGCGCAAGGTTGGAACGGAAACGGACACAAAACGGACGTTGCGTCACGTCCGGGCAGTGTTTTTGCGATTTTCGACCTGGAAAACCCTAGAAAATGCGTCGAGCGTCGGAAAAATACACGAGTTGGCGTGGGTGCTGTGGATGGTGATGCCAACGTGTGGAAAAAGTGTCGCGACGTTTGACGGAGTAGGAAAAAACCGTAGTTGGGAACCCCCTCCCGGCAGACCGACAAGTAGCTGTTTGCATTGGGGCTACGTGATCGCATGCATGCAATTGCACCAAAGTGTGCGTACATGTGCGCACGGCCAACGTAGGCCCCCGCGCAAGGTTGGAACGAAAGCGGACACAAAACGGACGTTGCGTCACGTCCGGGCAGTGTTTTTGCGATTTTCGACCTGAAAAACCCTAGAAAATGCGTCGAGCGTCGGAAAAATACACGAGTTGGCATGGGTGCTGTGGATGGTGATGCCAACGTGTGGAAACAGTGTCGCGGCGTTTGACGGAGTAGGAAAAAAACCGTAGTTGGGAACCCCCTCCCGGCAGACCGACAAGTAGCTGTTTGCATTGGGGCTACGTGATCGCATGCATGCAATTGCACCAAAGTATGCGCACATGTGCGCACGGCCAACGTAGGCCCCCGCGCAAGGTTGGAACAAAAACGGACACAAAACGGACGTTGCGTCACGTACGGGCAGTGTTTTTGCGATTTTCGACCTGGAAAACCCTAGAAAATGCGTCGAGCGTCGGAAAAATACACGAGTTGGCGTGGGTGCTGTGGATGATGATGCCAACGTGTGGAAAAAGTGTCGCGACGTTTGACGGAGTAGAAAAAAACCGTGGTTGGGAACCCCTCCCGCAGCATCGGCAAGTAGCTGTTTGCATTGGGGCTACGTGATCGCATGCATGCAATTGCACCAAAGTGTGCGTACATCTGCGCGCACGCCAACGTGAGGCCCCAGCGCAAGGTTGGAGCAACGGACACAAAATGGGCGTTGCGTCACGTCCGGGCAGTGTTTTTGCGATTTTCGACCTGGAAAACCCTAGAAAATGCGTCGAGCGTCGGAAAAATACGCGAGTTGGCGTGGGTGCTGTGGATGGTGATGCCAACGTGTGGAAAAAGTGTCGTGACGTTTGACGGAGTAGGAAAAAAACCGTAGTTGGGAACCCCCTCCCGGCAGACCGACAAGTAGCTGTTTGCATTGGGGCTACGTGATCGCATGCATGCAATTGCACCAAACTGTGCGTACATGTGCGCACGGCCAACGTAGGCCCCCGCGCAAGGTTGGAACAAAACGGACACAAAACGGACGTTGCGTCACGTCCGGGCAGTGTTTTTGCGATTTTCGACCTGGAAAACCCTAGAAAATGCGTCGAGCGTCGGAAAAATACACGAGTTGGCGTGGGTGCTGTCGAGGGTGATGCCAACGAGCGGAAAAAGTTTCGTGCCATTTGGCAAGTTTTGTGACATTTGGCGGAGTAGAAAAAAGTAGTCGCGTCACGTCTTTTGTCTGAGTTATTATTGGAAAAATAACAAAAAATAATTAATGATGTGGCGGGGCGGGAATTGCCCTCCTACGTGTCCCGGCTGCAGCCGGCGACACGGCCGATCCGAGGAGGTCAAAGCCTGTGGACCCGCCTCTATCGGGGTCAAAGCCCAACCGACGCCGCCCACGATCTCCACTACTGCGCCCGAACCCAGCGATCTGCGCCGCCGCCGCGCCGACGCCGACGCCACCTTCGAGCCACCCCGACGCCACCTTCGAGCCACCCACGACGCCACCTCACGCCGACGCTTTACGCCACCGACGCCATCTGCCGCCGCGACCGACGCCGACGCCCCGACGCCGACGCCCGACGCCACCTTGAGCCGACGCCAAACGCCTACGCACCTACGCCCCCGACGCCACCTTCGAGGTAACGCCCGAAACCTGCCCCCCGACGCCGCCGGCGCCTACTTCCTAGCGCAGCGTACTGTTGCATTGCAATACCGAAATTTCTGACGAAGTTTCTGACGTAGGCGGCCGCGGTTCCACAACACGCAGTCGGCGTCATCATCACCAAGAAGACTTCCGCCACCGACGGCCATATTGGTGGGAGGTAATTTTTATGTTTTTTGAACGGTGCATTCATCATGTTTATCATGTACACATGAAAAGTAGCTAATATATTATTTGCTACTATTCGTAGTGATGGAGGACTACGGACAGATTTTCTGTTCTGTTGAGAAGTGGTGTCTCCTCGTCAGCAAACTGACCTCTAGGCAAAAAAAAAACGATTTGCAAGCACTAGACTAGGACAAATGTTGATGATTCCTAGTGTCCTCATGCGCAAGGGTCTGCTAAAGTTTATGATTAAATCATACGCATTGGACACAAAAAGGTTCATTATGCCATCAAGAAACGGTGCGATATCATTGTCAGCTCAAGATGTGTTTGATATTTTTGGCCTAGTGAACAAGGGCAGAGATGCCATGAAAGCTTTAGGTAAAGGGGGGCTAAATGCGAAAGTGAAGGTGCCGAGTCGTTTCATAGATTCGAGTACGAATGAAATAATGATAGACCAGCTTATGCAGGACATCACTACTAGTGGGTTGTATGATGATGATTTCCTGCGTCGAATTATGTTGGTTCTTCTAGGCACTGTTCTTGCACCACACTCCACGGTAGAAGTTCCTAATGCTTTTTACAAGCTAGTGGAGGATGTGGAGAGCATTAAATCATTTAACTGGAACGTGTTTACTTTACGCGTTTGCGTCGATGGCATCATGAAGACTTTATCGGATCGTACAAAATTTACATGGCCGGTGGGAAACCTTGCCCTCATACAGGTAAATTGTATGTTATATATTTTATTTTGAACTATAGGCTGGACTGTTAAGATTGCTAATATATTTCATGTTCATGCAGTACTTGTTTTGGGAGAAAGTGCAGCCACTTGATGACGAGACGTTTGATCCACTGGCGCATGAGTATCCGCTGATGCTTAACTGGCCAGAAGTCGAGGCTATGAAGCGTGACGCGTACGACACATCGTACGGCCGCGGGAATGGGAGGGTAAGTATTTATGGTTTGCATGCATGGAGTTACGGAACGTTTTTCATGGTGAGTAATTTAAAATGATTTAACATGGCACAGGTTGATGACATAATAAGTGAGAAGCACAGACAGATGATAATTGCTAATGAGGGGAAATTTGTGGAGGAAGAATCTGAGCCAATTGATAGAACAGGTCGTTCGCGGAAAAGAAGGATAATAGAGATGAGGCTTCATCGAGCAAGGACACGACCTTAGATCAAATTATTAAAAGCATCAAAGATATGCAGAAAGAAATTCGCCTTGTCCCTAAAAAATGTGCTGAGGTAATTAGTGATGTCTTCTTCAAATTACATGAGATTATTCATATTCTTTGCATGTACTTAATGCTTCCCATGTGTTATTGCAGATAGTACTGGAGGAGCTGGAGAACAAAGGTCTTGTCTTCAAGACAAATAGAGGGTTTTGTGATGTTGAGTTTGTGGAGCACAGTGAGAACTGGATGAGGAGGTATGGTCCGTCAAAATATTTTCCAGATGTAAAATCAACTCCTGCAAAGGACAATATGGACAACGGGTGGACGATCCTTCACCAATGGGAACGGAAGAAGTCCGACGTGTGATAAAGGTATGCATCTCAACACACCCGTACAGGAGATGAAGAGGACCCTTCGTTATTGACGATAATGGTAATGCAACCGACCCATCTTTTGCAACGGTAGACACGAATGACTTTCCAACAGTTACTTCAACCCCCAAGAATATAAATGCAGTGTCAGACGGGTCTAGCGCCGATAAATCTGAGGAGATTAGTATGGATAGTCTGAACACACGTATTAAAAAAGCGAAAGAAGGTGCCAGTAAGGAGAATGATGGGAATGCGAAAGAAAGTGGCACTAAGGAGAATGATGGGAATGCGAAAGAAAGTGGCACTAAGGAGAATGATGAGAATGCAAAAGAAAGTGGCACTGAGGAGAATGATGGGAAACGCAAGAAAAAAAAGTCAAAGTACGTTCTTTCACCCTTTCAGCAGATCGGTGGACGTAAACGTCCAAAGAAAAGTAAGTGTTATGTACTTTGTTTTGAAGATATTTCAGTCCTTCCATGCACAATTTATTTACTCATTGTTTGATTATATTTTAGGTTTGTTTGGTATAAGAGACGTTCTGATTAATACCGATTACATTACTGAGGATCACATAGAGGCCGCGAAGGTTTATATCCAGACACTATCAGACTCGGCGAAGCTTAGTAGGAAAACTGTCGTGCACATGACAGGAATTGCTGGGGAAACATGTACACCTAATATGCTTCAAGCCATCATTGCGAAAAAATGGTTGCATGGCGGTGTAAGTAGCCCTTACAACAATTATATGAAGTTCTACATGTCATATTTAATTTTTTTTCTAACAGGAGTATTGCTGTTATGTTATTTTCAGGTCATCAATAGTTATTGCAACCATATGCAGACCCATAATCCTCGTGCCGACCGTCACATTTTATCATCTTGGGTGTCACACTGGCTTATTCTTCGTGCTGAAGGAAAGGTTAAGAACTCTAAGCACCATTTTATGGAGCATTTCACAAACCAAACTAAAATGGTGTCTAGAGTTAATGAGGAGTATTTCATTACAGATAAGGTACTTCACTTTTGTATGATCCTTCGTAGTACATAACTATTTGTGTGTCCAAGAACTTGACTAAACTTTGTTGTAGTCATACTTTCCTTTTCATGTGGAAGAAAGTCACTGGATAACCATTCTCATGCACAACAAGAAAAAAGAGTTTCAAGTTTTAAATTCGACTCGTAAATGCAGCAAGGGAGTTCTTAAAAAAATAAGGCAGCTGGTAAGCTTCTTTCTTTACATGTAACAAGATAGATAGTAGTAAGTAGTTATGTACTTCATATGAACTTCACATTTATATTTCAGAGGGCAGAAATAGCTAAAGATACGTTGGAGGTGAACTCCCTTGTACAAATGGAACATCCAGACGTCTCTTCGTGGCCAATAAGGGAGTACGATATGCCGTTACAAAAGGATGGGTATGTTGAACTGTTTAAGTTCTAAGTACTTCTCTTACACAGCAATGCCTGACTTGCAGTTTTTTACAGAGTTTCTTGTGGTCTGTTTGTCGTGAAATGCATTCAAAACTGGAACGGAGATGAATGGATATTTGACTTTGATCAAGCTGAGGTGAATGCTTCAAGGGGACGCATTTTAGCTGAAATACTTTTTTCAGAGTGCAACACGATGGAAACTGTGAAAGAGAAGATTTTGAAGATCATGGACAAGAAATTAGTTTGTTGATGGGTTTTTGGCTACAAGGACATTCTTTTTCTTATTATCGCAACTAAAAAAACGTGCCGTTGACGGCACTAGGAACAATTTCGATATTATGACATTTCTTATTGTAATGGGCATGATTATGCACGTCCGCAACTAAATAAAGGTGCCGTCGTCGGTACTAGCTACAATATTTATTTTCCAACTATATATGTTCAGCTGCTATGTGCTATATGCTTATGTGATGATGATGCCGCCGTCTGCTGGCTCGTAGAGTTTCATATAAATGGAGGCAGACGGCTGCCAGTACGTGCAATATTATTATTTGATGATAAGCCAGCCGCCGTATGTTGGCTCTTACATGCACATGTAAATGCAGGCGGACGCCTCCTCGTTTGCTACAAAATTTTTTACTAGGAAAAAAAACAGCCCGACCTTGCCTTGTGGACCCAGGGACTGTGCAACCAACCCAAATCTAGCCGATAGGCGACTCGGGCGGTCGGTGCGGACCCCACAAAGGCCCACAAGGAGGCCCAACGGGGCTGACAAGGAGCTTGTAAGAGAGGAGTTCGAGAGATACAGCCGACGCGGCTATTTAAGCCGGTCGGTGCGCCATTCCATTGGCGAGTTGGGACTAAATAAGGCGATGCGGTCGACGCAACGCTGACGAGGCTCCATTTCTGCAATGTCGCCGCCCGGCCCATGTCGGCCCAATACGACAGGCCCAACCTCGCCCCTCCCCGGCCCAGTCACCGTCGCCTCGCTCGCCCGACGAAGGAGTTTAGTCCCACCTCGGAAGCTGACGGGGGTGAGGACCAGCTTAAATATGCCGGCGTGCTACACAGGTTGAACTCCTGTGCTAGTACTGCTTGATATCGATGCCCCGTTGGACCCGGCTGCTGGGCCCTTGTCGGGCTTTATATGGACCTCCCGAGTCGCCTCGTCGGCTTGATTTGGGTTGGGAATATATCCCAACTTGCGGTCCAGCAGATGCCAGTCGGGCATTTTTTTGCACAACGACGGTCGGCTATGTTTTTTTGTACAAGACGGTCGGGCATGGTTTTTGCAACAGGTACGGTAAAAAAACGCAGTATATTAAAACTGTGAACTCTTTCACATAGCAGTACAAATAAGATGGCAATTCTTTAAACAAATATGATGTGTCATATCACATATGTTCACATAAATATTTTCATCACACATAAACAAATCGAGACACAAAGTTTTCTGTCACACAAGTACGAACAAGAAACAACATAGTTTATTTGGACTATACTTGTGCGACCATTTTTATTCTTCCAACATAGCAAGATGCTTCTCTACGCCCAATTCCTAAACATAACATAAAAATATGGGTGAGAAAATATAGTTTGTAAAACCGAAGTACCAACATAATAGAAAATAAGAAGGTAGCATCTTACTTCTCGTTCAAATGACATGTAGCCTTATTATGACCTGGGAGACTACACAGACTGCACAAAGGACCACTTTTCTTCTCTGTAAAATCTTTTGGCCTACCATTCTTTGTAACGCCGGGCCCCCCTTTGACCGCCCCTTCTTAGGTGCACCCTTCGTCGAAACTTTCTGAGGATCACCAATACCAGGCTCACCTTGTTGCGCTTGACTTGCCTCCTTCTTCAGCATAGCATACCTTCTACTTCCTATAAGTTCCTCCTCTGAAATCTTTTTCTGCGCTATTATGTTGTCCAGACACTTCATCAACTCATCGAACAAGAAGGGATCATTTGCTGCAACATGAGCAGCTTCTGCGGTTTTAATGGTTATTGCACTATACCGTTCTCTCTCCAATGGCCCTGACCAACCCCATCCAAACATATCACTCTTCCTCTGCACAGGCAACCCATCTCTCGCATGTTTGGACAACCGATGAAGGACACAACACTTTGGTATTTCAGTTAAATTCAGATGATGGAGAACAAACAGAATGTGTTTGCATGGCAGCCCTTTCCGAACCATCCTAAGAGAACTGCATGTAATAGTTTGTTCTGAGTTACCTGGTTCATAAACAACATTGTACCTGAACTTGTGGTTATCCTTCCATGTCACCATGAATGTTTGACGCCCAATTCCCACGAGCGTCTCAAATATCTCCAGCTGACCCATCTTATGCAAATCATCTTGCAGGATGTAGAAATTAGCAGGTGTGAATACTTTGGCGGCATGCTCCTCAAGGGCCTTATATTTAGTAACCGACGGTGGTTCCTTCTGGAATGCCTCGCAATCATCGTACTCCTCGTTCTCACGCAGGCGAACTATACAGTTCTCATAATGCACCACCAAATCAACAATTGTCATACCGTAGTCCAGGTGAAGGTGAAGGCAGGAGTTGAGGCTTTCACTCCTCTGGTTACTTCGCATACCAAGGAAAAAACCATCGGAAAGATATGAAGCTGCCCAAAGTCTCCTCTTCCTGTACATCCTGTCAAGCCACTCTTCGGTTCTATCCGTCTTCCACTTATCATAGAAAGCTTTCCATCTCTGCTCAAAGTTCGCTTGAGAGGTGGCATAGTACAGGAGCGATCTGAACTCATCCAGTGACTTGTAATGCAGGTGCCTTTGCATATTTTTCTCGATATGCCAGGAGCAAAGACGATGGAAAACATCTGAAAGGACGGTCCGAATAGCCCGGATCATTGCAGCGTCACCGTCTGTAATTATTGACTTTGGCTTCACCTGACAGTTTGCCTTCATAAATGTCTGCAGCAGCCACACGTATGTCCCTTCCGTCTCGTCAGCAATGATGGCACAACCAAACACTGTGGTGCAACGGTGGTTGTTAACTCCTACAAAGGGGACGAACGGCATACCGTATCTGTTCATCTTATACGTGCTATCAAACACGACCACATCTCCGTAGTCCTGATAGTCCCTCCGCGACTGTGCATCGCACCAGAACATACTCTTCAGTCGCCCTTCCTTGTCACTCACATACTCAAAAAAAAACTCAGGGTCCTTCTCCTTCCTGCTCCTCATAATGCCAACTGCCGTCTCTGCATCACCCTTTGCAATGAGCTTCATTTTTTCTCTGCAACAAAGATTGTAAATGTCCCTCCTGATAAGCCCGCACTTATCGTATGAACCGTATCTGCCGATGAAGTTGCCCATTATAATATGCTTTCTTATCCCGGCCGCTTCCATCGCCAATATCTCGGCCCTCTGGCCATCTCCAATCCGTCTGTGTGACCATAAAAAACAAACCTCGTCGGGCCGAGCCATCGCGTGGTTGTGATCATCCACGAATGATGCGACGGCGGGAAGCACCTCGTTTCACCTTCTGTTTCCTGATGCTAAACCCGTGCTCTCTGGCGTGATTGTTGTAGAATATGTATGCATCCCCTTGCAACCGAAAGGTCATAGCCATGACCTTCCAATGTGTCTCAAGCATCTTCTGCTGCCTTTGAGCCTCCTCAATATCGATCTCTCCCTCATCGTGATCAACGCTCGGACCATCTGACTCCTCCTACAACATTCATTTGAAAATATATATGTCAATTATTATCATTTAAATCATATTATTGATCGATGTACAACATCTATCAACTAACCTGGCTCAAGTTATCTGCAAATGATTCCTGCCAACTATGTTGCACATTGTCAACATCCACATCTTCCTGTAAATTTGTACACAAAGATATACAGTTAGCCATGCCTAACTTTGCAAATTCAAAAATAAAAACAAAATATATGCCACTTACGTTTTCGCTATTTGCGCCATGTTCATTATTATCAAAATCCTCCGGAGGTAAGATATCATATGACGAGACGGAATCGTTGTCGCTGCTGTCATCATCTTCATTCAAATTATCGTTATCGGTCTTAGTCACCTTATCAGTACCATTCTCGTCCCTCCCGAATGCGGATTCTTCGTCCATGTCAACACGCCTATCTCACAGAACTGCAAAACATCGTGTGTTACGTTTAGTACAATGCATCATGCCCAAAGCAACGCTAGTCCTGTAAATCATGCCCTAGTCCATACAGGAGGCGCTGCGGCGGGAGGTTTTGACGAACCCTAAACCCTAAATCCGTACATGCATGAACTAGCCCTCACTTCTAAACCCTAGCTAGGTTTACATGACAAACCTTGGCCTGCGGTGTAGACGTCGCCGGCGTTGGACGAGCAGTGCTGGCGGCGGCGTCGACGTCGAGCCCTTCACGCCCCGGCGTGGGGCGGCAGCGGTGAGATGCGGCGACGGACGACGTTGCGACGGCGAGGGCGGTGTCGGACGGGGTCCGGGCGGCGTCAGACGTCGGGCCCTTCACGTCCGCGTCGTCGGACGACGGTGAGATGCGGCGACGGGTAGCGTTGGGGCGGTGAGATGCGGCGGCAAGCGGCGTTGGGGCGGTGAGATGCGGCGGCGGGCGTTAGGGCGGCGAGGGCGGCGACGGGCGACGTTGGGACGGCGAGGGCGGCGACGGGCGACGTTGGGACGGCGAGGGTGGCCTCGGACGGGGTTCGGACAGCGGCGATCCGCGGCGGCGGCGATCGCCAACTATGGAAGTACCGCGTGATCGGCGGGCAGGCGAGAAGATGGGGCCGGGCTTAGATCATGGGTACTTTTTTTTTCATTCACGCGGTATACGTATGCCCGGCAGAGCTGTACAATATGAGGTGGGTATACGTTTCTTCCGTATGCCCATTCTGCCCTTCTACGTTTTGTTGGGGGGTCTACGAAGCAAGACCCTATTTAGATTAGACTTTAGCAGTTCATCTAATTTACAGTACACAATCTTTAAGTAAAGCATCGTAGTATAGTTAGATTTGTTTCAAACTTTTCCCCTGATTCAAGTCGCTCCCATGTTGTTGTATATTTCTTTTCTTCATTATGATTATATTTTAGATGGCTTTCTTGGCAATGATAAATTCACTTATGCAACACTTCTATTTTGATTCAGAAAGCCTGGTATTGATTATTGTGGTGGCTTCAGTATGCAACTCTTTACAATTACGATTCTTTCTGTCATTGGTTGAGTGCAGGACAATGCAAAACCGTTAGCTACAATTCACAATGTTCTACTAAAATGTGGCCCCGAAGTCGAAAGTCATGGCAAGAGAATTGGAGCCACCGTGTGTTACAGAGACAGTGGACAAGGGGTTCCAAACTGGGGACATATATTCTGTGGTTGTCATGTATATAACTAATAATTAACACAATTTTGTTTTGGATTTGTTGATAATCATTAGGAAGAAAGCATTGCTTTTTCACATCTCTTTTCGACCCATCAGACGTAATTTTAAGCAACACATAACATGCCAATGTGTCTATAAGCCAACACACACCCAAACCAAAATATCCACAACCACCTATGCCCTACAAACCGTCCAAGCAAATGATAATGAAAAAAACCCCGAAAATACACCTGCGCGGCATCACATGCACGCACCATGTATGATGATAATAAATCTGTTTTTTCTAGCTTCTATCTTTATGGCCGTAATCTCACACATATAATACTCTTGCTTTAAATTGTGTCTTACTGTAAACAATAAAAACACATCATATATAAAAATAATATATCGACGGGGCGCGGCGTGCCGCCGCACGGGCATGGCTAGTTACTAACTAGCATAGAGGCCATTGCAGATGTGAGGACGAGTGTTTGAGAAATCAAATTCCAAGTTTCATATGTACTGATCATGTAGTTTGAAAAAAATAAGGTTGTATAACCATAAAAAATATTATTTAATTAAAGTATTTGTGGTAAACTTCTTTAACTAAATCTTATTTGGAGCCAAATGATTATTATGACATTTCAAAAAACACGATGCAATTCCTGCAAAAAGAACACCATGTAAATTAATGATCAAATGTGGCGTAAGAAAATGGTCATCAGCATACTTCAAAGTATCATGATAAGTCTTCATAACTGCATATAAGCACCATCGGCTATCGTTGGATCTTAATTAGTACTACCTCCGTCCGGGTATATAAGTCCGGTGAGCCAAGAAGCTACGTTTTTTCAAGGCCGCTGGCTGTAGGCAGTTACTTTTCCTTGATCCGGCCGCTGGACTTGCGCTTGACTGGCTGGTGATGCGCGTGGGTAGCGGCATGCAGAAACCGAAGAGGCAAATGGGCTGCCTGCTGTAAATGTTGGCAGGTGCTGGATTGGTTGCATGCAAAGTGAACGAGGCAACTAGCTGCATGCAAAGCTGCTCGTGATTTGATTGGCTGCTGTTATAAAGCGTTGCTGGTTATTATTGCTTTGCCTTGGTTCATGTGTTTTGGCTAATGGGCCTAATAATCCCGGACGGAGGTAGTAGGTGGAGATATGAGTACAGAACAGAACACATAAGCTATTGTTAGCAGCAGATTGACCAAATGTATTCAGTACTTGTAAGTTCTATATACTCCTACTTCAGAGTCATACCAGACCACCCTCGCAAAAAGAAAAGAAAAAGGAAAAAAAGTCATACCAGACCAGGAGCATCTTGAATTTTAGATTCCATACCTAAAATTGAAGTTGAACAGTGTCCAAGAAAGCCGCATCCGTGTCTCTCCCAGGGGCGGCTCGGGCGAACCCTAGCGCCGCCTCCACCACCCCCTACTCCAGCCTCTTCCCTCGCCGCCACTGGGCAACGTCGGCAGGCAAAGCTCGCGCAGCGGCAGGCCCTCTCCTCTCATGCGGCGGGACCCACTTCTGGCGCGGAGCGGCGGCCCTGGATGAGGCACCCGGCTGGCAGCGGGTGGACACCGGGCTGGCGGCCCGGAGACCTGGCGGGATGGGCCGGCTTCTGTGGTTGTAGGGGCAGCACGATAGTCAATTTTGGCGGCGCTCGGCGACGGTATGGCCGTGGCTCGGATCTTGCATGGTGGCCATGGACTGCAGGGCTAGGTGGATGTCTGGGGGTGCGGGAGCGGCTCGGGAGCTGGCAGCGCCGCTTGCTGGAGCGGATGGCCGCGTGTGGCCGCTGGGTCGTCCTTGTCTAGCCTGGCCAGGTCTGGCCGCCTAGGCTGCAGGTGGCGTCGGGGCTCCCGTCGCTGTTGCATCGGTGTGGTACGCTGGGGCGGCGGCCCAGGCTGCGGTGGGACTCGCCCTCTTCTTCCCGGGGCGGAGGAGGGATGAGGAGGCTGGACGGGCGCCATGGCTGTGTGCTATGGTCTTGGCAGCGGCGCTGCACACCCTGTCCGAGCGGCAGCAGGGTTGTGGCGGGTGGATGCAGGCCCTAGTCTCCCTCGACCAGGGGATGTGGTGGGCACACCAGTTTTGGCGCCGCGGTGGCATCTGGCTCCCCCTCCTCTTCACGGTGATGGCCCAAGGTGGCAGCTTTGCCCCCCGCTCCAGTTTGCCGCGCTCCGGAAATTGATTGACATGGCTAAGGAGAAATCCGGCGCGGCTACGGCTGTGGGCAACGGCGACGCTTGTGGACGCCGTCTCCTCCATGGGGGTGTTGTCATGACCTTGTCCATCCTTTGTTCTAACACCGGGGGAAACCCTAGGCTCGGTTCGCCGGGCCAGGCAGCGGCGACGTCACGGCACGTCCCCTTCTTGGAGGTGTTGCCTAGGTGCTCGGGGTGCATCCGGAGGAGCAGCTGGTGGGCGGCCTCGCTCACCTCGACGGCGAGTCTTGGGGTGCCAAGTTGTCATTTGTGGGTTGTCGCTGTGGGCAAGAGCATCCGGGGCATTATGTACTCCATCATTGACACCTCTTCCACGGCGTCTTCTTCAGGTCGGGCTAGCTCCCGCTATCCGCTTGCTAATCCTCAGGTACCAAGGGTGGAAAGTGTGTTGATCTATTTTGGTTAGGTGCTTTTGTCGTGTTTTGAGGTGTTTGATACAGGGGGACGCGGCCTGTGTGTTCTGTGTTCGTCCTCTTCGCCATTGTTTGGCTTCAGTATAGCGAAGGCGGGTTAGTTGTCGGTGCTGTCACGGTGAATTTGGGTGCTAACCTCGAGGGGTAGCACGTTGCCGAAAGGAGTTGTATCAGCCGTCTTGGCTCTTCTTCTTTAATATATAGTACGCCAACCGGAGGATGAAGATTGACATGAACAAGTTCAAATCAGTCTGGGGCCTAATGTTGAGGATATACCCCACGGTGTGACCCGCCTAGGAGAAGCCGGGTTACACTATTGGCGACTCATAAGGGAAAGCCTAAGTAGGCCCAAGAAGATAAGATATGAAGACTGGAGGCGGCTTACGAGGCGGGCTTGTTGAAGGCCCAAGACCCAGAGATGATGATGTAACCCGGAGGTGTGAGCAGCCCGATGGCGACTTGCTTAGCAAGCCAAGGCGACTTAGAACCCAAGTCGGTCACGTTATATGATCTGACTTAGAACCCAAGGCTCGACCTGTGTATATATAGGCAAGACCCTGCGGCCGGTAAACTCAAGTGGACAATCAATCGAGAGCTAGGTTAAGCAATTTCGCTCCCTTGTAATCGATACTCAATCAATACAACACAAAACAAGAAGTAAGTTTTAACCTCGTCGGTGAGGAGCCAAACCTGGATAAACTCGTGTCTCTCGTCCCGCTCAACCCCTTAAGCTAATCATCGTAGCCATGGTCTCTCACTTAAATCCTTTCACGAGGGCATCTGCCGTGACAAAATCACGACACCTACAAATAGTATTATTCACTATTTGCAAGTTGTAGTATATACTTAAGAGTTACCAGACAAGGAGAACCTAGACTTTTAGATCCCACATCTGCGATGCTACGTATTACTAAACTTGTTACCTGAACGCATCCCATGTATCATTCCTATGCATGTGATAATGCAGGGCTCTTGTTCACTAGTCGTTTCGTATTCGTCTACATGTATGTTGCATAGCCAGTAACACCCTCATATAACACCTACTTCCTCTGTTCCATAATATAAGAGACTTTTATATTATGAGACGGAAGGAGTAGTTGGCAATAATATAACGGCGATTGAGCTTACACTGGGGAGGGCCTTAACCAGCGACATGCCGCTCCACTTAATATAGTAAGCGGAGTCAACACGGAGCGAGACTAAATCGTAGCAGTCCTAACGTGCGGGCACATGGACCTCTGCTGCCGGCCGGCCAAACTAATGGATGATTCAGCTGTGTATATTCCGGCAACGTGCCGGGCTCACCGCCGTCGCTCAGGTGTCCACATCTGGTACGAGAGTCAACCCTCAGTACATGTCAATATTGTCTCGATGGGCTTCTATTTTTTTTTCGTGAAAACTTCCGATCTATTCATCAACTGTCAAGGTAGTACAAAGAACACTAGAAGTAAAAATTACATCCAGGTCTGTAGACCACCTAGCGACGACTACAATCTCTGGAGCGAGCCGAAGGCGCACCGCCGTCACCGCCCCTCCCTCATCGGAGCCGGGCAAACATTGTTGTAGTAGACAGTCGGGAAGTCGTCGTGCTAAGGCCTCATAGGACCAGCGCACCAGAACAGCAACCGCCGCCGATGAAGAGAAGCATAGACCGGAAGGATCCAACCTGCAGACACACAGACGTAGACGAGCGAAGACCGGATCCAGTCGGATCCACCGAAGACAAACGCCGACCGGATCCCATGAGATCCGCCGGAGACAAACCTCCACACGCCTTCCGACGATGCTTGAAACATCATCGGGACGGGGGCTAGGCGGGGAGGACCTTATTCCATCTTCAAGAAGCCGCTACCGCCTCATCTTTTTGAGCATGGCACAAACCCTAACAAAACTCAGAAAAGCATCTAAAAACGGAGCCCTCCCGCCGGCAAGGGCCGGGATCCACCGTGCCTCCATGATCCGAGGACCATAGAAGATAAGACGGAACGGCGGCGCCGGCGAGAGGCAAGGAAACCCTAGATGGGAGTTGGGCGTGGGCAGGAGGAGCGAAGGGTTCTTCTACATGTAATTTGAAGCTAGCGATTCATAATATGATGTCGATGGGCTTCTATTATTAAGTACTAGCAAAAGGGCTGTGCGTTGCAACAGGAGAAAAAAAATCATAATCTTCCAAGGGCATAACAACATTTTGCTGCATCGCTGATAACATTTTGACGAACAATTTTATTCAATTTCATTAAAATATTTAACACATGAATTGTTTTTTAAATCAGGAATATTTTTTTGTTGCGCTAACAGTTGTTTTCGAATTTGTGAACATTTGTTGAATATGCAAATATTTTTTTAAAAACATGACCATTTTTTGAATCCACAATCATTTTATGATTTATTAAACATTTTATTAAAAAATTTAAAACTTTTTTGAAGTACCAAATTATTTAAAGGAGAAAAAAGTAAAAATTGGAAATGAAAAAAAATGAAAATTTAAAACAGGCCACCCGCACATGTATAAGGCATGACTAATTAGTCAGTGTATAACTTGACATGAATATCAGAAATATCCTATACAATGCCCGTGTGTATCATGCTCGGCCTCTCTGGGAACAGCGACTTGGACGCGGTCGCCCATGAAGATCGGGTCGGGCAAGCCTGAGGACTGCCCGAACAACACCAGGAAACCGCGGGGCATCAAACACTCCACTGATGCATGCGTAATGTCGATTGGGTATCATTCCTCATATTAGTACAATAATGTCCATATCTAGACACATGCAATGAATAATGGAAAATAGAAACGCTGTAAAGTTTCAGGTGGATGACCACTCGCTGCAACCAAAACACCAGATAAGATAGTGTTTATTGAAATCAATGCAAACGCTGGTTACTTAGTTAAAGTCGATTATGCCAAGATGTGAAGGGAAGCATAAATCGATTCTTAATCACAAGTACTATGAAGAGATAAATTAGAATTTTTTGTTGGCATGATTGCAAGCTGACCACATCTTTGTATTAAGACTGTTATGCAATTATCAATTTTGCAAATATGATCGAAGGATCAAATTATGTACACCAATCAAATAAAAGTTTCAAAATAAGACCTACCATACGAATCTTACCTTGTATGTATCCTTTCCAACAGAATCATAGACCACATTTAAACCTTTTCCATCTGTAATCTCCTTGACCCTCGTCGCAACATCTTCCTTTGTGTAAATAATCATATGGTGGCATCCATCTAGATGCTCAAGTGTGACTTTCTATTCATTGGAAACAGTTCCAATGACAGTGGCACCAAGGGCATTCGCCCATTGACAAAGTGGTGACCCAACTCCACCAGCAGCAGCGTGCACGAGAACAGTATGGCTGGTCCCAACCTGCATGGCAATCAAAATGCAGTCAAGTTCTTTGTCATGGGAATCGGGTGAATTATCACGAGGCAATGTTGATCTCTGAGCATATCTAATATATGCACACACAATAATTACAGGTTGTTGATGTCCACATATATATGCTATATAGAGGTTAGCAACCATTTTTTGCAATAATTGATGATAAGGAAAATCCCCATGTTCACTCTTGGAGTGGATCATTTTAGTACATATGAATACCTTACATGTAAAAGCAGATTAAATTTTTTTATTAGGCCTCCAACAAGAAACACAACATAAATAGCCCCTGGTGTTCCGACGGACGTACACAGTTCTTAACTTTAGGACATCAGTATGTCACGCAGCAGGAACAAGACATAATGTACCTTAAATATGCGACGAACCAGCATATGGACATTCCTCCCCTTGAGCATGATAGCAACCGCCGTCTTGTGATCAATCGAAGGCGTGACAGGAACCAACATTGACTGGAATAATCTGCTATTTAGCATAAGAGCCCATAGGCTTGCCTGCGTACGCGACGACATCCCCAACTTTCCTGCCAATCAGCCTGGCCCCTACAGCAGTCAACACACACAGAACTTCCATACCTGTTGGTGAAACAGATCATTAAGCTAGACAATAATCTAATAGAAGATAACGGTGCAAAGCACAACCCACAAGCCATTTGACAGAAGCAAACAGCCTGATGCCATATAGTGTCGCAGGATAACACAATAGAACACCAATTCTTGTTTGAGCAATAAAATAAATTGGAACATTTGGTCTTATGTTCAGTGAGCAATGATCTCGAGAATCATGCTTCTGGGCATCTAAAAGTGCATACAACCAAACTTATGGTGTATGTATCAACTGAAATGTTTATGCGTGGTTTGAGACATCTTTGAACCTAGCTAGCTAAGACAATGTTGGTTTGAGTGGCAACTGGCACGGTCGGTTTCATCAGCAACAGCGAGCTATCATCAATCGATATATAAAATAATTGCAAGGTGTTTCATCCATATTGTAAAAACAGGGGATCTAGTGAAATCAATTGGGCAAAGTACAAAGTACTAAAACAAACTAAAAGCTATGCTTACATGGACAATGAACTATGGAGAAAAACAATGATATCAAAACACATTTTTTTTCCGCTAGATCCATAATAGTAGAAAAACATCCAATTGAATTATCATTAGTTTAGTGAACTAACTGGGAAGTAGCATTAGTTTAGAACTACATATATTCAAGATGAAAGCATGTACACCAAACATTTTTGTGACCAAAACCAATAAAGCGTCAACATTTCGCGGATCCATAGAAATAAGAACATAGTGGACTGGTACCCACACACCTAATAATTTCCTGCCCTTTAGTGTGCCATTTGCAAGATATTCTGTAAAAAGGACCACAAAAAGAGCTTAGCCATTCCACCTAAAGACAGTACAATCAGATCTTTAGCTTAAGCTTAATAACCGCATTGCAAGTGTAAACACGACACTGATGATAACAGATGACCATTTCAACCTACTTGCCTAGAACCAAGACAGAATTGTCACGGTGTACCATGTACACCAAAAGCCAGAGCTGGCGAGTGAAGAAAACCCTGAGGGTAGCTATGATCAGTTTCACGAAATTAAGTAGTACAAATATTTGTCACAGGTCAAAGTAGTGTTCGAAGCTTTGAGAATATACAACAGCAAGACACAGGTGCATGATACAACCAGGAAGAATTCGCCTTCAGAGTGGCACCCAGGAACTCAAAATAAAAGCTGCACATATGTGGAAAATATGACTATATTAGGAGGATAAAGATGTAAACACTGAACTATGGAGAAAAACAATCATGAGTAAATATCAAGAACTATTTGTGTGGATAAATACGGTGGAATCCTGTACAACAAACCATGTTTGACTCAAATCAAGTACTTGGGGTATCACTCTCGCCTCTTTTCACTCTCCCACTGCTCAAACATTAGCCTTACATATTCTCTCCAACCTAAATAAACAAAATTAGAAAATAGTTAAGTCACTAACAATATTCAGAAAACTGACAGTAAAACAATCAACCAATATATTCTGAAATGCCGATCCCTACAAAGATGGAGAGCAAACACGTAGCAGTACATCTCAAATTCCATTATTCTCAACCAAGAAGAAACCCTTTTCTTATAAATTAGACTACATCTCAGGAATAAACCACACCCATCTCAATCATCCATTTATACACATCACATGCATCAGCTAATCAACCCATATGAATTGCTTGCTTGATTTATTTTATACAATAGCTAACCCACCAAAAGAAGCTAAGGAACCCGGAACAAAAGCACACAAGGAATCATTGCGGGCAGTTCTACGCCCTGGAAGCAACACATGAACCAGGCAGATAGCATGAAACCAGGTAAGCACCTCCCTATCTTATTTTGGCCTGCAAAACCAATAAAAAATTCAATAGCGCTGGCCATCGACATTCACTAATCCATGGGAAGATTGTGTCGGTGCACCGAGTAAAATTACTGGGCCGTAAGCTCAGTTTACCTAAAACCTGAACTCAGGTTATATGTACTCTGTACATATTTGGAACAAAACTAATACACAGTAGGGTACAATAGTATGTCCATGACTGACGCATTATATTTTTGGTTGAGTTCAAAGTAGACGAAGAAAAAAATACCACAATCCTTTTCTTCAAGGTCCAAATTTGCCTCATGACTGTGTAGAGCTTCGACATGAACCTGAAAGACAAATACGGAAAAATTTCAATCCATCAATCAACAAATTAAACAACGAATCCAAACATCTTGGGGGGCACTACCATGTGTGAATACAGCCCTAGAACAGATGCCTTTGTGGTGTCCGCCAGCTACGCAAGCAATTGTTAACTTATGCATGTGTGGCTCATATACATTGTGTGGTCCAGTGCTCCACGCGGACGGCCTCCTCTCTGATGCCTGCTGCAAGCCTACCAGTGGAGATCACAGCGCTCAGTCTCGTCCGCGTGGCTGACACCCTTGGCAAAAGGGGCCATAGCAGAGATTGTCTCAACCATCACCCTCGGGTGTATTTCTTAAGCACACACATAGGAAGAACCATAAATACAGCAATCATGTACACATGAAGAGCAAGCATGGCACAGGCACATCGGGGAGAAGAGAAGGCCCACCCTTGGAGAGCTTCGTTTTCCTGTAGGGTGCAGCCGGCCCCATTTAACCTTGTCGTGGATCTGGTCGTGGCCATGGTGGCTCACGTGGATCTCACTGTTGCCTTCGCCTCCTGTCTCACCTTCCTCCTCCTCTCTCCATGCCGTCACCGACGCGTCTGCCCTAGATTGGCAAGCCCACGCCGACCCACACTGGAGGAGACCATCGCTGGTGGGTTAGCTCGTGGTGTTGATGCACCAAATCGGGGAGGTGGAGGAGGAGCGGCTGGTGCTCCAGTTCGGCAACGGGAGGAGCCGGGAGGGGGGAGAAGGGAGTGGCCAGTGCGAGGGTGCTCCACGGCAGGAGGGTAGCTAGGGAAGGAGGCCGACGTGGTGGGAGAAGGCGGCGAGAGGGGGTGGAGGCTTGCCGGCAAAGCCCTGCCCGAAACCCTAGCCATGAGGGTGGGGTTGCGAGCGGGCGATAGAGGGCGGGAGCGGAGAATCTGGCCGGAGGGGAGGGAGGCACGGACCGTGGGGAGCTTGAGGACGTGCTGCGCAGCGCCGGAGCTCGCCGGAAGCGGGCGGCGTGGGCGGCGGCGGCGGCGGCTTCGTGGGCGAGAGGAAGAGGAGACGAGCCCCATGTGTGTTTTTTCTCTTTACAAATCTGGTAGGATCGCGGCTTGAATACTCCAAATGACAGGGTGTTTTTTGCAAAAATGAAACGTTTTCTTATTTACCACTTAAAACAGGGACTGCGGATTTATTTTGTAGAAACATAGGGGCTTTTTTGAAAAAACGCTGACGACAAGATGAAACCCAATTTTCTTTATTATTAGGTAAAGATAAAAGTCAGTACCTATCCTCTGTTGTTGACAAGATGAATTTCCAAATTCCCCACACAAAAAAAAAAGATGAAATGTCTAAATGGAATGATAAACTGAGAGCCGGGACTCAAATTCTCCCAACATAGGCCCCGCTTGGATTAGCGTTTATGCTCGTATATATTTCGCTAGTTTGAGATACGCGCCCCAACGAGTTGTTTTCTTTCTTGGCTGAAATCACGTGTTGACCAGTAATATATACCTGTAAAACAAATACCGACATATAAACTTACACCCATCCTGAGCGGAGTGCTATTGGTAACAGAAATTCCACAAGGAAGATAACACTTGACCTTTGTGTTGAATGATGCACACGGTCACTGTTTAACATAGTTTGACATCATGTACTAGGTCGTCGTTTTTTTGTGTCCTGGCAGGGGTATGATTAGGTTTACGTGGGCCTCTATATCCTATGGGGATTTCTTTGCTATAATGCAAGACATCTCGGATCATTCTCGTTATCTCTTATGGCTAGGGTTTGCGATATTAGCATACGCCTTGTGGAATAATAGGAACAGAAGCTTTCATCATAGGGATCTTCATTCAAATTTTCCTTGTTTTGACCATAGCCAGTCCGGATTTCGGCAATCCATTAGGGATCGGGATGAGACGATTAAGCATCTCTTTTTTGATTGCCCGTTGGCCAAGGTCCTTTGACGGACGGTCCACATTGTTTTTAACATTACTCCACCGACTTATGTTAATGCTTTATTTGGGACTTGGCTTAATGGGATTGAGTCTACCTTAGCAAGACATATTTGAGTTGGAGTTTGCGCTTTGCTGTGGACCATCTGGCTTTGTAGAAATGATTTGGTTTTTAACAGAACATCACGGATTCATTTTTTACAGGTTATTTTCCGAGCTACGGCAGTGATCCGTTCGTGGTCGCTACTCACTCCGATGGAGGCCAGGGAGCATTTGGTTACTGGGTCTATCCGTTGGGAGATGGTAGCTCGGGATATCTTCAACCGGTTTGGATGGCGGTCATGTAATAGGATAGGCAATTAGTTTACCTACCTCTTTTAGCCAGCCGGTTGTGGCATCTTTTCCTGGCTAGTTTGTGTATCTAGCCTTTGGCGCTCTGTGTGAGCTGCCTTTTCTTTCTTTAAGTTTGAGACTTTGGAACTTTGTTGGCACAATTTGATTATTGGTTAATAAGATGGCCGTATTCATCACTCTTGATGCAGAGGCCGGGGAGCCACCCCTTTTCCAAAAAAAACTGGAGAGCTCAAAGCATGGCTCGCACATGTGTAGTTGGTCACGGTGGGTCTCCACTTATAGGGTGCGTCAAAAGTCAAGAAAATTCCCCATAAATTCCCTCTAATCAGCTCCTCAGAGCGGTGCTAGCACTAGAATGCAAGGATATTTGGAAACCTAGGGTACCTCTAAAAAAAGATAAAATGCCTTTGGTAGCTGATCTAGGCTAGGCTGCACAGCGGCGATGAAATTAAGAAAAGCCATGGCCCAGGGGATAGATTATGTCCATAGGGGTTGTTTGGATAAGAAGAATATACAAAACGCGATCTCTATAAACTAGGAAACAGCCGTAACAGAATATAATCTTGTTTGGATAGCCTAACTAACCCGTGGATATAGAAAACTCGGTTCTCCATAACCCAGGATTTTGCGTTTGTGGAAAAACGACTATTAGTCGTTTTTGCAAAAACGCTTAACATATACCTGCTCCTTGGTACCGTTGCCCTCACGTTCTTCCTCCTATGCGCTGTTGCAACGGCGAGTCGACGAGACGTCGATGCCCAGCTAGCTCCTGACTGCAACTACAAGTGCTCAGAGATGTGGACGGTAGCAGATGCGCCTCGTCGCCGTGCCCGCCGAAGACATGGAGGTTTCCGGTGAACCTACGGCCGTCGCACCAAACCAAACGCACCTGAATCGACGCTTGGATCGAGCGGCATCGACGGGCTCGGCTACGGCAGCGTCGACGGGCTCGGCTACGGCGGCGTATCTCCATCTGCATCGTCCACATCGTCCTCTATGCTGGATGAAACATACTACGACAGAGCATCCCCCAGTCGTCCGTCTTGGCCTCGACGTCGCGCCATGCCCTGCTTGGCCTCTACGAGTACATGGCTTACCATGCCCGGCTTGTCTGGCCATGCATCCATCTCCACCATGCGCAAGTATGCCATGCCCATGCTCGACATCACCATGCCCAGTTTGCCGCAGCCGGCACCGTGGCACATGCTCTCGTGCTTGGGCTGGTGTTCAGTATCCTCGCCGCTGTCGTGCTCCTTGCTTACATCGAAGGTATCGGTGTGCTCCAACAATGTCTCGTTGTGCTGCTGTTGTACATGCATAAGACAATCTCTTCTGATCAATTAACTATGGTAGTAGGCAAGTGAGCATGTGTGAATAGCATGCTGGCATGCAAAGGAGCGGGATGCCAGGGCCGCACGATGTATGCATTCCATGATCTTGAGGTCAAGGCGACGAGCGAGACTGAACATCATGGCCTCGTGGGAGGAGCACGAAGCAACTGCGTACGAAGATGGCCAAACAAAGAATTGTGTAACCGTGTTTTCCTTTTTCCCCATCCAAACAAGAAATTGTAGACTCACCGTAATAGAAAAACTAGCTAAAACTGGTTTTCCTAAAAATCCTCTAAAAACTCGTTTTTCAAAAACTTGCATCTAAATCTAGGTATCCAAACAACCCCATAGTGTCGAAAGCCTGAAGACCAAGACCACATTTTCTTCACATATACCTCATATTAGATGCTATCATTTTTTGGGTCCTGCGGCAAGGGTACGATTAGGCGCACATGGGTCCCTTCATCTTATGGAGATTTTTTCGTTATCGTGCAAGGCACCTCGGACCATTCCCGTTGTCTCTTATGGCTTAGGGTTTGCGACATTGCCATACGCCTTGTCGAATAGTCAGAACAAAGCTTTCATCACGGGGATATTCATTTGATTTTTTTATATTGAAGTCCTCTACTTGCAATTATGGAGATCTTTAGTGGGTAAAGTGCCTTGCTTAGGGCGGTCGTGGAGTCGTCGGCTCTTAGTTGTTCTTGTCAGGGGTGTTTAATTAAGTTGGCTCCCCTGGTAGTTTTCCTTTTGTTTACAATTTCATGCTAATGCTTGTTAAGTGGTTATCTGTAAGGCAGGTACATCCATCATTACTATCCCGACTTCTTGTCTATATGGGCTTTACTTATGAACTATTTTAGTAAATTTACAATATAACCGACCGGCAATCGCCTAAGAATTTCTGTGAATATTTATGAATGTTATTTATAACGTTTTTTGTGAAATTGATTGAAATATGACCGGAGTAATTGACATTTGTGTGAATATTTATGAATGGTATTTGTAAAGTTTTGTGAAATTGATTCAAATATGACTGAACTAATAGAATTTTCTGTGATTATTTACAAATTGTGTTTGTAAACTCTTTTGAAACAATGAAATATGTGGTGCATGTATGAAATGTTTCTCAAATTGATCCAAATATGACTGGAACAATAGAAATTATGTGATTATTATGAAATATGTATGTAGATGTTTTTGAAAAATGACAGAGTGATGAAGTAATTCAAATTGACTTATTTTTGTTCATTGAAACTATTTTGAGAAGATTTTACTTTCGAAAAATAAAAGGTTCATGAGGCCAAGACAATTTGTAAATTTACAGAGTTATGAATGGTATTTGTAAAGTTTTGTGAAATTGATTCAAATATGACTGAACTAATAGAATTTTCTGTGATTATTTACAAATTGTGTTTGTAAACTCTTTTGAAACAATGAAATATGTGGTGCATGTATGAAATGTTTCTCAAATTGATCCAAATATGACTGGAACAATAGAAATTTATGTGATTATTATGAAATATGTATGTAGATGTTTTTGAAAAAATGACAGAGTGATGAAGTAATTCAAATTGACTTATTTTTTGTTCATTGAAACTATTTTGAGAAGATTTTACTTTCGAAAAATAAAAGGTTCATGAGGCCCATCAAATACGTTGCAAAAAAAAATGTGTTAAAAAATTAAACAAATGGAAAATACAAGAGAATATGTATACACTTGCGGAGCTGGAGCCTCCTTACTTGTCCAGCTCACTCTGCCATATACCCTTGAGATATTCTCTTCACTGACCCACTTAATCTCCTATTTTAAGCGACCTGAGCAGATCATAGGATTACAACAGACGCAGAGCTTTTGGGTTACAAAGAAGCTAGCCGTCTGAGGGCGAGCCGGCGCAAAAAAACGGCCTGGAGGCGAGTTGGTTCCCAGTCGTCGGTCCCAGGGCTGCCTCCAAACACGTCTAATATTTTTTGAAAAAAAAAAAACCATTCGGCGAAGTTCGGTTAAACACGGCTAAATTTCGGCAAACTTTGGCATATATTAGACATGTTTGCAGCTTACATAGCAAATTTATCTAAAAAAGGAAATCGCTAAACGCGGAGTAGTCACCGTCGTCGCCGCCATCCTCGCCGCCGCCGCCGTCATCGGCCTTCTCCTCCTTGACGCGGCCGTCCCTGCTGGACCCCTGCCCGGCGTCGCCACGGCGGACTGGTGGTGGCGGCGGCGGCGCGTCATCATCGTCGCTGTCGTCGAGGATGACGACGCATGCAGGGCGGCGCACTGGCGCTCTATCTCCATCTTCAGGTAGTCCTTGTGCGCCCATTTCAGGGCCGCCTCGTCGTCGAGCTCCACGTCGCCATGCTCCGTCTTCACGGCGGGGAGCCCCGGCTCCGTTTTCACGGCCGCGAGCCCCGGCTCCGTCTTTGGCTTGACGAAGCGCGGAGGAGCCGACGAGGAGGCGCGCCGGCCGCCCTCATTGATGACGATGCCGGCGCTGCGAGTGCGCCGGCCGAGTGGCGTCTCCGCCCTGGGCTCGGCCTTGACGCCGAGCAGCGTCGGAAAGCCGGAAGATTGGGAATAAGAGCATGAGGAGGAGTGCGATTAGGAAGACGAGGAGGAACCGAACCTCCTGGGCATCCATTGACCGGCGCGTCGGCGGTGGGCCGGGGCGGCCGTCGGGGGAGGGTATGCCAGCGGCGGTTCGTTGCCGCCCTCAAGGTACGCCAGCACGCCCTCGAGCATGCGGCCGGGGGCGCCCCACCACACGCGGCGCCCCTCGCTGTTCTTCGTGCCGCCCATCACCGGCGCCCCGTTGGTGGACGCCAGCCTCTGCTCCTGACGGTGCTCGAAGTACGCCGCCCACGCCGCGTGGTTGTCGGTGGCGTACAGGGGGAGGGCGAGCTGCTCGTTGGTGAGGGAGGAGCGCATGCGGTCGAGCTTGGCGGCGAAGTAGGGGGGCGCCTCGGCGTCGGGCAATGATACGTCTCCAACGTATCTACTTTTCCAAACACTTTTGCCCTTGTTTTGGGCTCTAATTTGCATGATTTGAATGAAACCAACCCGGACTGACACTGTTTTCAGCATAACTACCATGGTGTTGTTTATTGTGCAGAAAACAAAAGTTCTTGGAATGACCTGAAAATCCACGGAGATAACTTTTGGAAAATATAAAAAATACTGGCGAAAGAATCAAGGCCAGGGGGCCCATGCCCTATCCACGAGGGTGGGGGCGCGCCCCCCTGTCTCGTGGGCCCCCTGATGCTCCACCGACCTCAACTCCAACTCTATATATTCCGTTTCGCGGAGAAAAAAATCAGAGAGAAAGTTTCATCGCGTTTTACGATACGGAGCCGCCGCCAAGCCCTAATCTCTCTCGGGAGGGCTGATCTGGAGTCCGTTTGGGGCTCCGGAGAGGGGGATTCATCGCTGTCGTCATCATCAACCATCCTCCATCACCAATTTCATGATGCTCACCGCCGTGCGTGAGTAATTTCATCGTAGGCTTGCTGGACGGTGATGGGTTGGATGAGATTTACCATGTAATAAAGTTAGTTTTGTTAGGGTTTGATCCCTAGTATCCACTATGTTCTGAGATTGATGTTGCTATGACTTTGCTATACTTAATGCTTGTCACTAGGGTCCGAGTGCCATGATTTCAGATCTGAACCTATTTTGTTTTCATGAATATATGTGAGTTCTTGATCCTATCTTGCAAGTCTATAGTCACCTATTATGTGTTATGATCCGACAACCCCGAAGTGACAATAATCGGCATACTTCTCGGTGATGACCATAGTTTGATAGTACTAGGGAAAACCCTAGTAGTAGCGCGGGTTTAAAGCCCACTAGTAGCGCGTGCTGCCGCGCTACTAATAAGGCACTACAGGTATTACTTAGCAGTAGCGCGTGTGACACGCGCTACTGCTAAGAGACATAGCGGCAGCGCTTGTTCACACCCGCGCTGCTGCTAATCTAGCTACTTGCAGCGTGTTTACTGTCCATCGCTACTAGTATTTTTTAGTGTATTTATCCGCCGTTATACAAATTTTGGTACAATACCAATTATGAGGTTTATATCATTATGTCCATAACAGTGTGTCAAATGAAGGTGGATTAGGTTCAAGTGGAGGCAATATGTGGTGCATGTCAAAAGTATACTACTAATCCAAACTTGATCTAGTTTAGACTAGTAGTACTTTCGATGTGCACCACATGTTGCCTCCACTTGAATCTAATCCGCCAGCACAAACTATTTAATCATCATCATAATCATTACCGCCAACAGTATTCATTTAATCACCACTAACACTAGCTAATAATAATCATCATAGTCATTACCACCAACACTAGCTATTTAATCATCATAGTCATAGTATAGCACATCATCATTTTCAAACTCATTTCTAGCTAGCTAATCACTCCGGCTGCTCTCTCTCAAGTAAAATAACATAAAACATGTGTAGCTCTCCTGCTTCCTCAAGTTGGAGCATGCAGATGAACCTGTCTCTTAATCGTGGGCTACGCTTCTGATTGCTGCCCCCTAGTACTTGTCTGCGCTCCTCCATCACAGATTTGGTCCAGTCTTTCACTATTAAGAATTCGTCGCTAATCCTGAATGCACTATACTGATTTGTAGGATATCTTGGCCGTAAGTTAACAATACTCATGGTACCTTTGTCTCGATCCCATGAGGCACAACATTCATCGGGAGTCCCTGTTGAAGAACATCGTATGGTAACATACTTAGCAATGAAGTTTAGCTTAAAAAATAATGTATGGAAAAGATGCACTGAGGACAAATAGTAAAAATCTTACCATCTTTCCTAAATAGATGTGACCGTAGTTCATTACGAACACTATTGGTCGCACGTTTTCAGTACTAACATTTCTAAATCCAGGAAGAAAATTTATCTTGACAGTATCAAGATCCGCAAGCCATGAAACATAATGACTTAGCTCCCCGCAGTTTAGTTCAGCCCTGGCACAGTAGTAGGTCATGTCTACCAAGCGCTGGATATGTTTGCTTGAACGGAAATAAGCTGACAATAGAAATTAGTTGTCAACTATTTTTGAATAAACAATATCAAAGACATAAATATAGTTGAGAAACTCACATAATGGTATAACTGGAGGCGTCTGCACATCGACCCAGATGTCGGTATTACCTTCAATATCATCTTCCGGACGAATATCAAAGGTGATAACCATATCAAGCTCAAATGCATAAGTCTTGCATAGTGCTCGCCATGTTTTGCATCAAAAATAGGTGTAGTCGTCTGAATTGTATAATTGCGTGGAAAATATAATCATGCTCGGTCTTCAAGTAAACTTTCTTTACCTCTGTAGTACGACTGAAACCTATCTTATCCAATACAAAAACTCTTGCATGGAAGGGGATACGCTAGTAGAATAGTAAAAAAAAAATTATAAGTTGAAGCAAATGAAGCAGATGTCATGCTTAATTATGAAAAAAGACTTGTCGTTGTGACTTACTGTATCCACTTCGAAGTTCTTGTCCAGCTTGATGCTGAAGCGCCTATCATCATCTAGGAAGACTCCGTCGCACACGACGCGCTCGTCTTCGCAGTATTTGCAAATATCGAAATCCTTTCCGTCGTCAGACATTTCCTATGTTCATAGTTGAAACATTAATTGAAAATTGATCGAAGACGACTACCAGGATACTCAACACACAAATCCGGGGCACTCGATATTTCCTACATATTCTGGCACAAGTCATGCCAAAATTCACGGAAAAATCCGGCATGAACTTTGCTAAAATAGGACATATCGAGCACCTGAAATTTGCCGGAATGGAAATGAATCAACACTCCGGCAAAACATAGGCCACTCGGAGGTGTAACCTGCAAACATGACCGGCCACTTGGGCAAGCACATATCCTATTTGAGCAACACAAGATATACATTTCAAAATATCTTATAGGACTCAAATTAGCATGCATTCAATAAGCAAAAGTAAATCATCTCATGCGTCCGTACATCGTCGAATATTATCATTAATACATCCCTAATAGTATCATACATACAACATCACTAATACAACTAAAACCCTAGCGCACGATGGGTATCGGCGCGGCGGTGGACACCCACAGAGAAGGAACCATCACAGGATCATAGCTCCAGTGAGATCCCTGGAGAACCTGCCAGATATTGGAGAACCTGTGCTCCAACGCAAACAAGTAGCGACGCACACACGTGTCCTCCTCACTGACACAGTGACGCACCACCTCCGCGGGGTCCTCGAGCCTCTGGACCATCACTGGCCCACGCGACCGCCACCAAAGAAGGTTCGGGTCAATGACAGGCTGGCTCCTCACCAACCTGCGCCCCCCGGTAGGTAGCGCCTCCCTGTACCACCCCGGCGGAGCCTAGTCCCGGACATGGCCCATCTGGTCAAGCAGGTGTCCTCCGCCGACTCGACGACGAGGATGCGGGATAGGCATCGTCCATGTCGATGCGGGAAAAATTGCTTTAACTAAAAAAATAGCAACAAGTTCTTACTAACTAGTTCTATTAATTCAACTAGTTCTTACTAAAAATAAACTTACTATAAATAAAAATAAACTAGTGCCTAATTAGTACCTAGTTCTTACTAACTAATTAGTACCTAGGAACTACTGCCCTAATTACCATCTAATTTGATGAACCTAAGGGTGGAAAGTGGTAGCGGATATTCCAATTATCCAACTTAAAAGTGAAATAAGTGGTCAAATTTTACTCGATTTATTATGCATAACACTAGTGTTTATTCATCATCTAAGAAAACATCATCTAAGAAAACATCCCAGCCGCATCTGTATCCAATTCATTTCCACCCATAGATGAACCCTAACTAATTTGATGCAACTAAAATTTGAAGAAACCTATCTAGGCAGAGGTAGGGAGGGGAGGAGCGTGCTCACCTCGGGTGCCTGCTGCGAGAGAGGGGCAGCGGCGTCGAGGTCGGGTTGGGGCTCGGGCGCGGCGGGGCGGCGTCGAGGTCGGGTCGGGGCGGCGTCGAGGCGGCGTTGAGGTCGGGGCGGGCGACATTGAATCTGGGGTCGAGGCGGCGAGGGTGTCTGAGAGAGAAGGCGGCCGACAAAGCGACGGCAGCGGCGAGAGCGGAGGAGTTCGATTTGGGGGAAGTGGCCGTGGGGAAGGACGACTCGGTGGTTAAGTCAGAAGTAGCAGTAGAGCGTTCCAGAAAGCGCGCTACTGCTACGTTAGCTACAATGCGTTCTGGAATACGCGCTATTGCTACTCCTTTCTCTTTTCCCCCTTTTTCATTTAGTTTTCTTCACATTTTATTTTTTTCCTTTCACCTTCTTCTGTTTCTTTCATTTTCAATTACCTTTCTATTTGCTTTCCATTTAATTTTATATCCTTTAGCAGTAGCGAGTTTAGAATGAAATGCGCTGCTACAAAGAAAGTAGCGGTAGCGCGGTTCGATATAGATCACTACTACTATGTGTAGCCTATCGGCTAAGCCGTGGGAATTTTAGTATTAACGTGTTTAGAGCAAGGCGCGCTACTGCTAGGAAATTATCTGCAGCGCGGTTTGCACAGGTGCGCTACTGCTACTTAGCACCAACGTGTTTTTTTGACCCACGCTACTGCTAAAGTTCTGTGTATAAGATTTTCCCTAGTAGTGTGAGGAGTTCATGTATTCACTATGTGTTAATGCTTTGTTCCGGTTCTCTATTAAAAGGAGGCCTTAATATCCCTTAGTTTCCACTAGGACCCCACTGCCACGGGAGGGTAGGACAAAAGATGTCATGCAAGTTATTTTCCATAAGCACGTATGACTATATTCGGAATACATGCCTACATTACATTGATGAACTGGAGCTAGTTCTGTGTCACCCTATGTTATAGCTATTACATGAGGAATCGCATCCGACATAATTATCCATCATTGATCCAATGCCTACGAGATTTTCACATATGGTGCTCCGCTTATTTACTTTTTCGTTGCTACTGTTACAACTACTACAAAACTGCTATCTTTACTTTTGCCACTGTTACCATTACTTCCCTACTACTTTGCTACTAAATACCTTGCTGCAGATACTAAGTTATTCAGGTGTGGTTGAATTGACAACTCAACTGCTAATACTTAAGAATATTCTTTGGCTCCCCTTGTGTCGAATCAATAAATTTGGGTTGAATACTCTACCCTCGAAAGCTGTTGCGATCCCCTATACTTGTGGGTTATCAAGACTAATTTCTGGCGCCGTTGCCGGGGAGCATAACTCTATTCTTTGAGTCACTTGGGATTTATATCTGCTAGTCACTATGAGGAACTTGAAGGACGAAATAACTAAGATTTTTCCCTCAACTACGAGGGGAGGTAAGGTACTGCCATCTAGCTCTGCACTAGATTCTCCTTCCGTTTTGAGTAAGTTTGTGACACCTAAACCTGCTACTGCTATGAATTCTGATATGTCGCATGTTATTGATGATGCCGCTTCTGCTATGCATGATACTTATGATGAAACTACTTCTATGCTTGATACTACTGTGCCATTAGGTGAATATCTTGATGAACAACTTGCTAGGGTTAGAGAGAATGAAATTATTGATGATAGTGATGATGAAGGTTCTCCCCCTGATTATGAATTGCCTGTTGTTCCTGAGGGTTATGTTATGGATGAAGAAGCTGCTAGAGCTATCTTTGCTTGCAATGATAGATATGATCTTACGAAGTTATTAGCTAAATGGAAGCAGCAATCCCTTAATGCTAGAATGAAACATGACCCCACTTTTGCTACTTCACCTATCTGTGTTACTGATAGGGATTATGAATTCTCTATTGATACTGAGATTATTACTTTGGTTGAATCTGATCCTTTTTTATGGCTATGAATCTGAAAATGTTGTGGCACATCTTACCAAGTTAAATGATATAGCCACCCTGTTTACTAATGATGAGAAGTCTTGCTATTATTATATCGTTAAGATATTTCCATTCTCATTAAAGGGTGATGCTAAAACTTGGTTTAATTCTCTTGATCCTGGTTATGTGCATAGTCCCCAGGATATGATTTATTACTTCTCTGCTAAATATTTCCCTGCTCATAAGAAACAAGCTACCTTGCGGGAAATATATAATTTTGTGCAAATCAAAGAAGAGAGTCTCCCACAAGCTTGGGGGAGGCTTCTCCGATTACTTAATGCTTTGCCTGATCACCCTCTTAAGAAAAATGAAATAGTTGATATCTTTTATAATGGACTAACCGATGCTTCCAAGGACTACTTGGACAGTTGTGCTGGTTGTGTTTTCAGGGAAAGAACAGTTGACCAAGCTGAATTACTATTGAATAATGTGTTGACTAATGAAAATAATTGGACTCTTCCTGAGCCAATTCCTGAGGCAATTCCTGAGCCAATTGAGCCAACTCCTGAGCCTATTCCTAAACCAACTCTGAAGAAGAGGGGAGTTCTATTTCTCAGTCCTGAAGATATGCAAGAGGCAAAGAAATCATTGAAAGAAAAAGGTATTAAAGCTGAAGATGTTAAGAATTTACCTCCTATTGAAGAAATACATGGTCTTAATATACCGCCTGTTGAAGAAACACATTGTCTTGATAACCCGACACAGGTTGTAAAGGTAAATTCTCTCTATAGATACGATAAAGTTCAAATCCCGTCTACTAAATTTCATAGCCAATGCTTAGATGAATTTGATGACTTTATGGCTAGACAAGAAAGTTTTAATGCTTATGTTGGCAGAGAATTAAATAATAATGCTTTCGAGATTAGACACTTGAGTGATTATATGGCTAGAGTTAAAGGTGAACTTAAACTCATTAGCAAATATGCTTCTATGGTTACCACTCAAGCTGAGCAAGTACTTAAATCTCAAAGTGATTTGCTCGATGAATTAAATAATAAACATGATTTTGCTGTTAGATTGGCTACTAGAACTGGTAGAATGACTCAGGAACCTTTGTATCCTGAAGGCCACCCTAAGAGAATCGAGCAAGATTCTCAGAGAAATAATTTAGATGCACCTAGTCCTTCTAAAAAGAAGAAAAAGAAAAATGATAGGACTTTGCATGCTTCTTGTGAACCTGTTGTAGACACACATGAGAATCCCAATGATATTTCTATTTCTGATGCTGAAACACAATCAGGTGACGAACATGAACCTAGTGGTAATGTTAATGATAATGTTCATGTTGATGCTCAACCTAGCAATAATAATGATGTAGGGATTGAAGCTGTTGTTGATCTTGATAACCCACAATCAAAGAATCAACGTTATGGTAAAAGAGATTTTGTTGCTAGGAAGCACGGTAAAGAAAGAGAACCATGCGTTCAGAAACCCATGCCCTTTCCTCCTAAACCATCCAAGACAAAGGATGGTGAGGATTTTGAGCGCTTTGCTGAAATCATTAGGCCTATCTTCTTACGTATGCGCTTAACTGATATGCTTAAACTAAATCCTTATGCTAAATATATGAAGGATATCATTACAAATAAAAGAAAGATACCGGAAGCTGAAATTTCCACCACGCTTGCTAATTACACTTTTAAAGGTGGAATACCAAAGAAACTTGGAGATCCAGGAGTACCAACTATGCCATGCTCCATTAAAAGAAACTATGTTAAAACTGCTTTATGTGATCTCGGAGCCGGTGTTAGTGTTATGCCTCTCTATTTATATCATAGACTTGAATTGAATAAGTTGACACCTACTGAAATATCTTTGCAAATGGCTGATAAATCAACTGCTATACCTGTCGGTATTTGTGAGGATGTGCCTGTTGTGGTTGCAAATGTCACTATCTTAACGGACTTTGTTATTCTTGATATTCCCGAGGACGATAGTATGTCAATTATCCTTGGTAGACCCTTTTTGAATACTGTAGGGGCTATTATTGATTGCAACAAAGGCAATGTCACTTTTCATGTTAATGGTAATGAGCATACGGTACACTTTCCGAGGAAACAACCTCAAGTTCATAGCATCAATTCTATTGGAAAATTTCCAACTATCATTATTGGAGGTTTTGAATTTCCTCTTCCTACTGTCAAGAAAAAGTATGATATTCTTATTGTTGGGGATGTGCATATCTCCGTTGAGGTAACCTAGTGTTATTCGAAATTTCTCCGGTTCCATGTTATTCGGAATGAGTTTGTTAGCAAGACTTCATCAACCTTGTTAATGGATTCATTTTGATGATCATGAGATGGATGAAACTAGAAGGCACAACCTTCTGTACCCACTTTTTACTATCTGTTATTTAGAATAAATAAAGCAAAAATAGTATTATCTATCTGTTTTTTTTTGCCCGGACGCACTTCCTTGCGTGCAAAGATGTAGCTGGTGGGTCCCAGCAGTCAGGGGGGCGAATTGTTTTTTTTTGCCCGGACGCACTTCCTTGCATGCGAAGATGTAGCTGGTGGGTCCCAGCAGTCAGGGGGAAACGTTTTTTTCGCGAAATACGGTGGCCCGTCCGATGGGTCCCCGCTGTCAGGTGGAGGAACCATTATTTTCCGCGTAATAAGGAGGCACTTCCTTGCTGCGGCCGTGGACCCGCTTGTCGACCTCTCCACGTCACAGATCCACGTCCGATGGAAGTCGTTCCTTGACCACGTTGACCACGCCACGCCGAGAGCACCACGGCGGTGGACGACGGCAAGGCCTAGGAAGGGGACGACTTCGGAGCGGGGAAGACGCAGCGATGGATGCCCACGCCAAGAGGAGTCGAGGTTCACCGTTCGGCTGCGGTGTGAGGCTGCTGTCGCCGCAGAATAACGAGGTGTGGGTGAGTAGAGGATGGCCTGGTCAGCGGTGGGAGTAGTAGAGGCGGTGAGGCCTCCGCGGCATCACAGCCCGGTCACGGAGGCAGAGCAGCAGCACGACCGGCGCGCTGGTTTGGGCGGCCGGAGCAAGAAGACCAGAGGTTGAAGAAGCACTACGGCCGTTGGATGAACATCGTACGGTAACAGGAGCTAGAATCGTTCATACTGACTAAGTTGAAAAAGCCCTCCGTCCCCATCAACTTGGTAGGCCCACAAGTCAGCCTCCCACTATGCTGGGTTCCAGCTGGCAGGGGGAGTATTCATTTTTTTTGTGCGTAATAAGGAGGCACTTCTTTGCGTGCGAAGATAGCTGGTGAGTCCGACATGTCAGCGGGCGGCATGTTTTTTTCGCGAAATACAGAGGCCCTTCTGGTGGGTCCCAGATGTCAGGTGGAGGAATCATTATTTTGCGCGTAATAAGGAGGCATTTCCTTGTGTGCGGCCATGGACCCAGCTGTCAGCCTCTCCACGCACTGTCTACTTCCGATGGTGTCGTTCGTTGACCACGTTGACCATGCCGCGCCGAGTGCATCCAAGGTGGTGGACGACGGCGAGGCCCCGGACAGCAACGAGCCGGAGATGGGAAGACGCGGGAGTAGAGTCGCACACGGAGAGGTGTACCAGGGTTAACTGGTTCTAGTGCGGTGTGGTTCGGCAGTCGGTGGAGAAGAATAGGAGGTGTGGAGGGGTGGAGGGATGGCCTGGCCAACGGTGGAGTAGCGCTTCATAGCGAAGCGTCCTAAGCAGAGCTGCTAGCAGCAGGAGGCAGGAGGTGGTCCCGTCGGCGCTGGAGGAAGAAGACAAGAGATTGAAGATGGATGCCAGTCGTTGGATGTAAATCCAACGGCTAACATGTCAGAATCATTTGTTGACTAAATTGACAACGACTTGCTGGCTTTGACCTATTGGCCCACATTTCAGCCTCCAAAAATGTGGCACGTATTCAACCCATTTTTTCAGAATTTACAGTCTTTTTTGTGCGGTAGAATTTACAGTCAATTTGATATTTTTTTTGAATTACAGCCATTAGCTGGGCTGGGTGAACAAATAATGTAGCGTCCATGCGGCCCATTTATTTTATTTCATAAAAATTTACAGGCCATTTGCACTTTCTTGAAATACACGATTTTGCTGGGCTGATTCTAATTATAATGTTGGGTTGGGCCAGCAATGTTATCAAAAAATAAAAAGGGGCTGAGCATTTTGTTATAGACTAGCAAGATGCCCATGCGTTGCACGGAACATCAAGATGCATTTGTATGAGTATTTTATCTTATGAGAGAAAAGAATGAATGAGGGAAGGTCTTATTTGCAAATGTGGAGAGGGGTGTGGGTATCTTTTTGCAAAATTGCCATAGTTTCCTTCCTATCCGTCGGATATAAATCGGATGGCCTATATTGCAGGATGGCAGGCACACCATCATCACCAACTCTGTTTTTTTATAAAAGTAGAGATATATTTAAATAATAAGTGATATTATTACATTCTTCCTTAAATCTTACCAAGCTTTTGTACACAATCACTAGGATTTTTGTGCCAAAACAATCCAGGATTTCATTGCTAAGAAATTATTTTTATAAGTTAATAAGATGTGGGATATTGTTTTCTTACATATGTAAGTATCTGTTAAATATATGATGACAATAAAAATAATATATAATAACATATAAAATAATTTAAATATATATAATATAGTTCGAAGGGAAACATAAGTTGGACCTGGCGTTCCTATTCTTATATAGAAAAATAGAACAGACCTCTGCGCTTTCTTCAAAAAAATACATAGGCTGCCAAAAATAAAACCTCGGATGGGAGGTCCATAGGCCGATCGATACATGACAACCCTAAGAAAATACAAACAGGCCTATGGACCTCCCATCCGAGGTCGTGGGCTGCGCATGTTAAAAATGAAAGCCTAGACGGGGCAGCCCAAAACCACGTCCAACACTTGCCAAAACTTTGTCCCTCGTTTTCTCTGTGTTTCGCACACTCGACATTGTGTGGGCATTTTGACTGTGCATCATATGAAGATGTGCTATGCATGAATGTTGATCAACATGATGTTAACTGGCTGGTAGTTCCATTTTCGACCATGAATAAAACTTCCAACATGATGTTAACCCTGTTTGAAAAGGTCGTGTTAATATAAATGCTCAGCCCCTGAAAGTTGCAGTTTCTTATCTGAAACTGAAACTTGCAGTTTCTTCTCTGAGAATCACATTGTCTGCACTTTTATACTCCTATGAAACTACATTTTTTTAAGTGCTAAAAATAGACCTCTAGAATTCATAAAATACTTCATATGCTCAATACTGCAAATCTGAAATTCAAAAGACATTCATATATGAAAGTACCCTCAAAATACACAACACAAAACACAATTCATAACCTGCAAATACTGACAACCCTAAGCTCCTCCTGACAATTCACAACCTGCCTGACTATTGGGCTGGGGGGGGGGGGCAGTCCCCTCCTATTCCTCGGCGGCAGACAGCCGCCCCGTGAGACGATGTGAACGGAGAGGGAGACGATGGCGGGGAAGCATCGTCGGGCCAACTGCTTTTCTCCTCTTGCAGTTGGGTTCGGTCGACGAAGACTCCACCGGCTCGCTCTGCAGGACACCCTCACAAACGGCACCCTGTAGATGCTCGATCCTTCAATCTCTGGTAGATGCTCCATCTGGGATCGATACTCCCACCACCGCTCCCTCACGATCGGATTCGGCGAATCTGTTTGCTCCATGGCCCAAAGGAGCAGCTTTATGTACTCCGGCACGACTCCCTCCGGGAGTATCGCCGCCTTTTCGCTCTGTTGCAGATATTTGGCCATGGATGTCGCTGTCGCCGCTAGTTGGTCCTTGTTGTCAAACCAAGACCGTATCTCCAACATCCTAGCTAGCTTCACAGGGTCGCCGTCTGCGATCCTCACGTATCGGTTGTACTCCTCCATCGATCTACTTCTCCACAGCACCTTCACTCGCCAGTGGTGGTTTTTGAATGGAAGAGGACAGGGGCAGCGCTGGTTTTGGATTAGAACGGGAGAGGAGCGACGCTAGTTTTGGACTGGAACAGGAGAGGAGGGGCGGTGGTTTTGAAATGGAAGAGGAGAGGAGCGGCGCTGGATTTAGATTGGAACAAGAGAGGAGCGGCGGTGGTTTAAGAGGAGAAGAGCGGAAGAGCGGCGCTCGTCTTGGAAGTATTTTTTTTGTTGTTTTGCGTATTTTGGGTCAAAGTTTGACCACGTACTGTATTTGATAAGCAAAATGTGAATACATGGCACCAAAAATTGTATCGTTTGGTTCGTATCTGAATGTACTTTCAAATTATATTATTTTTGCAACATATAACATATATTTTATGTGCAAAAATCATGGTCAATTATGACCCAGAATAAAAGGGAGAGTAGTTAATGTGGGGTCGCTTTCTTAATTGAAGGGTAAATTGATTTTGATTTTGATCCAGTCACAGCGCGCCGGCCCTCTCGTCCAATCCTAAATCGCTGCCGCACGCTCCTCTCCCTCTTCTCCATTGCAAAACCACCTCCTCTCCTCTCCATCATGTCAATTCCAAAACCACCGTCTCGCCTCTCCCTCTTCTGATCTTCTCCATTGCAAAATCACCTCCTCTCCTCTCCATCATCTCCATTCCAAAACCACCGTCTCGCCTCTCCCTCTTCTGATCTTCTCCATTGCAAAACCACCTCCTCTCCTCTCCATCATCTCCATTCCAAAACCACCGTCTCGCCTCTCCCTCTTCTCTATTGCAAGACCACCGTCTCTCCTCCCATCTTCCAAAGCTATCACCGGACCACTCAGAAGGACATCTATGGAGAGGATGCAGCAGCGAATCAGGCAGCTCGCCGGTGGCGACCAGGCAAAGTTAGCCAGGTTGAAGGAGATCCTTTGTTGGTTTGACAATGAGTGGGAGATTTCGAGGACGGTGCGGGCCATGTGGCAGTGTATGCGAAAGAGCGAGACGACGGTGATGAGGGCGGCGATGTACATGTACTCCTCGGCGGCAGTCACGCCGTAGTCCTCCGAGTTCATCGAGTATCTCCTCTGGGCGATGGAGCAGACAGATTCGCCCGAGGCGACAGTCAGGCGGAGGTGGTGGGCGTACAGGTCGAAGGTCGAGCACCCAGAGGATAACGAATCGATCGAGTATGGTGTGCCGTTCGTGATGGTGCAGAGCCAGCCGGAGCCACAGGAGTATTCGTTCTCCCACCGCAAGAGGAGGTCGGATGGCGCGACGTCGCTTCCCCGTCATTCTCCACGGTTCCCTTGACGCTCGCCTCATTGCAACGGCGGCGGTAGGGTTTAAGGTAAGCTTCGCACTAACCTAATATTCCACCTGCTCATGCTTACAATTAGTGTGACAGCTAATGAAAATCATGCTTACAATCAGTCTCCGAGTACTACGCCAATCACCCTAAAATAGCTCTGGACCTTTGGGTCAAAGTTGTGACACAGTGTACAAATAAAGAAAAATAGATTGGTGTACTCCCTAGAAAACTACCAATATAAGCTACTAGTATTTGGTTAGAGGATTTGCTGCCCAGAAAGATCCGTCCACAAAGAGCGCCACACATCCCACTGGTGGTGGTGGATAACAATGCGTGCATGCAGCATGGTTGGTGTCGGTAATTTTTACTTGGCACACCTCGCACTCTGCATATATGCCGGTTCCATACGTACATTTGTGCAGTTCCACCAAAATGCAGCTGAATAACCCTGTTTGCACAGATAATGAGAAAGCGTGATTACATTATAGTGGCACTAGTTGATGAAACACACAAAATAAATAGAAGAAAATATTGCGATAGTATCATAGTATGCCATGCTGCGAGGGCGAGATGGGCCCTGTGACGCCTCATACGGTACGCCTCATACTGGACATCGTCCCAAGTCTATCATATACACCTTCTGCTAGTGATGAACATCAGCGTACATCGGTAGTACAAGGAGGCGCCTTCAGACATTCAAATCTCTATTTTTGTACATATCAACTAAAATTAAGCACCCCAGTTTGCAGAAACGCTTAAACATTAACAATGGGACCAGTTGATGAAACATACATTGACAAAGAGAAGCACTTTCTTTATCTACATTGGAAATGAAATGATAGAGATGACACTCTCTCTATTTTAACTGTATTATTACTTCATTTTATCAGTGACACTAGGGTCGAGCAAGTGGAAAACGAGGTGTACCGTGCATCGCAAGGATGGAGGCCGGGGGTGCTTAGACTAGGATGCTGAAGCTAGCTCTCTCAGTCACCAACATGGATGATTCAATTCATGGGACCTTTTGGTGCAGTTCACCTAAAATGAAGCAATGTCCCGTGAGCTAGCAGCTTCTTCTTCAATTTTTTCTAACAAAATGGCTCCAGCCCCGGTTCCATTTCCATTAGAAAACGAAACCCACAGAGCTTCTTCTTCATTAGTTGCAATAAAATTGAGCAACATCAAGGTTGGTTGTGAAGCTCCTGGAATGCTCAACTATAATTCGGATATCATTTGTGCAGTTCAACTAAGATCGAGCGTGAAATGTATATCTCTGTTTGCACAAAAAAGGTGGAAAGGAGGGTGACTAACAAGTGATGAAACATGCATCAAATGAAAAGAGGCATGTTCCTTATATGAATGGCAATCCTACAAGGACAGTAGCAATTTCTAAAGCAGTGGCATTGCTAGATATTAGTGTGGGCATTAGGATTAACTATGACAACCTTTAAATACGACATTACTTTGGGCACGGGAGAGTAGGCGGACCAGGACAGTTGCATTTCTAAAGAAAAGAACCAACTTATCTTAATGGGAAATTTAGCAGGACATGTAAAAAAGTGCCATTGATTCATATTACTGGAGGCATTACATTGAAAACAACATTGGTTTAACGTGTCCTTACTTTTAACAGTGCGACTGCTACATTTTACCAGTGGCATTACATAAGAGTGGTTCGGGGCAACAAACATCATAACAGGATATCTGGGTTGGTCCCATTTTTGTTCGGTATAGCCACCTTATACTGTGTGAGGCTAACAAATCTAGTGATGAACTTACTCTGTTGACTTGTCCCCCAGTCCCCACTTTCTTTCCTATTTCAACTAATAGATCGGGTTTATATTGAGTTTGTACTGCGTTTCCCTTTATTTCCCTATTAGACCTAGAGACCAGTTGGATAGCCAGTCTATGCTACTTTTCGCCCCCATTATTTCCTCTTTCGACCAAGTCCTAGATTCAGGTAACAAATCCTCCCCACCCCACCCCCTTTCTTCCTTGTTTGAACCAAGTAGTACTAGATTCGAGTGCATGAACTAGTTTTACCTCTTAAACGTAAAAAATTAGGTGGTTTTCGAACAGCCGATCGATCCTATCTACGAGGGGCCGGGCCTGAGAAATAGTAAAAGATACAAATGCAGCGACGTCCGGAGCTCGGGAAGTAGAGCAAGGATGGTTTCGAAGGAAGTTATACCTGATGGTCGCTGGGATGTCGCTAGGTGGGCGGCGGGAGGCCGGATCTGCCCAGACTACGGCAGCGAGGAAGAAGGGGTCAGAGGCCCTCCCTCGCCAGTGGTGCTTGGGAGAGAACGGCAAGGCAGGCTGATCGGGACGCACCCAGCAGTGGGTAAGAGCCATCGGTGAGGACGACCGCGTGAACGTTGCACCTTCTCACCTTCCCCGGCAGAGAGGATCCGACTGGATCTGTGACCAGCGGTGAGCAGAGAGAGAGAGAGAGAGTGTGTGTGTGTGGCCACCGCTGTCGTGTTTAGATCTGGAGAGGCCGAGATAGTGTGAAGAGAGCAACACTAGCAAGCAAGCGCGGAGGCTCCTGCCTATATAGTGGAGTGGTACTAGTTTTCTTTTGTCTACCGGAGCCGGCTTGACCTCGTCAATGACTGTCGACAAGTCTTCATGCATGTGGCCCGAAGGCGCAGTTGTCGTCATTTTGATCTAAAGCACCGGATTATAACATATAACACAAAAAATGCCACATGACAAGAAATCATAACCTCACTGCCCAAAGGAGACAACATGAATCTCGACGGACAAACTAGACGAGGAACAAAGCTCAAATTAAAGATAAACTCGGAGAAAAGGGGTCCGTAGATAGATGTCCTAATTAACATAGCCGGCTTGACCTAGATGGCATCTGAGTAGTCTTCGTGCATGTGCCCCCAATGACTAGCCCAACTCAGTTGTCGCTGTTTAACCCTCGCAGTGATCCGAAGCACATGACACCTAATTTTGTGAGATGACAAGAAACCTTTTTTCAGATTTCTCACCACAACTACAGCCATGTACAACACAGCCTGCACGATATGTAGACGATAGCCAAACCAGGCGTGTCTGCTGGAATCTGGTCACATGCATGGACGAACTGATCTTCCGTATCTTGCAGGGATCGTCCAGGCACCAACGTAGTACAACACTTCTCTAGTACTATCGCTCGTCTCCCTCTTCTATTAAGTCACCCAACTTGCGGGGCCTCGTAGTGTGCCTATGGTCGGTTCTCAATTGCCATCCCACATGTGTGTGCAAATGCAATATGATGCGCGTTCCATTCGGAGAGCAGCGTGCCAGACTAACCGACCGTCTGGGGTGCGACGCGAACGCGATGGGCGTGCTGTATACTCTGTACATGTGTACCGCGGTTTTCTAGAGGCTTTGCTCCATGGCGCAATCCATGGATATGAAATTAGTATACTATATACTATTTAAAAGTCGAGGGCGGGGCTTTTCCTGCGCGGTAGGCGGCGGGGCAGTTCCGCCTACTCAGTTCGACAGAGACGCGAGAAGACGAGGGAGTAGGCTGCTGCAAACGTAGGCCTATGTGATTTGAAAGCGAGTTACTGCTGGACAGGAGGGGCCTCGTGATTTGACTTGCCATTATCATTTTAACTGCGGCGCTATGACCGGCGTGAGTCTCCCGATTCGTGACCACCTCCATACAGGTGCCTCTCCCAATGCTCCACCATGTAGTAGAGGCTGGCTCTTGCATGAGAGCCCACTTCTCCACTTTTTGCTTGCCTCTCTTTCCTCCACATATGCAAAAATGCCATTTAAAGCGCACTATTGTACTTACTTGCTCCTCTGAGGTGCTAAGCTTGCCACATAGGCATAAAGTCGATGTGGCAAGTTAATCAAGAAGAGAGAGACTAGTTTGGTGACCCAAGGAAGAAAGCGGTGCTAAGCGCGTGTACCTAGGTGAAAAGACAATTTTGAGTCTATAGCTAATTAAATGAAGCAAACTTAGCAACACCATTTCATTGGAAGAGGTCACTCCTTGGCAAGCGCAATATAATAAATACTAGTACTCCTGTGTCCCATAATATAAGACGTTTTGGCACTACACTAGTGTCAAAAACGTTCTTATATTATGGGACGGAGGAAAATCTGAAAAAGAGATAGAGAAAGTAAAATAAATAAATACACTTATAGCCAACCTTATAGCCAACCTTGTTGTAGTATGAATGACTAAGTGATGACTATGTATGACATGCCAACATCAGATAGACTAACGCACCGTGTTAAATCTCCAAGGGTGCGACCGCGCGTGCGACCACGGCGGTCATGGTAAGCGCGACCATGATACGGACTCTTGGCAGCCCTTGGATCTGAATCAAGCGGTCGCATGCTAAGTTGCTGAAAATTTGCGAATAACCCTCCAGGATAGGATATTCACCCATAGGTCTAGAACCACGCCATGCAACCGTTCGATTTCAGATCCAAGGGCTTTCGGAAGCCCGTATCATGGGAGAATGGAAAGCCACTACCCTGCCATTCGCACGCTGGCAGTTTGCTCCTACTCGTCCCCGCATGTCCTTTAATACTACGGAGGTTCGCTCCTAGTCGTCTTGTCCATTCACATTACGGCAGTTCCACTAATCCTAACCCTCCTCCCAAATCCATGGCGTCCCAAATCTCCACGATCGGCGGTGAGTTCGACGTCATCTACACCCATTCTTCCGCGACGGTGAAAGGATGCCTTTCTCGCTTCAGACGCATGTTCGAAGACTCAGATGATGAGTGGGTCGCTGGGCTAGATGTTGAGTACACCACAGTCCTGGGACGAGAGAAGGATCTAAAGGACGAAGAGAGGAAGAAGCCCGTCGTGATCCAGGTTTGCGTGCATGACTTATGCTTGGTCTACCACATATGCCATGCTGACGTTGAATGCCTGGATTTTAAGGACTTCCTCGAGAGCAACCTAGTCAAATTCGTTACTGTAGACTTTGGTAACGACAAAGAAGTCCTGGGTCGGATAGGCCTTGTTGTAGGCAACAACTTCGACCTCCAGAAGAATCGGCTGGTGTCCTCTCGTCAGCCTTCAATGTTATCCCTGGCAGGAGCCATGGTTCATCCTTCGTACGGTAAACTGGAGAAACCTCCATACACGTTTCATCGTTATGCATGGTAGCGGAATGTACTAGATATAGACCACATCCACTACGCTGCAATGGATGGCTACCTTTGCTTCAGTATCTACAAGGGTTGGATGAAGAGCAACAGCCAAGTGTGCGGTTCAAGCAAAGAAGTATCAGACAAGAGGAAGAGGGACAAGGACGAAGTCGAGGAGGTGGACGAGGACTCCGAGTAAGGTGGTAGTGTCGTTGCTCATGGTGGTTCTAAACTTCTAATGCTGTGTCTACTGGAATAGTTGCAAAGTTTAATTTCAGGTGTGCTTAATTTAATTTGAGGGGTGTGTTGTGCTGAGCCCCCAACAGAACTATGTTATGTTTCTTCTCGTTACTTTAACTCTTCAGTACGTACATACTAGTATTTCTTACATTTCATCTTTTAGTTGGTATAGTACTACCACTCGTTTCTTCACATTATATACGTACAATATATATGGCCAACATCATATAGCCAGTAATTTAGTTGTCAAAGAATTTCAGGGTGCTTAGTTTTGTCAAAGAATTCCAGGATGCTTAGTTTTATTTGAGGGTTGGGTTGTGTTGGAAACCATTATTGTGACTAGCCTTTTAATAGTACTATATGCATAAGTTGGCAACGGGCGCTCTCTATATGTACCACCTTTTTTTTTAATTTCAAGTTTTGCTCCATGGCGCAATCCATCGATACTACTGTTGTACAAAAGTATACATTTTTTAAAAGGCTAGAGTGCGGGGCAGTCTAGCTTGGTCGGTTTCACGAGAGGCGAGGGCCTTTGTGATTTGACGTCTCATTACTGCTGGAAGGCGTGGCCTTGTGATTTGACTGCTCGTATAAATGCGCCGACGACCTAAGGAGGTGCAAAGAACCGTGCGGTATACTCAAGTTTTCCACTATAGTAGTACTATGATGGAGGAGCACGAAACACGGCAGCTCAGTGCCATATGGCGATAAAAAATGATCTAATTTGCTAGTCATCTCATTGTTTGCATTTTTCTATTCATTCCCTAAAAAAAGCATTGTTCTATTCATGCCTCGCAGAGAACGTGACACATGCGGCAAAACACCCAAAGCAAAAGATGACACATAGGAGCAAAAGAATAAGGAAGATTATCACCCCAAATGATCTAATTTGCCGCGGAGTCGTAACTGCTTCTTCATCGCCTCCACGACCTCCATCTCCTTGTGCGTCTCCTCCGCCATCTTCTTCATTCTGTCCATGGCGGGATTTCTCGTGCGAGCCTTCATCATCTGTTCCACGGCCGCATTCGTACCTTGACAACAGCCGAGTGCTCGATCGGAGCTTCGCCAACTCCTCCTTCATTTCCATGACGAGGGCTGCAGCATCTTCATCGAGGAACTACTATTCTCATGCAGCTTCTTCCAGCCGGCGTTCTTCTCCTTCAACAGGTCGATCTCGTGCGAGCTTCGCCTTGTCCTCCTGAAGTCACAGGATTTCGCTTTGTCGCCTTCTTCTCGAGGCAATGCTCTTCTTGGCAGACATCACCAAGCTGGGGTCAACTCCCCCTGCTTATTGAGCTCAGCGGGCATGTCGTCGAGGCTCTCCTTCAGCAACTCCATCAACCCTTGGATGAACTCCTTCTGCTTATTGAGGTGCTTATTGAGCTGATCGGGCATGCCGTCGAGGGATAACGACTCCAGCTCCGCCGGCTCGGCATGTTCGCCTCCGCGGCTAGGGCGCTCCTGGGAGCCATCGCCTGCCCATGAGAGATCTTTCGAGGTCTCTGCGTGGAGGCGAGCCCTCCCTTTTTTTTCTGCAGCCTTGGTTGCCGCTGAGGGAGTCTTGGATTAGGGGTATCCGGACGGCCGGACTATACACTTTGTCCGGACTATTGGAGCGTGAAGATACAAGACTCAAGACTCCGTCCCGTGTCCGGATGGGACTCTCCTTTGCGTGGAAGACAAGCTGGGCGATTCGGATAATAGATTTCCTTCTTTGTAACCGACTCCATATAAACCCTAGCCCTCTCCGATGTCTATATAAACCGGAGGGTTTAGTCCTTAGAGGAAGAATCACTATCATAATCATCATAGGCTAGCTTCTAGGGTTTAGCCTCTACGATCTCGTGGTAGATCAACTCTTATACTACTCATATCATCAATATCAATCAAGCAGGAAGTAGGGTTTTACCTCCATCGAGAGGGCCCGAACCTGGGTAAAACATCGTGTCCCTTGCCTCATGTTACCATTAGCCTTAGACGCACAGATCGGGACCCCCTACCCGAGATCCGCCGGTTTTGACACCGACATTGGTGCTTTCATTGAGAGTTCCACTGTGACGTCGCTGCAAGGCTTGATGGCTCCTTCAATCAACAACAACATGGTCCAGGGGGAGACTTTTCTCCCCGGACAGATCTTCATGTTCGGCGGCTTCGCACTGTGGGCCAATTCGCTTGGCCATCTGGATCAGATCGATAGCTACGCCCCTGGCCATCAAGTCAGGTTCGGAAACTTGAACTACACGGCCGATATCCGTGGAGACTTGATCTTCAACGGATTCGGGCCTGCGCCAGGAGCGCTGGACAGTCACAATGAGCACAACTTAGACCTGATGTCGGACAATGCTCGGGATAAATCGCCCCTGTAGGAACCCCGGACCTAGATCCGGGGCAGATTGCGTCGCCCGAGGATGGGTGGATGGCACCGCCCCAGAGGCCGCACACCCATCAGTGGTAGAACCAAACACAGACTTCACCCCCAAGGAAACCTGTGACACCGGACCCCCGGACTCGCATCTGGCTGTAGGTTCCAGTCCGCACACCCCCGAGCCCGCCGCCTCTGGTTGGGCTCCGGTAATGGAGTTTACCGCTGCGGATATCTTCCAGTACTCGCCCTTTGGCGACATGCTGAACTCATTAAAGTCTCTCTCTTTGTCAGGAGACTCTTGGCCGAACTATGTCCGTCTCAAGGGGGAAGAAGGCGACGAAGAAATCCGTTGCCCACCCACCACCCACTTCATAGCCACTGTCAACGATGTATCAGACATGCTTGACTTCGCCTCCGATGATACCGACGGTATGGACGTCGGTGCAGGAGACGAACCAACGGGGCGCTGGACTGCCACCTCGTCATACGATATATACATGGTGGATACGCCTAAGGAGGAGGACGACGACAAACCGGAGGATAAAACCCCCGGACAAAAGCCAAAACGAAGGCGCAGACACCGCTCCAAGTCCAGCAACAGTAAAAATAGCGATAACAATGCTAGAAAGATCGACACCCTGGTCAACTCCGAAGGCAACAACGACCATATGGACCCAGCAATGGAGCAGGATGAGCCAGGTCACACCGAACACAGCTCGAAGCAGACTTCCGATCACAATGATCCCAAGGGACGAACTCATCAAACCGCCCTGGGACAAGAGCACAGTCCGGATGATGATGCATTCATCATCCCGGAAACACGCTTGGAACGAGATAACCTCCACAGAAGGCTTATGGCCGCTGCGAGAAGTCTAAAGAAGTAGAAGCAAAGGCTTAAGGCAAGACCGAGAAGCGCTCAATCGCAGATGGAATAAAGTGCTGAACCTTTGAAGAAAAAATGCGGCGATGATCGCCACACAAAGAAACTATCAAAAGCATAAGCTGCTGCGGAATTGATGATGAGGCCGTTCGCGAAAAACAATATGGCCAGGAGGCCGGACAAACCACTTCGCAACCGCAATAGAGCAGCTACCGACGCTGCACACAATTTACGTGAGCTCCTGGATAAAAAGGCCGGAGCGGCCAGGTCCATCTATGGATCTAAAGTACACGCCCCGGCGCAGGACTATGGTCATCAAAACGATCAGACCGATCAGATGCCAGTTCGGAATCAGTACCGGACACAACAACAGTCGACGGCATACCACAACACGTCCGGATCTGGAGGGCTGCTCACCCACATGCTTCACCGAAGAGTCTTGGACCACAATTTCCACGAGGTTTTAAACACAGTGAACATAGAGGCATATGGCGGAATAGCGGACCCGGGATCTGGATCGAGGATTTTATCCTGCATATCCACATGGCTCGTGGGGACGACCTCCACGCCATCAAATACCTTCCCCTCAAGTTGAAGGGACCAGCTCTACACTGGTTGAAAAGTCTCCCTGAAAATTCAATCGGAAGTTGGGAGGAACTCGAGGATGCTTTCAGGACCAATTTTCAAGGGACCTACATCCGGCCTCCGGACGCGGATGATTTAAGTCACATAATTCAACAGCCCGGAGAGTCCGCCTGCAAGCTTTGGAACAGATTCCTCACTAAGAAGAATCAAATTGTCGATTGTCCGGATGCTGAAGCCTTAGCGGCCTTCAAACACAGCATCCGGGACGAGTGGCTCGCCAGACACCTCGACCAAGAAAAGCCGAGGAGAATGGCAGCCTTAACAAGCCTTATGACCCGGTTTTGCGCAGGTGAAGATAGTTGGTTAGCCCGTAAAGGCACCAGCGACCCAAGTACATCCGAAATCAGGGATGGCAACGGAAAGCGATGGCGCAATAAAAACAAATGTCAAAACAAGGAATAAAGTTCGGACAACGCAACGGTCAACGCCAGATTCAGGGGCTATCGAACCGGTCAGCAAAAGAAGCCATTTAAAGGCAGCAAAGAGGGACCGTCCGGCCTGAACAAAGTCCTGGACAGACTGTGCCAAATTCATGGCACCCCCGAAAAACCTGCAAACCACACTCACAGAGAATGATGGGTCTTCAAGCAGGTCGGCAAATTAAATGCCGGACACAAGGGAAGGGAAACACCAAGTGAAGACGAGGATGAGCCTCGCCAGCCGAACACTAGGGGACAGAAAAAATTCCCACCAGAGGTAAAAATAGTAAACATGATCCACGCGACTCACACGTCCACGAGAAGGCGCGTATGCGCGCTCAGAGACGCATACGCCATAGAGCACGTCGCACCCAAACTCAACCACTGGTTGGCTTGCCCGATCACTTTCAATCACAGGGACTACCCGACTAGTATTCGGCATAGAGGATCAGATGCCTTGGTGCTCGACCCAATAATCGATGGATACCATCTTACTCACGTCCTCATGGACGGCGGCAGTAGTCTTAATTCAATATACCAGGACACTGTCCGCAGGATGGGGATAGACCCATCCAGGATCAGCCAAAGTAACACCAACTTTGAAGGGGTGATACCAGGCGTCGAAGCCTATAGCAGGGGCTCCCTCGTACTGGAGGTAACATTCGGTTCCCCGGGAAACTCCAGAAGTGAAGAACTACTCTTCACCATCGCCCCCCTCCAAAGCGGCTATCATGCATTGCTTGGGAGAACGGCCTTCGCCTGTTTCAACGCAGTACCGCATTACGCCTACCTTAAATTCAAGATGCCTGGTCCACGTGGCGTCATCACCGTTAAAGGAAACACAGAGCGTTCCTTACGCGTGGAGGAATACGCGATGGCTCCAGAAGTCGAACTCTAAGCGGCCTCTAATACCAGAAAGCATGATTGGTCGTTAAGACCACGAACATGGTTAGACGAGTCCGGGAGCCTAGATCACCCTGATCTAGGCGCCACACATGTAATCCCATAGAGGATACCAGGGGCTATAGATAATTAATAAAGCCCAATTCTCGGCCTGACCTTATTAACAGGCCAATGTCTTACACTTTTACTATCCATTAGTGATAGCCAACTTTTCGCACGCTTACGTCATACTCTTCTACATGAGTTTTTCTTTTTACAAACACCATTCGTGCGACACCCTTCCAGGACACGGCACAACGGGGACAAAGGCGCAGACGTGCAGCAGGGCCCGCTCAAATGTTTCTCTTTAGATTAAGCCCCTGTGTAAACCTTCTTTATTGTCTCTTGTTGCTTACACATCCCATGGGTACTACACCCATAGAGGATACTGCCGTTATTGGCATTTCGCCACGACAGAATAATGCACGTACCTGGGAATATAGGATTCATAATAAAGGGCGTTACTCAGCCTAGTATACGTTATAAAGTCTGAATACCTTCGGGAGTGTTTGGCATCGCGAGTTTGGCCTTATATGCATCAGCTCCGAATCATGTCTTTGGTCAAATGTTGGGTTTGCCTGGCTCCTGGGTTCGCCGCCTTACGTTTCGTTCTTATCGGCTAAGGCGACCAAAGGAGAACTACTGCGATTGTGCCCTGGTTATTCCGGACATGCACCTCAGTAGAGAAAGCCGAAAACTGACTGTCATGATATAGCGAGAGACTGTTCAACCACTCGAAGACTCATTGGAACCTCCAGGGTTCCTCCGCATTAACGAAGGGCCGCTTACCGGTCATGTACACATGCGCCCGGATTCGGATGCACGCAAAGGTACAAGGGGCTACATAGTATCCCCACCGTCAAACTCCTATGGCTAAGTGAAAGTGTTAAAGCTATATAGTTCGGTTGCCTAGTTCGGCGTGCAGTCACCTCCTTAATGGACCAAGACGTTGGATCAAGTGTGATTACGCATATTTTTGCAAACACCTCCGCATTATATGCGTGGGGGCCGAAGCCAACGACTGCTAACTTTCAGAATTGCATATATATGGGGGCAATGTGCGCGTTGGAGCACTGAATTGCAACCAGAACAACTTTTCCACTTCATCATCTTTTTGATCCTCAAAAAACTTGGCTGCATCAGCCGTACTCTTCGCCCAATCCGCATAGGCGTCTGCAGGACTCCAGCGTCTATCCAGAGGAGCGTACTTCGAATCTAAAAACTTCATTCGCAGCAAATAGGGGTTTCCAGCCGCGATTTCTCCGGCCTGTCGAAGCTCCTCCCGCGCATCCCTAATGTCGGAACGCATCTCCTTGGCCGCATCAAGGGCCTTCTTCATGTCAGCCTTATTCGCCTGATTTTATTTTTCAAGAAGCTCATACCGGTTGGCAGCGTTTTCTAGCTCCACAACCATTTCTGCTATTTTGTCTTCGCTCCGGCGACGAGCAGCCTGCTCGGCTCTCAACTCTTCGACCGCCTTTAGGGCAACCGCATTGCTCGCCCGGGCCTGTTCCTTGGCCAGGGCAAGTTCCGCCCTCAGGGCTTCCACGACAGCAGCACCGTCTGCAGTCCGAGCATATAACATTAGCATTATGCTCCTCTCAGTTTTTCCTATAAAAAATAATAAGGAAAGCAGAGCACATACCTTGTGACTCGTTCAGCCGCTCGTTCACCAGTGTGATATCGGCATCAATAGCTCCAATCTGCCTCCTTAGTTCGACAACTTCAACGGACCGGTCGGCTGCCGGATCCTTAGACACCTACGCATAAATACAGCACGATCATTACTTAAACAATATGATCCTCCGTTTGCCGCCTAGGGCGGGCAACTAGAGTCTCAGGGGCTACTATCCATATGGAGCACACCTAGCGCGTGCGTCACAGCCAAAAATTATGTATTTTTCATTACATACCTCAAAGCCTCTGAGCAGGCTCGTAAAGGCTTCATTCAACCCGCTTGTGGTGGATGAAATCTTCTCGAGCACCGTGCTCATTAATAAATGGTGCTCCTCCGAGAGAGCAGCTCGCTCCAGAAGGCCCGTCAGTGCGTCCGGCCGGACGCCGAACTATGCCGAACCCTTCTTATCGCCCCCCGTGGGAGCCTGTCGGAGTAATTGGACACGGATACCCCGAAGACGGCAAGACGATATTCCAAGACATCGGGGCTAGCAAAGCCCCTCAGTCCGACTCCCCGGCCGCCCAGGCCGACTGCAGGCTGCGGACTGCACCACCAGGCCGACTCCGGGCTGCCGACTCCCCGGCCGCCCAGGCCGACTCAGGCTGCCGACTGCACCACCAGGCCGACTCCGGGCTGCCGACTGCACCACCAGGCCGACTCCGGGCTGCCGACTCCCCGGCCGCCCAGGCCGACTCCGGGCTGCCGACTGCACCACCAGGCCGACTCCGGGCTGCCGACTCCCGGCTGCCGACTCATACCAGCCATTGACCGACTCCAGCCCGACGTGACGACCGTACCCGGCACTGTTCAGTGACACCCCAGCCATCATGTACAGTGTCACCTGTCCCCTGGCACTATTTATGAAGTGACCCAGGGGACAAGGATGACACCCCACCATGCTACTAGCTAGCTATCTACCATGCCTACATAGCTTAGGAAGTAAGCTAGCCTTGCCTATATAAAGGCACACATCCATCCATTCATGGGGGGTCCCCATAGACTCACTCTCTCATGCACTCACGCATGAGCCCCATATGCTCACGGCCATGAGCATGGCCGGCCACTAGCATGCCACGTACGAGGCATATATGAGGCCAGATGCCAGATGCCTATGACACTGACCTCAGATACAGCTCCAGGAGCACTCTGTACCAGATATACCAGATATACTTAGACATGCAGGAGTAGGGGTATTATCTCTCCGGAGAGCCCCGAACCTGGGTAAACTACCGCGTGCTACTCGCATACCCGCTCCCGGGCCTATCAGCAGCAGTCTTGCCCTCACACGAAGCCACCTTGTGGCATATGTCGTCTTGCACCCCCGTGAGAATACCACGACATTTGGCGCCCACCGTGGGGCGGTACTATGCTACCGCGCTGCTGCTGGTTTCGCTGTCCGGGCGGGACCCTTTTTTCTTCATCGCCTCCGCCGCGGCATCGCGCCGTCTCTCCGGTAGCGCTCGGGGGCTCGACATCGACCCGCCCCCGGAGCGGCCGCGAGGGGTGGCGCGTCCTCGTCGTCGGCCTCGCCACCTTCGTCATCATCACTGTTGCGACGCCGGCTGTCCGCGCGCGTGCCGCGCGCGAGGCTTCCTTTTGGTCGACCGTGGCCATCCACGCGCCGCTTGCATCTGCTCCCCTCCTCGCTGCGCCTTGCTCTTGCCGAAACGAGCGCTCGCCCCTCCATATGCTATCTATGCAAGCTAGCCAGATACAAGTCGTACATCGCCTGTACATTAGCCAGATAATGCCGGTGTACTCATCTCAAACTATGGCCATGCACCGCATATACATTAGTCAGACGATGGTCAGACAATGGCCGGACACATCTCTCGTCTGCTATTCTCCTCCTACGCGGGTGTGCTGGCGTGCTAGCTCGCCTCCGCTCCTTCGCCGCAGGCCTCATCCTCCTCTGTGCCCGCGCGTGAGCAAGGCCCCGAGCCCCGCTTCTCAAGCTCCCTGCCGAGCTGTTTCCCCATGGCCAAGCTGTCGTCCGCGATCTCTGCGACTGCACCGCGGCCGTGGGCGTGCGCCTCCTCCCGCGCGCGTGCGACGTCCCGCGTCGCCGTTTCTCCGCCCCCCGCGCGACTGGGTGCTCGCGGCCACGCGTCCGCACTACTCCATTCGTCGCACACGCGTGCGCGACTCCGGCCCGGCGACCCGCCATCCGCGCCCGTCCTCGAGTCGTCGCTCCGCTCGCGGCGGGCTCGCCATTGCGCGCCCTCGCCCCTCCACCGCACCACCATGCAGGAGAGCTCCGGCTCGACCCCGCGGCCCTTCGGGCACCTCCCGCGCCCCAAGCCCCGGCTCCTGCTCCGCTCCGTCCGCGCGCTCGAGCGCCGCGCCCGACGGCCGACTCCCGCGCACCTCTGCATCACACCGAAGACCGCGCGCGCCTCTCCACCGCCGCGCCGAAGACCCCCCGCGCCGGCTTCCCGCCCCGGCCGGCTCCCTCCGCGTCCGCGAGCCCGGCCTGGGCCGGCTCCGAGTCGCCTCTGGCCGGCTCCACCCCGGCTCCCCGGACGGCCGGCTCCGCCAGCGACCCGGCCAGGCCTGCCGCCTGCCGTCTTCGGCCGCGACCCGGTCGGGCCTGACCGACTCCGCATCGCGCGTGCGCCGGGTCCTCCGCGCCGGCTCCGTGCGGCCGCCCCGTACCCGGCTGCGGAGGTCCTCCTCGTCGCCACCCCGCCGCGTGCGCCTGGCCAGGACGCGCTCGCGCTCCAGCGCCGAGTCCGGCTCCTCTCGCCCCGTGCCCGACTCCGGGCAGTCTGCAGCCCGCGCCTCTCCATGTCTGGCTCGCCGTCACTGCCTGTTCCGGCTCCGCCCGCCCTCGCGCCTCGTCCGCCGGCTGGTCGCTGGCCGACTCCGAGCAAGCGGGACTCGTCCCCGCGCCCCGCGCCGTTCGCCGGCTGCACCCGCTCCGCCCGCTTCCCCAAGCACGGCAGCGTCCAGCCCCGCGCTGGCTCCCCGGACGGCCGGGTCCGGCCGCTCCTGCCGGCTTCCAGCACGCTCGCTGGCCAAGTCGCCTCCGCGCGCAGGCCCGGCCGCCTCGCGCCGATTGGCCCCGCTCGCACCTCGCCAGCATCTCCTCCGGCGGCCGGCTTCCGCGCTGGTTGGCTCCCCCGTGCCGTCTTCGCCCAGCGCCCGGCCGCCCTGGCCGGCTGCCGCCTCCCCGCTCGCCCGCTGCCGGCTTCGGCCGTCCGGCTGCCCGTGGCCGGCTGAAGAAGAAAGATAAAAAGAGGCCGGCTACCCACGCTAGCTAGAAGAAAAGTCAAGGGCCGACTGGAGTGGTGCCGGCTGCCAAAAAAAAAAGAGAGAGATAAAGAAGAGGCCGATTGCCTGGTGGCCGACTACCCAGAGCCGGCTATGAAATAAAAAGGGGGTGGAGTTCGGCTGCTCGTGTGGAGTCGGATAAAGAAGTGGCCGAGTGACCAGAGCCGGCTAAAACAAAAAAGTGTGTCTGACCGCTGGCTGCCTGGCCGGCTGCAAAGAGCCCGACTGATGTGTCGGGGTCCGCCCGCCCAGCCGGCTGAAGAAGAAAAAGAAGAAGACATAGTAGTCACCGGGAGATCCGGCCCGACTGCTCAACAGTCGGCCCGAATCTCGGAGGCTACACTGTAATCTTGTTGTGCGCCCGAAAGAAGACAAAGTAGTTCTTGGGAGATCCGGCCCGGCCGCCGGCGATCGGCCGAATCTCGAGGCTACACCAATGAGTCTTGTGACGCCCGCCAAGAAGACAAAGTAATTATCGGAAGATCCGGCTGACCGCCCAGTGATTAGCCCGAATCTCGAGGCTACACCAGTGGTCTGTTGGCCTTGCCACCAAGATTGCGAACAAGAAAGAGTTTTGTCCGGCGGCCAGCAGCCGCGAAGAAAAGAAAGAAGAAGGGCGTTGCAAGACGCCTCGCCGCCTGGCCGGTCGAGCCTGACCGGCCGGGGCCCCGCTTCGAGCACCCGGGGGCTCGAAGGCCACACCTAGCGGGTGAGTCGGCGCACTCCGCGAGCGCCGAGCCGCGCCGGCTGTCTTCGACGACCGCGACTACACGAAAAACAATGTGAGCTCCTCACCCGCATATTTTTTGCACCACAAGAGCATGGATAACCCCGAGCGATGCTCGGGGGCTACCTTCGCATTTCATTACAGTTGCATCACTGTTCGCCCCGGCGCCAGCCAGAGTTGGCCCGGGGGCTGGCCGCTTGGCCTGAGACGTTATTTCCCGCAGAGCGGCTTAGTAGTGTGCAGTTTCAAAGGCCCACCTCTCAGCCACAGACGCAGAGCGGCTGTCCGGCTAACAAGTGAAACGCTGGAGGCCGCCACGCAACGTCCGGGAGAAAGCGCTTGGCGACCGACCATTTACTTTACTAGTATCAACTCGGTTGAATCTGCTCCCAGACTTTGAGGACTGTACACTCCACTTCGCGGCCCACTCTCAGCCACAGACCGCAGAGCGGCTGTCCGCCGAGCGAGAACACAAGCCAAAAAGCGGAGGGAAGATGAAAAAGATTAAGGGGGATCGGACGAAACCGAGTCGGCACCCTCCGCATAAAACTTGCAATGCTAAAAGCAATCATTTGATATATCCGCGTGGACTAACTTTGTCATTTTTCATGATCATTTCCACGAACACTCGCCAAAAAACCTCCGCCCAACTTTGCCAAAGTTGCGGGAGGCTTAGAACTCTTGTCGAGTAATTGGACACGGATACCCCGAAGACGGCAAGACGATATTCCAAGACATCGGGGCTAGCAAAGCCCCTCAGTCCGACTCCCCGGCCGCCCAGGCCGACTGCAGGCTGCGGACTGCACCACCAGGCCGACTCCGGGCTGCCGACTGCACCACCAGGCCGACTCCGGGCTGCCGACTCCCCGGCCGCCCAGGCCGACTCCGGTCTGCCGACTGCACCACCAGGCCGACTCCGGGCTGCCGACTGCACCACCATGCCGATTCCGGGCTGCCGACTCCCCGGCCGCCCAGGCCGACTCCGGGGTGCCGACTGCACCACCAGGCCGACTCCGGGCTGCCGACTCCCCGGCTGCCGACTACGCCACCCAGCCGACTGCCGACTTCAGCCCGACGTGACGACCGTACCCGACACTGTTCACGTGACACCGCAGCCATCATGTACAGTGTCACTTGTCCCCTGGCACTATTTATGAAGTGACCCAGGGGACAAGGATGACACCCCACCATGCTACTAGCTAGCTATCTACCATGCCTGCCTACATAGCTTAGGAAGTAAGCTAGCCTTGCCTATATAAAGGCACACATCCATCCATCCATGGGGGGGTCCCCATAGACTCACTCTCTCATGCACTCACGCATGAGCCCCATATGCTCACGGCCATGAGCATGGCGGCCACTAGCATGCCATCACGAGGCATATCTGAGGCCGGATGCGGATGCCTATAGCGACCTCGAATCAGCTCGAGGCACTCTGTACCAGATATACGGATATACTCAGACATGCAGGAGTAGGGTATTATCTCTTGGAGAGCCCGAACACAGGTAAACTACGCGTGCTACTCGCATACTCGCTCCGGGCCTATCAGCAGCAGTCTTGCCCTCACGAAGCCACCTTGTGGCATATGTAAATCTTACCCCCGTGAGAATACCACAGAGCCGAGCGCTCCGGGCTCGGGCGGCCAAGTATTAGCCACGGCTTGGCGGATCTGGACTCCTCCGTGACGACACCTCGGGGTCGCCCGCCTCATGAGGCGGAGAGGTTGGTGGGGTCTCACTCTCCATCTTCTCCATAAGGAGATCCCCCGAAGACGAACTCTGTCGAGAACAGCTGCTAGCCGGACTGCAAAGAATGGATCCTGGTTATTGTTCTCGGAGAAGGAAGCAGTACTTTCGTATTTATGATTAACTTACAGCTCCGCTGAGGGCTGGCCCATTGGCCGGCATGGCGCGGGTGAGGACGCCCTTCGGAGCAGGACTCCCTGGTGAAGCTTTCTTCCCTTGTCTGGGCACCTCCGTCTCCAAGTCTTCGGAGGCGGCCCTCTTCTTCTCGCGAGGGGAGGAGGCCTTAGACCCCCCTCCCCGCCTATCCTCCTTTGGGGAGGTGGCAATTCCCCCGGTTTGGATGTGCAATGTGTGAAGTTCTACTTCTCTGTTCTTCCCTTCGTCCTTCCCTGAGGGCACTTTACTTAGCACACAGCCAAGCATCTTGGCTATGGCGGGACTAGACGAGCCTTCGGGAAGTGGCGCCGGACACCTGATTCTCTCCACCTTGCTGAGCCATTCCTGGCCACGGAGGATTTCAGAATAATGACTATGACAAAAATAGACAAAGTGTTTGGTTTCTGGGTTACTTACTTGGGCATCTGGGCGATTGCAGCTCAGGCCCGCATCCTCGGTGGTATCCGGACACTTTACTTGTGGTCCGAAGAATAATTAACACATCCCTTCGAGCGTCAGGCCGAAGAAGTGCAGAATAGTCCACGGACCTTCCGGATTGAACTCCCACATTCGGAGAGGCCGACGTTTGCACGGCAACATCCGTTGGATTAGCATTACCTGAATTATGCTGACAAGGCTAATGTCCCTCTCAAGAAGCTCCCGGATACGGCTCTGCAGTGTTGGTACATCACTAGCAGATCCCCAATCCCGTCCTGTATTGGTCCATGACGCCAGTTGAGAAGGAGGGCCTGAACGGAAGTTGGGGGCAGCCACCCACTTTGTGCCTCTGGGAGCCGTGACGTAAAACCACCTCCACTGCCATAGATCGGACACCTCTGGGAATGATCCCTCTGGCCATGGGGCGTCGACATTCCTGCTTATTACAGCACCTCCGCACTCCGCATGTCGGCCCTCAATCATCTTCGGCTTAAAATTGAAGGTCTTGAGCCATAAGCTGAAGTGTGGAGTAACATGGAGAAAAGCTTCGCACACAACGATGAACGACGAGATATGGAGGATAGCGTCCGGAGCTAGATCGTGAAAATCTAACCCGTAATAGAACATGATCCCTCTCACAAAGGGAACAAGGGTGAAGCCGAAGCCGCGGAGGAAGTGAGAAACGAATACGACACTCTCGTTGGGCTCGGGAGTATGGATGACCTGCCCTGGGGCAGGAAGCCTGTGCTTGATGTCGGCGTTCAGATATCCGACCTCCCTAAGCTTCGCAATGTCCTCCTCTGTGACCGAGGAGGCCACCCACCGGCCTTGAGGGTTGGATCTAGACATGGTTGAGGACCCGAGGTGCTTGAGCTTGGGTTTAGGGTGTTAGAACTCGAGATGCGAAAAGGCGCAAGAGTGGTGGAAAAGAGGGATAGGCCTCGGCCCCTTTATAAAGGGGGTGAATATCAAGCGTCCTCAGTGTAACCGCTCGGGACTTACCTAAAAACACAGAGTCATACCAACAGACGTCGTGGGGACGCATGCGCCTATATTAATGGAAGATCCCGCGATAAGGGGAGCACGATCTCTGCTTTGGCAAGGTGTGTCAGTAAAACCGCCTCGCAACGCGTATCAAGGCAGGCCAAGAAAAACCGGTTCGTGTTGGGTCGGGCCATGATGCAGGAGCACGCCGTACAAAAATTGCCAGCAGATTAGATTTATGAAGTGCTATGCTCTTTACGGTGGTATGTGAAGATCATCTTGCGGATCCGGACACGATTCAAGTGTTCGATAATTACTTTGGAGTATTCGGAGATGGAACCCGCCTTGCAATGTCGAAGACAAACTGTGCGCCAGACTCATCAACATTGAAGCCTGGTTCAGGGGCTACTGAGGGAGTCTTGGATTAGGGGGTATCCGGACAGCCGGACTATACACTTTGTCTGGACTATTGGAGCGTGAAGATACAAGACTCAAGACTCCATCCCATGTCCGGATGGGACTCTCCTTTGCGTGGAAGACAAGCTGGGCGATCCGGATAATAGATTTCCTTCTTTGTAACCGACTCCATGTAAACCCTAGCCCTCTCCGCTGTCTATATAAACCGGAGGGCTTAGTCCTTAGAGGAAGAATCAGCATCATAATCATCATAGGCTAGCTTCTAGGGTTTAGCCTCTACGATCTCGTGGTAGATCAACTCTTGTACTACTCATATCATCAATATCAATCAAGCAGGAAGTATGGTTTTACCTCCATCGAGAGGGCCCAAACCTGGGTAAAACATCGTGTCCCTTGCCTCCTGTTACCATTAGCCTTAGACACACAGATCGGGACCACCTACCCGAGATCCGCCGGTTTTGACACCGACACTCCCTTGTTACGAGTAGTTCTCGACCTAGAGCTCTGCTCACCGGCCACGGCAACGACGGACGAAGAAGAAGCACTTATGAGGAGGAAAGGTAGAGTAATTTTTGGTTAGGTAGTTCCCATTTTTATAATCTAAGTACTAGCACTAGTACTAGTACCTGCATAGTGGGAACACGTTCAGGTTTGGTACGTACTAGTAGGTGTGAGCAGGCTTTCGAATGTGATGGGAACAAGGTAAAGATTAATTGATGGTTTTGGTTTCGAGGCCTGAAACGGCTCTCGATGAGTTTAGCAGAACATAAATTTCAAGTACTACACTGCTCAAATGCGTAAATATTATGTTACTGTCAAAAATTGGCACAAAATACGAAGGAGATCAATGGAAGTACTACTAGCAACCCACGATTTAACTTGCGCGCAGTGGAGTAATAATGTCTTTCTTCCGCCCTCACGTCCACTCAATTTGCATGCGCTGTATTAATTGACCATCAATGAAGTGAACGACTTTACACGCGTCAAATTATCACATGGGGTGGATCTTGGTACAAAATTGCGTCTGCCTGTGTACCCGCCTGTGCATGTGAGGGAATGAGTGCGTGTGTGCACATCTTCGCTTCGTGCATGTACTGCCAGTATGGCTTAGGGAGGACAAGTACATTCTTCTGGAACCAGCAGCAGGTCACTGTGATCAATCCACGCAAGGAGGTCGCGACAACGCCTCCACATGTGCCACGTGGCTTCATGAACTGTAGGAGAGACACTGTGTAGCGTGCCATTGGTATTCTAATTTACGTGTTTTGCACATACTCGAAGTACTAGTAAGGTACACGTGCATTGCACGCATCAGATTTTGCAACCAAATTATGAATAAATACCACACTATAGCATGTAAGTTCTGAGTCATATATGCCTGATGTAGCCCTTCGTTTAATTCTTATAGTTCATCTCATTCAAAATCAATTAGTTTTTATAAAAAAGCTAAGAACGCGGGAATAGGAAAAACATGGGATTATAGTGGAATGTCATCTTGAATCCTACAGGATTGTACGAGTGTTTGATTGTGCATAGAAAAAACGCAGAATTCTTTCAAAGAGGTTTGAGTGGATGGGATGTTTCCTATGAAATCTAGTGCAAATGAATCATATGGAAAAATTCCTATGGTTTACAATCCTACGAATCAAACAGCCAATATACAAAAAATTCCTAATAATTAGAATCCTCCAAAATTCCTTTGAGAATCCTTTGAATCAAAGGAGCCCTTAATCAATTTTATGATTCATGGAATTGTGCGTTGTAAAGCATAAAGTAAAAACAAATAATGACAATTCAACTAGAAAAAAAGTTTGGGCAGTTATGATACGGAAGATTCTAGAACAAAAGAGAACCACTGTTGTTTTGAGGTTTGTGCATTATGCTTACTAGTCATCAACCCGTGCATCTGCACGGGCTAGAAGTAAACGTAATTATACTTCGTAGAAGTTCAGTATAACATTTTTCTTGCATTTTTGCATTCTTGGGTGACTGGAAAATATGTATAGAAAAATAAGCGTTCTGGAAATTCTTAATATCAGGTAATAGTTTTCAATTTTTCATCCTATATAGCAAATATGAACCATCAATCCTTCATAATTAGATGATAACTTGCATGCAACGAATTTGAAGTATGTTGTGTCCGTTTAAGTGCCAGGTCATCAAGGTAAACCACCAACAACTAATTATCTTATATATATGGTAAATGCTTTAACCATCAAGTAATTTTCAAAACTGTTCTCTAGTTTTAACCAACAGAGCACGATCGGATGAAGAATCAACCATATACATATTTTCAGAAGTACCTAACTTACAAAAGAGAACTATTACTACAATATAAATAAGTCAGCATCTCCAACACAAACGTTCAACATTGCATTATTGACATTAAGACATACATCCAAGGATCATTATTAAATTCATTTAACAATGGACACTATATATAAAAGATTGTATTGCATAACTACAGTGTCCCTCTTTTTGCGGGGTTGCAATGTCAGATTAACTAAATATAAGAAATCTGTAATCTAGAAGCAATATAAATCAACATTAGATCTGAGGCTTTGACATGTAGTACTTCTCCCCCTTTTCCCAGGTAGAGATGACACGGAAACTCATCTGTTCCCAAGTACATCAAAAGAAACAATTATACATCTAAATAAATAAGAACACACGAACTGCGGGTGATAGATTATAGTATCTTTAGATATGTGCATAGTTCAGGTATTCTTACAGCTCAAGCACTTCACGTACCTCACATGACTGAAAAAGCCTGTCGCCCCGCTTTATATACAAAGCACCACACCAAACAACATTCAGTTTGACCTAAAAGAAATGTCGGTTGACCTAAAAAAGACAGAAAAACAACAACATGTAAATTGTAGAACATACACTAATGTTTGTAATACAAAAGAATAATCATATTGGTCAAGTTACATAATAGCCTACACATCCATGTTTCGATGCACAATTTTTTTGGTTTTCGCTGGGAAAAATAGAATCAAGAATTACAAATTATTATAGTTGTTCCATGATGAAAAAAGGATTAAGCACATGATTTCCTATTGATGTTTCAGGTGAAACTTAACAATATCTAAAACGTAAGTCCTGAATGTGCGATTCAGTTGGTCGAATTTGATACGGTAATTAGTTATCCTTTTTGCTGAAGCTGAACAAAAGTTCTAGGAATGAACTAATATACTAACGGAGATTCCATATCAAGTACACAGGTCATGGAAAATTTTATTCTGTAATTCTGTTTGTATAGGCCAGTCTATTTCTCCACCATTTGGAATGTAAAATCCATTTGACATTGCCTTGTAAGATCTCCTTGCTACATCATGTAATCTAGTCGCATAATTTGTTGTTTCAAAAAAAATTGACCATTGGATGAACATTATAGTATATTTGCTTGACATGCCGCACACATCAATGCATAAAACTTACTTCAACTCTTGTTCGCTTCCTGTTGTTTGTATGATGAGAAAGCAAGAAGCCCTAAAAGCAATAGAATTCTGTTCTAATATGTCATGATGAGGATTATTCAGAAAGCATCTGGGAAGAAATTGCAGGTGCAAGCTGCAAATAAATTAGAACATATCCATATCATGCATGTTCTTACATATTTTAGATATCTATCCATGCAGTTAGCAATTTATACATGGCAATAGTGGGAAGACAAATGAATATCTTCACATGACGTTGAGAAAAGATAAATTGTACGCTGAAATTTTGCATGGCTACTTAGTAAGCACGTCCGGTGTACCACCCAGCTTCTGATCCATTGGGCTCCCCTGGCCGACGGCAGCGTGCAGATCGACTCGTCCTTCTGCATATTAGCACTGGTTCGTTCTGCTATCGGACGTTTGTTGATGATCATTTTCACAAAGTTTCAGATTTTTTCAAAATGTTTTGGTATGTTTTCTTGCGTGGTGCACCGAGGAGGGGTTCAGCCACTACTTTCCCATCGGATAAAAAAATCAGCTGAGTTGATCAAGAAAATTAATCAGGTGTGGTTGTAGTACATGCATATGTTTACGTACCACAGTTAGAATAAAGGGAGAGATAGAGTGGATTGCAAAAAGAAAAAGGAGAGATAGAGTGCTTAAGACATCTTGGACTCTCCAACACGTATAGAAATAGAACACCTTTTTCTATCATCGTATATTAACCGCAAGATTATGAACTAATGACTAATATTAGAAGTTTTCTAGGATTAACATTGCTGGGCAACTACCAATACATAGCTATTCTATTGCTCTACCCATATAACCTGCCCTATGCTAGTTTTCACTCTCTCTAGAAAAGGAAACATTTAACCGAATAAACAGTTTTGCATAAATATTAAAATTATATAGAGTACTCTGTTTGAAGTAAAAATAATCCATATAGTGTGTGTAGATAGATTGCCTTAGCAGTAGGAAAAAATGATATATTTTCCTGTAGATAGAAGGGTGGATCTGTGAGATGGATAAAGGTATAACATACAAAAACTATCATTCAGATGTGCCGAACTGTGCTTTGTATGTCTTGCCATTTGTTCATTCATAGGAAAGGCAATTAAGCAATTAAGCCCCCAGCAGGGTGTAGAAGAAACATGTAAAAGAGATCCTCAATGTCAATTTTTGGAAACAGCAATGCCGATATATACACGTGGAAATATATTTCCTCACCCATAGGTGTTTCATGAGAGCAAAGAGCACTGGGAAGCATCACAAAATACGTTAGTAATTTGGTATTTGTACCGGAAACAAAATAATTTGGCATGGCGCACAGCTGAACATATCTTCAGTACGTTTCGTTCTGCTTTAGTTAGATCTGACAAAAACTGTGGATAGCCTATATGATAGCATAACTAAAAATATACAAATATCCTAAAAGGTTCCTAGTATAACTCATCAAGTGACTTATCTATAAAGATTGGAACTTGATCACATATATACTTAAGCTCCTGGAGAAAATAACTGAAAATATTAGTGTATTTTTCTCTACGGGCTCTATTCTAAAAGCATGATATAAGTATGTTACGTAAAACATGAGAAAGTGGAACAGATCATAGAGTAACACAATAAACATTAGCAGTACCACCTATTCCTGATTGTCCTCAATGTCTAATACGACTATTTTCTATTGAAGCCATAACATCAATGGAAGAACTGAAATCTGAAAGTTGTGAGCATAACATGAACGATATGAGCAGGGTATTATAGGAAAATTATAAGAGTAAATGTATTGTCAGGCAGATAATTAAGGACACATAGCTACGTCACTGATATCATGCTTTTATAATAGAGACCGTCATGGCTAGTCTATTGCAGTTCATTCCTTAGCAACGTCACTGATGGCAGCAGGCACCCAATATAAATCGAACAGCCATCGGTACACCTCCTCCATTGCATCTACCATCATGGATAAATTCATCAACTGAAGACGCTAGATTGATGCGTAGCCAGAACTTGGAAGGTGGAGAGATACAAAGTATGTAGAGCAACGGGATCAATCTAACATGTGCAAACACTATTGCAGGGATTGTGTGCTGCTACAGGAGGAGATGCAGACCACCCGTGGTGGTCGTCCTCATTCCTTACAGTGCTGTAGATGGGCATCTACAGGTTCAATGTTTTTAACCATGTGTTTTGGATAAATAAGATTTATTGGGAGTTTGTGATTATAACGGGAGGTAGAGTACATTAGAGATTTAAAGATAATGGAGTACTTGTCTGCAGTGTACGGATAGTTGTGACCGGGGACAAACTCTAATAATGTAGGGTGGCGCCATCTCTCTGCTCATAGTTCCTCTACTTGATCTGAAGCTTCACCAACAATGGTGGATGTCCGATCTGATTCCAACTTGTTTGATGTGCCTCCTTCTGCATTACATCTTCCAAGTTTAATTGGAGTTTGCTTAGGTCTTGAAGTTGAGGGGATTGAACGCCTTCTCCTCAGCCAACATGGATTGCATCTTCGTTGGGGTGTTGGGGTAGTGACGATCCAACATGGATGAAGATTGAAAAGAGATTGGTTGGAACACTTTAGATGATTGTTGCTAACCAGATGAGGAGGAGCAGCGCTAGGGCTCTGTTTCTCTCGCCGGCAGGATTGGCGAAGGAAGAAGTTTGCAAAGAGATTTTTTTTCTTCTAAAAGAATTTCACGTGAGACTACAGCCTAGGTTTTTTTCTAAAAGAGCTATACATGGGACATCAGCCTAGGACTCCTAATTGCACGTGGGATAGCAGCCAATTTTTCCCTAAAAGTGCTATATGTGGGACATTAGCCTAGGACTCCTAAGTTACCTCATCCTTTTTTCCCTAAAAGTGCTATACGTGGGATATTAGCCTAGGACTCCTAAGTTACCTCATCCAACGGCTCTAGATGATTAACTTAGAGATCGTACGATCAATTTGTTTAGTTTTAAGGATTAACGTGGAGCCTCGTATGGTGCCTCCGATTAGTAAATATATAAGATATAAGATATAAGATATAAGATATAAGATATAAGATATAAGATATAAGATATAAGAAGTTCAACCATGGAGTCCGCTAGATTGTACATGTGGCAAAATCTGGTGGCACTACAACAGGAACCCCCCTTTAGCAACGCATCGACGTGTTGCCTTTTGTCCATATAAGCGTTGCTAGGGGCTACACCAATGGATTATTATGTGTTGCCTTTGGTGGCGTTGGAAGGGTCTACAACAACGTATGTAGATCCGTTGGTAATCTAAGGAATAATGTGTTGCAAATCAACAACAAATACACCCAACGCTTATATGCGTTGCTATTTGCACAAATAGAATAACCTCCAAACGTGATTATTTATAATAGTAGGTTCTTCAAATAGTAGTACATGACACATTTTTTTGAACTTGCAGTACAAGGTACAACTTTAGTAAGATTCGATAGAATAGAAATCAAACTAATATATTGATTCAATGTCACAATCTGCTACATTGCAATGCAAGTATCATCAATTAGGAGTACATCTGTTTCTTGGAAAATATAACATTTTACAAGATACAAATTTCGGAAATTCTATGAAGTGTCTTTGTTCTCGTCCATGTGCCAAACATCAGCCTAAATTATCCAAGGATCCAAGTAATCATCAAGTATTGAAATCCTCAACCTACAAAGAAAAAACCATAATACTATTTAGGCATAAATTTGAAATTTGAAGTTTTCAAATATACATGATATGCATTGTACCAAAATGGATCCACATAAAAATTACCAAGTGTCAAGAAAATAAGGTTGGGAGAAAAGACATAAGCTTATGTATCTCTTACAGATAACTTAGAAGACTACATATTAAAACACCAAGTATCTTTGTTCAATCAAATGTGAATATTCACTGTTAACTACCATCATCATGTATTTACTACTAACAATTATCCAAAGACTATATTATATTAATAATGAGATGAATTCAACTACCAACTAAATGGTAAGTAGGTAACAGTAATGTCGACTATAAAGAATTGGATATTTCCATCTTCCAAAGGATTCTACATTAATTTGTTTTACTTGCTAGCTACTCCCTCCGTCCCAAAATAAGTGAATCGACATTGTACTAAAGCTAGTACAAAGTTGAGTCACTTATTTTGGGACGAAGGGAGTATGATATATTAGGAGAAAAAAATATCAACACCAGTAGCCAAAAAACCATCACACAGAACTTTGTAGTTACCTGAGAACTACAATGTCACATGTTAGAATTTTTCAATCCCTGATTAATATTCTTAGTACCTGTACAAGCAACAAGAAAAAAAGAAATGCATCATCATATTTGGGATGGCTGGCGTTGTCAACTCATGCAAAAAAAGACCAAGACATGCATAATGAACTATGAAACGGAAAAGGGGAGTTGTGGGACAACTTTCTCATCCAGTTTCGCTTGCCATCATGCTTGGCCTGAGCCGCTCACTCGGCCTTGTAGGATAGCATGATCTAATTATTACAGACAAGATCGCGCCCAAATTAGTATAGAAGACATGGCATGATTGGATAATCCATTAGAAGCTGGGAAAGATAAATCATAGGTATCATACCCGACTGAGCCACTATAGAAATTTAAAGTCGGGTTTCTCTCTAACCACAACACCGCCCCATTCTGAGATAAGGACATGAGCCACAAATGGAGATTTAGAAGAGATGATTCATGACCCTCGTCTAGTACGCCGTAGATGGCGGCGTAAATTGGTTTGGGCTTCTCTAGGAAAATGTAGGGGAGTTTTGTTTATAGAGAAGGTGCGATCCAATATGTTTATAGAAAAAAAGAAATTGACGTGCCACTATTTAGTTCTTCAAGACCAGCCTAGTACAAAAGTTGAATACATATTTATGAAAATGCATCAGAGGTGACCTATGTAATGGCTGAACAGCCTGAATAAAAGAAGACCAGGGCTGAATAGTTTTTTGTTAGTACTTGCACAGTTTCAAGAAACACTTCCCATAAGCCATCAATGTCAATGTGGCATATCATATATCAAGATAATTTGATCTTTGCGACCTTTTAGCTTGCTAATCATGTATCGTTTGCCATGTCATTGAATAACTGATCATCAATACATATAGGACTGTACAAAATGTTGGAATGGGGAAAATATGGGAATGTACAAAATACCTAATCAGGGAAGAAAATGGGTTGCCTCACATTCTCCGATGATGCGGTAAGTTGTACATATCCATCTGCCCAGAAGCTGCACGCCATAAAGCAAGTTAATACCCTACAAATTAGGCAAGGAAAGCTAAGATACATAATCTTATCTATTTGTGCATCTATTGTCAACTGTTTGAAACAAGACCTATAGGACAATTTCATACCAAAATCACGGCTACTGCAAGTATTTAGAGACTAATAAACTGTTAGCTGACATCTAGTAAAAATCACATGATGATATACAAGTGGAAAATATAATTAGATATAGTCAGACACAAATCTTATTGGTGGCCAGCAAAGTTGTCCTACTAACCTCCCTGTCATGTAGTAGTACAACTCCAGCAGAGAAGTGATTTGCAGGGCTTGGAGAATTCATGGTATGACAACCAGAAGCCAATGTTGAGGTAGACTGGACCTCCTCCATATCCTCCAGAACAGACCTGATGATGTCAAAAGAGTTCATCATAGGTTCAATGCATGTTTTATCTTGAAAATACAAGGGGAAAAGCATCAACAACTGATGTCGTCACAAGGTAGCGGGGGAGGCGCAGCACCGTCAGGCCCGAGCGTGCAACAGCGCGTTGGTAGACTCGAGGTAGTGGGCATACAAACCATAGGTGAGAGAAGCGCGCCAGCCATTCGTGGCACTAGGGTTAAGAATAAATTGCGTGTATATATGAAAGGAAGGTATGGTGCTATGGCGACAATCCATACTTCGACACCTTGCAATGGTGTGCACCACGATTCGTCTGTGTGTGCTCCAAATCAATCAACAGGGTACACTTCATTATCATTGTTGTTGGTTTGAACTGAAGGTGTGTTACAACCAAACCTATGATATGCAGATCAATATTTCTTCTACAATGTGCTCTTAAAGAATAAAAAGCTAAAGAGCAAGCTGTTATAGCTATCTTGTAATATAAAGATTGAGAGGAATTGTGCATGTGATGTGTGTTGTTACGAGCGCTTGATATTGTAGGCTCCATCTCCTCATTCCTCTCACCGTCGCCAGCAGCCTCCGGTGGGCAAATCCTACGCAGAGCCGACGACAGATGTATCCGTTTCTCCCGGAGTCAAGTTTCGCGCTCCTGAGTTGGGGGACCTGGTGGCGGGTGGTGGTCTGTACGGTGGGGTTCACAACAGCTGTGGTGTCAGGATGGCTCCTCCGGGGCGATGGCGGTGCCTGCTTGCAACGGAGAGGTGGAGGCCGGTGGTGCAGGAGCTGCTAATCTCGTGTGGCCTTGGACCCAGATCTGGTGGGGAAAGTTGGGCGGCGGCGGCTGTTCGGCGACGGTATCGCGACCTGAGCGGCCATCATGGAGGCTGGGGGCTCGCGGTGGCGCTGGCTAGTGGTGGTTGTCGGTGTCAAAACCGGCGGATCTCGGGTAGGGGGTCCCGATCTGTGCGTCAAGGCTGATGGTAACAAGAAGCAAGGGACACAGATGTTTACCCAGGTTCGGGCCCTCTCGATGGAGGTAAAACCCTACTTCCTGCTTGATTAATATTGATGATATGGGTAGTACAAGAGTAGATCTACCACGAGATCGTAGGGGCTAAACCCTAAGAGCTAGCCTATGATAATGTAATTGTGATTGGCCTTCTAAGGACCAACCTCTCCGGTTTATATAGACACCGGAGAGGGCTAGGGTTTACGTGGAGTCGGTTACAAGGAAGGGAATATAATATCCGGATCGCCAAGCTTGCCTTCCACGACAAGGAAAGTCCCATCCGGACACGGGCCGAAGTCTTGAGTCTTGTATCTTCATGCTTCAATAGTCCGGACGTTGTACACAGTCCGGCTGTCCGGATACCCCCTAATCCAGGACTCCCTTAGTAGCCCCTGAACCAGGCTTCAATGATGATGAGTCCAGGGCGCAGTATTGTCTTCGGCATTGCAAGGCGGGTTCCTTCTCTGAATACCCCAAAGTACTTGTTACGACGAATAGTGTCCGGTCCCCAATCAAAGTTGTTCCCCTCGGCTTCAGCGCCTCTGTAATGACCATCTCCACGTGTCGAGCGAATGCGAGGAGTCAAGGTATTTTTTCATTTGCCACCCTCGATCCTCCGGGCCAACCGTCTATTCGAAGGGACAGGGATTCTCAGATCCAAACCTCACTCTCCTCCCTAGAACTAGCATCCTAGTGCGCTCCGCGAAAAGCCATTCCAGCATGGCCGGCCGTCGCAGCTCTTCTGCTCGCCCTCCTCGCTCTAAGTCGGGGGATTGGGGAGAGTGCTCAGTTCCTCACAGCCGCTTGGTGAAGTTACAAACTCAAGGGTTTCTTCCACCGGCATTCATGGTCTCCGTCCGAGCTGGAATGGCTACTTACGATGGAGGGGAACAAGTTGAGGGATCTCCCAACCCGTCTCCGGAGGAGCGGATATGCCTCATCTCGCATCTGCTGAGGGGCGTCGGGTTTCCTATCCACCCATTTCTCCGCGTGCTCCCGGAGTTCTATGGCCTCCAGTTACACAATCTTACCCCCGCCTCCATTCTGCACATAGCGGGGTATGTCGCCCTATGCGAGCTGTTTTTAGGCTGCGAACCACACTTCGGATTGTGGAGGAAGCTGTTCTGCCTTGTCCCCGCACCGAAGTCCACATATCAAGTGGGCGGGGTCGAAGTGTGGCGCATTGCGAGACGGATACCTGTCCGGCACTCCGAGAATGCACCGAAAACTGGCCTTGAGTGGTTCTATATAAATAGCGTTCCCCTTCGGATCCAGTCGGAGGGTCTCCCAAAGTTCAGCAACGCCCCAGAGAACACGCCTAAGCTGGCGTCCCCGGGGCCCTCAAGAAGAGGACACAAGGGAGATATTCCTCCTGATGAACAGGATAAAGCTGCTGGCCAAGTCCGGACTGACAATTGTTGAGGTCATGGCAATATGCATAAAGCAAGGAGTGCAGCCGCTCCAATATCGGGGGAAGCCCATGTGGCATTACAACAGGGAAGATGACGCCACCCGCTGTGGTCGTAAGGGTCCAGACTCCGCTGCCGCTTTGGCAAGGATCTTGTCCGATTTGTACAAAGGGGAAGAGGAGGAGTTCCTTCGCATAAAAACGCGGGACGGATTCTCCATGTACAACCCCCCAGAGTGGGTAAGTTGCCATCCTTTTCCCAGTTTCATTTACTCTATCGTACTTCTGCTAAGATTACTTGCATTAATACCTCTGAGCAGGAACTAAGGAGGGCCGTGGAAGGAATCTTCAGCCCCTCCCCGCAACCAGAGGACCCTGGAAGGGCCCTAGATCCGGGACTCAAAGTAGATCCGGATATTACCGTGGAGCTCGTCAACGGAGTATTTTATCAGGCGAGCTGGGATGGCACCCTAGTGGCCATTACGGCCGACTCCCCTGAACTGCTTCCCACGTTGCGTGTAAGCTGAGCTGAAAAACCCTATCCTCCGAAGAGGACTTTCCCCAGGTATTAATTTTACCTTTGAGGCGTCGCTCTATTTGCAGAAACGACGGCCGGAGCGAGGGGCCGAGCCCCTGGGGGCTCGTCAACCACGGGCGTCCGGATCGGGCAGGCTCAAGAGGAAGGCGGTGAGGGCTGACACACTGCTGCAGAGGTAAAGTCATAGCCTGTCCTGCTTGTCATAGAATTTGAAATATGACAGCGCCCTTTGTGTCTTGGCAGGAAGAGGAATAACCGGGCTATATCCGAAAACCCCACCAACCACGCCTCCACCAGCTGGGTTCTAGAGCCGGCTTCGGGGGCAGAGGCGGATACGGGGCCAGCACCGCATAGCTTCCCTACGGAGGGTACGGATATGTGTTCGGCCACGAACTCCGAGGTGGATAGCGCCATGAACCACCGGCGCCGGAAGGTCGTGCTTCGGCACAACATCTTTTTCGAAGAGGCTTTTAATGCCTTTAATTCGGCGGACGCATATATCCGAGCTGCTCGAGGCGGGCTTGCCCAAGCGACAAGCCAGTATACCAAGGACATACGGGTAAGAGATTTAGATAAGTATGCCTAGCAGTAGCCCCTGAGACTTAGAATAGTTGGGACAACTGTTTGAAGGATCAATATATCCGCAGGTCCTTGTGGACAAGAATGAACAATTGGCGCGGGAGCTGGAGGCCTGCCAGGCCCAATTATCTGATGCTGTAGCCAAGTTAGAGGGATCCCAAAAGGCCCCCACCGGTAATATTTGTCTCCATTATATACATATCTGCTAGTTAGTAGATGGATGGTGCGGTTAGTCTAACAGTAAGTTCTACAGACAATCTTGGAGTGAATCTGGATGGCATACTGGGTGACGACTCGCATCTCCAACGGCAACTAAAGGCCGGCGAGCGCATCCTTACGCAGGTGGTGCAAGAGAAGAACAAGCTTCATGATGCCAATATTCGTCTCGACGTGGAATTAAAGGACGTCCGTGCACAACTGGCGAACTCCGTGAAGGAGAACAAAAACTTCATCGCGGCATTTATGGTAGGAACGCAAGAGAACTGTTTGATAGTTCGGCGAGGAAGGTTATTAAAAAGATTTTTCCTTGCAGGAATGTTAACGGGTCGCCCTGAAGAGGAGATGCCCTCATCTGCAGGTGGTTTGCTACAAGAACTGTCGCAGATGCACGAGCGTGCACGGCAGGTGATGCACGGCGTTGCTCAGGCCTTGTGGCCATCAAGCCTACTGCCGAATGGCATGGGGGAGCTTGCGGACCTGCTCCAAGGATCCCGGCGGCGCTTCCGTCTGTGGAAGATATCAGCCTGCCGGCAAGGAGCAAGAGAAGCCTGGGCGATGGTGAAGACACGCTACACCAAGCTGGACCCTAACCATATGGCCGAAGTGGGACCGGCGGGGCCCGATGGGCAAGAAACTCCCGTGAGCCTGGTGTATGACCAGGTAGCATTAGCCGCTAAGTATTCTCAGCAGGATTGTAGGCTAGATAACCTGTTAGATGGTATAGAGGAGGAATATAGTCATTCTCAGTGACTGTGTAAATTGATTGGCATAAGTAGCCTCTAGCCGGATTGATATCATTTGTCATGGCAGACCTTTTCGCTTCAGCCCCCGGACCCTATAGTCCGGGGTGTGTCCGAATACCCGCTCGGTTATGCGAAAATTGGGGCATGCTTGGAGACCAGGCGTAGGGGTCATAGGTGCTTGAACAGACAAGTACCCAACTAGTTATGTTATATTGCATGGATAGCAAGAAACATCTTCTAGGGAGAATAGTTCCGTTAGGGGTTCATTTCTCTAGGTATCCATGTGTCGATGCACATGTCCGGACTACGCACAATGGCGCAGGATACAAAGCTTCTGGGGTTCTTTGTTGTAACCAACGAATACATACTTTGTTCACCGATCGAATATTCTCTTAAGGAAACTAGCTTTGGCTTCACCCGATCTGAGGTACATCCGGCTCAACGGCAGTAACAATCGCAGAGGTGCTCCCCTTATGCCCTAACCGAATTAACGGGAACGTAGGGCATAAATACAAGAGCTAGGCAACCCAGCTTGGCCACGTCTTAAGTCATATCGATGCATATAATGGTGAAGAAAAGGCACATATGGAAAAAGAACGTATATGTGATGGGCAAAAGGGCATTAAAGTAATTATGTCTAGTTTCCGAATAGGAAGCCCCCAGATACAGCTTGCACACATGGTACGGCCGGGATAATCCAGAAATCCGCACTGTATTAAATACTTTGTGTGAATAGAAAGAGGGTCGAGAAAGGAGAGAAACAGTGGTGGAGCATAATTTAAAAAGGAGGGGTGAGGAGACGAACACTGCGCTCGGCGTTAGGCGTAGAATCTCCGGAGTCTAGCCACGTTCCATGGGTTCGGCTCTAGTCTCTTGTCAGATGCATTATGTAGGCGGTACCCTCCTCCGGTGAGAACTTTGTCGATGACGAAGGGACCTTCCCATCTAGGTTTGATTTTGTCCTTTTTCTTCTTCGGTAGGCGTAGAACGAGCTCGCCAATATTGTAAGTTTTGGCCCGCACTTCTCTACTTTGATATCGCCGAGCCAGCTGCTGATAGAATGCGGAACGGGCTTTTGCGACATCGCGCTCCTCCTCCAGGGCATCCAAGTTATCCTGCCGATCTAACTCGGCTTCCTTCTCTTCGTACATGCGTACGCGTGGCGAATCATGTATTATGTCGCAGGGTAGTACTGCTTCCGCACCGTACACCATAAAAAATAGTGTGTATCCGGTGGTTCGATTCGGTGTGGTCTGCAGCCCCAGTGCAATTGAGCTCCTCTACCGGTGCATATCAATTCTGTTAAAGATCGCACTAATCTGGGTTTTATGCCGCTCATGATAAGACCATTTGCCCGTTCGACCTGGCCGTTTGTTTGCGGGTGGTAGACGGAAGCGTAGTCGAGCTTAATGCCCATTTTGCTGCACCAACATTTCACTTCATCGGCTGTGAAATTTGAGCCATTATCAGTGATGATGCTATGGGGGACACCGTACCGGTGTACAACCCCGGATATGAAGTCTATTACTGGTCCGGATTCGGCCGTTTTAACTGGTTTGGCTTCGATCCATTTGGTGAATTTGTCTACCATGACCAATAGGTATTTTTTCTTATGGCTTCCCCTTTAAGGGTCCGACCATATCCAGCCCCAGACGCGAAGGGCCAAGTTATGGGGATTGTTTGGAGAGCGGTAGGGGGCATATGACTCTGATTGGCGAAGAGCTGGCAGCCGATGCAATGTTGGACAAGGCCCTGTGCGTCTGCTCGGGCCGTCGGCCAATAGAAGCATGTACGGAAGGCTTTGCTGACTAGCGCTCGAGCTGCAGCGTGGTGTCCGCCCAGTCCGGCGTGAATTTCAGCCAGGAGTTTCCGCCCTTCCTCTTCGGAGATGCACCTTTGGAGCACTCCGGTCGCGCTTTTCTTGTAGAGTTCCCCTTCGTGGACCTTGTAAGCTTTAGAACGCCGGACTATGCAGCGTGCTTCATTTTGGTCTTCGGGGAGCTCCTGCCTATTTAGGTAGGCCAAAACGGCTCGGTCCGCAGGCGATTCGTCCATGATTTCGTGGGCGAAGGTGTTATTCGATGGCGAGCCTCCGATTGTGTCGGATGGTTGATGCAGGGGTGTATTCGGATTCGTGCTGGTATTGCGGACTCCCTTCCCATACTACGGATGGCTTGAACAACCTTTCGGGAATATATTAGGTGGGACAGGGTCGCGTTTGGCGCCAATGCGAGCAAGGACGTCCGCCGCTTGATTGTTTTCTCGAGCCACATGGTGGAATTCGAGCCCCTCGAACCGAGCTGACATCTTTAGGACGGCGTTATGATAGGCCGCCATTTTCGGATCCTTGGCATCAAAGTCTCCGTTTATTTGTGATATTGCGAGGTTCGAGTCCCCGCACACTTCCAGGCGTTGGATGCCCACAGAGACTGCCATCCGAAGACTATGTAACAGGGCCTCATATTCGGCCGCATTGTTGGAGTCTGTGTATAATATTTGTAGGACGTACTGGACCGTGTCCCCGGTGGGAGACATCAGGACTACCCCTGCTCCCAGTCCGGCCAGCATTTTGGAGCCGTCAAAGTGCATGATCCAGTTGGAGTACGCGTCGTACTCTTTAGGGAGTTCGGCTTCTGTCCATTCGACGACAAAGTCAGCCAATACTTGCGAGTTAATGGCTCACCACGGTTTGTATGTTATGTCGAATGACAGGAGCTCGATGGCCCATTTAGCAATCCGGCCCGTAGCATCCCGGTTATTAATTATGTCATTGAGTGGTACTTGAATGACGGTGTCGAACACTCTTGAAAATAGTGTCTTAGCTTCCGAGATGCCATGAAGACTGCGTATGCTATTTTTTGATAGTGTGGGTATCGGGATTTACATGGGGTGAGCACCGTGGATACATAGTAAACCGGCTTTTGAAGCGGGAATTTGTATCCTTCCACCTCTCGTTCGACGACGAGCACTGCGCTTACCACTTGATGTGTTGCAGCTATGTATAGCAGCATAGGTTCGCCGATGTTTGGCGCTGTTAGGACCGGATTACTGGCCAATAAGGTCTTTATCTCATCGAGTCCGACCGCCGCTGCGTCCGTCCATACAAAGTGTTCGGTGCATCGAAGGAGGCGGTAAAGAGGCAACACCTTTTCTCCTAGCCTGGATATAAAGCGGCTCAAAGTGGCCACGCATCCTGCTAGCTTCTGGATGTGCTTGAGGTCGGTCGGTATGGACAACTGCGACAGGGCTCAGATTTTTGCTGGATTCGCTTCTATTCCTCTACTGGAAACAATGAAGCCCGAGAGCTCCCGAAGGACACAAAACACATTTTCAGTTCAACTTGATGTCGTATGTCGGAGGTTATCGAATGTAAGCCTCAAGTCATCTATCGGGGTTTCGATGTGTCTGGTTTTTTATGACAACGTCGTCCACATATCTTCTACTGTTTTGCGATTTGTTTCTCCAGGCATGTTTGAATCATCGTTGATAGGTTCTTGTGGCATTCTTGAGCCGAAGGGCATAGTGTTAAACAAAAGGGCCATATGGGCGTTATAAAAGCTGTTGCAGCTTGGTCGGACTCTGCCATCTTTATTTGATGGTATCTGAGTATCGTCGAAAACTCTGATGAGTCGTGTCGGCTGTGGCATCGATGATTTGATCGATCTTGCGGGGAGAAAAGGGATCCTTGGGGCAAGCCTTGTTGAGGTCTTTGAAGTCTTCGCATAGGCACCAGGATTTGTCCTTTTTTAGCACCATTACCAAATTCGCCAGCCAATCCGGATGTTTAATATCTCTGATGAATCCAGCCTCAAGCAGCTTGGCTAGCTCTTCCCCCATGGCTTGCCGTTTGGGTTCTGAAAATCGCCTTAGGGTCTGTTTGACCGGTTTGTATCCCTTTAGTATATTCAGGCTGTGTTCGGCCAGCCGGCGTGGGATGCCTGGCATGTCCGAAGGGTGCCAGGCAAAATGTCCCAATTCTCGCGTAAGAAATCTCGCAGTGCAGCGTCCATCACGGGGCTCAATTGTGTTCCGATGGATGCTGTCTTTGTGGGATCCGTTGTAAGTGCATCTAGTGCCCTTAGTGATTTTGGTGTATTGAAGACTTATAGGTTAAGTAACTAATGCGTTTGTGAGTGTACACAGGTCTATAAGTCTATGAGGAGTTTGATATTCTGAGAAAAGTCGACCCTAAAATGAATTTCTTCATCTGAAGAATTTGATATTACGAAGACTTTACGAAGACTTTGAAAGTGAAGAAATTGGTGTGATTACGAAGACTTGGTATTCGCTTGAGGAATATGAGCGTGAAGACTTTTGTTTTCGTAGTTTCATTTTCTCTTTCTTGAGTCATAAAACACCGTCTTTGTTAAAGGGGTTAGAGAAATACTAAGGAGAAATTTCCATTTGATGCTCAACTCAAAATCCTCACCTACCAATCCCTTGAGTGAAGCCTTTGGAAATCTCATACAGATTCAGTCAATTTCTTGATGTGAGAGGCAAGCTCTTACAGTCCTTGAGAATTTATTCGGCGAGGAGTTAAATTCGCCGGTCTGAATTGCCTACGATGAGAACATGATAGCCACGAGAATTTGATGTTCAAATTTCCGACCGTTCTTTGTCTTCTTGGCTTGTGTCCCAAAATATCTCCACCTAACGGTCATATCATTTAAGGGCATTTATGTCTTATCATGTCGGGCTGCTCCTAGGCTATAAATAGCCGCCCCTACAACCACTAGTTGGTTGGCTGCTCGAAGAACTTGACACTTGTCATTTGAGAGCAACCCATCCTCTGAGGACTTTGGCGAAAATCATCAAGTGAGGAAAAACCCAAAGTGAGGAAAATCCCAAAACCAAACCCCAACAAACCCAAAGTGATTGAGCATCACTTGAAGAAATTGATCCAGCGTGGATCCGGCGCTTTTACCTTTGAAGACTGTGCTTCTTCCAGACGGTTAGGCGTCACGGTCTAGAAACATCAAGAGGAATTGTGGATCGCCGGTGACCAAGTATGTGAAGGTTTGGAAGTCGCTGAAGACTTACCACAGTGATTGGGCGAGTCTGCGTGGCCTTAGTTCAAGGAGAATCGGTGAGGACTTGGTGTCTGAGCTGCGTGCTCGGTGGTGGGTGTCGGGACTGCGTGTCCTCGAGTTTAAATACTCGGCCGCTCAACAGGGCGTACAAGCTGAGACAGCAGTTGGAACTGGTCTACAAATCATTGTCTTCACCAACCTAACTGGTTCTATTTCCTCAACCCTTTCATTTCCTCATTCTTGTGTTGAGTGTTTGTCATATCTGTGTTTGAAGACTTTGGTGAAGACTTTCTCAATTTCCTCAGTTCAATTTCTTGATCTGTTTGTCTTCATCTTGTGTTATCCTGTGATTCGCTTTACGTACTCTGTGATTGTCTTCATTTCATCATGATGACTATGCTTGTAATCTGCTATGCTTACTTCGAGTACTTATTCCGCTGCATGTATTTCTTAGCTAAGGAATTTCCTCACCGGCAAATTCCTCGATGAAGAATTTGTAAATCATAAAATCGCCTATTCACCCCCCTCTAGTCGATATAGCACTTTCAATTGGTATCGAGCAAGGTACTCCCTTGTTACGTGTGATTTTAGTTTAACCACAGGAGTTTTAGTTATGTCGACCGCGGTATGATCAAGGTCTCGGCGGGGTGTCCTACCTTGATGGGACGGACTACCCCTCTTGGAAGAACAAAATGCGAATGCATCTTGAAGCAATTGACAACGATCTACGGTATGTTGTGACAAAGGTGTTTCCTCGGTCACACCCTCTACGAATGATCTGATGTGAAGAGATTCAAGCAACTCGATTCTCAAGCGAAGAATATCATATGTGGCCATCGAGCAAAGGTCAATATGGAAGAGTGAGTGCTTTGGAATCTGCCAAACTCATACAGGGACAGGCTGTCCAAAGTAAATGAAGGTGTTTCAACTCAGCGTGACTCTCGAGTTGATGTTCTTGGAATCTCTTCAACGCTTCAAAAGACTCGACAACGAAAATGTTCAACAAACCTTGATCGCCTCATTGACATCTCAAATGAGCTTCAAGCCTTTGGGTGCCATGACATCACCGACCATGAGGTGGTGAAGAAATTACTAAGATAAACTTGATTCCTCATTTGACACTCTGCTGATGATACAAGAGCAGCTGACTACAAGTCTCTTGATCCTGCTGATATCCTCGAAGGCTAAATACTCACGAGTTCGACTTCTGAAAGAGATCTCTATGGTTACGGCTATGGAAGAACACGTGCCACGAAGGCCAAGGCTGAATCTGAATCGAGTGAAGACTCGCTAGTAGCCTTGGAGATCTGAAGAATTTGGCGAGGAGCTAGCCTTTGCTCGTGAAGAAATTCAGAAATTCACAAGGCGTGGTCGTTTTGGAAAATCCTCAAAAAGCGGTGATTCCTCATCTAGTGACTATAAGCGAAGACTTTGCCACAAATGCAAGAAACCTGGTCACTATATCCAAGATTGTCCTCGATGGGAAAAGGAATTGAAGAAGAAGAAACACAAGGATTACAGTTACGATGGCGTGAAGAAGAAGAAGAAATCATCAAAATCTTCATCATCAAAATCCTCAAAGCCTTCTTCTCACAAGAAGAGCAGCTCCAAAAAGGCTCGGGCATTCATTGGCAAGGAAATGGACTCTGAAGCTGAATCGAGGAAAATGAGGAAGAGGAGGTGTGCGAAGAATCCGAATCTGGTGTGGCTAGTCGGCTCTTGCTCTGCTTACGTCGGCAAATCCATCTTCAACACTGAAGAAAATGACTCCGCCAACAAACTGATGAGGAAAATGATGACTCGCTCCACCTATTGCTTCATGGCAAAAGGTGCCAAGGTACTCAATTACACCTCCTCTGAATCTAGTGAAAATGAATCGATGAGGATCTCAAGCCCAGCTACTCTAAACTTGCTAAGATTGCTATAAAACAACAAAGGGCTTTTGAAAAGGTTCAAAACATGCTAGATAAGAGTGATGATATGTTAGGTGAAGAAATGGATCGCACTCAAGCCCTAGCGAAAATCTTGAAAGTTCGGTCTAGGCTTGACAGCCTTCAAGGTCATCATAACACTCTCTTATCGATCATGAAAACTTTCTTATGAATTTCTTCAAAAGCAAGATCTTGAGAAGCTAAGAGCGAGTTATGAAGATCTTGAAGGGCGCGATTCATTACTTGCTCAACAAATCAGCGCTTCTCAAGAAGAATTTGTTCCTCCATGCTTAAAGTGCATTGAGCGTGAATCTGCTAATTCTTCACTGAATGTTCAAATGCTTCAACTGTTACAAATTCTTCACCTGCCTCTGCTATCACTAATTCCTCATCGAGGACATTGCTAGTATCCTTGACGATGCAGGGGCTGAAGGAATTGTACATGACGAGGCATGTACAAAAGCCTCAAAGGGCATCAGACTCTTTGTGATGTGCTTAAAAGCAGATCCTCAACAGAAACCCTAGGAAAGAGGTATTGCCTTTGAGAGGAAACTCAATCTTGATGGAGCGTCTTTGGAAGCTTTGGCGGTATCCCAAAACCTCATGGGTTGCTGCAAAGGGACCTCGATTGATCCATCTACCTTATCTGGTTTTACATGTGAATTTCCTCATTACGATGATGAGTCATTTGACTCAAACTATAAACTGTTCAAAAATCAGAATGGTGAAGTATTTGCTAGATATGTTGGCACTAAGCTGCGAGAGCGGTCCCCTATGAAGAAAATCTGGGTTCCCAAGAAATGTCTTGAAAGTCTTGGTGAATGTCCTCATGACACCACACAGTGAAGAAAAGGAACCCCAGATCAAATTCTTCATATGGACAAAATTCTTCATATGGATCCAAGTCCTCATACGGACCAAATTCCTCCGTGGATCAAATTCCTCAAAGGATCAAAGTCCTCATATGATTATCATCGTGCTAACAACTCTGTTTGAGAGGTAGAGCTAAGGGCTATGAATATGTGCATTATTCTTCAAACCATTATGTTCATAAGTCCTCGAAGAATTTCTCTGCTTATTCATATGCTTACCTAACCCCTCTTATGTGAAGCGAAATGGTTTGGCCTCTATGCCACCATTCTCATATGGTGCTTTCATGAGAATGATGAACTCTTTGCCACCCCTTGAGATGTGGGTGGTGAAGAAAAAGAACTAATCTCTTCTGCGGGGTCAGGTCTCGGGCGTGCCTCAACGTCTGAAGAATTTCTTTGGGGCACGACAAAATTGCACGAAAGGGCCTTGAGCTAATCATGATGAAATGAACTTTCATTTCACCGTCCTCATCTTGCTTATCTAAATCTTGGTGATGAAATTCATCGATGAACTTGATATCATATTCTTCAGCGATGAAGTATATGAGATCGTAAGTTATACTAATTCATCTGCGGGATGATCAACCCAAAACCAGAGTGGGTTCTCGATAGTGGATGTACAAATCACATGGTGGTGACAAGAATCTATTGATGGATGCTCCTTATCACCGTCACATCTGAAGCATATCATCTTTCTTGACAAAGGCAAAAGTCGGTATTGGGACTTGGTAAGGTTGCTATCTCTAAGGACATGCACATGGACAAAGTCATGCTTGTTGAGTCTTTAGGATATAACCTCATGTCGGTCTCAATGCTTTGTGATCTTGATATGGTTGTTATCTTTGGCAAATATCGTTGTGTTGTGATTATGGAAGCTGACAATTCCAAAGTCTTGAAGGCTTTAGGAGAGGAGACTTGTATATTGTTGATTTTCCACAGGACCACAACCAGCCGTGTGTCTACTTGCAAAAGCTTGAGAAGGCTGGCTATGGCATCGACGACTTGGTCACGCAGGCATGAGGAATTTACTGCAGCTTGCGAAGAAGAAGCATGTCATTGGCATTGAGAATGTCAAATTCCTCAAGGATCACTTATCGAACTGTGAAGCTGGAAAAATGACCAAGGCCAAGCATCCAGCGAAGACTATCATGACCACTACTCGTCCTTTCGAATTGCTTCACATGGACCTCTTCGGTCCCAATCATTACTCAGCTGTCACTAATGATGCATCTCTATATGGCTTTGTTATTGTTGATGATTACTCTCGCTACACATGGGTACACATTGTTACTTACAAAAATCAAGTGCAGGAAATCTTCAAGCGATTTTCCTCGAGGGCTTCAACCAACTTTGGTGTGAAGATCAAGCACATCGAAGTGACAATGGGCTGAGTTCAAAATTCGGTCTTGATGACTATCTTGATGAACTTGGTATTACTCATGAGTTATCTGCTCCTATACTCCTCGGCAAAATGGCGTCGTGGGCGCAAGAACAGAACTCTTGTTGAGATGGCTGCACTATGCTTGATGAATACAAAGCGCCTAGTCGTTTACGGATTGAAGCAATTGACCTGCGTGCCACATCATCAACAGTATATCTTCACAAATTCTTCAAGAAGACTGCCTATGAACTCCTCACGACAAGAAACCCAATGTAAGTTATTTCAAAGTCTTGATTGCTAAATGCTGGATTAGAGATCCTCACCACCACTCTAAATTTGCACGAAAGCACATGAAGGTTTATGCTTGGTTACGGAAAGGACTACGCACACCTCTGAGTCTTCAACATCGCACTTCACAAGATTGTTGACCTTTGTAGATGTGCGGTTCGATGAAACTAATGGCTGCAAAGAGCACCTACCTACGTGTTAGGCGAACCAGCACACGAGGATTCTATCAGGTTCAAGGCAGCGAGGATGTCATTCCTCTTGAAGAAACTGCTGAAGAATTCATTCTGTCTGTGAAGAGCGTCGAGTGATGCACTGAAGATAATCTTTGAAGAAAATGGTCTTTGAGGAAAATGATCAAATTCCTCGAAGACAACCAGCTCATCCTCGCGTTGCAAAAGAAGTGCAAGTTGACAAGATCATCGATGACATTGAGCGCCGAGTCCTCTCACTCGCTCAAAAGCTTCACACTTATCTAACTTTTGTGGGCACTATGCTTTTGTCTCTATCCAGAGCCCACTAAGGTAGATGAAGCATTTACGGGCGGAGTGGATTCAGGCCATGCAAGAAGAATTACATCGATTCGAGCTCAACAACGTGTGGGAACTGGTCAAGCGTCCAGATCCTCATAAGCATAATATCATTGGCACAAAGTGGATCTACCGCAACAAGCAAGATGAAAATGGTCTTGTGGTGAGGAATAAGGCACGACTAGTAGCTCAAGGCTACACGAGTTGAAGGAATTGATTTGATGAAACTTTTGCACTGTTGCTAGACTTGAGTCTATTAGCATATTACTACGCCTATGCTAACCATCACAATATCACTTTATATCAAATGGATGTGAAAAGTGCATTCCTCAATGGTAAGCTTGAGGAAGAAGTATATGTTGCTCAACCCCAGGTTTTGAAGATCCAAAGAATCGACAAAGTCTTGAGACTAAATAAGGCCCTCTATGGCCTCAAGCAAGCCCCTCGGGCGTGGTATGATACATTGAAGGAATTCTTAGTGAAGAATGGCTTCACACCAGTTCACTCGACCCTACTCTCTTTACTAAATCTTATGATGGTGAACTGTTTGTGTGCCAAATATATGTTGATGATATTATCTTTGGCTGTCTTGACCAACGTTATAGTGATGAATTTGCCTATATGATGAGTGAAGAATATCAAATGTCTATGATGGGAGAGTTGAAATTCTTCTTAGGTCTTCAAATTAAATCAACAACACAATGGCATATTCATATCTCGGAGAAATACCTCAAAGATGTCTGAAGAAATTGGCATGCAAGATTGCAAAGGCGTCAAAATTCCTATGCCCACAAATGGCCATCTATGCCTTGATGAAAATGGTATTGACTTGATCACAAGGTATACCGCTCCATGATTGGTTCTTTATTGTACTTATGTGCATCTAGGCCAGATATAATGCTTAGTGTTTGCATGTGTGCCCGATTTCAAGCTACACGAAGGAATCACACCATAAGGCTGTGAAGCATATTCTTGATATCTAGCTCACACACCAACACTAGGATTATGGTACCCCAAGGGCTCTACTTTTGATCTCATTGGATATTCGACTCGACTATCTTTGGTGATCGTGTGGATCATAAGTCAACATCTGGTACTTGTCATTTCCTCGGACGATCTTTGGTGCATTGGTCCTCGAAGAAAGCAGAACTGCGTATCACTTGTCCTTCTGCGGAAGCTGAATACATTGCTGCTGGCTCGTGTTGTGCTCAATTACTATGGATGAAGCAAACCCTCAAGGACTACGGCATCAACGTGAAGAATGTGCCTCTCTCTTGTGACAATGAGAGTGCCATCAAGATTGCTCACAACCAGTTCAGCACTTTCGAAGACAAAGCACATTCAAATTCGTCATCATTTTCTTCGTGATCATGTGTTGAAGGCGACATCTCCATCGAGCATGTGAAGGCGAAGAACAGCTAGCTGATATCTTCACTAAGCCCTTGGATGAGAAGAGATTTAGCAAGTTGCGGTGTGAGCTAAATATCTTAGAATCTTGAATGTTCTTTGAAAAGGACACACATCCTAACACTTATGCAAAATTGATGACTTAGATGTGCAACACATGAAGAAGCGTTTTCTTCAATCAATGAAGAATAACACTCTAAATGTGAAGAAATTAATGAAGAATTTGATTCTCGAGAACCCTCGACAATTATGCGCGGTGTCTGAAATCATCATTCTTATCTGATGGAGTCACGCCACCACCAAAGTTGAAAATCTTCAATTTGAGTTTTCCTCGAGTCTTCTTCAGTTTTGAAATTCTTCAGTTTTCAAATTCTTCAGTTTTCAAATTCTTCAACTTTGCAAATTCTTCACTTTTTTCGTCGTCTTTCTTCATTGGCTATATATATATATGGATTTATGTCCTCTACAGCATTCACTTATGGCTATTTCTTCAAGTCGCTTTTTACGCTAAGTGAATGTGATGGGACCCTTCCCTCTATGCTATACTCAACCCAATCCATTCACAAATTCTTCATGTGCGTTCTACTTTGAAACTTCGTTCAAATTCTTCTTTGTGTCCTTGACAGTGAAGAAATTGCGAGCGGAACTTTTAAAACGAATCTTATCAAACCTCTATTTTACCGCTCAAACCGTTCCGCATCCCACGATGCATTATTATATCCACCCACGATGCTTTACGATCTCCACTACCTTATGCGTGGGTGACACATGTCGTGAGAAGGGAAGCGGTCGAGGCATGTTAGTCCTAAATCTTGGACGAGCCGTTTTTCACCGTGGCTATAAATACCCCCTCTCCCTTCCTCACTCTTTTACCTCGCTCGATCTCTCTCCGCTCGAGCTCCTCGAAACCCTAAGCGCCGCCGCTTCTCCATAAATCGCCGGTGAGGAAAAGCTTCACTGCCTTGACCTCTTCGCCCGGCGTACTCGCGCCGACCGTGGAATTTCTTCACTCCGCCGTCGCCGTAGCTGATTTCCTCTGCCAAGTTAGGGCGGAGAAGATCTGAGCAGACGAACTTCTAAACTGTTCATCTCAGTTAAATCGTGTTCTTCACTTGAGTAAATTAAAAGTTACTTTTATTTACTCGCTTTGATTCTCAAATTTTCTTCAAATTCTTCAAAGGTGTTTATTTCAAATTCTTCACATATGAACACCTCAAATCTCTTGACTCATTTCTCTAAGCTATGATTTTCTTCAAGATTCCTCAATTGTGTGGATCTTGATCTATACAACTCTGGAACCTAAGATAAAAACGCTTATTGAAATTCTTCAAAACTCATCTGGTCAAAATCCTCAAACTTGTTCTTTTGAAAAACCCTCACGAGCATATATGACCTCTTCAAATTCCTCGCACCTATACTCTGTTCACGGTACAAATGTCTGCTGCTGAATCCCTAGGTTCTCATCAACTTAACTCATTTGCAGCGTTCCTCGAAGAAAAACTGCACACTTCTTGAGAGAACTCAATTGTTCAATTTCCTCACACGAAGAAAATGGCAGATGGTAAGCCCGATGAAGGAGGAAAGAAACCTGAGGTCATGACTGCTTTGAAATCCACGAGAAATATACCACGACTATTGCACACGGATGAGGAAAGCAAAACTCAGCGCAAGGTGCGTCTTGAGAAAATTGAGCGGAGATGGGCACGGGAATGGAAGGAATACCGCTATGTTACACCCAAGTACATGAAGAAATTAGCGTTAAATCCTCCTTGCCCAAGAGCTCCTTTGGCACCAGGCCAAATAGCTGATCCCACTAGCGTCAAGCGGGTGAGGACTTTCTGAGGAATGGGCTAAGCGCCAAGCTAAGTTGGCTAAGCAAGCAAAGGCGGTGAAGAAATTCAATGAGGATTACTGCGCTGCTGCTGCCTCGAGGTCTCGGCCAAGCCGAAGAAATCGATGCAAAAGAAGTCTGCAAATAAGCCAAGTACTTCTTCTTCTATGCCCTCACGGCCAAGTTCCTCGGCAGCTCCTACCAGCAAATTCCTCGGACAAATTCCTCACTGCTGCTGCTCCATCAAAGTCCTCGGCTGCTCCGTCCAAACCTTGAGTTCAGTGCACCTAGCCACTTGTCAAAGGACTGCTGGATTCTCAATTGCCTCGAGCACCTCTGCAAATTCCTCGGCTGCTTTCAATTCTTCATCGGCCCGGCTGCTGAAGACAAAAGCTACAGTGGGCGTGGTCCTCGGCCTAGCCGAAGAAGAAACAGCTTGTCGTCCATGTGCCATCGATGATGAGGCATCGATGAAGAACTTGAAGAAATCATCGAGACCGTCAAGCTAGAGCCGCAAGAGCCAAGGGAACAGCTGTGCCAATGCTTTTGGACCGAAGAAAGTCCTCGATTTCATCGACCTCGCTGTGATCCAAATACCCCTCTGCTGATCTTCCTTTGACACCTGGTCAAAGTCATATGTTGACTCACTTCATTCTTTGAGAAAAATGGAAGTTCGAGAAAGCGAAGGAAATCAAGAAGGCTCAATACAAGAAGGAGAGGTTTACGAAGAAAAATGTTGTCAAGATGACACGAGGAACTTCTTCAAGCTCAAACTGAAATTCAGAACCTCGGCAAGAACTTTGAAGCGTACTATATGCTGATTGGCAAGTTGTCAAGACCAAATTAAATCAATCGGCGAAGAATCTCACAAATGTTGCTGCACCTATGCAACATGAAAACCCTCGAGTGAAGCATCTGCTCAGCCTAGTGAAAAAAAGGCCAGCACCGCTGAAGCTCAACTCTTTGAAGAACATGCTGATTCCAGGGCTGATGAAGAAATTCCAGCCGCTGAAGAAAGCGCGGGGCACCCACTAGTGGTGCGCTGAAGAAATTACTCAAGACAGAGGAACTGCATCGAGTTGCTCTGAAGAATCTGCTCCAAATTCCTCAGCTCCTCCTGCACCAACCCAGTTTCAATTCTTCCATCTGCTTTGGATGTGAAGAAAACCAAGGCTCTGAGCGAGCTGCTGTGAAGAAGAAAAAAGCATCAGCTGCGTCGATTCTTGACTGCGAAGAAATTGAAGCCAATGACCAGCTCTGTTGAAAACCCGATTGATGCTATTCAATTTCCTCCATACCTTCAAAGGAAGTGGTTCCTTTTGGAGAAGAATATGAAGTGCCAACGGTTCGATGAGGAACATCAATCTCTGCTCTGTCGAGAAGATCGATGAAGAAATTGAAGTGGAAGCTGTCCCTTCAACCCCAGTCATTCCCTCATCGGACCATGAAATTCCTCAAGATGGTCTGAGAAATTGAAAATGAAGATGTGGATATTGGATGCACCACTCCGGTAATCAATGATGACTTTTGGGAAGATCAACATCCCAATACTCCGCTCTTCACCCGCTTCAACAAGTTCCTCACTCCCTGCAGACTGTCCGGATCGACTCTGAAGAAAATCAACCCACGAGTCACATGCATGAAGAAATTCCAGCCCACGATCTTGATGAAACTGCTGCTGCTGCTGCTGCTGAAATTCCTCAGACTGCACAAGTTGAGGACCAAGAAATTCCTCAAGCTGAAGAACCTGAACTTACCATTCGAGAGGTGGTGATGCAATTGGCTGACACCCCTCTGCCAAAGCAGAAGAATCCGTTCTCGACCAAACAAAAGTTCAAGGCTAAGGATTTCTTTGCTGAGCATGTGTTCTTCACTGAATATAATCCTTATGACTCTGCTCGGATTAGGAAGAGGCGCTTACGGACTGCCGGTCAAGCCAACTTCTATTCCTCGGTGCTTTTCAACAAGGACAAAATCTTGATCATGCTCATATTCCTCATGTGGATATGGAGTCGCTGCCGGCTTTGAGCCCGTTCTAAGTGTTCTTCACGATGCAGGTCTTCTCAACTTTTGCAGCGATATATGTGATTGGAATGAAGAGCTAATTCTTGATTCTATGCAACCTTCACATCACGGAGATCTTTGAAGATGTGACTTCATGGGTCTTGGATTGGATGACGAAAACACTCACTACAAGGCTCCGGCCAGATGAATTGCCGTGCCCTTCCACTCAGTCCTCCGATTGGCGGTGCGTCGCATCTATGAAGAAAAGAACTTTCAAATCACTATATGCAAGTGTTGATGAAGCCATTGAAACCAAGGCAAGCTCAAGGACCAAATTCCTCGTCAAGGAATTGCTATATGTGCCTCGAGCAGTCTATCGAATTTTGTCGAAGACTATGAGTCCTATCAAGGCCCACGACTCGAATGATGAAGAAGTCGTTGGCATCATGAAGAATATGCTTTTCAACATCATCCATGGCGTTCCGTCAATTTCCATGATTTCTTCATGAGGACTCGGCTAACATTGCCATGTCACCTTTTGAGCTGAAGCCTTATCGCCTTGGATTATGAGATTCATCGGTCAAGATCTTCACTGAATTACAAAGGCGACACTTTGAACCACTGCAGCTACCTGCCCCTATTGAAGTCCTCAAGCGGCCAATTGCCTCGGTGATGAAAAGGAAAGGCTCTGCTGTGATAGATGAAGGCATTCGTCCATTGGATGGACAGTTTATAAAGCAGCATCTTACTCCACCAATGATGACTCGCCACTCATGACTCGGCAGCAAATACCTCGATTAAGCAAAATCCTCAAGGAACGCACCGGGTGATGGTGATCGTGAGTTACTCCTCGGTCTTCATCGGAAGGTTGATCGCAATCACAAGTGGGTCAAGCGTCGGTTTGGTACTCTTCTTTACAACATGACCTCAACTCACAATGCGGTGAAGAAAAACCACTACTATCTTCATGAAACCTTCAAGCGCTTTGGGCTGTTCTTTCACATGTCTACAATGAAGAAGAACTGCAATCAATGGGACTCAAGGAAGAATTTGGTGGTCGCACCTCCTCGAAGAAATTCAAGAAAGTCAAAGTTCCTTCCTTGGTGGCCAGCTCCTATTCTTCATCTCGCGACACGATGAAAATGAAGATTTGGAAGACAACTGCTGCTGGTCCTACCTCGACGAACAACCCGACAATCTTTGGCGCTCCGTCTTCAACTTGATATTCTTCAAGGCGTTAGTCCTCGGTTTGATCCTTTTGGTCATTCGATGACAAAGGGAGAAATTTGAGTTAGTCTTCAAGCGGGTCTCGTTTTTGTCTATATACTATATTTTATTAAGTTACAACTCTCGTTCTTACGAAACCTTTTATTGGATCGAGTTGTAATCTTAAACCCGATGGTGCTTTGATACTTCTGATGCATTATGCTTTTGCTCTATGCTCTGATTAGAAGTAGTTTTGATACTTGTTATGCTCTGATCCAATTTGGCCCTTGGGCTCTGATACTCTTTGTGTGTTACATTGCATAACATCAAGCACCATATTTCATCATGCATTTCAAATTCCTCATATTATATGTCAAATCGTGTATGAATTACAAGATATAGGGAGATCTCCATGATTCAATTCTTCAAATGTGCATTGCCTCAAAAGCAATTTCCTCACTATGCACATCTTGAGGGGAGTTCTTCTATATCTTGCAATCAAAATCCTCATTATCAGTATTTACACTTCATATATTTATCCCGTTGAAAACTTAACTTGTATTGTCATCAATCACCAAAAGGGGAGATTGTAAGTGCATCTAGTGCCCTTAGTGATTTTGGTGTATTGAAGACTTATAGGTTAAGTAACTAATCGTTTGTGAGTGTACACAGGTCTATAAGTCTATGAGGAGTTTGATATTTACTGAGAAAGTCGACCCTAAAATGAATTTCTTCATCTGAAGAATTTGATATTACGAAGACTTTACGAAGACTTTGAAAGTGAAGAAATTGGTGTGATTACGAAGACTTGGTATTCGCTTGAGGAATATGAGCGTGAAGACTTTTGTTTTCGTAGTTTCATTTTCTCTTTCTTGAGTCATAAAACACCGTCTTTGTTAAAGGGGTCGAGGAAATACTAAGGAGAAATTTCCATTTGATGCTCAACTCAAAATCCTCACCTACCAATCCCTTGAGTGAAGCCTTTGGAAATCTCATACAGATTCAGTCAATTTCTTGATGTGAGAGCGAAGCTCTTACAGTCCTTGAGAATTTATTCGGCGAGGAGTTAAAATTCGCCGGTCTGAATTGCCTACGATGAGAACATGATAGCCGAGAATTTGATGTTCAAATTTCCGACCGTTCTTTGTCTTCTTGCTTGACTGTCCCAAAATATCTCCACCTAACGGTCATATCATTTAAGGGCATTTATGTCTTATCATGTCGGGCTGCTCCTAGGCTATAAATAGCCGCCCCTACAACCACTAGTTGGTTGGCTGCTCGAAGAACTTGACACTTGTCATTTGAGAGCAACCCATCCTCTGAGGACTTTGGCGAAAATCATCAAGTGAGGAAAAACCCAAAGTGAGGAAAATCCCAAAACCAAACCCCAACAAACCCAAAGTGATTGAGCATCACTGAAGAAATTGATCCAGCGTGGATCCGGCGCTTTTACCTTTGAAGACTGTGCTTCTTCCAGACGGTTAGGCGTCACGGTCTAGAAACATCAAGAGGAATTGTGGATCGCCGAGTGACCAAGTATGTGAAGGTTTGGAAGTCGCTGAAGACTTACCACAGTGATTGGGCGAGTCTGCGTGGCCTTAGTTCAAGGAGAATCGGTGAGGACTTGGTGTCTGAGCTGCGTGCTTTCGTGGTGGGTGTCCGGGACTGCGTGTCCTCGAGTTTAAATACTCAGCCGCTCCAACCAGGGCGTACAAGCCCAGAGACAGCAGTTGGAACTGGTCTACCAAATCATTGTCTTCACCAACCTAACTGGTTCTATTTCCTCAACCCTTTCATTTCCTCATTCTTGTGTTGAGTGTTTGTCATATCTGTGTTTGAAGACTTTGGTGAAGACTTTCTCAATTTCCTCAGTTCAATTTCTTGATCTGTTTGTCTTCATCTTGTGTTATCCTGTGATTACGCTTTACGTACTCTGTGATTGTCTTCATTTCATCATGATGACTATGCTTGTAATCTGCTATGCTTACTTCTGAGTACTTATTCCGCTGCATGTATTTCTTAGCTAAGGAATTTCCTCACGGCAAATTCCTCGATGAAGAATTTGTAAATTCATAAAATCGCCTATTCACCCCCCTCTAGTCGATATAGCACTTTCACCATCTGTTCGGCAAGTTCGAACTGACCGAAGGTTATGATTGATGACCCGAGAGGCCGTTGTCGGCTCTGTCGCCGACGGGGCGGTCATGATAAAGCCGCCGAGCCAGAGAGTCTGGCCTACAGCCAGAGCTCTCTCCGAAGTAATGTCGTCCTTGAAGACGAGTCGAGCCATTAAGCCTTGCGGCGACGTCATAGAGGAACTCTCAATGAAAGCACCAATGTCGGTGTCAAAACCGGCGGATCTCGGGTAGGGGGTCCCGATCTGTGCGTCAAGGCTGATGGTAACAAGAAGCAAGGGACACAGATGTTTACCCAGGTTCGGGCCCTCTCGATGGAGGTATAACCCTACTTCCTGCTTGATTAATATTGATGATATGGGTAGTACAAGAGTAGATCTACCACGAGATCGTAGGGGCTAAACCCTAAGAGCTAGCCTATGATGGTATGAATGTAATTGTGATCGGCCTTCTAAGGACCAACCTCTCCGGTTTATATAGACACCGGAGAGGGCTAGGGTTTACATGGAGTCGGTTACAAGGAAGGAAATATAATATCCGGATCGCCAAGCTTGCCTTCCACGCAAAGGAAAGTCCCATCCGGACACGGGCCGAAGTCTTGAGTCTTGTATCTTCATGCTTCAATAGTCCGGACGTTGTACACAGTCCGGCTGTCCGGATACCCCCTAATCCAGGAGCCCCTCAGTAGCGCCGGTAGCCGGTCGTCAAAAAAAATTGGAAGTGGCAGCGGCAGCATCGTGGTGATGGAGGTTGGGTGAGACCGTGAGAGAGGGAGAGGAATCTGCGAGAGGGGGAGATGGTGGATAGAAAAGTAACTTCTTTTTCTACAGTTTGGCGCCTGATATATTGACGCATGGGTGGCTAGGGGAATGGGGAGGTTAGCTGTAGGTGCGGGAGGTGGGAGGTTGAACAAACAACGTATGTTTGGGTATCGTTGGTGCATATGTGTTGCTATATGGGGTTTTTTGTTGTAGTGTGGGGGGCTAGAAGATGGTGCGAGGGGCCAAGTGGAGGGAGACTATGAAGGAATGCACAAGTGCGAGATCGATATTTAGAGAGAGGCGCGAAGCGTCTTGTTGTTGCCTGTGTGGCGGAGCCATGAAAATAAATGAGCTAGGGGCCAAGCATTGCTAATCCTTTACGAGGAGGGTTAATTCATGAACTTAAACCATTTTTAGCAGCAATTTTCTAATGATCACATTCATATTAGCCTCGATATATAGTGATGTTAGGGGCGGGGCCCTTACTGCCCCTGTCTTCGCCATTGTGCCTTGTCCCGAGAGATGAAGCGGAAGGCATGGATGATGAGAGGGGGACGTTGGATATATAATTAATGTGTGTGTATTAGCTATATATGTTAATCCTATATAGAGAGGTATAGATTGATCGATGTGGACGTGGGAAAGAGGGTGAGACCTCACTGGATATATCAATTGATCGGTTTGTGTGGAAAACTATGAAAGACCTAGCTATATACACACATACATAGAGGAACATCGATCATTGTGCATGCACGCGTGAGAGATAAAGAATGGCCGATATGATGGAGAGGGGGATGTGTGTGGGTGTGTGCCTTCATGGGAGACCGACCTGAAGAAAAGATTGCATGTGTGCGATGGATAATGCCAACTGGTAGTGTGTGTGCATGCATGCACGAGAGAAAGTTAGTGGTACAATTATGAAGAGAAGATGACAGTGTGGGTGCAAAAGACTAGGTGAGGTCATAATCAATGTAAAGTTGAATTCAAATATTTGAATAAGAGATCCTGATGTTTGAAACCCATGCATGCATGAATATAACGGGGATCTGCGTGGTGTGGTTTGGAAACGAGCATGTTATAATATATACACATTGAACAAGGTCAGACTGATTTGAATTTGAGATACCGATGGCAGACATCATTTGGCCACGTCGCATCCGTGCATGGACACACTATTCTAATTGGACATGATGGTGACTTTAGCATCACATATCTATATCTATACCCTATATATATATATATATATATATATATATATATATATATATATATATATATATATATATATATATATATATATATATATATATATATATTATATTTTTTATTTTTTATATTGTGTGCGGGTAACTTTAACTTTGAAGGATGGTCGTTGGATGAGGCGAATCCGATGGTCCAAAGATGGCAAATTTGAGCACTACTGGCCGTTGGATATCATCTAGATTCCACCAAATTTCGCCAAATGTATAATATAGAAGACTCCATGGTTGAACTTAAGCATAATGCACAAAACATCATAACACAAGTACTTCTTATTTGTTCTAGAATCTTCCGTATCAGAATTGCCCAAATGTTTTTCTACATGATTTGCCATTATTTGTTTTTACTTTATGTCTTACAACGCACAATTCCATGAATCTTAAAATAGATTAGCTTTCTTATAAAAACTAGATGATTTTGAATGAAATGAACTATAATAATTAAACGAACATCTACATCATGCATATATGACTCAAAGCTTACATGCTATAATGTGGTATTTATTCATAATTTGGTTGCCAAATCTCATGCGTGCAATGCACGTGTACCTTACTCTAGTCTAAATGGTGTTTGTGTGTGTGTTGTGCGTGTTGAGGTGCAAATTATCTTTTTTGTGGGTACACGTTAAGCTTTTTCTTCCGAAATTTCAAGCCGCGCCTTGTTATGCCGAAAATTCAAGCTAGCTTCTCTGTCTATCGTGCTGCGAAACTCCCGCCTCTTTAAGCGAATCTGAGTAGTTCCTTGCTCAAGACCACGAAGCAAGCGCCTTGTTAGCCCGAAATATTTAAGATATATCTTTGTCTCGTCGTGCTCCGACAACTCCCTCCATCTCAACCCGCGCCTTGCTATTCCGAAATTACAACACGCACGAAAACTCCAACCTCTTGTGAAATCCCGACACGCAAAATGCCCGTGGTACCCCTAAACCGAAAGAAGCGCCTCAAATCGGTGGGGGTACTTCCGTAACTTACCCCACATTTCGGACAAGCGCGTCCCTAAGCCATGGTTCCCCACTGCCATCCCATCCGCCCACCCATTCGTACACCGAGGCCACGAAAACCCGCGACGAAACCCCACACCCTGCTCCGTCCGCCACCCAGCCGGAGCCTCTTTCTCGACGACGTCGTCCACAGCAACACCTCGACATCCCTCATCCATCGTACCGGATGAGGATCCGTCGTCGATCTCATCGTCCCGCCAGTTCAGCCACCCAGTCCTCCACCTCCAAGGAGCTGCCCCGATGTTCCCCTCGTCTTTTGCGCCACCTCCATTCCCACACCGCCGTCTTCACCTGCACCACCGGAAGAGCATCATCATCACCATTTCCTCGGATGAAGCTGCGGCCTAATCGGTGCCACCAAAGAGGTTGTACACTAACCGCCGCATTTTCTTTTTGATTCGATCTCATGGTGCTGCCGGCGCTCGGTCCCGAGCCGACACGGCGCGACTCCATCCACGGGCGGCGTCGCCACTTCCTCAAGCGTCGCTCCCTCGGCGGCGGCGTCCACATCGATAGGAGCTCTGCTGCTTTAGCTCTCGCTTCGCGCTGCTGCTGCTCTGCTCTTTCTCTCATCCCTGCCTGTCTGCTCTTGCTATTGGTCTTGCTCGCTGCTGCTCTCACTCTTGCTCTTGCTTGCGGCGCTGCTCGATTAGCCACACTTGATCTCTTGAATCGACTTTTGGGTCAATCAATTTTCAGGGGGTGGGGGGCTCACCGGGGTGAAGGAAGAACCAGCCGCAGCAGGGAAGGAGGCTCGCCGGAGAGGTACCCACTATCTATCTTAGGGTTCGGGGTGGGGCGGTGGTGCGCCGGTGGCGGGCGTTAGCGGGCGGTGGCGTGGGGATCGCCGAAGAAAAAGCTCGGCATGGGGGGCCTAGAGGGATGGCAGGCGGCGGTGGACCGGTGGTGGGGAGTGTCTTGAGGCGGGCAGGCGGCGCACCGCCGCCCGGCGGGCGGGGGCTGCTGTTTGGCGGTGGTGGCTGCTGGCTCAGAGGGGTGGAGGTTGAAGATGAACCATAGGCCCTTGATTTCGTATCCAACGGCTGCAAAATCGACTGACCAGAGATGAAAAAGTCAGTCGACCGACGTGTAGCCTCACCTTGCTAGTGCATTCAGTTTCGACAGCAAAATTCAGTTTCGACAGTAAAATTCAGTTTCGACAGTTAAGTTCAGTTTCTACAGTTAAGTTCAGTTTTGACAGTTAAATTCAGTTTCTACAGTTAAGTTCAGAAATGAGCGGCTGATGTATTTTACACTAGCACATTGTGGTTATGTATTTTACGTCATGTATTGGAGATGCTATTAGAATTCCACTCAGGTTAACGTTGTTCGTTATCTCTCTTGTCCTGCTTCAGCCTCGGCGTCGTACAACTCACTGGAGCTGCTCCAACGATGAAACTCTCCATCACAATGGAGCAGTACCTCGGGCTCCATCTCCAGGGCGCCTAAGATCTTCTTCCCTCCTCCGACAGCCAAGTCAGCGAGCATCCTCACCGCCAACCCAATCACGCTGAGAGCGACATGGCCGCCAAAGAGGTTGTACACTTGTTGCATCTCTTTTTACTCTACATGTTATATATATTGTCCACTGAGCACTTTCGTAGTAACGGAAATCGATTATTTTATCCTACTATATGACAAGCGGTGAGGTACCGGGCAACTTAGCTATCCGTGATGGACTCTCTTGAGCGCCATCATTATTTATCTCTGCTTGCGTTTGAGCTGTGCATTTGTCGATGGGCACGGGAGTTGAGCTAGTATGGCAGTGGCCTGGGTCCAAAGTAATAGAAGTAGCACAAAAACATTTTTTTAGCGTAGGATTTTCCTTGCTCAAGCCTGCCTACTAGAATCGCCAGTGCTTGAAAGGAAAAGTGAATGAAAAACATAGGAATTGGAAAGTTTCCTATGGTACTACTTTTGATGAATTTGTTGCAAAGGAATGGAGCAAAGGAAAACTGTAGGATTTGTTCCTTTAGTGTCTCCTTGAAAGAAAAACCGTAGGAATTCTAATTTCCACTTCTCCTCCTTTTCATATTCCTATTCATCAAGCACAAGACTAAGAGATAGCGGCATAATAGCATTATAACCGTACATTTTCTTGTGGTTTAACTTAATCTCACCATGCTTTTTTGCATCATGTGATCTTCCAATTGTTGTGAATCAAACACCCAGTTAGCAGAAATCCTGTGTTTTAAATTCTCTGTTTTGCACGTGCATTCCTATCCTATTCCTGTCTATTTCCTATCCTGCATTGTTAGAATCCTCAAATTCAAACAAGCCCTTACTCAATTACTTACATTACAGATATGTGTCAAAACCTTGTGTGGTTTGTCCTGCTCTGCTGGTTGTGTGTTACACCCAGCTCGGCTGCTCCAACGACGGAAGGGTTCACCACAGCAGGGATCCGCTCTCCAGGTGTCTTTCGCCGCCTCGGATCTTCTTCCCTGCCGCCGCAGCCGACAACTGCATTACCATCATCAAGCGAGCGAGATGACCTTGAGGACTACGGGTCCGCAAGAGAGGTCGCACTCTTCCGTGTCTGCTTCGTTATGTGTAAGCTTAATATGATGACATGCTACATTATCGTCATGTTCACCTATTAGACTCGAGTCGGGTCCAAACTAATGCTGAAACTTGAGTTTTAAATGGTTGTGGGGTACATATTGGGGCAGCAATCGGTACTATCATCTACTATCTGGTTAATCTCCGGTGTCTACTATGAGTTTCATGTTGGGTGCAAACAAACATTAAAGGAGCCATTATCTGTATTTTTAACTAAAGCTATTATCACTGCTATCATTGGTTTTGGGTCTATCCATAGTTTGCTACCATCACTCTGGATTTGTGCATGCACTCCTTACATAATCTCACTATGTTTTATTCCTATGCATGCCGGTTATTTTACACAATGGAACTGATCATGTGGAGCAAAAGAGCGAGCCTTGCGTGGCAATAAAATTTCATGCAGGCGATCGTTCCATGGTGGGCACAAAGGCAGGCCCCTCCACCCATTTTGGATCGTAATCAAGAGGAAGATAACTGTTAGGGGGGATTTAGAAGGAAGACCACTCCTATTTACCCCATGAGGTCTTCGCTCTAACTTGGCATCTTGATGTTGGTAATATCATGCATATAGTGCCTTGCATTGCTTATGTATACATTAAAGATGTCATCTGCTTAGTTTAGACATGCTTTGTGTCAATGCCATATGTTTAGTTTCTTTATTGTATATGTGAATCATGCAATGCCATCTTGTCTAGCCAGGGCATCATATATGTGAATTTTGCAATGCCACCACAGTTAGCCAGTCATCTTATATGTGAATTATATCATGCCATCATTTTTTATTACGTGTTAAATTTGTCAACAGTTTTAGTACATTCAATTACTCTTCACATGCATCAGCCATTCGACACGGTCATGGAAAAATCTGGAGTGGAAACAAGGTCTTGAGCGGACAATGCTATCGACGAAGCGCATGTCTTGCTGGTTACCGATAGCTCCTCGGAGGAGGATTCGAGACATATGACCGATCATATTTCCCCCCCCGAGGTGCATGCCCTAACTTGGCAGGGTTATGTTGCTCATATCGTGCGTATGGGATCTTGCATTGCTATGTCATTTGCTTAGTTTAGACATGCTTTGTGTGAATACCACCTGTTTAGTTTCTAATTACCATATATGTGAATTATGCAATGCCATCTTGTTGCAAGACATTATATATGTGAATTATGCAATGTTATCTTGTTGCAAGGCATTATGTATGTGAATTATGCAATGCCATGCTGTTTAGGCAAGCGTCATATATGTGAATTATATCATGCCGTCCTTTTTTTGTATTTCTCATTGCTTTTGTCAACAATGTTTGTATATTCAACTGCTCTTCCTGTGCATCAGCCATTTGAATTCGTGATGGAGAAATCTGGAGTGAAAACAAGGTCTTGAGCGAGACAATGCTACTGCTGAAGCAGATATCTTGCTGGTTATATATAGCTCTTGAGAGGAGGATTGAGGCGGATGACCATTCCTATTATCCCCACGAGGTGTATGCTCAAACTTGGCAGGTTATATTACTCATATAATGCATATGTTGTATTGCAATGCTTAGTTTTTACATCATATACACAATATTGAATGCCATCTCCTTAGTTGACACATCATATATCGATTGCCCTCTGCTCACTTCCTTAGTATATAAATCATATATTTGAATTATGTCATGCCATGATGTTTACATAGACAGCATGTATCTGAATTATGGCATGCCAACCCATTTTCTAAAGACATAATATAGTTATATCATCTCATCCTGTTTACATAGTCATCATATTTTAAATTATGCCATTCTATCCGTGAATTATATCATGCCATCATGTTTCCATCGACGGTATGTTTGTGATTTATGGCATGCCAACCACTTTAATAGACACATCGTATAGTTATATCATGTCATCCTGTTTACATAGTCATCATATTTTGAAGTATGTCATTCTATCCTGTTTAGTTAGCCATCATACATGTGAAATTGTGTCATGCTAACCTGTTTAATTAGCCATCATATATGTGAAATTATGTCCTGCTATTCTGTTTGCTTAGACAACATAAATGTGAATTATTTCATGCCCTATTTTCTTCCCTACTATCCATTGCACCTATCTATCTTACAATGTACGTACATTCAATTACTTTTCTTGTTTATCAGCCATTTCAATTGGAGGAGTGATGGCGTATCTGTGGGAGTAAAACACGGTCTTGAGAAAAGATCGTGCTACACAATCGATGCAGATAGAACCACGGTTGTACTTGCCCAAGAACCAGCCCCACCACACATAACCCACACTCATGCAGATTGTACCCCTACCCAGTTGGGTAGAGAACCAGCTACACCCCTTCTAACCCCAACCCCAGTAGATAGACACCCTGTTCCCGTTGACACAGCACCGTCTCCACCACAGAGCACCCAAACATGAGCAGTTAGTAAGGCAACTGCAGTGCCCAAATCACGAGGACCACCACTCAAAACCCGAAGTCAACGCTTAAAGCAGAAGAAGAATTGTTCTCAGGTCATGTTCCGTAGCTATGGTTCATACTACTTTGCTCTTGCATCACTGTATTTACTGATACCAACTAATTTCAAATTTGAAGGATGCAATTGAAACTCCAATGGCGCAACAGGTATGTTTTAAACCTGTTTCTTCAACGTGTTTAGCCGTTTGCTGTTGTAACTTGCTCTATGTTGATTTCAGTTTCAATTGAATAAACAGTTATGTTCTCATGCCATGCACATTACAAGTGTTGTTATTGCTGTGTAGTTTCCCACACTTATATTCTGTCTATGCTGCTTTGTCTTAAATAGATATGATTTGAACTGTATCTATCTTGATTTGGCAACATAAACTAGAATGATATAGACCATACAGTGACCATACTACATAGATATATGTTCGTTTCATGCTGTTATCATGTCCACCTTACTACTAAACTGGTTTACCAAAATGAGTTTCATATACTACATTGTAAACCTGAGATGTGTTTGTTTGTTTCTCTTTGAGAACGCGGATAAAATATTGGAGAAGAGTACCCTGTTATGCAATGGTAAAGGAAGTAATGCAGATAAGGTTCAAGATAGTGAGACATCCCTGTTGGTCTCCAAGAAAGCTGATAAAAACTATATTGAAGACACTGAGACAACCCCAAAGTCCTGTCTTGATGTAGTGTTCGAGTTACTAGCTACCACTTCTTGGCACTAGCTCTTGAACTCGTTGCTGAATCAGTTAAACTTCTTGAGTCTCAACTTCAAGTTGAAAGACATCGATCGAGATGTTATCGACGAGGAAGCCAAGGGTGAGAAGTCCTGCAGAATTCAGATGCATACTTTACGGTGCAACGACAAGTCTTTGGAGGACTTAAGCGCCAAACAAGGAAAGTTAATAAGCTTGATAAGCATCTTGCCAGCATTATGGGTACCCAGGATATTGTTTCTTGAGCCCTTCTGAAGTGGTTTCAGTTCTAGACTTGTTTTGCTGCGGCGTTTATATGCTGATGTGTTCCCTATATTTGCACTGGTGGCGAACTTTGATGCCCAGTGGATGTAATATGTGTAATAGCCGTGATGCCTAGTGTAAGTTGCTTGCTTATTTATTTCCTTGTTGTCTTGTTTATTTGCTTGCTTATAGTCAGTGCAGTTCTTTTTCCGCGGTTTGCTAGTGGCTGCAATAACCTAATTTTCAAAACTAGGCCACAATAACCATGGGCTAATATTTACTGTAGTGACACTCGGCCTCCTACGGGCCGTAGAAACAGTGGGCCTTCTACGGGCCGTGAAAGCGATGGGCCTTCTACGGGCCGTAAAGCGATGGGCCTTCTACGGGCCGTAGAAGCGATGGGCCTTCTACGGGCCGTAGAAGCGATGGGCCTTCTACGGTCGTGAAACAATGGGCCTTCTACGGGCCGTAGAAACAATGGGCCTTCTACGGGCCGTATCATCAATGGGCCTTATACGGGTCGTATGACCGATTAGCCAAACACAGGCCAAGCAGACCGCGTGCGGCGTAAGCGGGCTAGAGTTGGAATCGTCCGTTCATGGGCCGACCATAACGGGCCATCGTTAATAGGCCGCATTTGATGGCGCTATGAAAACGGCCCAGCGTGTTAACGGACCACAAGCGGGCGGCTGTAACCACGGGCGAATGTGGCCCTAAGCGAAAAATAGCGATAGCGGGCGTAAGTAAGCGAATCTTTGAAATGAGCCCAGAATAAATGGGCTCGAGAAGGCTGAAAGATAACATGGGCTGGAAGCATTAGCGGAATAACGGGCTGTTAATGGGTATAAAGTGATACCTTTGTTCTTCTGAGCCGGTTTCACCACGGGCCGTTAATGGGTGTAAAGTGATACATTGTTCATTCTTGGCCGGTTTCACCACGGGCCATTAATAGGCCAGAGTTACATAGGGCCTCATATGGGCGAAAAGGCGTCATGGGCGGAAGTGAAAACGGGCTGGAATCATATTGGATGGCCGAGATGACGCTACTGGGCCTAATTCGAATAGGGCGTAATGGGTCTTGGGTTAGCGGGCTGTAAATGGGCTATATGCGAACAGGCCGTTAACAGGCTTTCCATGGGCCGGCCCGCCACCTTTTGACCAAGTCAAACGGGCTAGCCTTTTCATAGGAATGGGCCTCTATTGGGCGTGCCACTGTCGGCGTATCATGTCGCCTACGTCCAATGAGTGGATGACATCTGTCCCGGCGATGAGCCGACCGTGTTTCCTCCGCCAATGATGATTTTACCGTGGAAAATCCCCATTGGTCGGGGCTGTTAACGGGTTATCGGATCCAAAACCCGACCCGATAGCTTAACGGCGTTCCGTTACGGTGGATGCCGCGTGTCGGTCACCCTTGGCGAAAGCACTTCTATGGCCTTACGATTTATCGTCATGGAAGTGGACACTTCTGTGATGATAATTTTGGTAATGTCATGGAACACTTCTACGACAGCACAGGTATGACTATCTTGATTCTGTCATAAAATCGTCATGGATGTACATGCATGACAGAAAACGCGACCTAGTGTGACAAACACGTATCATCATGGAAGTGTATTTTTTTGTAGTGAGCTTGTTATGTCATATTATGATTGTTTTGAGAAAGTATTGTCATCCGAGTTTAATTATTATTGCTCGCTATCTGATTATGCCATTGATATGAGTAAACATGAAACCTAAGTTTTATTGTGAATATGGTTAGTTCATAATCTTTGCTGAAAACTTAAATGCTGGCTTTACATATTTACAACAACAAGAGCAAACAGAGTTTGTAAAAGTTTTTCTTTATCACTTTCAGTTTATCAACTGAATTGCTTGAGGACAAGCAAAGGTTTAAGCTTGGGGGAGTTTATACGTCTCCAACGTATCTACTTTTCCAAACACTTTTGCCCTTGTTTCGGACTCTAATTTGCATGATTTGAATGAAACAAACCCGGACTGACGATGTTTTCATCAGAACTGCCATGGTGTTGTTTATTGTGCAGAAAACAAAAGTTCTTGGAATGACCTGAAAATCCACGGAGATAACTTTTGGAAAATATAAAAAATACTGGCGAAAGAATCAAGGCCAGGGGGCCCACACCCTGTCCACGAGGGTGGGGGGCGCGCCCCCTCCTCCTAGGCGCGCCCCCCTGTATCGTGGGCCCCCTAATGCTCCACCGACCTCAACACCAACTCTATAAATTCTATTTCGCGGAGAAAAAAATCGGAGAGAAAGTTTCATCGCTTTTACGATACGGAGCCGCTGCCAAGCCCTAATCTCTCTCTGGAGGGCTTATCTGGAGTCCGTTCGGGGCTCCGGAGAGGGGGATTCGTCGCCGTCGTCATCATCAACCGTCCTCCATCACCAATTTCATGATGCTCACCGCCGTGCGTGAGTAATTCCATCGTAGGCTTGCTGGACGGTGATGGCTTGGATGAGATTTACCATGTAATCAAGTTAGTTTTGTTAGGGTTTGATCCATAGTATCCACTATGTTCTGATATTGATGTTGCTATGACTTTGCTATGCTTAATGCTTGTCATTAGGGCCCGAGTGCCATGATTTAAGATATGAACCTATTATGTTTTCATGAATATATGTGAGTTCTTGATCCTATCTTGCAAGTTTATAGTCACCTATTATGTGTTATGATCCGACAACCCCGAAGTGACAATAATCGGGATACTTCTCGGTGATGACCATAGTTTGAGGAGTTCATGTATTCACTATGTGTCAATGCTTTGTTCCGGTTCTCTATTAAAAGGAGGCCTTAATATCCCTTAGTTTTCACTAGGACCCCGCTGCCACGGGAGGGTAGGACAAAAGATGTCATGCAAGTTCTTTTCCATAAGCACGTATGACTATATTTGGAATACATGCCTACATTACATTGATGAACTGGAGCTAGTTCTGTGTCACCCTATGTTATAGCTATTACATGAGGAATCGCATCCGACATAATTATCCATCACTGATCCAATGCCTACGAGTTTTTCACATATTGTGCTCCGCTTATTTACTTTTTCGTTGCTACTGTCACAACTACTACAAAACTGCTATCTTTACTTTTGCCACTGTTACCGTTACTTCCATACTACTTTGCTACTAAATACCTTGTTGCAGATACTAAGTTATCCAGGTGTGGTTGAATTGACAACTCAACTGCTAATACTTAAGAATATTCTTTGGCTCCCCTTGTGTCGAATAAATAAATTTTGGTTGAATACTCTACCCTCGAAAGCTGTTGCGATCCCCTATACTTGTGGGTTATCAGGCAACGGGGGAATGTGCACTCCCCCATTGCTGAGCCTCCACCCCGTCGGCCCGGTGCGCATGTCCGTGGCGCCCGAGATGCTGGCCCGAGCGAAGCCACGACTCCCGATCGTGGAAGCGGCGGTGGCGAAGCCGTTGGCGCCGCCCGCGTCGCAGGCTCTGCGGTCATCGGGTGTCGGAGTGACGGAGAGGGAGGGAGAGGGAGGGCTCGGCGGTGGCACACGGGAGAGGGAGAGCTCGACGGCTAGGGTTGGTGTCGCCAGAGGCGAGGGAGGCCACCGGCTTATATAGCCGCGCCCGTGTGTACGCGTGGCGGGAGGAGAGGCGTCGCTGCGCCGCCCCGTGACGCGCCGCCCGTGAGGAATCAATGACAAGGCTGACCGGCGGCGGAAGCGCGGCAGCCATGGCATTGATTCCCATGGGAACCGAGGCGATGAGGGCGACAAACGCCCGTCTCGCTGACTCGGCGGGCCCATGGCTGTTTCGCGCCAAAACCACTCGCCCCGGTGCCCCCGGCTCCCCCCAGCGCGCCGGGTTCAGACTGGGTCCGTCGCGTTAATTTCGTCCCAAGCCGGCGAAAAACAGGCTCCTGGGGGCGCGACTAGGCTGTTTTTTCGGCCCCGGCGCAAAAAAATCGCCTGGCGAGGCCGTTCTAGGGGCACGGCTGGAGATGCTCTTATGTCTTTACATCTGTCTCCTCATCCTATGCTACTGTTCATGGCTGTGCCGCCTCTCCCAAGCTCATATGGAAATTAATCCGCCTCTGAATCCGGTTTCTCCTCGCCCCCGAATCCGGGCGATGAACCTCGGCGGCTGGCTTGTCACTGAGGGCAGGATCCTTCTGAAAGGATCGATATAGTTGACTAGAGGGAGGGGGGTGAATAGGCAACTACCAATTTTTAAGCTTTTCTTTACCAATTTAAACTTTGCAATAATAAAGGTTGTCTAGATGTGCAACTAGGTGGACAACCTATATGATGCAATAACACAAGCACACGAGCAAGCAAGGATAGGAACACAAATAAGCTTGCACAAGTAAAGGGATAAGATAACCAAGAGTGGAGCCGGTGGAGGCGAGGATGTGTTACGAAGTTCCTTCCTTTTGAGGGAAATGCGTCTCCGTTAGGCGGTGTGGAGGCACAATGCTCCCCAAGAAGCCACTAGGGCCACCGTAATCTCCTCACGCCCTCGCACAATGCAAGAGCCGTGATTCCACTATTGGTGCCCTTGAAGGCGGCGACCGAACCTTTACAAACAAGGTTGGGGCAATCTCCACAACGTAATTGGAGGCTCCCAACAACACCACGAAGCTTCACCATAATGGAATATGGCTCCATGGTGACCTCAACCGTCTAGGATGCTCAAACACCCAAGAGTAACAAGATCCGCAAGGGATAAGTGGGGGGAATCAAATATCTCGTGGTGGAAGTGTAGATCGGGCCCTTGTCACCCAATCCGAGCAAATCAACAAGTTTGATTGGCTAGGGAGAGATCGAGCCAAAATGGAGCTTGGAGCAACAATGGAGCTTAGAGAGGAAGAGGTAGTCAACTAGAGGTTGAAGAAGCCCTTATATAGTCGAGGAAAAAATCCAACCGTTATCCACTTATTCAGCCAGCGACGCCGCGGTACTACCGCTCGGTAGCGGTACTACCCTGAGCAGCAGCGGTACTACCGTGGCGGACCACGGTACTACATGCAGCAGCACATGCGGGACTTGCGACTAAGGGCAGTACTACGCTTGCGCGGTACTACCGCTCCCCTTGCGGTACTACCGCAAAGCGAAATCACGATCGAGAAGGCGCGGATGAAATAAATTACATCCGTGCCAACTTCGCTGAAACTGCGGTAGTGCAAAAATCCGACGCGGTACTACCGCTCTGGAGGAGCGGTACTACCGTAGCGCGTGCCTACTACCGTGAAACTACATTACTCGATAGGAGGGCCACGGTACTACAGCTCATAGGGAGCGAGTACTACCGTGGGCTCCAGCGGTACTACCGCTACTGATGAGCGGTTCTACCGTGGTGGTAGCGGTTTAAAAATTACATCCGCCCCTACTACCGCACGGGCGGCACTAGGCACTGGGAGCAGCGGTACTATCGCTCGGAGGCGGTACTACCGTGGCACCACGCGGTACTACAGCGTGTACCTGTGATACTACCGCAAGTCTGATGGCGATTGTCGAATTCCGCACAACCAAGATAACGAAGGAAGCTCCAAAGTGCGAGGAAAGGAGGGACAAGTGTGCGTGTTGATTCCGCCCTAACCTTACCGACGCGGACCCCTCTTAATAGTACGGCTCTCCTCGACTCAAATCCACCAAAAAGAAACGTGGGGCGGCGTCGTCTTCAATAGTCTCGAGGGGCACCGAATCGTCTCGAGCCTAGAGATGAACCATCGAGGAACTCAAAGCATACGATTAGTCCATAAAAGTATCGTCATCAATCACCAAAACACTTACGGGATAAATATGCCCTTACAAACTCCCCTTTTGGTGGATTGATGACAATCTGATTTGCACAAAGATACAATAATATAGAGCAAGAGCAAACCCCTCCTCTCCAAAATATAGACGGGCTCCCCCTAGATGTGTGCACTCTGGATGAATGCTTTGGACTGCATAGCACACGAACTAGGATCACCACTCCCCCTATATTTTAGAGACAAAGGTCCGAAGAATAACATCTAAGCAACATATAGCACGATATAACATAAGCTTGCTAAGATAGATAGAGTGCATATGACTTACACCATAAGAAGGAAAAGCAACTAAAAGCGAGGTTCAAGCGATTCAAGCGAGGTTCAACCGAAAGCATAATAGACACACCAAACACGAACACAAACTACATAAATCCCTCGTTCTCTCCCCTTTTGGCATCGAGGCGCCAAAAGGCAGAAGGACACCTACACTAGCGGTGGCTCAAGCGGAAGGAACTCGTCCCAACCCTCTCCTCGAGACTCCTCGGCGCGGGATGGACTCCTCGGCGTCCTCCTCGAATCAGTCCACTTGTAGCCTTGTTTCGCCATCCACTCGGCCTCTGGGTGATGTGCTCCTCAGACCCTTGAGACACATCCTCACCATAGAGCTTCAAGATCTTCTGTCCCGATGGCGACTCTCCTTGGATGCCACGTGAGTCTGTCTGCCCTTTGCTTGCATGCGAGAAGAGAGTCTTCATCTTGTTCTTGACTTCGTGGCCCATGAAGGCATAGAGGAGCTCAGGGAAGGCCTAGCAGCATGGCCCTCATCAACGTTCTCGGCGCCAACATCCTCCTCTCAACAGCAGCCCTAGCAGCGGGCGCCTCGGCACGAGTAGTAGTGTTGGCCCGGTTGGGTTTGACACCTTGAGACAGATGGGATCATGGCGAATCCGGTCGAGGGCAAGAAAGTCCTCACCAGGAACATCTTCTCCCGGTCCTCGAGATCGGTAAAACAGATAAGGCCCGTGAATAGGCACCTTGCGGTTGAACACCGCAAAACCGAAGCTCACACCACATGATGTGAGAGACATCAAGTGGCTGAGTCTGTGACAGACGAGCCTCCTCATGAGATGAGCATCATATCCACCATATAAGCATGGACCTTGTCCTTGTCATCGATCACGAGGAACAAGGAGTTGCGGAAGATGCGGTACATGATATCCGAGGAAAGAGTTGAGCACCAACCCGATCTTGCCACTTGGAGCGTCTTCTCAACATAGTACGGTGCAAGCCTGTCCTTGTTGGCAGAGTCAGGGTTGGCATGGGGAGGAACACCCACGGGAGAGTCAAGCCCGTCATCAGGAACTTGGAGCAAATCCATGAACTCCTTCCAGGTAGCAGTCATCTTACGGCCATTTGTCATCCAGGTCATCCTCCTCTCCTCATTGGGGTGAAAGTAGACAGAAGCAAAGAACTGACCAATGAGCTCAGGATCATAATCAAGATGAAAAGAGATCACATGCTCAATGCCAAACTGCTCCACCAAGTCCAGAGCCTCTCCAAAGTAGGCACGGAACTTCTCCTTCCTCAAGTGATGCATGTCAATCCACTTAACATCCACATAGGTATTCTGCTTGTTCTTGATGACATCCAGATAGACGTTGGTTTGATGCTTGTTCCAGAACAGCTCACAGCCCCTGACAGAGGAGCGAGGGGTCACGTCGGATCCATTTGCACGAGGCGGACGTGGTCAGATTGGGGCATCTCATCCATGCCTGGCGGGCTCCTTGAACTTGTTGGCGTTGTCTTGACATGGCGCTTGGGGCGGAGGAGGAGCCCTCGGGTGCATCACGGGATTGCGTGAGCGCTTGGAGCCGGTGTCACGGCTGGGATTGGACGGCGAGTGCCACCACGAGACACACACATAAAGCAACAAAGGCGCAAAGAAGATCAATGCAAAGGCCACGAAAAAGCACAAGAAACCCATAGAAGACATATGAGAAAGTGGGCATGCGATAGGTGTGAGGCACGGTAGGACTGCCACTACCTGCGGCACTAAAGCAGTAGTACTACTCCAAGCGCGGTAGTACCGTGCGAGGTCACGGTAGTACCATGGTTGGAGCGAAGTGAAACTGCGATGCCGCCTGCAGGCGCGATAGTACCGCACCGAGGCGGTAGTACCGTGCAAGCGATAATACCAGCGCCCTAGGCGATAATGCAGCGTCGCAGCCGATCCGACTATCGATTTGAATCTGAAAAGAACCGCGAAACAACGGTGGTGCTACAGTGATCAGATCTAGGGCATGACAGCAATACCCATATAAATCCTATGCAATACTACACTCCTTCATCCTATTCTTGCGAGAGATTAGGCCTATCAATCTCAAGAACACACAAGCCTCCCCAAAACCTAGAAGCATAAACACCATCAACAAGGAGAGGGAATTGGGGAAAACACAGGTCCATAGCAAGAGCACGTGGTGAGAGCGATCCCACGGTCGGAATCACGGGAGGGCAGCGGTGGAGGAGATCCGGCGAGAGCGCCGGCTCCGTTCTTGAGCAAGGGAGAGAAGGAGGCGACGTGGGGAGAAGGCAGCGAATGGGTATGGGGAGTTAGAACTCCCCCTGCCCGTCCTTATCCCCACGCCCTCAAACCGTTCTTGTAGTACCGCGTATCATCGTGGTAGTACCGCTCGGTGGAAGTTCATAGACCGAGGCGGTAGTACCGCTCAACCGGCGGCGATAAAAATTACTGCCGTGAGGTTGCGATAGTACCGATGCTCCGTAAGCGGTAATACCGTGGCTGGCTGCGGTAGTACATGAATGGCCATGTGATAATACCGTGAATCTCAAGTTACCGCATGTTTCAAAAACGAAAAGAGGGCCTTTGCAAGGAAACTTTTCACACTCAAGAAACCACAATCTCTAGCACAAACCAGAGGCAAAAGACAACAAGAAACCACCACACGACAAGGCCTCTCAAGAAGAGAGGGCGGTGGCCGAAGCCACCTATGTTTGAGTAGGATGGTATGCCACCGCGAAGAATTATCCTTGGGCCCATGACCAAAACTCGTCTTTGGAACACAAGTACCATCAAAAATGGCTAATGTGAAAGAGGTGATCGATTTATGCATAATGGGGGGAGGAAGAGTTCATTGAGAGAACAATACTCCCCCTATGTCCATGCCTATACCTAAACTAGACAGCAAGTTGAGTGTGGTGGGGAGTGCACGGGCTCAAGTCACATTGCTCAAATCCATGATATTTAGCTCATGCCTTAACTCGCGAAATCTTGCTTCATCTAAGGGCTTCGTGAATATATACGCAAGGTTATCACGAGTGTTGACATACTTGAGCTCGATCTCTCCTCGCCTAATGTGATCCCGGATGAAATGATACCGAATCTCGATGTGCTTCGTCTTGAAGTGTTGCACCGGGTTGAGAGAAATCTTGATGGCACTTTCATTATCACACCAAAGAGGCACTTTGCACAAATGACACCGTACTCCTTTAAAGTTTGCCTCATCCATAGGAGTTGAGCACAACAACTACCGGCCGCCACATGTTCCGCTTGTGGGCGAGAGAGACACACAACTTTGCTTCTTGGAAGACCAACTTACCAAGGATCAACCAAGAAATTGGCACCCTCCGAAGTGGACTCCCTATCCACTTTGTCTCCGTCGGAATCGAATCGTAAATCCTTCAAGCTTGAAGTTTGCTCCTCGTGGGTACCATAAGCCAAAGTTTGGGGTATGAGCCAAATATCGAAAGATTAAACGCTGACCGCCACATAGTGACTTTCCTTGGTGCGGCTTGAAACCGTGCACACATACCCACACTCAACATGATATCCGGTCTAGATGCACAAAGGTAAAGCAAGGATCCAATCATGGAGCGATATACCTTTTGATCCACCGCTTTACCATTGGGATCAATGTCAAGTTGGCACTTGGTGGGCATTGGTGTAGTAGCCGGCTTGACATCACTTAGCTTGAATCTTTTGAGCATGTCTTGGGTGTATTTGGCTTGGTTGATGAAGGTTCCTTCTCTTCTTTGTTTGATATCGAAACCAAGGAAGAACTTCAACTCTCCCATCGAAGACATCTTGAACTTGGAGGTCATGAGAGCGGCAAATTCCTCATTGAAAGCTTTGTTAGGAGAACCAAAGATACATCATCAACATATAGTTGGCATACAAACAACTCCGCATTGACCTTCTTAGTAAAAAGAGTGGGATCGATTTGCCCCACTTCAAAACCACGATCTTGTAACAACTCGGTAAGGTGGTCATACCACGCACGTGGGGCTTGTTTAAGGCCATAGAGTGCCTTATCGAGTTGATACACATGATCCGGAAAGTAGGGGTCCTCGAACCCGGGGGGTTGCTTGACATAGACCAACTCATTAATGGGACCATTAAGAAAATCACTTTTCACATCCATTTGTTGCAACTTAAAGTTGTTATGGGAAGCATAAGCAATCAACAAATGAATGGATTCAAGACGAGCAACGGGAGCAAAGGTTTCACCTAGTCGATACCCTCGACTTGGGAGTAGCCTTGTGCTACCAATCTTGCCTTGTTGCGAATGATGTTCCCATGAGCATCTTGCTTGTTCTTGAAAATCCACTTTGTTCCAATGACGTTGTGGTTCTCCGATGGCCTTGGCACTAATCTCCACACCTTGTTGTACTCGAAGTTGTTGAGTTCTTCATGCATGGCATTGAGCCAATCCGAGTCTTCGAGCGCCTCATAGACCTTTTGAGGTTCAACACAAGAGACAAACGCGTGATGTTCACAATAGTTTGCCAATTGTCTCGAGTGCTTACTCCTTTTCTTAGGCTTCCAACCACATTCTCCATGAGATGGCCTTTGGTAGTGAGTTTGGAAGCAATCTTGGCGACACGACGCTCTAATTCCTCCTCGGAGGTAAGATGAGGAGGGTCACTTGATCATCTTGGCGTCGTCTAGAGCATGATCTTCATCTTGAGCATGCTCGGGGGAGAGAACTTGACCTTGGGCATCATTTAAGGTGATATCATCGTCTTGAGCACGATCTTGCCCTTGGTCTTGTTCTTGAGGTTGAGGGCCTTCACTTTGTTCTTGAGCGTGTGGGCCTTGGGTTGGTGATGGCTCCACTTGAGTGGAGCATTGTCCTTCTCCTTGACCATAAGGGGTTCCTCAATGGGTAGGATAAAGCCAACTCCCATTCTTCTTATGGCTTGGGGAGGAATTTCATCACCTACATCACAAGTGCCACTTTGCTCCACTTGGGAGCCGTTATTCTCATCAAACTCCACGTTACCGTCTCCTCAATAAGTCCGTGGATTTATTGAGAACACGATAACATGAGAGTTTGTAGCATAACCAACAAATATGCCCTCATGAGCTCTAGCTTCAAATTTAGACAAACGAACACCTTTCTTGAGAATGAAACACTTACACCCGAACACCCGGAAGTACTTGAGGTTGGGCTTGTTGCCGGTGAGTATCTCATAAGGAGTCTTGTTCAAGCCTTTGCGGAGATAGAGCCGATTGGATGCATGACAAGCGGTGTTGATGGCTTCGGCCCAAAAGTTGTATGGAGACTTGAACTCCGCCATCATGGTCCTTGCCGCATCCATCAGCGTCCGGTTCTTTCTCTCCATAACACCATTTTGTTGAGGGGTATATGGTGCAGAATATTGATGCTTGATTCCCTCATCACTAAGAAACTCATCAAGGTGTAGTTCTTGAACTTCGGTGCCGTTGTCACTTCTTATAGTCAAGATCTTTGCATTATGTTGACGTTGAGCTTCATTTGCAAAGTCGATGACGGTTTGTTGAGTCTCACTCTTCCTCTTGAAGAAATATACCCAAGTGTATCTCGAATAGTCATCCACAATCACCAAGCAATACTTTCTTCCTCCAAGACTATCAAATGATGGTGTCCCAAAGAGATCCATGTGAAGGAGATCCAAGGGTCTCTTTGAGTATATGATAGTCATGGGAGGTGAAACCTTCTCATGAAGCTTTCCTTCAATACAAGCACTTTGCAAGCACGGTCTTTGGCAAAACTAACATTTGTTAGTCCACGGACATGGTCCCCTTGAGAAGACTTTGCAAAGATCTCATATTGACATGGGCTAAACGGCGATGCCAAAGCCATCCCACGTCAACTTTAGCCATTAGGCATGTCGCGGTCTTAGTGGGTCGCTCGAAAAGTTAATCACATAGAGACCATTTTCGACATGCCCAACAAAGGCTACTTTAAGAGTCTTGCTCCACAAGAGGGCCCGCAGTATCAATGTCAAAGAAAGTAGCAAAACCCATGACTGCAAGTTGTGAGCGGAAAGCAAATTGTATGCAAGGGACTCAACAAGCATGACTTTCTCGATCGTAAGATCATGAGAAATGACAACCTTGCGAGACCCAATACCTTAGAATGTGATGCATCACCCCACTCGACATCGGTGGGCATAGATGGAATCTCTTGCACGTCCACCACCATGTCCTTGCTCCGGTCATATGATTTGTTTCTCCACTATCGAGTAACCATGATCCCCACCGGAAGCAAACCCTACAAGAGATCAATGCTTGGTTTTAGGTACCCATTTGGTAATGGGTCCTTTGATGTTAATAACGAGGGTCTTAGGAACCCAAATAGACCATTCAATGTACTCATAAGAAGAACCAACAAATTTAGCATAAACATGCCCATCACTAGCACGACACAACACATAAGAAGGGTTAAAGTGCATGGCTATGTTCATGGGGATAGCGTTGTCCTTCTTGACATTGCCACCCTTTGCAGTTCTTCTTCTTCTTGGAAGCACCCTCTCCCTCCCTCACAAAAGTTTGCTTGAGAGGGGAGGTTGCTTGGTCTTGTCATTCTTCTTCTTGCTCTTGGGCTTGGCATGAACCCAATCCCTCCTTGGCCACAACTTCCTTTTGATTACTCAAAAGGTCGTTAAGGTTCTTCTCACCTTGAATGCATGTGACAAGGCCCTTTTCAAGTTGCTCCTTCAACTTAGCATTCTCCTCAACAAGATGCACATTCTCACAACAAGGGTTAGTAGCATTTGCATTATCAATCAATATCATATGAGGAAAGGTGGCTTTCTCCTTGGTTAGCTTTACTTGGAGTTGATCATGAGACTCTTTGAGACTAGCATGAGCACCCTTCAAGACTTTGTGAGCCTTGTCGAGAGTGTCAAAGTCCTCGTTGAGTCTAGCAAGATCAACTCCAAGCTTTGCCTTCTCGGAACTAAGCACACGAGACACAACAAGAGCATGATCAAGGTCTTTCTTTAATTTAGCGTGATCATCGTTGAAGAGCATGATCAAGGTCTTTCTTTAATTTAGCGTGATCATCGTTGTGTGGCTCCTCAAGAGCCAAACGAAGACCACGCTCTTCCCCAAGAGCATTGGAAAGATCCGAAATCTCATCGGCATAGTCACGACTATGCCCTTCCATCTTAGAGATGGTTTCTTCATGAGTCTCGATCATGACATTGGCTTCACCAAGTTGTTCCAAGAGAGCAACGAAGTGCTTCTTGGATTTCCCCTTGAGTTTACTCATAAATATCTCAAATTCATTTTCCTCTACATTAGTCCCCTCATGTTCATCAATGCAATCCATCAAAGAAGAATGATTGATGATGGTAGTTTTGATGTTGGGGGTTACCTTGTTGGTGGCTTTAGCCATGAGGCACTTGGCGGTGATGCTTTCATTGGGTGAACCGAAGAGAGACGCCCGAGGAGTCATTGCAATGGCCACGGAGGCCATGGCAACCGGTTCACCATCCTCATCATCATCATCATCCTCATTGTACTCTTCTTGAACCACCAAGGCTTTGTGAGGAGTCTTCTTTGGGAAGTTGCTCTTGTTGGGGAAGGACTTGGCCTTGTCCTTACGGATGAGCTTGCGACCATTGTCTTCCCTCTTCTCATATGGACACTCCGCAACAAAGTGACTCACATTGCCACAATTGAAACACGTCCTCACTCGTTGCTTGCCCTTAGAGCCACTTGAATTGCTCTTGTTGAAGTTGGGCCTTGAGTTCTTCTTGCTCCAAAATTGTCTTGAAGCAAGGGCCATGTGTTCATGATAATCATACTTAGTATCTTCGAGGTTGCTCTCTTCTTCTTCCTCCTCTCCATCTTCTTCGACACAAATCTTGGCCTTCAAAGCGAGGTTGGGCTTCTTTGCTCTTTGGGAGCGAAGCACCGCATTGTCGGCGGTCTTTTCCAATACGCTCATAGCCACAAACTCATCCAACACATCACTTGAGGACAAGGTGTGGAAGTCCGGAAGTTGACGGATGACGGAGGGCATGGCTTTGTGGTAGGGCATCATTGCCTTGAGAAATTTGCGCTTGATCCAGTTGTCATCTGTGTCCTTACTTCCATGATCCCGGAGGGAGACAGCAAGCTTGGTTACTCTCCGATAGAGCTCACGAGGTTCTTCTTCTTCCTTCATTACAAACTCATTGGCTTCATCTTGGACCACTTCATAATTGGAACGTTAAATGCTTGCGCTTCCTCGATACATGGAAACCACCTTGAGCCAAGCATCTTTGGCCCGGGAGTAAGGCCGAAGATGAGGAAGGTCTTCGGGAAGGATTGCTTCTTGGATGATAAAGAGAGCATTCTCATTGAATTGATGATCCACGACCTCTCTTGGAGAAAAGTTGCTCGGATCATGCGGGTAGAAACCTTCTTCAATGATTCTCCAAAGGTTAGTGTTCACATGATTTAAATGATGCTTAAAACGATAAACCCAAGAATCAAAATCCTCCTTTTTATCAATCTTAGGTGGTGGACCGGCATGATTCAAATGAGTGGAAGGAATCGGTCCACCATAAGCGGGAGGTTGCACATGGGCGAAGATGCGGTGCCATTCTTACCACTAGGCGAGGGGCTTTCTCACTAGTAGCTTCCCCCTTATCGGAGTTAGCATCCACTCCCGTGTTGGCGGGATCACCCACTTTCATGGGTGCGGTGGAAAGTTTAAGCCCTTCTAGGAATTCCTTAAACATGTCCTTGACCTCGCTCGTCATGGAGTTTTCAATGTGTCCAGCATACATTGAATTCCTCATGAGAGATCGAGTACTCCCATCTCCGTAGATGATGTCGGATTCGCACCGAGTGCTCCCCACATCATCTCGGCGTCAACTCATACTCTTGGACGGTAAAGTCCTTATAAAGAGACGAGGCTCGATACCAATTGAAAGGATCGATATAGTTGACTAGAGGGGGTGAATAGGCAACTAACAATTTTAAGCTTTTCTTTACCAATTTAAACTTTGCAATAATAAAGGTTGTCTAGATGTGCAACTAGGTGGACAACCTATATGATCTAACAACACAAGCACCACGAGCAAGCAAGGATAGGAACACAAATAAGCTTGCACAAGTAAAGGGATTAGATAACCAAGAGTGGAGCGGTGGAGGCGAGGATGTGTTACGAAGTTCCTTCCTTTTGAGGGAAATGCGTCTCCGTTAGGCGGTGTGGAGGCACAATGCTCCCCAAGAAGCCACTAGGGCCACCGTAATCTCCTCACGCCCTCGCACAATGCAAGAGCCATGATTCCACTATTGGTGCCCTTGAAGGCGGCGACCGAACCTTTACAAACAAGGTTGGGGCAATCTCCACAACGTAATTGGAGGCTCCCAACAACACCACGAAGCTTCACCACAATGGAATATGGCTCCACGGTGACCTCAACCGTCTAGGATGCTCAAACACCCAAGAGTAACAAGATCCGCAAGGGATAAGTGGCGGGAATCAAATATCTCGTGGTGGAAGTGTAGATCGGGCCCTTGTCACCCAATCCCGAGCAAATCAACAAGTTTGATTGGCTAGGGAGAGAGACCGGGCCAAAATGGAGCTTGGAGCAACAATGGAGCCTAGAGAGGGAAGAGGTAGTCACCTAGAGGTTGAAGAAGCCCCTTATATAGTCGAGGAAAAAATCCAACCGTTATCCACTTATTCAGCCCGCGACGCGCGGTACTACCGCTCTAGGGGCGCGGTACTACCGCGAGGCCGCGCTGTACTACCGTGGCGGACCACGGTACTACCGCGGCAGCAGCACAGGCCGGTACTTGCCTGACTAAGGGCAGTACTACCGCTTGCGCGGTACTACAGCTCCCCCTTGCGGTACTACCGCAAGGCAGGGGAGTCACGACCTGAGAAGGGCGCGGATGAAATAAATTACATCCGTGCCAACTTCCGCTGAAACTGCGGTAGTGCAAAAATCCGACGTGGTACTACCGCTCTGGAGGAGCGGTACTACCGTAGCGCGTGCCTACTACCGTGAAACTACGGTACTCGGTAGGAGGGCCACGGTACTACGGCTCATAGGGAGCAGTACTACGTGGGCTCCGCGGTACTACCGGCTGGACGAGCGGTACTACCGTGGTGGGCGCGGATGTAAAAAATTACATCCGCCCCTACTACCGCACCGGAGCGGCACTAGGCCTTGGAGCCGTGGTACTACCGCTCCGGAGGAGCGGTACTACCGTGGCACCACGCGGTACTACCGCGTGTACCTGCGTGATACTACCGCCGTCTGATGGCGCTTGTCGAATTCCGCACAACCAAGATAACGAAGGAAGCTCCAAAGTGCAGGAAAGGAGGGACAAGTGTGCGTGTTGATTCCGCCCTAACCTTACGCGCGGACCCCTCTTAATAGTACGGCTCTCCTACGACTCAAATCCACCAAAAAGAAACATAGGACGACGCCGTCTTCAATAGTCTCCGAGGGGCACCGAATCGTCTCGAGCCTAGAGATGAACCATCTGAGGAACTCAAAGCATACGATTAGTCCGCAAAAGTATCGTCATCAATCACCAAAACTCTTAAAGGATAAATATGCCCTTACACCTTCCCTCCGTCTTTGACGGCATCCCCAACAAAGATCTCGTAAGCAATTGACCTAGCTAGCTAGCTTCTCTCTCTTCTCTCAGAAAATGGCTTATGTTGTTAACTTGATCTCGTGATTTCTGCATGCCGAGCAGGATGGCACCCAGCCGCAGTTCAAGTCTGTGACGCATATTGCCTATGTGGCTGCCGAGCAGGGTGGCGGCGCGACCCTCGTCGCGAACCGGGCTACCGCATCGGGCTAGGAGACCTTCAAGCTCTGGCGGATCGACTGGACGACCTTCAACTTCAAGGTGTTCGGCAACCAGTTTGGGGGCATCGGGAGCACCGACATTGTGGTGGCAACAATCACTACGCCGGGGCCATCCGAGACATTCAAGTTAGTGCGCAATGACAACAACCAGAATGTTAGACTGTATATGTATACGTAGACTTGTGTATACGTAGACTTGTGCATATACCTTGTACTTGTACCCTTTGGTACTAATATATAATGAGATAGCAGCACCCCCCTAGGGTGTCGAGCAGTTGCCCCAATACTTTCATCTAACATGGTATCAGACTAGGGTTTTATGTCTTCCGCTGCAACTCCTACCGCCGCCGCCGCCGTGATGGCCTCCTCCAACGCCGCCGACGCCGCGCCGGTTTCCTCCAGCATCGTCGCCCCGATCGCTCCATCGTCGCCCTTCCTTGCCTCGCACCCGCTCGCTACCGCCTGGCGGCAACCTCAGCAGCCCGCGGGTCCTCTGGACAGGTAGGGCGATCCATCGCGGATCGCCTCCCATGGCGCTGCTCCCTCGACCGTCACCTTGGCGCCGCCGTCCTTTCGCGGCCCTGTGCCGCCTGCGTATGGGGTGGCTCCCCCTCTGCCCTACGGCGCCCCCAGCCCTACAGCGCACCTCAGCCCTACGGTGCCCCCCCCAGCACTACGGCGCGTGGTACGGCGCCCCTGCACCAACCTACGGCGCCGCACCGCCGCTGCCTCCTGCTTGGCCGGCATCATCCTATGGAGTGGCGCCTCCGTCGTCCCAGGTGGCCCCGTCGCACCCGCAGCCCTATGGGACGGTCCACGGCGCGGTGTCCGCCGTGCCCTCGGGGGCCCCGCTCGGCTCGACGATTGCCCGGCTGCCACTGCCTATGAGCTCGCTCCTCACGTTGATGCTGATCCGATGGTGGGGTTTCATGCGCCCCCGACACATGCTCCTGCGGGCTACGCTTCGGCTCCTTCGTCATTTTACTTCTCGCATCTTGTTCCGGTGAAGCTTACGCCGGACAACTACTTGTCGTGGCGGGCTCAGGTGCTACCTCTCCTCCGGAGTCGCTATTTGGAGGGCTATGTTGATGGCTCCATCCCGTGTCCGCCGCCGTATCATCCGGCTCATCACGTGTGGGTGGCTCAGGACCAGGCGATCCTCTCGGCCATCCAGTCGTCGCTCACCCCGAGCGTGACGTCGCTCGTCATCTTCGCTGCAACATCCTGGGAGGCCTGGTCTGCGCTTCACAACAGTTTTGCTTCCCAATCTCAGGCGTGTGCTCACTCCATACGCACTGAGTTGGGGGAGACGAAGCTCGACGTCATGACCATCACGGAGTACTTCAACAAGATGTCCAGTCTCGCTGACACCCTGGCCTCGATCGGTCAGTCACTTGGAGATGAGGACTTCACCACCCACGTGCTCAATGGCCTCGATGATGACATGATAATTTCATCGAGAATGTTCATGGTCGCAAGGCGCCTCTTCCGTCGCAGGAACTTTATGTGCGCCTTCTTGGTCGTGAGCAGGGCATCAAGGCACGCCATGCCTCCCTAAGCTTTGCCTTCGCTAATGCCGCGACCAGGAGCGGCAAACCACAGAAGCCGTTGCTTCCCCCCCCCCCCAAGCCGACAGCTTCATCTCAGTCGACTTCACGGATCTCCGCGCCATCCATCACTGGCGGGTCTCGGACGATGGCTTGCTGCGGTGCCCAGCAGGCTTGCCAACTGTGTGGGATTGAGCGCCACATAGCCTCTCGTCGTCATCATCGCTACAAGCAAGACTTCCTTGGCCTATGCAACAACGGCAAAGGGAATGAAAAGCAGGCGGCTGCTGCGGTGACGAGTCATGAGCATGGACGCACTCCATCCTACTCCATTGATCCTACATGGTACATGGACACAGGAGCTACGAACCACCTCACCAGCGAGATGGGCAAGCTCTCCACTCAGACATATCGCGGTCATGATCAGGTTCGCACCGCCAATGGAGCAGGTATGCACATCTCCCATGTTGGTCAGGCCTCACTTCTTGCACACAACTATCGAAAACTGCATCTTCCTAATGTGCTTCGAGTTCCCACTGCTACGCGTAGTTTGTTGTCTGTTCCTCAACTTACTCGTGATAATAATGTCCTTGCTGAGTTTCACCCTTTTCGTTTCTTTATCAAGGATCGGGACACGAGGGCCGTTCTACGTAGTGGCCGTCTTCGCCATGGTTTATATGCACTTGACGCGCCGCCCACATCTTCTATGCAATCCTCTCCTCGGGCGTTCAGCGGTGTTCGTGTGTCACCTACACATTGGCATGCGCGCCTTGGTCACCCTGCTCCTCCTATAGTTCATCATGTGCTATATCGTCATGAACTACCAGTTGTGTCCAATAAAACTACTGAAACAATTTGTGATGCCTGTCAGCAGGGCAAGAGTCACCAACTTCCGTTTTCAGAGTCTAGTCGTGTTGTGAAACATCCTCTTGAGCTTGTGTTTTCTTATGTATGGGGCCATGCCCAAACATCCGTTAGTGGCCATAATTATTATGTTAGTTTCAATGATGCTTATAGTCAGTTTACTTGGCTTTATCTTATTAAGCAAAAATCTGATGTGTTCGATGTCTTTATTCAGTTTCAAGCACATGTTGAGCGTCTCCTTAAGCAGAAAATTATTCATGTTCAATCCGACTGGGGGGGGGGGGTGAATATCACAACCTCAACACTTTTTTTAACAAGCTCGGGATTTCGCATCGTGTGTCTAGTCCTCATACACATCAGCAGAATGGAACCGCTGAACGTAAGCATCGTCATCTTGTAGAAACTGGCCTTACCTTGCTAGCTCATGCCTCCGTGCCGTTTCGGTTTTGGAGTGATGCTTTCTCCACCGCATGTTTCTTGATAAACAGGCTACCCTCACGACTTTTTCATATGAAAACTCCTCTTGAACTCTTGCTCAATGAAATCCCAGATTACACTTTTCTAAAGGTGTTTGGGTGTGCACGTTGGCCCCATTTGCGTCCATACAACAAACGTAAGTTAGAGTTTTGGTCTAAAAAGTGTGTTTTTCTTGGGTATAATTCCCTTCACAAAGGGTACAAATGCCTACACGTTCCCACCAATCGTGTCTACATCTCTCGTGACGTTGTTTTTGATGAGAATGTGTTTCCTTTTCATGCACTTCCGACTAACTCTACCACTCCTATGCCACCTATTCACTCCACCGTACCTTTGCCTGACCAATTTGTGGATGTTGCAAATGCTCCTGTGTTGCTCCCTAATCATGCTGCAGGTATTGGACGTGGTGCTCGCCTCGAGCTACTTGATGAACAGGTGTCGGATGCTACTCCGGCTCGAGATGTGCCCCTGGAACGCGACGACGCCCCGCTGCATGGGGCATGCATAACGGGTGCCACCGCCCCGCGGGTGCCGCCCTCGCCCGGCTCTGTGGCAACCACCCCGCGGGTGACGCCCTCACCTGCCTCGGTGGAATCCACCCTGCGGGGGACGCCCTCACCCGCCCCGCGGGCGTCAATCTCTCCCGGGCTGGTGGCTGGGCCCTTGGCTCCCTCGCCCGGCCTGGCAGCCACTTCGCTCGGCACGGCAGCCACTTAGACCGCGCCAGATGGGACGGCCTGGTCTGCCTCGATGCCACCGCTCTCCCCGCGGGCTGGTTTGCCGGTTGCCTCGTCTCTGGTACCATCGCCTGTGCTGAGCTCAGTCTCGCCAGCACAGCCGACCGCTGATGTTCTTCGACCTCGCACCCGCAGCCAGAACGGGGTTTTCCAGCCAAAGCAGCGCACTGACGGGACGGTCGCATGGCTCGCTGCCTGCATGGCACACATTACTGCTGATCCCACTGCTGAGCCTCATCATTTTCAGGTTGCACTGGCTATTCCTCATTGGCGTGCAGCAATGGAACAGGAGTTTCATGCTCTGCTTTAGAATAACACTTGGCGCCTTGTTCCTCCACAGTCTGGTGTTAACATTATTGATTCCAAGTGGGTTTTTAAAGTCAAGAGACATGCTGATGGTTCTATTGAGCGCTACAAGGCGCGGCTCGTTGCCAAGGGCTTCAAAAAGGGGTATAGTCTTGATTATGAAGACACGTTCAGTTTGGTTATCAAGCCCACTTCCATTCGCTTGCTGTTGTCTTTGGCTGTTACTCGAGGATGGTTCCTTCGTCAGCTTGATGTGCAGAATGCTTTCCTGCATGGAGTCTTGGAGGAGGAGGTTTATATGCGTCAGCCGCCAGGGTTTGTGGATCCGGACCGTCCTCACCATCTCTGTCGTCTGGTTAAGGCGCTATATGGGCTCAAGCAGGCTCCCCGTGCATGGCATGCACGCCTTGGCTCTGTTCTCCGGGCACTTGGATTTATTCCCTCCACTGCTGACACGTCTCTGTTTCTTCTTCAGCGTCTTGAGGTTACGATGTATTTGCTGGTTTATGTTGATGATATCATCCTCATCAATTCCTTAGATGTTGTTGCAGATCGTCTTGTGGCTGCCTTGAGTGGTGATTTTGCTGTCAAGGATCTAGGTGCTCTACACTTCTTTCTTGGTCTGGAGGTTTCACGCTCTTCTGATGGGCTTACTCTTACTCAGAAGAAGTACTCTCTGGACTTGTTGCGTCGTGCTGGAATGCTGAAGTGTAAACCTGCCAACACTCCGATGTCTGCCACTGATCGGTTGCCTGCTCTTGATGGAGATCCTCTCTCATATGATGATGCTACTGAGTACCGCAGTCTTGTTGGTGGTCTCCAGTATCTTACTATCACCAGACCAGGCGTCTCTTATGCAGTCAACCGTGTCTGTCAGTTTCTCCATGCACCCAGGACATCTCATTGGTCAGCCGTGAAGCGGATTCTTTGTTATGTCTGCCTCACTTCCTCTCATCGCTTGCTTCTGCAGCCTGCGCCATCTTGTGAGATCTCAGCTTTTTCTGATGCATACTGGGCTGGTAGTCCTGATGACCGGCGATCCATGGGGGTGGGGGGTATGCAGTGTTTCTTGGTTCTAACCTGATCGCCTGGAATGCTCGCATAAGCGAGCTCTGATGTCTCGGAAGACTGGAAGCTGAGTACAAAGCAGTTGCTGATGCAACAGCGGAGATCATTTGGGTTCAGTCTTTGTTGAGAGAGTTGAGAGTCTTTTCAGGTCATCCTCCAGTACTTTGGTGTGATAACATTGGTGCTACATAGCTGTCCTCGAATCCAGTGTTTCATGCTCGAACGAAACATATTGAGGTTGACTATCACTTCGTTCGAGAGCGTGCACAGAAGCTACTTAGCATCAAGTTCATCTCGTCAAAGGATCAACTTGCTGACATCTTCACGAAGCCTCTTCCACAACCACAGTTTGTAGGCTGCAGGCGCAATCTTAACTTAGTTTGTACTTCAGGCCACAGTTAAGATTGAGGGAGGGTGTTAGACTGTATATGTATACATAGACTTGTGTATATGTAGACTTGTGCATATATCTTGTACTTGTACCCTTTGGTACTAATATATAATGAGATAGCCCCATCCCCTAGGGTGTCGAGCAGTTGCCCCAATACTTTCATCTAACACAGAATAGGATGAGGATCAGAGCACCAAATGGGCTCTTCCTGCAGGTAACACTGTCTTGATCAGTTTTTTTTTGGTTGAGAGTAAACACTATCCTGATCAGTTGACACCATTATATTTTTCTTTTCTTCTTTGAAGTGCTACTCAGTTGACCTCATTAATTTCTTAGCACTATATTCATACTCCTAAATTACAAGTCAATTCTCATTGCTGGCAGGCAAACAAAGTGCTGGAATTTGGTCTATATTGGGGCAGCCCAATAACTATTTCAGAAATTCCTAATAAATCCTAGAGGCCCACTTAGCCCATTTGTGCAAGGCAAGGGATACTACTAAAGTTTAGTCCCACATTGCTAGTTGAGTGGGAATTGGACCTCCTTATAAGGGAGGTTCTTTCTCCACTTGTACGAGCATGAGAACAAGAGGGACATCCACGCGCGCTCCTCCTCCGCCGCCCGCCACGCCTCTTCACGACCCTGCGCCTTTCCATGGTTGCGGGAATGAGCCGAGCCGATGTCTAAATTTTTGCGGCGTGCACGCTGGTCGGGACACGATGAGCCTCGAGACCGCACCTTTTGAGTCTGTCAGGAGAAGGGTGATAAGGTTTTTGGGGCGCTCAGGTAGCGACCTCGGGCTGTTTCATCATCACGGACGATCCGATCGCCGACGACTTCTTCCCGGCGTCCACGACCTCCTCTCACGACATGGCGGCGAGGACACCGATCCCAAGTCCATCGTGTTCTTCTCCTTTACATTTAGAAGTCCTCCTACAGTTCTTGGCTCTAGTTTTTGTCCTCGTATGTTAGGTTCTGTTTCAGTATAAGCATCTTCATCTAGTGTCTGTTCTAGATGTGTTTACCTCAAGTTCATATATGCGCATTTATGTTTACCTTCTCTCTGTCAGATTGCATGACTTGCTCTATATTTGCTATTCTAGTCATGCTTTATCTAGTTTTTCATTAATAAAATTATTGATGAAATTGCTCATATTTCCAACAATCCAAAAACCTTATTATAGGCAATTTACCCCAAGTGGTTTTGCTGCTTCCATGAGACCTCCTATGTTTGAGGTATCCACTATAAGAGGTGGCGCGTGAGAGCAGTCTTATGGTTTCAGACCATGAGTTGTTATGGCGCCACTCTTGGCAAACTGAAGGAGAGCAAGATGCCCATGAGCACAAGCTTTTCGAAAATGGATACCTTGTTTAAGGCTGCTCTCTTGAGTGTTCTTGGTGAGAACATAGTTGATGCTTATCGTCAATTGATAATGGAAAAGATATGTGGGGCCTTTTCGAGGCCAAGTTTGGGGTCTCGGATGCGCACCTTGAGCTGTACATCATGGAGCAATTCTATGATTACAGGATGGTGAAGAGCGCTCCGTGGTTGAGCAGGCTCATGAGATACAGATCATTTGCTAGAGAACTTGAGCACTTCAATTGCATGCTACGGACAAGTTTGTTGCGGGGAATCATCACTAAGCTCCCTCCTTCATGGAGGAACTTTGCTACCTTCTTGAAGCATAAGAGATAGGAGTTTTCCGTTCGGATCTCATTGGTACTCTTGATGTGGAAGAAAAGGCGAGAGCAAAGGACACACGTGCTCGAGGTATTGAGGAGGATCTAGTGCCAATGTGGTGCGTAGCGAACTTCCAGCCCCACAAGTTCAAGAACAAGGGCAAGTTTGATGGTAAAGCAAAGTTTGATGGAAAGAACAAGGCTGTGCAACACACGAACTTCAAGAAGAAGAATGGCAAGAAGAAAGGTGATTGTCATGTGTGTGGAGATCCTGATCATTGGGCTCCTAGTTGCCCTAATCGCTATGACAAGCGTCATCACAGGAAAAGCGGCAAGACCGCTAATGTTGTCATTGGAGACACTGACATTAAGGATGTTGGGTATGGTATATTTCCCACTATTCTTTTAGTATGTCATTCTCCTGACTGGTTGATTGACACGGGTGCTAATGTGCATGTATGCGGTGATATTTCCATGTTTTCGTCTTATCGGACATAGGGACTTCAACCGTGCTGATGGGCAACGGTTCAAGTGCTTCTGTTCGTGGTGTTGGCACGGTCGATCTGAAGTTTACTTCAGGGAAGATCATGCGGCTGAAGAACGTGCATTATGTCCCCTCCGTCAATAAAAATCTTGTTAGCGGATATCTTCTGTGTAGAGATGGCTACAAGCTTGTCTTTGAGTCGAATAAATTTGTAATATCCAAGTATGGAACCTTTGTCGGTAAAGGCTATGAGTCAGGAGGCCTGTTTCGTTTATCCTTATCGACGTTTGCAATAAAGTTGTTAATCATATTTGCAACAATAGTGAATCAAATGTGTGGCATTCACGTCTTTGTCATATTAACTTTGGTTGCATGTCGCGACTAGAGAAGTTGAACTTAATCCCTAGTTTCACCATCGTCGGGGATCTAAGTGTCAAGTGTGTGTGCAAGCTAAGCAACCTCGTAAGTCTCACGTGATCATGGGAGATGAGAAATCTTGCACCACTAGAACTTATACATTTAGATCTATGTGAAATGAATGGTGTTTTGACAAAAGGTGGAAAGAAATATTTCATGGCGTTAATTGACGACTCCACTAGATATCTTGTCGTGTGTATCTTCGAAATCTAAGGATGAGGCTTTGAACTTTTCAAGATCTATAAAGCTGAAGTGGAAAACCAACTTGATCGGAAAATCAAGAGGCTTAGGTCCGACCGTGGTGGAAGTATTTTTCCAATGAATTTGATGATTTTTATGCGGAACATGGTATAATCCATGAGAGGGCGCCTCCCTACTCACCTCACCAAATGGGGTGGCGAAAGAAAGAACCGTACTCTAACTGATTTGGTTAACGCCATGTTAGACACATCGGGTCTCTCGAAGGCATGGTGGGGGGAAGCGATATTGACAGCATGTCATGTCCTAAATCGAGTCCCCACAAAGAACAAAGAGATAACTCCATTCGAGGAATGGGAGAAGAAAAGGTTAAAACTCTCTTATCTGCGAACATGGGTTTGTTTGGCGAAAGTCAATATTCCAATTCCAAAGAAGCGGAAGCTTGGACCAAAGACTGTGGATTGTGTTTTCCTGGGATATGCTTTTCATAGCATTGGCTATAGATTCTTGGTTGTAAAATCTGAGGTACGACATGCATGTCGATGCGATCATGGAGTCGAATGATGCGACTTTCTTTGAAGATATCTTTCCCATGAAGGATATGGCTACCTCATCTAATTAGGAGATGCCTAGTTCATCGAATCAGAACCGATTACAATTACCGAACCTGGCATTTCGATGGAACACTTTGAAAGTCCTGTAAGGAGAACAATGAAGTTCCTACTAGGAGCAAGAGATGAGGACTGCAAAGTCCTTTGGTGATGATTTTCTTGTGTATCTCATAGATGACACTCCCAGTTCTATTTCAGAGGCCTATGCATCGAAGATGCTGACTACTGGAAGGAAGCAGTTTGTAGTGAGATGGATTCCATCTTGGCGAATGAAACCTGGGAGATAACTGATCGTCCCTATGGGTGCAAACCTATAGGATGCAAATGGGTATTCAAGAAGAAGCTTAGGCCTGATGGTACTATCGAAAAGTACAAGGCTCGGCTCGTGGCTAAGGGTTATACCCAAAAGGAAGGTGAAGACTTCTTTGATACTTACTCACACGTGGCTCGACCGACCACTATTCGAGTTCTACTTTCACTAGCTGCCTCACATGGTCTTCTCGTTCACCGGATGGATGTTAAGACTGCTTTCCTAAATGGAGAGTTGGATGAGGAAATTTATATGGAACAACCAGATGGGTTTGTAATAGATGGTCAAGAAGGAAAGTGTGCAAGTTCTGAAGTCTTTGTATGGACTCAAGCAAGCACCCAAACAGTGGCATGAGAAGTTGAAAGAACTTTAACAGCTGCAGGTTTTGTTGTGAACGAAGCTGATAAATGTGTACTATCGTCATGGTGGGGGCGAGGGAGTTATGCTTTGCTTGTATGTTGATGACATACTGATTTTGAACAAATCTGAATGTTATTAAGGAGGTCAAGGATTTCCTATCTCGTTGTTTTGAGATGAAGGATTTAGGAGTGGCTGATGTCATTACGAACATCAAGTTGTTGAGAGATGATGATGGTGGGATTACATTGCTTCAATCTCACTATGTGGAAAAGATCTTGAGTCGCTTTGGCTATAGTGACTGCAAGCCCTCTCCAACACCATATGATGCTAGCGTCTTGCTTGAAAGAATCGAAGAATTGCTAGAGATCAATTGAAGTATTCTCAGATTATTGGCTCGCTTATGTACTTAGCCGTGCTACAAGACCGACATCTCTTTTGCTGTTAGCAAACTGAGTCGGTTTGTCTCAAAACCAGGAGATGTGCATTGGAAAGCTCTAGAGAGAGTTTTGCGTTATTTGAAAGGCACTACAAATTATGGAATTCACTACACCGGGCACCCAAAGGTGCTTGAAGGGTATAGTGACTCAAACTGGATCTCAGATGCTGATGAGATAAAGGCCACGAGCGGATATGTATTCACTCATGGAGGTGGCGCTGTTTCTTGGAAGTCTTGCAAGCAGACCATCTTAACGAGGTCAACAATGGAAGCAGAACTCACAACACTAGATACAGCTACGGTTGAAGTAGATTGGCTTCGCCGGCTCTTGAATGACTTGCCGTTTGTTGAGAAACCTGTACCGGGTGTCCTTATGAACTGTGACAATCAAACTGTGATCACGAAAGTGAGCAGCTCAAAGGATAACATGAAGTCATCAAGACACGTTCAGAGAAGGTTAAAGTCTGTCAGGAAAATGAAAAACTCCGGAGTTATTGCGTTGGATTATATCCAAACGTCTAAAAATCTGGCAGATCCTTTTACTAAGGGTCTATCGCGTAATGTGATAGGTAATGCATCGAGGGAGATGGTATGAGACCCACAATATGAGTTGTTCACAGTGGTAACCTATTCTTTGTGATCGGAGATCCCGTGAATTAGATGTGGAAGACAAGTTGTTGGTCAACTGAGAGGAGAGTATCCTTACTGTTAAAATACCACTCCATGAAGATGCAATACTCTCCTAATCTGCATGGCAGGTTGATGTATATCTTAATGTGTTCTAAGTGGCTCTTTGAAGCAGAGATGTTGTCCTGCAGAACATCTTTTGAAGAACGCACCTATATGAGTCTGATTGTTAAACGTCGCAATTTATGAGAGTAGGGTTCTCTCTAGTAAACTCATGAAAGGTCACGGAGTATGACGCATAAGCTCCACCCGCGGGGAAGACCCACGGTAGCCACGTATCGGTCAAGGCTTTATGTGAAGCTAGATTCGCAGAAAACTTGCAGTTCAAGGCCCAGTCCACTGTTCAAGTTGCCAACTAGTGTAGCATAGGGTTCTAGGTGGAAGTTCAACTTAACAGTCTCCACTGCAGTACCGGTATATAAAACAGTGTTTTGGAACCAAAGGCAAATTTCTGTGTGCCTCTTGGATCTGGTGGGGGATTGCTGGAATTTGGTCTATATTGGGGCAGCCCAATAACTATTTCAGAAATTCCTAATAAATCCTAGAGGCCCACTTAGCCCATTTGTGCAAGGCAAGGGATACTACTAAAGTTTAGTCCCACATTGCTAGTTGAGTGGGAATTGAACCTCCTTATAAGGGAGGTTCTTTCTCCACTTGTACGAGCATGAGAACAAGAGGGACATCCACGCGCGCTCCTCCTCCGCCGCCCGCCTCGCCACGCCACGCCTCGTCACGACGCGCCGCGGGTTGCGGGAATGAGCCGATGTCTAAATTTTTGCCACGCACTACGGGTATGCGAAAGGTCACTCGGAAGCTGAAACATTTTTCTGTAGTGGACACTGAATCCGAACGGCGCGCCTCTTCGGCTGCTGTCTGTTCGTTTCGTCTCCCGCATTCCCTTCAGCTCCCAGCGCAACCTCTCGCCTCCTTTTCTTGCGCCTATAAAAGGGAGGTCGCTCCTCTCAGAGAGAGGCACCAGAATCTCTTCCTCCTCTTGCCACAAAAGTTCCTGAGCACTGCGCTGCTGCTACGTTCTTCCTCATCCCGGCTTGCGGCGTGCACCGCTGGTCGGGACAGTAGGCCTCCGAGACCGCACCTTTTGAGTCCTGTACGGGAGAAGGGTGATAAGGTTTTTGGGGAGCGCTCACGCGACTACTGGCTGTTTCATCATCACGACGATCCGTCGCCGACGACTACTTCCCGACGACGACTTCTTCCCGGCGTCCCGACCTCCTCTCGACATGGCAGGCGAGGACACCGATCCCAAGTCCAGCGCTTCTGTTGCTGCTGTGCCGTACGTGTTCTTCTCCTTTCTGTTAGAAGTCCTCCTACAGTTCTTGGCTCTAGTTTTTGTCCTACGTATGTTAGGTTCTGTTTCGTATAAGCATCTTCATCTAGTGTCTGTTCTAGATGTGTTTACCTCAAGTTCATATATGCAGACGATGTTTACCTTCTCTCTGTCAGATTGCATGACTTGCTCTATATTTGCTATTCTAGTCATGCTTTATCTAGTTTTTCTGTTAATAAAATTATTCGGTAAATTGCTCATGTTTCCAACACAAAGATGGATCACTGACAGCGAACTTCGGCGGGAGTACGAGCTGGGGGGACGATGACCTGTCGGTGTTTGCGGTGACCATAGTCGGGGGCCTGCAAGGGGAGTACCAAGTCTGCAATGACTATGGCGCAGAGAAAGCTGCAGTGGTCATGAGGGTAAGTAAGATGAGCCTGACTTGTTTATTGGTAGCTAATGTTTCAATTAAAACAAATTGCCAATTCTTTTTCGGTTTGTATCTCTAGCCTAGCAAGCTACCTGGTGTTTCGATTGGTAGCTCCATAGTCTTTAGAGTTCTTATATTGATTTAATTTCAGTGTTCTAGTAATTAAATAAAGCTTAGTATCTCGAGCAATTCCGAATAAGTATCATGTGTTGGCAGTTCAATTTTGTTGATTCCATGTTTGGCACTTGGCAGAACCATTGGAACACATACATCATGGAAGATGACTTCAGCTTCATGGCGGCAAACGGGCTAAACGCAGTAAGGATCCCGGTGGGATGGTGGATCGCCAGTGGCGATAACACTCCGGCTCCGTATGTTGGAGGCTCTCTCCAAGCTTTGGACAACGCCTTCAGATGGGCAGAGTATGTAGTCTCATTCACAAACTTGAATAAGAACCCTCAGATTTGTTATCCATAATTTTTGAAAGGAACTATTTATGAATATTTTTGTGTACATTCAGGGCACACAAGGTGGGCGCGATCATAGACTTGCATGCAGCTCCTGGGGGCAGAGCCCCAATGAGCACTCCTCTACAAGGGACGGCACACAGAGCTGGGGAACCACCGACTCCAACATCGCGCAAACTGTGCAAGTGATTGTTTTCCTTGCACCTAGGTATGTACTACTTTCTCCATCCCATAATATAAGAGCATTTTTGATACTATACTAGTGCTGAAAACGCTCTTATATTATGGGACGAAGGAAGTATCTGTTAATTAATTCACCTAAAAAGTGAAACAAAATTTTAGTCACATTTTCTTAGTATATATAGATTGGCTACAAAGTTTGCCGTAATAAGATAAAAAAAGGCAATACCAAATATCTTAATAACATATTAAAATAAACCTAGCAGCACACGGCAAGATTATTTCTAGCATTCAGGAAACCAGCTGAGTAATTTGATCTCCTTGTTAATTCCTCTTCACATTTGATGTACATACAGGTATGCTAGGCGACCAGGACTCCTCGCGGTGGAGCTGATGAACGAACCGCCGGCTCCTGATGTGTCCCTGGATAGCCTGAAAAGGTACTACCGAGACGCGTACAACACAGTCAGGAAGCACTCGCTTACGACCTATGTGATCATGTCGAACCGTCTGGCGGCACCTTCGACCGAGCTCCTCGACTTCGCTGGAATGTTCCCGAGATATGTCATTGACGTGCAGTACTACACACTGTTCGACAACAAGTTTAATACTTTCACTGTGCAGCAGAACATTGATTACGTGAGGAACACCATTGCCAATGATCTCAGGACTCTCTCAAGGAGAATTGGCGCTCTCACATTTGTTGGTAAGTGTGTGATATTGTAAAAATCGGGTCCTGCTTGGAAGTTGGAGCATGCATGAAATTTTTGCCAGGGAAGGGGCTACGAATAGATGAAATTACCAATCATTGTGGTGGCCAAACACAATTTCTTTTACTACTTCACATGAAACTTTGAAGTATATATGGGGCATGGCTCCCCCTCGCCCACCTGTAGCTCCGTCATTCTTTTCTGCAACTCATACAAGGAGTGTTTCTAGTGAAAACTAAGGGTGTGTTTGGTTCCAGGGACTTTTTTGTGTTGGGACTAGAAAAAGTCCCTAGCAAACCAAACAGGGTGGGACTTTTTTGAGACTTTTTGTTAAAAGTCCTTAGAGGGTGTTTGGTTTCAAGGACTTTTTTGTGTTGGGACTAAAAAAGTCCCTAGCAAACCAAACAGGAGGGACTTTTTTGGGACTTTTTGCTAAAAGTCCTTAGAAGCACCTCCTTAAGAGTCTTTTTTAAAAAGTCATAGGGACTAGAAAAAGTCCTAGGACTAGAGAACCAAACATCACCTTAGAAGCACCTCCTTGAGGCCCTGTTTGGTTCATAAGTCCTGGGATTTTTTTTAGTCCCAACTTATAAGTCTCAAGTCCCTAAAAAGTCCCTACCTGTTTGGTTCCTGGGACTTATAAGTCCCTATAAGACCATATTACAACTATAAGTCCCTATAAGACTCTCCTTGAGAGTCTTATTTCATAACTCCCAAATGCCCACTTTAAGTCCCTATAAGTCCCTCATGTTTGGTTTAAATGGGACTTATAGAGACTTTTTTAAGTCCATAAATCAATAAGTCCCTGGAAACAAACACCGTCTGAGAGTCTTTTCAAAAAGTCCTAGGGACTAGAAAAAGTCCTAGGACTAGAGAACCAAACACCACCTAACTAGGTCTACAACATCTCATGCATCCCATGTTCTATGCAGGTGAATGGGTGGCTGAGTGGAAGGTATCCGGTGCAATGAAGGAAGATTACCAGAGGTTCGGGAATGCACAAATGGATGTGTATTGGCAAGCCACCTTTGGATGGGCTTACTGGACCTACAAGAACGTTAACAACCACTGGAGTATGGAGTGGATGATAAAGAATGGATATATCTCCTTTACAAATGCTTGAGGAAAATAAATCGGCAGTAGTGAATGAATTAACTAGCAACTACTTGGAAGATTTGGACGAGCTTTATGATGTAATTTTTTCTGGTAAAGTCAAGTTGATGATGTAATTTATTCTGGTAACACTCCTCAAATGAATTTTTTAATGTATCCTTTTTGGGTAAAGACGAGTTTATGATGTAATATTTTCTAGTAAAGATGAATTATGATGTATGATTTGATTATTTGGAATTAACAAAGTGGTGTTTATATGTTCGTTAGACAAGAAGCGACAATTGTGCTATGACCCCTGAACTTGAGTCTGCAGCCTAAGGTAAGAGTGCCGGTGACCGCTCGTTGTCCCGCCGAGTCGTCGGTGAAGTTCAGCGAACCATAGCGGAAGCTCTGGCCTTCAACGATGCAGCACACGCAACCCCTACCTGATGCGGCATAACAGTGTTATGTATGGTGAACATGAAGATAGGTTTACTCGGGTTCAGATCTTCGGGTCGATGTAGTACCCTTCTTCCTGCTCGTTTGGAATTGGATTGGTCGTTCTAGCCTCGTATGAGAACTAGGACTTGTGTCCGCACACAAGTGTTTTAGTGAGAGATACTATGGGCGGCTGGGGGGGGCATGTAAGAATTGTCCTAGCTAACGAATCTGTGGTACGTCTATCGAAGATTGCATGTCTTGTGCGGCAAGGTGAAGATGTGTACGTGGATTCTGAGTCTTGGGCTTGGGCCACAATGTGGTTAATGGGCCTTTATTATCACACATGAGTGACATGACTATAGCCCAGTGGGATGGCATCTTTCATTGGAGGTGTGCTCCGGTTGATGATAGGAGAGGTGAGGTGACTAAATAGCAGGTGAAGTGAAGAGAATAGGCAGGTGGTTGACGCCATTCAAATAGATGATTAGAGCGCTGATTGTAATGTCGGCATCGTCAATGAGTTCACCTCCACTAGTGTCCGCGCCACTCTTGTGCTTGTTGTGGTTTTTGTTTTTCATAGACTACTTGACACTGTCCTTTAGCTTTGAAAAGACATGGGAATCCCTTTTTCCTTTTCTCCGGTCATCTGTTTTAAATGTGGACGGCTTTAGTGACGATGGTGTACTTGTTGGTTTGGTCAAAGAGCTGGCGAGTGGTCCTAGGACATACTCGCCCTAACATGTGAGTTAGGGGTTCGTCCCGGACACCTTTTTGAAAGGCAGAGATGACCTCACCCTTTGTGATGTCCTTCGTTGGTTCTTCTTCAGGGAGAAACGGTGGTTGTAGTCTTAATATGATTCACCCTCCTCTTGAACACAAAGGGCAAGATGCAACACATTCTTGTCCGCTTGTAGGTCCCCAGTAAATTCTTGATGAATACTTCTTGAAGATTATCCCAATTGTGGATGCTATGATCGGGTTGACTGGTGTACTAGGCTTCTGTGGACTCGACTATCCCTATTGTAGCCTCCAAGATCCATCGAAGTAAAGAAGAAGAAAAATCTTAATCAAGTGTTGTCTAGATTCCTCATAATTTCTTCATTATCTACATCCGAGTCTCTTTCCGCATGGCTTGGGTTATGACATTTTAGAAGAATGCAACTTTTTTTTATGAAAAACACCATCGGTTTGTTTATTTCGCTAAGAGTGTTTGGAATACATCATGTACAACAACCAAAAAGACATGTTGCGTCAAGAAGACAACATGGCATGCATCAAAAAAGGAAGAAGCGGCGGAACTTCAACTTCCTCGGCTTCACTAGTGGCGAGATGCTCGAGATGCTCCACCATCCTAGATGAAGAGCTCCAATCGGACGAGACTAAACCATACCGCTTAAAAGGTATTGACGTAGCCTAAGGACAACAAGCAACCTAGTCCACACCCAAACAAAGAGCATGCACAACCGAGCTTATCACACCCAACAACGACATCACCAGCAAATTTTATAAGGGCATCAAGTATCTGAGTCCTACCACTCACATCACCGTGGAAAATCTCTAGCACGTCCAAAGAAGAATGAGTAGCCATAGAGAAAAGGAGGGCCTTCAACCTCTACCAGTGTCACCAATGAGAGTCTGCACTAGGAGCACCACCACTATACACAAAGAGCTTTAATCCACTATGAACAAACCATAACACTTCGAGGGTATTGCCACAACCGTAGGGGCAACGTTCAGCCGAGTCTAGGCCACATGCATAAATAAAGAGTCTAGTGCAGCCGAAGCTACAGCACAACAAAGATGTCTTTGGCTAAATCAAAGGTCATCACAGAGCTGAAAGGGAAAGAATGTTCATGAATTCAAAAAATGTCATGAATTGAAATAATTTTTGTGAACTTCGAAAAATTCACAAAATTTAGAAAAATGTTCATGATTCCGGAAAAGTTCCTGAATTTAAATCAGAAAATATGAAAAATGTTTAGGAGTTTCAAAAATGCCCGAATTAAACAAATGGTCATGATTGTTTTGTCAAATTTTCAAATATTAAAAAAACAAAATAGTCTTGAATTACCAAAATGTTCGTTGATTTGAAAATTAGACTTGAATTGAATAATGTTCAAATTTTGAATTATTTTCACAAATCTAGAACATGCTCTCAAATTTTAATTTTTTGAAAATTTTAAATGTTCACCAATTTGTAGGTTAGTCTTGAATTCAAAATTTCCATGACCTAAATTTATTTTCACGGATTTTATAAATTTTCCAAAATTTGAAATTTTTTGTATAATTTTAAAAATGTTAGCTATTTTAGTTGTGAATTAATAAAGCGAAAAATAACATTTTTGAATAAAATAAAAGTAAAAATAAAAAAGAACGATAACCAAAACCAGTACAAACAGAATATAAAAATACCTATCTTGGTAACCTTCCCAAAATACCTAACAATTGGTCGTCAGCTGTCACAGCGGCTATCCAAAGAAGCAGGCCAGTTGGGCCTTGGCCTAGCCTAAAGGATTAAGGGCCTGTTCGGCAACTGCCCAGCTCCCAGAAATCGTCAAATCCGGCTTCTCGATCTCACCTCCAGCTTCCCGACGAAAATAGTGGATCAGAAAACCCGTTCGGCAACAGAATTCCCAGATCCCAGTTCACTAGTCTTGGGCTGGTAGCCGGCTGGCCCATTAAGCTAGATTCTGGCCTATTAGGGAGCGAAGGTAGTTGCTGCGTTCTATTTGTTCCGCAACTCCTGCCGGCGAGTCCGGTCCAAGGTTCATGAGCGGGCGCGCGTCGTGAGACGAAGTAGTCGTACGCCAAAGTAAATGACACAGAGAGATATGAGGAGACCAGCTTTATTAATCAATGATCAGGAGTTACAATGATGGGCTCCTCGTTGCTTTATATAGGGACCAGGGGGTCAAGGGATAAGTACCCACTTAACGTAAAGTGGGGGAAACGGGAGGGGCTACCCGTGCGATATGCACGAGGCCGCCGCCACCTACGAAGACTCGGTTTCCCAACACTCCCCCTTGGGTAATTATCCGTATATCCATGCCTCAAAACTCCGAAAAACCCAGTGGGAAAAATATGGAGAAAGAGCACATAGTATACGTTGTTGTATTGCACGAATTGCCTCGTCAAAAACCTCGTGTGAGAAACATCAGGAAAACTCACTCAAGGGAAAAAGAGTACAATCCACTCAACCATCAAGTTGAGTACTCGATCATCGGGATTGAGATTTTAGCGACGAGTTTGTGAAGTTTCTCCCCCTGAACCTTGCATCTCTCTAAGTCTCATCATACCGATTCCACGCACACACCTCTCTAAGGTTGATGCCGGTAATGATTTAGTGAACATATCAGCAAGATTGTCACAAGACTTAGTATGCAAAACTTTCACCTCATTCAACTGCTGCAGCTCATGTGCATAGAAGAACTTGGGACTAATATGCTTAGTGAGGTTACTCTTCACATAACCCATCTGGACTTGTGCAACACAAGCAGCATTATCTTCATAGATAATGGTAGGGGTTTGTCGGTGTTCAGTCCACATGTCCGCTGAATGTGGCCGATCATCCGCCAAGCGATACACACTCTTTTGACGCTTGAATAGTGCCATGATTTCCGAGTGGTTCGTGGAAGTCGACACAAGTGTTTGCTTGGACGATTTCGAGAAAACGCAGTTCCACCACAAAGGAAAACATATCCGATCTGCGATTTGCAATCATGCGGGTCCGATAGGTACCCGAGATCGGCATAACCTACAATAGATAGGTCTTGGTTCCTTTTATAAAACAGGCCAAGATCTTTGGTCCCTTGCAGGTAACGAAAGACGTCCTTGACACCTTTCCAATGTCTTTTGGTAGGTTCGAATCGTACCTGCAAAGCAAACCGACGGCGAACGCAATGTCCGGCCGTGTACAGTTTATAGATACATGAGTGCTCAACTGCACTTTCGGGTAAGGAACCTCTGGTCCCGAGTTTCCTCCCCTCTTCCTTTGGCCTGAATGGGTCCTTGTCCGTCAGTAAAGACCTCCCGACCATCGGGGTCTTAGAAGGATATGCCTTATCAAATCCAAATCTTTCCAACACCTTACGGGTGTAGGCCGATTGGTGCACTAGAATCCCATCGGGGAATGTTCAAGTTGCAGACCTAGACGAACTTGGTTTTACCCAAATCCTTCATCTCAATTCCGACATCGGTAGGAACTCGCTTCCTCAATATCCTCGGTGTACCGATTATGTTTAAATCGTCCACGTACACGAGATTATACGTAATCCATCTTGGGATCGCCGTATAAAAACACATGGGCAATCTTTATTGCTCGTGTAGCCCTTCTCATGAAGGAAATCGCTTAGCGATTGTACCACATTCTACCGGTATGCGAGTCCGTACAATGCCTTTTGAAGTTGGACATCGATAGACCCTGTTTGCTCTATCATGGTTCGAACAGGGATACCTTCGGAACCTTCATGTATATGTTCAATCCAAGTTACCATACAGTAAGCAGTGACAACATCCATTAGTTTCATTTTCAAGCCCATGTTTACTGCCATCGAGATCAAGTATCTAAAGGTAACTCCATCCATGACCGGGGAATAAGTCTCCTCAAAATCGACACCTGGTCGTTGAGTGAACCCTTGAGCGACGAGCCTTGCTTTGTACCGTACTACCTTATTATTTTCATCTCTCTTTCGAACAAAAACCCACCTATGGCCAATGGGCGAATGTGGGGAGGAGTTCGACAAACTGGTCCGAACACCTTCCTTTTGTTGAGAGATAATAATTGGCAGTAATTGCTGCTGCCAATCTTTCCAATCCGACCTTTTCTTGCAATCAGCGGCGTGTTAGGCTCGGGGTCAAGATCTATGATTGAGGCAATTTTCGTAGCAAAGTTGATGTCGACAATCACCGTTGCTCGGTTCAGGACTCCCGTATAAATATAATTTATGGCCATTTCGTCATGGAGCGATCCGCGCAAACACTTGCTCTACCAAATTTCCCATTATGGGAGCAAGGTCCTTTAGATTTCACGCGCCGATGTGTGCTCTCACATCTCCGCTGGGTGTTTCCCCTATGGGAAAGTTTAAGTCCGGAATTTCGTGCACTGAATTTTCCGTACTTGTGCCAGGTCTCGACTGGCTCCCCGTTTCGATTTGGGGTACTTTGGCGACAGGCTGCGATAAATCTCTCTTATCCTTTTTCGTCAGGCGTCCCCGAGTACTTGGGATTTGAGAAGCCGGATTTCTCGTCCTTTTAGGCCTTTGGACGGGAGCGGGTATACCATCATTTTTCTTCGGTATTTCAACCCTTTCCGGTGCATTGCGCGCGTGCACATGCGATTTTGTCACAGTCTTTAAGTCACTAAAGTGGTCAGCAGTTGATTTGCTAAAGACGCAAATCTATTATCTTTTGGACTTCTCTCGGTCTCAGCGGTCGCGGGTCATGGCGTGGATCCCGTGGCTTGCCACGTGATTTCTCGACTTTTAGCATCAAGGGTTGATTCTCTCCCCTAAAGTCGGGAAAAGATCCTCGTCAAAAATGCAATCAGCAAAGCGAGCCGTGTGATACCACCGTCATGGGGTCGAGATACTGATTATGGACACGATCTCATAACCAACGATATCCCGACTTACGGGCGGGCCCATCGCCGATCGCTGAGGGGTGGTATCGGTACATATACCGCAACCGAACCTACGAAGGTGGGAAATTTTCGGTGCCGACCCTTGCGCAAGTTGAACAGAGAGTGGATGTTGTAGGCCGACGGTCGAAAGTTGATGAGATTAGCCGTGTAACACCGCGTGGCCCCAACATGTAGTTGGTAAATTACAACCTGGAGGAGCGGTCGGGCAATGAATTTAATTCTTTTAATCAATGCCTCGGCAAGTCCATTTTGTGTATGAACATGTGGTACCGAGTGCTCAACTTTGATTCCCATTGCCATGCAATAATCATCGAACGCCTTTGAAGTAAATTCTCTGCGTTGTCCATTGAATAGACTTTGTACGATAATCCGGAAATTATTCCTCATTTGTATGATCTGTGAGATCAATTTTGCAAAGGCATGGTTCCGTGTTGACAGCAGCAAACATTGGACCATTTAGAGGAAGCATCAATGAGCACCATGAAGTATCAAACGGCCCGTTAGGGGCTGAATTATACCGCATATGTCCCTTGGATACGTTCCAAGAACGCGATTTCATCCCTCACCTTGAGGGGCGATGGCCTAATGACTAACTTCCCTTAGCGCATGCGAGCACGAAATCATCGGGATTCGGAAGTTCTTCACGTTAACATTATGGCCATGCGAGTTGTTAATTATATTTCTCATCATCCTAAGTCCGGGTGGCCTAACCTATCGTGCGAGGCGAAGAGTTCGAGCTTCTAAAGACGGTCTTGAGGGTAGTGTACACGGCGGTGCTACTATCTTAGTGTAGTATAGCCCTGTGTCAAACGAAGGAAGCCTTCGATAACATGTTTACCACCGGCATCCCGCTTTGTGATGAGTAGGCACTCCTTGCCGTGTTCATCATCGGTCTCAGCATGGAAACCATTAGCGCGGATGTCTCTAAAGCTCAAAAGAGTACGAGTCGACTCCGGGTACAACAACGCATCATTAATGATCAAAGTTGTTCCCATGGGGAGTATAATAGTGGCTCGTCCGGAGCCAACTATGTGAGAACCGCAGCCGCGATTGTCATAATACTTCCCGGAGATTTTTTAATGGACTCAAAGTACTTAGTTTCTCGTAAAATGGTATGAGTGGTGGCGCTATCGGCAAGGCACGTTTCCTCCATTCGGGCGCCACACGCGTTCTAAAATATGACATCTAATTAATGTAATGAGGAAGAAAATACATTAAAAATAAATGCACACATCTCAGAACATAACATGCTATCATGTATAAATAATGGAATAAATGAATAAATGTCATCCAATCGCCAAAGTAAAGAATAAGTTTATGCTCTCATAGAGCTTACAACCAAATCGAATTTATTCAATTTTATTGTATCAAATCACGGAATCATGACAACCAAAGAGGTATGCTAAGTGGACTCGGTGAAGAAGCCATTCACTTCAGCCGCAATCTCCATACTAGTGAGCTGATCCTCCTTAGAAATCATCTTGGAGGCAGCATCAATGTCTAGTGGCGGCGCCGCCGAGGCGACCATGTGGTCAACCTCCATGGCGACGTGGGCGTCGGTAGAGACCGCCAAGGCTGCGCGATGGGCACCACGGGGGTCGCCTCTATGGGCGCAACAGGGGAGTAGCGATCATCACGGGTGCCGCCTTGGGCGCCGGTGGTGCTCCCTCCTGAACCAAGGCGAGGTGCGTCTCACGCGCCTTCCGAGCCTTGTATGCTTCAACGACCTCCGGTGGTGCGCGACACTGGCGGGAGAAATGCTCCACCGAGCCACAACGGAAGCAGTCCTGAGGCCGCTGTCCTCCCTTGCCCGGCTTGTTCTGCTTGGCAGGCGGGAGGTGAGGCCCTTCTTCTTGCCCTTGCGGCCCCTCTTCTTCTGTTGAGGCTTGCGGACTTTGAGAGCGTTCACCTCCTGGCGAGAACTCCCCCCAAGTGGTTGCGCGACAAAGTTCTTTTTGAGAACCTCATCCTGCGCCTCCGCCACCTGGAGGACGTCAATCAACTCTGAATACCTCGTGTAGTTCCCCTGGCGGTAGTTCCGTGAGGACTGGACCGCGTCGGGGTGGAAAGTGGATAGGGTTTTCTCAATCTTCTGGGAGTCGGTAATCTCAGTACCACACAACCGAAGAGTCGTACAAATCCGGTGCAGAGCCGAATTGTACTCCCCAACCGTCTTGAAGTCCGCAAACCTCAGACGGATCCACTCTGCCTCTGCACGTGGCTTCACAGTGTACTTCAGCCGCTCAAACCGCTGCTTAAGGGCGGTCCAAAGGCCAGAAGCACTGCGCTCACCATATACTCATCTTTCGAGTAGGTGACGGTGATGACGGAGAAAGTGCAGAGCTGCGCATTCTCGTTTGAACTTGGGATCGATGGCGGCCAGTGGGCCCCTTACCGATCGCCCTCGGGAGGATTTGCCTGAGAAAAATCTTGCGGTCCGAGGACCATGACAGTAGTTCAGCCTGTCTGGGCCAACTCAGCAAACTCCTTGTGGACAATTCCGGCCATCTGCGATTTATGCAAAATCATGAGATTACAGCAGGTAATCTTTTGCACAAAGCGATGTTGATAAACTTATTCAATAAAAGACGTTCCAATATTTAAAACATGCTATTATATGACTTACTAAATGATTAAGAGTGCTAAACAATTAATCTACAGCAGTAAAATCATACAATAAAACATGTTTACATAATATAGCATGTTAAGCGCATTTAACGTGAAAAATAGCCCAAAAGTGAATTCGAGGCATTTTAAGCCCAAATCGTGTTTTCAGCAAACAGACAGTTCGAGGGCTTCTCGCGAAATATTACAGCAGGAATAAAGATTCGCGTAAAATCCGGAAACTACGGGGCTAAACTGCAAAGAATCGCGTCGTGTGCTCCTGGCGGGTCCAGCGCCCTCGCGAGTCGAAAATGGGCGTCGGCCCGAATGGCTAGCCCGCGCCTCCCCCGCTTTTTTTATGGAGGAAACCACGGTCGCAGCCCACCCGACCCAACAGCTAGTGGGCGGCCCATGCGCAGCGCTAGCCTCCACCAGCGAGGACGCTAGGGTTTCCCTAAGCGCGGGCGGCGGCAACTCTCCCCGGCGGTGCCGGGCGCGGCCGGGTGGCAGCGCGTCGCATGGGCGGCGACCTGCATCGAGCAAGGGCGAGCGGCGATGGCGGCGGCACACGACCGGTGGAGCGCAGCCACGCAGCGCTGCCAAGCGAGCGGATGCGTGGCGCGGCGAGCGGTAGCGCAACACGGCCACAGTGCGGCCACGGCCACCGCAGCGCGGCCAGCGGGGCTCGCGGCCATGGCGGCAGCGCGCGGCGAAGCGCGGCAGTGGGGCTCGCGCCACGGCATTGCCAGGCGCTGGCGCGAACATGGCACGACCAGCTCCGGCGAGACGTGCGGCCACGGCGCTGCCCCGCCCGGCCCAGCGGTCTGGCGAGCCTGGCGCGGCCCAGCTGGCGCAGCATGCGCGGCCAAAACCCGGCGCGCAGTCGCGCACACGCCACGGCGCGCCAAGAGCGACTACGGCCACGGCCACGGCTCGCCAATAGGGCCACGGCCAGCCTGCGGCGGCGCCGGCGACCAGCGGGGTCTCGGCCAGCAGGGCGGCACGACGATGCGTGCAGCGGGCACTCGAGCGCGGCAACGGGATGGCCAGCGGGGCCATTGCGGCGGCGACGGGGACGTCGTCATCTGCCTCGGGATGCGTATCTTCGTCGCGTTCATCCGAAAAACGACGCGCATGGCACATCTGGTGCTGTTGCGGCGGTACCGCGATCATCCGGATCACGATCTGCACCGACTCCTATAGTGCGATCAACAAGTTCCTCTTAGTCCAAGAACATCGACATTGGTCGGCGACGTATTCGTCCGCTCGGCTCTTGGGAGGAAAATCCGCACCATAGGTAGATCAAATCCGAAAAATAATCTAATCGCAAAACGGAATCGTAGTAACGAGATGAATCCATTTTGCAAAGAGTGAGGATTGGATCTTATACCTCCGCGGATCGACGAAAGCCTGCGTGATGCGGGCTTGACGAGGCTTGACGGAGAGTTGATGGAGCGAAGCGTCTTGATAACGTGTTCCGCAACTCCTGCCGCGAGTCCGGTCCAAGGTTGCGGAGCGGGAGCGGCGTCGTGAGACGCAAGTAGTCGTCACGCGAAAGTAAATGACACAGAGATATGAGGAGACCAGCTTTATTAATCAACGATCGGGAGTTCTGATGATGGGCTCGCCGTTTGCTTTATATAGGGGCCAGAATTCGAGGATAAGACTCACTTAACGTAAAGTGGGGGAAACGGGAGGGGCTACCCCGTGCGATACGCACGAGGCCGCCGCCACCTACGAAGACTCGGTTTCCCAACACTATTCTTCCCTGGACGAAGCGTTTTCTTTCACTTCACGGTGGCAGCTCGTTGTAAATAACTCGAATCCAGCTTCTGCGATTTCTGGGATTCACAAAACACTCGCTTCCAGTTTTTGTACTACGACCCGCCTTAGATCTGGGAAGCTAGCTTCTGGGAGCTGACCTGTTCGGCCCAGCTTCGCCCGCTGATTCAGAGAAGCCAGGAGCTGGACAGTTGCCGAACAGGCCCTAAGCAGAGCGATAGGAAATAAAGGAGGAGGGCGTGGAGTCGGGCAGGCCTCGACTTAGGGTTAGCTTCATCGGCGACGGCGGCGGCGGCGGCTGCGACAGGAATCATGGCTTGCGTCGAGGAGGATGACTTCTGCTTCGTGGAGCCTATCTTCTACGATGAGGCAAGGGATCTAACCATGCGAGCTCGGGCGTTGGAGATGATCCGGCGGGAGGAAGAGGAGAAGGCGCGGCAGGAAGAGGAGAAGGCGCGGAAGGCGGAGGAGAGACGGCGGCGAGGACTAGATCACAAGCGGGTCATGGAGTCGATCGTGGAGTACGACCCCAAGACGAAGCGCAAGGTCTACACCCGCTACTCCTTCAACGACTTCGGCGTCTTCGACATCAACGAGGAGTGTACGTCGGCCATCGAAACCTAGATCCTGACCCGACTCTATTTCAAAGGATTGCTAGCCCCACTGCTGGAATCTTCCTTGCATGCGTTGTTATGTTTAGAACAGTTGCACAATATTCAGTGCCATATTTGATAATTCAGAACAATTGCACATGATGCGTTGTCGATTACTGCTCATTTGTTGGCTCATTGTTTAAAATGAATGAATATACTAACAAGAGTAGTATAGTCATAGATTCCTGAGACCAAAAACGATTTGCGTTCAGTACCCTTACTTGTTATGCTTGTCGACTCAAAGCCTGATTAATGTAGAAGTTAACAGAAAATGTCTCATTCTTACCACGTCTTGTTATTTATCTGTCTCGTGTTGTTTGCATCAACTATATATGCTATTGTTGCTGAGTGATTTGAGTTGTACTGTCTAAGTGAAATAAGAATAATTTGCTGTGTTGAGTGAGAGGCAAACATGATCTGAAAAGTGAATTTCTTGCAGTATTAATGTGAATATGAAAACTGAATTGTATCCTTGCTGTGGTGCATTTTTTGCTTTGCATAATCCTTTTTGTTGTCCCTCACAACTAGCTGCTACTTTTGTTTTTCCATTGCAGCGCCTATCCCTCCAATGCGATACACCAAGAGGTGTGTAAATGGTTTGAAACTCCCAAGACACTACAAACATACTTACTGTCAAGATAGTCTCCTCGGATAAAGGCTTCCCAATCGATGTGTATGGCACTATCATCGCTAGAGACAGCATCGACCACAAGTGCATGTACCTCTTCAACCGCACCAGGGACAATTGCCAACCTATCAAGTCAAGGGTACGTACGTCTTTGCTTCAAAATCAATGCTTATGTGCCTCTTGATTTTATTTAGTTTGTAACTCTATTGCATATTCCATTGCAGGTTTTATTGGTATTTGGATTTTCATAATCTAATCTTTTCTGCTATTGCTTTTCACAGGATGAAAATTTGATCTTAACTGGCCCAGGTCGAGGTCTGGTATTACTTGATTTCATATATCTGGAGATTGATCTTAAAATCAAGCTTGGCGAAGAGCCTCTAGGCGAGCAAATCAGCAAGGGTTTGCTTATGATTGATGGACGAGTTCTTCCTAGAGACGAAAAGGTTGCTGTTGGACATCAAACGCTTGAGAGTTGGTTTAGTATTGTGGAGGTGAGGTATGCAACTCTTCTTAATGCGGTCGAGGGTACCTTCGAGATCAAGTTACTCGAGGGACGTTTCTGTGGAAAGATCATGACTGGCATTGAGGGCATTGAGCCTAGGATTGTGATTTATAATAGCGAAGAAGATGGTGTGGTGTCTTGTGAAGACCATGCTGTAATCACGCTGCGGCGGCGTGTCATGACCCTCCGTCTGAATGGTATGCTCACATTTGGCTTTGCAGTGCGTGGTGGTGGTGTTGTTGCTACTAGACAATGGAAAGTTGAATCCACACCACGACACCGTGGTGAAGAGAAAAAGGAGATCTCTTGTGGTACTGCCAAGCTTCAAGTGAAGGTCTTCTGGTCCATGATGGACTATAGGGCCTAATCCTGTAGTAACATGACAAACAAAGTTGTGGTGTTATGAAGTGAGGGTTGTGTTATCATGCTTCAAAATGATGTAATGGATCAAGTAATGTTTGTAGTAATCTAAGTTATATGTTTATATTGTCATAGAGTGGTATATTGAATTTGTTGTTTCTGCCTTTTGGCAGTACTGGATGGAAGCAATTATGTTTGAAGTGTATTATGCTGAAAGTTGAACATTTCTATTTTCTGTCATCTATTACTCCCTCTGTTTTTTACAAATTCCAATGCGGACTACATATGGAGAACAATGAGTGAATTTACACCCCAAAATATGCCTATATACATCAATTTGTAGCCCGTATTGAAATCTCTAAAAGGTCTTATATATAGAAACGGAGGGAGTAGTATATCATTGGCTGGCATAAATTGGAAGACGTGTATACATGGCATGGCTGAAGGACAACATTCATGTGGAATTTCTGAAGAAGGGCAAGTCAGATGTATCGTTGTTTTGATGCTATGCTATGGATTCTGACTGCAAGCGAATATGGATGTTTCATCATGGCTTATTCTACCTATTCTGTGTTATACGAACCAAGACTATGTTTGCATTTGTGCTCTCCAAGTGCGATGCTTTCACTTGTAATCTAGTAGTAGATTTTAAGTCAGGATATTTTACTACTTTAAGCAGATGGATAATTCTATGTTTTTGCTGAACTTCTCTGCTACTGGAGTACCTTTCTATACCTTGATGCCAAACAAAAGTAAAAAGGGAAAGAAAAAAAAACATCCACATCTAGGGCGCTACAGCTCTGCAGCATGTCCCTGGGGAGGTTGGCTTCTGCATCGTAAAGCATAAAAAATGGCGTGCTGTTGGTAGACCAGTTGGGCATAGTCCTTAGATTCTACAAGACAGAGTCGAGTTCCTCGACCCACTTCCCGTCAACTTTCTTAGCGATTTGATCAACCTCGGGTTGATGTTGCCGAGGAAGTCTTTTGACTCGTTCAACCTGCCCATTGGTCCGCGGGTGATACACGGAAGCAAAGTCCATCTTGATGTTGCACTCTTCATAGTAACCTTGGACCACTCCCGATGTGAAGTTCTTCCAGTTATCCATGATGATGCTATGGGGCATATGTCTTAACAATGAATCACACCGGACAGAAATTTAAATGACCGTCTCGGCAGCTTGACTGGTGGCCAGCTTTGCTTCAATCCACTTGGTGAACTTGTCGACCGTGACGAGGAGAGGTATTTATTACCGCCCTTGCCTTTGCACAAAGGTCCAACAATGTTCACCCCACAGACCACAAAAAGACATGTTATTGCAACTGTTTTAAGGGTTTTAGCCAGTAAGTGGTTGGCTTTAGCGAGAAGCTGGCCTCCCAGGCATTTGTTGACGAGGTCCACTATGTCTGCCCTTGTTGTAGGAGAATAGAAGCCTGCACGGTAGTCCTTTCTCACCAGGGTTCGAGGAGCCGTGTGGTGCCTGCAAGTGCTAGCATGAATCTCATGCGGGAGTTGTCGGCTCTCGTTGGGAAATAAGCTATCAACTAAACCCTAGAAGCTATCCTAAATCAAAGTGTTATATACCAACTAAAACTATTAACTATGTCTAAATATTTGCTAATTCAGTTAACCATACTAAATCAAAGTGTTATATATAAACTACAAACTATCAACTAGAAACTATTAGAAAACTATGGCACTCGGGTTTACCTTTATCATAACATAAAACCAAAAATACCTTGCTGGAATTTTATACTTTTTATTGTAATTTTAGTATTATCTATCTATCACTATCAGAATTAATCCTTGCAAGTAACGAGTTCAAGGGGATTGACAACCCTCTTGCCCGTGTTGGGTGCAAGTATTTGCTTTTTTTTGTGTAGGTGCTGCTCATTGGAGTTTGCTTGGTGCTCCTATTGGTTCTCAATGAGGGAAATACTTATCTCTACTATACTGCTTCACCCCTCCTCTTTGGGGAAAAACTCAACGCAGTATACAAGTAACAGACTACGATGATGATGAGTTGTTATATCATTATTATAGTGATGAGTTGTTATATCATTGGGATGGAACAAACATGGATTAGATTAAATTGGATGGATCCAAGTGACCAAGTTGAATTAGTAGAACGATATGATGTTAGGATGGCACACAAGTGTCGAATGAAGAAAATGCCTATCAAGTCCAATTTGCATTGGGGGCATATATAAGGAGGTTGTTGCATCATCTGAAGTCAAATCACTCGAAGTGTTTGCAACTAAGGTGGTCAAGACTCCTCTCAACATGAAAGAGAGGAGCCTTGACCATCTTAGTTGCAAACACTTCAACACTTGTATAACGGTGTGATGTTCCAACGTCATATCTTCCTACTAATTCAACTTGGTCACTTGGATCCATCCACTTTAATATAATCCGTGTTTCTTCCACAACCTCTTCATTGCTACTGTATAAATTTTTGTATAGCGGTGTATAAATACAGTACAAATATAAAGAAATGAAATATGCACGAATAGTAGTAGTGTGGGGAAATAACTGGCGTTGTTGTTATTTAGCAGTAGCACAGGTCCAACCCCACGCTACTGCTAGACACAAGTAGTAGTAGCGCAGGGTGAGACTCGCGCTACTACTAACAATTAGCTGTAGCGCCGGGCACCCACACTACTGCTAGCCCTTAACCCCGTGCTACTACTAGGGTTTTCCCTAGTAGTGTGCGATGATCTCCAAACCCCCCTAGTCACCATCGACGACATCCTCCTCCTCCATCTCCTTCTCCTTGTCTGCAACCTCCTCCTCCTCACTATCCTTCTCCTCTTCCTTGTTGTCCACCTCCTCCTCGTCCATGTTGTCCTCATCCACTGTCTTCTCGTCGACCACTTCGGTAATCCGCAAATTCGCCGGCCCTTCAACCTACGAATTCAGAGAGGAGAGGCGACAATGGTACTCATGCCAGCGAGCTCACTGTTGAGGATCCGACGCCTCTATCGCCTCCTTCATTGCCCAGAGCATAGTTTCAATAGAAAGCACCCATTTTTCTACAAGCATCATTTTCATCACCTCCTCTACCAACGCTTCCAACGTCAGATTCAACGCATGCTTCGTGAGAGCTTTTTGGCTACGAAACCAGGAGCTTATCTCCTTGCACTTTGAAACCAAGAGCTCATCGCCGGCGCAAAACTCTTCCATCACTAACCTACCAGCAGAATTGATTGAACCAAAAAATCAGTATTGAGGGGGGTCCAAACTAACTAATTAGTTCACAATTTGGTAAATAATTATTCCAATTTGCTAAATCCAGTGGCCCTATCAACTAATTCTATACATATTCACTAGATATTTCAGGACTATTTAGTAGGGGTTGAATTAGGGTTTCTAGGGTTAGGATTTGATACTTACCTGATGGCCAAGGACCTGGTACCCCTTGAATCGATGGGCCAAAGGGCAACGCCACTGCACCAGGTACCTGCGTCATCAGAGCTCTCCCAAGGAAGACGGACGAAGTAGGTGATGGCGGAACGACGGCGGCGGCAGCTACGTGGGGGCTGTGTGGGGGCGGTGGCTAAATGGGGGTCGGGCGTGCGGGTTGGTCTATTTTAGGCGATAAATAGTGATAGCCTAGCCCTAGGTCCCACTCGTTATAAGATCACTCGGCCCACCTGCCACAAGCGGCCCGAGGCCACCTCACTTTATACATAACAGATCTCACACATGCCATCATCATCTCAATTCATCTCTTATCGAAACCTAAGGTGACCATCATATCATCCAGAAAGGACCATTCCACCATATCATAAGCTTCGTGCATATCAAGCTTGACTGCACATAATCCAGTCTGGCCAACTCATTTATTCTTAATCTTATGCACACATTCATAGGCTATCAAGATGTTATATGTGATCATTCTTCCTGGCACAAACACACTTTGTGTAGGAGAGATATCTTGAGGCAGAATGTTTTTCAGTCTAGAGGCCTACATCTTGGAGATTATTTTATATAGCACACTACACAAACTAATGGGGCGAAATTGTGTTACCAATTTCGGTGTGTCAATCTTGGGAATCATCACAACGGTTGTATCATTCCACTTATCAGGGATCTTTCTTGAATTGATAGCCGACAATACTTCTTTAGTGATATCTTCCCCAATTAAGTGCCAATACCTTTTAAAGAACATCATGTGCAATCCATCTGGCACGTGGGCCTTTACATCTCCAATACTCCAAACTGCTTCTCTAACATCATTGGCAGTGAATGGGACCAGCAAGAAATTGTTCATTTGTTCGGTCACTTCCCGTTGCACTTTTTCCAGAATACTAGGATCTGTGTGCTGCATTTCCGAGCTAAATAGTTGAGTTAAATAGTTTAAAATATGATTGTTTAGCTCGGGCATACCTTCTATCTAACACCCTCCTCCATCTTTAAGTCTCTTTACATAATTCTTTTTCCTCCACGCTGATGCAAACGCCTGGAAAAAGCTCGCGTTACGATCTCCATACTTTAGCCAGTTTGCTCTGGACCGTTGCATCATTTGTATTTCATCAAGTTCAATGAGATACTCTATCAACTCGGTGATTTCTTTCCTTCTCACTTACATCATTCATCGGCCCCGACATAATTTTCTCCGGAGTCGTTTCTTGGGTATCTTGAGGACATGTTGGTCCCAATCATGAAACTGAGCATGCATCTTGTTAAGCTTCTCGTAAACACTGCTCACCAAGGGATCAGCTGCAACTTCATTCCAAGCTTTCTCAACTGTAACTTGGAAACTGTCCTCTCAAAGCCAGCTCGCAAATCTCTTGGATTGTGCACGGTTACCGGCCAATGGCCGGTTATAGTATTCAGTATCAACCAAGATTGGGCGATCATCAGAGTGGTTGAATTCCAAATTTTCCAACGCACCACGATGAAACAAATTAGACCAGGCATCATTCACCAATCCACGATCAAACCGCTCTTTTATCCTTCCTCTGGACCATGTAAAGCGGTCACCGATGAACCAAGATCGTGCAGCTCACAATCATCAATTGCATCTTGGGAAGTCTGCATGTACTAAGGTGGTCTCGTGTTACGAAAAAGGGTTTCCCCCCGCTTTATATTATAAAGCAACAACCACTCACATCCAAAGCATCGATATAAACGCACACCACACATACCCAAGGCGAGATACAAGGAAGCCGGGCAATGAAAAACACCCTCAACGACAACCAAACACCTACAAGATGTGCAAAAAAGGAACCGCTTAGCGCTGACGGAGACCACCAAGAGCAATCGTCCGGGAGGGTGTGTGACGAACCACGCCGGACCGAGGGCTCCAAGACGATGCCTCCAAGAAGGGTACGACCACGGAATGTCGCCACCGTCCGATCCGAAGATTAAGTTTTCGCCCAGAGCGAGACGAAGGAGAGGGAGCACCACGACGGAGCCTATAAGGAGGAACACGACATCCGCGAATGCCGCCACCGTCGGCCAGTGCACAAACTGGACAGGTGATGAACCCCGGTGCTTCAATCCTTTCGTCGCATCCCCGATCCGCCAACCACTCGCAGCCATGCCGCCCAAGCACCCATGACTGCGCGCCCGCAACCGAGACGCGCAGTCCGCCCACGACATACGCGCCTTCCACCGCCATGACCGCCGCCCTACCACCAAACCACCGCGACAGCCACCAAAGAGCACACCTTTGACCAGATCTACGCCCCCAGCCGACTCCGAAGCCACCGGCGGACACCTTGCCACGAGATGAACCGCGACCATATGCCGGTCCGGGGGAAGGGGGAGGTGACGGAGCAGCCCAAGGCCAAGATCAGCGACGGGGCACACGGAAGCGCCCCCTCCACCAGCCAGCCTCCCCCCCCCCCACCCCGAAACCATGTTCGTCCCCGAAGCCACAGGCCCGGATCAACCGGGGCACACCGGTCGCCGCTGCACGCCGAAGAAGGGGAAGGGGAGCCAGATCGGCCGCTGCCGCGCCCAAGGGGAGCCAGCAGGGGGCTCTCCCCGTGCCGTCCCGCCGCAAAGGGCTCGCCTGAACGGGGACGCCCACCGCCACCGCTGTCGCACCGCCCCCCTCCCCCAACCGAGCCACAGAGAGAGGGCCGCCCGCGACCCGGTCGAACTCGACCGCAGCGCCAGAGGCAACGCCGGGGCACTGCAGGGGAGCAGCTGCCGCCAACACCACCTACCGGCCTGCACCTCCTCCTTGTCGCCTGTCACGCCGCCGCCATGCCACCGTCGCAGGCCCACGCTAGAGCGCCGCTGCGCCGCCGCGCCCGGCAACGAGCACCACGTCCCGGCCCGAGAGATCCGGTCCGTGCTGTTCCCCCCGCGCGAGGAGACAAGAGGACCTCGCCACCGCCGGCGATGACCGGGCTTCGCCCGCTCGCGCCCCCTGGCGGCGGCAAGGGAGGGGGAGAGGAGGAGGGGAGAGTGGGCGGCGGCGCTAGGTTTAGCCTCCTGGACGCTCGCGGGAGGAGGGGAAAGGGGGATTTGGTGGTCTCGTGTTCCCGCCCACCTTATCATTTAGATCTCTCTGAGAAGCCACGGGAGATTATGTGCTTGATGGAGCTGGCTCATGCGGCTCTAAGTTAGGTGTTTATTTTCCCATTTAAATTCTCCATACATTTTTCGAAAAGGGACGCTTTATTACTTAAAAGGTTTAAGCATTACACCCAGCCTCTGCATAACTAAGATGCACACAGCCACACAAAGTCCTCTGCAAGAACGAAAAATAGATAGGCGGAATACAAAGATAGAGTCTGTATAACGCCTAAGTGGAGGTGGGCCAATCCTATGATCATGTTGCCACCCATGTTGGATAAAAGTATCCCTCGCCGTATCCTCTAATCGTATACACACCTCCGTAAATAGGTCTCGATTCTCCACGCATTGTAGAAAGGACCATAAACGAAGAGTCCCGGTACATCTATAGATAACCTGCATTAGAGAAGTACTTTTATCGTTAAAAACCTTATCATTTCTACATAGCCAAAGCGACCAAATAACGGCTAGCGCTCCCACCCTAAGAAGAGTTCTAAACCTGTGATCAATCCCATGTAACCAGTTGCCAAATACATTGGCAACACTACAAGGAGGATACAAGCCAGAAGCTATCTGGATGACTGGCCATATAGACCGAGCCAATTTGCATTGGAAGAATAAATGTTTTATTGTCTCATCATGATGACAAAAAACACATCGCGGACTTCCATGCCAATTCCTCTTGATAAGGTTATCTTTAGTAAGAATGACTCCGCGACGAAGATACCATGCAAATATTTTATTCTTAAGAGGTATCTTCATCTTCCAGATCTTCTTATTATTATCAACTGACACATCAGACTGGATTAACGCTCTATACATAGACTCCACTGAGAATTTTCCATTCTCATGTAGGTTCCATCGAAATACATCAGACCCATGTGACAATTGCACCGTGGACAACCGTTGAAGCAGGATGTACCACGATTGGAGTCTAGGTCCAATTAAATCTCTTATGAACGTCACATTTGGCGGAAATGATTCCATTACAGTGGCAATAGTATCACCCTTGTGACGCACAATGTTGTATAGAACCGGATATTGTTCCCGGAGTGTGGCATTTCCTAGCCACTTGTCCTCCCAGAATCTAATTTCCGAGCCATCCTTAATCGAGAAGGATCCATAGGAGAAGAAATATTTCTTCGTAGCCATTAGACCCGCCCAAAAGTGAGAATCCCCAGGCTTCCAGTATACTTGGGATACCGCCTTGGAGCCCACATATTTCCTCCTCAGGAGGGTTTGCCATACACCATTTTTGGTCAATAATTTAAACAACCATTTGCCAAGGAGGGCCCTATTCTTAACCTCAAGGTCATGAATGCCCAACCCGCCTTGGTCTTTGGGACGAGAAACCACACTCCATTTAGCCAGTCGATATTTCTTTCGCTCGCTATCTCCTTGCCAAAAGAATCTTGATCGGAAATAATCCAATCTATGTAAAACTCCTTTTGGCAACTGGAAGAAGGAAATCATATATAGTACCATATTACTTAGTAATGAGTTTATGAGGACCAATCTTCCACCTAGAGACAACAATTTACCTTTCCAACTGCAAAGTCTTGCAGCCTCTCCTCGACATGTTTCCATTCAGCATTTGTGAGTCTCCGATAATGTATCGGTATCCCCAAATATGTGATCGGAAACTGGCCCAACCCACATCCGAACAGTTCAGCGTACAGGTGGGCCTCGTCTTGAGCCTCGCCAAAACAAAACAATTCACATTTATGAAAGTTGATCTTCAGACCTGAGAGTTACTCGAATGCTGATAAAATTAATTTCAGATTTCTCGCTTTCTCTAGGTCATGATCCATGAAGAGAATCGTATCATCGGCATATTGAAGTATAGAGAGTCCACCATCAACTAGATGACTTACTACTCCATCAATTTGGCCATCAACCTTGGCACGCTCAATCATGACCGCTAGCATATCCGCCACTATATTGAATAGCATGGGCGATACCGAGTCACCTTGTCGCAATCCCTTCGTGTTTGGAAATAGTGTCCAACGTCATCATTGACCTTAATGGCAACACTACCTCCAGAAACGAAGCTATGGACCATAGCGCACCACTCTGCAGAAAATCCTTTCATTCTGAGAGTCTGTTGAAGAAATGGCCATTTGACTTCGTCATACGCTTTTTCAAAGTCTATTTTGAGTACCACCCCATTCAACTTTTCCCGATGTAATTCATGGACTGTTTCATGAAGGATAACAACTCCATCTAGGATGTTTCTTCCTTGCATAAAAGCAGTCTGTGAAGGACGAATCACATGTTCAGCAACCGAATTTAGCCTAATAGTCGCAACCTTCGTGAATATTTTAAAACTAACATTAAGGAGGCAAATAGGTCTATATTGTTGTATCCTTTCATCCTCATTAACCTTAGGTAATAAAATAATCTCACCGAAGTTTAAGCGAAGTAATTCCAGATGGCCAGCATGTAGGTCGCTAAACAAAAGTAGGAGATCCGACTTGATGACTTCCCAGAAATTCTGGTAGAACTCATCGGGAAAACCATCTGGACCCGGGGCTTTGTTGTGCTCCATTAGGAAAACCGCCTTTCTAACTTCCTCCTTGGAGTATGGGGCTGTTAGAAGGTCGTTTCCTCATCAGAGACCTGGGGGATGTCATCCGCTTGGGACTCATCCATTGAGAAGTTACCTTCCTCTGGGGCTCCGAACAAATTTATATAATAATTAGTGATATAAGATTTAAGTTGCTCATGTCCCTCAATCATGCCCTCATCCTGTTGTAGGGAATGAATAATTTTCTTCCGGTGTCTACCATTGGCAACTCCATGGAAAAATCTAGTATCACTAGTGCAGAATAGGGCAATAGCACCGGTGTCTGCCATTGCCCCTTTAGTGTCGGTTCGGTAACCGGCACTAAAGTGTGGGCACTAAAGCCCCCCCCCCCTTTAGTACCGGTTCAGCACGAACCGGTGCTAAAGGGGCAACCACGTGGCACGAGCCAGCTCCGGGGGCAGGGAGCCCTTTAGTACCGGTTGGTGACACCAACCGGTATTAAAAGGTTGGGGGTTTTGGGTTTATGAATTCTTTTTCATTTAATTTTGTGTTTTCCATTTAATTCTTTTTTGTTTGCTGGTATTTTACGATACTACATATTGTACACGTTATGCATATATATAAATAGAATTTCTAGTAGAACCGATCATATATATACCATTAATTCACACATATATACACACATGTATATATAAATATACAATTAGCTAGCTATATACAATTTCTCCTAATTGGTGCCTTCGGAGCTAGTGGCATTAGCCTAATTGGTGCCTTCGGAGCACGATGACAATTGGAAGTGGTTCATGGGGGCGGTAGCGGGTAATAGTATTCTCCTTTGGGATCTATGACCTGGTCGAGCAAAAATCCCGCTATTTCCTCTTGAATTGCTTCTATGCGCTCCTCTGCTAGGAGCTGCTCCCACACCTCTCTGGACTGTTAAGAAGGAGATCAATATGCATGTGTATTAGTTGTGTGACTAGATATCGATAATGGTGTAAAAATTGTGAATAGTGTTCTGACAAACGTACCCAGTCCTGCCTTTGAGATCTGCTCCTTTCGGACGCCATCATGCGAATGTTCTCTCAAACGTAGTATGCACACAGATTATTCCCCAGCGCCTGCTTCAGGGCCTTTACGAGAATGGAATTTGATCAGATAATAATTAATCAAGCATGATAATTAAAGAGATGGCAGCTAGCTAGCTAGTACTACTTAATTACTTACCTTGGGTCGATACCATTTCAGCTTTCATTTCCATTGGCACAGGTGACAGCGATGAACTTTGCCCAAGCCCTGCCCGCCGACAAAGAAAATGAATAAAGGGGTTATTAAATAGTTCATATCAGGAAATGACGAACTAAATAGGCCGAGATATAGTTAATAATGATTGAAATTACCTGTTGACTATCCCAAACAAGATGGTGTAGTCACTTTCTTTTTTAAGTAGTGAGTCCAGTACTTCAAATGTTCCTTCATCAACTTTAATGATTAACAAGATCCAGTGAAATCTGCATGCACACACGTTTGTATGTCTTAATTAAGCGGGCATATGTAAGAAAAAACATGTAGCTAGATAGTAGGCAAAAACAGAATTTGTATTACAAGACAGTGTGACTCACTCGAAGTTGTAAGGAAGTAGTATATCTTCATTGGTATTGAGGCGCTTGAAGAACTCTAGCATGCTTTCCTCTACACTTTTTTCATAATATGCATCTAATTTCCATGTGTATTCATTAATGATATTTGGGTCAATGAACCCAATGCCATAGCGTCCACCTTTTTTCATTTCATACATCTTCATCCTGCATAATACCACAGAAAAGAATATAGTGAGGATAATTACAGGTAATGATTGATCAAAATGATCACTACAGATAGCTTGAGACTTAAATTACAGAAAGAAATCACTTACAGATAATAGCAACTGACGATAGATTTGTCGAGTGCGTCTTGATTGTATAACTGAAATAGTTCTGAATAGTCAACGGACACAGCTTTCTCATGGAAGTAATGATCCTTCTTGACATTCACCATGAGGGACTCTCGATTGGAAATCTTGGTAATGTTCATGTACCATTTATGCAATTCATACATTCTCGTTGGAAGCTTCTTGACCTCGTCTGGCTCGACCAAAGGTTGGCCCCAGACATATTTCCGTTTTATTTCCTCCTCTCTAAGCGGAGACATGGGCTCGATCTCGAGAAGTTGTCCAACAGTGATCTTGAGGATTTCAACCTGCCTTATATGCTCCTCGGTTATTACCACATCGCCCAGCTGGGGAACGCTAACGGTTTGCCCACAATAATATTGGGCGCGCGTACTCTCATGTGTTGTTGGCACAACAAGCAGGGGGATTGATTGCGTCGCCTGTTCTCCCAGCCGGGGAACGGTTTTACCGCATTTTTTGCCAGCTGATTTGCTCGAGCTCGAGCTTGCCTCTTTCTATAGACGTGCTCGATTTAACTTCCTGAGGTGGCGCTCATAGTCTGTGTCAACAGGCTTGGGAGCTGGTGGTCTAGCCATACGAATGAAGTGGTCAATCTTTTCCTCAGGCACTTTCTCCCTCGGCGGCGGTGGCGGTTTCGGTGCAAAATGGGCGTCCACTTGGGCCTGCAGTATGGCTGTGTTTTGCTTCTCGGTCATGTCGTAAGGCCTCTGAGGAAGAGGAGCGAGGCTTGGATCATATTTACATCGCTTGTCTCCGCCTGTACTTCCTGAACTACCTCGACTCGTACCGCTACGCACCATAGCTGCGGCGTGTCTCTTCTGCGATTACTGAGACGGCGGAGACGGCTGACGTGGCTGAGTTGGAGCAGGAGAAGTGGCCTGGCGTTGTGCTGGACTTGAAGCAGGAGGTGTGGCCTGACACGGTGCCGGACTTGAAACCAGAGAAGTGTCCTGAGGTTGTGCCGGACTTGAAACGGAGGAGTCAGCTCACGCGTTCGGGGACTTGGAGGAGGTGGCGGACTTCGAGGAGGAGTCGGCTCACGCGTTCGTGGACTTGGAGGAGCGGGAGTCTGCTGACTTGGTGGCGTACTTCGAGGAGGAGTCCGCAGACGATGCGGTGTCGGTGGACTTCGAAATATGATGCAATCCTTTCTCCATGGGATGATACGATGTATGGCCTCTCCCAGTGTGCGCTTGTCTTCACCTCCAGGAATGTCAAGCTGTAGCCCCGAATATGGGTCCACCACTTCATCAACCAAGACACGAGCATAGCCCTCTGGAATCGAGGTGCAATGGAAGGTTGCTTCGGGGGTAATTATAAAAGCAACGCCGTCCGCCACCTTCATGGATATGTTCTTCATTTTGGAGTGTAGCTCATAGTTAGTGTTCTCTATGATGTCATCCACGGGGTACCTATCCAGCATTGCGTCACCCGGGGCGGAACCCACACTGCTCTCGGCATGGATGGGACGGTGCTATCCAATGTTGGATCATCCGCTAGCTGCTGCAGCTGCTGAGACGCCCTTTGCTGGCTAAGTGAGTCGATCTGCTCCTGCTGCCGCTGGAATTTGACTGCCAAGTCCGCGTGCGCTGATTCTAGGCCTTGAAGGCGTTCATAGTCCAGCTTCCTCTGCTCCTCCTCCATCTTCCTCTTCTTCTCCTGCACAATCTTCTTTTTCGCACGGGTTCTGTAGTCGGCGTTCCAGTCCGAAAACCCCTCATACCACGGAATAGCGCCCTTGCCTCGTGTTCTTCCCGGGTGTTCAGGATTTCCCAGGGCACGTGTAAGCTCGTCGTTCTCTCTGTTGGGCTGGAACACCCCCGATCGAGCCTCTTCTATTGCAACAAGTAGCTTATCTTCGTCTCCGTTCAGACATGCCTTCTTCGAAACTTTGCCTGTCTTCGGGTCCAACTCCCCCCCATGCGCATAGAACCAAGTCCTACACCTGGGGGGCCAGCTCCTAGTAACCGGAGTGACACCTGCATCCTCCATCTCTTTCTCAGACTTATCCCACTTAGGCATTGCCACCGCGTAGCCACCTGGCCCCAGCTTATGGAACTTATCCTTTTTTCGGCATTGGCCTTGTTTATTCTCGACCGTTCCTTAGCTAATTCTGAATCCTTGAATTTCACGAAATCGTCCCAATGATCACTTTGCTTCTCTAGTGTTCCCTCGTATACTGGAGTCTTCCTTCCTCCCTTGATGGTCTTGTCCCATACACGATTCATGTGGTTGTTGAATGCAACCGCCATCTTCCTAAGAGCAGCGTCCTTGACTTTCTCCACATCTACATCCGTGAAATAATTTGGTAGGGTGAAATGTTCCATGAGAGTTTCCCAAAGCAGAACTTTTTGTCTGTCATCGACAAAAGTAAGATCTGGACGTGGCTTTGTTGGCTCTCTCCATTCTTGAAGGGAGATCGGGAGTTGGTCCTTCACAAGAACTCCGCACTGACGAATGAACTTGTCTGCAATCTTCTTAGGCTCTAATGGTTCGCCATTAGGTTTGATGGCCTCGATATTGTACTTTACGCCCTCCTTCAACTTTTTGTTCGGGCCACGTTTCCTGTTGCCTGAAGATTTGCTCGATCCGGATGGCTGAAAGAAGAAAGATCGATTCGTTAATATATCTTCAAGTCATTTAAAACATGTGATGATCACCAGATGCCTGCTTATATAAATATACCTCGCCAGTCTTTGTTGTTTCAAGATCAACATTTTCTTCGTCATCATCATAATCATAGTTCATGACTTCATCAATTCGGTCGTCGCGATCGAATATCATGTCACCCTCCCCGGTGTTGTTTAGATATTCAGAGCCGTCATAATCTTCTTCATTCTGATCATCATCTGGCCCACGAGAATGGCGTATGATATCAGACAGGGTCTCTTCTCCCTCTCTGCCGGTATTGTCCGCCATAGCTTTTATTTAACTAATCCAAAAGAAATATAAAATAATTTAGCATTCAAATTACAATGCATGGATGCAATCAATTAATAAGGAAAAACTGAATCAATCATTGTACATAATAAGCATCATCGAATATAATCTCGAATACATTGTCTCAGATAATAGATATAATCTCGAATACATCATCTCGAATAATATATATAATCTCGAATAAATCATCTCGAATATTATATATCGAATACATCACTAGCTAGCTAGCTAGCTAGCTAATAAAGATCGAATACTAAAGAGTAATCTAGGCCACTCGCGGTTCCTGAGGCGCGGGCGGTGGACAACCAAAGTGAAGGAACCATCACCGGATTATAGCTCGGGTGATCTCCCTAAAGAACCTGCCAGGTATTGAAGAACCTGACGTCCATAGCAGCCATGTAGCGATGGACGTGCTCGTCCTCCTCCCTGACACGGTGACGTACCACCTCCGGCGGGGCCGGCTCCCTCCGCACCGAAAGTGGCCCACGCGAACGCCACCAAAGGAGATCAGGGTCGACGACGGGACCCGGGGCCGGGTTCCTCACCAAGCGTCGCGCCCCTGAAGGTAGCACCTCCCAGTGCCAGCCCGACGGAGCCCAGTCCCGGACATGGGTCCTCTGAAGTGGGACGTCGTGGCGAACGGGTCAATGACGAGGATGCGGGCCGGGCATCGTCGCCAACAAATACTATATGCCCGCAAAAAGTAACATTTTTTAATGTGATTGGATTGTGATAACTAAACTTCTATATGCAAATTCTAACAATTTGACATTAATCTAATTCATATAGCTAAAACTAACTCTAAAATTTCTAACATTTATATATATAACTAACATTTCTAATATTTCTATAACTAAGAAAGAGAAAAATTGCTAACATTTCTATAAATATTTCTATAACTAAAAACAGAAAAATTTGTAACATTTCTATATAACTAACATTTCTAATATTTCTATAACTAAAATCATTTCTTATTTCTATAAGTAAAAACATTTCTAATATTTCTATAACTAAAAACAGAAAAATTGCTAACATTTCTATAAATATTTCTATAACTAAAAAACAGAAAAATTTGTAACATTTCTATATAACTAACATTTCAAATATTTCTATAACTAAAAAACATTTATAATATTTCTTTAACTAAAAAACATTACTAATATTTCTATAACTAAAAAACATTCCTAATATTTCTATAACTAAAAAACAGAAAAATTGCTAACATTTCTATAACAATGTGTGTGTGTGTGTGTGTGTGTGTGTGGACATGGCGGCCGGGGCACAGGAGCTCACCGGCGAGGCGCGGCGACGGGGGGCGGCGATGGGGACAGAGACGGGCGGTGACGACGGTGATGGGGATGGGGCGGCGACGACGGGATGGGGACGGGCAGGCGTGCACGACGGGAGGCAGGCGAGGGCGCGGCGACGGGACGGGATTTACAGCGACGACGAGGCGACGGGGACGGCGACGTGGGGCGGCGACGGTGTAGAGGAGAAGAAGCAGAGGGAGAACGAAATTGACGAAATTTTTTGAAGGGTTTTCTTATATAGAACAACCCTTTAGTACCGGTTGGAGCCACCAACTGGTACTAAAGGTCTGTTTTGGCCAGGCGAAGCGGCGGGAAGCGCCCACCTTTAGTACCGGGTGGTAGCACCAACCGGTAATAAAGACCCCCCTTTAGTACTGGTTGGAGCCACGACCCGGTACTAAAGGGTGTGCGCTGCCAGGCGAGGAGCGCAGAAGTTTAGTCCCACCTCGCTAGTTTAGGAGCGCCAGGACCAGTTTATAAGCCCCGGCGCGGGCACTGCATTGAGCTCCTCTCAATAGCAGGCCTTCTGGGCCTACCTATCCTACTCTTTATGTGGGCCTATAGGGCTTGCGGGCCTGCATGCTGGCCCAACTACAGGTTGGGTTTCTAGTCGTATGCAGGCCGCTGTGGCGCAGTAGGCGGGCTTTTTTATTTTCTTATTTTTTTTCCTTTATTTAATTTTGTTTTATTTATTTTTGAGTTGTTTTTTTGATGTATTTAGAGTTTCTTTGTGAATATTTTTGCTTTAGGTACAAAAATTTACAAACTTTCTATTAGTGCCGGTAGTTTACAAATTTGAATAGTTTACATTTTGAATTATTTGAAATTTGTGTGAATCACTAGTTTGTGAATAACTTAATTTTGAAAATAGATTTTTCAGTGATTCTTTTTTCTTATGTTTAATATTAGTGTCTTTTATCATTATATTCAATTTGGTAATGCTTAGGTTATTTGAAAAATGAAATGCCTTTGTAACGGATGAGTTTTCGTCCGAAACCCTGATACTTCGAAAGAAATTGTCCATTTTGTACACGAAATGCATCCAGTTTTTGCGGTAACCCTCTCTACTTTTTTGCACATGCTATGTGGGTGAAATTATGATACCATGCCAACTTTCAACCTTTTCTGAGTTCATTTTAAATGCTTTTCAATTTCAGGGTCATTTAGCCGGAAAAACAGTAAATGCATGAAAGAATTTGTTTGCACATAAAATTTCTTCGTGTTTCAAATGCCAAAACACATAACTAGCTACCCAAACTATTACAGAGATTCCCTCCTGGGTGTGAAACACAGAAAAAAAGTGATGATAGTGAAGCCGATCACATCCCAGATCTTTGGGTGTGAAACTTTTTCTTCGTGTGTGTCCCTTTGCGCCGTAACCATGGAAAATCTTCATCATTTAACGGGATGCTCGGGTCAATATTCACTGTGAATGGAGCAATTTCATCAAACTTTTCATAATCTCCTGACATGTCTGTCTTGTCATCCACTCCCACGATATTTCTCTTCCCAGAAAGAACTATGTGTCGCTTTGGCTCATCGTATGATGCATTCGCTTCCTTATCTTTTCTTTTTCTCGGCTTGGTAGACATGTCCTTCACATAGAAAACATGTGCCACATCATTGGCTAGGACGAATGGTTCGTCTGCATACGCAAGATTGTTGAGATCCACTGTTGTCATTCCGTACTGCGGGTCTTCCGTTACCCCGCCTCGTGTCATATTGACCCATTTGCACCGAAACAAAGGGACCTTCAAACCACGTCTATAGTCAAGTTCCCATATGTCCTGTATATAACCATAATACGTTTCCTTTCCCGTCTTGGTTTCTGCATCAAAGCGGACACCACTGTTTTGGTTGGTGCTCTTCTTATCTTGGGCGATCGTGTAAAATGTATTACCATTTATCTCGTACCCTTTGAAAGTCATTATATTCGAAGATGGTAACTGGGACAGCAAGTACAGGTCATCTTCAATAGAGGTGTCATGCATGGTACGTGTCTGCAACGAGCTGGCGAAACTCCTGGTTTGTTCACGTGTAATCCAGTCATCAGACCGCTCCGGGTGTTTGGAGCATAGCAAATTCTTGTGTTCGTCCATATACGGAGCCACCAAGGCGGAATTCTGTAGAACTGTGTAGTGTGCTTCAGTGAGAGAATGTCCGTCCATAAATATTATTTGATCCCCTCCTAGCATGCCTTTTCAATCCAGTCTGCCCTTATGCCGCGATTCAGGAACACCAATCGGCTTAAGGTCAGGAATAAAGTCAATACAAAACTCAATGACCTCCTCATTTTCATGGCCCTTGGAGATGCTTCCTTCTGGCCTAGCACGGTTATGAACATATTTCTTTAAGACTCCCATGAACCTCTCAAAGGGGAACATATTGTGTAGAAATACAGGACCCAAAACGTTAATCTCTTCGCATAGGTGAACTAGGACGTGCGTCATGATGTTGAAGAAGGATGGTGGGAACACCAACTTGAAACTGACAAGACATTGCACCAAATCATTCTCTAACCTTGGTATGATTTCTGGATCGATTACCTTCTGAGAGATTCCATTGAGGAATGCACATAGCTTCACAATGGCTAATCGAACGTTTTCCGGTAGAAGCCCCCTCAATGCAACCGGAAGTAGTTGCGTCATAATCACGTGGCAGTCATGAGACTTTAGGTTCTGGAACTTTTTCTCTGCCATGTTTATTATTCCCTTTATATTCGACGAGAAGCCAGACGGTACCTTAATACTGAGCAGGAATTCAAAGAAGATTTCCTTCTCTTCTTTGGTAAGAGCGTAGCTTGCATGACCCTGATGTATGCCGTCTTTTCCGTGCATACGTCGCTGGTCCTCCCGTGCCTCATGTGTATCTTTTGTCTTCCCATACACGCCCAAGAAGCCAAGCAGGGTCACACAAAGATTCTTCGTCACGTGCATCACGTCGATTGCGGAGCGGACCTCTAGGTCTTTCCAATAGGGCAGGTCCCAAAATATAGATTTCTTCTTCCACATGGGTGCGCGTCCGTCAGCGTCATTCGGAACAGGTTGTCCACAAGGACCCTTTCCAAAGACCACCTTCAAATCCTTGACCATATCATGTACATCAGCACCAGTACGGTGGTGAGGCTTGGTCCGGTGATCCGCCTCACCTTTGAAATGCTTGCCTTTCTTTCTTACGGGATGCCTGCTGATACGTCTCCAACGTATCTATAATTTTTGATTGCTCCATGCTACTTTATCTACTGTTTTGGACTATATTGGTCTTTATTTTCCACTTTTATATTATTTTTGGGACTAACCTATTAACCGGAGGCCCAGCCCGGAATTGCTCGTTTTTTGCCTATTTCAGTGTTTCGAAGAAACGGAATATCAAACGGAGTCCAAACGGAATGAAACCTTCGGAAACGTGATTTTCTCACCGAACGTGATCCAGGAGACTTGGACCCTACTCCAAGGAACAAAAGAGGCGGTCGCGAGGTGGGGCGCCCCCACAGGCGCGCCCCCTGCCTCGTGGGGCCCTGTTGCTCCACCGACGTACTCCTTCCTCCTATATATACCTCACGCACTTCCCAAGCGATCGAGCGGAGCCAAAACCTAATTCCACCGCCTCAACTTCCTGTATCCACGAGATCCCATCTTGGGGCCTGTTCGGAGCTCACGGAGGGCATCCACCACGGAGGGCTTCTACATCATCATCAAAGCCTCTCCGATGAAGTGTGAGTAGTTTACTTCAGACCTCGGGTCCATAGCTAGTAGCTAGATGGCTTCTTATCTCTTTTGGATCTCAATACAATGTTCTCCCCTCTCTCGTGGAGATCTATTCGATGTAATCTTCTTTTTGCGGTGTGTTTGTTGAGACCGATGAATTGTGGGTTTATGATCCAGCTTATCTATGAATAATATTTGAATGTTCTCTGAATTCTTTTATGTATGATTGAGTTATCTTTGCAAGTCTCTTCGAATTATCCGTTTGGTTTGGCCAACTAGATTGGTAGTTCTTGCAATGGGAGAAGTGCTTAGCTTTGGGTTCAATCTTGCGGTGTCCTTTCCCAATGGATGTAGGGCGGCAAGGCACGTATTGTATTGTTGCCATCGAGGATAACAAGATGGGGTTTTTATCATATTGCATGAATTTATCCCTCTACATCATGTCATCTTGCTTAAGGCGTTACTCTGTTTTTAACTTAATACTCTAGATGTATGCTGGATAGCGGTCGATGAGTGGAGTAATAGTAGTAGATGCAGAATCGTTTCGGTCTACTTGTCATGGATGTGATGCCTATATACATGATCATACCTAGATATTCTCATAAATATGCTCAATTCTGTCAATTGCTCAATAGTAATTTGTTCACCCACCATAGAATACCTATGCTCTTGAGGGAAGCCACTAGTGAAACCTATGGCCCCCGGGTCTATTCTCATCATATCAATCTCCATCACTTTTATACTTGCTTTGTTTTTACTTTGCCTTTTACTTTTTACTTTGCATATCTATAACAAAAATACCAAAAAAATATTATTTATCATCTCTATCAGATCTCACTCTCGTAAGTGACCGTGAAGGGATTGACAACCCCTAATCGCGTTGGTTGCGAGTAGCTATCGTTTTGTGCAGGTACGAGGGACTTGTGCGTGGTCTCCTACTGGATTGATACCTTGGTTCTCAAAAACTGAGGGAAATACTTACGCTACTTTGCTGCATCATCCTCTCCTCTTCGGGGAAATCCAACGCAGTGCTCAAGAGGTAGCAAGAAGAATTTCTGGCGTCGTTGCCGGGGAGGCTCACGCTAGAGCAAGTCAACCATACCAAGTACCCATCACAATCCCTATCTCTCGCATTACATTATTTGCCATTTGCCTCTCGTTTTCCTCTCCCCCACTTCACCCTTGCCGTTTTATTCGCCCTCTCTTTCCCAATCTCCTCCTCCTTTTTCCGTTGCCTTTTCTTCGTCCGTTTGTTTGCTCGTGTGTTGGATTGCTTGTTTGTCGTGATGGCTCTACCTAGGTTTGGTGATCTTCACCTTAAAAGGTTAGAGGAGATCGAAAACAATGTCAGAAAGTTTATGGTTTTGCAATTTGAGCATAATAATTTCTTTAGGAACGAGCTTAAGGAACAAAAAAATTATATGAATAAGGAGCTCGATGATATGTCTAAAGAATTTGATGTTATAAGATCCCAAATTTCTCGTCTTGAAAAGTTGACCGCTGAAATCTCGGATATGCAAGCTACCTTAGTCAATAAGATGGCTGCTAAACCGAATTCCTATGAAAATCAAGATGAAGATCTAAAAGTTATTGATGCGTCACCCATTAAATCTTTGTTTTGCAATATGAATCTTGATGAAACTGAATATGATCTTCCTTTACCTAGAAGCCGTTCTAAGAATTCAGAGTTTTTAGATCTTGATGATGAAATTGATAAATGTGGGATTGAAAGAAATAAAAATCTAGATGTTGCTAAACCCACTATTTTGGATCTCAAGGAATTTAATTATGAAAATTTATCTTTAATTGATTGTATTTCTTTGTTCCAATCCGTACTAAATTCTCCTCATGCTTATGGTCAAAATAAGGCCTTTACCGAACACATTGTTGATGCCTTGATGCAATCTTATGAAGAAAAACTTGAGTTGAAAGTCTCTCTCCCTAGAAAACTCTATGATGAGTGGGAACCTACTATTAAAGTCAAAATTAAAAATTATGAGTTTCATGCCTTGTGTGATTTGGGTGCTAGTGTCTCCACTATTCCCAAAACTTTGTGTGATTTGCTAGATTTCCGTGACTTTGATGATTGCTCTCTAAACTTGCATCTTGCGGATTCCACTATTAAAAAGCCTATGGGAAGAATTAATGATGTTCTTATTTTTGCAAATAGGAATTATGTTCCCATAGATTTTATCGTTCTTGATATAGATTGAATCCTTCATGTCCTATTATTCTTGGTAGACCTTTCCTTAGAACGATTGGTGCAATTATTGATATGAAGGAAGGGAATATTAGATTCCAATTTCCCTTAAAGAAGGGCATGGAACACTTCCCTAGAAAGAAAATAAAATTACCATATGAATCTATCATGAGAGCCACTTATGGATTGCCTACCAAAGATGGCAATACCTAGATCTATCCTTGCTTTTATGCCTAACTAGGGGCGTTAAACGATAGCGCTTGTTGGGAGGCAACCCAATTTTATTTTTAGTTTTTTTTGTTTTTGCTTATGTTTAGGAATAAATAATCCATCTAGCCTCTGTTTAGATGTGGTTTTATCTTTTAATTAGTGTTTGTGCCAAGCTAGACCTATTGGATCTTCTTGGATGATAGTTATTTGATCTTGCTGTAATTTCCAGAAACTTTGCGCTCAGTGCCCGAATTATTAAAAATCACCAGAACGTAATAAAATACTGATTCCAATTGCTTCTGATCAATAAACAAATTTTCTAGGCCGTCTAATTTTTGTAGAATTTTTTGAGTTCCAGAAGTTTGCGTTAGTTACAGATTACTACAGACTGTTCTGTTTTGGACAGATTCTGTTTTTCGTGTGTTGTTTGCTTATTTTGATGAATATATGGCTAGTAAAATAGTTTATAATCCATAGAGAAGTTGGAATACAGTAGGTTTAACACCAATATAAATAAATAATGAGTTCATTACAGTATCTTAAAGTAGTCTTTTGTTTTCTTTCTCTAACGGAGCTCATGAGATTTCTATTGAGTTTTGTGTTGTGAAGTTTTCAAGTTTTGGGTGAATTCTTTTGATGGATTATGGAACAAGGAGTGGCAAGAGCCTAAGCTTGCGGATGCCCATGGCACCCCCAAGATAATCCAAGGACACCAAAAAGTCAAAGCTTGGGGATGCCCCGGAAGGCATCCCCTCTTTCGTCTACTTCCATCGGTAATTTACTTGGAGCTATATTTTTATTCACCACATGATAAGTGTTTTGCTTGGAGCATCTTGTATTATTTGCGTCTTTGCTTGTTAGTTTACCACAATCATCCTTGCTGTACACACCTTTTGAGAGAGCCATACATGAATTGGAATTTAATAGAATACTCTATATGCTTCACTTATATCTTTTGAGCTTGATAGTTTTGCTCATAGTGCTTCACTAATATCTTTTGAGCGTGATAATTTTTGCTCTAGTGCTTCACTTAGATATTTTAGAGCACGGTGGTGGATTTGTTTTAAATAAACTAGTGAGCTCTCATGCTTCACTTAGATTATTTTGAGAGTCGTTAATAGCATGGTAATTTTCTTAATGTTAATATACTTGGTATTCAAGATATGTGAAACTTTCTTTTGAGTGTGTTGAATATTAAGAAAAGTTTGATACTTGATAATTGTTTTGAGATATGAAGATGGTGATATTAGAGTCATGCTAGTTGAGTAGTTGTGAATTTAAAGAATACTTGTGTTGAAGTTTATGATTCCCGTAGCATGCACGTACGGTGAACCGTTATGTGCTGAACTCGGAGCATGATTTATTTATTGATTGTCTTCCTTATGAGTGGCGGTCGGGGACGAGCGATGGTCTTTTCCTACCAATCTATCCCCCTAGGAGCATGTGCGTAATACTTTGCTTTGATAACTTCTAGATTTTTGCAATAAGTATATGAGTTCTTTATGACTAATGTTGAGTCCATGGATTATACACACTTTTTCCCATCCTTCCACCATTGCTAGCCTCTCTTATACCGCGCACTTTTTGCCGGTATCATACACCCACCATATATCTTCCTCAAAACAGCCACCATACCTACCTATCATCGCATTTCCATAGCCATTCCGAGATATATTGCCATGCAACTTTCCACCGTTCCGTTTATTATGACACGCTTCATCATTGTCATATTGCTAGCATGATCATGTAGTTGACATCGTATTTGTGGCAAAGCCACCGTTCATAATTCTTTCATACATGTCACTCATGAGTCATTGCACATCCCAGTACACCGCCGGAGGCATTCATATAGAGTCATACTTTGTTCTAAGAATCGAGTTGTAATTGTTGAGTTGTAAGTAAATAAAAGTGTGATGATCATCATTATTATAGCATTGTCCCAAGTGAGGAAAGGATGATGGAGACTATGATTCCCCCACAAGTCGGGATGAGACTCCGGACGAAAAATAAAAAAAAGAAAAAAAGAATGAAAAAATAAGAGGCCATAAAAAAAGAGAAAAGGCCTAAATAAAAAAATGAGAGAAAAAGAGAGAAGGGACAATGTTAACTATCCTTTTACCACACTTGTGCTTCAAAGTAGCACCAAGATCTTCATGATAGAGAGTCTCTCATTTTGTCACTTCCATATACTAGTGGGAATTTTTCATTATAGAACTTGGCTTGTATATTCCAATGATGGGCTTCCTCAAATTGCCCTAGGTCTTCGTTAGCAAGTGAGTTGGATGCACACCCACTTAGTTTCTTTTGTTGAGCTTTCATATACTTATAGCTCTAGTGCATCCGTTGCATGGTAATCCCTACTCACTCACATTGATATCTATTGATGGGCATCTCCATAGCCCGTTGATAAGCCTAGTTGATGTGAGACTATCTTCCCCCTTTTTGTCTTCTCCACAACCACCATTCTATTCCACACATAGTGCTATATCCATGGCTCACGCTCATGTATTTCGTGAAGATTGAAAATGTTTTGAAAATGTTAAAGTATGAAACAATTGCTTGGCTTGTCATCGGGGTTGTGCATGATTTAAATATTTTGTGTGGGGAAGATGGAGCATAGCAAGACTATATGATTTTGTAGGGATAACTTTCTTTGGCCATGTTATTTTTAGAAGACATAATTTCTTAGTTAGTATGCTTGAAGTATTATTATTTTTATGTCAATATGAACTTTTGTCTTGAATCTTTCGGATCTGAATATTCATACCACAATTAAGAAGATTTACATTGAAATTATGCCAAAGTATCACTCCGCATCAAAAATTCTCTTTTATCATTTACCTACTAGGACGAGCAGGAATTAAGCTTGGGGATGCCTCGATCGTCTCCAACGTATCTATAATTTTGATTGCTCCATGCTACTTTATCTACTGTTTTGGACTATGTTGGGCTTTATTTTCCACTTTTATATTATTTTTGGGACTAACCTATTAACCGAAGGCCCAGCCCAGAATTGCTGTTTTTTTGCCTATTTCAGTGTTTCGAAGAAACGGAATATCAAACGGAGTCCAAACAGAATGAAACCTTCGGAAACGTGATTTTCTCACCGAACGTGATCCAGGAGACTTGGACCCTACTCCAAGGAACAAAAGAGGCGATCACGAGGGTGGGCCCCCCCCCTTGGCGCGCCCCTGCCTCGTGGGCCCCCTGTTGCTCCACCAACGTACTCCTTCCTCCTATATATACCTACATACCCCCAAACGATCAGAACGGGAGCCAAAACTTAATTCCACCGCCGCAACTTCCTGTATCCACGAGATCCCATCTTGGGGCCTGTTCCGGAGCTCCGCCGGAGGGGGAATCCACCATGGAGGGCTTCTACATCATCATCAAAGCCTCTCCGATGAAGTGTGAGTAGTTTACTTCAGACCTACGGGTCCATAGCTAGTAGCTAGATGGCTTCTTCTCTCTTTTTGGATCTCAATACAATGTTCTCCCCCTCTCTCGTGGAGATCTATTTGATGTAATCTTCTTTTTGCGGTGTGTTTGTTGAGACCGATGAATTGTGGGTTTATGATCCAGTTTATCTATGAATAATATTTGAATCTTCTCTGAATTCTTTTATGTATGATTGAGTTATCTTTGCAAGTCTCTTCAAATTATCCGTTTGGTTTGGCCAACTAGATTGGTAGTTCTTGCAATGGGAGAAGTGCTTAGCTTTGGGTTCAATCTTGCGGTGTCCTTTCCCAGTGACAGAAGGGGCGGCAAGGCACATATTGTATTGTTGCCATCGAGGATAACAAGATGGGGTATTTATCATATTGCATGAATTTATCCCTCTACATCATGTCATCTTGCTTAAGGCGTTACTCTGTTTTTAACTTAATACTCTAGATGCATGTTGGATAGCAGTCGATGAGTGGAGTAATAGTAGTAGATGCAGAATCGTTTCGGTCTACTTGTCATGGATGTGATGCCTATATACATGATCATACCTAGATATACTCATAATTATGCTCAATTCTGTCAATTGCTCAACAGTAATTTGTTCACCCACCATAGAATACATATGCTCTTGAGAGAAGCCACTAGTGAAACCTATGGCCCCCGGGTCTATTCTCATCATATCAATCTCCATCACTTTTATACTTGCTTTGTTTTTACTTTGCCTTTTACTTTTTACTTTCCATCTCTATACCAAAAATACCAAAAAAATATTATTTATCATCTCTATCAGATCTCACTCTCGTAAGTGACCGTGAAGGGATTGACAACCCCTAATCGTGTTGGTTGCGAGTAGCTATCGTTTTGTGCAGGTACGAGGGACTTGTGTGTGGTCTCCTACTGGATTGATACCTTGGTTCTCAAAAACTGAGGGAAATACTTACGCTATTTTGCTGCATCATCCTCTCCTCTTCAGGGAAATCCAACGCAGTGCTCGAGAGGTAGCACCTGCTCGGAGGAAATTGACGATGTCCCAGGTACACATTCTTCTTACAATTAGCCAAATATATACTGTCGGTATCGTCCAAACGGTGCGTGCAAGCGCGGTATCCCTTGTTTGTCCGTCCTAAAAGGTTACTGAGAGCAGGCCAATCATTGATGGTCACGAACAGCAACGCCTTTAGGTCAAATTCTTCCCCCATGTTCTCATCCCACGCACGTACACCTGTTCCATTCCATAGTTGTAAGAGTTCTTCAACTAATGGCCTTAGGTACACATCAATGTCGTTGCCGGGTTGCTTAGGGCCTTGGATGAGCGTTGGCATCATAATGAACTTCCGCTTCATGCACAACCAAGGAGGAAGATTATACAAACATAGAGTCACAGGCCATGTGCTATGGTTGCTGCTCTGCTCCCCAAAAGGATTAATGCCATCTGCGCTTAGACCAAAGCATACGTTCCTTGCGTCATCTGCAAACTCCTTCCCATACTTCCTTTCGATTTTTCTCCACTGCGACCCGTCAGTGGGTACTCTCAACTTTTCGTCTTTCTTACGGTCTTCTCTGTGCCATCGCATTGCCTTGGCATTCTCTTTGTTTTGGAACAAACGTTTCAACCGTGGTATTATAGGAGCATACTGTTGGGGAACGTAGTAATTTCAAAAAAATTCCTACGCACACGCAAGATCACGGTGATGCATAGCAATGAGAGGGGAGAGTGTTGTCCACGTACCCTCGTAGACCGAAAGCGGAAGCGTTATAACAACGTGGTTGATGTAGTCGTGCGTCTTCACGACCGACCGATCAAGCACCCAAACTACGGCACCTCCGAGTTCTAGCACACGTTCAGCTTGATGACGATCCCCGGACTCCGATCCAGCAGAATGTCGGGGAAGAGTTCCGTCAGCACGACGGCGTGGTGACGATCTTGATGTTCTATCGTCGCAGGGCTTCGCCTAAGCACCGCTACAATATTATCGAGGACTATGGTGGAGGGGGGCACCGCACACGGCTAAGAGATCTCAAGGATCAATTGTTGTGTCTAGAGGTGCCCACTGCCCCCATATAGAAAGGAGCCAAGGGGAAGGGGGCGGCCGGCCAAGGAGGGGCGCGCCAAGGGGAGTCCTACTCCCACCGGGAGTAGGACTCTCTTCTTTCCTAGTTGGAATAGGAGAAGGGGGGAAGGAGGAGGGAGAGAGGAAGGAAAAGGGGGGCGCCGCCCCCCTCTCCTTGTCCTATTCGGACTAGGGGGGAGGGGTGCGCGGCCCAGCCCTTTCCTCCTCTCTTCCTCTCCACTAGGGCCCATGTAGGCCCATTAAGCCCCCGGGGGGTTCCGGTAACCTCTCGGTACTCCGGTAAAATCCCGATTTCACCCGGAACACTTCCGATATCCAAATATAGGCTTCCAATATATCAATCTTCATGTCTCGACCATTTCGAGACTCCTCTTCATGTCGGTAATCACATCCGGGACTCTGAACAAACTTCGGTACATCAAAACTCATAAACTCATAATATAACTGTCATCGAAACCTTAAGCGTGCGGACCCTACGGGTTCGAGAACTATGTAGACATGACCTAGAACTGTTTCCGGTCAATAACCTATAGCGGAACCTGGATGCTCGTATTGGCTCCTACATATTCTACGAAGATCTTTATCGGTCAAACCGCATAACAATATACGTTGTTCCCTTTGTCATCGGTATGTTACTTGCCCGAGATTCGATCGTCGGTATCTCAATACCTAGTTCAATCTCGTTACCGGCAAGTCTCTTTACTCGTTACGTAATGCATCATTCCGTAACTAACTCATTAGCTACATTGCTTGCAAGGCTTATAGTAATGTGCATTACCGAGAGGGCCCAGAGATACCTCTACGACAATCGGAGTGACAAAACCTAATCTCGAAATACACCAACTCAACATGTACCTTTGGAGACACCTGTAGAGCTCCTTTATAATCACCCAGCATCGTTGTGATGTTTGGTAGCACACAAAGTGTTCCTCCGATGGCAGGAGTTGCATAATCTCATAGTTATAGGAACTTGTATAAGTCATGAAGAAAGCAATAGCAACATACTAAACGATCAAGTGCTAAGCTAACGGAATGGGTCAAGTCAATCACATCATTCTCCTAATGATGTGACCCTGTTAATCAAATGACAACACATGTCTATGGTTAGGAAACATAACCATCTTTGATTAATGAGCTAGTCAAGTAGAGGCATACTACTGACATTTAAGTTTGTCTATGTATTCACACATGTATCATGTTTCCGGTTAATACAATTCTAGCATGAATAATAAACAATTATCATGATATGAGGAAATAAATAATAACTTTATTATTGCCTCTAGGGCATATTTCCTTCAGTCTCCCACTTGCACTAGAGTCAATAATCTAGATTACACAGTAATGATTCTAACACCCATGGAGTCTTGGTGCTGATCATGTTTTGCTTGTGGAAGAGGCTTAGTCAATGGGTCTGCAACATTCAGATCCGTAGGTATCTTGCAAATCTCTATGTCTCTCACCTGGACTTGGTCCCGGATGGAATTGAAGCGTCTCTTGATGTGCTTGGTCCTCTTGTGAAATATGGATTCCTTTGCCAAGGCAATTGCACCAGTATTGTCACAGAAGATCTTCATTGGTCCCGATGCACTAGGTATGACACCTAGATCGGAAATGAACTCCTTCACCCAGACTCCTTCATTTGCTGCTTCCAAAGCAGCTATTGTACTCTGCTTCGCATGTAGATCCCGCCACAATGCTTTGTTTAGAACTGCACCAACTGAAGGCTCCACCGTTCAATATAAACACGTAACCAGTTTGCGATTTAGAATCGTCTGGATCAGTGTAGCTTGCATCGACGTAACCATTTACGACTAGCTCTTTGTTACCTCCATAAACGAGAAACATATCCTTAGTTCTTTTCAGGTATTTCAGGATATTCTTGACCGCTGTCCAGTGATCCACTCCTGGATTACTATGGTACCTCCCTGCTAAACTTAATTCTAAGCATACATCAGGTTTGGTACACAGCATTGCATAGATGATAGAGCCTATGGCTGAAGCATAGGGAACATCTTTCATTTTCTCTCTATCTTCTGCTGTGGTCGGGCATTGAGTCTGACTCAACTTCACACCTTGTAATACAGGCAAGAACCCTTTCTTTGCCTGATCCATTTTGAACTTTTTCAAAACTTTATCAAGGTATGTGCTTTGTGAAAGTCCAATTAAGCGTCTTGATCTATCTCTATAGATCTTGATGCCCAATATGTAAGCAGCTCCACCGAGGTCTTTCATTGAAAAACTTTTATTCAAGTATCCTTTTATGCTATCCAGAAATTCTATATCATTTCCAATTAACAATATGTCATCTACATATAATATCAGAAATGCTATAGAGCTCCCACTTACTTTCTTGTAAATAGAGGCTTCTCCAAAAGTCTGTATAAAACCATATGCCTTGATCACACTATCAAAGAGTTTATTCCAACTCCGAGAGGCTTGCACCAGTCCATAAATGGATCGCTGGAGCTTGCACACTTTGTTAGCACATTTTGGATCGACAAAACCTTTCGGTTGCATCATATACAACTCTTCTTCCAGAAATCCATTCAGGAATGCAGTTTTGACATCCATTTGCCATATTTCATAATCATAAAATGCGACAATTGCTAACATGATTCGGACAGACTTAAGCATCGCTACGGGTGAGAAAGTCTCATCGTAGTCAACCCCTTGAACTTGTCGAAAACCTTTCGCAACAAGTCGAGCTTTGTAGACAGTTACATTACCATCAGCGTCAGTCTTCTTCTTGGAGATCCATTTATTCTCGATGGCTTGCCGATCATCGGGCAAGTCAATCAAAGTCCATACTTTGTTCTCATACATGGATCCCATCTCAGATTTCATGGCCTCAAGCCATTTTGCGGAATCTGGGCTCATCATCGCTTCCTCATAGTTCGTAGGTTCGCCATGGTCAAGTAACATGACTTCCAGAATAGGATTACCATACCACTCTGGTGCGGATCTTACTCTGGTAGACCTACGAGGTTCGGTAGTAACTTGATCTGAAGTTTCATGATCAATATCATTAGCTTTCTCACTGATTGGTTTAGTTGTCACAGGAACCAGTTCTTGTGATGAACTACTTTCCAATAAGGGAGCAGGTATAGTTACCTCATCAAGTTCTACTTTCCTCCCACTCACTTCTTTCAAGAGAAACTCCTTCTCTAGAAAGGATCCGAATTTAGCAACAAAAATCTTGCCCTCAGATCAGTGGTAGAAGGTGTACCCAATAGTCTCTTTTGGGTATCCTACGAAGACACATTTCTCCGATTTGGGTTCGAGCTTATCTGGTTGAAGTTTCTTCACATAAGCATCGCAACCCCAAACTTTAAGAAACAACAACTTTGGTTTCTTGCCAAACCACAGTTCATAAGGCGTCGTCTCAACGGATTTTGATGGTGCCCTATTTAACGTGAATGCGGTCGTCTCTAAAGCATAACCCCAAAACGATAGCGGTAAATCAGTAAGAGACATCATAGATCGCACCATATCTAGTAAAGTACGATTACGATGTTCGGACACACCATTTCGTTGTGGTGTTCCGGGTGGCGTGAGTTGAGAAACTATTCCGCGTTGCTTCAAATGTAAACCAAACTCGTAACTCAAATATTCTCCTCCACGATCAGATCGTAGAAATTTTATTTTCTTGTTACGATGATTTTCCACTTCACTCTGAAATTCTTTGAACTTTTCAAATGTTTCAGACTTGTGTTTCATCAAGTAGATATACCCATATCAGCTCAAATCATCCCTGAAGGTGAGAAAATAACGATACCTGCCGCGAGCCTCAATATTCATTGGACCACATACATCATTATGTATGATTTCCAACAAATCAGTTGCTCGCTCCATAGTTCCGGAGAACGGCGTTTTAGTCATCTTGCCCGTGAGGCACGGTTCGCAAGTACCAAGTGATTCATAATCAAGTGATTCCAGAAGTCCATCGGTATGGAGTTTCTTCATGTGCTTTACACCAATATGACCCAAACGGCAGTGCCACAAATAAGTTGCACTATCATTATCAACTCTGCATCTTTTGGCTTCAAAATTATGAATATGTGTATCACTACTATCGAGATTTAATAAAAATAGACCACTCTTCAAGGGTGCATGACCATAAAATATATTACTCAGATAAATAGAACAACCATTATTCTCTGATTTAAATGAATAACCGTCTCGCATCAAATAAGATCCAGATATAATGTTCATGCTCAACGCTGGCACCAAATAACAACTATTCAGGTCTAAAACTAATCCCGATGGTAGATGTAGAGGTAGCGTTCCGACCGCGATCACATCAACTTTGGAACCATTTCCCACGCGCATCGTCACCTTGTCCTTAGCCAATCTTCACTTAATCTGTAGTCCCTGTTTGAGTTGCAAATATTAGCAATGAACCAGTATCAAATACCAGTGCTCTGCGAGCATTAGTAAGGTACACATCAATAACATGTATATCATGTATACCTTTGTTCACCTTGCCATCCTTCTTATCCGCCAAATACTTGGGGCAGTTCCGCTTCCGATGTCGATCGCTTGCGGTAGAAGCACTCAGATCTCAGGCTTAGGTCCAGATTTGGGTTTCTTCTCTTGAGCAGCAAATTGCTTGTGTGTTCTTCTTGAAGTTCCTTCTTCTTCCCTTTACCCTTTTCTTGAAACTGGTGGTCTTATTGACCATCAACACTTGATGCTCCTTCTTGATTTCTACCTCCGCAGCCTTTAGCATTGCGAAGAGCTCGGGAATAGTCTTGTCCATCCCTTGCATATTATAGTTCATCACGGAGCTCTTGTAGCTTGGTGGCGTGATTGAAGAATTCATCAATGACACTATCATCGGAAGATTAACTCCCAGTTGAATCAAGTGATTATTATACACAGACATTTTGAGTATATGTTCACTGACAGAACTATTCTCCTCCATCTTACAGCTATAGAACTTATTGGAGACTTCAAATCTCTCAAACCGGGCATTTGCTTGAAATATTAACTTCAACTCCTAGAACATCTTATATGCTCCATGACGTTCAAAACATCGTTGAAGACCCGGTTCTAAGCCGTAAAGCATGGCACACTGAACTATCGAGTAGTCATCAGCTTTGCTCTGCCAGACGTTCTTAACGTCGTCAGTTGCATCTACAGCAGGCTGATGTCTACTACACAACCTTCTTCTTGTAGACGTTGTTGGGCCTGCAAGTGCACAGGTTTGTAGGACAGTAGCAAATTTCCCTCAAGTGGATGACCTAAGCTTTATCAATTCGTAGGAGGCGTAGGTTGAAGATGGTCTCTCTCAAGCAACCCTGCAACCAAATAACAAAAAGTCTCTTGTGTCCCCAACACACCCAATACAATGGTAAATTGTATAGGTGCACTAGTTCGGCGAAGAGATGGTGATACAAGTGCAATATGGATGGTAGATATAGGTTTTTGTAATCTGAAAATATAAAAACAGCAAGGTAACAAGTGATAAAAGTGAGCGTAAACGGTATTGCAATGCTAGGAAACAAGGCCTAGAGTTCATACTTTCACTAGTGCAAGTTCTCTCAACAATAATAACATAATTGTATCATATAACTATCCCTCAACATGCAACAAAGAGTCACTCCAAAGTCATTAATAGTGGGGAACAAACGAAGAGATTATGGTAGGGTACGAAACCACCTCAAAGTTATTCTTTCCAATCAATCCGTTGGGCTATTCCTATAAGTGTCACAAACAGCCCTAGAGTTCGTACTAGAATAACACCTTAAGACACAAATCAACCAAAACCCTAATGTCACCTAGATACTCCAATGTCACCTCAAGTATCCGTGGGTACGATTATACGACATGCATCACAGAATCTCAGATTCATCTATTCAACCAACACATAGAACCTCAAAGAGTGCCCCAAAGTTTCTACCGGAGAATCAAGACGAAAACGTGTGCCAACCCCTATGCATAGGTTCATGGGCGGAACCCATAAGTTGGTCACCAAAACATACATCAAGTGAATCACGTGATATCCCATTGTCACCACAGATCATGCGGCAAGACATGCATCAAGTGTTCTCAAATCATTAAAGACTCAATCCGATAAGATAACTTCAAAGGGAAAACTCAATCCATTACAAAAGAGTAGAGGGGGAGAAGAAACATAAGATCCAACTATAATAGCAAAGCTCGCAATACATCAAGATTGTGCCAAATCAAGAACACGAGAGAGAGAGAGAGAGAGAGAGAGAGAGAGAGAGAGATCAAACACATAGCTACTGGTACATACCCTCAGCCCCGAGGGTGAACTACTCCCTCCTCATCATGGAGATCGCCGGGATGATGAAGATGGCCACCGGTGATGGGTTCCCCCTCCGGCAGGGTGCCGGAACGGGCTCTCGAGAGGTTTTTGGTGGCTACAGAGGCTTGCGGCGGCGGAACTCCCGATCTATCTTCTGTTTTGGAAGTTTTAGGGTACGTGGAGTTATATAGGCGGAAGAAGCACGTCAGGGGAGTCACGAGGGCCCCACGAGACAGGGGCGCGCCCTAGGGGGGTGGGCGCCCCCCCCACCCTCGTGGCTTCCTCGTTACTTCCTTGACGTGGGGTCCAAGTCCATCGGGTGGCTTTCGTTCCAAAAATAACTTCTCTAGTTGATTTCGTTCCGTTTTGACTCCATTTGATATTCCTTTTCTTCGAAATACTGAAATAGGCAAAAAACAGCAAATCTGGGCTGGGCCTCCGGTTAATAGGTTAGTCCCAAAAGTAATATAAAAGTGGATAATAAAGCCCAATATTGCCCAAAACAGTTGATAATATAGCATGGAGCAATAAAAAATTATAGATACGTTGGAGACGTATCAAGCATCCCCAAGCTTAATTCCTGCTCGTCCTCGAGTAGGTAAATGATAAAAAAGATAATTTTTGATGTGCAGTGCTACTTGGCATAATTTCAATGTAATTCTCCTTAATTGTGGTATGAATATTCAGACCCGAAAGATTCAAGACAAAAGTTCATATTGGCATAAAAATAATAATACTTTAAGCATACTAACAAAGCAATTATGTCTTCTCAAAATAACATGGCCAAAGAAAGTTATCCCTACAAAATCATATAGTCTGGCGATGCTCTATCTTCACCACACAAAGTATTTAAATCATACACAACCCCGATGACAAGCCAAGCAATTGTTTCATACTTTTGACATTCTCAAACTGTTTCAATCTTCACGCAATACATGAGCGTGAGCCATGGACATAGCACTATATGTGGAATAGAATGGTGGTTGTGGAGAAGACAAAAAGGAGAAGATAGTCTCACATCAACTAGGCGTATCAACGGGCTATGGAGTTGCCCGTCAATAGATATCAATGTGAGTGAGTAGGGATTGGCATGCAACGGATGGACTAGAGCTATAAGTATATGAAAGCTCAACAAAAGAAACTAAGTGGGTGTGCATCCAACTCGCTTGCTCACGAAGACCTAGGGCAATTTGAGAAAGCCCATCATTGGAATATACAAGCCAAGTTCTATAATGAAAAAATCCCACTAGTATATGAAAGTGACAAAATAAGAGACTCTCTATCATGAAGATCATGCATGGTGCTACTTTGAAGCACAAGTGTGGTAAAAGGATAGTAGCATTGTCCCTTCTCTCTTTTTCTCTCATTTTTTTGGGCCTTTTCTCTTTTTTTATGGCCTCTTTTTTTCTTTTTCTTTTTTCGTCCGGAGTCTCATCCCGACTTGTGGGGGAATCATAGTCTCCATCATCCTTTCCTCACTGGGACAATGCTCTAAAAAAATGATGATCATCACACTTTTATTTTCTTACAACTCAAAAATTACAATTCGATTCTTAGAACAAAATATGACTCTATATGAATGGCTCCGGCGGTGTACCGGGATATGCAATGACTCATGAGTGACATGTATGAAATAATTATGAACGGTGGCTTTGCCACAAATACGATGTCAACTACATGATCATGCTAAGCAATATGACAATGATGGAGCGTGTCATAATAACCGGAACGGTGGAAAGTTGCATGGCAATATATCTCGGAATGGCTATGGAAATGCCATGATAGGTAGGTGTGGTGGCTGTTTTGAGGAAGATATATGGTGGGTGTATGATACCGGCGAAAAGTGCGCGGTATTAGAGAGGCTAGCAATGGTGGAAGGGTGAGAGTGCGTATAATCCATGGACTCAACATTAGTCATGAAGAACTCATATACTTATTGCAAAAATCTACAAGTTATCAAAGCAAAGTATTACGCGCATGCTCCTAGGGGGATAGATTGGTAGGAAAAGACCATCGCTCGTCCCCGACCGCCACTCATAAGGAAGACAATCAATAAATAAATCATGCTCCGACTTCATCACATAACGGTTCACCATACGTGCATGCTACGGGAATCACAAATTTTAACACAAGTATTTCTCAAATTCACAACTACTCAACTAGCATGACTCTAATATCACCATCTTTATATCTCAAAACAATCATCAAGCATCAAACTTTTCTTTAGTATTCAATACACTCATAAGAAAGTTTTTACTATTTTTGAATACCTAGCATATTAAGATTATTTAAGCAAATTACCATGCTATTTAAGACTCTCAAAATAATCTAAGTGAAGCATGAGAGTTTATCTATTTCTTCAAAATAAAACCACCACCGTGCTCTAAAAGATATAAGTGAAGTACTAGAGCAAATGACAAACTACTCCGAAAGATATAAGTGAAGATCAATGAGTAGTCGAATAATTATACAACAATGTGAAGACTCTCCCATTTAAGAATTTCAGATCTTGGTATTTTATTCAAACAGCAAGCAAAGCTAAATAAAACGACATTTCAAGGATAGCACAACTCATGTGAAGAAGCAAAAACTTAGGCTCAACCGATACTAACCGATGATTGTTGAAGAAGAAAGATGGGATGCCTACCGGGGCATCCCCAAGCTTAGATGCTTGAGACTTCTTGAAATATTATCTTGGGGTGCCTTGGGCATCCCCAAGCTTGAGCTTATATGTCTCCTTAATTCCTCTCATATCATGGTTTCTCTTTTTATCAAAAGCTTCATCAACAAACTCAACAAGAACTCGTGAGATAGGTTAGTATAAACCAATGCAAAACCTTATCATTTTCTACTGTAACAAATCACTAACATTATTATTCAACATTGCATACTAAATGCCTCTGCATATTTAATACTCCTATCCTTAAATAGAATCATTAAACAAGCAAACATAACAGTAATCTGCCAAAACAGTACAGTCTGTAAAGGATGCAAGAGTATCAATACCTCCCTGACTCCAAAATTATGAACTAAAATTCCCACTGTAGTAAATTTATCATAGCTCATTATGCAAAAAGTTTCAACATTATATCATGCTCTGACTTTTCTAGGGAATTTTTGCAACAGCGGTAAACTTTCTGTTTTCAAACAGCAACATGTATACTAGCAAAACAAGCATGGCAAAGGCTATCCTTGACTTTTTTATTGAAACTAAAGATGCAAAACATTATTATAAATAACAGCAAGCAAATACTAAAAAGATAAAATGACGCTCCAAGCAAAACACATATCATGTGGTGAATAAAAATATAGCTCCAAGTTACCGATGAACGAAGACGAAAGAGGGGATGCCTTCCGGGGCATCCCCAAGCTTGGGCTTTTTGCTACTCTTGAATATTACCTTGGGGTGCCTTGGGCATCCCCAAGCTTAGGCTCTTGCCACTCCTTATTCCATAGTCCATCGAATCTTTACCCAAAACTTGAAAACTTCACAACACAAAACTTAACAGAAAACTCGTAAGCTCCGTTAGCGAAAGAAAACAAAACACCACTTCAAGTTACTGTAATGAACTCATTATTTATTTATATTGGTGTTAAACCTACTGTATTCCAACTTCTCTATGGTTTATAAACTATTTTACTAGCCATAGATTCATCAAAATAAGCAAACAACACAAAGAAAACAGAATCTGTCAAAAACAGAACAGTCTGTAGTAATCTGTAACTAACGCAAACTTCTGGAACTCCAAAAATTCTAAAATAAATTGTTGGACCTGAGGAATTTTTCTAGTAATCATCTGCAAAAAGAATCAACGAAATAGCACTCTCCAGTAAAAAGTTCTAGCTAATCTCGTGAGCGCTAAAGTTTCTGCTTTTTACAGCATGATCATAGAGACTTCACCCAAGTCTTCCCAAAGGTTCTACTTGGCACAAACACTAACTAAAACATGAAACCACATCTAAACAGAATCTAGATGGATTATTTATTCCTAAACAGAATCAAAAAGCAAGAAACTAAAATAAAATTGGGTTGCCTCCGAACAAGCGCTATCGTTTTAACGCCCCTAGCTAGGCATGATGATTTCAATGATGCTCACATAAAAGATAAGAATTGAAACATAAAGAGAGCATCATGAAGAATACGAGTAGCACATTTAAGTCTAACCCACTTCCTATGCATAGGGATTTTGTGAGCAAACAACTTATGGGAACAACAATCAACTAGCCACTACTAGGGAAAAGCCTATACACATAATCTTACTAGTAGCGAGGGTTAAAAACCCTCGCTATGCTACTACTAGTAGCGCGGGTTTTTGCGCTACTAGTAAGTAGCGATAGCGAGGGTTTTAACCTCGCTACTACTAAGCTGTCTCTACCGTGCCCCGGGACATGCCATAGTAGTAGCGGGTTTTAACCTCGCTACTACTAAGTTGATAGCAGATAGCGCTGGTTTTAGCCCTCGCTACTACTAAAGGTCCCATTTGAAACTCTACCCCCGTGGATCGCCTTTTCAGTTTTAAAAAAATAAAAGAAAATGATGAAAATGTCAAAAAAAATAAAAGAAAATAAGTTTCCCATGTGATATGTGGTCTAGTTGTTGGGAAAATTTGCAAATATGAATTTCGACTTTATTGGCAAAATCTCTCGAGAATTTGTAAAAATGGGCATAACTTTTGCATACTAACTCGGATGAAAAAGTTTTTTATATGAAAAATCATCTACTCGAAAAATCATCTACCCCGTTAAACATTTTTAAAATCCTCAAAAACCTAAAAGAAAAAAAGTTACGATGCTTTTAAGATCTAGAGGCAAAAAAATTCAAAAAAAAATTCAGTTTTTTTTATTTTTGTTAAATCTGGTCAAACTAATTATTCAAGAATATTAGTGTTACTAAATAATTATTTTAGTTTTTTTGAATTTTGGTCAAATCTGGTCAAACTATGGTCAAATCTGGTCAAACTAATTATTTAAGAAATATTAGTGTTACTAATTTTTTAGAACAATAGTTTCAAACTCAAACAGTGAAATGTGTGACTTCATGCTCAAGCTAAATTCCTGAGGTTAATAGGATTGACATCTTACTATTGTCAGGAAAACAACAAGTGCAGACTTGGAAACGAGGGAGAATTGAACCCGGAAGTTAAGCGTGCTCAGGCTGGAGTAGTGAGAGGATGGGTGACCGTCCGGGAAGTTAGATGATTTGGAATGATGAGGGTGATTAGAGATTAAATTGAGCAGCGATGAGGGGTGATTAGAGATTTGAGGTTAAAATAATTCAGAAATTTGGAAATTAGGGAAAAAACGAAAAAAAAATTCAAAAAACTCAAAAAAATCAGAGATTAGAGATTAGTAGTAGCACGGGTTTTTACCCACGCTACTGCTATACGTTAGCCGTAGCGCGGGTGGCACCCGCGCTACTGCTATACGTTAGCTGTAGCGCCTTATTAGTAGCGCCGGCCCCCGCGCTACTAATAGGCCCAAAACCCGCGCTGCTGCTAGGCTTTTCCCTAGTAGTGAGCATAGGAAGGCAAAACAAGCATAACTTCAAAACTTTAAGCATATAGAGAGGAAACTTGATATTATTGCAATCCCTAAAAGCATATATTCCTCCCTCATAATAATTTTCAGTAGCATCATGAATGAATTCAACAATATAACTAGCACCTAAAGCATTCTTTTCATGATCTACTTGCATAGAAATTTTACTACTCTCCACATAAGCAAATTTATTCTCATCAACAATAGTGGGAGCAAACTCAACAAAATAACTATCATGTGATTGAAAATTAAGATCAAGATGACAAGTTTCATGGTTATCATTATTCTTTAAAGCATACGTGTCATTACAATAATCATCATAGATAGGAGGCATGCTTTCATCATAGTAAATTTGCTCATCAAAACTTGGGGGACAAAAATATCATCTTTATCAAACATAGCTTCCCCAAGCTTGTGGCTTTGCATATCATTAGCATCATGGATATTCAAGGAATTCATACTAACAACATTGCAATCATGCTCATCATTCAAAGATTTAGTGCAAAACATTTTAATGCATTCTTCTTCTAACACTTTGGCACAATTTTCCTTTCCATCATACTCACGAAAGATATTAAAAAGAGGAAGCGTATGAGACAAGCTTAACTCCATTTTTTTGTAGTTTTCTTTTATAGACTAAACTAGTGATAAAACAAGAAACAAAAAGATTCGATTGCAAGATCTAAAGATATACCTTCAAGCACTCACCTCCCCGGCAACGGCGCCAGAAAAGAGCTTAGTTGACGGGGTGTGAGTGCCGCTTACCTAGCCTCCCCGGCAACGGCGCCAGAAAAGAGCTTGATGTCTACTACATAACCTTCTTCTTGTAGACGTTGTTGGGCCTGCAAGTGCACAGGTTTGTAGGACAGTAGCAAATTTCTCTCAAGTGGATGACCTAAGGTTTATCAATCCGTAGGAGGCGTAGGTGTTGGGGAACGTTGCAGAAAATAAAATTTGTTTCTACGTTTTCGCCAAGATCAATCTATGAGTTCATCTAGCAATGAGAGAAAGGAGTGCATCTACATACCCTTGTAGATCGCGAGCGGAAGCATTCAAGAGAACGTGGTTGAGGGAGTCGTACTCGTCGTGATCCAAATCACCGAAGATCCTAGTGCTGAATGGACAGCAATTCCGCGTTCAACACACGCACGGTTGGGGAAGACGTCTCCTACTTCTTGATCCAGCAAGGGGGAAGGAGAGGTTGACGGAGATCCAGCAGCACGACGGCGTGGTGGTGGATGCAGCAGCGATCTCGGCAAGGCTTCGCCGAGCTTCTGCGAGAGGGAGAGGTGTAGCAAGGGGAAGGGAGGCACCAAGAGCATGGGTGCGGCTGCCCCTCCCTCCCCCCTTTATATAGGCGCCTAGGGGCGCCGGCCTGAGATGGGATCTCCAAGGGGCGGCCAGGGGTGGCTTCCCCCAAGCAGTGGGGCGCCCACCCCTAGGATTCCCAACCCTAGGCGCAGGGGGGCCAAGGGGGGGCGCACCAGCCCACCAGGGGCTGGTTCCCCTCGCACTTCAGCCCATGGGGCCCTCCGGGATAGGTGGCCCCATCCGGTGGACCCCCGGGACCCTTCCGGTGGTCCCGGTGCAATACCGGTGACCCCCAAAACTTTCCCGATGGCCGAAACATGACTTCCTATATATAATTCTTCACCTCCGGACCATTCCGGAACTCCTCGTGATGTCCGGGATCTCATCCAAGACTCCGAACAACTTTCGTGTTACTGCATACTCATATCCTACAACCCTAGCGTCACCGAACCTTAAGTGTGTAGACCCTACGGGTTCGGGAGACATGCAGACATGACCGAGACGCCTCTTCGGTCAATAACCAACAGCGGGATCTGGATACCCATGTTGGCTCCCACATGCTCCTCGATGATCTCATCGGATGAACCACGATGTCGAGGATTCAATCAATCCCGTATACAATTCCCTTTGTCAATCGGTACGTTACTTGCCCGAGACTTGATCGTCGGTATCCCAATACCTCGTTTAATCTCGTTACCGGCAAGTCACTTTACTCATACCGTAATGCATGATCCCGTCACCAGACACTTGGTCACATAGAGCTCATTGTTGGGGAACGTAGTAATTTCAAAAATTTCCTACGCACACGCAAGGATCATGGTGATGCATAGCAACGAGAGGGGAGAGTATTGTCCACGTACCCTCGTAGACCGTAAGCGGAAGCGTTATGACAACGCGGTTGATGTAGTCGTACGTCTTCACGATCCGACCGATCCAAGTACCGAACGTACGGCACCTCCGAGTTCAGCACACGTTCAGCTCGATGACGATCCCCGGACTCTGATCCAGCAGAGTGTCGGGGATGAGTTCCGTCAGCACGACGGCGTGGTGACGATGATGATGCTCTACCAGAGCAGGGCTTCGCCTAAACTCCGCGACGATATGACCGAGGTGGAATATGGTGGAAGGGGGCACCGCACACGGCTAAGGAACGATCCGTAGATCAACTTGTGTGTCCATGGGGTGCCCCTGCCCCGTATATAAAGGAGTGGAGGAGGGAGGGCCGCCCTCTCTATGGCGCGCCCTAGGGGAGTCCTACTCCCACCGGAGTAGGATTCCCCTTCCTAGTCCAACTAGGAACCCTTCCATGTAGTAGGAGTAGGAGAGAAGGAAAGGAAGAGAGAAGAGAGAAGGAAGGAAGGGCGCCCCCTCCCTAGTCCAATTCGGACTAGTCCAAGGGAGGTGCGGCCACTCTTTTGGCCCTTTCTCTCCTTTCCCGTATGGCCCAAAGAGGCCCAATACGAATTCCCGTAACTCTCGGTACTCCCAAAAATACCGAATCACTCGGAACCTTTCCGAACTCGAATATAGTCGTCCAATATATCGATCTTTACGTCTCGACCATTTCGAGACTCCTCGTCATGTCCCCGATCTCATCTGGGACTCCGAACTCCTTCGTACATCAAAACTCATAAACTCATAATAAAACTGTCATCGTAACGTTAAGCGTGCGGACCCTACGGGTTCGAGAACTATGTAGACATGACCTAGAACTATTCTCGGTCAATAACCAATAGCGGAACCTGGATGCCCATATTGGCTCCTACATATTCTACGAAGATCTTTATCGGTCAAACCGCATAACAACATACGTTGTTCCCTTTGTCATCGGTATGTTACTTGCCCGAGATTTGATCGTCGGTATCCAATACCTAGTTCAATCTCGTTCTTGGCAAGTCTCTTTACTCGTTCGTAATGCATCATTCCGTAACTAACTCATTAGCTACATTGCTTGCAAGGCTTATAGTGATGTGCATTACCGAGAGGGCCAGAGATACCTCTCCGACAATCGGAGTGACAAAACCTAATCTCAAATCGCCAACCCAACATGTACCTTTGGAGACACCTGTAGTACTCCTTTATAATCACCCAGATTACGTTGTGACGTTTGGTAGCACCAAAGTGTTCCTCCGTAAACGGAGTTGCATAATCTCATAGTTACAGGAACATGTATAAGTCATGAAGAAAGCAATAGCAATATACTAAACGATCAAGTGCTAGGCTAACGGAATGGGTCATGTCAATCACATCATTCTCCTAATGATGTGATCCCATAACAACACATGTCTATGGTTAGGACACATAACCATTTTTGATTAATGAGCTAGTCAAGTAGAGGCATACTAGTGACTATATGTTTGTCTATGTATTCACACATGTATCATGTTTCCGGTTAATACAATTCTAGCATGAATAATAAACATTTATCATGAAATAAGGAAATAAATAATAACTTTATTATTGCCTCTAGGTCATATTTCCTTCAGTCTCCCACTTGCACTAGAGTCAATAATCTAGTTCACATCATCATGTGATTCAACACTAATATTCACATCTGTATGTGATTAACACCCATAGTTCACATTGTCATGTGACCAACACCCAAAGGGTTTACTAGAGTCAATAATCTAGTTCACATCGCTATGTGATTAACACCCAAAGAGTACTAGGGTATGATCATGTTTTGCTCGTGAGAGAAGCTTAGTCAACGGGTCTGTCACATTTAGAGCCGTATGTATTTTGCAAATATTCTATGTCTACAATGCTCTGCACGGAGCTACTCTAGCTAATTGCTCCCACTTTCAATATGTATCCAGATTGAGACTTAGAGTCATCTGGATTGGTATAAAAAGCTTGCATCGATGTAACTCTTTACGACGGGCTCTTTTATCACCTCCATAATCGAGAAATATTTCATTAGTCCTCACTAAGGATGTTCTTGACCAATGTCCAGTGATCTACTCCTAGATCACTATTGTACTCCCTTGCCAAATTCAGAGCAAGGTATACAATAGGTCTGGTACATAGCATAGCATACTTTATAGAACCTATGGCTGAGGCATAGGGAATGACTTTCATTCTCTTTCTATCTTCTGCCGTGGTCGGGCTTTGAGTCTTACTCAATTTCACACCTTCGTAACACAGGCAAGAACTCTTTCTTTGACTGTTCCATTTTGAACCTTTTCAAAATCTTGACAAGGTATGTACTTATTGAAAAACTTATCAAGCGTCTTGATCTATCTCAATAGATCTTGATGCTCAATATGTAAGTAGCTTCACCGAGGTCCTTCTTTGAAAAACTCCTTTCAAATACTCCTTTATGCTTTGCAGAAAAATTCTACATTATTTCCGATCAACAATATATCATTCACATATACTTATCAGAAAGGCGGTAGTGCTCCCACTCACTTTATTGTAAATACAGGCTTCTCCAAAAGTCTGTATAAAACCATATGCTTTGATCACATTATCAAAGCGTTTATTCCAACTCCGAGATGCTTGCACCAGTCCATAGATGGATCGCTGAAGCTTGCACATTTTGTTAGCTCCTTTAGGATTGACAAAACCTTCTGGTTGCATCATATACAACTCTTCTTTAATAAATCCATTAAAGAATGTAGTTTTGACATCCATTTGCCAGATTTCATAAAATGTGGCAATTGCTTAACATGATTCGGACAGACTTAAGCATCGCTACAGTTGAGAAAATCTCATTGTAGTCAATACCTTGAACTTGTCGAAAACCTTTTTGTGACAAGTCGAGCTTTGTAGATAGTAACACTACTATCAGTGTCCGTCTTCCTCTTGAAGATCCATTTATTTAACATGGCTTGCTGATCATCGAGCAAGTCAATCAAAGTCCATACTTTGTTCTCATACATGGATCCTATCTCAGATTTCATGGCCTCAAGCCATTTCGCGGAATCTGGGCTCATCATCACTTCCTCATAGTCCGTAGGTTCATCATGGTCTAGTAACATGACTTCCAGAACACGATTACTGTACCACTCTGGTGCGGATTTTACTCTGGAAGACCTACGAGGTTTGGTAGCAACTTGATCTGAAGTTTCATGATCATCATCATTAACTTCCTCGCTAATTGGTGTAGGAATCACTGGAACTGATTTCTGTGATGAACTACTTTCCAATAAGGGAGAAGGTACAATTACCTCATCAAATTCTACTTTCCTCCCACTCACTTCTTTCGAGAGAAACTTCTTCTCTAGAAAGGATCCATCTTAGCAACGAATGTTTTACCTTTAGATCTGTGATAGAAGGTGTACCCAACAGTTTCCTTTGGGTATTCTATGAAGACGCACTTCTCCGATTTGGGTTCAAGCTTATCAGGTTGAAAACCTTTTTCATATAAACATCGCAACTCCAAACTTTAAGAACCGACAGCTTAGGTTTACTGTTAAACCATAGTTCATACGGTGTCGTCTCAACGGATTTAGATGGTGCCCTATTAAACGTGAATGCAGCTGTCTCTAATGCATAACCCCAAAATGATATTGGTAAATCGGTAAGAGATATCATTGATCGCACCATATCAAAATAAAGTACGATTCTGACGTTCGACACACCATAACGTTGTGGTGTTCCGTGGCGTGAGCTGTGAAACTATTCCACTTTGTTTTAATTGAAGACCAAACTCAGTAACTCAAATATTCATCTCCACGATCAGATCGCGGAAAATTTATTTTCTTGTTACGATGATTTTCTACTTCACTCTGAAATTCTTTGAACTTTTCAACTATTTCAGACTTATGTTTCATCAAGAAGATATACGCATATCTGCTCAAATCATCTGTGAAGGTCGAAAATAATGATACTTGCCAGAGCATCAACACTCATTGGATCGCATACATCGGTATGTATTATTTCCAACAAGTCAGTAGCTCGTTCCATTGTTTGAGAACGGAGTTTTAGTCATCTTGCCCAAAAGGCACGGTTCGCAAGCATCAAATGATTCATAATCAAGTGATTCCAAAAGCCCATCAGTATGGAGTTTCTTCATGCGCTTTACACCAATATGACCTAAACTGCAATGCCACAAATAAGTTGCACTATCATTATTAACTTTACATCTTTTGGTTTCAATATTATGAATATGTGTATCACACGATCGAGATCCAACAAACCATTTTCATTGGGTGTATGACCATAGAAGGTTTTATTCATGTAAACAGAACAATAATTATTCTCTAACTTACATGAATAACAGATTGCAATAAACATGATCAAATCATATTCATGTTCAATAAACGCCAAATAACATTTATTTAGGTTCAACACTAATCCCGAGAGTATAGGGAGTGTGCGATGATGATCATATCAATCTTGGAACTACTTCCAACACTCATCGTCACTTCCCTTTCAACTAGTCTCTGTTTATTCTGTAACTCCTGTTTCGAGTTACTAATCTTAGCGACCGAACGAGTATCAAATACTCAGGGGCTACTATAAACACTAGTAAGGCACACATCAATAACCTGTATATCAAATATACTCTTGTTCACTTTGCCATCCTTCTTATCCACCAAATATTCAGGGCATTTCCGCTTCCAGTGACCATTTCCTTTGCAGTAGAAGCACTTAGTCTCAGGCTTAGGTCCAGACTTGGGCTTCTTCACTTGAGCAGCAACTTGCTTGCCGTTCTTCTTGAAGTTCCATTTCTTCCCTTTGCCCTTTTCTTTAAACTAGTGTTCTCGTCAACCATCAACACTTGATGTTTTTCTTGATTTCTACCTTCGTCGATTTCAGCATCATGAAGAGCTCGGGAATCGTTTTCGTCATCCCTTGCATACTATAGTTCATCACGAAGTTCTAGTAACTTAGTGATGGTGACTAGAGAATTCTGTCAATCACTACCTTATCTGGAAGATTAACTCCCACTTGATTCAAGCGATTGAAGTACCCAGACAATCTGAGAACATGCTCACTAGTTGAGCGATTCTCCTCCATCTTTTAGCTATAGAACTTGTTGGAGATTTCATATCTCTCAACTCGGGTATTTGCTTGAAATATTAACTTCAACTCCTGGAACATCTCATATGGTCCATGACGTTCAAAACGTCTTTGAAGTCCCGATTCTAAGCCGTTAAGTATGGTGCACTAAACTATCAAGTAGTCATCATATTGAGCCAGCCAAACGTTCATAACGTCTGCATTTGCTCCTGCAATAGGTCTGTCACCTAGCGGTGCATTAAGGACATAATTCTTCTGTGCAGCAATGAGGATAAACCTCAGATCACGGATCCAATCCGCATCATTGCTACTAACATTTTTCAATACAATTTTCTCTAGGAACATATCAAAACAAACATATAAAAGCATAGGGAAGCAACAACGCGAGCTATTGATCTACAACATAATTTGCAAAATACTACCAGGACTAAGTTCATGATAAATTTAAGTTCAATTTAATCATATTACTTAAGAACTCCCACTTAGATAGACATCCCTCTAATCTTCTAAGTGATTACGTGATCCATATCAACTACACCATGTCCGATCGTCACGTGAGATGGAGTAGTTTCAACAGTGAACATCAATATGTTGATCATATCTACTATATGATTCACGCTCGACCTTTCGGTCTCCGTGTTCCGAGGCCATATCTGTTATATGCTAGGCTCGTCAAGTTTAACCTGAGTATTCCGCGTGCGCAACTGTTTTGCACCCGTTGTATTTGAACGTAGAGCCTATCACACCGATCATCACGTGGTGTCTCAAAGACGAAGAACTTTCGCAACGGTGCATACCAGGGAGAACACTTCTTGATAATTAGTGAGAGATCATCTTATAATGCTACCGTCAAACAAAACAGAATAAGATGTATAAAAGATAAACATCACATGCAATCAAAATATGTGACATGATATGGCCATCATCATCTTGTGCCTTTGATCTCCATCTCCAAAGCATCGTCATGATTTCCATCGTCACCGGCATGACACCATGATCTCCATCATCTTGATCTATATCAATGTGTTGTCACATGGTCGTCTCGCCAACTATTGCTCTTGCAACTATTGCTATCGCATAGCGATAAAGTAAAGCAATTATTTGGCGCTTGCATCTTATGCAATAAAGAGACAACCATAAGGCTTCTGCCAGTTGCCGATAACTTCAACAAAACATGATCATCTCATACAACAACTTATATCTCATCACGTCTTGACCATATCACATCACAACATGCCCTGCAAAAACAAGTTAGACGTCCTCTATTTTGTTGTTGCAAGTTTTACGTGGCTGCTACGGGCTGAGCAAGAACCGTTCTTACCTACGCATCAAAACCACAACGATAGTTTGTCAAGTTGGTGCTGTTTTAACCTTCGCAAGGACCGGGCGTAGCCACACTCGGTTCAACTAAAGTGAGAGAGACAGACACCCGCCAGTCACCTTTAAGCAACGAGTGCTCGCAGCGGTGAAACCAGTCTCGCGTAAGCGTACGCGTAATGTCGGTCCGGGCCGCTTCATCTCACAATACCGTCGAACCAAAGTATGACATGCTGGTAAGCAGTATGACTTGTATCGCCCACAACTCACTTGTGTTCTACTCGTGCATATGACATCTACGCATAAAACCAGGCTCGGATGCCACTGTTGGGGAACGTAGTAATTTCAAAAATTTCCTACGCACACGCAAGGATCATGGTGATGCATAGCAACGAGAGGGGAGAGTATTGTCCACGTACCCTCGTAGACCGTAAGCGGAAGCGTTATGACAACGCGGTTGATGTAGTCGTACGTCTTCACGATCCGACCGATCCAAGTACCGAGCGTCGGCACCTCCGAGTTCAGCACACGTTCAGCTCGATGGCGATCCCGGACTCGATCCAGCAGAGTGTCGGGGATGAGTTCCGTCAACCTGACGGCGTGGTGACGATGATGATGCTCTACGGCGCGGGGCTTCGCCTAAACTCCGCGACGATATGACCGAGGTGGAATATGGTGGAAGGGGCACCACACGCCTAAGGAACGATCCGTAGATCAACTTGTGTGTCCATGGGGTGCCCCTTCCCCGTATATAAAGGAGTGGAGGAGGGAGGCCGCCCTCTATGGCGCGCCTAGGGGAGTCCTACTCCCACCGAGTAGGATTCCCCTTCCTAGTCCAACTAGGAACCCTTCCATGTAGTAGGAGTAGGAGAGAAGGAAAGGGAAGAGAGAAGGAGAAGGAAGGAAGGGTGCGCCCCCCCTCCCTAGTCCAATTCGGACTAGTCCAAGGGGAGGGGTGCGGCCACTCTTTTGGCCCTTTCTCTCCTTTCCCGTATGGCCCAAAGAGGCCCAATACGAATTCCGTAACTCTCCGGTACTCCCAAAATACCGAATCACTCGGAACCTTTCCGAACTCCGAATATAGTCGTCAATATATCGATCTTTACGTCTCGACCATTTCGAGACTCCTCGTCATGTCCCCGATCTCATCCGGGACTCCGAACTCCTTCGGTACATCAAAACTCATAAACTCATAATAAAACTGTCATCGTAACGTTAAGCGTGCGGACCCTACGGGTTCGAGAACTATGTAGACATGACCTAGAACTATTATCGGTCAATAACCAATAGCGGAACCTGGATGCCCATATTGGCTCCTACATATTCTACTGAAGATCTTTATCGGTCAAACCGCATAACAACATCGTTGTTCCCTTTGTCATCGGTATGTTACTTGCCCGAGATTTGATCGTCGGTATCCAATACCTAGTTCAATCTCGTTCTTGGCAAGTCTCTTTACTCGTTCGTAATGCATCATTCCGTAACTAACTCATTAGCTACATTGCTTGCAAGGCTTATAGTGATGTGCATTACCGAGAGGGCCAGAGATACCTCTCCGACAATCGGAGTGACAAAACCTAATCTCAAATCGCCAACCCAACATGTACCTTTGGAGACACCTGTAGTACTCCTTTATAATCACCCAGTTCGTTGTGACGTTTGGTAGCACCAAAGTGTTCCTCCGTAAACAGGAGTTGCATAATCTCATAGTTACAGGAACATGTATAAGTCATGAAGAAAGCAATAGCAATATACTAAGCGATCAAGTGCTAGGCTAACGGAATGGGTCATGTCAATCACATCATTCTCCTAATGATGTGATCCCATTAATCAAATAACAACACATGTCTATGGTTAGGAAACATAACCATCTTTGATTAATGAGCTAGTCAAGTAGAGGCATACTAGTGACTATATGTTTGTCTATTTATTCACACATGTATCATGTTTCCGGTTAATACAATTATAGCATGAATAATAAACATTTATCATGAAATAAGGAAATAAATAATAACTTTATTATTGCCTCTAGGGCATATTTCCTTCACTCATTATGATGATGCATTACCGAGTGGGCCCAGAGATACCTCTCCGTCATACGGAGTGACAAATCCCATGTCGATTCGTACCAACCCAATGACACTTTCGGAGATACGCGTAGTGTACCTTTATAGTCACCCAGTTATGTTGTGACGTTTGGCACCCAAAGCACTCCTACGGTATCCGGAGTTGCACAATCTCATGGTCTAAGGAAATGATACTTGACATTTGGAAAAGCTCTAGCTAAACGAACTACGATCTTTGAGCTATGCTTAGGATTGGGTCTTGTCCATCACATCATTCTCCTAATGATGTGATCCCGTTATCAATGACATCCAATGCCCATAGTCAGGAAACCATGACTATCTGTTGATCAACGAGCTAGTCAACTAGAGGCTTACTAGGGACACGTTGTGGTCTATGTATTCACACGTGTATTACGATTTCCGGATAACACAGTTATAGCATGAATAATAGACAATTATCATGAACAAAGAAATATAATAATAACCATTTTATTATTGCCTCTAGGGCATATTTCCAACAGTCTCCCACTTGCACTAGAGTCAATATTCTAGTTACATTGTGATGAATCGAACACCCATAGCGCTCTGGTGTTGATCATGTTTTGCTCTAGGGAGAGGTTAAGTCAACAGATCTGCTACATTCAGATTCGTATGTACTTTACAAATATCTATGTCTCCATCTTGAACATTTTCACGTATGGAGTTGAAGCGACGCTTGATGTGCCTGGTCTTCTTGTGAAACCTGGGCTCCTTGGCAAGTGCAATAGCTCCAGTGTTGTCACAGAAGAGTGCAATCGGCCCCGACGCATTGGGTATGACTCCTAGGTCGGTGATGAACTCCTTCACCCAGATTGCTTCATGCGCTGCCTCCGAGGCTGCCATGTACTCTGCTTCACATGTAGATCCCGCCACGACGCTTTGCTTGCAACTGCACCAGCTTACTGCCCCACCATTCAAAATATACAGGTATCTGGTCTGTGACTTAGAGTCATCCAGATCTGTGTTGAAGCTAGCGTCGACGTAACCCTTTACGACGAGCTCTTCGTCACCTCCATAAACGAGAAACATATCCGTAGTCCTTTTCAGGTACTTTAGGATGTTCTTGACAGCTCTCCAGTGTTCCTTGTCGGGATTACTTTGGTACCTTCCTACCAAACTTACGGCAAGGTTTACATCAGGTCTGGTACACAGCATGGCATACATAATAGACCCTATGGCTGAGGCATAGGGATGACACTCATATCTTCTTTATCTTACGCCGTGGTCGGCATTGAGCCGAGCTCAATCTCACACCTTGCAATACAGGCAAGAACCCTTTCTTGGACTAATCCATATTGAACTTCTTCAATATCTTATCAAGGTATGTGCTTTGTGAAAGACCTATGAGGCGTCTCGATCTATCCCTATAGATCTTGATGCCTAATATGTAAGCAGCTTCTCCAAGGTCCTTCATTGAAAAACACTTATTCAAGTAGGCCTTAATGCCGTCCAAAAGTTCTATATCATTTCCCATCAAAAGTATGTCATCTACATATAATATGAGAAATGCTACAGAGCTCCCACTCACTTTCTTGTAAACGCAGGCTTCTCCATAAGTCTGCATAAACCCAAACGCTTTGATCATCTCATCAAAGCGAATGTTCCAACTCCGAGATGCTTGCACCAGCCCATAAATGGATCGCTGGAGCTTGCATACCTTATTAGCATTCTCAGGGTCGACAAAACCTTCCGGCTGCATCATATACAGTTCTTCCTTAAGATGGCCGTTAAGGAATGCCGTTTTGACGTCCATTTTCCATATCTCATAATCATAGTATGCTGCAATTGCTAACATGATTCGGACGGACTTCAGCTTCGCTACGGGAGAGAAAGTCTCATCGTAGTCAATCCCTTGAACTTGTCGATAACCCTTAGCGACAAGTCGAGCTTTATATATGGTAACATTACCATCCGCGCCCATCTTCTTCTTAAAGATCCATTTGTTTTTTATTGCTCGCCGATCATCGGGCAAGTCTGTCAAAGTCCATACTTTGTTTTCATACATGGATCCTATCTCGGATTGCATGGCTTCAAGCCATTTGTTGGAATCTGGGCCCGCCATCGCTTCTTCATAGTTCGAAGGTTCACCGTTGTCTAACAACATGATTTCCAAGACAGGGTTGTCGTACCATTCTGGTGTGGAACGTGTCCTTGTGGACCTTCGAAGTTCAGTAGGAGCTTGATCCGAAGTATCTTGATCATCATCATTAACCTCCTCTCTTGTCGGTGCAGGCACCACAGGAATATCTTCCTGAGTTGCGCTACTTACCGTTTCAAGAGGTAGTACTTCATCAAGCTCTACTTTCCTCCCACTTAATTCTTTCAAGAGAAACTCTTTCTCCAGAAAGGACCCGTTCTTGGCAACAAAGATCTTGCCTTCGGATCTTAAGTAGAAGGTATACCCAATGGTTTCCTTAGGGTATCCTATGAAGACACATTTTTCCGACTTGGGTTCGAGCTTTTCAGGTTGAAGTTTCTTGACATAAGCATCGCATCCCCAAACTTTTAGAAACGACAGCTTAGGTTTCTTTCCAAACCATAATTCATATGATGTCGTCTCAACGGATTTAGACGGTGCCCTATTTAAAGTGAATGTAGCTGTATCTAGAGCGTATCCCCAAAATGATAGCGGTAAATCGGTAAGAGACATCATAGATCGCACCATATCCAATAGAGTGCGATTACGATGTTCGAACACACCGTTACGCTGAGGTGTTCTAGGCGGCGTGAGTTGTGAAACGATTCCACATTTCCTTAAGTGCGTACCAAATTTGTGACTTAAATATTCTCCCCCACGATCTGATCGTAAGAACTTTATCTTTCGGTCACGTTGATTCTCTACCTCATTCTGAAATTCCTTGAACTTTTCAAAGGTCTCAGACTTGTGTTTCATCAAGTATACATACCCATATCTACTCAAGTCATCAGTGAGAGTGAGAACATAACGATATCCTCCGCGAGCCTCAATGCTCATTGGACCGCACACATCAGTATGTATGATTTCCAATAAGTTAGTTGCTCGGTCCATTGTTCCGGAGAACGGAGTCTTGGTCATTTTGCCCATGAGGCATGGTTCGCATGTGTCAAATGATTCATAATCGAGAGACTCTAAAAGTCCATCAGCATGGAGCTTCTTCATGCGCTTGACACCAATGTGACCAAGGCGGCAGTGCCACAAGTATGTGGGACTATCGTTATCAACTTTACATCTTTTGGTATTCACACTATGAATATGTGTAACATCACGTTCGAGATTCATTAAGAATAAACCATTGACCATCGGGGCATGACCATAAAACATATCTCTCATATAAATAGAACAACCATTATTCTCGGATTTAAATGAGTAGCCATCTCGTATTAAACGAGATCCAGATACAATGTTCATGCTCAAAGCTGGTACTAAATAACAATTATTGAGGTTCAAAACTAATCCCGTAGGTAAATGTAGAGGTAGCGTGCCGACGGCGATCACATCGACCTTGGAACCATTCCCGACGCGCATCGTCACCTCGTCCTTCGCCAATCTTCGCTTATTCCGCAGCTCCTACTTTGAGTTACAAATATGAGCAACCGCACCGGTATCAAATACCCAAGAGCTACTACGAGTACTGGTAAGGTACACATCAATTACATGTATATCACATATACCTTTGGTTTTGCCGGCCTTCTTGTCCGCTAAGTACTTGGGGCAGTTCCGCTTCCAGTGACCACTTCCCTTGCAATAAAAGCACTCAGTCTCAGGCTTGGGTCCATTGCTTGACTTCTTCCTGGCAACTGGCTTACCAGGCGCGGAAACTTCCTTGCCGTCCTTCTTGAAGTTCTTCTTACCCTTGCCTTTCTTGAACTTAGTGGTTTTATTTACCATCAACACTTGATGTTCCTTTTTGATCTCCACCTCCGCTGATTTCAGCATTGAATATACCTCGGAATGATCTTTTCCATCCCTGCATATTGAAGTTCATCACAAAGCTCTTGTAGCTCGGTGGAAGCGATCAAGGATTCATCAATGACCGCGTCATCCGGAGATTAACTCCCAGCTGAGTCAAGCGGTTGTGCAACCTGCACATCTTGAGTATGTGCTCACCGATGAACTATTTTCCTCCATCTTACAGCTGAAGAATTTGTCGGAGACTTCATATCTCTCGACCCGGGCATGAGCTTGGAAAACCATTTTCAGCTCCTCGAACATCTCATATGCTCCGTGTTGCTCAAAACGCATTTGGAGCCCCGGTTCTAAGCTGTAAAGCATGCCGCACTGAACGAGGGAGTAATCATCAGCACGAGACTGCCAAGCGTTCATAACGTCTTGGTTCTCTGGGATTGGTGCTTCACCTAGCGGCGCTTCTAGGACATAATCTTTCATGGCAGCTATGAGGATGATCCTCAGGTTCCGGACCCAGTCCGTATAGTTGCTGCCATCATCTTTCAGCTTGGTTTTCTCTAGGAACGCGTTGAAGTTGAGGGTAACATGGGCCATTTGATCTACAAGACATATTGTAAAGATTTTAGACTAAGTTCATGATAAATAAGTTCATCTAATCAGATTATTCAATGAACTCCCACTCAGATTAGACATCCCTCTAGTCAACTAAGTGATACATGATCCGACTCGACTAGCCCGTGTCCGATCATCACGTGAGACAGACTAGTCATCATCGGTGAACATCTCCATGTTGATCGTATCTTCTATATGACTCATGTTCGACCTTTCGGTCTTCCGTGTTCCGAGGCCATGTCTGTACATGCTAGGCTCGTCAAGTCAACCTAAGTGTATTGTGTGTGTAAATCTGGCTTACACCCATTGTATTCGAACGTTAGGATCTATCACACCCGATCATCACGTGGTGCTTCGAAACAACGAACCTTCGCAACGGTGCACAGTTAGGGGGAACACTTTTCTTGAAATTATTATGAGGGATCATCTTATTTACTACCGTCGTTCTAAGTAAACAAGATGAAAAACATGATAAACATCACATGCAATCAAATAGTGACATGGTATGGCCAATATCATATAGCTCCTTTGATCTCCATCTTCGGGGCTCCATGATCATCTTCGTCACCGGCATGACACCATGATCTCCATCATCATGATCTCCATCATCGTGTCTCCATGAAGTTGCTCGCCAACTATTACTTCTACTACTATGGCTAACACGTTTAGCAATAAAGTAAAGTAATTTACATGGCGTTTCTTAATGACACGCAGGTCATACAAAAAATAAAGACAACTCCTATGGCTCCTGCCGGTTGTCATACTCATCGACATGCAAGTCGTGATTCCTATTACAAGAACGTGATCTTATACATCACATATATATCATTCATCATTCATCACAACTTTGGCCAAACACTTGCTGCAAAAACAAGTTAGACGTACTCTAATTGTTGTTGCAAGTTTTTACATGGCTGCAATAGGGTTCTAGAAAGAACGTTTTCTTACCTACGTAAAAGCCACAATGTGATTTGCCAACTTCTATTTACCCTTCATAAGGACCCTTTTCATCGAATCCGCTCCAACTAAAGTGGGAGAGACAGACACCCGCTAGCCACCTTATGCAACTAGTGCATGTCAGTCGGTGGAACCTGTCTCATGTAAGCGTACGTGTAAGGTCGGTCCGGGCCGCTTCATCCCACAATACCGCTGAAGCAAAATAAGACTAGTAGTGGCAAGAAAGTTGACAACATCTACGCCCACAACAAATTTGTGTTCTACTCGTGCAAAGAGAACTACGCATAGACCTAGCTCATGATGCCACTGTTGGGGAACGTTGCAGAAAATAAAAAAATTCTACGTTTTCGCCAAGATCAATCTATGAGTTCATCTAGCAATGAGAGAAAGGAGTGCATCTACAAACCCTTGTAGATCGCGAGCGGAAGCATTCAAGAGAACGGGGTTGAGGGAGTCGTACTCGTCGTGATCCAAATCACCGAAGATCCTAGTGTTGAACGGACAGCACCTCCGCGTTCAACACACGTACGGTTGGGGAAGACGTCTCCTCCTTCTTGATCCAGCAAGGGGGAAGGAGAGGTTGACGGAGATCCAGCAGCACGACGGCGTGGTGGTGGATGCAGTAGCGATCTCGGCAGGGCTTCACGAGCTTCATGAAAGGGAGAGGTGTAGCAAGGGAAGGGGCGCCAAGAGCATGGGTGCGGCTGCCCTCCCTCCCCCTTTATATAGGCCCCTAGGGGCGCCGGCCTGAGATGGGATCTCCAAGGGGCGGCGCCAGGTGGCTTCCCAAGCAGGGAGGCGCCCCCACCCCTAGGGTTCCCAACCCTAGGCGCAGGGGGGCCCAAGGGGGGGCGCACCAGCCCACCAGGGGCTGGTTCCCCTCCCACTTCAGCCCATGGGGCCCTCCGGGATAGGTGGCCCCACCCGACGGACCCCCGGGACCCTTCCGGTGGTCCCGGTGCAATACCGGTGACCCCTGAAACTTTCCCGATGGCCGAAACCTGACTTCCTATATATAATTCTTCACCTCCGGACCATTCCGGAACTCCTCGTGACGTCCGGGATCTCATCTGAGACTCCAAACAACTTTCGGGTTACTGCATACTCATATCCTACAACCCTAGCGTCACCGAACCTTAAGTGTGTAGACCCTACGGGTTCGGGAGACATGCAGACATGACCGAGACGCCTCTTCGGTCAATAACCAACAGCGGGATCTGGATACCCATGTTGGCTCCCACATGCTCCTCGATGATCTCATCGGATGAACCACAATGTCGAGGATTCAATCAATCCCGTATACAATTCCCTTTGTCAATCGGTACGTTACTTGCCCGAGACTCGATCGTCGATATCCCAATACCTCGTTTAATCTTGTTACCGGCAAGTCACTTTACTCTACCGTAATGCATTATCCCGTGACCAGACACTTGGTCACATAGAGCTCATTATGATGATGCATTACCGAGTGGGCCCAGAGATACCTCTCCTTCATACGGAGTGACAAATCCCAGTCTCGATTCGTGCCAACCCAATAGACACTTTCGGAGATACCGTAGTGTACCTGTATAGTCACCCGCTTATGTTGTGACGTTTGGCACACCAAAGCACTCCTACGGTATCCGGAGTTGCACAATCTCATGGTCTAAGGAAATGATACTTGACATTTGGAAAAGCTCTAGCTAAACGAACTACACGATCTTTGAGCTATGCTTAGGATTGGGTCTTGTCCATCACATCATTCTCCTAATGATGTGATCCCGTTATCAATGACATCCAATGCCCATAGTCAGGAAACCATGACTATCTGTTGATCAACGAGCTAGCCAACTAGAGGCTTACTAGGGACATGTTGTGGTCTATGTATTCACACGTGTATTACGATTTCCGGATAACACAGTTATAGCATGAATAATAGACAATTATCATGAACAAAGAAATATAATAATAACCATTTTATTATTGCCTCTAGGGCATATTTCCAACAGTAGGTTGAAGATGGTCTCTCTCATGCAACCCTGCAACCAAATAACAAAAAGTCTCTTGTGTCCCCAACACACCCAATACAATGGTAAATTGTATAGGTGCACTAGTTCGGCGAAGAGATGGTGATACAAGTGCAATATGGATGGTAGATATAGGTTTTTGTAATCTGAAAATATAAAAATAGCAAGGTAACAAGTGATAAAAGTGAGCACAGACGGTATTGCAATGCTAGGAAACAAGGCCTAGGGTTCATACTTTCACTAGTGCAAGTTCTCTCAACAATAATAACATAATTGGATCATATAACTATCCCTCAACATGCAACAAAGAGTCACTCCAAAGTCACTAATAGTGGGGAACAAACGAAGAGATTATGGTAGGGTACGAAACCACCTCAAAGTTATTCTTTCCAATCAATCCATTGGGCTATTCCTATAAGTGTCACAAACAGCCCTAGAGTTCGTACTAGAATAACACCTTAAGACACAAATCAACCAAAACCCTAATGTCACCTAGATACTCCAATGTCACCTCAAGTATCCATGGGTATGATTATACGATATGCATCGCACAATCTCAGATTCATCTATTCAACCAACACATAGAACCTCAAAGAGTGCCCCAAAGTTTCTACCGGAGAATCAAGACGAAAATGTGTGCCAACCCCTATGCATAGGTTCATGGGCGGAACCCGCAAGTTGGTCACCAAAACATACATCAAGTGAATCACATCATATCCCATTGTCACCACAGATACGCACGGCAAGACATACATCAAGTGTTCTCAAATCATTAAAGACTCAATCCGATAAGATAACTTCAAAGGGAAAACTCAATCCATTACAAGAGAGTAGATGGGGAGAAGAAACATAAGATCCAACTATAATAGCAAAGCTCGCAATACATCAAGATCGTGCCAAATCAAGAACACGAGAGAGAGAGATCAAACACATAGCTACTGGTACATACCCTCAGCCCCGAGGGGGAACTACTCCCTCCTCATCATGGAGATCGCCGGGATGATGAAGATGGCCACCGGTGATGGGTTCCCCCTCTGGCAGGGTGCCGGAACGGGCTCCCGAGAGGTTTTTGGTGGATACAGAGGCTTGCGGCGGCGGAGCTCCCGATCTATCTTCTGTTCTGGAAGTTTTAGGGTACGTGGAGTTATATAGGCGGAAGAAGCATGTCAGGGGAGCCACAAGGGCCCCACGAGGTAGGGGGACGCGCCCCCCACCCTCGTGGCTGCCTCGTTACTTCCTTGACGTGGGGTCCAAGTCCGTTGGGTGGCTTTCGTTCCAAAATTAACTTCTCTAGTTGATTTCGTTCCGTTTTGACTCCGTTTGATATTCCTTTTCTTCGAAATACTGAAATAGGCAAAAAACAGCAAATCTGGGCTAGGCCTCCGGTTAATAGGTTAGTCCCAAAAGTAATATAAAAGTGGATAATAAAGCCCAATATTGCCCAAAACAGTAGATAATATAGCATGGAGCAATCAAAAATTATAGATACGTTGGAGACGTATCACAGGCCTGGCACCCAGCGGTGCTTCCAGGATGTAATTCTTCTGTGCAGCAATGAGGATAATCCTCAAGTTACGGACCCAGTCCGTGTAATTGCTACCATCATCTTTCAACTTAGCTTTCTCAAGGAACGCATTAAAATTCAACGGAACAACAGCACGAGCCATCTATCTACAACAAACATAGACAAGCAAAATACTATCGGTACTAAGTTCATGATAAATTTAAGTTTAATTAATCATATTACTTAAGAACTCCCACTTAGACAGACATCTCTCTAGTCATCTAAGTGATCACGTGATCCAAATCAACTAAACCATGTCCGATCATCACGTGAGATGGAGTAGTTTCAATGGTGAACATCACTATGTTGATCATATCTACTATATGATTCACGTTCGACCTTTCGGTCTCCGTGTTCCGAGGCCATATCTGTATATGCTAGGCTCGTCAAGTTTAACCCGAGCATTCCGCGTGTGCAACTGTTTTGCACCCGTTGTATTTGAACGTAGAGCCTATCACACCCGATCATCACGTGGTGTCTCAGCACGAAGAACTTTCGCAACGGTGCATACTCAGGGAGAACACTTCTTGATAATTAGTGAGAGATCATCTTAAAATGCTACCGTTAATCAAAGCAAGATAAGATGCATAAAGGATAAACATCACATGCAATCAATATAAGTGATATGATATGGCCATCATCATCTTGTGCTTGTGATCTCCATCTCCGAAGCACCGTCGTGATCACCATCGTCACCGGCGCGACACCTTGATCTCCATCGTAGCATCGTTGTCGTTTCGCCAATCTTATGCTTCTACGACTATCGCTGCCGCTTAGAGATAAAGTAAAGCATTACAGGGCGATTGCATTGCATACAATAAAGCGACACCATATTGCTCCTGCCAGTTGCCGATAACTCGGTTACAAAACATGACCATCTCATACAATAAAATATAGCATCACGTCTTGACCATATCACATCACAACATGCCCTGCAAAAACAAGTTAGACGTCCTCTACTTTGTTGTTGCAAGTTTTACGTGGCTGCTACGGGCTGAGCAAGAACCGTTCTTACCTACGCATCAAAACCACAACGATAGTTCGTCAAGTTAGTGTTGTTTTAACCTTCGCAAGGACCGGGCGTAGCCACACTCGGTTCAACTAAAGTTGGAGAAACCGACACCGCTAGCCACCTCTGCAAAGCACGTCGGAGAACCGGTCTCGCGAAGCGTCTGCGTAATGTCGGTCTGGGCGCTTCATCCAACAATACCGCCAACCAAAGTATGACATCTTTGGTAAGCAAGTATGACTTGTATCGCCCACAACTCACTTGTGTTCTACTCATGCATATAACATCTACGCATAAAACCTGGCTCGGATGCCACTGTTGGGGAACGTAGTAATTTCAAAAAAATTCCTACACACACGCAAGATCATGGTGATGCATAGCAACGAGAGGGGAGAGTGTTGTCCACGTACCCTCGTAGACCGAAAGCGGAAGCGTTATAACAACGCGGTTGATGTAGTCGTACGTCTTCACGGCCCGACCGATCAAGCACCAAAACTACGACACCTCCGAGTTCTAGCACACGTTTAGCTCGATGACGATCCCGGGACTCCGATCCAGCAGAATGTCGGGGAAGAGTTCCGTCAGCACGACGGCGTGGTGATGATCTTGATGTTCTACCGTCGCAGGGCTTCGCCTAAGCACCGCTACAATATTATCGAGGACTATGGTGGAGGGGGGCACCTCACACAGCTAAGAGATCTCAAGCATCAATTGTTGTGTCTAGAGGTGCCCCCCTGCCCCCGTATATAAAGGAGCCAAGGGGGAGGGGCGGCCGTCCAAGGAGGGGCGCGCCAAGGGGAGTCCTACTCCCACCGGGAGTAGGACTCCCTTCTTTCCTAGTTGGAATAGGAGAAGGGGGGAAGGAGGAGGGACAGAGGAAGGAAAAGGGGGGCGCCGCCCCCCTCTCCTTGTCCTATTCAGACTAGGGGGGAGGGGCGCACGGCCTAGCCCTTGCCTCCTCTCTTCCTCTCCACTAGGGCCCATGTAGGCCCATTAAGCCCCCGGGGGGTTCCAGTAACCTCCCGGTACTCCGGTAAAATCCCGATTTCACCCGGAACACTTCCGATATCCAAATATAGGCTACCAATATATCAATCTTCATGTCTCGACCATTTCGAGACTCCTCGTCATGTCCTTAATCACATCCGGGACTCCGAACAAACTTCGGTACATCAAAACTCATAAACTCATAATATAGCTGTCATCGAAACCTTAAGCGTGCGGACCCTACGGGTTCGAGAACTATGTAGACATGACCTAGAACTGTTTCCGGTCAATAACCTATAGCGGAACCTGGATGCTCATATTGGCTCCTACATATTCTACGAAGATCTTTATCGGTCAAACCGCATAACAACATACGTTGTTCCCTTTGTCATCGGTATGTTACTTGCCCGAGATTCGATCGTCGGTATCTCAATACCTAATTCAATCTTGTTACCGGCAAGTCTCTTTACTCGTTACGTAATGCATCATTCCGTAACTAACTCATTAGCTACATTGCTTGCAAGGCTTATAGTAATGTGCATTACCGAGAGGGCCCAGAGATACCTCTACGACAATCGGAGTGACAAAACCTAATCTCGAAATACACCAACTCAACATGTACCTTTGGAGACACCTGTAGAGCTCCTTTATAATCACCCAGTTACGTTGTGACGTTTGGTAGCACACAAAGTGTTCCTCCGGTAAACGGGAGTTGCATAGTCTCATAGTTATAGGAACTTGTACAAGTCATGAAGAAAGCAATAGCAACATACTAAACGATCAAGTGCTAAGCTAACGGAATGGGTCAAGTTAATCACATCATTCTCCTAATGATGTGACCCCGTTAATCAAATGACAACACATGTCTATGGTTAGGAAACATAACCATCTTTGATTAATGAGCTAGTCAAGTAGAGGCATACTAGTGACATTTAAGTTTGTCTATGTATTCACACATGTATCATGTTTCCGGTTAATACAATTCTAGCATGAATAATAAACATTTATCATGATATGAGGAAATAAATAATAACTTTATTATTGCCTCTAGGGCATATTTCCTTCACATACCACATCACCTTGGCAGGAATCTTCTTCCTGGGGCACTCGCCCTCGACATCACCAGGGTCATCGCGGCTGATCTTATAGCGCAATGCACCGCATACCGGGCAAGCGTTCAAATCCTCGTACTCACCGCGCTAGAGGATGCAATCATTAGGGCATGCATGTATCTTCTACACCTCTAAGCCTATAGGGCAGACAGCCTTCTTTGCTTCATACGTACTCTCGGGCAATTCGTTGTCCTTTGGAAGCATATTCTTTATCATTACCAGGAACTTTCCAAATCCCTTGTCAGATACACCATTCTCTGCCTTCCATTGCAACAATTCCAGTGTGGTTCCCAGCTTTTTCTTGTCACCTACGCAGTTCGGGTACAACAATTTCTTGTGATCTGCTAACATGCGCTGCAACTTCTTCTTCTCCAAATCACTTGCACAGTTTCTCTTTGCATCGGCAATGGCCCGACCTAGATCATCAACAGGCTCATTTGATGCCTCTTCTTCAGCTTCTTCCGCATTGCCGGCTCAGCTTCTTCCGCATTACCGTCTCAGCTTCTTCCCCATTGTTGTATCATCGTATTCAGGGAACCCATGGCGGGATAGTGTCGTCGTCCTCTTCTTCTTCATTGTCTTCCATCATAACCCCTCTTTCTCCGTGCTTGGTCCAAACATTATAGTGGGGCATGAAACCGGACTTAAACAGGTGGACGTGAATGGTTCTTGACTTAGAGTAATTTAATTCATTCTTACAACTAGCACATGGACAAGGCATAAAACCATCTGCCCGCTTGTTTGCCTCAGCCGCAAGCAGAAAATTTTGCACGCCATTAATGAACTCGGGAGAGCATCGGTCATCGTACATCCATTGCCGGCTCATCTTCAATACACAGCACCGAAAACACCAAATTAATACAATACATAAAGTTCATACAACACTTAAATGCAACAAACAAATAACTCTCTAGCTAAAGCATTTAAATGCAACAACAAATGCGATCAAGATCGCAACTAAGGTAACAATTGATCCAACAGCATAATGATACCAAGCCGCACTATCAATGGCATATTTTCTAATCTTTCTAATCTTCAAGCGCATTTTCTCCATCTTGATCTTGTGATTATCGATGACATCAGCAACATGCAACTCCAATTCCATCTTCTCCCCCTCAATTCTTTTCAATTTTTCTTTCAAATACTCGTTTTCTCTTTCAACTAAATTTAAACTCTCGACAATAGGGTCGGTTGGAATTTCCGGTTCACATACCTCCTAGATAAAATTATCAATGTCAACTTGATGGGCATAATTTGTCATAAACACGAAATGCAACAAATAGTTTTACAAGAGAATATACCACATCTGGATCATAACAAGGACGAGGGCCGACGGGGACGGATATCAAAACCATGACACTATGTATAACAAACAACATACGGGTAAGATAATTACACGAGTAACTATATATCCAAATCACACAAACATCAATTTTTTACATAAAATTTCATGAACAAGAGGCTCACCACAAGGTGGTGCCGCTGACGGAGACAGTGTGGCGATCGGCGGTGGTTCTGACGGAGATTTAGAAGGCACTAAGTAAACCACACCTACATATGTAAACTAAGTGTTATTTTGACCTCAAATTGCATATAAATCAAATACTACCACATATAATTCCTCCCAAATTACTAAAACCCACAATTAATCACTATATAAACCAATGCAAGAGCTAATCTAGCAATGAGAGATGAAAGGACAAAGTTGCTAACCTTTGTGATCATTTGAATGGATGGGGGCTGCAAATCTTGACAAATTTTGGGCAAAATTTGTGATGAACTCGAGAGGAAGAAGGGAAGAACAGAGGAGAGGGAGAGGGGAAGGGAGAAGAACAGAGTGCGGGTGGACGAAGGGTTTATATAGGACGACCTTTAGTACCGGTTCGTGCCACGAACCGGTACTAAAATGCTGGAAGGGCCCCACTCGACAACATCCTGCCACCACTTTCTTTAGTACCGGTTCATGGCACGAACCGGTGCTAAAGGTTCGCCACGAACCGATACTAAAGAGCTCCTCCCGCCTAGCCGTTGGAACTGGCACTAATGGACACATTAGTGCCAGTTCTGTTACAAACCGGGACTAATGTGTCGCACATTTGACCCTTTTTCTACTAGTGTATTCGAATCACCTTTCAGGATAAATTGAGAGTTACTATGTTGGTACCATTTGAGTTCCTCCTCACGTAGCATGCTAGCTATCTGTGCATTCGAATGACTCTTGATCTCGATTTCATGCTCAGATAGAGGCCTAACCTCTGCCAAGGCTTCTAATTCATCAATGATAGACAAAAGACGAAGCTTCTCCTTTTTGAGGATACCCGCAGTGTGCCTAGCCCAACCACTAAGGAACTTACGTAATGCACGAATTTTGTTGTTCCATTTGTGTATTGGGGTAAGCCCGGCAACCGGTTTATCCCACACCTTCTTGACCATGTCATGGAATCCATCCCGATGCAACCAACCCATTTCAAACTTGAACTTGCGTCTGTGCTGCGGTCGTGGCAATCCAGTAGTTAAAAGGATGTGTGTGTGGTCTGAGATAGCCTCTATACGAGGTAGAGCGCGTACAGAAACCATAGGGAAACTGGATTCCCAGTCGGTATCCATTAATACGCGATCTAGTTTCTCATATGTCGGTTCTAGAAGACTGTTCGCCTAAGTGAACTGTCTTCCAATCATGGAAACCTCTCGCAAATCTAGACTGTCTATGACAGCGTTGAAAAGGAAAGGCCAATGATTATCAAACCTACCTCGGCTTTTCTCATTTGGAAATCGTAGCAAATTAAAATCCCCACCGATAAGAATGGGGTAGGGATTCTCCTTCGCCAGATTAACCAATTCATGGAGAAAATCAGCCTTGAACTCATCTTGGGCTGCTCCATACACAGCGGCGAGGGTCCATGTGAAGTTGCCAGCTTTGTTCCATATATGGAGTTTAATGTGGAACTCACCATCCGAACTAGCCAACACATCCATAGTCCCCGTGTTTACGCCAAGTAAAATGCCCCCAGAACGACCTCGAGGTGGCCGAGAAATCCAAGTATAGTCTATCCCGCCAGAAAGACGGTTAAGAAGAATTACTGAGAAATCACGTCTCCCCGTTTCAGATAAAGCCAAAAAGTCTAAACTGTGTTCCCTATTACATTCTGCAATGAATAGATGTTTAGCCATGTCTTTTATCATCTTCAAACTCATTCTAGCTAGCTAATCACCACCAACACTAGCTACGATAGCTATCTAATCACCACCAACAACATTATCTAATAATAATCATCATAGTCATTACCACCAACACTAGCTATTTAATCATCATAGTCATAGTGTCGCACATCATCATCTTCAAACTCATTCTAGCTAGCTAATCACTCCTGCTGCTCTCTCTCTCAGGTAAAATAGCATAAAACATGTGTAGCACCCCTGCTTCATCATATTGGAGCATGCAGATGAATATGTCTCCTAATTGTGGGCCGCGCTTCTGATTGCTGCCCCCTAGTAGTTCTCTGCGATCCTTCACAATTTTGCTCCAGTCTTTGACTATTAAGACTTGCTTGCTTTTAGAAATCTTGAATGCACTAAAGTGCAATGTAGGATGTCTTGGCCGTAAGCTAACCATGGACATGTGACCTTTAGTCTCGATCCAATGAGGCACAACTATCATCGGGAGTCCCTGTTAAAGAACATCGTATAATAACATACTTAGAAATGAAGTTTAACTTAAAAAATAATGTATGCAAAAGTTGCACTGAGGACAAATAGTAAAAATCTTATCATCTTTCCTAAATAGATGTGACTGTAGTTCAATACGAATACTATTGGTCGCACATTTTGAGTACTAAGATGTTCAAGTCCACGAAAATAATTTGTCTTGACAGCCTCAAGCCATGAAACATAATGACTTATCTCCTCGCAGTTTAGCTCAGCCCCGGGACAGTGGACGATCATTTCTACCAAGCGTCGGACATGTTTGCTTGAATGGAAATAAGCTGTCAGTAGAAATTAGTTGTCAACTATTTTTGAATAAACAATATCAAAGACATAAATATGGTTAAGAAACTCACATAATGGCAGAACTGGAGCACATCGACCCAGATGTCAATATTACCTTCAGTATCATCTTCCGAACGAATATCAAAGGTGATAAACATATCAGGCTCAAATGCATAAGCATTGCATAGTACTCTCCAAGTTTTGCATTCAAAATAGGTGTAGGTGTTTGCATTGTATAATTTTGGGTCGAAAGTATAACCATGCTCGGTCTTCAAGTGAACTCTCTTTACCTCCATAGTTTTCATAGGACTGAAACCAATCTTATTCAAGACAAAAATTCATGCATGACAGGGGATACGCTAGTAGAGTAGTAAAAAATTATAATTATAAGTTGAAGCAAATGAAGCATAAGTCATGCTTAATTACAAAAAAAGACTTGTCATTGTGACTTACTGTATCCACTTCAAAGGTCTCATCCAGCTTGATGCTGAAGCGCCTACCATCAACTAGGAAATTTCTGCCGCACAGGCCGCGCACGTCTTCGCAATATTCGCACATATACCAAAATCCTTTTCGTCGTCAGACATTTCCTATGTTCATAGTTGAAACATTAATTGAAAATCGACCAAAGGCAACAAGCAGGAAACTCAACACACAAATCACTATTACTCAATATGCAACGGGTTGACTTTAGGTCTGTCGAGTCTTCCTTCCTAAACTCTCATCTCACGTATATGGTGGGCACTCCCTCTCTCATATTGCGACCATCGGTGATGGTTGCTACTCCTCCTTTCCCTAGTGCGTTACAAATATCTAGCAGAAGCAAAAGAAGGAGAAGCGACCCCCACGACAACAGTCGGCATTCTTCTTCTCTCATATATGGTGGAGACTCTCCCTCACTGATTTTTTAACTGTAGCCCCGACAGATTTAAAGTCAACTCGAGATGTCGTTTGATTCTCTTACTAGCAAATCCGGGGCACTCGATATTTCCTACATATTCTAGCACAAGTCATGCTTAAATTCACGGAAAAATCCGGCATGACCTTTGCTAAAATAGGACATATCAAGAGCTTGATATTTGCCGAAACGGAAATGAATCAACACTCCGCCAAAACATAGGCCACTCGGAAATGAATCAACACTTCGCACATGAGCATAAACTGGTGCTCATTGCATTTCAATGGTTCAATATTGACAATTTTTTTGAATATATCTTATAACCTGAACACTTCATTTGGTTAAGAAGCATAACTAAATACGAGTGCGGCGTTTCTGCTCCCGAGCTCATCTGCACCCCGCTCAGAAAAAAATTCAAAACAAATAGTAGAAAATTATTTAAAAAATTCCATTTTTTGGGTGGTAGATAATTTGATGCGTGAGGTCTGGTCCAAATTTCAACTCATTTGGACATCCGACCAGCTCTCGGCAAAAAAGACAAATTCAGGGTCTGTAAAAAGTTTACTGTTTACGCATTGTTCTGCTCTGATTTGTCTTTTTTGCCGAGAGCTGCTGAGATGTCCAAATGAGTTGAAATTTGGAGCGGACCTCATGCATCAAATTATCTACCACACAAAAAATTGATTTTTTTATTTGTCTACTATTTGTTTTGAATTTTTTCTGAGCGGAAGCAGATGAGCCTGGGCACCGAGTTGGATTTCTCAACTAAATACCCTAGTTTTACTTTATTCAACACCGAGGAGTGGAGAAGGAGGAGGTGGCTTTTAGCTCACCGACATGGGTGTAGAGGAAGAAGAGGTAGCTCGGATAACGATCACTCCAAGGAGACATGACTCTACAAAGCCTGCATATTCCACCGAGTAAAATTTTAATTAGATCATCAAATCTCATATAGCATTCTTTGATGACAAAGTGATAATGACATAAATTCAACTAGTTCTATTAATTCAACTAGTTAAACTAAGCACTTACTAAAAATAAACTAGTTCTATTAATTTACTTACTAAAAATAAACTAGTTGTATATTAAAATTTTAATTAGATTATTAAATTTCATATACCTAAATTTTCTTACTAAAATAAACTAGTTCTATTAATTCAACAAGTTCAACTAAGCACTTACTATAAATAAAAATAATTAATTTTCTTACTAAAACAGTAAAAAACTACATTATACAAGAACAGTACAAAAAAGTTTAGGGTTTAGGAGAGATGGAGGGAGGAGGGGTGGGAGGAGGAGGAGGAGGAGGAGGAGGAGGAGGAGGCGGCCCGAGGTGGAGTGGAGGAGGAGGAGGAGGAGGAGGAGGAGGGGGCGGCCGAAGGAGGAGGGAGGAGGGAGGAGGGGGCGACCGAAGGAAGAGGGAGGAGGGAGGAGGGGGCGGCCGGAAGTGGAGGGAGGGGCGCAGTAGGGAGGAGGGAGGAGGAGGAGTAAGGAGAGAGGAGGATGAGGTAGGAGGAGGGATTACCTCAGTGGAGGAGGAGGAGCAGCGTCGGTAGCGGCGGACGACGAGGGTGGTCAGTGAACGGCGGCGGCGGATGACAGGGGGTGCGGGGGAGTGAGAGTGGAGAGGGAGAGTGGGGGCGGCCGGTTGGGGAAGGTAAAGTTGAACTTAGCAGTAGCGCGGGATATGGTAAACCGCTACTGCTAAGTTCAATAGCAGTAGCACGCCTGCAATACAGGTGCTACTACTATACCTAATAGGGTGGCAATGTCGTGGCATTTTTAATGGTAGCGCGCTGCTGCTACTTGTATAGCAGTAGCGCTGTTTTCAACAAGCGCTGCTGCTAAATAGCAGCAGCGCCTTATTTTAGACCGCGTTGCTAGTAACATTCTGTGTATAAGGTTTTCCCTAGTAGTGTGCATGTATGCTTTATGGTGAACATTAATTAAATTGTATGATTTTTTTTACATAAGCGTGAACACTTTTCTGGAAATTTATGAATATTATAGAATATATACACAGACAATAAATGATAAATAAAAACGAAAACCATAACAATATAAAATGGAAAATCAAGAATTAAATCCTGTAAAGAAAATCGGCAACAGAAAATGAAAAAAAATAGCAGAAACCCGAAAAGAAAACCCCGAAAGAAAAGTAAATTAGCAGACAAGGAAAACGGGAAGAGGAAATCGGTATAATGGGCCAACCCATGTGCCTTTGCGCGTTTTTTTACATGGAAATTTGGGGCGCTTTATTAAGCAAATCCTTCCAGATATCATATCAGAGGAGCAGTCAGCCTTTGTTCCAGGAAGACTCATTACTGATAATATCATATCTGCTTATGAATGTTTACATTTTATGAAAAGGAGCAGGTCAAAGGTCAATAGCCATTGTGCCTTAAAGTTGGACATGATGAAGGCTTATGATAGGCTGGAATGGACATATTTGGAAGGGCAAACTTGGATTTGCTCCAGACTGGATAAAGGTGGTGATGGGAATGGTGAAATCAGTCTCATTTGAGGTGTTGCTCAATGGTGAAAAACTTGATCAGTTTAAACCTTCTAGAGGGATTCGACAGGTAGACCCAATTTCTCCTTACCTTTTCTTGATCGCAGCGGAGGGCCTCTCGTGCCTTTTGAAATTCAGTTCTCAGTCATCTAGTGCTGTGGGAGTTAAGGTGGCGCCGACAGCCCCGGTTGTCAACCACCTTCTCTTTGCTGATGATAGCCTGCTGCTATTCAGGGCAAGTAATGAGGGGCCAGTTGCAGTGTCAAACTTGTTGGACATCTATTGCAAAGCGTCTGGTCAAAGGGTGAACAACGACAAATCTTCTATTTTTTCAGCAAGGGATGCCCTCAAGCAGTTCGGGATGGAGTAAAGGGGACACTCAACGTCCACAACGAACAACTTAGCGAGAGGTATCTGGGTATGCCCACTGATGTGGGACACTCAAAAAATGGCACTTTCAAATACTTGAAAGATAGAGTTTGGGAGAAGATTAAAGGGTGGATGGAAAAGTTGTTATCTTATGCTGGCAAAGAGGTTTTGATTAAGACAATTGCACAAGCTATCCCGGTCTACTCGATGGCCTGTTTCAGATTATCAAGAGGAGTCTGTGAAAGCATAACATCTCTAATCAGACAGTTTTGGTGGGGTAGTAAGAGAGGAAGGAGAAAGCCTTGCTGGGTCGCTTGGGACGTGTGTACAAAACCGAAACACCTGGGAGGCCTAGCTTTCCGTGACATGGAGCTGTTCAACCTGTCTCTTTTGGCAAGACAGGCGTGGCGGCTCCTTCAGGAGCCAATGACACTCAGTGCAAAAATCTTGAAGGTAGTTTATTATCCCGCCACGAGCATTTTAGAAGCAGGTCTCGGCGGTCATCCATCTCAGGTATGGCGCGCGATTCTAGATGGGCGGGACATCTTGTCCCAGGGTATCATCCGATGAGTTGGAACTGGAGAAGAAACCAGGATATGGGAGCATAACTGGCTCCCCCGAGAGGGAGTAAATCGACCTCTGAATGCATTGGTTGCTAACCCACCTGAACTTGTTTCAGAGTTGATTGATGTCACTTCAGCCACTTGGAAAGAAGATCTTATCTGGACAACATTTATTCCTTATGATGCCGGCAGTATACTAAAGATTCCACTATGCACTCGTAGGATTGCTGATTTCTGGGCTTGGGGTGCTGATCACCGTGGAAGATTCTCAGTTAGCTCAGTATACAAGATGCTCGTGAAAACGAAAATGCAGAGGGAAAATTGGCTCGAGAATACCGAAAGCCAAGCGGATGTAGCAGTGGAGGCGAAGAGATGGTCTAATCTTTGGCAGATTCAAGTTCCATCGAAGCTCAAGAACTTTTTATGGCGCTTCTGTCAGAACTCTTTACCAACTGCAGATTTGCTGAATCACCGTAATATGTCGACGACGTTGGTCTGTCCTATTTGTTCAGCTGCTGACAGTTGGAGACATGCGCTGGTCAATTGCCCTATGGCGGGTAGTGTATGGGCGCTAAACCCTCATGAGATGGTGGAGCATATGCAAGCAAATTTGGAGCTGGAAGCTAAGGAATGGTTGTTTCTAATGCACGAAACTTTGGCCCAAAATGATTTTACAAGAATGGTGGTTACCTTGTGGGCAATATGGAGAGATCGGAGGAAAGCTACACACGAGGAAACTTTCCAAAGTCCGTTGTCAACTTTCTCTTTCGTTAACTCCTTTCTGGAGGACCTGGTGTTCCTTAAGAAGCCAGCTACAGCTCAAACAAGGAGTCAACCGGCCAGAGCACAGGTGTGGATTGCACCACCGTTGGAGTATGTGAAGTTGAACACTGATGCGGCAGTAACAAGGAATGGAAGCTATGGTTCTGTTGCGGCTTTGTGCCGTGACGCGGAAGGCACTTTTCTGGGAGCATCATGCATAACATTTCGGAACATATCGGATCCTGAGATTCTTGAGGATCTGGCAGTACGAGAAGCCTTGGCTTTGGCGAACGATCTTTATGAGGAGAAAATACATGTGGCATCGGACTGCCAGAATGTGGTGCAAGGTATAAAGACAGGATCAGCAGCGGAGTGTGGAGCTATAATTCATGAAATCAGAGACCATTCGACCTCGTTTACTTCTTGTAATATAGTTCACGAGCATAGAGCCTCGAATACAGAGGCTCACAATCTCGCTAAGCATGCTTTGTCATTAGGGTTCGGCCGCCATGTATGGTTTGGCCAGCCCCGCGATCTTCTTTTTGTACCTGTAAACATTATGGTTACATGAATAAAGCTTGGCGAGACTGTCTCAAAAAAAAAAGCTGCCGCAGCATACGACCGTGCTCCAGTGGTCTACCCCGTCGGCCGGACGTGTCAAGCTGAATGGCATGATCCATCGCGACAACGACGGTAGCATTATCTTCTTCGCTTGCCGTTCCATACGACACTGCTCCGGACCTCTTCAAACTTAACTTTTGGCGTGCCACGAGGGTTTGAATCCTGCTCTTCAGTTGTCTTCTCGGTATAATCGAGATGGATTGCATGGATGCACTCAGGTTGATCAAGTTGCCCAATCTCGACAGATCACCACATATGATGTTAGTTCAGGAAATCAAAAGGCTCTTTGCTCAATGGGATAGCTCTATTGCTTGTCTAAGTAGGAATCAGAACATTGTCCGTCACACCCTTGCTGGTTTCGGTTCCTGGGAGGGCCAGACCGCGTTGTGGTTGCACTCTGGGCCTGTAGATGTTCCTCTTCTTTGTAGGAACAAACTCATCACGCATTGAGCAATGAAATCCCTTTTAACCCAGCAGAATCTGCTAGGAGACTAACTACAAGAAAACTAGGAATAGACTCCAACCAGCATTTTGTCACGTCAAGGGTGTGCTAGCCTGTTTAGCACACAAATGTGCCGTGAAGTTTGCTGATCGGAAAATGTGCTGAATAGAAAAAGAACTAAAAGATGAAGCGAGCTCCCCAATTTCATCCAATATACTTCTTTCGTTTCTAAATATTTGTCTTTTTAGAGATTTCAGCAAGTGACTACATACGAAATAAAATGAGTGAATTTACACTCTAAAATATTTCTATATACATCTGTACGTGGTAGTCCATTTAAAATCTCTAAAAAAAATATTTACGAACAGAGGGAGTAGACGCCAGTATTGACCAACACATATTCTAGAGATTAACAATCTCCAAGCAGTCTGTTTCCATCACAACTTTCACATCACCCCTTAGAGCATCATCAATAGATGATGCAAATTTGAAGATGTGAAACAGTAGATGTAAAAATTTACGTCTCCAAAAAAATGCATTTTACATCTTTAAAAAAAGGCAACTCCAACCGATGATGTAAATTGGTGAGGTAAAAGTACAACTCCAATAGATGATGCAAATGAAAATGTAAAACTAGTCAGCATGAGCGCTAGCGGACCGAGCGGCGGAAGAAGGTGCATCGGCGGCAAAGCGACGAGAGCCGGGAGGTCGAATGCGGCGACGGGAGCTTGAATGGTCGGTTGCGCGGTTGTGAATCGAGCGGCGAATTTGCCGCGGTGGGACGGCAGGGCGACGGCCGTGCGGCGCGAGAAGGTCGAGTCTGGCTGGGGAAAAGCAGCGGCGGCGGCTGTGCGGCTCAAATCCGCCGACGGTGGGGTGTGGGGGGCTCAAATCATACGACGACGAAGAAGCGGCCAATTCGGCCGATTTGGAGGCGGGTGGCGGTGGAGCAGCGGCGGAACCGGGGCGGGGGGGCGGTGGAGCGGCTGGATCTGGCAGTGGGGCGGCAGCCACGATGGTGACAGAACAGGGGTGAGGCAAAACTGAGGCAGCGGTGTGGAGGCAGATGCGGGATTGGAGACAGTGGTCGCGCCGTCGAAGGCCCCGACGGGGTGGCGGTTGTGGCGGAGGAGGCGGTGGGGTCGAAAGAGTTGGCCATGACCCGGGCAGCAGTCGGCGGGCGACTAGCGGGCGGGCGAAGGAAAATAAAAGCGGTTAGGCAGTTGGCACGCAGCCGTACGTGAGTTTTACATCTTGTGAAGGTGAGGGTTGTATTTTAGATCTTCTGGAGATGGACATGTAAGTTTACATTTATATCATCTGTTCAAGAGGGGTTATGAGATTTCAGAGATGAAAAACTATTATTCTTGCATCTACATCATCTATTGAACATGCTCTTAGCTTTGCAAATATAACCCCATCGTACAATGCAAGAGCTTCAGAGATTGGCGGGTCAGTAATACCTGAATATGGTTTACACCAAGCGGCCATGAAACCGGAGCAGGACCTGGCCACACCTCCTGCTCCTCCCCTGCGAGCGTCCGTCGAAATCCCAACCGGTAAACTCTTGTAGTGATAGTGAGCGACGCATTGGAATTTCTATAGAGGGTACATTAAAAATTTTGCGAACGGTTACGTGGCAATTGTTCTTTTCTTTTCTTCCGGATTTTTTCTTATGTTTTCCTGCTTTTTTTTGTGAAAATCGAGGACATGTTTTTCATGTTCATTTAAAAAATCATGAATATTCTTTTGAAATTTCTAGAACATTCATAATAACTTAGGATCATTTTTTATATTTCTAAACATTTTTATAGTTTGTGAATTTTTTTCAAATTTATGAACATTTTTTCATAAAACCTGACGGAACTAAAAACCGGCTGATGTAAAATATCGGCCAGAAACTAAAAACCGTGTGATCCAATTTCTCCGGTCCCACCCATCAATCTCGGAGGCCAGAGGGGGGGTGTGTCAAATTATCAAATGGAGAAGGAAAGTGTGGCTTATATGATCCAATTTCTCTTCTCCTGCCGAACGGAGCGCACTATAGCTTAATGGGCCGTCTTTCGCGTAAAGATTAATAAGGCCCAGCCCGAAGCAGCAGCGGCGATTAGGAATAAAAAAAGGAGGAATCGGGCAGGCCTCGACCGTGGACGGCGACTTAGGGTTAGCTTCATTGGCCTTGGCGGCGACGGCGACGGCGACGGCGACGGTGGGGAATTGGGGTTCATGGCGTGCGTAGGGGAGGAGGAGTTGAGTTGGGAGGACCTCTTCTTTAACGAGGCGAAGATGCTGGCCGCGGCGCAGAAGGAGGAGGAGGAGAAGGCGCGGCAGGAAGAGGAGAAGGCGCGGAAGGCGGCCGAGAACCGGCGGCGACGCCTAGCGCACCAGCAGGTCATGGCATCCATCCTGGAGCACGACCCCAAGACCAAGCGCAAGGTCTACACCCGCTACTCCTTCAACGACTTCTCGGTCTTCGACATCAACGCCGAGTGTAAGTCGTCCGCCGTCAAAACCTAGATCCCGACCTGATTCTATTTCAAAGGCATACATTTCCAATTGTGTATGTATTTATGTATGTTTCTTTCAAGTTGTTTTCACGATTGCTAGCCTCGTTGGTGGAATCTCCCTTGCATATCTAGTTATGTTTAGAACAATTGCACAATGTCCAGTCCCATATTTCACAATTCAGAACAATTGCACATGATGTGTTGTTGATTACTGCTCATTTATTGGCTCAATGTTTAAAATGAATATACTACTCCATCCCGATCCAAATTAATTGACGCGGTATCTATACAACCTCTATACAATGTTCTACACAGGCTGTGTCAATTAATTTGGATCGGAGGGAGTAATAAGAGTAGATAGATTCCTTTCTATAGACCCAAAAAGATTTGCATCCAGTGCAACTCTTCTCTTTTTGCATATCCTTTCTTGTTATGCTTGCTGACTCAAAGCCTGATTAATTGTAAAATATAACAGAAAATGTTTCATTCTTTCCACGTCTTGTTATTTATCTGTCTCGTCTTGTTTGCATCAACTATGTATGCTATTGTTGTTGAGTGATTTGATTTGTACTGTTTAAGTGAAACAAGAATAGTTTGCTGTGTCGAGAGGCAAACATGATTCGAAAACTGAATTTCTTGCAGTATGAGTAAGAATAGGAAATCTGAATTGTATCCTTGTCGTGCTGCTGCGGTGCATTTTATGCTTTACATATTCTTTTTGCCCCTCACAACTTGCTTATGCTTTTGTTTTTCCATTGCTGCGCCTATCCCTCCGATGCGATACACCAAGAGGTGTGTAAATGGTTTGAAACTCCAAGACACTGCAAACATACTTACTGTCAAGATAGTCTCCTCGGATAAAGGCTTCCCAATCGATGTGTATGGCACTATCATCGCTAGAGACAGCATCGACCGCAAGTGCATGTACCTCTTTAACCGCACCAGGGACAATTGCCAACCTATCAAGTCAAGGGTATGTACGCCTTTGCTTCAAAACCACTGCTTATGTGCCTCTTGATTTTATTTATTTTGTAACTCTATTGCATATTCCGTTGGAGGCTTTATTGATATTTGGATTATCATAATCTAATCTTTTGAGCTTTTGACAGGATGAAAATTTGATCTTAACTGGCCCAGGTCGAGGTCTGGTATTACTTGATTTCATATATCTGGAGATTGATCTTAAAATCAAGCTTGGTGAAGAGCCTCTAGGCGAGCAAATCAGCAAGGGTTTGCTTATGATTGATGGACGAGTTCTGCCTAGAAATGAAAAGGTTTCTGTTCGACATCAAACTCTTGAGAGCTGGTTTAGTATTGTGGACGTGAGGTATGCTACTCTTCTTAATGCTATCGAGGGTACGTTCGAGATCAAGTTACTTGAGGGACGTTTCTGTGGAAATATCACGGCTGGCATAAATGGCATTGAACCTAAGATTGTGATTTATAATAGCAAGGAAGACGGTGTGGTGTCTTGTGAAGACCGTACAGAAATCACACTCCGTCGGCGTGTCATGACCCTCCGTCTGAATGGTATGCTCACACTTGGCTTTGCAGTCTGTGGTCTTGGTGGTGCTGCTACTAGAAAACAGAAAGTTGAATTCACACCACAACACCGTGGTGAAGAGAAAAAGGAGTTCTCTTGTGGTACTGCCAAGCTTCAAGTGAAGGTCTTCTGGTCCATGCTGGACTATAGGCCGTAATCCTGTGGTAACATGACAAACAAAGTTGTGGGTGTAATGAAGTGAGGGTTGTTTTATCATGCTTCAAATGATGTAATGGATCAAGTAATGTTTGTAGCGAACTAAGTTATATATTTATATTGTCATGGAGTGGCATATCGGCAATATTGGATGGAAGCAGTTATGTTGGAAGTGTATTATGCGGAAATTTGGACGTTTCTATTTTCTGTTATCTACTAGTATATCAGTTATGTGGAACTTCTGAAGAATGGTCAGATGTGTCGTTGCTTCGATGACTATGCTATGGATTATAACTGCAAATGAAATTTGGATGTTTCATCATGACTTGTTATACCAATTCGGTGTTACAGGAGCTAAGATTATGTTTGCATTTGTGCTCTCCAAATGCCATGTTTTCACTTGTAATCAAGATATTACTACTTTAAGTAGATGGGTAATTATATGTTTTTGCTCTACTTTTCTGCTACCGGAGTAACCTTTGATGCCAAACAAAAGCAAAAAAAAGGGAAGAAAAAAAATGTCCTGTACCTTTGGTTATTAGGCTTAACTGATTACTGTTGAACTCAGTTCATTTCTCATGTACCTTTGGTCATTTTAGCTAGAAGGTGTCCTGCTGCGCCATTTTGTCCTCTATCTTTGTTTCTTTTTTTCTATCGGTTACATTGTATATTATCTAAGGAATTGATATACAAGGAAAAGGATTAGTTCCTTGTCACAATCCTGGTTTCACCATCACAAACTGCAATTCCTTTCATAAAAAAACACATTAGAGGACAAAATAACCTGAAGAATTCAAAAAGCATAGCTAAACACAAATAAAATAAAATAAAAACTCTTGGTAGATTTACACCTAACTAACTCGTACCGCCACATGCACAAAACAAGAGCATCACTCCCTTTGAGGATGAAGTTGTTGAGATCTTTGGCCAGCATTGTTGCTGCATAAGACTAGGTTCATAGTTCTGACCGGCTATTGTCTGGATTCGTCGAGATCTGTTCCAGTCTAGGATTTTTACTGCGGCTGGTTGCTTTCCAGATGGGAGATCAGGTCAACTCCAGCCGAAGCAATTCTGTTTCTCTAGGGATTTTTGCAGTCACAAAGAGGGGAAGGCGACCTTTGCTGGCGTTGTTCGTAAGATGGCTGGTGGTAACCGTGCTGGTGGGAGAAGAGGAACTATGACCTTTTCACGTGATCGTCGTGAAGATGCTCACCACCCCAGCTTCAAATCAGCTACACGACATCTGGTTTCCTCCTCCCTCCCTTGCAAGGTACTCGCTCCTTCCCACAATATAAGCCCGTTTTACAAGCTATGTTTAGCTTGTAAAACGGGCTTATATTGTGGGACGGAGCGAGTACTTTCCAACCTTGTATGCATCAATGTTGGCCTTAATCTTGATTTAGGTATCTTTTTCCTTCGCGAATGTCTTCCCTTCATGGGGGTGTCTCCGTTGGGTAAACTTACTCATCTTTTTAGGAGGGGAACCTTACTCGTGGTCTTGGTGTTACCAATGCCATTGGTAACCTCTACGGACCTTTACTTATTCTTTTTTATATATATTTTGACCTTGTGCATCCTCGAAGTCTTGACATGTATACACACTAATGAAATTTAGAAATGTGTTTGTACGCCTCTCAGCTTTGCATCATATATATGGTGTAGGATTAAGATTTGGCATTAAACCAACAAAAAGTATGATCTGACTCTTGAATTTTAGTCAATCTTGAAGTAGCGTTGATGGATCAATGGAGGTAATGAGAAATTAGTTGTTAAAAATGTTGCAACAAAGGTAGCGTTGATCGGTTAAATAAAAAATTTAGTGCAATAATTCACGGTCATAGAAATAAAATAATGGAAATATGAAGGCACTTGCAAATCTTTCATAGAACAGAAATAATAAGTTGAAATATGAAATAAACATGATAAAGGAGATTATGTGGCTTCTTTAAATGGCAAGGTTGTCATTTTATTTGTTCAATATCCTTGTCTTTTTCTTCCGTGGCTGTGTTTTTCTGGGAACATCTATGCATTGTAATTGGGACACTGCACAATTTAGTGGGTAGACATATTTATTAATTTCCACTATGTTCATGGATTTCAGCCTTGATTCTTCTTCTCTCCGTCCTGGATTTTAAGGGATCCTTGTTTCACATTTAATTTGTTTTTCAGATTAGCCATTAAAACCAGTGTGTAACACAGCTGGGGCAACGTGTTTTTCTTCCTTGGCTGTCATGAACATTTGTACTGCCTTCAAATTGATGGGCAAAGTTAAATCTGAAATACACATGCATTATTCATTGTAATGGAAGCAGACAAGAATGAGCACTCTACTTCTGCAGAGCACCACAACACCTTTGTCCTGTTTTTGCCATGTGGGTTGACAACCAAGTTATGCAGTTGGAACCATGACATTTACTTGAATTGCTTGCTTGGATGACATGTAGGAAAGCAGGTACCACTAGATGTTTCACACCTGGCTTGCAAAGCATGAACCTTGAGGTACTGTAGCTCATGTATCAAGCAGCAGCACAGGTATGTTTCAACAGTAGAACTGAACCCAACACACTCACACACAGAAGATATGTTCCGAGTTTGTAATAAGAACAATAATAGTACATAGATTCCAGGCTGCTGCTAATGTGGATGTATATAGATTCAGTACACGTGACACGCGCAGTTGTTCTCAAGACCAGAACTCAGAAGATGGACTATATCTTGGCTGAACATATCATCATGTAAGCAAAGTATTTGCTGTTACATCGATCAGATGGCGGATGGCAATAATCTAGACTAAGTAAGCAAAGAACGGCAAAATTTTCCACTCCGTTTGGTAACTCGACAACAAAATGAAGCACGGGAAAAAAATGACACTTCTTTCTTGAGGGGCCTTGTGGATGCAATCAGGACTGGAGAGGGCTGAGCTTCTTGGCCTTGCGGATGTCCAAGACCATCCCCCAAGAGAGCGAATTTCGCATCAAAGGATCTGAAGACAACGTGTCCCAGTGATCCAAGACACACTGTGGAGTGACCTGGCCAGAGGTTGCAGCCCTGAATTCTTCTGCGAAGCCAAACGATTCACCAACATTTAGATAAGACCTTAAGATGAACAGCTGAGTGCCTTCTCTTTGAAAGCACTCGAACACGTCGACATCTTCTGGTTAAGAATGCCGTAAATGATCTCCAAGGCACTCTCAGGAGCCTGGATCTCTACCATATATACGGGCTCTAAAAGCCTGGGATTTGCTTTAAGTTGACAGACATTAATGGCCTCCTTAATCATTGGTATGAGCTGATTTTTTGTATGGCGAAATTTTTCACTAGTGTGCAGCACAACATCATGGATTTCAAAGCAAATGCCACGCATTCTTTCAGCGATCAGTGCACCTTCTTCTGATGCCATCTGGAAGCAATTCACCAGAGTTTCCTTCACTAAACTGAGATCGGTTTTTCCCTTGCACATATCAAGAACAATATTTGGGCCTCTGTTGTTAGGTCCGAAGCACAAAATCTTATCAGCGAGGCTCACATCCCATCCTGACTCACCAAGGACCTTTGAGCGTACCTTATGATCAGTACATGGCCCCAAGAGACCATCATCAATAGCCTGGACTAATTTTTCATCCAATGAGCAGGCTACCATAGTCAAACTGTTGTGGCCATTTCGGGATTTGCTCTGCACATTGCAAGACTTGTCAAGAACAGTCTCACAGAGACATGCCATAGGACCGAAAACTTCAACTTGAGCACCATCCAAGAAGCATCCCCGCAGATCATTCAAGCAAATTTCAAGGTGAAGCTCTCCAGCTCCCGCAACTCTGTATCTATGTTGCCCTACTTCGCTACAGAAAACCACAAGATCAGATTTTGCCAAGCGCTTCATACCTTCAGCGAGTTTTGGAATATCTAGTAAAGCCTTGCACTCAACTGTAACATATAAAACAGGGGACACAGAGAACTTCATTGCTCTGATTGGACATGCATCAACCTCCTCTTGGCTCGTCAGGGTTGCACCTTTTGTGATGCATTCATCCAGACCGACCATTCCAACAAGGTTACCACAAGAGGCATATCCAACACCATCTTGGTCCCTTCCCATCCATATAACAGCACGCTCAACACGCTTCGCATACAGATCCCTTTTCATACCAGAGACATAGGAAGGCCCCATGATCCGCACCTTCATTCCAGTTTCTACCTGTCCTGAGAAGATACGACCAAAAGCAAAGAATCTGCCCACGTCAGGTGCTGGAATCATCTTGGAGACATACATCATAAGAGGACCTTCTGGGTCACAGTTTTCAATAGCTTTTGCGTAAATGTCATCAAGGGGGGCCTCATACAAGTTCTCCACACGATACTTTTGTGCTTTCAGAGGCGAGGGGAGGTGGAATATCATCATCTCAAGCAGAGCACTGCTGGCTGGCAGCCATGTTTGCATAACACGCTTCACAAGAGCCACGCCTGATAAGTTCTTATCATCATCGTTAATGCTCACGCCAAACTTCTGCAACATTCGCCACAATTCATCTTTCTGGTTATCCATGCAGGCTTGTATCACCTTCTCAATTGTATTATAGCAGAACGTGACAAACCCTCTTTGACAAGCTTTAGAGCCAGTCTTCACATTGGTCCATTTCTTTGTGACGTGGTCATAAAAGTTGTCGCCCCACAGCTTCGTAACCATTTGGGATTCTTCCATCCCTAATATTGGGGCACATATCTTAGCAAAGGTAGGAAGTGTAAAAGCCCAGTCATGTATACCAGCAGAGAAAGCCACATTTCCCTTGTCAGGGTAGAATTGGACATCACCAAGGTGGGGAGTTCCATTTCCACATGCTGAAACAATGTCACTGGCATTCTGAATGACATTGTTGAGAATCTGATAGACCTGCTCACCATTCAATTCACGCTTCACTCCTTCACCTTGAAGCCCAGGGAATAGTTGGTCCATCTTATTCAGACAAAGCACAGGCCTAACCATCTCACCAAGGGCTTGGCGGAGCACAGTTTCAGTTTGCACAGACACCCTCGATGCAGTCAACAATTACCATAGCACCATCGGTAATACGAAGAGCAGCTGTGACTTCCGCAGAAAAATCAACATGCCCAGGTGAGTCAATAAGGTTGATCAAGAATCTGTTGCCATCTCTCTCACCTTTGTAAGCCTTGAGTGACTCATCTTGCATCTCATACAAAAGAGAGATGCCAGTGGATTTGATTGAAATACCACGATCTGCTTCATCTGCACGAGTATCAGTCATGCGAGCATCAACAGCACCTTCCTGTCCAATAATCCCAGCAGCCGCTATAAGAGAATCTGCAAGTGTAGACTTGCCTGCGATAATTAAATAGAATTGTAACACTGCACTCATTTACCATAGATTAGAGATACAACATCCGAATTGCAAAGACGTATCACATATTCTGGGAAATTTCAGGGATTAATAACAAGCTAATAAAAGGACAAACCAGAGAGTTAACAAAATGTCCTGGCAAACATGCATATCCTTATGGAACTGAATTGCATAATACCACATACTTCTATGATAATGCAGAATATAAAGCTCACAAATTATCACCCTTGTCTTTCAGTACAATAGGCAAGTTAGATTTTAAATTCATAGGATAATCTGATCCTACTGGAAGGAAGAGACAGTTTAGAAATTGCTGAACTGCATTTTACTTTACTGTGTCAATCATATGAAAGACAGTAATATACTAATAAGAACTCCATTATTGCCAAATTCAGATCAACTGGTATTTTCAGAGGTAGAATATAATCTTGCAACAAAAGTGCAAATAGGCTATGTTGCACAATAAAATACCACATCAATCGAATTCGAAACTGAACAATTTTTACGAAGAGACAGACAGTACGAGCAAGCTATTGAACAGCAAGCGGATATTCCAGGTGAATAAAATATCAGTATGCTAGCACATACCGTGGCTCAGATGACCAACAATAGACACGTTACGAATGTTGTCCTTCTTGTCCATAGCTTCACATAACTCTGCTGCAGGGAACACCATCTTGACAGCTTGTTGCAAAAGAAGAGATTGACTGCTTCTGGAATATATACTCATGTTTTAAAAGGAGCAAAAATGTTAGAACGGTATGAGAAATCCCATATATAGGGAGGAACCAAACTCAAAGAATAGCTCAGGACATGTACAAGGACTGATATCAACCAATAAAAACTCGTGGAATTATCGAACTAGACAAAGTTGAAGCATGTCACCATGCCTTTAGGAATTAAGCTGACATGAAATTTTCCACGCGTGAAAAGGATAGATGTAGAATTAACAAAAACAGCAATGCAGGAGAAAGATAAAATTAGAACATCCTGAAAATCTACTTACAGAGAGAGAGAGAGAGAGAGAGAGAGAGAGAGAGAGAGATAAAATTAGATGTGATAGCTCAGAGCATGATAGATTATTACAGAGAGGTAGGTAAGCACAAATGTAAAGATGTGAGTGGACTTGTGGAAAATGCATAAGAAATGGGGAAGTTTGTTTTACGATTCACACTCCACTTATGATGGAGGATAGGTGATATATCTGCATCCTGCATGGTACTAATAGAATTTTACACTTAGTGATTCGATAGAGCAAGCATAACTGTGCAGACTATGGAGCAGAGACAGAGCAGGCATGATTGGAATCAAGCACACCAAGAAAGGCGACTCATTTTTGGTGCTACATAACAGAAGCATGTACACCACCGGCAGGAATTTCACAACAAAACAAGGCTCGTCTGTCAATATGGAGGGAACAGAGAAGATGAATCATGCAGTCGTTAGTGCAGCAGAAATAGTAGGGGTTGAGCGCTGCAGCAAAGTGCAGAAGACACACAGTAGAAAGTCGTACGAGATCAACTTGTTTTCCTCTGCATCCTATCGGTTTACAAAAGTGAAATCGCGTACAGGAAGCAGAGGAGTATATAAATAAGCATGATTTATTTATACAGGAAGCAGAGGAGGGGAATACTCTTGGAGGAGGCGCGTGGAGAGAGTTGGAGAGGGAGGGGGCGCTCAAGAGGGATCCGGACGCAGCAGCCAGCAGCAGCGGCGCCGTACGTCGTCGGAGTCGGACAGGCGGCTCAAGAGGGAGCACACGATGGCCCAGCCACGGCCGGCGGCGCCTGCCTCCCTCGGTGGTGAATGCTCTCGCTTCCTTCCCCTGGCTAGGCTAGAGCGGAGTGAAGCGCCTGCGCTGGCGGTGGCGGAGGCGGAGGCGGAGGCAGCCGGGGTTTTTGGCCTCGGGGTTTTCGGCCGGGTGTCGTGGGTCCATGGATCATACTCTGCCTACACTCGCTCGCTTACATCGGTGGCCCACGCGCGGGGAGGGTGGCGGGTATGCGCGGGCGGAGTGAGTAGTGGCGGGCCGAGTGAGTAGTGCGCTGCGCTGACGTTACATGCAGAGATGGCCATTCCAGGCTCGACGCGTGTCCGCCCAAGGCTGCCGCGCCACCGATCTCAGCCCTTCAATTTTGAACAAGGGGCCTGGATCCCAGACCGCGGTCAAAAAGGTGCCTCCAGCCTCCAGGAGGAGGAGGAGGAGAACGAGAACCACCACAAACTTTGTGGCCCGCCCTCTTTTCGTCTCTCTATCTCTTCAATTTTCATGGGTAATTTTTGTTTACTTTCTTTTATATACTTATATTACACTATAGAAAGAGCTGGTGTTATTTTACCCACATTCAAAAAAAAAAAACCTTGTCCCCGTCCTAAATTTAGGTATATTTGGGCGATTTCATAAGCTCTTTTCCTCCTCCCTCTCGGCATCGAGGAGGCGCCCGACCTCTCCGGTGTTGATCGTGGCCTCCCCGCGCTTCCTTCTGTCGCTCGATGGAGGCGATCGAGGACCCCCAATTGTGATTTGCCTCTGGTTAGCGCCGGCAAGACAATGGTGCCGCCTCTTTCTCGTTTTGGTGGTGCTTCCTACCGTCCGTAGGCATGTGAAAGATGGTATGGTCCTTGCAGGGGCGACACTCAACAGACGGCAGTGCTACGTCGTCCAGATGGTCCTCTTGCCTCTGATCCACCTCAAATTAGTCCGACGGAGAACCACTGGCGACGAGCCGCCCCCTCCTCTGTTTCTTTCCCTCTCTCTCTCTAAAGCTGACCGCGGGGCCCACTGTCAGCCACTCAGCCGCCTCCCGAAGCGGTATGAGTGGAGACGCCTCGCTGGTTTACGCCTTCGACGTCACCCCCTCTCTGATTTTCTCTAAAATCAAATTAAATTCAAATATTTGACTAAACTTTGACCAACTCTAACTTTTATTCTATAAGTCCAAATGATATGATTTTTTTTGCACTAGTTTTGTTCTGAACTCCTCTTCCAGCATGCAAAAGATGCGATTTTTGCTTGCTGTGATTATTTTCTGGTGCATTAATCAGTGTTATGTGACATTTTTCTTTTTTTTGTTTTATTTGTTCTCAGAAGAAATTTGTTGCCTTGAAGAGAACCAGGAGGAGGGTGACCCTCCTCTCCACTAAGGCAAGCCATCACAAATATTTGCAATAATGTCATTTCAATAACTATGGTTTTCACCTAAATATGATTATTTTATATGCATATAGAAAATTCCTATGAATATATTTAAGGCTAGTTCATGATCTTGCTATGATTGTTCTGTTATCAGTAGCATGGTAGGTGATAACTAAGTTTATGCAGTAGATCAAGGTAATGTTAGGCTTGATCTAGTTCGTATCGATACTATGTTAAAAATGGTGCATATAGTGTTCTTTGCATTTGCATGGCATACTATGACTCGGTGAAATTTTTGCAAGTTGAAACTTGATATTAAACCCACTTGAACATGCTGTTGATCGAGTCATGGTGCCACCGAAACGAGCTTCCCAAAGTGCAACCACATTTGCCTTTTATGGGAAGGCCTTTTCTCGGTCTGTTGTTGTGCCTCTCGTCGGTGCCTCCAACTAGGGAAGGTTATGCGCCTGCGCTACCCTCGCCCAGTAGGCAGGCATAGCCTTGTGGGCTTGTAGTTGTTTTGGTACCATGTCCCCGTTTGGGACCATTTTTTTTGCCACGACGATGGTCGTTGGGTGTCACGAGGTGACATCGGGGCCATCCATGACTTAGCCCAAAGGGGAGTTGGTCGGAGTGGCCGGGAGAGTGTCATGGCAATCAGCGAGTTTTGTCGGAACGTCGTTGGTCCACCCGAATGGGAGCAAGAGGTCATGGGTTCTGTGGTGTGGGTACAGTGTGCTAACCTCTGCAGAGTGTGTATAATCTATCGATAGCCGCGTCCTCGGTCATGGACATAAGTTCATATTAGATCACACCGTGGATCAACAGAAATACTAAACTTGCACACTAAGAGAAATACTTGTGGCACTGGTTATGTTGGTGATATGGTTGAGACCAGCAAGATGGTTTCGTTTATGATCCGGAGGTGATCGCCTTGGTACGATGATGTTAGTGGTTACGAGGTAACCAAAGTGGTAAGCGGGTCTGAGAGACCCTGTTATGAGCACAATCACTTCATGATTATCATGTTAGTCCTTGCATTAAACCTGCCTAAATATCATTGTTGTTGTTTGCCATTGTTGTTTTATTTGTGTGAGCTTGCGAGTACATTCAAAGTACTTACCTGGCGTGTCATGCCAGTTTCAGGAGAAGTCATACCGGAGTAGGAGTTGCATCATGCATCGCAGTCTAGACCGTGTCCACATCAGTGTCCTGGTGAGATGGAGTCCTTCTACGTCATCTTTCCGCTGCCGCGTAGCTTTGTCGTGATGTCGAGGCCCCTGCTCATCCCTACTAAATATTGTACAGATGTTCAGCCGCACTGTGTGTGCCGCTTGGCCTCGCTACTTGATGTAATATCAAACTCTATGTTCCGCTAGTATCAAGAAAGCGGTTGTATTCTTGTACCAAGTTGTTGTGTGTTGCCAGAAGACTTGATCTCCGGGCTGGCAATGCATGGTAAATCGGTTGCTCTTAGCCGGGGTACCACATCCTTCATCACCAATTCCATGATGCTCTCCACCAGGAGTGAGTAATTCCTTTGTAGGCTCGCTGGTCGGTGAGGAGTTGGATGGGATTCATCATGTAATCGAGTTGATTTTGTTAGGGCTTGATCCCTAGTATCCATTATGTTTTGAGATTGATGTTGTTATGACTTTACCATGCCTAATGCTTGACACTTTGGGCCGGGTGCCATGAACTCATATCTGAACCGTTTATATTTTCACCATTATATATATATATATATATATATATATATATATATATATATATATATATATATATATATATATATATATATATATATATATATATATATATTCTAGATCTGATCTTGCAAGTCATATTCACCTATTATGTGTTATGATTCATAAAGCACGGAGTGACAATATCCGGGATACTTTTCGGTGATGACTGTAGTTTGAGGAGTTCATGTATTCACTATGTGTTAATGATTTGTTCTGGTTCTCTATTAAAAGGAGGCCTTAATATCCCTTAGTTTCCTTATGGACCCCGCTGCCACGGGAGGGTAGGACAATAGATGGCATACAAGTTCTTTCCATAAGCACGTATGACTATTTGCGGAATACATGCCTACATTATATTTATGTGTTGGGGAACGTAGTAATTTCAAAAATATTCCTACGCACACGCAAGATCATGGTGATGGCATAGCAACGAGAGGGGAGAGTGTTGTCCACGTACCCTCGTAGACCGTAAACGGAAGCGTTATGACAACGCGGTTGATGTAGTCGTCGTCTTCACGATTCGACCGATCAAAGTACCGAGCGTCGGCACCTCCGAGTTCAGCACGCGTTCAGCTTGATGGCGATCCCGGACTCGATCCAGCAAAGTGTCGGGGATGAGTTCCGTCGACCTGACGGCGTGGTGACAATGATGATGCTCTATCGGTAGCGAGGCTTCGCCTAAACTCCACGACGATATGACCGAGGTGGAATATGGTGGAGGGGCACCGCTGCAGCTAAGGCGATCACGAAGATCAACTTGTGTGTCATGGGGTGCCCCCTGCCCCGTATATAAAGGAGGGAGGGAGGTGCGGCCGCCCCCAAGGGGTGCGCTGGAGGAGTCCTACTCCCACGGGAGTAGGACTCCCCCTCTTCCTTGTTGGAGAAGGAAGGGGGAGGGAAAGGAAAGAGGCGCCCCCTTCCTTGTCCTATTAGGACTAGGGGGAGGCGGCGCGGCCTGCCCTGGCCGCCCTCCTCTTCTCCCTCATGGCCCACTAAGGCCCATTATCCCCGGGAGGTTCCGTAACCCGGTGTTCGGTAAAATCCCGATTTCACGGAACTATTCCGATATCCAAATATAGGCTTCCAATATATCAATCTTTATGTCTCGACCATTTCGAGACTCCTCGTCATGTCCGTGATCACATTCGGGACTCCGTACAAACTTCGGTACATCAAAACTTATAAATTCATAATAAAACTGTCATCGTAACGTTAAGCGTGCGGATCCTACGGGTTCGAGAACTATGTAGACATGACCTAGAACTATTCTCGGTCAATAACCAATAGCGGAACCTGGATGCCCATATTGGTTCCTACATATTCTACGAAGATCTTTATCGGTTAAACCGCATAACGATATACGTTGTTCCCTTTGTCATCGGTATGTTACTTGTCCGAGATTCGATCGTCGGTATCCAATACCTAGTTCAATCTCGTTACCGGCAAGTCTCTTTACTCGTTCCGTAATACATCATCTCACAACTAACTTATTAGTTGCAATGCTTGCAAGGCTTATGTGATGTGTATTACCGAGAGGGCCCAAAGATACCTCTCCGACAATCGGAGTGACAAAACCTAATCTCGAAATCGCCAACCCAACATGTACCTTTGGAGACACTGTAGTACTCCTTTATAATCACCCGATTCGTTGTGACGTTTGGTAGCACCAAAGTGTTCCTCCGTAAGCAGGGAGTTGCATAATCTCATAGTTACGGGAACATGTATAGGTCATGAAGAAAGCAATAGCAATATACTAAGCGATCAAGTGCTAGGCTAAAGGAATGGGTCATGTCAATCACATCATTCTCCTAATGATGTGATCCCATTAATCAAATAACAACTCATGTCTATGGTTAGGAAACATAACCATCTTTGATTAATGAGCTAGTCAAGTAGAGGCATACTAGTGACTATATGTTTGTCTATGTATTGACACATGTATCATGTTTCCGGTTAATACAATTCTAGCATGAATAATAAACATTTATCATGATATGAGGAAATAAATAATAACTTTATTATTGCCTCTAGGGCATATTTCCTTGAGTCTCCCACTTGCACTAGAGTCAATAATCTAGATTACACATAATGATTCTAACACCCATGGAGTCTTGGTGCTGATCATGTTTTGCTCGTGGAAGAGGCTTAGTCAGCGGGTCTGCAATATTCAGATCCGTATGTATCTTGCAAATTTCTATGTCTCCCACGGACTTGGTCCCGGATGGAATTGAGGCGTCTCTTGATATGCTTGGTCCTCTTGTGAAATCTGGATTCCTTTGCCAAGGCAATTGCACGATATTGTCACGAGAAGATCTTCATTGGTCGATGCACTAGGTATGACACCTAGATCGGAAATGAACTCTTTCATCCGCACTCCTTCATTTGCTGCTTCGAAGCAGCTATGTACTCGCTTCACATGTAGATCCCGCCACGGCGCTTTGTTTAGAACTGCACCAACTAACAGCTCCACCGTTTAGTAAAAACACGTATCCGGTTTGCGATTTAGAATCGTCCGGATCGGTGTCAAAGCTTACATCGGCGTAACCATTTACGACTAGCTCTTTGTCACCTCCATATCGAGAAACATATCCTTAGTCATTTCGGGTATTTCAGGATGTTCTTGACCGCTGTCGATGATCCATTCTGGATTACTTTGGTACATTCCTGCCAAGCTTATTGCTAAGCATCGTCGGTCGGTACACAGCATTGCATACATGATAGAGCCTATGGCTGAAGCATAGGGAACATCTTTCATTTTCTCTCTATCTTCTGCTGTGGTGGGGCATTGAGTCGACTCAATTTCACACCTTATGTCTGGTAAGAATCCTTTCTTTGCACGATTCATTTTGAACTTTTCAAAACTTTGTCAAGGTATGTGCTTTGTGAAAGTCCAATCAAGCGTCTTGATCTATCTCTATAGATCTTAATGTCCAATATGTAAGCAGCTTCACGAGGTCTTTCATTGAAAACTTTTATTCAAGTATCCTTTTATGATATCCAGAAATTCTATATCATTTCCAATCAATAATATATAGTCCACATATAATATCGAAATGCTCTGAGCTCCCACTCACTTTCTTGTAAATCTGAGGCTTCTCCAAAAGTGCATATAAAACCATATCTTTGATCACACTATCAAAGCATTTATTCTAACTCGAGAGGCTTGCACGGACCATAAATTGATCGCTGGAGCTTGCACACTTTGTTAGCTCCTTTTGGATCAACAAAACCTTCTGTTGCATCATATACAACTCTTCTTCTAGAAATCCATTCAAGAATGCAGTTTTGACATCCATTTGCCAAATTTCATAATCATAAAATGTAGCAATTGCTAACATGATTGGACAGACTTAAGCATCGCTTCTGGGTGAAAAGTCTCATCGTAGTCAACCCCTTGAACTTGTCGAAAACCTTTACGCAACAAGTCGAGCTTTATAAACAGATTACATTACCATCGCGTCGGTCTTCTTCTTAAAGATCCATTTATTCTCAATGGCTTGCCGATCATCGAACAAGTCAACCAAAATCCATACTTTGTTCTCATACATGGATCCCATCTCAGATTTCATGGCTTCCAGCCATTTTGCGAATTGGGCTCACCATCGCGTCTTCATAGTTTGTAGGTTCGCCATGGTCAAGTAACATGACTTCGAAATAGGATTACCGTACCACTCAGTGCGGATCTTACTCTGGTTGACCTCGTAGTTCGGTAGAAACTTGTTCGAAGTTTCATGATCAATATCATTAGCTTCCTCACTAATTGGTGCAGTTGTCACGGGAACTAGTTCTTGTGATGAACTACTTTCAATAAGGGAGCGAATCTGATTATCTCATCAAGTTCTACTTTTCTCCAAATCACTTCTTTGAGAGAAACTCTTTTCTAGAAAGGATCCGAATTTAACGAAAATCTTGCCTTCGGATCTGTGATAGAAGGTGTACCCAATAGTCTCTTTTGGGTATCCTATGAAGACACATTTCTCCGATTTAGGTTCGAGCTTATCGGTTGAAGTTTCTTCACATAAGCATCGCAGCCCCAAACTTTAAGATCGACAACTTTGGTTTCTTGCCAAACCATAGTTCATAAGGCGTCGTTTCAGCGGTTTTGATGGTGCCCTATTTAGCGTGAATGCGGCCGTCTCTAAAGCATAACCCCAAAGCGATAGCGGTAAATCAGTAAGAGACATCATAGATCGCACCATATCTAGTAAAATACGATTCGATGTTCGGACACACCATTTCGTTGTGGTGTTCGGGTGGCGTGAGTTCTTGAAACTATTCCGCATTGTTTCAAATGTAAACCAAACTCGTAACTCAAATATTCTCCTCCACGATCAGATCGTAGAAATTTTATTTTCTTGTTACGATGATTTTCCACTTCACTCTGAAATTCTTTGAACTTTTCAAATGTTTCATATTTGTGTTTCATTAAGTAGATATACCCATATCTGCTCAAATCATCCGTGAAGGTGAGAAAATAACGATACCATGGCGTGCTTCAACATTCATTGGACCACAAACATCGGTATGTATGATTTCCAACAAATCAGTTGCTCGCTCCATAGTTCGGAGAACGGCGTTTTAGTCATCTTGCCCATGAGGCACGGTTACTTAAGTACCAAGTGATTCATAATCAAGTGATTCAAAAGCCCATCGGTATGGAGTTTCTTCATCGTTTTACACGATATGACCCAAGCGGCGATGCCACAAATAAGTTGCACTATCATTATCAACTCTGTATCTTTTGGTTTCAACATTATGAATATGTGTATTACTACTATCGAGATTTAATAAAATAGACCACTCTTCAAGGGTGCATGACCATAAAAGATATTATTCATATAAATAGAACAACCATTATTCTCGACTTAAATGAATAACCGTTTAGCATCAAACAAGATCCAGATATAATGTTCATGTAACGGGCACCAAATAACAATTATTTAGGTCTAAAACTAATCCCGATGGTAGATGTAGAGGTAGCGTGCGACCGCGATCACATCGACTTTGGAACCATTTCCCACAGCGCATCGTCACCTCGTCCTTAGTCAATCTTAAGCAATCCGTAGTTCCTGTTTGAGTTGCAAATATTAGCAGAGAACCAGTATCAAATACCGGTACTCTGCGGTATTAGTAAGGTACACATCAATAACATGTATATCACATATACCTTTGTTCACTTTGCCATCCTTCTTATCCGCCAAATACTTGGGGCAGTTCCGCTTCGATGTCGATCGCTTGCGGTAGAAGCACTCGATCTCGGGCTTAGGTCCAGACTTGGGTTTCTTCTCTTGAGCAACAACTTGTTTGCTGTTCTTCTTGAAGTTCCTTCTTCTTCCCTTTGCCCTTTTCTTGAAACTGGTGGTCTTGTTAACCATCAACACTTGATGCTCCTTTTTATTTCTACCTCCATGGCTTTTAGCATTGCGAAGAGCTCGGGAATAGACTTGTCCATCCCTTGCATATTATAGTTCATCACGAAGCTCTTGTAGCTTGGTGGCATTGATTGAAGAATTACATCAATGACACTATCATCGGAAGATTAACTCGGTTGAATCAAGTGATTATTATACCCGGACATTTTGAGTATGTGTTCCTTGTGAAACTATTCTCCTCCATCTTGCAGCTATAGAACTTATTGGAACTTCATATCTCTCAATCCGGGCATTTGCTTGAAATATTAACTTCAACTCCTAGAACATCTCATATGCTCCATAGCGTTCAAAATGTCGTTGAAGGCCGGTTCTAAGCCGTAAAGCATGGCACCTTGAACTATCGAGTAGTCATCGACTTTGCTCGCGGGCGTTCTTAGCGTCGTCGGTTACATCGGCGGCGAGCCTCGCACCCAGCGGTGCTTCGGGGCGTAATTCTTACGTGCAGCAATGAGGATAATCCTAAGGTTACGGACCCAGTCCGTGTAATTGCTACCATCATTTTCAACTTTGCTTTCTCAAGGCAGCATTAAAATTCAGCGGAACAACAGACGAGCCATCTATCTACAGTAAACATAGACAAGCAAAATACTATCGGTACTAAGTTCATGATAAATTTAAGTTCAATTAATCATATTACTTAAGAACTCCCACTTAGATAGACATCTCTCTAGTCATTTAAGTGATTCGTGATCCAAATCAACTAAACCATGTCCGATCATCACGTGAGATGGAGTAGTTTCAATGGTGAACATCACTATGTTGATCATATCTACTATATGATTCACGTTCGACCTTCGGTCTCCGTGTTCGAGGCCATATCTGTATATGCTAGGCTCGCCAAGTTTAACCTGAGTATTCGCGTGTGCAACTGTTTTGCACCGTTGTATTTGAGCGTAGAGCCTATCACACCGATCATCACGTGGTGTCTCGGCACGAAGAACTTTCATAGCGGTGCATACTCGGGAGAACACTTCTTCATATTTAGTGAGAGATGATCTTATAATGCTACCGTCAATCAAAGCAAGATAAGATGCATAAAGGATAAACATCACATGCAATCAATATAAGTGATATGATATGGCCATCATCATCTTGTGCTTGTGATCTCCATCTCCGAAGCTTACCGTCGTGATCACCATCGTCACCGGTAGCGACACCTTGATCTCCATCGTAGCATCGTTGTCGTTTAGCCAACTATTGCTTCTCGACTATCGCTACCGCTTAGTGATAAAGTAAAGCAATTACATGGAGTTGCATTTCATACAATAAGCGACAACCATATGGCTCCTGCCGATTGCCGATAACTTCGGTTACAAAACATGATCATCTCATACAATAAAATATAGCATCACGTCTTGACCATATCACATCACAACATGCCCTGCAAAAACAAGTTAGGCGTCCTCTACTTTGTTGTTGCAAATTTTACGTGGCTGCTACTGGTGACCAAGAACCGTTCTTACCTCGCATCAAAACCACAGCGATAGTTTGTCAAGTTGGTGCTATTTTAACCTTCGCAAGGACGGGTGTAGCCACACTCAGTTCAACTAAAGTGAGAGAGCAGACACCCGCCGGTCACCTTTAAGCAGCGAGTGCTTGCAGCTGTGAAACCAGTCTCGCGTAAGCATACGTAATGTCGGTCCGGGCGCTTCATCTCACAATACCGCCGAACAAAGTATGACATGCTGGTAAGCGGTATAACTTATATCGCCCACAACTCACTTGTGTTCTACTCGTGCATATGACATCTCGCATAAAACCTGGCTCGGATGCCCTTGTTGGGGAGCGTAGTAATTTCAAAAATATTCCTCGCACACGCAAGATCATGGTGATGGCATAGAAGCGAGAGGGAGAGTGTTGTCCACGTACCCTCGTGAACCGTGGCGGAGCGTTATGACAACGCGGTTGATGTAGTCGTCGTCTTCACGATCCGACCGATCAAAGTACCGAGCGTCGGCACCTCCGAGTTCAGCACATGTTCAGCTCGATGGCGATCCCGGACTCCGATCCAGCAAAGTGTCGGGGATGAGTTCCGTAAACCTGACGGCGTGGTGGCGATGATGATGCTCTACGGCGCGAGGGCTTCGCCTAAACTCATGACGATATGACCGAGGTGGAATATGGTGGAGGGGCACCGCTGCGGCTAAGAGCGATCACGAAGATCAACTTGTGTATCATGGGGTGCCCCCTGCCCCGTATATAAAGGAGGGAGGGAGGTGCGGCCGGCCCCAAGGGGTGAGCACGGAGGTCCTACTCCCACGGGGAGTAGGACTCCCCTCTTCCTTGTTGGAGAAGGAAGGGGGAGGGAAAGAGGAAAGGCGCCCCCCCCTTCCTTGTCCTATTAGGACTAGGGGGGAGGCGTGACCTGCCTGCCGCCGGCCCTCTTCTTCTCCCTCATGGCCCACTAAGGCCCATTATCCCCGGGAGGTTCGGTAACTCCCGGTGTTCGGTAAAATCGATTTCACCGGAACTATTCCGATATCAAATATAGGCTTCCAATATATCAATCTTTATGTCTCGACCATTTGAGACTCCTCGTCATGTCCGTGATCACATCGGGACTCGAACAAACTTGGTACATCAAAACTTATAAACTCATAATAAAATTGTCATCGTAGCGTTAAGCGTGCGGACCCTACGGGTTCGAGAACTATGTAGAAATGACCTAGAACTATTCTCGGTCAATAACCAATAGCGGAACCTGGATGCCCATATTGGTTCCTACATATTCTCGAAGATCTTTATTGGTCAAACCGCTGTGATATCGTTGTTCCCTTTGTCATCGGTATGTTACTTGTCCGAGATTCGATCGTCGGTATCAATACCTAGTTCAATCTCGTTCGGAAAAATCTCTTTACTCGTTCCGTAATACATGATCTCACAACTAACTTACTAGTTGCAATGCTTGCAAGGCTTATGTGATGTGTATTACGAGAGGGCCCAGAGATACCTCTCCGAGCAATCGGAGTGAAAAAACCTAATCTCGAAATCGCCAACCCAACATGTACCTTTGGAGACACCTGTAGTACTCCTTTATAATCACCCGATTACGTTGTGACGTTTGGTAGCACCAAAGTGTTCCTCCGATAAGCGGAGTTGCATAATCTCATAGTTACGGGAACATGTATAGGTCATGAAGAAAGCAATAGCAATATACTAAACGATCAAGTGCTAGGCTAACGGAATGGGTCATGTCAATCACATCATTCTCCTAATGATGTGATCACATTAATCAAATAACAACTCATGTCTATGGTTAGGAAACATAACCATCTTTGATTAATGAGCTAGTCAAGTAGAGGCATACTAGTGACTATATGTTTGTCTATGTATTGACACATGTATCATGTTTCCGGTTAATACAATTCTAGCATGAATAATAAACATTTATCATGATATGAGGAAATAAATAATAACTTTATTATTGCCTCTAGGGCATATTTCCTTCATTATGAACTGGAGCTAGTCTTGTATCGCCCTGGGTTATGACTGTTATATGATGAATATCATCAAACAAATCGGCGATCCAATGCCTACGAATTCCCTACATATTATTCTTGCTAAGTTACTACTGCTGCTATTACTGTTACAACTGCTACAAAATTAGTGCTATCACTGTTACCGTTACTACTGCTGTTACCACTACTATCAAAACTATCATACTACTGTGCTACTGATCACTTTGCTGCAGATAATTAATCTCCAGATGTGGCTGAATTGACAACTCAGTTGCGAATCACTAGTGCAGAAAAGCCTCGCTATGGCGTGCCAAAAACAGCCTTGCTAGCGCAGGATCCCCACGCCACCAATATGGCGCCAGTGTTAAGAAATAGTGGTGGCGCTGGAGCCTACGTCAACACTATTCTGTATACCTATGGCGTTGAATTTAAACACACGACAGCATTATCAACAATAGTTATGGTGTGTGACATAGTGTAACGACAGTAATAAGATAAATCTTCTCTGCGTCGCGCATTGCCCGACGCCAGTACTAGGTTTTTGAAAGCTGTAAAAATATGCTGCCAGGGCAGCAAAAATTCGCTGCCACGGCAGCGATATTTATTACGAATTTATATAAACACATTTTTGTCCCACATTGATTTCGACAAGATATTTGCATTAATATATACACATACATTGTTTATTCACATGCGTACATATATTAACCACACACTATAGCTAGTCTATCGATCATGATCACTAATTAAACATTCGCTAAACTAAACCATGCTTGCATATTACATCTTGTTCATTCAACCATCGTTACTACTAACACGGTACTCCTCTCTTTTAGGAATTTTTTTGAAGAATATGAAACCCTTGCATGTCCATGGTGTAGGACAGAGATCCACACCGATCTCCAATCTTGAACTTGCAGTCTCTCAGTAGTTGGCTCCATTCATTAATTTCGAGTCGTGCATCTCGTCGTGGTAGTCAATCCATCACGTGAGGCACAACACATCTAGGGAGCTTCTGTTCTTGAACTTGATAGTAACATAGTAAGCAATGTATAGTAACACATACATACTATAAGTTGAAAGAAGAATGTGTATATGAAAGCAATCAAAATCATACCATGCATTTTCTAGAAATGTTGTTCTTGTTCAATGTGTGCACTAGTGGCACGTATATATGGTGCATCATTTGGACCAGCTCCGTAAGTGCTCTTATAAGCATCTCAATATGGAGGAAAATTTTGTCTTGGACAAAAGGTCTTGCATGGCAAGGGATACACTAGTCAAAATGTAGAAAACCAGAAATTACACTCTGAAGCTGCGATTATTATAGTATAATATTTGTAGTCACTTTGAAGCGTGAGGGAGAAGTCATTATTGTTGTCAAGGTGAGGATCGTCACACATTCCCCTAGTGTGGCAATAGTAGGGGCACTCTTCCATTTTGTGTTGTGTTCATATAATTAAAATCAGCATAAAAATTGGCATGAGCTTTGCTAAAAACTGGACATATATATTGAGTGCCAGAAATTTGACGAAACGGCACTAAATCAACGTGTTGCCAGAACATTGGCAACTCTATAGATATTCGCTGCAAAAATGAAACATAGCGCGAAACACTTCTCGAGAGCAACGTGTAATATCACATATATGTAAAACAAGCACACACCAAAAAAGTCGATCAATTCACAATTATCACATATATATATATATATGCATTAAACACATTTGCACAATGTATACATTTCATCAAATCACAGGTAAGCATAATGTGTACATTAAGTCTGTCCGAATCATGTTAGCAATTACCGCATTTTATGATTATGAAATTTGGCAAATGGATGTCAAAATTGCATTCCTTAATGGATTTCTGAAAAAGAGTTGTATATGATGCAACCAGAAGGTTTTGTCGATCCTAAAGGTGCTAACAAAGTGTGCAAGCTCCAGCGATCCATCTATGGACTGGTGCAAGCATCTCGGAGTTGGAATATACGCTTTGATGAGGTGATCAAAGCATATGGTTTTATACAGACTTATGGTGAAGCCTGTATTTACAAGAAAGTGAGTGGGAGCTCTGTAGCATTTCTGATATTATATGTGGATGACATATTATTGATTGGAAATGATGTAGAATTTCTGGATAGCATAAAAGGATACTTGAATAAGAATTTTTCAATGAAATACCTCGGTAAAGCTGCTTATATATTGGGCATCAAGATCTATAGAGATAAATCAAGACGCTTAATAGGACTTTCACAAAGCACATATCTTGACAAAGTTTTGAATAAGTTCAAAATGGATCAGTCAAAGAAAGGGTTCTTGTCTGAGTTACAAAGTGTGAAATTGAGTCAGACTCAATGCCCGTCCACGGCAGAAAAATAAAGAGAGAATGAAAGTCATTCCCTATGCCTCAGCCATAGGTTCTATAAAGCAAGCCATGCTGTGTACCAGACCAAATGTGTGCCTTGCCACGTGTCTGGCAAAAGGGGTACAAGAGTGATCCAGGAGTAGATCACTAGACAGCGGTCAAAATTATCCTTAGAGGAATAAGGAAATGTTTCTCGATTATGGGGGTGATAAAGAGTTCGTTGTAAAGGGTTATGCCGATGCAAGCTTTGACACTAATCCAGATGACTCTAAGTACATCTGGATGCG